>OU963896.1:1077500-3477500 GCA_902850365.2 Chilo suppressalis | reverse complement strand
TTCAGAGTGCGCGTGTCCATTCCGAACTTACGACAAATTGGCACGTCATTATAAATAGATATTTAATATGGTAATTTAATGTTTTTGTGAATATTTGTTTATATATAATATAATTATGTATATTTAATATGTATAATATTTTGTTATATATGATATGTATGTTATTTATAATTATGTATATTATGTTTATTTATTAGTATATGTGGAAAATAATATAATGTTGCCACAACAGCGAGCAATTTTTCGATTTTTCCACAAAGCCAGTCAGATAAAACTTTTTTGCATTTGGATTGGGACAGATGGTGATACGGAAGAAAGCTATTTATCTTTATATATATAATTCTTCTGTGAGTGTGTATGTCACTGAACTTCTCTTAAACGACTGGACCGATTTTGATGAAATTTTTTGTGTGTGTTCAAGGGGATCTGAGAATGGTTTAGATTCACAAAGACGTGTAGACAGGACAACGTCTGTCGGGTCCGCTAGTTTTATTATATAAGTAAGGGCTAAGAAAGACAAAGAATCTTTTAGTAAACGCATAATTGATCCTAGGTGTAGGGCAAACATTTCTGTTGTGAACAATGATGAACCTAGAGTTAACAAAAATTGTCTTTTATGTATTTCCAAAAGGTCAACTTGGAATTCCCAGTGTGTGACCTTAGGTGACACCGCCGTTGTGACCACCGGAGCAAGACCAAGGCCCATTAAAACATTACAAAATGTCCACCGGAATCAAGAAGCATCTCTGTTTATCACTAATAATAGACTTTTGCATCTTTTATGAAGTGGTTACGCTCATTACATTAAATAATGCGCAAATTACAATGCATTCGCCCTTATCATGGATAATGCTGCAACCTTTTATAGTCTAATTATGAGGTATCTGCTCTCCAAGTATGAAACACTAGCAAACCAGTGAACCAAATGCTCACCAAAACCTGATTTAAAAAAAAAAAAAAAAAAAAAAAAATCCAACACACACCAATTAGCCTAGCCCCAAAGTAAGCACTATAAGGCTTGTGTTATGGGATACTAGGGTAACGGATAGAATACATATACTTTATACATATAAGTATATTTATATAGAAAATACATACTAAACATCCATGACTGGAGTACAAATGCTCGTATTCATCACACAAACATCTGCCCCCACCGGGATTTGAACCCAGGACCTCTCGAGTCGGCGACACCATGAAACCCGGCGTACAAACCACTCGGCCACGGAGGTCGTCAAATGTATTTAATTAATTGAGAACTTCGGAGATTTTGTGTGGTTTCGTTTGAAATTCGTGATTTCTCGAAAACCGGAAGTGCTACGTTACTCAATCCGGTTTGTAGTCTTATCAGACTATTCTTAACTTATAACTTAAATATTCTCTTTATCTATCTCTTACGGTTTGGCCGCTGAAACAGCACCACAGACGGACGGACGGACTTGTCTAATAGATAAGAGATACTTTGCTTATTAGTGAAATCGTTGTAGAGAGCTTTTACGTAACGTAACGAGTTATAAAAGATTAACGTACGGCCTGTCCAGCACGCGCATCACAAGTCCCAAAATGATTACGTGATAGAACGGTGTATCAATAGGTTAAGGTATCTAAAAGCAGTTTGATCATCGCAACACAACATAATTGAGGCATTTTTGATAAATAAAGTTAAGTATGTTACATAATAGTTAATACTAATAAATTTTTAATTTCTTCTTACGAATGCTTGATATTTATAAAAGTACTAGCGGCCCGCCCTCGCTTCGCTTCGGTGTAGAGCTGAAGTGTAGACTACAGTTTTTGTTCTCAGGCTTGTATTATACCCAATAATATTCATCTATGATTCTTCTTATACCTGCATGCAAAGTCTCAGCCCGATCGGTTTAAAATTGACAAAGTTTCATACAAACTTTCATTCCCTATTTTATCCCCTTGGGGGTAGAATTGATCAAAATCCTTTCTTAGCGGATGCCTACGTCATAACATCAACCTGCATGCTAAATTTCAGCCCGATCCGTCCAGTGGTTTGGGCTGTGCGTTGATAGATTACTATGTCAGTCAGTCAGTAACCTTTGAGTTTTATATATAGACGTATCTCATTCTTGACAGTAGCTTGGATAACTAGAAGAATTAAGAATTCTTAATAATGACAAGCTACTGCTTTAATCTTTAATTAATAAGAAGCTCGATGGCGCAAGAGGTTAGCGCGTTCGGCTGCGATCGTTGAAGTTAAGCAACTATCGCAGTTGTCGGTTATTGGATGTGTGACCAAAAATTTACTATCTCGAGTTCCTCCGTGCTTCGGGAGGCACGTTAAGCCGTTGGTCCCGGCTGCATCTGCAGTCGTTAGCACCCACCAATCCGCACTGGGCCCGCGTGGTGGGTCATGGCCCAATCTCAATCTCTCTTCTTTCTTCTATGATACGGGCCTTTCATTTTAATGGGTTAGGTAGTAATCATATATGCATCTAAAGAAAAGTTTATTAGAAAAAAATCCACGCGGACTAGGCAGCGGACGGGACTCGAACCCGCACCCTTCGCTATCCGGGCGAATGCACTGACCATTATGCTACCACGGCCCTATTCGCCGCGTCGAAATTTTCCTAGCCTTAAGCTGCAAGGGAGCGCCATCTCTTCGCATTGTGGGTAATCCACAATGTCAAATGAATACTTTTTCAAAACATTTGAAAGAAGAAATAGCAATTATAGTTATGTTTTTATTTTTTTTAAGCATTTAACTGCTAGATGTTTAAATCTAAAGAAAAGTTTACTAGAAAAAAATAATGCTTACGTAATACTTGAACGGCCCCAAGACTGCGTTTAGGCAAACGTAGTGTAGGACGTCCTCAGGCATGGTGGAGTGACGATTTGAATCAAAATCAGAATCAGAATTTTTTATTGCGCACGGTGGCTGGCAGGAGCTGGATGCGAGCAACCCAAGATCGATATCAGTGGCGTGCAAATAGAGAGGCCTATGTCCAGCACTGGACTAAGATAGGCTGTTGATGAACAAAAAATATTATATACCAATCCACTTCACTAAGAAAGAAAAAAACAATTAATAGATTATTACATAGTTTCTGCAAATTTATTTTGCGTGCTGCTTAGAATTTTTGATGTATGTATTTTTTGTGAAGAATTCTACTGCTGGATGTTCAAATCTAAAGAATTCCGCCCGGACAGCGTGCAAAGTGGATTTTTTCTAGTAAAATCTTCATGTTCAAACTAAGTATACCATCTACGTCTCTTGGTTTACACTTAGCTGTTTATTTTGCCTATGTTGAGTTCTTGAATTAAATATTGAATTTGCTTTAACATATCCGTGCGTATGCGACGTCCGTGCTTTGTTTACATAAAATGTTATTTCTTGGGTAATGAAGAAGGTACGTCATTTTGTTATTGAGTGATTATACTGCCTCGCTGATATTTCCTGATGATGGCAATAATTGTATAAACCAACATTCAACTAACTAAATATTTTCATCGCAAAGTTTGTTTTTACTCCAAGATTAGAAAAGTCTTTTTAAAATGTTTCCTGATTTTTGTTAGTGCTTTTTACCATACGTCGTCGTCGTCTTCTTCAAAAACAGTGTTCTGAGATATCGCGTTTTGAAGTTTTAAAAAATCATAAAAGCGGAACTACTTGTTCAAATGTTTAAAATGATACCTTGATTTATACCTACATTATCCTTCTTTGTGTTGAGTAAGTTTAGTTAGTGTATCAATAGTAGTCTTTATTTTGAAAGTACTTTTATGTGAAACTGGGTAAAGAGAATACCTTATAAGCAGTTCAAATGGCTCAAAAAGCTCATGATAAAATTAAAACTAGTATCATTTTAAAATAATTTCGCTGAAAATAACATATTAAATAAAATTGAACAGGTCAGAGGGTATTATTTTAAATAAAACTTCAAACTTGTATTAATCCGAACGAGCAATAGGGTATTAACTTAACCTAATACTGTTTAGAATACTCACAATCATAAATTTTGCCTAGAAATTGATGACATATGTTGCTATAATTCAAAAACTATTTCGAATTAAAATACAATTATCTTACCAGTTTATAGAGAAAAAAAAAAGAGTTTTCGAAACGCAAATAAAAAATAAATTGTTTTGCCGACTTAATACTCTTTTGTTTGTGACGTGCGTTGTTTTTTGATTGATATATTTACTATCTTGTTATTTTAAACATTAAACTGCTACCTACATTTATAAATCGAAAGGAGTTCTTAGTAGTTTTTTTCTAGTATAGATACTCATGTAATTTGTTTTGTTATATTTATTGTGAATAGAAACAGTGTGGTTTTCGACTCACGTCCTGGCTTACATTGATCCGAGGCTGATGTGATGTTGAATTACACTAACAAATTATAAACTTGAACTTTATCTGCTTGGTGATATTGTATTGAAGTGCAGTTCTGCGGTTACTTGGTATTCGGTTGAAGGATAGGTATGCCATTATCGAGCCCTAGGATTTACTTTTTAAAACATAATGATACCGCAACTAGTTTATTTAGGTTGCAGCCACAAAATGAGTGGTCATTATGTGGCTGCAACCGAGAATTTTATATATTCGATAGACTAGAGTGTGTGTGTGTATTGGTAATTCGTAATTTGCTTTGAAATACTGCCTCCCGTCACTTTTGATGAAATTATTATACGTTTTGCTAGCACTGGTCAAAACTTTGGGGTGACATCTGATCACTGTTTCTTGGAAACCTCAGCAAAATATTTGCTGCATATAACTCTCTTAACGAATCGTTTCTTTTTGCCGACCAGAGGCACCAAGCATGAATTTCTGACAGCTCCGTAACGTATCGTCTAAGTTTCTATGAAAATTTAGTAGTTCCCCTACTGGTCGTAAGAACAAACTAGCTTTTTCCATACATTTGGAGATGACGACGGCCAGCTAAGGTTACAGTACTAAATCCACTCTGGCGCAGACTCTGACTGTCCATTTTGTCATTGCTGATGTTTGTTATGCTGATCTTATAGTCCATGAAGTGGCTGAAGCGCGCGACAGCGGCCGACTAAGGCAAGGGAGAGAGGGGTGGGGATCGCGCGAGTGTCGTGTGTCGGCGTTTTGTATCGGCGCAATATGTGGCCGGTGCGGGCCACAAGAAGCGAGCAACGACGCGACGATTTGTAGCGTGTGGCGGCCACCGGCGCGGGCGGGCGTACCGTGTGTGGCGAGTCCATATAAAATGTATGAAAACTACAAGATCTTATAGTCCATCGTCCTGTTCTTTTCCACTGATTGGGGTACAAATTTTGAACCAGTATTTTGTGACTGATATTTATGGTATCGAGGGTGCTTATCCATTAAATTTCTGAATCGGATTTTTCTGGTATTTTTTTAAGGTTTCTGTGGGAGAATCTAAAAACTTAGGTTGCGAGTGCCATTACAAATATTATGACGACTGGACTACTCCGAGAAACTGCTAGATAATTTGAAACGTTTGCAGAATATGTGTATCAGATTTATTTTTAACCTTCGTAATTACACACTCCCCTCGAAACTCAACTGGCTTCTTATTTGCTGGCATATTAAATCAACCTGGCCTACGTTGGCACCGACTTACTTTGGCTACTATTCCTGCACGAACAAAGAAATGCTGACTCATTTCTTCGTGGTACTATTCGTAAGTGGAATTCTTTGCCCGCGCACGTGTTAGTTCCTTCCTACAATCTGGGGTCCTTTAAGAGGCGTGATGAAGCATTTTTACAGGTCGGCAAGGTGAGGATGGTTGATGTGGCAGTTTATAACTGCTGTACCAGCTATCTTCGTGTTTGGACTTTATCACCACTTAACATTAGGTGGTGTAGAGACATTTGCCTACCTGGCTATATATATAAAAACCCTTTTCTTTGAAAATGCTACATTTGGTATATTACCCAACGATATTAAAAATATTTCCTCAAAAAGTGAAAAGTTCATGACACGTATATTCTGTATATTTCAGCAGTGTGTAAGTCTAATTTAAGATTATGTGTTTGATTCTAGCTGTGACCGGTAGCACGGATGGCATAGGGAAGCACTATGCCTTGGAGTTGGCGCGACGCGGATTCAACGTGGTACTGATCAGCCGCAACCCGGATAAACTGCGAGCCGTCGCCACGGAAATAGGTACATCTGCCACTTGTACTGTCTTGGGTTCAACGTGGTGCTGATCAGCAGCAACTCGGACAAACTGCTGGCCGTCGCCGCGAAGATAGGTACACCTGCCACTTGTACTGTCTTGGGTTCAACGTGCTGCTGATCAGCAGCAACTTGGACGAGCTGCTGGCCGTCGCCGCGAAGATAGGTACACCTGCCACTTGTACTGTCTTGGGTTCAACGTGGTGCTGATCAGCAGCAACTCGGACAAGCCGCTGGCCGTCGCCACGAAGATAGGTACACCTGCCACTTGTACTGTCTTGGGTTCAACGTGGTGTTGATCAGCTCTAACCCGGACAAGCTGCGAGATGTCGCCACGGAGATAGGTACACCTGCCATTTGTTCCATCTTGCATTCATCGTGTTGCTGATCAGCCGCAACCCAGACAAGCTTCTAGCCTTCGCCACGGAGATAGGTACACCTGCCACTTGTACTGTCTTGGGTTCAACGTGGTGCTGATCAGCAGCAACTCGGATAAGCTGCTGGCCGTCGCAGCGAAGATAGGTACACCTGCCACTTGTATTGTCTTGGGTTCAACGTGGTGTTGATCAGCTTTAACCCGGACAAGCTGCGAGATGTCGCCACGGAGATAGGTACACCTGCCACTTGTACTATCTTGGGTTCAACGTGTTGCTGATCAGCAGCAACTCGGACAAGCTGCTGGCCGTCGCCGCGAAGATAGGTACAACTGCCACTTGTACTGTCTTGAGTTCAACGTGGTGCTGATCAGCCGCAACTCGGACCTTTATATTACAAGGCGCGTTAGGTGATAATGTGAAATTTAAAATTTATTATAGGTATACAAAGTAAAGAATGAGTTTCGTAACATCATAAACAAAAGGTCAAAGAAAAATCATCGAAATGGTTTTCTTAAATTTAAAAAAAAGCCTTATTTTAATATCGATTGTAATGAATTATAGCCATACTTCATGAATCGTAACAGTAAGACAGTAAAAAGATTAACAGTGACAGATGAATGAACGCAGAAGCCTGAGAAGCTGAGAGCGTTTTTTATAGAAGTATGGACGAGGAACAGTTTGATGTTGGGAATGGAGTAGACAGTTCTTTAGAAAATGTTATTTAATCAGGATATAGCTTACTTCATCACCAGCCTATTAATGTCCCACTGCTGGGGCACAGGCCTTCCCCATGGATGGAATAGGGAGGTTGGGCCATGACCCTCCACGCGGGCCCAGTGCGGTTTGGTGGGTGCTAACGACTGCAGATGCAGCCGGGACCAACGGCTTAATGTGCCTCCCGAAGCACGGAGGAACCCGAGATAGATGTTTTTGGTCACCCATCCAATGACCGACCCCTGCGAAAGTTGCTTAACTTCAACCATCGCAGCCGAACACGCTAACCACCTGCGCCATCGAGCTCCTCATAGCTTACTATAAAATAACTTATTTATAAAATTTATCAAATCAGTCGCGAAGCTACCGCATACTTCACCTTGCCGGCCTTGGCCAATTCCATCACCTTGTGGTGCTCTTTGGATCCTTACTTACTAATAGAAACAGCACTACCAAAATCAGTGTTATTTAATGTGATCTTCAAAAGGTGGGAGTTGGGTGGTTCTGTTAAATTGTATTAATGACCAGAGTACGCATACCTTTCTTCCAGAGAAGTTGCACAGTGTCAAGACTAAAACTATAGTGGCAGACTTCAGTGAGGGCGCACAGATTTACTCGCACATCGAGGAGGAACTGAAGGATATCCCTCTGGGAGTGCTGGGTAAGATGATGTATGCTTTACGCAGTATTTTGTAAAGTGTTCAATATTTACCTTAGGTGGGTGTGATAGGAGATTTACCCAGGGTCAGTGACACGGATGCGGGTACTGATGTCAAATCAATTAGTACTGACGTCCGGGAACTGCCTCCCAGTGTGTCGTGACTTGACATGACATTGGCTCTGTACTGTCTCCAAATAAATTCACACTATGCTAGTATCGAGTCGGCACTGACTTAACTACAGAACACATAAAAAAGAGTTTAGAAGAGCATTGTAGGCGTGGCAGGCGCTCCACATTTATGTGTGGGCAAATGCTCATTCATAACTTAACCAAAACTTGGTTCTGATTGCATCGTTGCTCTCGGGTGTGAGCCCTGATTGGTTCGATTGTTTGATGTTGCGTCGTTTGATTGGCTATTACTATTAGGTGGAAGTGCAGTAGGGGTGAGCCGGCGACATCGGTTCCCGTACAAACGTTATATTTTCACCCTTCTAATTTCCCTTTCAACCCTCTGTGTTGTGTTTCAAATTTGGAGTTTCTCACCCGTGCAAATATATGCCCTTTTAAACACACAGCACCAACTTATGCGATACGAAATATGTAGACCTAGTGGTAGTTGGCGCAAAAGTTTGTGCTGTAAATACTGCCGCGTGGACGATGCGAATCGTACAGTTTTTTGTTTATGTATAGAACGATTCGAATTGTTGAGTAAACGAAAAATAGGGTTATGTAAGTGTGCGCGAGATGTCACTGAACTGCAACCTGCGCATTCTCGCGCTCGTTCTCCACAACCGACATAAAGTTGAGTTGAGTGGCTGTTCATCAGTGGCGCTTTATTTTGTGTCATGTGGATCGGCTTTCACGTTTAGTGTCGCCGCACACGGGTCACCGACCACAACCACAAAACGCCGCCACCGGCATATTTCTTGTAGTTTTCATACATTTTATATGGACTCGCCACACACGGTACGCCGGTGGCCGCCACACGCTACAAATCGTCTTTGCTCGCTTCTTGTGGCCCGCACTCGCCCTCTCTTCTTTACCTTATTCGGCCGCTGTCGCGCGCTTCAGCTACTTTAGTAGCCGCTTCTAGCTTCTCGTGGCGGCGTTTGTGGCTGTGGCGTGTGGCCCGTGTGAGGCGACACTTAATGCTAAGTCGGAATTATGAACCTCTATTGTTTTTTCCAGTGAACAACGTAGGTCTGAACTACGAGTACCCGATGCCGGTGTGCGAGGTGTCGGACGCGCGGACCTGGGAGCTGATAAACGTGAATGTGGGCGCGGTAACGGCTATGAGCCGCCTCGTGCTGCCGGGGATGGTGGCGCGCGGACGGGGCGCTCTGGTTAATGTGTCCAGCGGGTCAGAGCTGCAACCTCTGCCGTTGATGACGATATACGCTGCCACTAAGGTAAACCCACCGCGAAATCTATATATATACAACTCAAAGGTGACTGACTGACATAGTGATCTATCAACGCACAGCCCAAACCACTGGACGGATCCGGCTGAAATTTGGCATGCAGGTAGATGTTATGACGTAGGCATCCGCTAAGAAAGGGTTTTGATCAATTCTACCCCCAAGGGGATAAAATAGGGAATGAAAGTTTGTATGAAACTTTGTGAATTTTTAAACCGATCGGGCTGAGACTTTGCATGCAGGTATAAGTAGAATCATAGATGAATGTCATTGTGTATAATACAAGCCTGAGAATAAAAACTGTAGTCAACACTTCAGCTCTACACTGAAGCGAAGCGAGGGCGGGCCGCTAGTATCTAATAAAACAATAGCGGTGGCTGGTGCTATCAGGCAGGCAACCGTTGCCGCTGATAAATATATATACGCTGTCGCCAAGGTTATAGTCTCGATGGTGCAAGTGGTTAGCGCGTTCGACTGCGATCGTTCAAGTTAAGCCACTTTCGCAGTGGTCGGTCATTGGATGGGTGACCAAAAATTTACTATCTCGAGCTCCTCCGTGCTTCGTATGGCACGTTCAGCTGTTGGTCCCGGCTGCAACTGCAGTCGTTAGCACCCACGAATCACAGGGGTCATGGCCCAAATTCCCTATTCTTTCCATAGGGAAGGCCTATTGCTGCTTCAACGTCTTCAGCGGCTCCGAGCTGCTGCAATCTCTGTCGCTCATGACTATATACTGCCGCGTATGTGAGGTGGAGAACTATCTTATCTTCATTGTTATTACAATTTTAAGATAAAAGCTTTAATTTCCTATTAAAAAGGCGCATATGTTCTCAAAGATCGGTCTGTACCCTTAGCACGAATCAATATCGTACTGTAATAGTTGAATTGGATCTTGATACGCGTCAATTGTCAAGAAGTTTCGTATCGAATATTTTTAATTCTCCTTACGTCCGTTGTGGCACTGTTCAAATTTCCATACAAAACTTCTTGACATTCGACACAAATCGAGATCCAATTCAACTATTCAAATTCGATATTGCTTCGGTTCGTGCTAGGGGTACTGAGCTAATAATTCCATACCATAATGTCTGTCCAGGCGTATGTGCGCAGCTTTACGTACGCGCTGCGTGAGGAGTACGGTCCGCAGGGAGTGCACGTACAGCACGTGGCGCCACTGTTTGTCTCCACTAAGATCAACGCTTTCTCGCGCCGCCTCCTCGACGGCGGAGTACTCGTACCCAGTGCTGACACCTACGCGAGACATGCAGTCGCTGCACTCGGCCGCGTGTCAGCTACCACCGGCTACTGGCTGCACGGCCTGCAGGTATAATATAGTACCCAGTGCTGACACCTACGCGAGACATGCAGTCGCTGCACTCGGCCGCGTGTCAGCTACCACCGGCTACTGGCTGCACGGCCTGCAGGTATAATATAGTACCCAGTACTGACACCTACGCGACACATGCAGTCGCTGCACTCGGCCGCGTGTCTGCTACCACCGGCTACTGGCTGCACGGCCTGCAGGTATAATATAGTACCCAGTGCTGACACCTACGCGAGACATGCAGTCGCTGCACTCGGCCGCGTGTCAGCTACCACCGGCTACTGGCTGCACGGCCTGCAGGTATAATATAGTACCCAGTACTGACACCTACGCGACACATGCAGTCGCTGCACTCGGCCGCGTGTCAGCTACCACCGGCTACTGGCTGCACGGCCTGCAGGTATAATATAGTACCCAGTGCTGACACCTACGCGAGACATGCAGTCGCTGCACTCGGCCGCGTGTCTGCTACCACCGGCTACTGGCTGCACGGCCTGCAGGTATAATATAGTACCCAGTGCTGACACCTACGCGAGACATGCAGTCGCTGCACTCGGCCGCGTGTCAGCTACCACCGGCTACTGGCTGCACGGCCTGCAGGTATAATATAGTACCCAGTACTGACACCTACGCGAGACATGCAGTCGCTGCACTCGGCCGCGTGTCAGCTACCACCGGCTACTGGCTGCACGGCCTGCAGGTATAATATAGTACCCAGTGCTGACACCTACGCGAGACATGCAGTCGCTGCACTCGGCCGCGTGTCAGCTACCACCGGCTACTGGCTGCACGGCCTGCAGGTATAATATAGTACCCAGTACTGACACCTACGCGACACATGCAGTCGCTGCACTCGGCCGCGTGTCTGCTACCACCGGCTACTGGCTGCACGGCCTGCAGGTATAATATAGTACCCAGTGCTGACACCTACGCGAGACATGCAGTCGCTGCACTCGGCCGCGTGTCAGCTACCACCGGCTACTGGCTGGACGGCCTGCAGGTATAATATGGCGCCATGACTGTATGAAACTGCGATTATTAATCTATACTTTATTGAATTAGATTTTTTAGAAAAGAAAGAAAGGAAACCTTTCACTAGTAACTAGTATATATTTATTAATAACTACCACTTTATCATTGCATAATGCTTACTTCTTTCGGAACCAGATATACACAGTTATAGAGTTGAAATTCAATCAAGTTTCTTTTATTACATACTTAACTTTACCTTCAATCATGGATTAATTTTCTTAAAGTTGTTATGTGCGTTGTTAAACGTTTAAATTATTTTAATTTCAGTATTTCTTCATCAAAATCGCCCCGGAATGGATCAGGATAAAGATAGGTCATCGGTTAAACGAAAACTTCCGTGAAGAATACATGAGAAACAACAAAGTGAAAGCGACCTAATCCAGCCCTAGAATAGAGTACAAAATACATTAGGATCACCAAAGTTCGAGGTTGTCCTCCAGATTATGTTTGTGATGGGAAATGGAAACTGATGTCGATTCTGGCGTGATTCTCTAAACTTAAAACTAAATTTAACATTAGTCTCTCCTTTTCATTCTGTATAGAGAATGACAAGGATACACTGTTGTCAAATTTAAGTTTAGATATAGAGAATCGTGCCAGAATCGATACCCATTATCTATATTCACTACTTATGTGCTATTAATCTGTACTTACCTACATTTTAACTTTGCAATACTTAGATTTAAACAACAAGGAAAACTCGCGGCTCGAAAGTGAGCCGCTGAAATTGTGGTGCATGACCACAATTCACTGTAGTCACAATTGGACATCTAAACACGCTGGATGTGCACTCAATATAACAATATATAATGCCTCTTATGCCTTTATAAAGAATACAAATAGTTCAAGGTCAAATAACGTATTTCACGGCAACACTTTTCATTCGTATAACGAAAAAAAACGCGGTCTCGCCGTTTCGCTCGCGCTGGGTTGAAGCGTACTGCTCTGTCTCGCTCGCTCGGTTGAATTTTTATTTACAAAAGTGTGCGTGCGTGAGAGTTGCTTATGTAGTTGAGTCGGAGCATATTTTATTTGATGCTAGTATGAGCGTACCGTATCTACCCTTTTTGTTTTTATCTAAGTTTGTAATACAATTACAAATCGCTTCAGTATTCAGTCACTTTATTAATGCTAGAGAATATTGAACATACTTAGCTGAATTTAAGATTGAAAATGTAAAATATATCTTTACTTTAATTTTTCTTCTTTCATAGTCAATGCACTTCTATTGATAAAATTAAACGGGAAACAAAATATTCAATGAATTGCAATAGGGTATTTGACGGTATTAAAAATAAAGTGCCAATTGTTAGCATCTGTGTTTAGAATGAATATTGTCAGGGGTATTTACTATTTTTACAAAAAAAAATATTCATAATTTTACTAAAAACTCACGAAAAAGATAATAGTTTTCATATCTATTGTCACGTGACCTAAAACGCTTGGGATTGGCGGAGCCTAAAATGATGTCACATTTTAGGCTCCGCCAATCCCAACATTACATTGTATCGTTTGACGTTTTAATAACAGTCGTCTGATGTCACACACTAGTAAGACGCCATATTGTCCAGAAAAACGTTTTCGCGGCAACTTGAAAATTGAGATTTTGATTTGGTTATTTTTACTGAAATACACAATAGAATGATGAATATCCTTTTTACGGACTCCACAAACATTAGTCAATAACGTGAGATCGTTTTCTAAAACTTGTCAAATACCCCATTGAAGTGAGTGTGGTAAAACATTTAAGTATCTATAAATACTCGAAGGGTAAAACTGAGTATGGTTGAAAATATCTATACCTATGTAGTAAATATTTTATGTCTTAAGTAAAACATGAAATAACTTTAAAGTATATGTAATACCTAGTAAGGTAACTTTTGACAGGGTCACCGTTGTAGATGAAATAAAATAATACGCGAAATTATATTTACGACGTAGAACTTATGCTTTATTAAATTTTATTAAATCTAGAGGAGCTCAATTGCTTAGTGCCTACCATTTTCTGCCTACGATCGAGGAACTTAAGCAAATTTTGCAGTGGCCCCTGGCATTAGGATGGGGGACCGAAACTTATTATCTTGAGCTTCTCCACGATTCGGGCATATCTTAACACGTGTTGCACTGCACCCACAAATATAGACTAAATACACGTGGTGGATCATAGCGCATTCTTCCTTATCCGTCTAGCGCAAAGACTTATGTCAAAGAGTGTGGGGGCTGTATAGGCACTCTGTAAGATGCAACCTTACTTACGATCCCATTTATTCGGATTTATGATCATTGCCAAATTTGTAATGCTGGCTGCTTCTACAGACATAGCGACACTTAGCCGTGTAATGGCGTAATGCATATCAAACTCATGTCTAAACTGGCAGCTGCCGAAATCGTGAGATTTTATTTAACAGAATAGCCCTACTATTCTTGATGATGATTGTAAGCTAAAAAGTGTTTTAGAGTCTGTGCGGAAAGAGAATGGGATTTAGATTGGAGGGCGCAGTAGGTAGGGCTTTTCTACCGTATTTTTAAGGTTTTACCCCTTTTAGACATGATTAAATACAAAAAACCGCAAGAAATTACAACAACAAACAAATCCGTATCAATACAAAACTTTGACGTTTTACAGATTGCTGGGATTGATTGCCAAATAAAAATCTTAGTGTTAGTTCCGTTTTTCGCCATGCCCATTCTCTTTCCGAACAGACTCTAGACGTAAACAATAGATAATGGTGTCGATTCTGGCATGATTCTCTAAACTTAAAACTAAATTTAACATCAATCTCTCCCGTTCATTCTGTATAGAGAATGACAAGGTTAAATTGTTGTCAAATTTAAGTTTAGGTTTAGAGATTCATGCCGGAATTGACGCCAGCGGCCTGTTAAGACATGGGTATTTAGGTAAATCAATAGTTTTAATAATAATAGATAAAAAAAAAATGGTTGCCTGTAAAGTCGGTTTTACGGGCGAAGATTTTACGTGACAACGTCTTTTTCTCGGTAGAATATTTATTGATATGAATATAATTAAATTGCACAATAGGAACAAGGAATTGAATGAAAATAAGAATTGCACAAATTTTAACTATAGAAATATATTTTGTTTACTAAAACATTGTACATGTAAACTTAAACTTAACACGAGAGACTCATCGTAACGTTACCGAGCGTTACACTTTTTCATAAGTGACTCCCAGCCGCAACCTAATTTAAGACGTTGTCACGTCAAAAAATATAAAACACCGTTCGATTCAGAAAAGACAAATAGAAAACATTAATCTAACCATGTTTATCTATTTGACATGTTTGATAAAAAATTATAACTAATATTCCATCTTGATCAATTATTTCACAAAAACATTATGTATGTAATACCTTGTAAAAGATCTAAATGTAATGAGACATTGGTGTCGATTCTGAATTGATTTTGTACCACTAGCACGAACCAATATCGAATTCGAATAGTATGACAGTCCGAAATTTCATTGTTAAATTTTGTATGGAAAATCAAAACAGCGGCGCCACAAAGGACGTAACGAGAACTAAAAATCAGTACACATTTGACAATGACATTTCAGACTCGCAAACTATTCGAATTTGATATCAATTGGTTCGTGCTAAGGGTACTGTAAACCTAAAATTAAATTTAACCACAGTGTGTCCTTGTCATTCTTTAGACAGAATGAAAAGGATAGACTGATGTTAAAGTATTGTTAAAACACTATTATTGTAACTATATGTAACACCAATTGATGTGATAGGTCAACTTACTACCTATATGTACATCATAATGAACTGCTTATTTGGATTCAAAAGAAAAACAATGTTTAAACATGAATCATAATTAATGTAAAACACTCGTCGATGTAAGCGAAGCAAATAAATAAATAAATATTTCCAACACTCACACCAATTAGCCTAGCCCCAAAGTAAGCACTGTAAAGGCTTGTGTTATGGGATACTAGGGTAACGGATAGAATACATATACATATTGTACATATATAAGTATATTTATATGAAATACATATTAAACATCCATGACTGGAGTACAAATGCTCGTATTCATCACACAAACATCTGCCCCCACCGGGATTCGAACCCGGGACCTCTCGAGTCGGCGACGCCATGAAACCCGGCGTATAAACCACTCGGCCACGGAGGTCGTCAAATAAGGTGATTAATGACGTTCAACGAATGTTTTTGGGTTTTGAAAATCGTTGTTTTGTTCCCTCAAAATTAAAGACTTGATATATTCGATGTAGTCATTCCATTTCTATATTTAATCTTTATAAATAGTTTAATCTCAACTGTACCATTTATTATAATTTTTATTTTTTTGAAGTATGTAACTACTCGATGTTTAAGTCTGAAGAAAATATTACTAGAAAAAAATCCACGCGGACCAGACAGCAGACGTGACTGGAATCCTTCGCTATCCGGGCGAATACATTGACCATTATGCTAGCGCGGCCCTGACGGCCGTGACGAATTCTTTTTAGCCTTTCTTTAGCTGCATGACAGAGCCATCTCTTCGCATTGTAGGTAGCCCACAATGACAATGGAATTTTGTCTAGTAATATTTTCTTTTGATATATACCCTTTATTTTTGTAAAAAGCTTTAAAGATGGAAGGTGGTAGAGCTATAGGTATTTACATGTCTGTTTTTTTAATAGATGATTATTTGTTGAAGTATAAAGTGAAATACGTGACAGCCTTTTCATTTCTTCCCTTTTTGAAGATACCGTAGTTTATTAGTTTATGTTAGTGATCCACTACTACTTTATGTAACGTCAATAAGAAACTTGTCCTGAAAAGCAGCGATGGATATGCAATTTTCACTTCAGTTATAAGTCGCGGCACGAAACTGCTGACCGTTATTGCGCAGAAGTAAAAATTAAGATGTCTTGGGGGGGAAACGAGGTACGCGGAGGGGCGTGCGTTGCGCCGATTGTCTCTCCAGTCGTACCCATGCGCAGCTATCCCTGGCACGTTTTGTTCAGCGCTAGAGTTCCAAGCCGCGACCTGTACACTGTAAATGTCAAAAAAGTTGTTAGCACCGCGATTGTTATATAGGTCGTTTTTAGCACGCTCAATTGTCAAATCACTATGGAGTTTGACAGTTAGACGCGATGAAAACGTTGTATAATTATAGTAATATAATTTACTAGCTGACCCAGCGAACTTCGTACCGCCCTAAAAAAATAGGGGTTGTCCAGCGGACAAAACTGTGAATCTAAACCATTCTCAGATCCCCTTGAACACACACAAAAAATTTCATCAAAATCGGTCCAGTCGTTTAAGAGAAGTTCAGTGACATACACACTCACAGAAGAATTATATATATAAAGATTTACGGGATTGTTACCATGTACCTTGTTTATAGCGAGTTTCCGATATTTTGGCACTGTTGCAAGCGCCATGATCACGTAACTGAAGTAATGAAACCGACAGAACGCCACTACATACCAAGATTGGTCAGGGAAGCGATTGAAATAACAATACATAAAAAATTCAATCATGAGGACGGGTTTAAATTGTAGAGTGTCTGGAATCGAAAAAGTGTTGTGTCGCGATCCTATACTGTAAGTGTTGTGTGTCCAGAACAGTTTCGAGTGAATAGTGAGAATGAGAACAGTGGTACGGGTATCGAACGCAATAAAAGACTTCGTCGAAGGGTAGACCGATATGTCTGCCAATAACACCCGCAATTACTTCAGTTACTCCGTGATTATGGCGCTTGCAACAGTGCCGAAATATCGAACAACAATACTCAAGTACTGTCGTTTGAAGTTTATCGCAGTAAAGCGTATATTAGGTGACCTGGGAAGCCAGGTTTTAAAATGCGTCCCTGACTATGCATGATTCAAAAAGAATAATAAATCTGTCATCAAGGTTGATGCCAGTCAAGTGACATTTGCTTACATTTATCCTATTAGCGACTGCAATTATTAATAATTACCTTCTTTAAACGTGCATTTACTTAAACTATAATACCTAGTAACGAATATACTTACGTTGTTTACGTAATGATCAGATGAAATGAATACAAGAGATACCGAATCACAGTTTCATGATCAGCGAGAGGTGAGTAAACACAAGCACACAGACCCTTTCCCAGTGGGAAACGTGGCCAGTGTCGTCTCCCAGTGGGCACTTTGGGCAAGTGCTCAGGGCCCCGCGATCGATAGGGGGCCCCCTCAGATCAAATACAAAGTCCCTAGTTCCTGTTAAATCACCAAACGGAAGTCATAGGGGCCCCATTATCCTAATATGCCCAGGGTCTCCAATAGGTCAAAGACAGCACTGCAAGCACATAAATTACACTCTGCCTCCCAGTATCATGCCGCAATGAGGGCTACCGTTTTCTGCCTCACCAGATGGCGCCACTGTTGAGTGAGGTCCTAAATTGTAACTTTTAAAGTTTATTAATACGCACATGAAATCAAAGGTTACATTTAGATCGTATTTTAACACAAAAGAACCATATCCTAAACATAATAGGCCATGCCACAGTGACGCGCAGTTCCGTTTTATTCGGAAAAAATGGGAGCATAATCATTTTTCTAAGCTCAAATTTTTAATAGCTGACATTCATTGCCACATAACTCATATTTGCCATAATTAAGCCGAATTGTTACCAATTATTCACAACATTATTTTTGATTAATTAGAAATAATAGTCCAGTCATTTAAGCTTAAATTAGGTAAGAATCTCGGAATTCGAGATACCCAGCTGTAAGTCTGTAAATACTTGTATATTGACACCCTAAAAGTTGTCTCAAAACCTACATATGGTAGGGTGTACGCAACTATTAAATTTCAAGGTCAAAGGTCACAAAAATCGGTTTTTTGCGCTTTTTTTGTAAATATCTCATTTCCTATGGGTTTTTTGCTGTTTGTATTTATTGTCAATATTGTAGAATACAAAATTCTCTACAAATTTTGTTAAAAAAAATTTTTCATACGGTGAACCGTTTTAGAGATAGAGGGCGGAGAGCGCGCGGTCACAGCATCACTTCAGGTCAACCGGTTTCTCCGGTCAAAAACGCGCCATATATAGTTGATGAACTATCGATAAATCAATGATTATAAATATTTGTTAATTTTTATTAACTATTATATTATATTTTATCATTTTCTTCATGCCTTAAATCTTTATCTATTCAATAATCAAGTCTGAAAAAACTGCAGTTATAATAGGACAAGATATTGATTTATTCGTCATTTTAATTGGGTGTACACTGTCTTACGAACAAGAAATTTTCTTTAAAAAAGTTGGGAAAGGCAATGTAAAAACGGAGATATACTCGACTAAAAGTTTTGTTAATTATCCTCATTCCAAAACACATATTTTATTTCTGCACGCATTAAGTGGATGTGACACAACTTCTGCGCTTTTTAAAAAGGGGAAAAAAACATTTTTAAAAGTTTTTGAGAAACTGACAAATTTGGATGAACTAGCTGCAGCATTTGAGGAAGAAAATTGTTCGGCCCAGAGATTATTAGAGAGTGGAACTCAAACTTTATTGGCAGTCTATAATGCTCCGAAATCTGTGAAAAGTCTCGATCATCTTCGTTATATGCATTACGTCAAGTCTACAAAACTTAATAAACCTGTGCAGCTTTCAAATATTCCACCAACAAGTGCAGCTGCTCTTGCTGTTTCGACATATTATCAAGTTCAAACTTGGTTAGGGCATGATTTGGAACCCCAGGTATGGGGTTGGGCAATGCGAAACGATTTTCTGGAGCCTATCATGACAATTTTACCACCTGCTCCAGAACATTTGCTAAATACAATTTTCTGCAACTGCAAGAGTGGTTGTGGTTCGCGATGCGGATGCAGGAAAGCGGGCTTGCAATGCTCTTTAGCTTGTGGCCAATGTAATGGGCAAGCTTGTCTTAATGCTCTACCATATCAGAGCGACATTAACGAAGATGGAACTTTTGACCCCGAAATCATGGCAGAACTTGAGACAAATGTCGTTGAAGATGATAATGAAGACCAGTTTGAAATTTACCAGCAGCCGGAAGACGACGATGAAGAGGAAGAAGATGATTAAAATTATAAATTGTAGTTTTTGTACCCTTTATTCCATTATTTTACTTTTAATAAAAATAAATGTATTGAATGATATTTTTTAATAAAAAGATAAATTCATAATTTTTTTGTTTTTTTTTTGTTATCATGTAAGAAGTTATTAATATTAATAAGGTTTAAATTCAAATATAATTCCTATATTTTCATTAACAATTCTGCAATTACATGGGCAGGTAAGTGTTGTTAAATAAATTAATACTGAATAAAAAGTGGATAGGTTAGAAAAAATGATAAAATATAATATAAATAATATATTTATTTGTGTAGGTATATGTTATTTATTTGTATATAATCTTTATATGTTTAAGAAAATATGTACATTTCTTTATTTTATCTTGCTGGCATACTGCAAGTTCCTCTTCATTTAGTTATCCTTTACCGCAAAGGTTGTCTGGAAGGGATCGCTTAAAGCGATAAGGCCGCCTTTGCCCACATTATGTTATTGTTTCCTTATTTTTGTATTCTTTTGTGTGTGTGCAATAAAGAATTTTTCTATCTATCTATCTGTCTATAATCATTGATTTATCGATAGTTCATCAACTATATATGGCGCGTTTTTGACCGGAGGCACCGGTTGACCTGAAGTGATGCTGTGACCGCGCGCTCTCCGCCCTCTATCTCGAAAACGGTTCACCGTATGAAAATTTTTTTTAAACAAAATTTGTAGAGAATTTTGTATTCTACAATATTGATAATAAATACAAATGGCAATAACCCATAGGAAATGAGATATTTACAAAAAAAGCGCAAAAAACCGATTTTTGTGACCTTTGACCTTGAAATTTAATAGTTGCGTACACCCTACCATATGTAGGTTTTGTGACAACTTTTAGGGTGTCAATATACAAGTATTTACAGACTTACAGCTGGGTATCTCGAATTCCGAGGTGAACTTACTATAATGACTGGACTATAAACCCGAATAAGCAATAACATTTGACATTTCGGAGACCTCACGCTACACTAGCGCCTCTAGCGGCGGATTCATACGCGATAGCCCTCATTAGATTTGGTCATCAACCCCTATTCGGGTACACGAAAGACATTACTCGAATTCGGGCACCCGAAGCAATATTTACACTGGAATACGGACTGGACGACGGTGTCGGGTAAACTAAAGGAAAGCTACTCGGATACGGGCGTACTCGACTAATTTCATTTACTCCTTTAGTAGTTAGCCGAATTCCAGTGGCGGATTTACCAGTAGGCTCAGTAGGCTGGAGCCTAGGGCGGCAGATTTAAGGGGGCGGCAAATTTACCCCAAAATCTACACAGAAAAACGAGTCACAATTTTTTTTATATTTTAGTAATGCACAGTATACTCAACACTCTTACATCCGTAATCCGTATATAAAAGATTACTAAACGCACTGTAAAATATAGGTATGTACTTATGCGATCATGAATTTTTAAAATATTCCATTAGCGTTTCAATATTAATTACAATTTAAATTTTGTAATTTTTTAAACTAACGGGGAAAAGCCGACGTAATGTGGACGATAGAACACAAATCATAAAGTTGCAATTTCAGAATAAATATAATTGTGAACTAGCGTATTGAATTTCAAAGGTCAGTAAGGGAGGCAAAAATTTAATAGCCTATTAGCGGCAAATTTGTAAATCCGCCACTGCCGAATTCCATTGGCACTCGTATTCAGCCTAACGCCATCAGACTAGTTATCCAACCAAGGCGGACTACCAAAAGGTATTGTTATTTTGCTAAGATCTTCTGTGAAGTGGCGGTTATTCCCCAGACGGTAAATCCGATATGCCTTAGCTCTCTTAAATATTAAAATCTAGAAATATTTTGAGTTTTGTAGAAGCTATAGACTTTTTATTCTACTATTTAAACTCACTTTTTTTTATTGATTACTGCTTATATAGCTTCAAAAATCTCAAATAACAATAGGAGAAAGGGATTCATGCCTGTGCCTTGCCATCCCTGTCAAGACCCTAAAAAGGGTATTACAGTTTTCTCTTACCCGCTATACCAATTGCCTACCTTGACATTAACCCTATCCCCTACCCCGAAGCAGTGGCGGCGCTAGGCGTCGGCGACGTCGGCCACCGCCGAAGGCTTCGCGCCTGAGGGGGCCTCGCAAAAAATTTTTACAAGTTACCTATTTATTTTCGTTTCTCCTGGCCTGGCTTAGGTAGCCGACCCCGAACAATGCGGGGAAAAAGCTAAGCAGATGATAATGACTTTTATTATTTTCTAACACGTGCGTGATGGAAGCGAGTAGTACTTTACGGGTATTCAGAATCGTCTGTCTGGCAACACTATTTTTGTAATAAAATTTCTATGTTTGTAATTATTTTTTGTCATCATTTGATTATCAACAATGAAACTCGTTCACTCATACGTTATTTTATAATTTGGCTCACTTAATTTAACGGTTTTTTACTGCGAAGTAAAAAATAGGCCTCGCGAACTTGATGTCGCCGACGTCCACATGTGGTCTAGCGCCGCCACTGCTCCGAAGAACCCTAAAACCTTACCAAAAAACAAAACAGCACTTCACCTAGTCCAGAAAATTTCACAATGTGACAATGATCCGCACGTTCCAGCTATGTTACCCGTATTGGTGGAGCCGAGAGCGGCTGTACCATTGGCTCCAGCTAATGCCGCGGGATTCCACCTGGAACTGTTTCATCTGTATCTTCGCGCTGGCCGCCATAGTGTGGGTAGTTGTAGAGATTCAGGTAATTGAATATGAGAGGGCTATCGTTTTGTCTCACCAGATGGCGCCACTGCTGAGTGAGGTCCTGAAGTGTAGCTTTTAAAGTTAGTTAAGTTAATACGCTCGTGATATCAAAGTTTAGATTTAAATCATATTTTAATACAAAAGAACCGTATCATAAACACTATCGCTCGTGCCATAGTGTTGCGCAGTCCCGTTTTCTTCGGAAAAACAAGAGGACATAATAATGTTTCTTAGCTCCGCTTTTAAATAACTGACATTCGTTGACACGTAACTCATATTTGCCATAATAAGTCTGAGTTATTACCAAATATTCACAACATTATTTGATTTACCCGCGTTGTCGACCCACAAGCTATAACATTTGACATTTCGGAGACCTCGCGCTACACAAGAGCCTCTAGAGGCGGTTTCAGACGCGACAGCCCCCGAACAAGCATCCTTTCTTTGCTATCCGGAGAAATGGGCGCTTGTTAACAAGAAGATTTCCACCCGGGTCTAGGCACGGTTTTAAGCCGTCTACGTCCGGTCGTCAGTTAGGTATGGGACACTATGTAGGTTTGTTAACAACATCGGCGCTAGCAACGGTTCGGGGTCAGTATACAAACGTACAAACCATGCTTGTGAACAAGCTTTACTCCGACCCGGGTAGAAATCGTTAAAGAGCCATACAAGCGCCCGCTGCCAGTAATCTCACATTTGAGGAAAATGAAAAAGCTCAATCTTAAAAATACTTTAGATTCTTTAATCTGTATAAACTACAAAAAAGTCATTCCCGCTGTCTGTCCTCCATGATCTTTTAAGCTTCGGAACGGATTTTAATTAGACTTGCAACGAATATTCGGTTACTATTAGGTATTTGGCCTATTCGGCTGCTTTTATTATATTCGGCCGAATACCGAATATCTACATATTATTCGACCGAATACTTAAATAATATATTTTGTCATAGAGAAATAATTGGTAAAATGAAAAATTAAAATAGATTGATTACGTATATATTCATATTTTCATTTCTGTTATATAATAATTTCAGTAGTCATTGGTACATAACACGGGTACATAATCATCTTCTGAATTGGAAAAATGGAGGATTCTTTGTATTTCTATTATTGTGGTAATCAAAATTTAGAGGGGTAAGGTTCTTATTTCTTTTATAATCATTATTAAGTAGTCATTGGTACATAAAACAGGTGCATAATTTAATCATTTTCTGTATTAAACCAGTTAACAGTTTTTTATTCATTCAGTCATGTGATGAATGGTTACATAATAGCAATAATTTAAAGTTTACACGCTGTTTTTGGCCATATCTCAAAAGTTGGTTTTGTCATTTAGCCGCATTTTAGCTTGAGGACGGCAGATTAGAAGAAAACAAAGGAACGCGAAACAATCACGTCTGTACAAGTTTTTGGCGCTAAAATCCAGCCGAATACTTTTGCCTAATATTCGGCTATTCGGTGAGGGGCCTCGCCGACTATTCGGTATACTGCCGAATATACTATTCGTTGCAAGTCTAATTTTAATGCAATTTTCAGCAATAGACAGAGTGATTCAAGAGGCAGGTTTATAGTATAAGTCAAGCCCGAGAGCTAAACTGTAAGTAGCTTTCTTACCCAAATGTCCAGCATAACTGGCTAGTTGACCCGGCTAGTCGGTGTAACTCCTGTCTTCAGTGAGATTCTGAATTAGATAAACGTTAGTTCAGAGATATTTTGTTTGAGTATTTGTCTGATTTTTGTACCTGCAGGACCCGTACGTGGATGCCCTGGACTTGTCTTACAACGTTGTGTACGGCGTACACGTGGCCAGTGTCGTTTACAACGCCGTCACCACCTCGGATGGTCACAACTCCAGGCTTGCTAAAATAGGTACAATTAGTACGGACATATCAAAGTATTAAAAAAATATTGATGAAATACTGCGTAGATCAGAAAAGACATAAAATACATTAATCGTATTGTAGGTGCAATACAAAATGAAACAATTTCTATATCTAGGCTTATTTTCTCCTATAAATAAAATGCGCTCTCAGTACGATTTCCAAGTATTTCTTATATTAGAAAACTCTTGTGGGCCAAGTGATTAATGCGGGCAGTATTCATATAGCCAGGGCAGTATGAATAATGCCCAGCCATATCGGGCCAAGTGATTAATTACAATCTAAACTCACCTATTTATCACATTGCCCGGTCATTATTAATAATGCCGGACGGCTCGTGGTCCATGTAATAAGTCAGTGTTTGAGATAGCTTGAATTCATCGCTTGGACCGGGCAGTATGAATAAGTTCAAAAAGTTGGTACTATTGTCAAAATGAGAGATGTCTCGCCATTTTGTGTCACTCTGCCCAATAGGCACTCGTCATTATTCATAATGCCCGGGCAATGCGATAAATTGATTGGTTAAAATCACATCGCCAGCTCTTATTGGGCATTATTCATATTGCCCGATTAATCACTTAGCCCATAACATATACATAGCTCAAAGTAAAAGAATTTCAAAAAAATATGTATTCTCTATCCGCAGTCGGGTACGTGCTTGATTCCATATCGTACCTCCACTACATTGTAAACAGAGAGATCTGGCAGAAGAACTTTAAGACACTATGCTACGTCCTGCGCATGCACCGCCCAATTCAATACCTCT
The DNA here is from genome assembly GCA_902850365.2 of Chilo suppressalis. NCBI lineage: Eukaryota > Metazoa > Arthropoda > Insecta > Lepidoptera > Crambidae > Chilo > Chilo suppressalis. The sequence continues at coordinate 3,452,389 of OU963896.1, read as the reverse complement.
GTTAGTCAAATTCTAATTTAATATCGTTTATTCAATTTAGCCTGTTACATGATGATGACAACATGATTATCGTAAAACTACGCCATCGGTCTCCAATATGTATCTAATACATTTTTTGACGACCTCCGTGGCCGAGTGGTATGAACGCCGGATTTCAAGGTGACGCCTACTCGAGAGGTCCTTGGTTCGAATCCCGGTTGGGGCAGATGTTTCTGTGATGAATACGAACATTTGTACTCCAGTCATGGATGTCTAATATGTATTTCTATATAAATATGCTTATATATGTACTAGCGGCCGCCCGCGACTTCGTACGCGTGGAGTTAGTTAGAAATTAGGGTTCACTGCTCGTTCCCCGTAGGTGATAGCGTGATAATATGTAGCCTATATGTTGACCCGACCTCTTAATAATAATCGTGCCGAATTTGAAGTAAATCCTTGCAGTACTTTTTTAGACCCGGACATACATACAGACAAACAGACAAAAATTCTAAAAACTATATTTTTGGCTACGGTATCGATTGTAGATCACACCCCGAGTATTATTTAAAAAAAATATTTAATGTACAGTTTTGACTTTCCTATCATCTTAATATATATAAATCTCGTGTCACAATGTTTGTCCTCAATGGACTCCTAAACCACTGAACCGATTATAATAAAATTCGCACACCATGTGCAGTTCGATCCAACTTGAGAGATAGAATAGTTTAAATCTCAAATTATAGTCGCAATTTTAATTTATTGCAAATTATTACTTTTGGGCGGTACGAAGTTCGCCGAGTCAGCTAGTTTTATTATATGTATAGATTCTATCCGTTACCCTAGTATCCCATAGCACAAGCCTACAGTCTACAGTGCTTACTTTGGGGCTGTGCTAAGACTATCCCGCACAAGATCATCTAATTAATGATTTTTTTGTATGTGAAAATGGTGGTTCACAGTCTAGAATAAGCTAAATCAGTCATTCAATCATATTAGCTGGCGAAATTGTGCTTGCGACACCAAGGGGTCAACCTTGTTGCCTTCTTGGTCACTGGTGTAGGACCGAAAATAAGTTATTTCTATGAGTGTAGGTGTAGTCACTGCCACTGCGTTATTGCTTTAGGACGTACTTTTGTCTATTGAACAGATGGTCTAGTACCCATTGGACCCTCAAGATTCGACCAGAATGCAAAAATTGCCCATTGGACCTCATTTATATGGCCCATTGGACCTTCCTTTTTTTTATATTCAATGTGCCCATTGGAACTCTTTTTTGGTGCCCATTGTACCTTCAAGATTAGACCCTACTGTAACTGTACCCACTGGACCATTCGATCTCCCCAAAAAGGTTATATATAAAAGTGCCCATTGGACCTCTTTATCGAAACTTGAATACATTCCGCCTTAGGGCTATCTAAATTTGTACAAAATGTAATGTAATGTAATATAAGACTATAAATCTATTGAACGTAGGTAATACAATAGCTAAAACTATGAGATTTAAGTGGTTGACCGCCAAGTATTTCGTATGTAGGTAATGCATATTTTAATGCCACATATTTCAATGATCATAATACAAAAGGTAAATTTAAAAGATCAAAAGATCGTCGGGTCTTTTGCTTAAATATTACTTCAAATAAAAACTTAAATCTGAAATGAAAAAAAGAAACAAGTCCAGTAGTCTATAATTCTGTTAAGTAAGGAACAAAGTTACTTTTACAGTCGGGACCCATTAGATATTCAAGAATGTTTTTTTTTTTTTCAATAATGGGTCGCGACTGTTAAAGTTCCTTACTTAACAGAATTAAAGACTACTGGACTTGATTTTTTTTCTTTTCAGTTATTATTAGAAGTAAGATTTAAACATTCGGGTAAACTTCGTGGAAACAACTTCTCAGGGAACTTAAACGACTATACGTTAAAAGGCAGCATACTGGGTACAGCTCTCAAGTACTTCTACCTGTTCTTCGTGCTGAGGATCATGTGGGCTTTGATCTGGCTTCATGTCGATGAGGTAAGTCTTGAACTTCATAAAAACGATAATCCCGGCAGTGAATCGAAGGTTTGTGGGATATTTGCCACAGATGTTAATACCGAGTTCATCCCGGCTAGAAGATTGAAGGCATCTTCTAGAACGGCAGCGAATTCTACTTCACTTCCAACTGCACCTGGACAGGTTTTGCATCAAGGGCCCAGAAAGTAACTGACATGTTAGCAGTTTCGTATAAACGTATAATAGGTACATCAAAACCTATAAGTAAATAATATGTTATCTCTCGCATCGCAGTCACAGCAAGTTCCCAAATACTATCAAAGACTTTGAAAGTCCTCAAAAGCTAAGTATAGTGGCTACATATACTCCTCCGGTTACATATGGATTAACTAGTGGCCCGCCCTCGCTTCGCTTCGGTGTAGAGCTGAAGTGTAGACTACAGTTTTTGTTCTCAGGCTTGTATTATATACAATGACATTCATGTATGATTCTTCTTATACCTGCATACAAAGTCTCAGCCCAATCGGTTTAAAATTGACAAAGTTTCATACAAACTTTCATTCCCTATTTAATCCCCTTGGGGGTAGAATTGATCAAAACCCTTTCTTAGCGTATGCCTTCGTCATAACATCAACCTGCATGCCAAATTTCAGCCCGATCCGACCAGTGGTTTGGGCTGTGCGTTGATAGATCACTATGTCAGTCAGTCAGTCACCTTTGAGTTTTATTTATATAGACTATATTGAAATTTCGTCTTCAGCAAATAATTTTAACGACATTTTTATTTGTTTTTTCATATAAATAATGTTTAAGCTTTGATGGATAAAATTAAGTTTTGTAGGCAGTGCTCTATTTTTGTATGTTAATTACTCAATGATTATTGCTACGCGACTTGAAAAGAAAAAAATTTGCGCCACCAAGTCACGGTAATACTATCTTATTACCGCGACCAAGACTTACAAAAAAATAGTATGTTGATATTGGCCCACATTGGTCATGGCTGCGAGGAGTGCTAAACATACTAATTTGCTACTATTTTTATTTTATTAATAGTTCGAACGCAAACACATCGAGGAGTATAGCAGGAGAGCCTTACACGAAGTACAAACAGAGCTGAAGCAGACGAACCCCGCTAGTCAATTTCTTGGCGCGCTGTACATCGTAAACAAGATGTTCATACCGATCGGGTAAGACTGCTTTCAAATTCAGCAGGTAATCAAAATATTTTTCTTTACGTGGAATATAAGTCCATTCATCCATCCATCCATCAGCCTTTCTCCGTCCACTGCTGGACATAGGCCTCCCCCATAGAACGCCACAATGCGCGGTCCTGCGCTATCCGCATTCAGCGGCTCCCAGCACATTTGACGATGTCGTCAGTCCACCTTGTTGGGGGCCGCCCCACGCTGCGTCGTCCGGTACGTGGTCGCCACTCGAGGACCTTTCTTACCCAACGGTTGTCACATTCTCGAGCGATGTGGCCTGCCCAGTGCCACTTCAGCGTGCTAACTCTTCGGGCTATGTCGTACACACCGGTCCTTCTACGGATCTCCGTATTTCGGATCTTATCACGTAGGGAAACACCGAGCATAGCCCTCTCCATAGCACACTGCGCGACTCTGAGTCCATTAATTCTAAGTCCATTGCTCGTGGATTATTTCCTTTTAGTAAGAGTGGAATACCGCTTATTTCACATCATTCATGGCCGTTTTTCTACAAGAGATGTCCCGATCAGGTAACTTAGAATCCACCATCAGTTTTATTTCTTCTCTTTTACCTCTGAAAAGTATCTGTTGAAAACTCGGTATTAAAAACAGGTAAAGCAGCGTTTAAAGACGAGCCTACAGACATAGCAACAAATTTTTACAGTGACAAATAACTATATCCTCTCTATTGACTTAGGTTGCTAGTGCTGAACGGGGAGGAGTGCCACATACCTTCTTCTCGCTCCTCCAGTGGTTGAAGGATGCGTCAGGCATTTCCCAGACACAAAAAAAAGGTTGTTAGTGCTCAAAGGGGTACAGATATATTAAGTTGAAGTAGGCCATACCCCTCTTTCCCAATGGGCATTTTGGGCAAGTGCCCAGGGCCCCGCGATCGATAGGGGCCTCCCTCAGATCAAATACAAAGTACCTAGTTCCGGTCAGATCACCAAACGATAACCAATATTTATTACCAAAAAACTAATATAATTCGATGAAATCGAACCTAAATTATTGACCACAATACCAACAAAATTACTAGCTTACTAGCTTTTACATAAGCGAAACTATTCTACTCTCGCCCAAAAATTAGGCTTTCCGACTTCAGTATGCTTAGATAAATCTAAATATACATATAATGGTATGCTATGCACATACACTTTTAAAGAAAAATCATCAGTAGTACACTCATCAGTATGACTCGCTCCACATCAAAGTCATAGGGGGGCCCATTATCCTAATATGCCCAGGGCCTCCAATAGGTTAAAGACGGCCCTGAAGCAGGCAAACTATTCCATACCACTAGCTATCTTCACAATTGGATTCCAGTTCTGAGGTAATTTGCTCCTACCTAGAGCAAATTGCTTTGTTTCTCATATAAAAATAGGTATATTATACAACTTACAAACATTTGATTCAGGCCGTCAGTTGCTCCAGCCAATGACATGGAGCGCATCGCATGCTTGCTGGTGATGCTGACCGGAAGTCTGGTGGTGACCGGTGCAGCTGTGGCGTCCTTATCTCTCGTCATCAGCATCTACATGCGCCCTGAAGAGGCCTTCCAGGAGAGATACCGTCTGATCATAAAGGAAATGGTGAGAGTATTTTGATTAACATGATTTGAATACACCACCCATTGATAAATCTCATTCATGATAATTCTGAGATTAAACACTCATTTAAAATAATATTAATTGGTTTCTATTAAAGGTAGAGTCCATGGTGCCACCGAGTCTCCGTGAAAAGGTGGAGACATTTTATAAGATGTACTGGCACAAGCAGAAGGCAGTGTCGGCCACGCAGCTGCTCCCAACCTACCCTCCTACGTTGCCGAATACCATTTACACTGACATCTATTTCGACGCCACGCAAAAGGTAACTTTAGTATGTAGACAGAGGAGTATTTACACTTAGGGTCAAATCCCACCAACCACCCATGGTCTGGCGAACTTTCTTGGTTATGCAGGCCGAAGCAGCGGGAGATACGCGCGAAATGGCCTCCACCGCGCGGACTTTCTTGACTCCCTACAAATTATTCTTTATCTGTCTCCTTTGTCCCTATGGTCCCTCTCCCCTTTCTGGGGCGGACGTACACGAAACGCCTTCGTCGCCATCCCAGTCGTCCCGTGCCCACTCTGAAGTGGTACCGCTGGCTCCAATTGCACGGCAGGACCGTGCTACGACTACTTCCCTCTTCGCCTCGAATCTTCTTTCTTCACCTCTCGAGTCCACTCTGAATCTTGTGCCATCTACGCGCGAAATCCCGCAGCTGCCTGAAGTTCGCCTCCGATCCCACGAAGTCGCAATAGTAGACCGGCCCAACCTGGAGCACCTTTACCCTGTCCAGGGGGCCAATCGCCTAACGGAAATGCTTTGGAAAACGCTAACGCTTACGATTTTATTTTGTTATTTCTAGCCGCCTGAGGTATTCAAATGCCTCGCGCTCTTTCTTTTTCTTTTGCATTGGTAATAACAATATTAAAAAAAATGACCGTGAGGTATTCGAAAGCCTCAGGCGGCTAGAAATAACAATATAAAATCGTAAGCGTTAGCGTTTCCCAAAGCATTTCCGTTAGGCGATTGGCCCCCAGAAGTTCCCTACGCGCCTCCCCGTAGAGCTTACACTCCCACAGAGCGTGGTATGCGTCCTCTACTTCTCCCTCCCCACAGGAGGACAACCCCACCTCCGCGAGATTCACTTAGGGTCAGAAGAACCATGGTCCGGGGCGGCATTCTGCAAAGGGCCAGGTGCTACTGGCGGGTGCGCGGCCATTCGGAAACGGGAGCCGCGACCACATCCGCCCTCTCAGCACGCACTAGGGGGACCGCGGTCCTCATAGTGCGTGTCGGGTGACGGTGCAGGAGTATTGTCTGGTTTTTAGTGGCTCTGTTCAGGGCGTTAGATAGGGCCCTGTTTATTTCACCCAGCCACAGGGCTGCCTGAAATGAACCACATACCTTCTTCTCGCTCCCCCAGTGGTTGAAGGATGCGTAAGGCATTTCCCAGACACAAAAAAAAGGTGCTACTGCCTGGGGGCCATTCGCCTAACGGAAATGCTTTGGAAAACGCTAACGCTTCCGATTTCATATTGTTATTTCTGACGGCCGAAGGTTTTTATATACCTCACGCTCATTTTCTTTCATATTGTTATTACCAATGCAAAAGAAAGAAAAAGAGCGCAAGGCATTTGAAAACCTCAGGCGGCTAGAAATAACAAAATGAAATCGTTAGCGTTAGCATTTTCCAAAGCATTTCCGTTAGGCGATTGGCACCCTGGTCCGCGTGGAACTTTTCTAGTAATAAATTATAACAAATGTGATTTGTTTCAGAATCGCATATTGTGTGACTTATCTTACGAGTTTCTGTCGAAGTTGGCGAAAAAAATGAGCACAGTACTGTACATCCCCGGAGACGCCATCATCAAGAGGTCTTCCAAGAAGTCTACCATGATCTTCATCGCTTACGGCGATATCGAGGCGAGTGTTTCATTTGATCAGTCGACGGAACCTAAAAAGCTAATAATTAATATCTAGCCTAAGGTATATATTAAAATCTATTGCAAAATAAAAGGTATAGATTAATATCTTTGCAAAATTGCGTAGACCTAAAGTACCGGGACAGACCTTGGTGAGAATTAACCTGTTCAGTAATATTAAATGGGTAAGACAAGACAAGAATTTTATGATATAACACGTATGCCATAGATAATAATGATGATTACGAGTACATGGGGTAAAGATTTAATCCAGCTAGGGGGCTCAAGGATCGATCGCTGTGGCGACTCATATCTCTGTCGCATCAATCCAGCATTATTATTTTTAAATTGAGTGGCTTTTTTTGCACCATTCTTTAAGATTTCTTCTTTTGAATAAATACTATAATACGATTAGCATTATGTTAATTTTTTTGATGAAGAATTCACGACCAATTTGTTTTACATTTATTCACAATCCGAGTTTTTCAGGTCACTTACTTTTTGATCATGAAAGAACAATGGGAATGTTTGGATTTACGATATTTTGAACATGTTCCGAATAATATACCCCAGGTGAAGTATTTACGATCAGAGGCGGCGTAAGGCGTGGGCGACGTGAGCCACCGCCTATGGCCTCGCGCCTCAAAAATTTTTATGCATTGTTTAAAAGCGATTTTTTTTTTATTATTTTATAAAATCCGTCTTCAGGTCGCCACAGAACAGGGCCTCGCGAAATCTGTCTTGCCCATATCAAATTTAGGTCTTGCCCCGCCACTGTTTACGATCACTATTTGATTTTAAATTACAATTCACAATCAGATGGTATCTGCAGAGGACGACAGCACGGCGGTGTTGCGTCTGACGCGCGGCTCCTTGCTGGCGGGGTGCGCGGGTGGTGCGGTGGCGGCCTGCGCGCGCGCCTACGTCGAGATCCGTGCTGCTACCTTCTGCATCACGCATGCGCTTACTATGAGAGACCTGTGGCTGGTGGTGTTAAAGCACGTGCGCAACCAAGGCCAGGCCAGCGTCATCCTGTCCTCCTTCTATGTGAGTTTTGGACTAATCAGCTAAATCCTAGGCCTTATTCACACAAAGAAGCAGACGCCAGACTAGCATCATTCTGTTCTCCATAGGTAGATACTGACTGGGCACCAAAAGGTAGTGTAACTTCACTGTTGTCTTCTGTGAGAGACTACTTCCCCAGACGGACGCTCCAATGCTAGCGGCAAAATCTGCTATGCCCTATCTCTCTTATATTTGATGTCTGTCGTTTTCATTCTGTATTTTAAAGCATGACAAGGATAAATTGGTTTCGTTTCTGGCAAGATTCTCTAAACTTAAAACTAAATTTAACATTCTGCCTGTCCTTTTTATTCTGTATAGAGAATGACAAAGATACACTGTTGTCAAAATTAAGTTTAGCTTTAGAGAATCATGCCAGAACCGACATCACTGTTGTCACATTTTATCTAAAACTCTTCCGTGCTTCGGAAGTTGCGTTAAGCTGTTAGTTGCGGCAGCTTTTGCACTGGGTCGGCGTGGTGAGTCATGACCTAATCTCTCTATTCCATCTAATGGAAAGACCTGCATCGTAGAATCGGGGATATTAATAGGCTGCTGATGTGCTCATTGTCAGTATCCAAGACCGCAGCCAAATACGGAAGTAAAGTTCACACCGGCAACTAGTTTAACACAATTAACTGGTATTTATTTCAGGAACACCTGGACAAAGTAAAGAGACATTATCAGCAAAAGAATCCTGAACAAGTCAAGTAAGTTTCTTATAGTACATAATGATTTATAAGTCGTTTAAAATTCATAACGCAACGATCACTGTTCAGGCACAAGAGTAGCATTTTGCATTTCAAACGCAAACTGATGGCACTGAAGGAAGAGACGGATGAACGTGGCGATCAGCTTCTCCAACGGAGAGACGTCTTCTTGAAGATAGCTGGTAGTTACATCATGAGAAATGTTCGTATCTTTTTGTGTCTTTTCTATTGGTTTTTAGGATAGTTTAGGAAACAGGATATTAATAGGTGTCTATCTGAATTAGAGCCCGTTTGTACTCAGTGATTCATGTTAATATTATATTCGGTTAATGGTGTCGATTCTAGCATGATTCTCTAAACCTAAACTTAAATTTGACAGCAGTATATCCTTGTCATTCTCTATACAGAATGAAAAGGAGAGACTGATGTCAAATTTAGTTTTAAGTTTAGAGAATCACGCCAAATGACTAACTAACTATGGTACAATAAAGAAATATTTATAACAAATTATTGATCCGATCTCACTACACTTTTTTTTATGGATAGGTCCGACCAATGACTCCATCCCACCTGATGTTATTGTGATGGTGACGTCCAGATGTGAAGATAGCTGGTAAAGCAGTTCTACCTGCCACACCAGCCATCCTCACCTTGCCGGCCTGCATGTTGCTTCTTCACGCCTCCTTTAAAGGATCCCAGGTTGTAAGAAGGAGGGAACACGTGAGCAGGCAGAGCATTCCATTTACGGATAGTGCGACAAAGGACACTAGGATAAACAGACTAAAGTTTTTGCTCTCGGTCTTGTATCTTGATGGTGATGATCAAAATCCATTGAGAAGTTTAAGAGGAGTTTGCTGATATACAGACAGACGCAGAAAATTACTTTAATGTTTAGATGAATATAAATAATGTTCAAGCTGAACTGGCTTTTCTTCTTCTAGCAAGCTGATGCTTCTCAAACGAACGAGGCTGACGCGATCTGCTTGCGTCCAACGTTTCCCTGCATCTTGCAGCCTGCATCCTCGCTGCTGTTAACGTGGAACTGCTTCATATCCTGCATTATTGTCGTCGTTTGTTTTGTAAGTTTCTCTTTCATAAACAATTCTTGATATTGAATCTAATTTTTATTTAAACTTTAACTCTTTGCTGTTGTTTTAGACGCACCCCTATTATTTGGTATTCAAGAAGAATGTCCCAGTGGAGTTCAGGTTCTTCGATTACGTAGTGACTATGCTGTACGTTCTGGACCTCATTGTATACCTTTCCACGGGGGCTAACGTCGAAGAAGGTAATTTGATGATTTTCATTAAGAGAACTTTATTATCTGTAGTTGTTTAAAAAGAAAAGAGACACTGAAATTAAACATTCAAAGTATTGCTTCGGAAATGATCAATAAAATAAAATAAAAATAAAATAAATCAAATCTAATAATGCAGCACAGCTATAGTGAAAGAGGTAGAAGCTTCGCGGGAATACAACTATAAGAACGCAATACCAGCTAGTATTATTACTCTTTGCGACGAAAGCATTTATAATTAATAATAATAATAAATATTTCCAACACTCACACCAATTAACCTAGCCCCAAAGTAAGCACTGTAAGGCTTGTGTTATGGGTTACGGATAGAATACATATACAGTACATAATCATCATCAGTCTATTAATGTCCCCACTGCTGGGGCACAGGCCTTCCCTATGGATGGAATAGGGGGATTGGGCCATGACCCACCACGAGGGCCCAGTGCGGATTGGTGGGTGCTAACGACTGCAGATGCAGCCGGGACCAACGGCTTAACGTGCCTTCCGAAGCACGGAGGAGCTCGAGATAGTATTTTTTGGTCACCCATCCAATGACCGACCACTGCGAAAGTTGCTTAACTACAACGATCGCAGCCGAACGCGCTACCCACTTGCGCCATCGAGCTCCTCAACATACAGTACATATATAAGTATATTTATATAGAAACACATATTAAACATCCATGACTGGAGTACAAATGCTCGTATTCATCACACAAAAATCTGCCCCCACCGGGATTCGAACCCGGGACCTCTCGAGTCGGCGTCACCATGAAACCCGGCGTATAAACCACTCGGCCACGGAGGTCGTCAAAATTTGCAAATTTGCAGGTTTTAGTAGCTAGACTCTTACCATCAAAGGAGCTTCAGGCTTACATTATCATGAAATGTTTTGAAATCAGGAGTGCCGATAACGTTTTCTCAAACGTCGGCGCAACAGATGCGTAGCCGCTGGTTCGTGCTGGACGTGGTCGGTACTCTTCCTCTCTTCGAGTTCGTAAACGATGGACACTTCGCCGGCATCAACAAACTACTCAGGCTCCCTAAGGTAACGCATCTTCTTCTTCTTGTTGTTGCTACGGGCGTTTCCGCAACTCGACGTCCTTATGGCGCCTGTTTTGCGTGAGGAGGGTGTATGGCCGGGATCACTCCAGCCAGCCCAGCTCCCCCAGGAACGCCCCCAGGGCCTTCACATTGGTGACTGCCTCTTGAAGGTTTCCCGGTGAGCCGAGGTATTTCGCCCGGTATTCGGCCACTCCGTTGCATTCCAGCAGAACGTGAGTAGCTGTTTCTTCTGCCTCCATGCATCCTCTGCATAGGGGGCTGTCCGTGGCACCTATGTTGAAAAGATGTCTGTTAAAATGTGCATGTCCAGTAATAGTACCTGTTACCATGCGCAATGTAGGTTTGCTTAGCTGTAGGAGAGTTTTGGAGAAGGCAGCGTTCACCCGTGGCAAAGCGAGCTTGGTCTGCCTGCACGTCTCCAGTTCGAGCCAGTGTTGCTGGTGTAGTGCTAGCGCTCTTTGCGACGAAAGCATTTGCAGGTTTTAGTAGCAAGACTCTTACCATCAAAGGAGCTTCAGGCTTACACTATCATGAAATGTTTTGAAATCAGGAGTGCCGATAACGTTTTCTCAAACGTCGGCGCAGCAGATGCGTAGCCGTTGGTTCGTGCTGGACGTGGTCGGTACTCTTCCCCTCTTCGAGTTCGTAAACGATGGACACTTCGCCGGCATCAACAAACTACTCAGGCTGCCTAAGGTAACGCATCTACTTCTTCTTGTTTGAATCTTGATAGAACAACTGGCGTAGTTGATGTAGAAAATGTAACAGCATCAAATTAATTTTAAACCTGCTGAGACTGCGGCCGGTTAGGCTAGGAGTAGTGCCCCAGTCGCAGGTAGAATAGGAGTTTGAAATTAATGATTGTTTTTAGGAAAAACAAATCTTTTATTGCCCAAATTAACTTTTCGTAGACATCACGTCTCGGCAGGCAGCGAGGGGAAAAGAGAAAGACTGGCTGGCCTTAAGGGGTCCGCACTGCAGGTAGATAGGGTTCAGGCGTCCAGCTTCCCAAAACATGTGTTGATGTCAACTTTCATCACATTAATATTATTAATTAACAAAAATTTAGTATAGCTAGGTACTATTTTTATAGATGTACTATAGTATTTGATACCCGGATAAATGGATCAACGAACTGATTTCCTCAAACACGCCCCACCCTCTTACGTAAGCATATGAACGTGGTTAACTGCCGAGAGATAAAGCATTTAACGCGCGTGGGTTCCCGAAAACTAATTGAACCGAACTTTGATTTCCTAATTATTTTATGTGTTTGATTAATTTATCGAATTAAGATTTAGTTATGTTTTTATTTTTTTTAATCATTTAACTGCTAGATGTTTAAATCTAAAGAAAAGTTTTACTAGAAAAAAATCCACGCGGACCAAGCAGCGGACGGGACTCGAACCCGCACCCTTCGCAATCCGGGCGAATGCACTGAACAATTATGCTACCACGGCCCTGATGGCCGCGTCGAAATTTTCCTAGCCTTAAGCTGCAAGGCAGCGCCATCTCTTCGCATTGTAGGTAACCCACAATGTCAAATGAATACTTTTTCAAGTATTAAACATTAAGTATAAGATTTAGTGTTCGACGCAGTTTTACGTTTTTATTAACTATTATTTATGTTTTAATTTCTAATACATTTATATTTATTATTTTAAACTTTCATGGTCACTAACATTATAGATATTAACGGGATTGTTACCATGTACCTTGTTTTTTATGAGTCTCCGATATTTCGGCACTGTTGCAAGCGCCATGATCACGGAGTAACTGAAGTAATTGCGGGTAGATGTATTGGCAGACATATCGGTCTACCCTCTGACGTCGTCTTTTACTGCGTTCGATACTACCACTACCACTGGTCACATTCAGTTGCAGGACAATGGCATCCCGACAGAATATGCCAAGTTGTTACATCATTGTTTGTCAACGAACTTCTTTATATACCAAGGTCAGTACTACCTCCAAATAGATGGGGTGGCAATGGGCAGTCCGGTAGCTCCAGTAGTAGCCAATATATGGATGGAGTATTTTGAGGAAAAAGCTTTCGCCACCGCCCCCACAGAAATTGCACTATGGAAGAGGTATGTCGATGACGTATTTTGTGTTTTGAGAGGAAACAAAGAAGATGTCGAGGCACACTTGGCAAATTGAAATGGAGTCCATACCAAAATGCGGTTCATATATGAGATGGAAGAAGACCGAAGTCTAGCCTTTCTTGATGTAAAGATTCGAGTGCGGAATGACGGTTCGCTGAGTCACTCTATTCACCGCAAAGCTTCACACACAGACCGTTATCTCAACGCCTCCTCGCATCATCACCCTAAACATCTAAATTCTGTAGTCACTTCACTGACGAACCGTGCATATGACTTATGTGACAAGGAACACCTGCACGAAGAGTTGGAGCATGTACGGCGGGTCTTACAGAATAACGGATACAAGGGAAAGTTTCCACCCAAACACAAATTAAGACACCAGAAACACAAAGTAGACAGGCAACCACTATTTTTGCTATATGTCAAAGGAGTGACAGACAAGATCTCTAACATACTTAATAAGTACTCACTGAATACTGTCTTCACTCCTTTACAAAAAGTATCACAGATTCTACGGTCTCCCAAAGATAACTTCCCCTTGGAGAAACCTGGTGTATACAAGATCGACTGCAGCTGTGGTAGTTCTTATATTGGCCAAACGAAGCGGACAATAGCGTGCCGAATGAAAGAACACATTAAAGCAGTCAGAAATAATGATACGCAAAAATCAGCCATCGCGGAACATTTAATTGATTCGGGTCCTAATCACTGGATTGAGCTCCATAATCCACAAATTATCTCGACAGAACGCCACTACATACCAAGATTGGTCAGGGAAGCGATTGAAATAACCAAACACAAGAATTTCAATCATGAGGATGGGTTTAAATTGTCTAGTGTGTGGAATCCAGTGGTTCGTATGTGTAAAAACCGCAAAAATCAAAAAAGTGTCGTTCCGCGATCTGATACTGTGAGTATTGTATGCCGGGAACAAATGCGAGTGAATAGTGAGAATGTGACCAGTGGTAGTGGTAGTATCGAACCCAGTAAAAGACGACGTCAGAGGGTAGACCGATATGTCTGCCAATAACATCTACCCGCAATTACTTCAGTTACTCCGTGATCATGGCGCTTGCAACAGTGCCGAAATATCGGAGACTCATAAAAAACAAGGTACATGGAAACAATCCCGTTAATATCTATAAAATTTATATTTATTGTTTATTATGAACTTTAATAACGCACAACGTTACAAAATTGATCTCTGGAAATTACTATACTACTATGCAGTAGATAGCACTAATATAACAGATGTTTTATAGATCGTTGATCGCCATGCGGGCGAATTGCTCAATTAATTGGATCTATCTTCATAAGGAATATGATGAGAAATAATTCTTTGCGGGTTTCAGTTATTTCGGTTGCTGAAGTCCCTAGAGGAGATGTGCGTCTATCAAAGCCACGTCTTGCGGTTCTTGAATTATACTTTACTGCTGCTTATCGCTTGCTACCTCATCGCGGCGTTGCAGCAGGGATTTATGTGCTTCCAGTGAGTTTTCCGACTGTCTTTTTTGGCTATATTCTTTGTTTGAATAAGAAACTAAAATGAATACCTATATTATGCTTTGTCACGAACTATCAGAGAAAATTTTAAAGCATTTTGTAAGTGCATCTGGGGTGACAACGCAAATACCTCATGCTTATTTTTTTTAATATTGTTCTTACCAATGCAAAAGAAAAAAAAAAGAGCGCGAGGCATTTAAAAACCTCAGGCGGCTAGAAATAACAAAATGAAATCGTAAGCGTTAGCGTTTTCCAAACCATTTCCGTTAGGCGAATGACCCCCTGGTTTGAGTAGTTAGATATTGAAATGCACAGGTGGCGAATTAACTTACCTCTTCATCCAGGTTTCGCTATTGTCTGGTGAGCAACTTCACTCATTCCCCGTACTGGGACAATGCAGCCTTGGACGAGGAGAATGTCAGCCGCCGGCTCATCTTTGGTCTCTACTGGGCCATCAACATGATCACTTTCACAAGTAAGTACTACAAATATTGTTATTTACCTAATAAGTTAAATAAAACTGGGTTTAACGGGTTAATGCACGAAACTTTATTTATTTATTGACGTTCGATGAACCGGTGGTTGTTTACGGTAGTTACGGTCAAATAAATAAACTAAAAATCATAAAAAAGAATTTTAAATAAAGTACTTTATTAACTAAATTAACTAATAAATTCATACATAAACAATAAAATTTTAAAAATCTAACAAATAAATAACCGAACGCTCAATAAAAGTCTTTCGAAGGTAGCTCAACAAAATTAAATAAAAAATCATTATTCTGACGAAGCAGACCTAAAAAGGCTGCGAAACGTCAATAAATAAATAAAGTTTCGTGCATTAACCCGTTAAAACTAGTTTTATTTAATGAGTGATGTGCGTGAAAACCTAAGCAACAAATTACCTAATAAGCTTAGTAGCTCTATACTCTAGTCAAGTCTTTTCTTGTTTAAGATATACGCTTACGTTAAAAAATTTGCTATATGGACCGGTATTCTCAATTTTTTTTCAAACTACGGATTATATTTTACGGTTTTAGGCCGAATCTATCGAAGGTTCGATCGATTCGGCCTAAATCCGTAAAATATACTAGCGTTCGTGACACACATCAGGGCTGAAGCTATACACAAGCGGGGAGAGTCTCTGGCTATCAGCCTTGTCATCGCCAAGGATTTTGACAGGGTCTGGCACAAAAGCCTTCTCTCCGAGCTTCCTGCATACGGTCTGCCTGCTCAGCTCTGCGCCTGAGCAACTGAATTCCTGCATGAGCGAGCAATTCGCGTCCTTACGGACGGATGTAGTTCGCAGTTCATATCAGTGAAAGCCGGTGTTCCTTAGGGCTCCGCTCTATTCCCCACGCTCTTTCTGCTGCATATCAATGATTTGATTCCTCTTGGGAATATTCATTGCTATGCGGACTATAGTACAGTGCATATAAGATACTTTGGACACGCAGCGGCTGGGCAGGTAGAAATCACGGAGAAACGGGAGAATCTTGTCGCTGAACTTAATTAGGCTTTCGACCACATTTTCGAATGTGGTACCAGGAACTTGGTTGAGTTCAATGCCAAGAAAACCCAGACTTGCGCTTTCATGGCAAAAACATTGCCTTTCCTTCCCATTCCCCCTCTTCAAGGCATAACACTGGCGCTGCGGAGCAACATCACCATGCTCTGTATGATAGTTCACTCAGACCTGAATCCAAAGGCAACGAAACCGTGATCAAAACAGCTTCACGCAAACTCGGGAGTCCTGAACAAGGTGCGGCGTTTTTTACGCCTGATCAACTGTGCTTGTTGTACAAAACGCAAATGTGGTCCTGCGTGGAATATTGCTCGCACCTCTGGGATGGCTCCGCTAAGTAGTTACTCGATGCCTAGGATAGTTTGCAGCGGCGCGCTGCTCGCATCATTGGCGATGAAGAGGTAACTTACAAACTCGAGTCTCTTCAATAACGCCGCGATGTGGCATCATTAAGCGCGAGTGTTCTGAGAAGTTATTCTCCCTTATCCCTCCATCACCTTTTCTTCAGAGGACTACGCGCGCTGGCCTACGGTGTCATCGACTTACTGTGGCTACTATTCCTACACGAACAATGAAATTTGGTGACACATTTCTTTGTCGTACTATTCGCAAGTGGAATTCTTTGCCCGCGCACGTGTTCCCTCCTTCCTACAACCTGCGATCCTTTAAGAGAAACGTAAAGAAGCATTTTTGCAAGCTGGGTAGGTGAGGATGGTTAGTGTGGCAGTTTATAACTGGTGTACCAGCTATCTTCGCGTTTGGACTTTATCACCACTTAACATCAGGTGGGTAGAGTTATTTGCCTATGTAACTATAAAAAAAGAAAAACTACGATTTACAGGTTTTTCTTTGGGGTGATACTTTTTTACTATGACTCTGTGTTGGTGTCAAAGTCTACATAATGTTAGCTAATTAATTTATTCGACGGTTGAACCCGTATCAATAAAGAATTCTGAAGCTGTCCAAGTTTAGTCATCCGTTGGAATTTGAGGCCTATAAGAGCAAGCGTACACTGAGCTACTATACGTCTAATGGCTTGACTGAGCCACTAGACGCAGTTAGCGCTCTACGCCGCTAGTGGTTTAGTGGCGTCGTCCACTAGTAGCGGACACTCGAACGTTAGTTTGCGCCAATACTATACAAAATGTATGAAAAGACTCGACCGCAGCTTGTGGACGAGTTTAGTAACCGTTACTAGAGACTCAATGTATGCTTACTCTAAATGTTACCATTTGGTCAACAAGATGTTTCCGTATTCAGTACACATGGAGACGTGGACGATCGAGAAGTGGAACAGTACACTGTACACCATGTTCGTCCTCGAGATATGCATAGTTCTGCGCATATTCATTGAAGCAGTGTACTCCGCTACTATCATGGTCACCACTGCTTTGAGGTAAGTGAAGAATGATAAAAATTGGTTACTTTACTACCTGCCTTATAGAATTAATGAGATATTATTAACCTGCGAAGACGAGGGACCTTTGTCCACGGTATTGTTTGCCAGCCAAAATAAATCACTTACAACTGCATCGAGTAACGCACACGACGGATTAAAAGTCTTTCTCTAAATTTAAAGACAATGCTCTTGTCGGTGCAATCTGTGGATCTCCCGCCATCTCCCTCTGTCCTCCACCAGCTCTTCGACCCCCTGTACGACTAGACGCCAACCTTATAGTGTAGGCTATCCTCGGTCATCCTCTTCCATCCTCTCTTTTCTTCCACTCTTCCTTTAATGATGTTCTTTATAAATTCGTCGTGTCGCACAATGTGGTCGAACATTCCCCTTCTGTTCTCCAGTGTGTCGAGTAAAGCTCTCATAATGTCTGATAATTCATCCATAATGTCCAATACCCTTTCATTTGTTAGTTTTGCTAATCCTTTCGATCTTCCGCCAACACCACATCTCAAATGCTTCCAATATTTCTCTGTCGTTTTGTGTCATAGTCCACGTTTCGCATCCATTTAAGGCAATACTCCAAAAGTATATTTTTATAAATTTCTTTCGAATCTCCGATTAAAAGTACCGCGTACAAAAAGTCCTCCGAACACTGAGAGACCGGACAGGTCAAAACAATAGAACTCATGTGACTAGGCGCGGCAACGCACATAGTGGACTTTAGTTTTTTTTTAAGGGATCCAATCTCAGAACAAAAAGCAGGCATCATACCAAATATGAAAAAGTAAATTTCCATCTGCCTTTTGTTCTGTTATCTGAGCGCCCACTATTCTGTTTTAAAACGTCTTCTTTTTCTCTTAACTTCATGATAATTGCCACACAACTTAGGGCCGATTTTTTAAAACTATGATAAAACTTAACTGTTGAATAAATTAATACTCAATCAAATAGATAGATGTCATCCGTCACATTATACCACAAGTCAACTCTTTATTTTGTCCGTATAATACGATATCAGACAGACTACTTCTTACACCTGGGATCCTTTAAAAGAGGCGTGAAGAAGTAACATGCAGGCCGGCAGGGAGAGGATGGCTGGTGTGGCAGGTAGAACTGCTGTACCAGCTATCTTCACGTCTGGACTTCACCGCCACTTAACATCAGGTAGGGCGGTCATTTGTCGGACCTATCTTTAAAAAAAATATCCAGTGTTCGAGAAATCAGCCCTTAGTCTGAGAATATATATTCCATAGCATGCGCTTTTCTCAATTTTCGGGGGACAAACAGATTAATGTTTGCACATCAGTCAGTCAGTTAGTGACATATCCTCGGCGGACATTTTATTCGCGATTCAGACACTTCTGTCCTTCGCGGACAAAAGTCCTTCGTATGCGCAGACTTTATTTCTTGGGCATCTCTTATTTTTTTTGTTAATGTAAATAATCCTTTTTAGGGAAGATTATGATTCGTGTATCGCTAATGTGAAGGATTTCCTCGTGAGGAACGCAGTGGATCCGCAGCTGCGGCAGAGGTTCATCACTTACTTGCAGCTCTGCTGGTATACCGATAAGGTTGAGTCAATTCGTAACATTTCATTAAAATATTTATAACGTTGTCTAAATTATAATAATAGGGATGATGACTAATTTTTTTTCTTCGTTAATCAGGTAGATTATCAAAAAGTATTGGACACGTATTTTTTCTTTTTTCACATAAGTAATATAAACATTGCAGAGATATATTGATTTGAAAAGTCGCATGACGTCACGTTTGAGTACACTTATAAGCGAAAATTCACTCAAAAGTGACGTCACAAGCCCCTACTCCCAAACTTTGACGCGCTATAACTTTGTCATTTTTTGGTTGATTGTCCAACGAAAAAATACGTATACATTATTTTTTGATCATCTAACTGACGGAATAAATAGAATTTCGTTTACTGTACCCCGTCATCACCCCTATTGTTATCATTATAATCCTACTAGCTGTATCCCGCGGTGATAGCCGCGGTTTATTAGGGATATTAGGGTATTTGACAATTTTTAGAAAACGATCTCACGTTATTCACTAATGTTTATAGAGTCCATAAAAAGTGGATATTCATCAGTATATTGTGTATTTCGGAACAAAAAAAATCAAAAACTCTATTTTCAAGTTGCCGCGGAAAACGTACTTCTGGACAATATGGCGGCTCACTGGTGTGTGACTTCACACGACTGTCATTAAAACGTCAAACCATACAATCAAATGTCACTTTAACCGGAAGTTTACTTGCGTGTGACGTCATTTTAGGCTCCACCAATCCAAAGCGTTTTGGGTCACGTGACAATAGACAAGAAAACTATTATCTTTATCGTAGGTTTTTAGTAAAATTATTAGTTAAAGCACTGTAAGGCTTGTGTTATGGAATACTAGGGTAACGAATAGAATACATATACAGTACATATATTTATATAGAAATTCATATTAAACATCCATGACGGGAGTACCAATGCTCGTATTCATCACACAAACATCTGCCCCCACCGGGATTCGAACCCGGGACCTCTCGAATCAGCAACACCATGAAACCCGGCATACAAACCACTCGGCCACGGAAGTTGTCAGCTAACTTCACACCAAATTTTATTAAAATCGCTCCAGCCGTTTAGACGTGAAGAAGTAACAAACATACACAATCACAAACTTTCGCCTTTATAATATTAGTGTGATTTATGGCCCAACTGTTGGAACATGGTCAATCCATATTAAATTTTAAGTTAATGCGGAGAGCTAAGTTAAGAATTTTTAAGGATTGAATCTTGCGACGACGACCACGGAGCCTGTAAAAAGTAGCCTTAACGCCAGCAATAAATAAAGAAGGTAATAAATAAACGTATTTCAATCTCATAAAGTTCGTCTCAGTCAGAAATCAGAAATCAATATATCTTTATTCAAATTGGATGTATAGTACAACACTTTTGAATCGTCCAAACATTTTTTTCCCTACCACTCGTTATTGGACATATTTTTTAGCTGCGGAGAAAAACGAGCGAAAGAACTCCACAACATTAAAAGAATAATGTAACAACTAATTTACAAATCATTATGTTGTTACAACGTCAATACAATCATGATTTATTTAATATTTAATATAGAAGTAAGTTTTATTATCTTATTGAATTATGAACTTTTCCTATTTTTTTTAACTAGGCGTAACTACTTACAGATACGGTTATTGGGTTTAGTCGACAAATGTCTGGTTCTGGTAATGTCAGACGAGTATAAAACGCTAGGTTCTATCCCCTCGATTACACAGAAACAAGTCATATACTAGTTTTACAGAAAACTTCTAGGATACTTGTTGATGTTGTTTGAAACATTATTTCGTTTACACTGCATAGACAACTAGTATCTTTACAACTAAATTACTTATTTACTTACACTTACAACGACCTCCGTGGCCGAGTGGTTTATACACCGGTTTTAAATGGTGTCGCCGACTCGAGAGGTCCCAGGTTCGAATCCCGGTGGGGGCAGATGTTTGTGTGATGAATATGAGCAATTTGTACTCCAGTTATGGATGATTAATATGTATTTCTATCTAAACATACTTATATATGTACAATTTATGTATTCTATCCGTTACCCAAGTATCCCATAACACAAGCCTTACAGTGCTTACTTTGGGACTAGGCTAATTGATGTGAGTGTTGGAAATATTTATTATTATTATTATATTTTGTTTATCCAACAAGTTGGATGCTAGTATTGTATACTTCATGTTTTATAAATTTATAAAAATGTGACTTTGTATGAAATTAGTTAATACACGTATTATGCCTTGGTGTAAACGAGGGGTAAGAATGCCATATTCTTAAACGGCATATTGTAGTGCCGACAGATTCTGATAATGCCAATTTCGAAGGTTTAATTACATAATTATGTAATACTAAATATGTAGACGTAGACTGGTTCTGCTCCACTCCAGAACCCGTCTACGTCTACACCGCGTCTAGGCAAACGTAGTGTAGGACGTCCTCAGGCACGGTGGAGTGACGATTTGCGCAAGGTGGCTGGCAGGAGCTGGATGCGAGTAGCCCAAAATCGATCTGAGTGGCGTGCAATTGGAGAGGCCTATGTCCAGCAGTGGACTAGGATAGGCTGTTGATGATTGATGATGATTGATGACTAAATATGTATATCATTTTATGCATATAAACGGGAAACATAGTACCTCCGATTTAAACCATACCATCATCTAATTCTTCATGGTTATTTGTAGGCGTACGCTATGACGAACAAGAAGAGCACCATCTTCCATGACCTGCCGCCGTACGTGCACCAAGACATAGTGATGCGCCAGCGGAGCAAGTACCTGCTGTCGATACCTTTCATGAAAGTAAAGGACTCTTCTTGGACTTCTTTCTATCGTCTATTATGTTTCACCAACTGTGTAGTTTTCACACAAACCCTTCGTTCGCAGGACTGCTGGAATTACCATAATATATATTTGTTTTTACATAGCAAAACTGAAGGTAGTTGCAGAAATTAGGTTACAAAAGATTTTAACTTTAGTTTTTAGCAGTCGCTCATCTGGGGAAGTAACTTGCGCCTTACAGAAGACCACAGCTAAGTACCACAATTAACCGGCTTGTTGGTTGTAACTAGGTTCTTTCCTGGGTAGGGAAATTTCTGGTCAGCATGGTGAGGATGGATGAGGCGACATTTTTTTTTGTCGTAACCACCACCATAGATTAACCATGTTCATGGCTAATTTCCACTGTCTCAACATAAAGCGGGTTGGTTAATTTCGAGTGCTTCCATTTGGTGTATTGTTGCAACTTCTCACTCCTTATAAGATATTTTGGCTTTAGGGAAGGCTTATACCTCAACATGAAAAGGCTAATAGAAATGGCGAAATAAATATATGAAAGATCTTAATGAAAATATTTTTTGGACTCCTATACCTCTCCGTTAGAAGACTAAGTGCGTATTAACTAAGAGCTAAGACTAAGTAGATAATGGTGTCGATTCTGGCGTGATTCTCTAAAACTAAAATTAAATTTCACATCAAATTATCCTTGCCATTCTCTATATAGAATAAAAGGGAGAGACTGATGTTAAATTTAGTTTTAAGTTTAGATAATCATGCCAGAATCAACACCATTAAAGATGTTAATGAAATCAATTTCAAGCAAAAGTGTTTTGATGTGACAGCTACTGAACAGAGAGGAGCTGAAGACCGTGTCGTCCAAAGCCAAGTTGTTCTATACGTCACCCAACGAGCTGCTACTCAACACTGGCGACATCTGCAACGAGATATACGTCATCAAGCAGGGCATATGCGAGGTGAGACTTCGGGTGTGTTCCGAAACTTAAGCCAGTACGCTGGCCAGCGGAAATGACGTCAAGATTTCGAGGCCATATTGCACTGGTGTGCCGCCATATTACGCTGGTGAGAATACTGTGACGTATAAAAGCTGGGTGTATACGCCCTGCAGTTAGTGAAGGTCTTTTTTGTATTAAATTAATAATAATGGAATCTCAACAAACAGAAAAAATAGTTTTGATCGATGAAGGAAATAACAAGATTTACACACTTTATTATAATTTATTAAAATTTTTGGAACATGAACGTTGCACACAAACACGAGACTGCTTGAATATAGCGCCAGTTCATGACGTCACCGCGCTGATCAGTGTATTTGGAAATTTTGGAACAAATCAACAGCATGGCGTCGATTCTTGACGTCATTAGCACTGGCCAGTATACTGTTTTATATTACGGAACACACCCTTCTTCTACGAAAAAAAGACATGCGTTCAGCACGCCTAAATTTGCCTAAACAAGTTTTATAACATTGGTGTCGATTCTGGCAGGGTTCTCAAAACCTTGACTTAAATTAGATAACAGTATATCCTTGTCATTTTCTATACAGAATAAAAAGGAGAGGCTGATGTTAAATTTAGTTTTATGTTAAAACCTGGGTTCCGAATCTGGGGGTAATTACCCCTCCGGGGGTAAATTAGCCATACTTCGGGGGTAACAAAGAACCTATGTATTTGGTCAAATCTAAATAATACTACTAAATAGAGCATGCGTTCCTTCTTGCTAGTGAGCCCGCGGGGTGCTGAGTGTGGGAAGCGGAGCGAGATTTTCTCCTGATGATGACATTAGTAGAGACGAAGATAGCGGCCAAATTGGAATTTCTTGGACTGATGATAACATTTTAAAGTCGGAGTAAAATCTGTTTTCCTAATGGGTTACAGGGGTAGCGGTATTGGAAAGGTTAGGAAACACCGAGTTAAAAGGATCACGCCAGAGTCGACACCGGTGTTGTTGTTTTGACGTGACAACGTCTTAAATTAGGTTGCGGCTGGGAGTCACTTATGAAAAAGTGTAACGCTCGGTAACGTTACGATGAGTCTCGTAGCATGCTGGAACCCCGTAGCCGTGTAGCAAGTTTGCTACGAATCGTCGTAGCGTGGTTGCATGCTACGATGGTATTCACAAGCACAATGCATTGTAATATGTTTTTTTGACGTATTATATATATTTCTATAGTTAAAATTTGTGCAATTCTTATTTTCATTCAATTCCTTGTTCCTATTGTGCAATTTAATTATATTCATATCAATAAATATTCTACCGAGAAAAAGACGTTGTCACGTAAAATCTTCGCCCGTAAAACCGACTTTACAGGCAACCATTTTTTTGAAGTAAGACTGTGTTTACAAGTTGGAGGTAATGCTCCATCTTTGGTGGGTGGGTGTTAAACAAGCATTTAGCCAGCCGGACGGTAATGGATGGATGGAAGATAAATGGAATGCTCTGCCTGCTCACGTGTTCCCCCCTACTTACAACCTGGAATCCTTTAAAAGAGCCGTGAATAAGCAACATGCAGGCCGGCAAGGTGAGGATGGCTGGTGTGGCAGGTAGAACTGCTGTACTAGCTATCTTCCCGTCTGGACTTCACCGACACTTAACATCAGGTGGGGCGGAGTCATTTGTCAGACCTATGTACTGACTGCAGAACACAGATTAAAGAAAATTGTTATCTGGGACTCTAGGATTTTGAAAGATGGTCGTTGATTCTCCAATCGTTTGTTCTAATCCAGTTCCAAAAGAGAAACTCGATAGTGCAAGTGGTTAGCGCTTTCGGTTGCGATCGTTGAAGTTAAGCAACTTTCGCAGTGGTCGGTCATTGGATGGGTGACCAAAAATTTACTTCTCTCTCGAGCTCCTCCGTGCTTCGGAAGGCACGTTAAGCCGTTGGTCCTGGCTGCATCTGCAGTCGTTAGCACCCACCAATCCGCACAGGGCCTGCGTGGTGGGTCATGGCCCAATCTCCCTATTCCATCCATAGGGAAGGCCTGTAGCCCAGCAGTGGGGATATTAATAGGCTGATGATGATTGTTCCAAATCTAATGGCAAATTCGCCGTACTCTCCTTTTAATTTTTACCGCATAGCATCAAGGGGCCATTCGCCTAACGGGATTGCTTTGAAAAACGCTATCGCTTACGATTTCATTTTGTTATTTCTGAACGCCGAAGGTTTTTAAATATGAGGTATTAAAAAAAAGAGCGCGAGGCATTTGCGAACCTCAGGCGGCTAGAAATAACATAATGAAATCGTAAGCGATAGCGTTTTCCAAAGCAATCCCGTTAGGCGAATGGCCCCCTGGTGTTAAGTGTGAGTGTGCCTATCTAGCTATCTGCCAACATATCCGAAAGAAGTGTTGTTTTATAATGGTGGATTGCAGATTTTAGACCCGGATACGAAACGGGTGGTTGGAACTTTACGAGTGAAAAATCACTTCGGCGTCATAGAATGTTTGTTGCGTAAGTGTCTCTTTCTATATTTATTTTTAAATACCTATAATTGATATAGGTAATAGCTGTAGTATTTTCATGTAAGCATTAAGCTGCTTGATTATTTTAACAATATATATACATACAATGGGCTAGTTGGCTCTTGTCGAATTGTATTAAATAAATGTTTATTTCTTAAAGTATTTGGTCTAAGGAACGATTGCTGTAGAAATTTCATTTAAAAAAAAAAATATTTTAGCCTTTACCTTTTAAACACTAAAAACGCTGTTCGCCGCATCCGCCATGATTGTGACGTCTCTTTGGTAGTAAACAACTAAATGTCATTCATACATAACCTTAAAACTTGTATTATTTAAACTGATAATAAATGAAGAGACTTAAAATATTATTCAATGAGTACTTACATCAAAGTGATCTTCGTAGAAATAAATTTACTATGAGTCGATAAAGTTGCAGGATCCCTTTTAGCAAGTTCTAACTAGGTATTGCGTAGGTTAATTTCTTTCGGCACTTTCCACAACTTTCCTGGAGTCTTCAAGGATGTGTTTTTACATTCTCGTACAATACAATAATGATAATACTATAATATTTTTTGTGGTATTTATTAGAAATCATGTTTTTTTTATTATAAACTTTTAGTATATCCATGAAAAGTATATTTTAAAATTAAAGATTTGTAGCTTCCTAGGTCTCAAAAAAATTCAATACATTTTTTTTCGGCCTAATAGAACATTTATTAACCATTAAAAACCTTTTTCGAAAAAGGGTCAACTAGCCAATTACATCGTATACATCAACAAATAACAGATAGTATTTTACAGGTAAAAAAAACAATGTTTAAAAAACGGACATGTGCTGTTCACACGCGATAGAAGTGAAACCTTCAAAATGTGAACATGTAAAAATCCTAAGACTAGGTACGTCTCAAAGACAACACCTGTGTTAAAATTCAACTCTCTAGATCAATATTTAATATTACTACATTGTTACTTAAATTTTCGAATAATAAATAATAGCTTAATAAAAGAAAAAAAAATGAAAATGTGCGTTATGTTTAAAGACATTATTAAACTACTCAGTTTAAATGAAATATTGATATAAGTACTATTTAATTTAACTTATTTTTTCGCAAACAAAAATAAACTTTATTACTAAGTCACCAAGTGTCGTAAATGTACTTGAGATCGCACGCTCCATCTAAAGAATTTTAAAGCGAACTATTTCAAAGAATAGATAATTTAAAGCACGCATGCTTATGCTAGTCTTGCTACAAAAGCACTGCCGTAATTGTATAAGAAAATGTTTAATTTCTGGATAGATGGCGGCACTAAAACGGAATAAAATGCAGTTTATTTACATATTTTACAAAGATTATATAGAAGCTTTGTGTAGCGATTAACGAGCAAGTAATAAACTGTAATAAATATATCAGACGATATCCATTATCATCATTATCATATACGTAATATTACTATTCAAAATTAGTAAACACTACGATAAAATAATCAGATAGACTCGAGAAAATAAAAAAAAAGTTAATTTTATAAGTTGACCCGACCGGGGATATAACCCGGTACCCCGCGAGATTGATTACTAAAACACTGCCTTGCTTTTGCGATAGATAACAGTAATCGTATAGAAAAATGTTGCATTTTCGCGATAGATGGCGGCACTAAAAATAATAATAATAAAGTTAACTTAATAAAGTCAATTTCTAATGTAAACAGAGTTTTATCGAACAATTTACGAAGAATGTAGGTTAAAAAAACATATAATGATGGTTGCAGGTCTCCCAGCTTACTACACGGTGCGGGCGGCGACTCATGTCCAGGTGTTCTCTATATCCAAGAAGGTTCTATCCAGAGCTATGGACTTGCCGCAAATAAAGGATGCCATAGAATTTGCGAAGGAACGTCCGGTACTATTTTTTTTTAAATGTTCAGTAGGTACACAATTCGCGCTATAAGTTCTATTTATGAAATGATCGACCAAAGCTAAAAGCATAATTATCACTAAATACGGACGTATTTCAAAATGACACCAAGTTGCAGAAAAGATCTATCGGGCTTCTTGGAAAATATGATTTTTCTTGGAATACTTTCAGTATATAAAAGATGATTTGATATATACTTAATTATTGAACAGTTACATTACAGTAAAATAGAAACTTACAAAATCTGAAAATGGGTCTAATAGGGATGATGACTAATTTTTTTTCTTCGTTTATCAGGTAGATTATCAAAAAGTATTGGACCCGTATTTTATTCTTTTTTCACATAATATAAACATTGCAGAGATATATTGATTTGAAAAGTCGCATGACGTCACGTTTGAGTACACTTATAAGTGAAAATTCACTCAAAAGTGACGTCACGAGCCCCTACTCCCAAACTTTGACGCGCTAGAACTTTATCATTTTTTGGTTGATTGCCCAAAGAAAAAATACGTGTCCATTAATTTTGATCATCTAACTGACGGACTTAATAGAATTTCGTTTACTGTACACCGTAATCACCCCTATTATAATTTTCTAATAGTACGTAACTAAATTTATAGGTATTGCAACCAGTAAATACACGACGACTTCGTAAAAGTGCTAATACCATCGTCGTTAAATTGAAATATCCAGAATACTTCACCATTTGTCTCGGCATCATAGCTATTGGGGATGTTCATGTTACATAGGGCTGCCATCTCTAAAATGTGGCAACCAGGATAAGACGCGTGATAACCCTGGATTTTGAAGCCCAGAACCCGGACAGACCAATAAGAAAACCGTTAAAAATGTCACAAATCAACTTTTTTATGATGATCTAGGCAAAAGAGCTAGCGGTCTATATCATAATAAGTGGTCACTGCTGCCCATGGACACATGCAGCACCAAGGGCCACTCATGCGTTGCCGTAAATTTTTAAACCCGGACTACAAATAATACCCCGCCCGGACGCTTCCCGGACGCCCCGTAAACTAGGACAAATCCGGGGAAACCCGGACGGATGGCAGCCCTACTGTTACATCCAGTGGCGGTCTTAGGGGGTGGCGAACAGGGCAATCGCCCGGGGCCTCGCTCCTACAGGGGCCTCGCGCAACAACCCAAGCAAATTTTAAAAATATAAAAAAAAATACTATTTTTTCAATGACACAAGATCGGCTTTCAGCCCTCGCTATTCTTTCAATCGAAAATGACGTAGCTTATTCGTTAGATTATTGTGCTTTAATTAAAGATTTTAGTCTTAGGAAAAGCCGCAAACATCAATTTTAAAATTTATCATCTCTGTATTTGTTAATTTTGTGAATCTTTCAATGTAAAATATTTTAAAATTCAAATTTGATTTATTTGTATAATTTAAGCATTTTTCCTTAAACATGACAAATACCTAAACCAAACAACCAGACCTACTTTCGCACCACATACTTTTCACGAAGGACAAAGGGCCTCGCAAAGACCTGCCGCCCGGAGCCTCGCAATCGGTAAGGCCGCCTCTGGTTACATCATACATATTTGTGTAGGAGTATTCCCGCCTGCTGCTGAGCCGCGAGTCGTTCCAATCTTACGAGCCGCTCGCGCCCGCGCCGAACACGGAGAGATTCCTGCTCCCGCGCAAGTATGAGAGGGATTACGACTTCCGACAACCGTTCAAAAGACTTGGATTCTTCTCTATATTGAGGTAAGCATAGGGTTACCAGATGATAAAATCAAAAATCCGGAGAAAAGGATTGATTTCCATTGAAAAATCCTGAGATTTTTTACAGTTTGAGAATTTTCTCGCAAACCTACTTAACAATTTAAAAAAGTCGTAATATTATCGTTTATACTCGGCTTATTCTTTTAAATCAATATAATTTGAAGAGCTTAACATGCGGCGCATTATATGAATCCATAATTAAAGAAAAACCCTTACTTAAAAATTTATCATCACATATTTAGTGTGATAAAACTGAATAAGTACCTACTTGGATAATAAAGTACTGATTTTAATTGTGCAATTATTACCAATATAAGATTATTTTTAGTTTTTTTAACTTTTTAAAAGAGATCTTCAAAATGCAAGCTGTATTTTATTGGAAATTCAAAAAATCCTGAGATTTCATGGAATTTGCAAAATCCAGCCGCAATCCTGAGAAGAGTCCAAAAATCCTGAGATATGGTAACCCTACGTAAGCAGGGCTTGTTTACCGGTTAATTTTCAAATCTAAATCAGTATCAAGTACATTAGGAGCGTTTTATTTAGGTTTGGCTCTACCTTAACCTTAAAAAACCGGTTTTCCTAAAAAGCGAAATCAAATAGGTTTTCAATCAATTTAGGGGTTTTAAAGGGTTTCATTTCGCTCTTACTGACGGCATCGCCTTCGCCGTTTCAATTCAAATTTATAATGATTTTATGTCAGTTTGTTTCCAACTACAGAGCGAGTGAGTGAAGTAGTGTGTCAGTACACAACTACAAAATGAATAACTTGACTCACTAAACGCTAGCAAACGTATCAATAAATGTATCAATCTCTGAGCATTAACAAGTTGGGACTTGATTAGTTCAAACAAAACAAACTTCAAGCGATGCCGACGCGTGCACGTGTCGCTCTGGATTAAACAGGTTTATTAAGGTTTTAGGTACCGCTTTCATTTTGGACGTGCTCCGAACGAAACCTTTACTAAAAACCGGCATTGACCTTTATTTACCGGTATTTTCGAAACCGGTTACAAGTCCTGCGGGCCAATCGCCTAACGGAATTGCTTTGGAAAACGCTAACACTTACGATTTTATTTTGTTATTTCTAGCCGCCTGAGGTATTCAAATGCCTCGCGCTCTTTCTTTTTCTTTTGCATTGGTAATAACAATATTAAAA
The DNA here is from genome assembly GCA_902850365.2 of Chilo suppressalis. NCBI lineage: Eukaryota > Metazoa > Arthropoda > Insecta > Lepidoptera > Crambidae > Chilo > Chilo suppressalis. The sequence continues at coordinate 3,422,404 of OU963896.1, read as the reverse complement.
AAAATGAGCGTGAGGTATTCGAAAGCCTCAGGCGGCTAGAAATAACAATATAAAATCGTAAGCGTTAGCGTTTCCCAAAGCATTTCCGTTAAGCGATTGGCCCCCTGGAGGTAAGTTTTAAAGGTATGTCATAATATCAAATCGCGGAGTATGAACCATGAAACGCAGCTATCAATGAAATTATCAGTCGTCGCGCGCGGGGGCCTGGCAAATGTGGAAATTTAACGAGAAAAACACGAAAACAGTACGGTCTTAATTACAAAAAAGTTAGATCAATTTTTGTTTAATATTTTTTATTAAACTCGTGTTGAACGCATGTCTTTTTTGTGGTAAGAATGTGAATATTTTGGTAATTGATAATCATTTTTATTGATACATTAATAAAAGGACAGACCGACCTTATCCTTACCGTACACCATGCAGCGATTTTTTTTTCGATTCAATGCAACGACGGACGTCATGATTCAACTTAACGATATTCTCGTGAATTGTGCTCCGATTGAATTTTTTACACTCAATTTAGTATCGTTTTGTGCATTTAACAGGTACATTTTCCCTCGGTTCACGATCCGTCCAGATGGGGCGTACCTCATGCGGTACGAGTGGTTCCGCGGCGCGTGCGCACTGCTCGGCGCCGCCGTGTTCCCCAGCTACACGTACCTGGAGCTGCAGTGGCCTGCCCTATACTTCGTGGCGCTGCTGCTCGACCTGGCCGCCTACTTCGACATGTCAGTAAGCCGTGTCCCCAGTGACACCTACCTGGAGCTATAGTGGCCCGCGCTATACTTCGTGGCACTGCTGCCCGACCTGGCCGCCTACTTCGACATGTCAGTAAGCCGTGTCCCCAGCTACACCTACTTGAAGCAGCAGTGGCCTGCGCTATACTCCGTGGCGCTGCTGCTTGATCTAGCCGCCTACTTCGACATGTCAGTAAGCTGTGTCCCCAGTGACACCTACCTCGAGCTACAGTGGCCCGCGCTATACTTCGTGGCGCTACTGCTTGACCTGGCCGCCTATTTCGGCATGTCAGTAAGCCGTGTCCCCAGCTACACCTACCTGGAGCTACAGTGGCCTGCCCTATACTTCGTGGCGCTGCTGCTCGACCTGGCCGCCTACTTTGACATGTCAGTAAGCCGTATCCCCAGCTACAAGTTCTTGAAGCTGCAGTGGGCCGCGCTATACTTAGTGGCGGTGCTGCTTGACCTGGCTGCCTACTTCGTCATGTCAGTAAGCCATGTCCCCAGATACGCCTATCTGGAGCTACAGTGGTCTGCGCTATGGCCTGTCATGCTGCTGCTCTACATAATAAGTTTAGTACTGCAACATACAAGCTACCTACAGATTGTTGGATTTTATTTAAAAAAACAACCTATCAAAACTTCTAAAAAGAGAAAAACTTCCATGCGGACCAGGCAGCAGACGGGACTCGAACCCGCACCCTTCGCAATCCGGGCGAATGCACTGACCAATTATGCTACCGCGGCCCTCACGGACCGCGTTTGCTGCCTGGTCTGCGTGGATTTTTTTCTAGTTATATTTTCTTTAGATTTAAACATCAAGGAGTTACATGCTTTAAAACAGTGGTTCTCAAACTTTTTAAATGACGGAACCCTTTTGGGAAGCAAAATACTTGATGGAACCCTACAATAAAACAATTATTTTTATAAGTGTATTCTATATTAATCAGCATAATAAAAGTACAATGTATCCGTTACTAATTATTATTTACTTCACCACTTGGTAAGGACAATAATAGAAAACATTAAAAAAGAAAAAATCTAACTAGTGGGAGGTATGAAACTGTTTTTTATTTTTCATCAATTGCTTGATATCAGGTTTGATGGAAGAAAGTTGGAGTCTCATATCAGCTTCGGCGTCCAGTCTATTGCGATATTTTGTTTTCGTGGCTGCGTAGGTAGAGAATCCTGTTTCGCACAAATATGTAGTTGGGAACGGGAGAAGAATATCCAGAGCCATTTGGCCAAGCATTGCATATTCATCTTGGATTCTGCACCAAAAATCATTAAGAGGCGTCGTTTTGAACAATGACTCCATACTTGTGTCTGATGACATTTCTAAAAGAGATTCATATATCTCATTTGACATGTTTTCAGGCTTTTCCAAGTTGGGTAAAAAAGGATTATGAATCCAGGAGTTCACTTTAATTTTTGTATTGTGTTCTTCGGGAAAATACTTTTCAAAAGATGCGCGCATCGAACTGAGATATTGGACCAATTCTTCAAACACATTATCTTCAAACATTTCTGAGTCGTTTTCGCTAACAAACTCAGTGAGTAACGTAAAACTTTCTATTTCTTTCTTACCAATGCAAATGATCCAAAAATCTAATTTTCTTTTAAAAGTAGTTATTTTATTATAGGCCTGAAACACTGTTGTCTGTTTACCTTGCAATGATAAATTTAATTCGTTAAGTTTTTGAAAGATATCCGCCATAAAAGACAATCGGAACAACCAAGTTTTATCATACAAACGGTCCTTCAAATTAAAAGAAGTATCTGCTGAAAGAAACATTTGTAACTCGGCTCTAAGTTCAAATAGCCTTGTTAAAGTTTTTCCCCGAGACAGCCATCGCACTTCTGTATGGAGCAGCAGTGTTTTATGTTTGCTGCCATAATCTTCACACAATAATGAGAACAATCGGGATTGTAGTGGTCGTGATTTGATAAAATTAATTATTTTTACCGCTTCATCCATAACTAATTTTAGATTAGACGGCATTTGCTTCATCGCAAGTGCTTGTCTATGCAGAATACAATGACTGGAACTACAATTAGGCGCTTTATTTTTCATTCGTGACACTGCTCCTGCTGTTTTACCTGTCATCGCCTTGGCCCCATCTGTACAAATGTCAATGCAATTGTTCCAACTGAGATTATGTTCTTCAAAAAATATATTTATTTTATTAAAAATTTCTTCCCCGGTAGTGTTTGTAAGCAGCGATGAACACATAAGCATGTCTTCTTCAAAAGAACTTTTATATGGATATCTCACAATAACCAGCAGGATAGCCAAACCAGCGACATCAGTCGACTCGTCCATTTGCAAAGCGAATCGTGTATTTTGTAGACGTGTAACTAGTTCTTGTTTGACGTAGCTTGCCAGATCATGGATTCGTCGTGAAACAGTATCGTTTGATAGCGGAACAGTAGAAAGATGCTTTGCAGATTTTTCATCAAGCATACATTTTGTTATGTCTAATACACATGGTTTTATTAATTTCTCAGCGATAGTGTGCGCTTCACCTGCTTGTGCAATGCGATAGCTAACTAAGTATGATGCCTCCGTGGCCTTTTCGTTGGTAGTTTGTGTTACATGCATCATATTTTTTTGACTTTCTAATAACTGATCTTTTTTGCGAACAAAAAATTCTTTATTCTTGTCTTTAGTCTCGGGGTGTACGGTTTCTAAATGTCGACGCAATTTGGCAGGTGCCATGGAACTATTAGGAAGCAGTTTACTACAGAGCATGCAGAGAGGTGAGCCGTTGGAATCAACAAATCCGAAACTGATATAAGATTCATCATACTTCCTTTTTTTCGTCTTTGAAACCGTCGAGCTTGACGTCGTGGCACTCGTGGCATCATCTTCTGGATCGGTGATTGCTAAATTCTCCGCGCGCATTGCTTTTGAACATTCAGCGTCATTAGAAGATGTTGTTGGAACACGTTTAACACCTTTAAGCCAACGTTCCATTCTTCTTTATTTATAATGTTACAAGTCAGGATAGTGGGGTTTAAATAATGCACAATCGTTACTGCGTATAAGAGACTAAATTTAGAACCTACAGGGAAGAAATGTATAAAACTGAGACAACAGAATACAGCAGGCAGTAAAACAATGAACACCAGTTTCTCGCTAGCGAGCTTGTAAGTAGGTAGTAACTTATCGCTCCGAACGCTAATCATCAACTGACGACGCCAACGCGCGATCGCCGCTTTTATACTTAGTCCTAGACTCGATCTCAAATATTCTCGAAAATACTCGAGTCGGCACCTTTGATAAACAAAAAGCAAAAATAAAAACAGAAATTTAAAAATAGCGTTGTAAACAATATCGACTTTATCCTTTGAAGTTAGAGACGAAAGTCGCTAGTTGACAACTATAGCGTCTAATTCAGAGGCGGCTTTTATCAAAGAGACTGAGCGCTTACAAGTATACCTACCCGCTCGTTTTAAGTTTGCCGCTGGCGATAGGTATGAGTGTATGACGTTCGAAATTTTTTATTTAATTGTAACAATAAAAATTGTGTACGTTAGATATTTGGGTAAAACTATGACACATTATAAGTTTTGTTGTCACGTGGGGGAGGGTACGCGCATTCCACAGACCGGCAAACTTAGAGCGAACGCGTTGTACAAGTATAAAATTGTTGAGACCAAACTTATGAGATATTGTACCAGCTAATGTAACACAAGCTTATACAAATACAAATAAATAAATAAATAACATTCATAGCGTTTTGTCTCCGCGCGGCCGCGGAGTCCGCACAGCCGCGGAGCGACCAGAGAGAGGTGTTTTGATTTTTTTATTTCTAAATTCTTGCGGAACCCCGACAGAGGTATCACGGAACCCTAGGGTTCCGCGGAACACACTTAGAGTATAGCTGCTTTAAAATAATAAAAATTATAATTCTAAAAAGAGTATTTTTAAACGTCTGCTTCAGCCTGCAACGTATGCTGGTGGGGTACTTCAACGCGGAGGGCGCGCTGGTGTTCCACCCGGCCAGTACGACAGCCCACTACCTGAAGGGTGCCTTCTTCGTTGACCTGCTGGCCTGTCTGCCGCTGGAGAACCTCGAGTCGCCACTCTTGGAGTCCGCTCGTACGAACATTAATGTACCTTTCCCAAAAAAAATAGAAATTCAGGGAAAATATTCCCCATATGATCAATATTTTCGGAACGAGAATATTTCTAGTATTCCCAGGAAAATTGAGAATATTCACATTCTCACCTCTAACATTTATCAGTGGTAGGTAGATCATGAATAGTGTTACAAGTCACAGGTACAAATTAAAGACTAAACTACGAATTCGCTTTTTTTCATTACTTCACGAGGAGTACAAAAAGTGGGTTGTGGCTAATAAAACTGGGTGTTCACATGAATTTATTCTTGCCACCAGAAGACAACCACCGCACGAAGAGCCGGCAGTTCCTGATGCTGAACCGGCTGCTGCAGCTGTACCGCCTGCGCAGCGCCATGCTCTGCCTCGACGAATACATCGAGCGCCGAGACATACTATTAGTGTAATGATGGCACTGTACTTGGCTATTTGTATTGCATTATCATCATCATCAGCCTATTAATGCCTCCACTGCAGGCTGGATCGTGACCAACCGTATGGGCCCAGTGTGGATTGATAGGTGCCAACGATTGCAGATCCAGCCAACGGCTTAACGTGCCTTCCGAAGCACGGAGGAGCTCGAGAAAATAAGTTTTTGGTTACCTATCCAATTACCGACCATTGCGAAAGTTGCTTAACTTCCACGTTCGCAGGCCGAATGCGCTAACCACCTGCACCACGAGCTTCTCATATATTCTCTTCAATCCCTTTTTAGTATGATGAGGTCATACTAGATAGTATATACCACATGTGAAGTGCTAGTAATTATCTTTGTTAACATTAATCGCAATTTAACATTGAAGATTTGCCGATTTCCTTGTGGGACTGGGAAACTACTTTCTCTGTTCAGTTTTCATAGAATATGAATCTTGGATAAGACAGAGTTACGAATTTGGCATTGGGAGATTTCTTATGCCATGCCATTTTGGTAGTGAAAGTTCGTTTCGCTTCGCTCATGATATTGTACTAGTAGAACTGAGCGCAGTCTCTTATTGAGTCTCTTTTGTAAACTGACACTCAAATATTTTGATGAATCAGCTGAATGAACCATTTAGAAAGATTTCCTTTAAATTTAAAACTCTAGCATGTAGCGCGCAGCTCTAGTTTCTCTATGCGATGTTGGCTAAACACCCGCGATTCGCGTCCGATTGGTTGGGCCAGCAGGCCAATTATGCTCGCTAATTGTGATATTGTTTTGATGTCTATTTCACATTACGTATTATGCTCTCCGAAAAATGCAATATCAAAATGACATCAACTTATGCAATGATGATGATCAACTCTTTAAAATGATATCAACTTAAATGCGTATTACGTTCAACTTTTTGACTTAAAATAGTATCGCATAAACGTCAAAAATGTGATACAGGATATGATATTGATATGATCTTGATGTGACATAGGAATGTTTCATAATCTTTTATATATATAATTCTTCTGTGAGTGTGTATGTCACTGAACTTCTCTTAAACGACTGGACCGATTTTGATGAAATTTTTTGTGTGTGTTGAAGGGGATCTGAGAATGGTTTAGATTCACAATTTTGTCCGCTGGACAATGTTTTTTTAATTATTTTTTAATTTATTAGTAGTTGTTGATTTTGGAATGTTTTACATTGGATCCGACAGACGGCGCTACCATCGCAGTGTCAAATTTTCAAATTAAAGACGTGTAGACAGGACAACGTCTGTCGGGTCCGCTAGTACCATATAAAAACAATGTCAACTTGGCATCAACATCATATTGACATCACATTAGGATTTTATTACTGATGCATAATTGACCCGCAGTACTTGGGTCGCTTTCACGTCTCCGATCTTACGGGTCTTATTTGTGATAATGTGACTAATGTCGTTGAGCCGGTCCAACCTCGCCTTCTGCGAGGTCGACCTCGTAAGTCCCCGAGGCAGGCGCGCTCTTAGTTTTGCCAAATAATCGTCGGATCGACATCATGACTTGGAGGAGGAGGATGCAGCGTGCATCTCTAGTTTCTCTACGCGATGTTGGCTAAACACCCGCATTCGCGTCCATTATGTTGCCTGCACCACAACCAATCGGAGCGCTTCCCGCGCATGTTGTTAACTTGTGCGAAAGTAAAACTCTTTTCTACAAATGGATTTTAGATTTCTTAATAAATGAACGTTACAAGCAGTAATAAGCCCAAAAAATTCGCTGAATTATTCACCTGAAGTATAGATTTCCTTCCAGTTTTTCACACTATATAAACTATTGCTTATTCTACAGAATCAAGGCCATTCCATTGTACATTGTGATCCTGAACACGATGACGTCACTAATGGTGCTCGCTTCTGTGTGCTTCTACGTGGCCGACAGCGGCGAGTCTACTATAGCTCCATTCCATGACAAGGGTGGCTCTTGGATTTACTTGTTTGGGGATACTTGTGAGTATGTTTTGAATTAGGTAGCCTATTTCTATATTATAATATAAAAATGATTCCCAATTTGCCTTGGTCACACTATAACTTGGAAAAAACTGTATCAAAGTTTTCCAACATTTTGTAGAAGGTGTTTATAGAAAAAGAAATGCAAAGTTATCGAAAAATACAAAAATAAATAAGAAATTTTAACTAACATACAACGCTACCCAGTAAGTGGAGCTGCGGTTAGGTTTTGGGGTTTTATTATTTTTACCCGACTGCCAAAGAGGGAGGGTAATGTTGAGGGAGTGTATGTAAGTATGTATGTATGTCTGTTCCTTTGTGACCTCCTGTAGCCTAAACGGCTTGATGGATTTTGATGTATGAGGTATCGTTAGATTTGTCTTGATTACGGGAGTGTCATAGGATACATTTTATCCTAAAAGTCCCACGGGATAAAGACATAATAATATTTTTTCTAAATTTCCCTTTAAAAAAATATGTATGCGGTATCATTAGATTCATTTTTAGACTGTCTTAAGGTACTTAATAATTCCCGCGATATTAATTCCCTTACTGAAGTAACAAGACTACGGTATATACCGTCTTAAAATACTAACTAACTAAAAAGTGTGAAATAAAAAAGGTAAATTTAAAAAATCAAAAAACCCGACTGCTTAATTATACTTCAAATAAAAACTGAAAAGAAAAAAACAAGTCCAGTAGTCTATAATTCTGTTAATAAGGAACAAAGCTACTTTAACAGTCGGGACCCACTGTTGAAAAATATTATGTATTCTTGAATATCTAATGGGTCCCGACTGTTAAAGTAGCTTTGTTCCTTATTAACAGAATTATAGACTACTGGACTTGTTTTTTTCTTTTCAGTTTTTATTTGAAGTATAATTAAGCAGTCGGGTTTTTTGATTTTTTAAATTTACCTTTTTTTTTATCGAATAAGACATTAATTTACGTATCCGCTATTATCACTTACATTGCTTTGACATTAAATTATTTCCGGTTATAATAAGGTACTCTGTGATTATATGCAAGAAGAGTAATAACTATAATAGTAAGAAGCCAAATAACTCTGTGCGGTATTTCCTCGATTTTCTGCCAAGGGATATGTAATGGCCGATGTTCGTATGTTACTATTATTATGAAATTAACAGTTCGCTTCAACCTGACGGAGTCGCCTTGGAACTTGCACTTGGCGACGTACTTCTGGGTGGTGTACGCGACTACCACAACGGGTTACGGCTGCTTCCAGCCCAGCAACCTCTACATTATCACTGTGCTGTTCGTCGGCATGGTCTTAAGTGAGTGCATCATTTAAAATAGGCTGTTGAGCAGCAATTGTTAAAGTCTAAATACTACTTACATTAAAACAAAAAACTTTTTGTTTTTATCTAAGATATACTAGGATACTGGTGTCAATTCTGACACGATCCTCTAAACCTAAACCTGAATTTGACAACGGTGTATTCTTGTCATACTCTATACGGAATGAAAAGGAGAGATTGATATTAAATTTAGTTTTAAGTTTAAAGAATCACGCCAGAATCGACACCACTGTTTTAATATAGAAAAAGAAACACTTTAAAAAATCGTTAAGCGTTGTTTATTAAAAGTTCTTGTTTTATGATGATGCAAAATATTTATTAACACTTGGTAATTCATTTCATATGAATACTGGATACTGAAGCTGTACTCTTCCCGTTATTGATGTATCGTGCAAGAACTTCGTCCTGTTGTTCCTACACTACGACATTAATTACTATGTAAGTTAGAGCAGGATGATGATGATGATAACAGTCACGATGAGTATTGATAGTCAACTCCAAAGTTTCAAGAGCTGGGCAACGATATTAAATAACCTAGATACACCACGTGCGGTCAAAATGTGTCCCTATCAAGAAGTGCTTGAACACGACTCAAGCACTTCTTGGTTCACAGTCACGCGCGGACCGTTGAAAAGTCAACATGCCGCTGAGCTCCATGAAAAATGCGAAATAAATACTTACAGTTCATAAAATGTCGTTTTTCGACAGGTATCTGATCAATGTTTGTTGATTTAACGCATTTGCAGCAAATTTTGTTTTAATATAAATATTTATTTTAATTATAATTTTTATTATTTTTAAAGCATGTAACTGCTTGATGTTTAAATCTAAAGAAAATATAACTAGAAAAAATTCCACGCGGACCAGGCAGCAGACGGGACTCGAACCCGCACCCTTCGCAATCCGGGCGAATGCACTGACCAATTATGCTACCGCGGCCCTTCTTTCAAATGTTTAATACTTGTAAAAGTATTCATTTGACATTGTGGGTTTACCTATAATGCGAAGAGATGGCGCTGCCTTGCAGCTTAAGAATATTTATTTTAAGTTTATAGTAAACTATAAACTGATTTAATAGAAATATTTGTGATATTCAAATGCATGGTAATATAGCCGTGACTTTTCCTCGCGATCCGTACCTCCTATATTACTAACAGCGCATGTAGAATTGCGCGTAGAGTCAAAGAAATAATAATAATAATAATAATAATTCATTTATTGTGGAGCATAGGTACAATAATGGGGTGTTACATCAGTACATACAGTTCAGCTATGTCCTGCCATAAGGCGTACAATTATTAATAATAACATTAGATGTCACAAGTTAAATCAATATTATTTTAAATGTCAATTAAGTTTATTTCCATATCGTTTTATTCATGTCAAGTGGTACCCAGAATGTTATTGTTAAATTTCTTTGTCAGATAAAAATTCCTTAATTGTGTAGTAGCATTTGTCAACTAAGAAATTCTTTAACATATGCTTGAAACTGAGGACATTCTCATTACTTCTTATTGGACCAGGAATTTTATTATATATACAAAGGGCGTTACAGAACACACTCCGGTTCATAAGTGCAGTATTCGAAGGAACCATGCGGAATTTATCCCTATGGCGTGCACTAGACAAGACCTTAAACATATCTGTGTTATTTTTAACAAATAGGGCGCAATCCAGAATGTACAGACATGGAAGTGTGAGTATCTTATACTTTTTAAAATACGGTTTGCACGAGTCGGTCATGCATAAATTAAACATTGACCTAATACAACGCTTTTGGCACTTAAAAACGATTTCTTTGTCGGTTGCGTTCCCCCAAAACATTACTCCATATCTTAGGATAGATCCAACGTACCCATGATAAGCAGACAGTACAGCATCTGAATTTACAACTTTACTTAATTGGTACAACGCATAAGAATAACTAGACAACTTATTACATAGCTGTTCTATATGGCTTTTCCATTTTAAGTCACTGTCGATATATAAACCTAGAAATTTGTTTGTACTTGTTCCACAGATTTGCTTACCAGAGTAGTTGATATTTAGATTCACTGCATCAGTCCTTTGTTGAAAACTCATTATACTTGTTTTATCTAAGTTAACCTTTAAATTGTTAGCAGTTAGCCATTTAATTATTGATGATAAGGTCCCATTTATGTCATTTAAATTTGTCAAATAAGGTCTATATTCTTCCGCATATAGCAATTATGTCGTAAAATTTTACGAACTTGCATTTCAGACTGCCGTAGCTCTTTGACGCATGCGTTTTAATTAAGACCTTATACAGTGTGCTTTAAAGGTGATTTTCAATGTTAAAATAATGCCTTATATTGTTTAGACTACTCGATCATCTTACGGAGCTCCGTGTATCGTCCAATGTACCTTTTGGACAGGCTTCGGGCATGATTTTGTTCGTGTTGATGTATCTAGGGTACTTAAACTCGTTGGAACTGGGCCCTATCGATGTTATGTCCATCATATATCATCATCATCAGCCTATTAATGTCCCCACTGCTGGCGCACAGGCCTTCCCTATGGATGGAATAGGGAGATTGGGCCATGACCCACCACGCGGGCCCAGTGAGGATTAGTGGGTGCTAACGACTGCAGATGCAGCCGGGACCAACGGCTTAACGTGCCTTCCGAAGCACGGAGGAGCTCGAGATAGTAAATTTTTGGTGACCCATCCAATGACCGACCACGCCGAAAGTTGCTTAACTTCAACGACCGCAGCCGAACGCGCTCACCACTTGCGCCATCGAGCTTCTCGATTATGTCCATATATTTATTGAAAATAGTCGCTTATGCGTACTCTGGAATTGAGAATGCTGAATATGAACGTTGGCAACTAGCGCATGTTTCTCAGGTAGCATGATGACGACGTACCTGTCGGTTCGCATCATCAGCGTGCGCGCGAAGGTCAACAAGCAGCTGGCGGCCTACCAGGAACACATAAAGGACATCGTTGTTTTCATGGAGCGAGAACACCTTCCCAAGAACCTGCAGAAGTAAGGACTTTTTGCTATGCTAATGATTGTCAGATACAGTTTGCTATCATGCTGAACTATAAAGAAAATTTTAGATTTACTTTGCCAGCTGTAAGATGTCCTGTAGGTAGTAAACGCTTTATGACATGGTGTTTTCAGTAAATATTGAAAATAATGTCAAATCTACCATCATCCATCCATCCATCCATCCATCCATCCATCATCCTTTCTCCATCCACTGCTGGACATAGGCCTCCCCCATAGAACGCCACAATGCGCGGTCCTGCGCTATCCGCATCCAGCGGCTCCCAGCACATTTGACAAATCTACCTAGTCTGCTGTAACTGCACTTATTGTATTAGGTTATTCCTGAAATGATGGATGTATGTAATGATTCAAAATAAATAAAAAACAATACTTGGCGTAGTATAGACACCGTTTCGAAAAAGTTACAAGATGTTGGAATAATATTATTTTGGTAGAGAAGTGCTGGATTATTACGAGTACAACTGGGAGAAGACTGGCGGCATCGACTACACCAGTGTGCTGAAGTTGTGCGATCAGATCACTCTACGGACCGACGCCATTCTGCACATCTATGGCCGAACATTCGAGAAGGTTCTATTGTTACATCATCTTTTATACAGCCAGAAAATTAAAATCATAAAACGTTGTATCATTATACACGTCAGCTATGTTGGAACTTTTGTTTATCAGCGAATATGTTTCTGGGACGATCACTGTCAGCTCTTTAATTTTTCCTCAATTTTATACATTGCATATGTTAAGCATCTGTGAAATGGTAGCAATTTCACTGTTATTTATTCTGTATTTTCTATTGCCCTTGATTAAGATAGTGTCCGTTCCTGGCTGAGTGCGACGTATCCCTGTTGCGCATCATCGGGAGAGCAGTCCGCAGCACTTACTTCCTGCGGGACATGATGCTGGTTGACATCGATGATGTCATCGCCGACTTGTACTTCGTCGACGAAGGCGTACTCGCCGTCAAGGATAGCACCAGCTCCTCCAGCACAATCGCGGTACTAACCAAGGGCAGGTAAGAAATCAAACGAATATATTTTCAAAGAAAATTTGTAATGTTCTTCTCGGGTTGCATATTTTTGGTGTTACAATTATGACTCCAAGGACAAGGCTTTTTCAAGGTTTTTGCTATATGAGAATAACAAGCGACATAACAAATGTTTCTTCTTCTCAACTATGACCGATTAGATGACTTTTGTTTTTGAAACTTTTGAAAGTTACGTAATTTTTATCAACCCTTTTTGGATTATTATTTTTAGCTTGTCACTAAGTATACCCTGCTTCGTTCAGTCTTTCAACTACATTTTAGCGTGTTCGGAAACCTGGACAACTTGCCCACGGTGCGTTGTAGCTCTGCTATCACGGCGCAGAGTATGGTGCATGTGTTGCATATCGATGCCGTGACCTTTCATCAGATTATCAGTGACTTCCCACAAGTTGCTAAGGACATGGAAACGTTTCGATCAGAGGAACAGGTACCTAAGCTATACATTGATTTATTTACCTGAGCACCAATCAATGAGCTTAATCTAAGAAAAAAATATTCTTTCAAATATTTTGTATACAGCTATGCATGCCTTACTGACTGACGGAACTCAACATGCAAAGCTAGCACTTCACTCTCGCCGAGGTTAGACGAGGGAGCGCGAGCACGAGAGTGTAGTGGGGGCCCTCGCGTCACATCGCCGCGCCTCGGCTCGTCTCGTCTGTCCTCCGACTGGAGTCGGTTTTTGGGCGCGAGGTACGAGGAGAGACGAGGCGAGACGAGGCGAGACGCGGCGTCCACATAATCGCGTTTATTCAATCGGTATGACACCCGAATTTTTAGTGAGATTAAGTAACATTTTTTAGGGAGTTTTTTTTTGAAAAAAAATAATAAAGAACACATCTTGTTCTGTTACGGTGTATAGATGTTATCCACCATCGCCTTTTTCGCCAAGGCTTTTTAATTTTATAAGTGTACTATATGTTATCAAAAATCATATACGCAAAGACGCATAAAGTCGCGGCACTTGCCACTTCGAGCACGTTCATTATGCTGGCGACATAGAGACAATTGAACAGAGACGAGAGTGAAGATGGATACTTTCTTATGTCACCTCGTGTTGACTCGCCTCGCGTAAATTCGCGCAACCTCGCCTCGCCTAACTTCGACCAGAGTGAAGAGCTAGCACAAGATAACTCTCATAAATATATCTATTCATAATAGGTATATGAACATTTAGTAGTTAATCTCTTACCTTCTTTTAGAGCTTTATCATGGGTCGGGTAGAAGACATTTCGATATCCAGAAAGGAGCATGCTATGAGCACTATGATGCTCTTCCTCAACAACAAGAGGCTCTCCCAATTCTTCTACAAGGACAAATACATCCAGACATACTTGATGGTCATCTCTTTAGCGTGTGTGTACGCTGACGTGTACAATGCCGGATTCCAGCATAACACCACCTCGTTCGTGGCATTCCTTTACGCATTGGATGTGTGCTTTTATTTGAAGATATTGATGTATTACTCCCTTCCGTATCTTGCAAATTCAGTACATACAAAGAAGGCTCTCATACCTATCAAGCAGTCGTGAGTACCTCTAACATACGTTTTTAAAACTGACATATAGTTTAATTGTACTAGCCTATAATTTAAAATAAATTAATATTTCCAACATTCACACCAATTAGCCTATCCCCAGTACTGTAGGCTTGTGTTATGGGATACTAGGGTAATGGTTAGTGTACGGTTTTACCGTAACATATTACATATTATCTCTTATCTATTAGACAAGTCCGTCCGTCTGTCTGTGGTGCTGTTTCAGCGGCCAAACCGTAAGAGATAGATAAAGAGAATATTTAAGTTATAAGTTAAGAATAGTCTGATAAGACTACAAACCGGATTTGAGTAACGCTGTAACGATTTGAGCGCTGCCTTGCAGCTTCAGAATAGCTAGAAGAATTTCGACGCGGTCCGTGAGGGCCGCGGATATTCATTTCTATATAAATATACTTATATACTGTACATACGTATATTTATATAGAAATAAATATTTTACATCTATGACTGGAGTACAAATGCTCGTATTCATCACACAAACATTCGCCCCACCGGGATTCTAACCCGGGACCTCTCGAGTCGGCGACACCATGATACCCGGCGTACAAACCACTCGGTCACGGAATTCGTCAATTTGCCAATAGTTTCAAAGGGTTTGTGCATGAAGTACATTAACTAAAACTTCATCATCATCTGCATTCTTCTGATGAAGAACCTGATTTACCAACACCATTAGCTGCTTAAATCCTGACTGCCGAACGATCTATTGATTTACTTTTTTGGAATAGGAAGAAAGAACCTTGAACAACTACACGGGCCCATTGATTGGTGATTGATTGAGATTGGTGGATGCTAACGATTGCAGATGCAGCTGGAACTAACGGCTAAGCAAGAATTCGCGAGCATGGAGTAGCTCGAGATGGTTGCCCATTCTACGACAGGCCGTTTCCAATGTTGCTGAACTTTCACACTTGCAGACTGATCCTGCTATACTTACTAGGGGCCGTTACTAGGACCCTAACGACTGTCAATATGTCAATTAGTCACGGGACGATTGTCAGGAGATAATTATTAAAATACGTCAATATGATGTGAATGCCTTTATTGCACTGTCATATAATGTAAAATATTATTCTTAAACCAATCAGTGGGTCAACTGTGTCAGCAGTTTAGAGTGCATCGACTCGGAATGCAAACTTAATAAAATATAATTAAAATGGCTTGTCCACCTGCTATAGGTAGACCGCTTAACTGAGTCCTCGCCTGCGGAGTAAAGGATGTGGGGGACCGTGAGCGGTGCGGATGGCGGGCACATTCTTGTCAAAATTCCAAGCACCCGCCGCGCGCACCTCTCACTGTCCCCGTTCTCGGCCTCCCCCACACCCTGAACCCCGCAGGCGAGGACTCAGTTAAGCGGTTTACCTATAACCAGTGCACCGTTGTCTCTATACCTTATCCGAATAAACATTATAACTTGTAGATATATGAAAAATGAGTTGAAATACGATATAGTATCATGTTTCCCGACTGAGTTGATGTGTTTTGCGTTTCAAAACCACCGATGGATGGTTTTTTCTTGGCTCCGCCTGAACAGATTATTTCGCATAGTGAGTATTAAATTTCGTCATTCTTTATATAGGTATCTCAATAATATCCAACACTCCTGTCCTTAACTAGTAGTAGGGAAAAAATATGGACGATACAGAAGAGTTTTATTTTGCATCCAATTTGAATAAATATATTTTTGACTTTGACTTTGACTACATAGTAAAAATCTTAATCATCCTACATCTAGTGTCTATACTCCTAGAAAAAAGGCCTTCTCTATGGACTCAAACACAGAGAGTTTCGAGAGTAAGAGGGATAGGGCCATAACTCACAATATGGATACATGTGTATTGACTGCAGATGCGGAGGAAGGCTTAAGACATCTACTGAAGCACAAAGTCACTAAATTCTGTCTAAGTGTCGCCGCACACTGGCCACCGACCAAAACCACAAAACGCCGCCATCGGCATATTTCTTTTAGTTTTCATACATTTTATATGGACTCGCCACACACGGTACGCCGGTGGCCGCCACACGCTACAAATCGTCGTTGCTCGCTTCTTGTGGCCCGCACCGGCCACTTAATGCGCCGATACAAAACGCCGACACACGTCACTCGCGCGATTCTCCCACCCCTCTCTCCCTTACCTTAGTCGGCCGCTGTCGCGCGCTCCAGCCACTTTAGTAGCCGCTTCTAGCTTCTCATGGCGGCGTTTGTGGCTGTGGCGTGTGTATCGTGTGCGGCGACACTATATGATATACAAATTCAGTAACAAACCCTATAGAACTGCTCTTTTAATGCATTATAACTATGACACAGTATATTGTGTCAGAGAAAAAAGGATCTAAAATTACTTCTAAATACCTAGGTAACAGCGTACAGATGCTTGTCACGTCACCGGGAGCGCATTATAGTCAACCTAATGCTGAGCACAGTACTGACGGTGCTGATCTGGTTCACGCTCATCATACACACCATGGTCTGCATGTGGTACTTCATCGGAGTACTGCAAGACATGGCCGAACCTAACTCCTCGTGGATGCATAAAAGTTATTATAGTCTTATCCCTATTCATTTAAGACTTTGCCTCATCAGTTTTTCTAAGTCTTTTATCATCAGCGTTTATATTGTCCCCACTGCGGGGTACAGGCTTTCCCTATGGAGGGCATAGAGAGATTGGGCCATCATCCACAGCATGGTCTCAGATGCTAACGACTGAAGATGCAGCCGGGAACAATTGCTTGACGCGTTCTCCGAAGCGCGGAAAAGCTCGAGATTTTGATCACCCATCTAATAACCGGCCATTGCGAAAGTGCGCCATGCACACTTAGTGCATTCAGTCTGTGATGTGCCATTAGTTCTTCTCGTCATTTATCATCATCATCAGTCTATTAATGTCCCCACTGCTGGGGCACAGGCCTTCCCTATGAATGGAATTTCAATGATGGAGTTTGGGTCATGACCCACCACGCGGGCCCAGTGCGGATTGGTGGGTGCTAACGACTGCAGATGCAGGCGGGACCAACGGCGCGCTTCCGAAGCATGGAGGAGCTCGTATAGTAAATTTTTGGTCACCCACCCAATGACTGACCACTGCGAAAGTTGCTTAACTTCAACGATCGCAGCCGAACGCGCTAACTACTTGCGCCATCGAGCTCCTCCTCCTCGTCATTACCACTTAGTATTTGATTGGCAGATGATGGCGGCAGCTGGTGCCACAACATGTACATATGTTCCATGTACTTCGTGCTCACCACCTTCACGCAGAACGGAGTCGGGGACATAATGCCCAAGAATCAGCCGGAAGTAATTACCTTACCTTATACAAAAAGAAATGCTAAGTTGAATTACACTACCTTTGATCACGGCAATCGTCAGGGAGACTTCATTCTTTGGAACCGAGTTGGCAAGCCTGTTGAGGTTTTCCCAATGGATTACAGCATGAGGTTCTTGGTGTAAGCGAATGTGATGCTCCTAGTGTCGCACACATCCTTAAGCCTAGATTACCATCAGAGGCCTGAGCGCGAATTTTGACAACTCCGTTATCATATCGCATTGGTGTCGATTCTGGGATGATTCTCCAAACCTAAACTTTAATTTGACAACAGTGTATCCTTGTCATTCTCTATACAGAATGAAAAGGAGAGACTGATGATAAATTTAGTTTTAAGTTCAGAGAATCATCCTGGGTTCGACAGCATTGTCAAAGTTTCTATGAAAACTAAACAGCCGGTCGTAAGAACAAAGTGGCTCCTTCCATACATAATTTGACGATGACGTTACAATTTACGGATCTGTCAAAGTTCGTGCTTGGACATCAGGTGACACATTATTTGAGATTAATTTGTTAAAATAGGTCTTTATACCACAGAGGTTTAAGAAAAGAGTAGGGGAGATATGTACTCTACTACAAGTGGAAGTGTCCGTCTAGTAGAAAGAGAAAGAAGATGAGAGACGGCTAGCTATTTCTCTCTCTTGTGACGTTGCGTAGTCGTGTGATTAGTCGGTATTGCTGCGCAGTCGTGTGATTGGTCGGTATTCATCCAATGCGCATTCGCGATTAGAGAGAGAAAGTCTAGCCGGCTCTCATCATCTTTCTCTTTCTACTAGACGGACACTTTTAGAGCCGCCTTCCCCACTCTATTCTTAAGCCTCTATGTATAAGTAAGTATAAGTTACATCAATGATACAAAATACATAATGTCATTGGCTTTGTTCGTTTAGATAATAAGGATTGAAAAAAGGTCTCCTTTATTTCCTGCGATCTGTCTTGTCGACATTAAGCTGGATTTTATGAATTTGGAAAAAAAGATGTCGTGCATGGTACATAATCCAATGATATGCCCATCTATTTTGACTTTTCTGTGTTTGTGTTAGAGAGAATCTTGAGGAGCACGTCTCTTTAGCCTCTTATATTTATAGTTTGGTTGCTTTCCCATCAAAGTTCTTGCTATTTGATTAGGATGATTTGCATTTTTGCAAAAACTCCTTTGTTTAGTGTACCCACACATCGCACAAAGTATGGCATTCATAGCCATCATGAATCGTTTGCTAGAAACGTATAATAAAAACATCGCTTCAAAGTCGAAATAGTAAAAAAGTTAACTGAATCAAATTAGCCATAGCTGGCAAACACTTATCAACTTTTAACTATATTTATATTTACTAAATTGACCCCCCCCCCCCCCCCCCATAAAACTATATTAAATGTATTTTTCATTTATACCCTTTGAATGTGTTTTAAAAACGAAAAACTTGTTTATTATTCTGTTTCGGTTTTATATTTATATTGTAATACTATTTATATATTTTGAAACTGTGAATCTATGCTGACAATCGATAAAAAAGTGTTTATTTATTTGGTAATTAAAAAAAAAGCTGTTCAGTATCCTAATAAAATAAAATAAAATAAAAATTCTTTTGGAATAGGAAAGTAAAGAGTCGTTTATTTCTTCTCTAACAGGTTTGGTTTATAGACCACGGTGCAAGTGATAATTTGTCATATACCATGGTGCTCCAGTTATCATTCATAGTTATTTTGATTGAAAAAATAAGATGCGTCACTTACGAATCAATAGATTCTATAAATACTACTAAAATTCAAATCGAAAGTAAACAATGTACACTTGTTTATTTAGATGGAAATGTGATAACAACTACGTGACATGACAACTGCATATAAATTTAGCCGATCACGATCATGGTGGGAGACGGATCTAACGAGGCAGTATAGCATCCCACGCTCCTGAAACATTGCCAACGCCAGCCATTATGTGCACTACAATAACGATTTATTGTCATTAAATGCAAATAATTATAAACGTTACATCAACGGCTCCTATACAACACTTGCTCCTAATGAATAACGGCTCGATAGATAATTCAGAAAATAGATAAGCAGCCCAATATATATTTTTTTCTTTTTTTTTTAATAGTTTGCTGTTCTCATGAACTTTTTGTATTATTAAAATAGTTTAACTTGAATGTTCTTGATTTTATAGGCGATTTTGTTCAAACATCAACCAAATATTAATTAACTGAGATTTGACAGTATTTCACAGTAATTAATAAAATAAACTTTAATTACCTACACAATCATGGTGGGACTACACTGGAATCCTTCGCATTGAAGTGAAGTGACCTACACAAAACCAGAGCTAAGCTTTTAAAAACAAATGTTTAGTATTATTTCGTTGCTTCAACCTTTTTCGAAGATATCTTCTGTTTCCATTTCAAAATCGGCTCAGAAGTTTTGGCATCTAAACGTTGATACGTTGATACAGAGGGAGTTATTATAGATTTTATAAACTCAACATTCAATATCGTTTGATCAGTCTCGGCTGTTACAAGCACTTGTGAATGTCGAAAAGCTACGCCATCGGTTCGCAAATCTACAGCGGTAGACCTTGTGCTGAGTACAAGAAGAACCGGCAAGAAACTCAACACGGGCTGTTTTTTCTCCCTGTATTATATACAGAGTCGTCAAATTGAAAAATGACTTCAATATGAGATTACTCATGAAGTCACTTTCCAAAGCAAATGTACATGATATAAAAATTATGACTGTAAAATAATAAATATAAAAAACTAATTCAACAAAGTTTAGGAAAGCCGTGTCCTTTTATTTAGGTATAATAAAATATACCTATACTATGGTTATCTACATTTTTACAGGTGATTTTCGTCTCGGTGATGCAGATAGTGGCGATGCTGCTGTACATGATATTCGTGGGGGAGTTCTCCAACATGATCCAGTTCAGTTTGTACAGATGTTTCAGTTTCTACAGCAAGTATCTGGAACTCCAGGTGAACTACACTGTTCCTAGATTTAATAAATATCGAGCACATTATTCCACCCTACTTGGTTTTAAGTGAAGGTGGATGCCAGCCACGATCTTAGCTGGTCTGCAAACTTACGTGATGATCGTTTAACATTAGGTGGAGTGTTGACTAGCTAGGGTTCTGAATAAATCTGTATCAGTTTTCTTGTACTACAATTGTGGTGGAGGTGATCTTAAAAACTGTAGAAATAGGTGTGCTACAAGATAGAATAAGAAACAAAACTAAAATTTATTATTATCTTGGGGTCGAAACGAAATCTATTGCCTGCAGGCTTTCTAACGAAGCACTAAAATATTCACCAAATTCTGTTGAATATTATAATGTCACTGCTATGAAACTGACAGATTTATAAATCTAAAGAAAACTTTTTTAAAATTTTTAATTAATCAATCCAGACAGAACTCGAATCTGCTCCTTCCGCAATTTGGTTGGAATTGCAGGCAGAATTGTCGGTAATTCCCATTACGCACTCAACAGTCGCTCTCACACCGGCCGCAATATATCTTTTACCTTATAAATCACCTCTAGTATGTATTGATCTGGTAAAGTGTTTCCAGGAGTTCCTGAAGAACAACCGAGTATCAAAGAACCTAGTGAGCATGGTGAACGAGTACTCGCTGCACCTGTGGCGCGAGTCCCGCGGCATGCAGGTGCCGTGCTTCCTGCAGGCTGCGCCGCAAGCTCTGCGCCTGCGCATCATGTCGGCCACCTATATGCACCACCTCACACAGGTCAGACTGTTCTTGATCAGCCCATTTATTTCCTAACCTACCATAAACTTATCCAAGTATTTCAAATACCTATCTCAATACAATATATATTTGCGAACGTTTCCATGGAAAACAACTTCGTAAAAAGAAAGCCTACAGTAGGTAAGTATTAATAGGCTGATGATATTGGGTATCTATTTAATTTAAAAATATATTTAATTAAGTACTCAAATAATACATTCTTTTCTCCACACAAATCTGCCCAATTTTGTTCCTCAAGAATTACCATGGAATGTAGAAAAATATGCCGAATTTAAAAAAAATATAAATGGAATTTTACTATTCATTTGTACCACATAAAAATGTAGTTTAAATATTAAATTAATGGCAACACGGATAAGATATTATGGTAAATGTGCATCTTCGGAAATTACGTATTCCATGACACAACCAGTTACAATCAAGGAAATGGATTTAAACCAATAGTATTAGTTATCTTCTGTCAGTCAATGACAAATTGCGTCTCAGTAATAATTTTTCTTTATACGCAGATTCCCAATTTAATTCAGATTTTCAGCTTTAGTTACTGAATTTATTGAGATTTTGATGAGTGTCTTTATAAGTATAATTTTAGATGTGCTTTGAGATAATTTGTACCAAGATACAAAATTGGACAAAAATCCTCCTTTAAAAAAATTGATTTTTATTTTTAGATTTATTTTAGTTACTTTTAAAGATATAAGTTATTATTTATTATATAATTGTAGTATCTCTAAAAGCATCACTACGATATGACGTTGAATATTACGTCCCCAGTTTCCGGTTAATTAATCATCAAAATAAAATGATCGCAAGTGAAATGAGGCATTCCCGATTGTGACAGGTGGATTGACAGGATTACGCGTAGAGCTGGCGTCCGCAGGCCACGCGACGATCCATTACAGCATTTACAGCACGACGTTGCTCGCCAGACAAATGAATCTGTTGTTAGCAATGTGATGAATGGTATTGGTACGATGTCTGAAGAACGAGAAAAGGAGGCACCACAGAGGCAAAGATTCGTGCAGTGAGCGTGTTAGTGAGCGCTGGCGGCCTGTCGCCGTCTCGCCACCTTAAATTAAAACTAAAAGGGTAGATACGGCACTAGCCTCACAAAAGTGATCCGCACACATTGTGGTCCACGACCCTAATCGCTTAGTCACAACTTGACATGCAAACGACGTACATGTGAACGCCAAAAAGAAATATTAATATTGATAATATTTTGTGTTTATATGCTTATATGATAAAACAATGCCTATGTATGTTTTTAAAAAGTGGTCAAATTCTTCAAGAGCTAAAAATAGCTGCCACGGCATCACTTTCATTCGTAAATACTATAAAATATATTTTTTCATAAAAATTGCTGTTTGTTTTGAATCTTATTCGGTAGTGACGTCGAGTACTGGTCGCGTGATTGGTCGGTAATGCAGTGACGCGGGTCTCGCCGTCCCGTTCGCGCTGCCGTGAGATCAGTTTTGTTTGATGCAAGTATGAGCGTACCGTATCTACCCTTTTTGTTTTAATCTAAGCTCGCCACTAATAGAAACGTTTCTGCCGCCAGAGCTCAATGCATTTGTATGAAGCTTTGCATCTGTGTCTGCTTTACTCATGTAGTACGGCCACACACATTAGTAATTCAACTCTTGCAGAACCCTGTCTTCAAGGAATGTGAACCGGCGTTTCTGCGACAGCTGGTCGGATGTCTGCAGCTGTACACGTACGACGAAGGTGATTTTAAACACATTTTTATTATTACAACGCATCAAGATAAAATGTGAACGGCCAATTTGCCAGATGTTTGCGTACGACATGTAGATTTATTACTCTTTTACGCATGGTCTATAAGCTCATTGATGGCTCAGTACTTGGCATAATATATTAAAATTCACTTAATACTGGCTCTAAGTAGATTTATTAAGAGTGGAGGCGGTCAATGTTTTTTTCCATACAATGGTTCTCGACTGATTCCTCCTTGTTTTTTATCAGTAAAGAATTGATTTTCAAACATAAAATATTATTTTACTCACTCTATGCTACTATGTCTTCCTATTTTCAATAACTTGTGTTTCAAATAAACTAGAAGCCCTCTAAAATGCTAAAATAAACAGTATCACCACTAAAGACGTCTAGTAAGGAGATTTAATAAGCATTTACAATAAAAGGAAAACATTAGAGGCACAATATAACTACTAATTATTCTATGGGTAAAATAAAGTAAAATTTCTTTTATAATTTTCGAGGAGGAAATAAACGAGAGCCAAACCACGAATTTTGCGTTTTTATACGCAATCTCCAGCGTCAACTACTGCTGTACCCCTAGCACGAACCAATATCGAATTCGAATAGTTTGCAAACCGAAATGTCAATGTCAATTTTGTATGGAAACTTGAACAGCAGCGGCACAAAGTACGTAACGAGAACTAAAAATCAGTACACATTGGACAATGACATTTCGGACTCGCAAACGATACGAATTTGATATTGGTTCGTGCTAGGGATACTGTTCCTACCGCACCTACATGACAGAAATAGTTTTTCAAATACCTATTTCTCAAATGTCTCACAGCTCGCGTCCGCTCTTAAAGGTTATTTTGTATAAGTACGTTTGTTTAACAATGAAGTAAAGGACAATGTTAAAATTGGCCTAAGAACCAACACCAATTTGGCATTTATGATAATTCTTAGAATATTTTTTGCGATAATTATCAGTATTTAGATTGTGACGGACACTTCCAGTTAAGTAAGCTAAATTAAAAAGTTAATAAATAATCTGAGACAATAAATACCATTTTCTGTATATAGTCTATAACAGCGCTGCAAACAAAAAACACTTTCTTACTAATGCCGGCACTTCACTTGGCTATTCGTATTTGCTATTTAAAAACATGACATCAGTCTGTCCTTTTCATTCCTTATTAAGCATGACAAGGACAAACTGTTATCAAGTGAAGGGCCGGCATAAACTTGATACTCTGTGGTTGTGGTGCAGGTAGTTTGCATTCGTAGTAATCTGTGGCATTCGTGCATCTCGTCAAAGAGTACTACGTATACGGTAGTAGTATACGGAAAATTCTCGTTCGGATTACCTGTTGTGTGTGTTTATTTGCGATTATTTTTCCTTTAATTTAACTATTACTATTTCGGCTATCTAATATGCCATCGAAGTTAACAAAGAGGAGAGACCTTATTACCAAGTGCTAGTGAACCTGTGCCACAACATCCTGAGAGGATCATACTGCCAAATTATTCAAGAGCACCATTCACGCTGCATATTAACACAATAGACATGTGTTAAACAAATAAATACAATATGATATAATTATGTGAAAAATAGTCAATAAATAATAAGAAGCAAAACTATTGTTTTTATTTTATTCATGATTCCTACCTAACCAAGTTCTTCCTAATAGTAGTTCTTTAAAATCGCACCGAATAAAATGAATTAGTTGTAATATTAATTTACTTCATACTGAGTTCATACTAAGTTCATAGGTTGACCTATGTTTCAGTGAATATTAAACATAGGTAACCTCAAAAAAATTTTAGTTTTCCTAATAATTTAAGTTTTCAGAAGTGTCCGTCAATAATCTTTGTTTTTACAGTCATTTACTTGCGATTTCGAACCTAGAAAATAATATTTCATGATTGTTGGTTCTTAGGCTAACTATGTATGGACGCAGAACAATGTCCTTTGGATATTTAAATCATAACTAAAAACTAAACATACACGCTTAATAACAAACAAGGGAAAAGCCTAGACTAGTTACGCCGTGTTTTTGTTCATATGATCATATCACTCTAGTGCCATTTGTAATTTAATGAACAGAGACAGAACGTGGAGTAACTAATCCAAGCTTATTCTTCGTTTATTAATAAGGGGGCTAGTGTTATAAACACTGCGTGCGTGTATTATATCTTCAATAGACAATAAAGATAGCAACCAAGGGCGGATCCAGCTTTGGCGCCAGGGGGGGGGTCATATAGTCGTGGTATATTAAATATTGAAAGTACTTAAATAAAATCCCCCTGGGTTTGGTCCATCTGTACCCAGCCCAGGGGGGGGGGTCATGACCCCCATGACCTCCCCCCCCTGGATCCGCCCTTGAGCTATACAGTCTAATTAGTGTTTCTTCTTGTCATAAGGCTTATACGTAGTAAGGAAGACTGAAATCACTGACTCTATGTACATGATACATAATGGTCGCGTCCAGGAGATCACTTCGAGCCCACAGGAAGACATTGTCTACAAATCTTCAGAGTACTTCGGATTAGTTAGTTCAAATATACTGCTTTTCCTCGTCTGTAGAATGAATATTGATTTCCATATGTACTGCAAAATATTATTTGTTATTCTTACAGGAACAAGGCCTATTTTATGATACTCCATTTCCTAACTCATATCGCACTGTAATAAAATCACAAGTTCTTACCCTAAAACTTGGAGACTGGGCTTACCTTTTAAAACACTTTCCGAAGACCAAAAATTCTATTTACAAACACTTTAATAGATATGACGATAGTTCTAATGATAAACCTGAAACTGAAACTGCTTACAACAATTTTAATGGTAATAGTCGTTTCGACAGCCTTAACAATCCAAGCGATAAATTCACACAACCAGAAGATACTACTGATATTCCAACTAAACCAATTTTGCCAGAATCAATTTCCGATAAGAGAGATGTTTTAAATCCCGTAATCGCTGACATTCCTGCATTACATTCTAATGCGGCTACATCTTCATTTCATCGTTCTTCAAAAGGGGAACTAGAAAATATTACTTCATTAGTTGATAGTGCTACACATGTTGGTGAAACAAATGAAATTGATCTGCGCACGCCTGATAAAGCAAATGTTGGACCTACAGAAGACAAACAAGAATTTTTACCTCATAAGATTGAACAGGTGATGAATAATAATAATACACAAGAGTTTATTAGTGAATCCAATCAATCACCATCAAGCCTACCTACAACATCGAGAGGGCCGCGAGATGTAGAAGAGGCTATAGCAATATCATCTACATTAATAAAAAAAATAGAAACGAAAGCAAAGGAATTGTTCGATTATAAGAAGGATAGTAAAACATATGTGACTGACGATGAATCTATTAGTAAAGATAACTTGTTGATAGAAAAAGATGAAGAAGCAACAACTGCACTTTTGAAAGAATTCTCTGAAAAAACTAATTCAACGATAAATCTCAAAGATGAAACAAATAAAAATGAATTTCTTAAAGATATCGATATTTCTGATGCAAACTCAGTAGAAACTCTTGACCTTGAAGCACTAGAGCAAAAGTCAATATTAACGATTGAGGTATCTTTAAAAGATAATATGTTAGCAATCGTGGCAAACGATGAAGCAAAACAAATACGCGAGGAAGTATCCACACAAGCGCCTAAGCTAAAGGAATTTAGAAAAAAAGCAAATCAATCAAAAAGTCATACTGAATCTAATTTAAGTATAAGGGACGCCGATGGTGAAACAGAATCAGCAAAACCTGATGAAGAAGCTTAATCTGAAGAAGAGCCTACCTCAAACAGTGGAAATCAAACGGAGGAGAGTGGTTCAAATTCAAAGTTTTAAAGCTTGCTCTTGTATCTTGGATATCAACAATACAATAATTAATGCTAAAATCTTCATACTTCAACTTTATTTCCCTATTAATTTATTGGATTAGTGACACACACGTCATTTAACCTTCTCAAACAAGATAATGAGTATAAATATTTATTATTCTTATAATTACTATCAACCTTACAGTAAATGTTTATCATGCCACATGCCTACCAAGATATCTAATTCATAAATGCGAAGTAACCAGGTCATGTTTATCAATTACCAAGCAGCGCTTGGCCAACTGCCAAAAGTTCACTAATGTATTTCAGCATGAATTTCGCAAGTAAACGCTCCTGAATCTAGTTGCGATGAAATCAGTATTTAGGTATGCCGGATTACGCCTCAAACCACTTAGGACTGCCGCTCCCGCATTGTCGTATTTTATTCATACTCAGAAAAGCTTAATTTAGTTGTAGTAGTAACTAAAATATTTTCGCCTTTTCCGTTACAGTTTTGTAAAGTTTTTCTGATGAATTCTTTTCTGAAACTGTTCCAATAGTTATTCCTGTCATGACGCCAGTTTCTATTTTATACTGAAGTCGTTTACGCAGGCTGGGTCGTTGAAGTTGATTTGTTAATAAACTGTTACTATGTACAGCTTTACTTGACACGAAAAAATAATAACATAGATCTCTTAAAAAACTTTATTTAAACGCTTAATAATTCTTAACAACGATACATTTCATAAAAGATGGCACAACCAAGAGGCAAGTAATTGCCACTTGTCGTCCTCATTGATGTTAAATATTTTGTTGTCTTTCACTTACATTTTTAGTTAAGAGTTTAATTAAATTGGAATGCCCAGCACTGAATTCGATTAGATTGTCACATTCATCGGTGTCTATAATATAATTTCATCTCGCTTGCAGATCTTCAGTAGGTTTTGTGGTACTACTTTATATAAATGCTTGGGTTTAAAACACTGTCTCCTTATCCATTAACTTATGATTATTAACTAAAATTACGGTTTCTTAAAGTTTGTTTTTTGGCGTATTGACTAGCCGCCCTCCATTGGTCACATGATTATTTTTGCTTCATTCTCCGAACCTGTAACAAAAGATTATTATATTTAATTTCATTGGGCACTGTACTATGAAGCCATTTTTTATAAGCTGACTGTTAAAATTTTATCGAGCAGTGAGTGTAGGCTTCTTGACAAAAAAATAATTTGAAGAAAGCTCTGCAGTTTGAATTCGCGAATATTTTAACTAATGAATTCTTTAAATTAATTAGAATTCTGAATGAAATCGATGTATACGCTGGTTTTCAAGGTATAACTACTACTCTGAGTGCGATGTGGATCCGCACGGATCCATATGGGAAACGCGCGGAACCGCAATCGGATCCGCGCCTGAATATTTTACAGACTAGCACTGCTGATCTGAGGTCCTGGATTCAAATCCTGGCAGCGGTAATTTTTTGTATTATTAATACCTATTTATTTATATATATATTACTCCAAAATACATACTTATAATTATTGTAGGTTGTTGATTTTTATTCGTAATCATAATCAGCAGCTTTCTCTCCATTACACAAGCTAACAGTACTTACATTTTGTAGGCTAACTG
The DNA here is from genome assembly GCA_902850365.2 of Chilo suppressalis. NCBI lineage: Eukaryota > Metazoa > Arthropoda > Insecta > Lepidoptera > Crambidae > Chilo > Chilo suppressalis. Next base: position 3,393,907 of record OU963896.1, on the reverse strand, counting down.
GTATGAATATAAGAAGAAAATGAAAATTTACTAGAACTACTTCATACCTAATAATTTGAACAATTCTGAGTTAGCAAACTTTCTTTTTTATTCAGACGTCAATGTAGACGATAAATCTTTATTATTTTATATCAAGATCCGGAAATATCACATGGAAAAATTTTACGTCAGTCTAGCTTTTTTCGCTAATGTAATTTGTGCAAACACCAGATGTACTAAAATAATATTTACGATACAGGTTACTGTCGCAATATTCCGTTATTTATGTTTCAGATCAGTCCAACGTGTAGTGTTCACAATTTTTTAACATTTAGATTAAATCATTCTCAGGGTCTATTTATGACCCTCAATCTTCGGAATATTTAAGAAACTATTATAATTTACGATGCCGCATATGTCCACAACTGTCTAGAAATAGGAATGAGAGAAGCCAATTAAAATAAATTGATACTGAGATACAACTGTCGGAAATTTATTTAATTTAGAACTATTTAAAATTACAATTATTTAAAAATAGTCCTACCTACCCGTTTGTACCACTCTGCATTCAGGCGACTGCTAGCAAAGATATGCCAAAGCTTTACGATATGTAACAGCAGAAGTAAATATTGCTTCGCTCCAAAATAAAATTCGTCAGATGTTCATATAACTTACATGCTCATAACTACTCCGAATAAATGTATGGACAGATAACATATTAATCGTTTAGCAAGTGTCTTTATTTAATTTATTAATTTTTTTTTTACTTTACGTCAAAATAAAGTAGATTTACGATTATTGCTTTATTTAGAAAATGTTTAATGACTTTCTTAATATGCGCTGCTTAATCGCTGTCATAAATAGCCTGTAAGGTCGTCTTAAAGTTTGGTGCAAACTGATTTGAGTTAGGTCACTTAAATATTAAACATGGTCACCTAAATGTGATTTTTAAAACGGATATGAGGCCCTTAAAAAGTAACTCAGCAACTCCAGAAACGTGTAGAAGCATTTGAAATGTGGTCATTAGACGCATTTTGGTCATAAGCTGGATCCATCGAGTGACTAATATTGAGATCCTGCGATGAGTTGGCAGGAACCGCGAACTGATGCAGATAATCAAAAGAACTAGATACTTTGCCTATCTAAGCCACGTGCTTACACACTCCAGATACGAGCTTCTTCAATTGATAATGATCGGTAAGGTGAGCTGTTGGACGGGGATGCCCTCGCTAAAGACCAGGTTCGAAAAGCGAATCTGACTGCTAGTCTTCACTCGTTGGAGCGGAACTCGAAGAAGAAGAAGTTTAGAAATTAAACATTGAAACACCCTTCTTTCTTCTTAAAGTAGTTTAACAATATCTTTGAGGTCTTCTAATATATGAGGTTTCACGATGTATAGGAATGATCAATACATTAAATTCTCGTCTCTTAATACATTATATCGCTTTCATCAGTTGGGAACTCGGTCGAACCTTTCGCACTTTCTATATAGACTTTGTTCATTTTACCTCAAATACTCACAACATTTTGCTCCTTCCTTTTCACTACATCTGACGGACACGTAGATCTCGCAAGCTTCTTCTGTCTCTAAGCAAATGATTTCTTTGTGCTGTCATAGATCGCTATATTTTTTCTTAGTGGAATCAAATTTTCTTAGTGATGCGTGTGTGTGAGCACGTTTTTTCACTCTACAGCATAGTTCAAATTCCAAAATTATTTCTGCCTTTCGATTGGGAGCCGACCCAACTGTGTAGGTGGCTAGTAGATACTTCGTTTTGAAGTATTCTCATGAGCATGAGCCATAAAATTTTATTTTACTTTACAGTATCAGCTTGATGACGTTTTTATGTAATTTTCAAGTCCTATTGCTTATAATCCAAAACCTTCTCAGATGCAACGATTATAATAAATTTCATCATTAACTGCAATACCTAGCTCTCTTAATATAACTACATGAAGGACATTGAAATCAAATGGGATGGTACCTAAAATAAAGATTTGTACTTCACAAATAAAGAGATGCATCAAATTCGCTATTATTCATCTGCAAAAGTTACTACGCTAAGTTTCTTTTGAGCAGATTCTTATCTTTCCCGTGTAATAGTAGTATATAGATTGAAGAATGCGAAAAAGTTGATATATGTATCGTTTAAATTTGCAGGGGAGGTCCGCACCTCCACCTGGAACAAAACATAACGTAACTTGGAAAACACACGGAATAAAATATCCTTTAACGTTAAAAAATGTGTCATCAATAAAATGCTGAAACCGAACCGAAAAGGGTTAAGCCAATGAACGAAATAAGTGACATTCTGAGTATTTTAAAACCTTAATTATTAAATTCATATTCATTCTATGTCAAATATATTCAAACAAAGACCTAGTCAAAAAGGAAAGCTACGGAGAGGTTTTATGGATGACTTCTAAGGTTGATTGGCTCTTTATTTTTTCAGTGTGTTTCAAATTCTAGTTTGTAAAATTGTTCTTTGAAAACTAAATTGTTTGAATATATTCTCCATTAGTGTTTAATGAAGCTCAACGTTGTTGATTCATAGTGATCGTTTCGAGCTGTCCACTTCTTAAACATGTTGACGGTTCTGGAATGGTGACGAAGCCGAGCCAAACGACGTGATAATTTTAAAGCAGCGTGTCAAGATCAAGAACGCATCGGCAATGGAGTAGAGAAAACGACGAATAAAAAAAATATACAATGAAAATGCACTGAAGAGCAAAAAATGGGACTATTAAATAAATTTCTTTATAATTTTTTTAGTTATGTGATTGGAAATCAAATTATAACATTAGTCAATATTATCATCATCTGCTTAGATTATGCTTAGGCAGGCCCCTAGAAATGCTCAACACTGTCCATTAAGCAGAATGTGTTGGCTACATTCAAAGTCACGGATACCCGTGTACACTCAAAGCGCTCCGATTCTCCAATCCTTAAAGATTAACCAGATCACGTCAAAATTAATACTAGAATGCCACAATGCTCTGGAACGCGTTACGGTACTAAACCGTGAAATACAGTGACACTACAATGGATTAAGGGACACAGTGGATCACTTGGTAACGATGCAGCCGCTGAACTTGCAAGGAGAAGTTCAAACACAGAGGCCTTCGACCCTGATCAAGTTAAGAAGTTGGTTAAGGGACTACACGTAAACGCAAGCGAGGGAATGGTGGATCTGGACACCAGGGCACAGGCAATCCAAGGAGGCTATGTCATCCCTGGAAACAAAGTTGACCGATTGCCTTCTCCTCCTGGACAGGAATAGCCCGAGACACACAAAGGTAAAAAGAAAGGAGAAAATATGTAAGTACCTACATAATATTGTTTTCCTTTGTGGTTACTTTTGTCTGTTTAATACAAATTCTTCTACTAAATTTCTTAGTTAATAGATTTCTGAAGTAGGGGCGACAGATTAAAATTTCCTTTAATTTTAAAAGTTCAAGAATGTCTGTACCGACTTGAAGTCACATAGTACATTGAAAATTATCATTGTGGTATTTCCAAATCATTCATCATAGTTGTTAAACCTCAACTGTGTTTCAGTATTTAGATATATGATTGATATTTGATTTATTATTTTATGTGAATGCCTTAATTGTTAGAGAACCAAATGCTGCATTTGTCGGTGTCGACATTATCAACACTTAAATATTTTTTTGCAACTGGTAGTTGAATTTAAACTAGTATTATGTACAAGTTACCCAATTTTCAACATGAAAGATAAGCTTTTCGTTCACCGAGTTCCACTATTAGTTCTACCGATAGAAATTAGTGAGACTATTTTTACTGAAACAAATTAATAGTGTAGTAATCAGGTGGTATATTATGAGCTTCTATTTCACGGACATCAGACAAGTTAACTGTCCGTTTTGTCCGTTTCGTTTCTTCTGAAGAATGATTCTTGGCAAACGCACAATTTCCCTCTAACTAGAATTACCAACTAAAACACAAGAGAATATTTTTGAACACAAGCGGTGGTTTTGACGGTTGCTCAGCTTAGATTCGGTTCAATAATGCCGTTAATTTTAGCACAGACACTATGATTTCCAGAGAAGTCTCATACACGCGCTATTCAACTCTACTGTTAAAGCTTACATTCAACTCAAACTTTGAGCATATACTTTTAACAAAATGGGGAAATTTATTAAATCTATCTTGATTGTGTTGATTAGATTTGATTATTTTATGTAATACACACAAAGTAATAACTTGAATGCATTTTTGAGTCATTAGTAATGTTAATGTTATTAATAAACTTAATATTCATAATATAATATCTTTGTTATTCAATCACGCAAAAATGGCTGAACGGATTTGGACGAAATATAGCTCGCAGACAGCTTATAACCTGGAAAGAAACGTAAGGATACTTTTTATCCCGAAAAGTGTTAGGATCCTGAGGGATTTAAAAAACCTAGAGTTAACGACATTGATATAAATAAGTATCTATTCAAATATAAATATTAAAACTCAAAAGACGATTTGATAATAACGATTACACAATTACACTGTTCTCTTTTGTGCAGCACTGTACCTAGATCTAAAAGCTTCCTTAGTATGAAAAGTAATACCAATTGTTTTATATATGTTATTTATCAGAATAATCGTCTTTTTTGGTTTGATTACGAACTAATTTTCAAAACTGCTATGTATGTATGGATTTCAGACAAATGATATTTTATATTTGTAGAAAGCTCCGTATGACAAACACAAATAACTCCCGCAATACAGATCTATTGAATATTGAAGGAAAAGAGAAAAGAACTTTTAGGCTACACAAGTCTTTAGAACCCTTAAGACAAAAGTGAACAGCCAGACATACCCAGTCCTATGGTCCATTACCGGTCGAGAGTTTCATTACAACAGTAGGAGCACCGCAAAAGACTTACATAACACACTCGAATACAAGCAAAGAGCACCTCAGAACATTCCGGAATAGAGTAGCCAGAGGCTGGCCAGTAGAAGCACCAGGATGAGGTAGGTGGCGATGAGGCTCGTCGTCTCGTGGTTGGGCATCTTGGGGCCGGACACCTGCTCAGGACAACCCGCTCCAGGGAACTGACAGCAGCGTCGCCCGCCCGCCCACACGGACACGCCTTCACGAAATCCCGCATTTATAAATATGGAGCTACAATAATAGATGTAGTTTGCTCTTTGACAGGTGTCATTGGCTGCAATGAGCGTATTATGATATTGTCACGTCTCCTCTCCACGCCATCGAGGAGCTTTCGAATATCAACGATATCAAGCTGTCGTCACGTTGATATCCCGCGACGATTTTAAAAATAATTTTGTCTCGACCTCCATTGCAATTGTCGCTGCTTTTTTGCTTTTGTGTTCTTTCCAGATCCAGATTTTATACTTTTTTTTCGGATAAACCGCTTTATCCAGACGTCAGATTCGGGACGCTTAAATTTTTTCATAATATATTAATAATCAGGGAAGAATTGAAAGTTCAAAACGTAGCTAAATATTTCAAGAAAATACTTAAATCCCTAGTGAGTCCCTAAGTTTTAATTAATAATTTCGTTATAAGGCAATTGTGGCTTTAGATTAAATTTAGTACCTAATTAACATACAGCCAGCAGCATGTTGTTAAGTTCACCAACCATTTAAGAGAATTTAAAAATTTGTTAGTAAGCAAAGGAGGGCATTTTTGCCTGGAAACCAATAGTAACTTGCGATTTATCGTTAGAAAGGGTTTTTTGTGTTGTTTTATATGGCGCAGTATCCCGAATCGCTGTGTGAAAAAAGTTATGACACAATAAAGCAAGCCAGAAAACTTTTTTTTTTAATTTGGGATCATATGCGATTGCACTAGCCAAATCATTTTATGCGCAGCATTTGCACAATGACCTGTATATAATTGAAGTGAAAAAAGATGATTTTATAAGGGATTTGCACCTGTAACATATGCCTCGAAATGTATGTGGTCAATGTGAAGTCGTATACAGTCTCGCACATGTACCTAAGGAGAAGAAAATGTGTATTTTACATTTTGATAACAAGAATGTAATTGACATTATATTGCACTTGTTTGACAGGCCACCGGACAGTAGGGAGTTGTGCTCGTATTACTTCTGTGTGCGGTATGAAGATGTAGGAATGCATATGCCTTATAATCATGTGATAGATATAGATTGATTATAATGATATAGATGTTTTATTTAGATTTGACATGTCACAGACAGACATCTTGTGCAATTAGTGCTGTAAAATTCCACCGACAGCATGTAGCATCAGGTGCAAAAGAATATATACTTACAGAACCGAGTACAACTCGCGCAACTTAACAAATTTTTTTGGTATTTCACAATGTTAGTTTTACAAAATAAAATAGGATTAAGTAATTGATGATAACATGAAAACGAACACTTTTATTTTTGCAATTGAAGTCTAGCTTCATTGCTTCATAACTTTTTTACACACAGCACCTTGGGACTTGTCGCCATGCAAACAGTTAATGTACATAAAAAAACAATCCAATCCAATGATATGCCGCACGTTGTTATTTTATCCTAAGCAATCTTCCAGTCATTTTTGCCCGTTCTCCATTCAGTTGTGTTTTGTATATTTTTTTTGCACCTTTCTCAAAAATCGATACGAATAAAACCATTAGCTTTTTAACGCTACGCTAATATATACAAACGCTGAGTTGATCGATTGCATTCCGTTCCGTTGATAGCGGCTCGTTTTAGACGACCCTGAGATGTCGATCGGGAACAAATCGTCCACACATCGAACACACGCGGGACACTGAACTTTTCATCAACTGTTCACACAGAACTTACACAACTCTAGAAGACTACGGAGTACAGAAGCCAAAGGAAGAACAGTAGTATGACGAGGATCATGTATGTGGCGGCTAGGTTAACGGTCTCCGCGTTGATCGGCATGGTTGGTGGTGGCGGTGCGCGCGTAGGACTGATGTTCTGGAGATCTTCGGACCGCCAAAACTATCGGAACACGTCAATACGCAGGGCCCTACTCGACGCTGGAGAATTCCAGCACCGTGAATAAATCGCTTTGCTCATTCGGTTTTTTTTTATTTTTAAGTAATTCAAATAGCATTCCAACACGGTCCTAAATATTATAAGTACATATAAGTTTAGCAAAATATTAGTGTCGATTCTGACATGATTCTCTGAACCTAAACTTAAATTTGACAAGAGTGTATCCTTGTCATTCTCTATACAGAATGAAAAGGAGAGCGTGATGTTTTTAGTTTTAAGTTTAGAGAGTCCCACCAAAATGGACCGGTTGTCACAAAATATTAGTTCTAGTAAATATTAATAAATGAATGAACTTATTTTTTTTCATATTTAATAACTCATAATAAACACTATACTTATAGTGGGCATAGTATAACATTAGTGGGCACTTTGCTTAAGCGTTTGGTTAAATACTTGATATTCCAAGAATATTTCATTTTTCTACTCAAACATTTATTAATGCATCTCTACTAACAACCCAAATAACATGAATAATAATAAAATATTTTTATGAAAATGATTTCTGTAATTTCTTAAAGCACTTTCTTCAGTAAAATCCATCTGCCTCATCCAATAGGATTTTTGTTCTATAAATATAAACTCTTTAATACGACACAAAACTTTGCCAAGCGGCTCCCACTTTTATAATAATCAACCCAACATTGAACTCCCCAGAGGCATATTGAGGTGGAATTGAGCTCGTCAAGAGCTCTGGGTGTCGCACAGAATCTAATGAACACATTCACTAAACCGCACACTCGAAACTATATTTATCCTCCTTAAAAACGTCTCACTTTTGTTTACGTAACACTTGGAGCTGAAACTTTTTTATGGTTTAAACTTTTTTTTATTATAATCGAGCAACTTTACTTACTTAGAAGGCTGAATATAAAAGCCACAAGGACACCAGCAACAACAGCAGGATTATGTAAGTGGCCACGAGACTAGTGCCTTCTGAAGTCATTTTGTAGTTCCCACCAACGCGACTCGGTAGCTACTGGCTCCGAAATCCAGAACTAACATTCATATACGTGCATATCGCGTTCCCATCGTGTTAATGTATAGAGATACAGATTTTTCTTTGTTTCATAAAGTGTGAATACGTTTTTTATTTTTTCGGTCGGTGACGCCAGTGATTAATTAGAGAAGCGACGGCTGTAGACAGAACGGACGGAATTTGACGTTTTCAGTTGTTGTTTACTTACAGTTTTTTTGTTTTTCCATAAGCATGCCAACTTTGTGAGTAACCGTGGGCTCGTCTGCGGCAACACGTTCGGCGTGTTGAAATCTACTGTCAGTAATTGCTAATTAGACGATAAAAAAATAAACTTGCATTAGAAAAACTTTAAAGATATAAACATCTAGTTACATGCTTAAAAGATAACAAATATAAATTTAAAGATATTAATATAGCATCCAAATGAAAAATATTGTGGAATTGTCCAGTAAATTTCCGCGTGAGCCTAGTGCGGCCCTGGATCCGCCTCGCATTTTTGGGTTTATGATAAGCTGAGTTATTTTCGCTCTGCAGCGTTGCTGGAGCCGCTGAGATGATCCACAATATTGGCGTTACGCACAATACGTTGAAGATAATAAAAGAAATATGTCTTACAAATGTTTTGGAGTTAATTCAATGGAAAACTTTGTTGTGTCCAAGCTTAACTTTGTTGTTACAAGTCAGATATTTGAAGAGGAGTTAACAGAAAGCTTCAAATCTACTACGCAAAGAGTTGGTATTTAAAGATGAAATATCTCAAATTGCCAACACTGAATAATGGAACAATGTATTCAAGCAATCTGAATATGTAGGTACCTTCCTACTGCACCAACTTGGCCTCTTAGTCATGAGAATTTATTAAGGGTATTTTTTTTAGTTATTTAATTGTGGTAACAAATGGTAACAAACAATTTAAGTATGCGTGCAGAAAAATAGTCGTAAAAGACCTTAATTAAAATAAAAATTAAATACAAATATGTTTGCAAAAGTTTTATTTAAGCTTAAGAGCCCTTTTACAAAATTGCTCAAAAATTGCAATTTATTACAACTAAATGTGAAAGGGCTCTTAACAAAGCCAAGAAAACTCAATGCAGGAAAAGATTATTGCGAGGCTACGTTTACGACGCTATGACACGAGTTGGTCATTGACAACGCCCTTATTACATAAGACTAGCAAACCAGTGAACCAAATGTTCACCAAAAAAAAAAAAATGTATTTAATTAATTGAGAACTTCGGAGATTTTGTGTGGTTTCGTTTGAAATAGAAATCACGTGATTTCTCGAAAACCGGAAGTGCTACGTTACTCACATCCGGTTTGTAGTCTTATCAGACTATTCTTAACTTATAACTTAAACATTCTCTATACCTATCTCTTACGGTTTGGCCGCTGAAACAGCACCACGGACGGACGGACGGACTTGCCTATTAGATAAGAGATGATTAACAGCGGTATTCATGTGCCAGTGTGTCTTCTGCCATAGCTATTATTGTAGATAACTACTTGTTTTTTCTAAAAAAAAGTTTTTTTAGTATAAGTACTAAAAAAATATCGGAACTTGCATTACGCGACAGAACTAAAGTTGTAATCTTATTCAATATCATTTATTCAGTTTAGTCTGTTACAAGCACATATGAACGTCTAGAAGCTACGCCATCGCTTCGTAAATCTACGTCGGGAGACCTTGTACTGAGAAGAACCGGCAAGAAACTCAGCAAGGGCTGTTTTTTCTCCCTGTTTTATCATTTACAGAGTCGTCAAGTTGAAAAATGACTTCAGAGATGATTCATGAAGTCACCTTTCATAACATAATGTGAAATTATAGATTAATTGTTCACCTGCATTTTGATTGGTATTCGGTCTGCCGTGCTTTTCTTGTATTAATTCGATTCAACAAATTAATGTAGTTTTTTTCGGATATATATAGAAATACAAATACACATATATTTATTTAAATTTACATCATACAGTCTGCTTTTAACCATGGGTCCTACACTAGGAGGTCCTGTATCGTGGGCACCCAATGAATGTAAAAAGGATTGCAACTGATGAAATAGTAAAATTACAGAATACAGAAAATAACCTTTTCATCCCACCACCTCGGAAAGTGTAATTTTGCGCTTCGAAATCTGGCTGGAAAATTCTATTTTATTCGCTTGAGCGGCAAAGTAGATTTGAATTTAGAACATCACATATAATGAGTACTCAATATAATTGTAAATTCAAAACGTCATTAAACCTATTTAATGTAACCTCTATGGTGCCAAATTTATGATTAGAACTTTTTAAATTGTGAAAAAATTTAAATTTGGAACCTTCTTGGTTTCTTTGTTTTATTTGCGTGCTTCGCGCCATTCTAGTTTTTCACGTTTTATTGCTTAAATATTTTGTCATTATAAATTGTTTTCTTTTTCATTTTGTCATTTCCTCGCTGAGGTGGGATGAAAAGTTACGTATTGCACTCGAGTGGAAAGATTTTTCACCTTGTGCTCGTTTGTTTCCCTCGCTAACGCTCAGGATTCTAATTTAGAATCACTCGCTGCGCTCGTGATTCAACTTTAGAATCCTTCGCTTGCTCGGTCATCCAAATCGAGCACGCGGTTAAAAAGGAACTTTCCACTCTTGTATAATAAATAACTATTTAACGACGTTATAATGTAAGAAGTGTGGGATTGTGTGTGTGTTTGTTTGTTTGGGTGTGCGAGTGTGTGTGTGCGTGTGTGTGTCTGTATGCATGTAGGACGGTGAGAGACAAGAACTTCAAGTTATGCTTTATATTCCAGTCGTTTAAGCAGGTTTTCTTTTTGCATGTAAATCATGGACCATACCTAAAAATAAAAAATAACTTTATTGCAATATGCACCATAAAGTAGGGATATTATTCAGATCAAGGGTAATAATCTTTAAAGCAATATTTATCCTAGCACTTACGCTGTTAATGAACTTTATATTTACATAGGAATAATCATGATGCTTAATTTTTTGGCGAAATTACAACTCTCATGACGACGGCGATGTCCTTATAACTAAACTTCTTCTTCTTCGTAGTCGCTATTTTCATTGCCGTGATTGCATTGCAGTGAGGTCGTGCCTAATTTGATATGTTGACCACCTTATGTACTATGCTCCACGTATTCCTGTCCTCGGCAGTCTTTATAGCCTTGGTTATTGATAGGCCAGTGAGCGACTTTACTAGGTCTGACCAGCGGGTAGGTAACCGACCGCGTGATCTTCTCCCGTCGACCTCTCCAACCACCATTAGCTTCTCCAGGCTGTCAGGGTTTCTGCGATCGATGTGTCCGAAATATTTTAGTATGCGCTGGTATTGGCAGATAGTGGACAACCTTGTGGTGATGCCGAGTTCCTCAAGTATGGACACGTTGGTCCGGCGTGAATAACTAAACGAAGTATTTAATCGTATATGTTGTGTTTTAGACTGATTCAAATGAACACCAATTTTTTTTTATACCTATTCCTAGAGCAGTCGCTTAAACGTCGCCAGAAAGACTACAATTTATATCATAGAAATAAAAGTTTTTGCACATGTACGAGTGATGTCGTGAGGGTTGACACCAATACCCATACCCGAATAATTGAAGAAAAAATTGTGTGTGTCAGCTCCGACGCACGACTGGAGTTTACTCCTTAAGTTCGATAGTCTAACCAGATGCAAAAAGAGTTTATTTAACTTAAAAAAGATTGATACTGTATGAAAGGGTAAATTAACAAATTAATGAAAATAATATATTCATTTCATAACATTTATTATAACTAATCGACGAAATATTTTACATTAAATAAGTATATATAGGGCGAATTTTAGTTCATATGTATCAAAATAGATGGCGCTGTAGTTCGTTGCATCACGCTTGTAAATATGTTTGGAGCTACATATGTATAGGCAAAACGTCACATAACTAACAAAGAAAGGACATCGACGAAATCGGCCCTAGCATGCCCAAAAGAATGTCCTTCACTATTATTTTTATATTATTTTTTTAACTTATTAGCAATTAATCATTGTAAACGGACAATCTGTTTAAGAAAATAAAAAATAAAAGTTCTGTTACTAGATACTACAGTCTGTTCATCCAACTTGGCACTCCTTTTTATTGAAAATACAGCATTAAAAATCAACTGATAACTAGATTCAATAGGTTTCAGTCTATAATAACGATTTAATTTAATAGTTTATTGGCTTCGTTAATATTTTATTATTAAACGGGTGATTCTGTTAAAAAGTTGTGTCAAGATTGTTTACCTTAATGAATGCAATATAGGCGACCATAGGTATTTATCAACATAAAAATAGAACTAGGTACATTAGCCAATAATAGTTATTACTAGTATTTATATTATATTTATAAAAAGATTATTGCTGAAATTATGTAAATATAGTTTATACTCCCATCCCATGTAATATCTGTTTATTTTTATAAAAATCATATTGATAACCAGGTACATACCTAATTACCGATAGTAAAATATAGAAACAGGTAAATGGAAAGACTGAACATTTCATTTGAAAAGAAATCTATTATTACCTACTACAGGTAGGTATAGGTATCATAGGTGCCAACTGACAACACTCATAAATCAATATGAATATAAGCATTTATTATTAATTGCATTTTATGTTCATTTAATGCATATTATTTCAGTGCTTACATAGAGGTAAAAACTAAATCTATTCAGAATATATAAAGTGTACATCTTTTACGATTAAGTATAATAATTATAACCTCAAAATCTAATACATTCTGTAGTAGGCCACTGTTCCTCAAGTTGTCCGTATCTCAACAAATGCTTCATTAGAGTTTATGAATGATTCCGAACACAACTAGCATTTTCTCATTGCTGGGCGTTATAGGGCATTCAATGTATGGGGAACGAGCAATGTCCTTTATAGTTAACAAAATACACTGTAGTTTCAATTTAATTCTTTTGCACCTAAGCTCTCGGATTTAAGAGTCATTTTGGCTCGAACAGGATGCGCACCAAAAACGTAACGAGGTCATTCATCGATAGATTTTACTCCTCACATTTTTTCTCATACCGGGGCCCCTTATATTATATGCAAATCGATTGCTAAGAAGTAAACTCCAAAAAAAGTCTAAGTAAAACCTTAGCAACACAAACACCTTATGTTAACGCTGTCGTCTTCCCAAGAAGACGGACTTGGGAAGACGACATGAAAAAGACGGTAGGTCCAGAATGGATACGTCTAGCAAAAGACCGATTAAAATGGAAAGATTTCTCTCTTAAAACCATACAAGATCTATATAGTCACTATGACAATGATAAAGATCTACTTAAGTTCCTTTGTACAATAATAGGTAATTTTCAACCAAATAAAATCTTTTTCATCCCACCACCTCGGAAAGTGTAATTTTGCGCTTCGAAATCTGGCTGGAAAATTCTATTTTATTCGCTTGAGCGGCAAAGTAGATTTGAATTTAGAACATCACATATAATGAGTACTCAATATAATTGTAAATTCAAAACGTCATTAAACCTATTTAATGTAACCTCTATGGTGCCAAATTTATGATTAGAACTTTTTAAATTGTGAAAAAATTTAAATTTGGAACCTTCTTGGTTTCTTTGTTTTATTTGCGTGCTTCGCGCCATTCTAGTTTTTCACGTTTTATTGCTTAAATATTTTGTCATTATAAATTGTTTTCTTTTTCATTTTGTCATTTCCTCGCTGAGGTGGGATGAAAAGTTACGTATTGCACTCGAGTGGAAAGATTTTTCACCTTGTGCTCGTTTGTTTCCCTCGCTGACGCTCAGGATTCTAATTTAGAATCACTCGCTGCGCTCGTGATTCAACTTTAGAATCCTTCGCTTGCTCGGTCATCCAAATCGAGCACGCGGTTAAAAAGGAACTTTCCACTCTTGTATAATAAATAACTATTAAACTGTTAAATATGTGATCAACAATACCACGGTTAAATGTACCCACGTTTTTATAGTCTGGTCTGTAAGCCTATTCACTAACTACTTTTGAAAGATGGAAGTTTATAACTGCTGTAACAGCTATCTTCGCGTTTGGACTTTATTGCCACTTAACATCAGGTGGGGTAGAGTCATTTGCCTACCTGGCTTAGTAAGTAGTCGCGTATGATGTGTAACATTTGAAACCTCATTTTATTAATAAAAAAAGAAATAAATAATAATAAATAAATAATAAATATTTCCGACACTCACACCAATTAGCCTAGCACCAAAGTAAGCACTATAAGGCTTGTGTTATGGGATGCTAGGGTAACGGATAGAATACATATACTGTACATATATAAGTATATTTATATAAATACATATTAAACATCCATGACTGGAGTACAAATGCTCGTATTCATTACACAAACATCTGCCCCCACCGGGATTCGAACCCGGGACCTCTCGAGTCGGCGACAGCCATGAAACCCGGCGTACAAACCACTCGGCCAAGGAGGTCGTCAAAAAATAAAACCTACTACAAAAGGAATAAGCCATTTGAACATTATGTTCTAAAATCAAATCAAATAGCGAGCGCTTTCGCGGCTTCCTGTTACACACTTCCGTCCCATTTCACGAAATCACTCCCACAAATTGCAGGAAAGCGAGAGGAAAGATGTTACACATCAAAAAGATAATCACCGAGCTATTTAGTGATCAACTACTACTTTATTATAACCCCACTAAGATACTTGTTCTGAAAAGCATCGATGAATATGCAATTTTCTCTTTAGTTACACACTGAAAATGGTGTCAATTCTGACACGATTCTCTTAACCTAAACTTAAATTTGACAACAGTGTATTTCTGTCATTCTCTCTACAGTATGAAAAGGAGAGATTGAAGTTAAATTTAGTTTAAAGTTTAGAGAATCACGCCAGAATCGACACCAATGGCAAAAAAGTTAGCGAAAATGCCGTCTGGACAGCCCTATATGTATCTTTGCCGTCGTTCTGACCGTGCTCGGAGGAAATTATACATCATTAGTCAAGCATCTTTTACTGCATCGCAATCGTAAAGATCAAAAGTATTTTAAAACCTCTTGGAAATACACGTACACATCAAAGTACTACCCGCGCACGTTTTAATTGCACCATCAATTAAGAATGAATACTAGATGTCTAGCGTGTTTGTTGAACTTGTATTGGATGAATGGATTTTAATTTAATTGAACCTGATTACATTCGTGTTTCTCTCGGTTGGCAGAGCATCAAAGGTGTGGCTTACGGTCATGCTCAGTTCAAAAACGTCAAGG
This sequence comes from Chilo suppressalis, assembly GCA_902850365.2. Classification (NCBI taxonomy): domain Eukaryota; kingdom Metazoa; phylum Arthropoda; class Insecta; order Lepidoptera; family Crambidae; genus Chilo; species Chilo suppressalis. The sequence continues at coordinate 3,378,668 of OU963896.1, read as the reverse complement.
AACTAAACGCCCTCTGCAGCAGAATGACAGAAAAGCATTATCCCGGAATAGCAAAATCTCAGATTAGCAGAACAGATTTGCATAAATGCAGAAGTACAGACCCATACGGAAATAAATACAAATTTTATTTGAAAATATTATTGTTTTAAGACGATTTAATTCGTCTTTGTAACTTTGGCCAAATGTATCCAAACATTCTTTTGCAGCAATTTAATAAACTCGAGACATCTTGATATTATTTTATCCTTAAGTGTTAAAAATAAATTTTATGATAATATATGAAAAAATATGTGTTTAGGCACTGTTAGGTATAGACCTAAGACCTAGACTATTTATGAAATAGTTCATTTAAAAATATTTAACATGAAATATTACTCTTCTGTCCTTCAGCTGCAAAGGGACTAAACGCTTTTTTTAATTGAGTGTTGTCTGAGGGCGCTCTCGTTAACGAAAAGATTTCTACCCAGAGGCTTAGACAAATTAACAATTTAAAAACGATAAAGAAGTTGGAAAATAATAAAATGTATAAAACTGACATAAGGCACGCTAAATCACGTGGTCAATCGCAAAGGTCAATCGTCATCATAGACTATTTAGATGTTATAATAAGGTACTCTGTGATTTAGATACTACGTAGATCGTCATCGGAAGTTGGTAGACAAAGTTACTAAAACATTTTTAGGTATTAGTCCCTTGTCTGCGCAAGCCATAAACTGACTCCTGCAAAGAGAGCTTCCCTACTCTTCTACTTTCTGCAAATTAATTGTTTTTACCCCTATTTTACAGTCTTCAGTTTCATTTCTCAGCAAAAAAAGTATTTTTGTTATACAACATGTTCAAATGATACGTCTTGTTTAAATCTATTACAGCACCAGATCATCCATCATTGCTTTAAACCTATGTTATATAGTCTGAACTCATCATATGACAATGTAGAAAGATTATCTTTATAGAGTATTTTCCGACCGACCGACCACTGTGAAAGTTGCTTAACTTCAACGATCGCAGCCGAACAAAACGGTCGTTTTATGTGTACGCGTCCTAAACGATACCTAGTTCTGCCTTCTGTGCCTATTACTTAATTAAGTTTGCCTTATTTTTTTTAAATGTCTCCATTTTGCAATTGAATGTGAAGAATTAAATAATGTTTCAAAGAAGAAATATCTGTAAGCCATTTTAAAAACACAAATGTATTGAATCAAATAAAATGATGAACACACAGATTTGCAAATAGATATTGTGTTAATTTCAGTTGCTATGCGGTCAGTAACCCACCGGTCAACGACGCTTTATTTTCACTTTTTCGACACTGTTTGTTGCTAGTTGCAAAGAAAGGTCACTCCTCTCTACAGTGTGGTATTACTGTAATCATCGGATTCCAATATACACAGTCAGGTCATAAGTATTGTCACACAGTAAAAACTTTTCTTTTAGAATGCTGGTCACAAAAAAGTTTATTGAATTCGAATTTCGAATTGTTCATGAAAATAAAAATGTATACTTGTTAGAAATTTACTCATTTTTAAATGGAGTGGACGCTTAAAGAAGACCGTGTTGCAGTTATTGCGTTGCATCGTTGCGGTTACGCGCCAATTCAAATTTTTGACATACTGAAAAATTTTAATATAACCAAAAGAATCGTTTATCGTACCATCAAACGATACAATGAAGACTCTAGTGTAGATGACAGGTCAAGAAGTGGTCGCCCTCGGTCTGTTAGGACTCCAGCAGTGGTAAAACTATGAAGGCGCGAATTCAAAGAAATCCCAAACGTAAGCAGAAACTGTTGGCCCTTCAGATGGGGTTAACCAGAAACACGGTGAAAAGGGTGTTAAATGAAGACTTAGGGCTTCAGGCATATCGAAGAAAAAGAGGACATCGTTTGAATGCTCGTCTAATGGACCTGAGACTGAAGAGATGCCGCGCTTTTTTGAAGCGGTACGCGGGAAAAAAATATCGCTAAATTCTTTTTTCGGATGAAAAAATTTTTACCGTAGAAGAGAGCTACAACAAACAAAATGATAAGGTGTACGTACACAGTAGTGAAGAAGCGAGCAACCGTATTCCGCGTGTCCAACGAGGTCATTTTCCATCCTCGCTCATGGTATGGTTGGGAGTTTCTTATTGGGGCTTAACAGAGGTACATTTTTGTGAGAAAGGTGTAAAACCGAATGCAGTTGAGTATCAAAATACAGTCCTGACGAACCATGTGGAACCTGCTTCTCATACCATGTTCAATAACAGGCACTGGGTATTCCAACAAGATTCGGCGCCAGCTCATAGAGCGAAGAGCACACAAGACTGGCTGGCGGCGCGTGAAATCGACTTCATCCGGCACGAAGACTGGCCCTCCTCCAGTCCAGATTTGAGTCCGTTAGATAACAAGATATGGCAACACTTGGAGGAAAAGGCGTGCTCAAAGCCTTATCCCAATTTGGAGTCACTCAAGACATACTTGATTAAGGCAGCCGTCGATATTGACATGGACCTCGTTCGTGCTGCGATAGATGACTGGCCGCGCAGATTGAAGGCCTGTATTCAAAATCACGGAGGTCATTTTGAATAAACTTTACTGTCATACGAATCTATGTTTTGTTAAGTTCATTTTGGTATATAAATGGTTACATAATGAATAAACTTGTTTCAATTATTTTATATTAAACATGTGACAGAATTTATCACATGACTAGGTATTTTTGAAGTGAAACTTATTTACGCAAGCTTGACTTGGAGGGTAAGCTGTGCGAATGCGTTAAGCTTTACGAAAAGTGTTATCGGGCGAGGCTCGTTTTTTTTTGTGTAAAAAGCCTTCGTTAACGGAAAAAAGCAAGGCAAAAAAAATACAGTCGAATTTAGAACTTCCTCCTTTTGAAACTGGTTAAAAAGTAGTGCGTAATGATAGGCAACCATCACAGGACACAGAAGTAGGTAAGAAGGGTGATCCAGAGACCGTTTGTACGGGAACCGATGTCGCCGGCTCGCCTCTACCCTTCCACCTAATAGATAATAATAGCTAATCAAACGACGCGACATCAAAATTAAACAATCGAACCAATCAACGCTGACATCCGAGAATAACGACGCATTAAGAACAAAGTTGTCAAGTTATGAGCATTTGCTTATACCTCGTTTAGATTATGCCCATGCCGCTGCCCCTCGCGTTGCCGGCAATAATTCCCTAAATATTGCTGCGGCATGATTGAGAGAAGTATGTGTTTACATACTGCCCTACCTCTCACTTCGTTTCAGAGTTTCGGCAATGGCAGACGTCGAAGTAATTACAGCGGCCGCGCTGTCTTTTTGCAATCCATAATTATGTTCGAAATTTAAATAATTATTAACTTTAATATAAATAAATATCAATTATTAATAAATATTTAATTAATTAATGAGGAGCTCGATGGCGCAGGTGGTTAGCGCGTTCGGTTGCGATCGTTGTAGTTAAGCAACTTTCGCAGTTGTCGGTCATTGGATGGGTGACCAAAAATTTCTATCTCGAGTTCCTCCGTGCTTCAGAAGACACGTTAAGCCGTTGGTCCCGGTTGCATCTGCAGTCGTTAGCACCCACCAATCCGCACTGGGCCCGCGTGGTGGGTCATGGCCCAATCTCCCTATTCCATCCATAGGGAAGGCCTGTGCCCCAGCAGTAGGGACATAAAGAGGCTGATGATGATGATTTAATTAATTAATAATTTTTGATTTCACGTCTTTCTCCACCAAGCGCATGGCGAGAACGAGAACTAAGCGACGCGCAGAATGTGAACACACATTGGCACTCGCGCTGCCGGTCGAGGTATAATACCTCGTTTACATGCAGCTCGAGTAAGAAGGGAAATGGGCTTGACGAGTATGTAAACACGATACTCGTCATGCCACTGCCATTGCCACTCGCGCTGCCCGGCGCTCCCCAAAAGAGCGGTTTTTCACTCTGCGCGTCGCTTAGTTCTCGATAGATAGATAACATCCACCATCTTCTACGACGAACTTTCTTTTTTTGTACTTGATATATTTTTAAATTTCGAACATAATTATGGATTGCAAAAAGACACAGCGCGGCCGCTGTAATTACTTCGACGTCTGCCATTGCCGAAACTCTGAAGCGAAGTGAGAGGTAGGGCAGTATGTAAACACATACTTCTCTCAATCATGCCGCAGCAATATTTTGGGAATTATTGCCGGCAACGCGAGGGGCAGCGGCATGGGCATAGTCTAAACGAGGTATTAGGGTACGGTCAGAGTGCACTCAGATTCAGATTCAGATTTCGAAAACAAGCGCGAGAAATAAACAGTGTAGTCGAAGGGTACGGCCAGAGTGCACTCCTGATTCAGATTCAGATTCAGACTCAGAAAACAAAGCGCGAGAAAAAGCAGGCAACCTGCTTAGACTACACTGTTTATTTCTCGCGCTTGTTTTCAGAATCTGAATCTGACTCTGAATCTGAGTGCACTCTGGCCGCACCCTTACACATTACTGTGGCGCGCCTGCCCCGCCCACAAGGCCCTTCTAACCTCTTTCCGTGTTCTGTGGTAACCATCATAGATAAATACACAATATCTAGGCTAAAAAAACGACGGGTTGCACTCCGGTTGTGCCGGCAGAAGTGAAAACTTTAATATTAATGTTGTGCATTTTTGATATTTTGGAATGGTTAGGGAATAATTTTGCACGAATTGCTTTAATTTATCAGTATAAAAGTACTATCATGTATGTGGTACAATACAATATTTATTTATTGCGCTATCGTACACAAACATGACAATTTATATTACATTAAAAAAGTTTATCTCTCAGAAAAATCAACTTACATGAATCACGTTTGAGCGCACTTAGCGACCTATTGTAAAGAAATCAACTTACACTAATCACATTTAAGCGCACCTAGCGACATCTATTGTAAAAAAATGCATTTTATTCGCAATAAAGCTGCTACGTGGACGTCCTAGATAGAGACTTATTATTATTATACGATAAAATAAAATATTACTATGTTTCGTCCAATATATTGAAAGTCAACAACCTTTCCAATATTATTGTGTGTCATGATGCGATCAGCCCATGTGTTTAACCTGACGCGAGTTTTACATTTTTTTACCCATACAAAAAAAAAGTATACAACGCCGCTAAAGAAGTTTTCACTTCAAAAATTCAATATCGTTTACTGAGACTAGGCTGTTACAAGCACTTCTGAATTTTCACGAAGGACAAAGGGCCTCGCAAAGACCTGCCGCCCGGAGCCTCGCAATCGGTAAGGCCGCCTCTGTTTTTTAACTTCCTGTTAGTAACGTGTACGTGCAAGCAAGCGCGTGAAGGGAACGGACCCTGAAATCTTCTCGACACTCGTGAATACTATAAATATCTCGGATTGTAGGTACACTTTGACCATCGTCTTCCCACGAACTTATTTTCGTATATTATGAATGTCGTTCCGCGGTCGGACCTGGAATTATTCCAATGAATTCTTTTGAGTTCAAAACACTTGTTGGTTCGCCTCGAAGAGTAAACATGAATGTGCCAATGTCTATTATTATATTTTTTTTCAATGATGTACCTACCTATAATAGTTCTCAAATGGTATTTTTGTCCTTATAAGACAACGATATTTAATACCCTGGATACAACATCACAAAATCGTGGCTAAACCTGTCCAAAAGGTACATTGAACAATCCGCGGAGCTTCGTAAAGGCGCTGTCCCACGATTTGTGTTGTCGCGGCCGAGGCCGCGCCGTGCAGGGTTGCCAATCGTATTAGAACTCTAACGTTCGAGGTTTAGCAGTATCTACACATGATACGAGGTAAATATATAGATATCTCGTACACTTTGATATGAGATTTGAACAATGTTGACCGTTTGTGTCGTGAACATGAAACCAAAAATATTAATAATAATAATAATATTTCCAACACACACCAATTAGCCTAGCCCTAAAGAAACCACTGTAAGGCTTGTGTTATGTGATACTAGGGTAACGGATAGAATACATATACTGTACATATATAAGTATATTTATATAGAAATACATATTAAACATCCATGACCGGAGTACAAATGCTCGTATTGTTCACACAAACATTTGCCCCCACCGGGATTCGAACCCGGGACCTCTCGAGTCGGCGACACCATGAAACCCGGCGTACAAACCACTCGGCCGCGGAGGTTGGCCGTAATTTTGAAATTAGAACAATGTATACAATCTGCGTAAATTCATTTTGAGCGAATGTGATGAAAATTAATTTACCTAACTACATTAATGATAAAATGAAGCCTTACTAAGCAGATGGTAACTAACAAATGGTAAGGTATGACGTAAAACAAAGCTTTATGCCCGAATTACTAAATAACAATTATTAGAAATGTAATGCGGCATGGTAAAGATGAATGAAAACATTTATGGTGGTGAAGTAAGTTTATGAACATCATATGACCAAACGAACATCACGTTTTTATAGGTATGAACAAAAATTTTGTTATTATAGGTATATCACACTGAGTTGACATGGAGTGTTTTTATCTTGAACTGACATTGAGAATTGTAATTAAGATTGACATGGATTTGAATTTAAATTATAATGATAAAATACTTGTTATTAAATGAATGATAGGTGAATTTAATATGATTGTTATGTTTTAATATATTGGAATTTTTTGCATGCTATTAATATGGCTAAATAGGTTTAAGATTCTTAGCTTTTAACATATGCTCTATATGCAAACACCTTTTGTCAACCCTATTTAATGCAAATAAAGATTATTCTATTCTATTCACGAACAGGGCCGTCTTTAACATATTGGTGGCCCTGGGCAGGATAATGGGGCCCCTATGACTTTAATGTGGATTATGACTTGAAATGTAGCGATTCATACTGATAAGTGTACTACTGATGATTTTTCTTTAAAATGTGAATGTGCTTAGTATACCATTATGTGTATATTTAAAGCTAAGAAAGCTGAAGTCGAAAAGCTAAATTTTTGGGCGGGAATAGAATAGCTTCGCTTATGTAAAAGCTAGTAAGTTGGTATTGTAGTTTTTTGGTAATAAATATTGGTTATCGTTTGGTGATCTGACAGGAACTAGGGTCTTTGTATTTGATCTGAGGATCTATCCTATCGATCGCGGGGCCTTATCGATCGCGGGGCCCTGAGCACTTGCCCAAAGTGTCCCCTGGGAAAGAGGGGTCTGATCGCGAAAGTTTCTTAAGTTCCTCGATCGCAGACCGGTCGTGACCGACCATCCTGTGTCCAATCAGTCCAATTTGAGAAAAATAATTATAATTATTATTGACTTAAGCTCGGATGGGCAGCGTTCTGATGCCATCCACACATGCCCGGCGATAAGGGGATGCATCATTCGGTAAGCTTCGAAACTACGGACATAAAAGTAATCGTTACTGACCCATATTTTGATTTCATTTACTAATAATCTAGGTGGGTGTAAATCGTATATAGCCCGGGGTGCCAGATTATAAAATACTCCCCTGCTTTTAGGGCTGAATATGGATAATAATGATAACGGAGCGCTTAAGTTTATAGGTAACTTTGAAAACGAACTTTAAACAGAATATTACAAAAAAAAAACTTTGGAGCACATAATTAAAAAGCAGTACCCCTAGCACGAACCATTATCGAATTCGAATAGTTTGCAAACCGAAATGTCAATGTCAAATTTTGTATGGAAACTTGAACAGCAGCGGCACAAGGTACGTAACGAGAACTAAAAATCAGTACACATTTGACAATGAAATTTCGGACTCGCAAACAATACGAATCGCACAAACCAATATCGCATGTCATTGTCAAATGTGTACTGATTTTTAATTCTCGTTAAGTCGTTACGTACTTTGTGCCGCTGCTGTTCAAGTAATTAATCAGTGGGGCATTTCCGCACTGAGACCATTCCGCTAGAGATAGTAACCACTCCATTCAGGAAGTGTTGACTCCTAAAACGGAGTAATTACTTTCTCTATGGCTGATCGAATTTGTGCCGTCTAGTCGCCAACCAGCGGTCGGGGAGTCGTAATAGCGGCGTCGCATCGCCTAGCCAAAGCATATCTCTTATTGACTTCAATAAAATGGCTGCCTTTTTGTTCCACATGCGAAACCGCAACAACCTTTGTTCTTTCAAACAAATGCCCTTTGTAGAGGTCAACTAACTACTGAAGATTGGTAGATTGAAGAATTGCCATCAAAGAATAATAAAAACATATCGTGTTTAATATTTTATTTATACTTTATATCTTAGTAGAAATGCAAGACGGTCAATCATTGTGGGGTGGGCAACATTATTACAGTTTCCCCTACTAAGACCACATTAATTGCAATAGGGAAATTGTTGTAAATGCCAAAAGAAGAAAAATGCTGTTTTTTATGCTATTTACAGCAATTATTGAGTTTCCTTCTTGCAAAAAAGGGTAAATTTCTAAGGTCGTAGAGCCTCGGGAAGCCTCGCTAGTTGTCGAGCTAGCAGCCTAGCTAGTTGCCGAGTTGGCAGCCTAGCTAGATGCCGAGCTAGCAACCTAGCTAGTTGCTGAGCTAGCAGCCTCGCTAGTTGCCGAGCTAGCAACCTAGCTTGTTGCTGAGCTAGCAGCCTAGCTAGTTGTCTAGCCAGTTCGAGCTAGCAACCTCCTAGCCTAGCACGGCAACTAGCTATTTAAGAACATTGTAGAGATCTACATTCAATCAAAAACTAAATATTAATTTTCTACAGCCTAGCTAGTTGTCGAGCTAGCAACCTAGCTTGTTGCTGAGCTAGCGGCCTAGCTAGTTGTCTGCCGAGCTAGCAGCCTAGCTAGTTGCCGAGCTAGCAGCCTAGCTAGTTCGAGCTAGCCTAGCCTAGCAGCCTAGCTAGTTGCCGAGCTAGCAACCTAGCTAGTTACTGAGCTGGCAGCCTAGCTAGTTGCCGAGCTAGCAACCTAGCTAGTTGCCGAGCTAGCAGCCTAGCTAGTTGCTGAGCTGGTAGCCTCGCTAGTTGCCGAGCTAGCAGCCTCGCTCGTTGCCGAGCTAGCAACCTAGCTTGTTGCCGAGCTAGCAGCCTAGCTAGTTGTCTAGCTAGCAGCCTAGCTAGTTGCCGAGCTAGCAGCCTAGCTAGTTGCCGAGCTAGCAGCTTAACTAGTTGTATAGCTTAGGTTGTTACCTAGCCCGTTCGAGCTAGCAGCCTAGCTTGTTCGGCTAGCAGCCTAGCTAGTTCGAGCTAGCCTAGCCTAGCAGCCTAGCTAGTTACTGAGCTGGCAGCCTAGCTAGTTGCCGAGCTAGCAACCTAGCTAGTTGCCGAGCTAGCAGCCTAGCTAGTTGCTGAGCTGGTAGCCTCGCTAGTTGCCGAGCTAGCAGCCTCGCTCGTTGCCGAGCTAGCAACCTAGCTTGTTGCCGAGCTAGCAGCCTAGCTAGTTGTCTAGCTAGCAGCCTAGCTAGTTGCCGAGCTAGCAGCCTAGCTAGTTGCCGAGCTAGCAGCCTAGCTAGTTGCCGAGCTAGCAGGTTAACTAGTTGTATAGCTTAGGTTGTTACCTAGCCCGTTCGAGCTAGCAGCCTAGCTTGTTCGGCTAGCAGCCTAGCTAGTTCGAGCTAGCCTAGCCTAGCAGCCTAGCTAGTTACTGAGCTGGCAGCCTAGCTAGTTGCCGAGCTAGCAACCTAGCTAGTTGCCGAGCTAGCAACCTAGCTAGTTGCCGAGCTAGCAACCTAGCTAGTTGCCGAGCTAGCAACCTAGCTAGTTGCTTAGCTAGCAGCTTAACTAGTTGTCTGGCTAGCAGCCTAGCTAGTAGCTTAACTAGTTGCCTAGCTAGCAGCTTAACTAGTTGCCTAGCTGGCAGCTTAACTAGTTGCCTAGCTAGCAGCTTAACTAGTTGCCTAGCTAGCAGCTTAACTAGTTGCCTAGCTAGCAGCTTAACTAGTTGCCTAGCTTAGCTAGCAGACTAGCCAGTTCGAGCTAGCAGCCTAGCTAGTTCGGCAATTAGCTTGGCTGCTAGCCAGACAACTAGCTAGTTGCCGAGCTAGCAGCCTAGCTAGTTGCTGAGCTAGCAGCGTAGCTAATTGCCGAGCTATCTGCCTCGCTAGGTTTGATGTAAAAATTTCGCCTTTTGCAGACTATTACACTACGCAAATGAACTTCGTTCCAAAATATAACTCATGTGACTAGGCACAGCAATGCACAAAGCGAAATTTAGTCCGCGTTGCGATTATAAGAGATAGCCAGGTATTATTTTTAAATCGTTCTCTTTTTTTTAAACTTCATGTTTCTTAATTTCAACACAATATAATTTGAAAAGATTCACTTGTGCGTGCATTTTTTAATTTATGGCCCTCAAAATGTCCGCACACCGGGGACTTCACTAGACTTCGGTGATTATTTTTTCAAGCTTGAAGGACTTTTGTCCTCCGCGGACTGAAGTCCATCGTCTGCACATGCCATTATACATATCTAAGTATCTTAATTGCGGTAAATATAATAGAATTAAAGAATATCCAGACGGCCAATCACTGATATAATTATGTATGTAGGGGCCAATTATTGTACCTCGATTGCCAATCTCTATACATTTGACATTTTTCCTGTTGATTTTGAAATATTTTAATACATAATAATATTGAGCTGTTTAATTGCTTCTTATTTTGACAATCAAACCCTATCTAAGAGCATTGTGAAGCTACATTCAATCGAAAACTAAAAATTAATTTTCTACAGACAAACAAATGAAGAATTCCGGATATCTCCTAGCTAGTACTAGATCGAAAGGTTACAGCGGCATTGAATGTTCAGTAGTGCAGGTAACAATGGACACCACTGGTGTCTATTCTGGTATGATTCTCTAAACCTTAACTTAAGTTTAAGAAATGTGTATCCTTGTCATTCAGAATCAAAATGAGAGACTAATGTTAAATTTAGTTTTAAGTTTATTGAATCGTGCCAGATTCGACACCATTGTAAATGTCAAAAAATATAGCAGCTGGGTGCCATTCGCCTATCGGAAATGCTTTGGAAAACGCTAACGCTTACTATTTCATTTGTTATTTCTAGCCGCTTGAGGTTTTCAAATGCCTCGCGCTCTTTTTTTTCTTTTGCATTGGTAATAACAATATTAAAAAAAATGAACGTGAGGTATTTGAAAACCTTCGGCGGTCAGAAATAACAAAATAAATTCGAAAGCGTTAGCGTTTTCCAAAGCATTTCCGTAAGCGAATGGCCCCCTGGTCTAAAAATTCAATCATCAGAGCAATTGATGTAATCTGTTATAAAAAATCAGCTTAAAATTTCATTACATTTCGAGTGTTCCGACTTTTAACCCCACCCTGGTGAGTACGTTCTTGCCTACGCCCTTAGCCGTGGAGCTTCAAACGTATACTTTATTTTAATTATATTATCATGACTGTTAGTTAATCAATCAAATCATCCAGCTTAGAATTTTATTACTGATGCAAAAGTATAATATGAAGCTTTAGAGACAGGATTTCTTAAGGAGCGAAAAATTATAAAAAAAAGTGCAAATAATGGTGTTCTTCTTTCTGACATGATTCTCTAAACCTGAACTTAAATTTGACAACAGTGTATCCTTATCACGCTCTATACAGATTGAAAAGGAAAGACTGATGTTAAATTTAGTTTTGAGTTTAGAGAATCATGCCAGTATCGTCACCAATGTAATACCTAATGGAATACCTTATTCTGTATAGACTTAATATTCTTTGTCTTATCATGAGGCGAATTTTAAAACTAATATCTACCGATACTGACGTTTGTATGACATTGACATTTCTTCATTTTTGCGTGAGGTTAAAAAATATTTCACAGCAAAACATTAGTAATTCGGTGGATTTACGCGTATGATGTGAAATATTGTGTTGATAAAACTTTAATGGGAGAACGAATACTGAGAGCAGACGAAATGGCTACCACCAGCGCAGCAGTTGCCACTGTGGCACCCCCCCTTCAGGAGGTTTGATAATACAATCATCACTTTTGTTTAGTTAGTTTTAGAAGAAAACAGTAACCTTATCTTTTACTTGATAACTATAGAAGATAACTATAGCAAACTAGAGTGTATTGTATGTATTTACCTACGTCTTGTAATCGAGATCACAATGACATTCGTGAAAAATACGTGTAAGATTTTAAGTGCCCGAATATTACAACAAAAAGCAAATTATGCTACTAAAACTGAGGCTCTACTTGGCGACATCAATGTTCTTGATCTTACTCGAGTTATCGCCGGTCCATTTTGCACCATGACTCTTGGTGACCTTGGTGCAAATGTTATCAAAGTGGAGAGTCTTGAAGGGGATGAGGCTAGGAAGTGGGGACCCCCTTTTATAGGCGGGAAGAATGACTCTTTCTATTTTTTAAGCGTAAACAGGAATAAGAAGAGTATATGTATAGATTTAAAATCACAAGATGGTAAGTTTCTCAATATTGAAATCATACTATTCTTTTATTTTATATATATTCTTATTATTAATTTAATAATTGATTTTATTTATTTTTTAAGCATTTAACTGCTAGATGTTTAAATCTAAAGAAAAGTTTACTAGAAAAAAATCCTTGCAGCTTAAGGCTAGGAAAATTTCGACGCGGCTAATAGGGCCGTGGTAGCATAATGGTCAGTGCATTTGCCCGGATAGCGAAGGATGCGGGTTCGAGTCCCATCCGCTGCCTGGTCCGCGTGGATTTCTTTTTCTAGTAAACTTTTCTTTAAATTTAATAATTTCTCATGGTTTACTAACTTCTATTAGCATTAAATCATACCATATCCATTTCACTTTTTCAGGACGAAATGTAATGTATGATTTAGCAAGGAAATGTGATGTGATGGTAGAAAATTATCTACCTGGGAAGTTAGACACAATGGATGTAGGTTATAAAAAGTTGAAAACCATTAATCCAAGGCTCATATACTGTGCAATCACAGGATTTGGCTCTAAAGGGCCTTATGCAAAAAAACCTGGGCAAGTATATATCGAGCCGTTACCGCCAAATTATCGTAAGCGACACTTTTGTCGAAATGCGTTTTTTGTGGAAACTAATATTTTAAACCGTAACGGACCCATCTCTATTGATATTTCCCTCCAAAAGAACACCGTTATAATATAATAGAGGGAAGAATAGAGGGAAATATCAACAGAGATGGGTCCGTTACGGTTTAAAATATTAGTTTCCACAAAAAACGCATTTCGACAAAAGTGTCGCTTACGATAATTTACGGCTCGATATAATTTAACACCAAACCTGATAAATTCCTCTACAATTACCATTTAAAGAGATATTAACATATTTTTCTTACAATACATCTTGATAATTTCAGATATGATGTAATTGCTTCAGCCATGGGTGGCTTACTCAATGTGACAGGAGAGAGGAATGGTAACCCCGCGAAGCCTGGAGTTGCCATCACAGATGTGACAACAGGCTTGCATGCCTTTGGTGCCATCATGACTGCCCTCTATTACAGGCAAAAGACTAACAAAGGTCAAAAGATTGACTGTAACCTCCTGTCCACGCAAATCTCAAGTATGATAAATGTTGCTAACATTTACCTTAACTATGGCATCGAAGGCCAGCGCTGGGGCACCGCACATGCTAACATAGTGCCGTATCAATCATTCAAAACTAAAGATGGAGAAATGGTAATAGGAACAGGTTCAAACGCTCAATTTGCTGACTTCTGCAACTTGATAGGCAAGAAAGAGTTAATAACTGATGAAAGGTTCATAGACAACTCTGTCAGAGTTACAAATAGGGATGAGTTAATTGCAATAATAAGTGATGTCATAGTTACAAAAACTAATAAAGAGTGGGCTAAGACTTTTGAAAAAGCCTCTTTTCCTAATGGACCTGTGAACAAGATGAAGGATGTTTTCGATGATGAGCATGTCAAGGAGATAGAGTTGGTCAAAGAGTTGCCCCATCCTGATGCTGGCACGGTGAAGATGGTGGGGCCCCCAACAGTCTACAGTGTGGGGGGCAACTATGCTAGGACGGCACCTCCCACTTTAGGTCAACACACTAGAGATGTCTTGTCTAATTTCCTTGGATATCATAATAGAAAAATTGATGATTTATTTGCAAATAAGGTTGTTCGGTAATTTTAAAGTTGAACGGAGTTTTTCTCTTTTTGATGTAATAAAAAATGTATGAACATTTACATTTTATGATTTAAATGTTTATTATGATAGTATGATTTAGCCTGTGAGATAAGATTTCACCAATTATATTTCAGTTTCTTATAATACTACAATATTACCAACATAAATAAAATTTACCTGGCATATGTATCTATTTTTATTTTTTCTATTCTATTCTTAGCTCAGTAAATATCTAATTTGACTACAAGAATCTAAAATTGAACATGAATACATTTATTCTACTGATAAAATTAATGTTTTCTTTAAAATAAATACCAATAAAATTGCTGTATGTAGCTGTATGGATCTTGGGTATGTGACAGGCTAACAATGAATCACTAAACGCACTATAAAATAAATATCATTGTGTATTTTAAAGTCTCATTTAATCATCTCAGCCTACAACCTCTCTTAGAAAGAAATATAGAATCAATAAAGCCTTTACTCAAATTGTTTCTAAACTCGCCTATTTCTTTTGAAGCTTTTAGTTAGAACACACCACATAGTGGGTAACTGATTGATCAGTCGCGAATCTCCTGCAACATATTCATTTATGTGGAACAATGACTCATTAGACTTTTAATACTAGCACTAGGAATATTGTTTTAAACTTTCATGGTCACTAACATTATACCTTTTAACAGGATTGTTACCATGTACCTTGTTTTTTATGAGTCTCCGATATTTGGGCATTGTTGCAAGCGCCATGATCACGGAGTAACTGAAGTAATTGCGGGTAGATGTTATTGGCAGAGGTATCGGTCTTCCCTCTGGCGTCTTCTTTTTCATAAAAAACAAGGTACATGGTAACAATCCCATTAATAGCTATAATAGCACTAGGAATCTTTAGTATATGGGACAATTACAAACGAGATCTGTAGTAGATCCACTTAAGCTAAGAACTCACGGAGCTGTATTCACGTGGACCTGTATTGTGATTTATTTCAAAACTCACTAAACCGCAATTTGTGCGGTTCCCACAGCCGCCGCTATTGCGATAACACCCGTAGACTTGTTGAGAGAAGAGCGTACGAAGCCCGCCGAGTCAGCGGGTGCTAGTTAAACCATATGCGTAAGTAAAATTCAAGTCTGAGAAAAATATACTATAATCTTCACCGAATCGAAACGAACAAGGTCTCTAGTAATAAATGGGGTAATTATAAATGTGAATGGATTCACTCATTTAGGCGAGAAGCGTTTTTTAGTGTGTATGCTGTTGGTCGCAGATGACTTGGGGTGATCAGTGGCGGCGCTAGGCGTCGGCGACTGCAAAAAGACGGCAAAAAATTTTTACTAGTTACCTATTTATTTTCGTTTCTCCTGGCCTGGCTTAGGTAGCCGACCCCGAACAATTCGGGGAAAAAGCTAAACAGATGATAATGACTTTTATTATTTTCGAACACGTGCGTGATGGAAGCGAGTAGTACTTTACGGGTATTCAGAATCGTCTGTCTGGCAACACTATTTTTGTAATTAAATTTCTATGTTTTTAATTATTTTTTGTTATCATTTAATTATCAACAATAAAACTCGTTTACTCATACGTTATTTTATAATTTGGCTCACTTAATTTAACGGTTTTTTACTGCGAAGTAAAATAGGCCTCGCGAACTTGATGTCGCCGACGTCCAGATGTGGTTTAGCCCCGCCACTGGGGGTGATGATGGTTTGGGGTCAACGAAATCCTAAGGGGACCTCAAGCCGAGAATTGGCGAGTGCCTCTAGAGGTATTCCAGGCGGATGGCATCTCCCCACGGGGGTCTCCTCTCCGTCTGGAGCCTCTAGACCACTCGAACCTGGGGGGACAGTCTGGCACACTGAGACTTATAGGTATTTATGGCTGTTATTTGCCAGGAACCTGTGGAGCCGGTGGCCGTGATCACGCTGCGCCCGACGCGCACCAAGCAGCGCGAGACGAAGAAGGTCGTCTGGACCGAGGACACCGTCGATAACGAGAACATGAACAAAAAGAAATCCAAATGTGAGTTGTTACAAATATCATGCCGCCACTTCACTTTGCTATTCGTGTTTGCTATTTGTAAACTTGACATAAGTCTGTACTGTTCATTCCTTATAAAGCATGATAAGAAAGATTGCTGTCAGGTTTGCAAATAGCAAATACGAATATCCAAGCTAAATGCCTTAAGTGACATATCAATGAAATTGAAATGTATTACTAACATAGATTAAGGGAAAATGTTACTAACTAAATACACTGACTATGGACACTTTAGTCTGAAATAAAGTTTTATCTTATATATAAAATTCTCGTGTCACAATGTTAGTTACCATACTCCGAAACGGCTTGACCGATTTTTATGAAATTCTATATGCATATTAGTAGATCTGAGAATCGGCTACTATCATTTTTTCATACCCCTAAGTGATAAGGGTTGTCCACCCCTAACATTTATTTATATTTTTTGGACTTTTTTTTTATAATGTGGCATTAAAACATACATACAACTCTAAATTTTCGCCCTTCTACCACCAGCCCCTATTTTGTGGGTCATGGCCCAATCTCGCTATTCCATCCATAGGGAAGGCCTGTGCCCCAACAGTGGGGACATTAATGATGATTAGGCTGATGATGATGATGATGATTCGAATCAAGGAGGAATCAGTCGAGAACGTTTGTATAGAAAAAACATTACTCCTAAGAACCTGCTTTGTTAATTGGCTAAGCTAAGCCAATATTGGTGTAATCTTTACGCTGCTCCCGTGACCCAGGTTGCTGCATATACGAGAAACCGTATCGGTTCGAACAGTCGGACTCCGACGAGAGCGAGGACGAGTGCGAGCACTGCTTCGGTCACGTGGAGAAGCGGCGCGCCAGGCAACAACACCAACATCCCACCGCAACTACTACTGATACAAAGGTACCGTGGGATTCCTAGTTTCATACTTCAGGGCCCGATCTAGAAATTTTGCCGCACCGGGCAAAGATTTTTGCCGTACCGGGCAAAGATTTTTGCCGTACCGGGCAAAGATTTTTGCCGCCCTTTAGTGACGTACTTTACGGCTGACCAACTAATTTCACCGCGCTGGGCAAAGATTTTTGCCGCCCTTTAGTGACGTACTTTACGGCGGACCAACTAATTTTGCCGCTCTGGGCAAAGATTTTTGCCGCCCTTTAGTGACGTACTTTACGGCTGACCAACTAATTTTGCCGCACCGGGCAAAGATTTTTGCCGCCCTTTAGTGACGTACTTTACGGCGGACCAACTAATTTTGCCGCTCTATGCAAAGATTTTTGCCGCCCTTTAGTGACGTACTTTACGGCTGACCAACTAATTTTGCCGCGCTGGGCAAAGATTTTTGCCGCCCTTTAGTGACGTACTTTACGACTGACCAACTAATTTTGCCGCGCTGGGCAAAGATTTTTGCCGCCCTTTAGTGACGTACTTTACGGCTGACCAACTAATTTTGCCGCTCTGGGCAAAGATTTTTGCCGCCCTTTAGTGACGTACTTTACGGCTGACCAACTAATTTTGCCGCTCTGGGCAAAGATTTTTGCCGCCCTTTAGTGACGTACTTTACGGCTAACCAACTAATTTTGCCGCGCTGGGCAAATTTTTTTGCCGCCCTTTAGTGACGTACTTTACGGCTAACCAACTAATTTTTCCGCGCTGGGCAAAGATTTTTGCCGCCCTTTAGTGACGTACTTTACGGCTGACCAACTAATTTTTCCGCTCTGGGCAAAGATTTTTGCCGCCCTTTATTGACGTACTTTACGGCTGACCAACTAATTTTGCCGCTCTGGGCAAAGATTTTTGCCGCCCTTTAGTGACGTACTTTACGGCTAACCAACTAATTTTGCCGCGCTGGGCAAAGAGTTTGCCGCCCTTTAGTTACGTACTTTACGGCTGACCAACTAATTTTGCCGCTCTGGGCAAATGCTCGACTCGCCCCCCCTTAGATCGGGCCTTGCTTAAGATTTCACAGCTCGATTTAATAAATCCCATATTTTTACTTAGAGAATATGTATTTTAAGCCTGATACCTGGGACGATAATTTAATGATTTTACTTTTTGAAGTGAAACTTCTTTCTAGACGAGGTGTAAATGGAAAAGTTTAAACGGAAAAGGGGGCGTCCATAAATTACATGAGGTGTATTTTTGGATTTTCTGTCCCTCCCTCCCCCCCTGGTGAGATGTCGTGAGATTTTATTCAACCCCCTCCCCCATCCCCCGATCTCACGTGAGATTTTACAAAATGTGGGTTTCTTACGTAAACGCGTTGGATTGTTACAAATATGGTGGTTTGACAGTCATGTATAACGTCGAAGTATGAATGCAATTATTTTCTTTCGAACGAATTAGTGAATGATCTTTAATCGTATTACGATTACGCTTAAGATTAAATCTTAAGCATGTACAATCTGGAATAAATGAACCAAAATAGTATTTTTTTTTTGTTTCAATCAGAAAAAAATTGCGTGATATTTGCCGAGACCCCCCCTCTCTCCAACGTAAGATTAGATGAGATTTGACTCGACCCCGTCCCCCCCTTAAACATCTCACGTAATTTATGGACGCCCCTAAGTACGACGAGCTTGAAAGTTAGAGAGTAACTCGAACGCGAAGGCTGAAACGCTACGAGTGTCGCGAGCATTACACGCAACAATATATATACATATATATGAGTGCTGTGTGTGCTTCTACATTCCCCTATGCCTTATGCACCGCCTAATGTTAGGTTACTTAAGAAATGAAGTTTCACTTCAGATGTGTGGTCTGGGAAAACTATTTTTTTCTTTGGATATCACAATATCTGCAAAAGCAGTCGTACAGCGACGTAATTATTTATTTCACACTAAAACGGCCCGCGTTGCATTTAGTTTATGAAAATCTCTCAGGGAGCTAACACTTTCCGGGGTAAAAAGTATCCTATGCCTCAATCCAGGTCATAAACTATTTGCGTACCAAATTTCATCGAAATCCGTTCAGTGGTTTTTGCGTGACATACAAACATAAAAACTTTTACATTTATAATATTAGTTTATCCGTCCTTTTTGATATTGTCTCAAGTCAGATTGTTGGGCTGCCGTTCCATTTCCATAACAAGCGCATTACTTACTAACTATTAAATAAAACTAGTTTTTACGGGTTAATGCACGAAACTTTATTTATTTATTGACGTTTCGTAGCCTTTACAGGCTACGTCGTCAGAATCAAACTTTTATTTAATTTGTCGAGCTACCTTCGAAAGACTTTTATTGAGCGTTTGGTTATTTCATTGTTCGATTCTTAAAGTTTTATTGTCTATCAATAAAAGTCTTTCGAAGGTAGCTCGACAAATTAAATAAAAGTTTGATTCTGACGACGTAGCCTGTAAAGGCTACGAAACGTCAATAAATAAATAAAGTTTCGTGCATTAACCCGTAAAAACTAGTTTTATTTAATGAGTAATGTGCGTGAAAATCTAAGAAACAAATATATTACTAACTATTGTTTGTCACAATCTACAAAATTTAATTAATAATGGTACCTACATGCGCAGGAGTCTACATCGGAGCCCGACGCTTCGATCACGCTGCGACCCGCCGACCCGACGCCGCCCGACCCGCCCGCTAGCTAAACTAAACGACACACACTATACTTACGTAGATCACAGACAGACGATCAAAATATATCACACATCACACCTGCCCCTCTAGCATGACAACCGAAACGGGATATGATAAAGCGATATATCGACATTAACGTGGATATATTTTCAAAAACTAAATATAAATTTAGGTATGATGTTATTAAAATACGGCATAAAGAGACATAGCATCTATATATATTTATATGTATTAAACTCGCTTAGTGTAGTTATTTCTTATTTTTGATGTAGTGATAAAATATATATAAAAATATTACCAATTTGTTTATGAAAAATGTTTAATTAGGTACTTTTTGTTTGTTAAAATTATAGTTAAGCATAAGGATTATAACAGTGTTAAGTTTACTCTCACTGAATGTAACATCAGCAAGGCACTATTTTTATTTAATAATTTGTAGATAATATTGTGGGTTACAATATTACCTTAGATTTTATGGTACCACGGTACCACATATAATAGTCTTTAGTCATAAAACACATATTGTAACCGTTTTTTATCCCTTAATAAATAAAATAAAATAAAAATAAAATTAACTGTCAGACTACTATGGAGTTTGACAGTAGTCTGACAGTTAATGTCGATATATCGCTTTATCATATCGCGTTTTGTTAGTCATGCTAGGGGGGCAGGGTGCCAATCGCCTAACGGGATTGCTATGACAATCAACTATCGCTATAATTAATAATAATTTATTTATTTGCAAGAAAAGTGGTACAAAAGGTTTTACATTATTTGTTGAGACACGCACAATTCATCAGAATCTGGCATACATATTTTATAAAATGTCTAAAACTAAAAGTGCTTACGATTTCATTTTGTTATTTCTGACCGCCGAAGGTTTTCAAATGCCTCATGCTCGTTTTCTTTGTTTTGCATTGGTTAAAACAAAGAAACCGTAAGTGATAGCGATAGCCATAGCAATCCCGTCGGCGATATGATAGTCTGTGCGGAAAGAGAATGGGATTTAGATTGGAGGGCGCTGTAGTGCTTTTCTACCGTATTTGTAAGGTTTTATCCCTTTTAGACATGATTAAATACAAAGAACCGCAAGAAATCACAACAACAAACAAATCCGTATCAATACAAAACTTTGATGTTTTACAGATTGCTGGGTTTGATTGCCAAATAAAAATCTTAATGTTAGTTCCGTTTTTCGCTACGCCCATTCTCTTTCCGCACAGACTCGAACTAACACATTTAATTTATCACGTACAATTGTCAAATAACTATGGAGTTTGACAGTTGGCGCGATAAAAGAAAAACGTGATTTAATGTAAATTGTGGTGCTTATGCTATGGGGACTGGGGACCTATTTTTGAATCGTTGGTGTCCCATCGACTGCTCGTTTATTTTTCATTTTTTTTTTCGATATAACTTCACTATTTCATTAAATTATTTATCTAATTGTAAAATTTGTCTTGTCAATTTTGTATGTGTGCATGTTGGTGCGAAAAAAATCTTATCTATCTATTTCTAAAAGACTTGCAACGAATATTCGGTTACTATTCGGTATTCGACCTATTCGGCTGCTTTTATTATATTCGGCCGAATACCGAATATCTACATATTATTCGACCGAATACTTAAATAATATATTTTGTCATAGAGAAATAATTGGTAAAATGAAAAATTAAAATCGATTGATTACGTATAATATATTCATATTTTCATTTCTGTTATATAATCATTTAGGTACTCATTGGTACATAACACAGGTACATAATCATCTGAATTGGAAAAATGGAGGATTCTATGTATTTGAATTATTTTGGTAATCAAAATTTAGAAGGGTAAGGTTCTCATATCTTTTATAATCATTTATTAAGTAGTCATTGGTACATAAAACAGGTACATAATTTAATCATTTTCTGTATTAAACAAGTTAACAGTTTTTAATTCATTCAGTCATGTGATGAATGGTTACATAATAGCAATAATTTAAAGTTTACGCGCCGTTTTTGGCCATATCTCAAAAGTTGGTTTTGTCATTTAACCGCATTTTAGCTTGAGGACGGCAGATTAGAACAAAACAAAGGAGCGCGAAACAATCACGTCTGTAATACTTTTGGCTAATATTCTGCTATTCGGTCAGGGGCCTCGCCGAATATTCGGTATACTGCCGAATATACTATTCGTTGCAAGTCTAATTTCTAACCAACACGTGCTGTCGGCGTCAATCGCTAGTCGCTAGGCGAACGCTCCAAGTGAGTGATACACAAAACGTAGAAAAAATCAAACGTCCTTTATCAGTTTACTAATTTTGCATTAAAATATGTTAAGATTTCATTGCGGTAATAAAATCTTAACAGCTTTTTCTTTGTGATATTCAATTCGCGTTAAACTGACAGCACTGAAGCAACCTATTCGAAACTTCAAAAAAACACCGTCAAGCGACGTAAGAGTGTCAAGTCATATACAAACATGAAGGTTAGAGAGAAGGCGAACGATCGCTGTAGAAAATAGTGTCCCAGAAATATGGACAAAATAAGTGAGGCGCTGCGATCGCTAAGTTGTCTCAAAAAAAGCGGGCTGTTGTGCGCTAATTTGAAATTTGTACATTATTCAACTAACCTCATGTAGTTATGGTTTTATTTTATTTTTAAGCATTTAACTGCTAGATGTTTAAATCTAAAGAAAAGTTTACTAGAAAAAAATCCACGCGGACCAGGCAGCGGACGGGACTCGAACCCGCATCCTTCGCAATCCGGGCGAATGCACTGACCATTATGCTACCTCGGCCCTATTAGCCGCGTCGAAATTTTCCTAGCGTTAAGCTGCAAGGCAGCGCCATCTCTTCGCATTGTAGGTAACCCACAATGTCAAATGAATACTTTTTCAAGTATTAAACATTTGAAAGAAGAAATAGCAATTATAGTTATGATTTTATTTTATTTTTAAGCATTTAACTGCTAGATGTTTAAATCTAAAGAAAACTCATGAAACTTCATGTAGTTGTACTCATAAACAGCTAACTTCACAGATACTACTTACCGACGGCAGCGCGGCTGGTGGCTGGAAAATGAACTAAAAAATCTACAATTTTTCTGGGACAGGCGGGCTTATGCTTTAAGCACGTAGCGATCGTTCTCCGTCTCTCTAACCACCATGTATACAAAGATGCAAAAAAAACACCGTCAAGCGATGGAGGAGTCAAGTCGCTTCACAAATAGGTTTCCTGTCCCCGTAACAAGACTATCGCAATGCAAGACGATATAACTTGCGCCAGTTAAAAAACGAATCGCATAAGGCGACGCTAAATATTCTGTCCCTCTCACACATTCCTGTCAGGAATAATATTTACAGCGATTTATCGCACCTGAATGGGAATAGGGGTGATGACGGGGTACACTAAACGAAATTCTATTAAGTCCGTCAGTTAGATGATCAAAAAATAATGGACACGTATTTTTTCTTTGGGCAATCAACCAAAAAATTACAAAGTTATAGCGCGTCAAAGTTTGGGAGTAAGGGGCTCTTGACGTCACTTTTAAGTGAAAATTGTACCAAAACGTGACGTCATGCGACTTTTCAAATCATCTATAGAGATAGCATTGCAGAGGCAATGTTTATATTATGTGAAAAAAGAAAAAATACGTGTCCAATACTTTTTGACAATCTACCTGATAAACGAAGAAAAAATTATTCATCACCCTATTCCGTAGGCAAGAAGTAACATTTCTACACCAGATATTGAATAAAGCTAAACGATTTTATGCAAAGTTCAGTATTTATGACAACTTTTGACGAAAAAATTGGGTTTTATCTTAGCACTCAAAAATAACAAAAAATGAGAAACATTTTTTTTTTACATTATCTGTTTTACACAATTGAGACTGATAATTTTACTTTTAAGATGAACCACTTTTTTCCAGCCTATATTTATGTAATTGAAATTTTTGTGATGGCTATCCCATATACTTAATAAAATAATTTTAAGCTAAGTAATAATTAATTTTCAATGTTAATATTTGTTCTATTCAATATAAAAATGCTGTCAAATATTAGCAGCTTTTAATATTTGTTCGAAAGAAAACTATTTCGTTTCATTATTGTCTTATTTCTTTGCAAATCGGACTTTATTGTAAGACACTATTAAGGTCGAATTATATTTTTTTATAATTTGTGATCGGCGCTGAGTATGACACGGTGAGCTCTTTTAAAATGTTAAAAACGTCCAATTATTATTTAATTACTATTTCATCTTGACTAATTATAATTGTCAGTATTAATTAATATCGGAACTGACCCGTTTTGTCAATTGCATTGTTTGTTGCAATATGTGCTGTCTGAAGAAAGACCGATATTTATTTGTGACTGTCCTTTTTATTAACCAATTTTACATATTCTAATGTTTACTCACTGACTGTACTCCATTCAACTTCCTCTGAGACAAAAGGTACTCAAACAAACCTATGTTTCTAAAACTATTATTTCAAGAGTAAATATGGCCGGTGTAACCAACCATTACAAAATTTCACATTTATTTATTTAACTGCTAGATGTTTAAAAGCAGACGGGACTCGAACTCGCACCCTTCGCTTTCCGGACGAATGCCGGTTCGAGTCTCGTCTGCTACCTGGCCCGCGTGTCCGTTTTTTTTAAGTAAACTATAGATTAACTAAAGATTTAATTTAGTAGGTAGTTTATAATGCGTTCAATGTTAGGGAATACTTGCAGTTTTAGGTTTTTTCATGTATTTTTTTTTTAATTATAATTTTATATGTTTGTAAATTTCGACCTATTGAGAAACATTTTTGTTTTGATAACCTTCTGCCTCAGAGGAAGTTAAATAGAGTATATCCCTGATGCAGTTAAATGATATTCAGGATACACAATAATAGCCTTTATATAACCCATAAAAGTAGGTTTAAAATGGAAAAATGTCTCATAATGTCTCTTGTTCGTGTGTTAGGTAAAATAAATACGAGGATTAACGGCATGCCATTATAACTATTATGCCAATGGCATAAGATTGATTATTGTCAAAATATGCACTTTTGCATATCGTCGTTGTTAACCCAATATCGGCTTTATGCACTTTTTGGAGATTTCGACATTTCCATCATATTCTAGGACGCTAACCCGATTTTCGAATATAAAGACCAGAGGTTTCTTAAAAAAATATGCTTTTTTTATTTTTTTATTTGCATTCAGGCATCGTAGGCCGATAGAAATACACGTCAGCGCGACCTTCACGACAGAAATTGGTCTTCGTTCAAATGCATTAGCCAGAATATTATCAAATATTAAATGCTACATTAAAGTTTTATATTATGCACAGCAGACATTGGTTTGACAACGACCATATATTATCATATATCTCATATTCATGAGCCAAATTACTTATATAGCAATAATATATGTTGTAATACTTCTCATTATGATTCATAATCGTGAGTTTTGGTATCGTCGTGTTAGCAATGCACAAAATTGTATCGGATGTGATTGTAATAAATAACATACCTATTTTGAGTGTTTAGACCAACGGTATTAAATACCCTAGGTCCTGGGTTCCGAACCTGGGGGTAAACCCCTCCGGGGGTAAATCAGCCATACTTCGGGGGTAACAAAGAACCTAATTATATGGTCAAATCTAAAAAATAAGAAAATACTATATAATAATACTACTAAATAGAGCATGCTCTCCTTCTTGCTAGCGAGCCCGCGGGGTGCTGAGTGTGGGAAGCGGGGCGAGATTTTCTCCTGATGATGACATTATTAGAGACCAAGATGTAGCGGCCAAATTGGAATTTCTTGGACTGATGATAACATTTTAAAGTCGGGGTAAAATCTGTTTTCCTAATGGGTTACAGGGGAAGCAGTATTGGAAAGGTTAGGAAACACTGCCCTAGATACACCAACACGAACAAAATCCTGCCCGAAACCTGTCCAAAAGGTACATTGAACGATCCACGGAGCTCCGTAAGATGATCGCGTAGTCATAATCAATATAAGGCATTATTTAATTATTGAAAGTAACCTTTAAGACATACTGTATAAGGTCTTAAATAAAACGCATGCGTCAAGGACTTCAGACAGTTCGAAATGCAAGCTCGTAAATATTTGAAAACTAGATACCTATCGAAAGAACGACAATTTTCGTACTGTAAGTATCATTTTCGCATTTTTTCGCGGAGCTCTGTGGCATCTTGACTTTGTAACGGTCCGCGC
The DNA here is from genome assembly GCA_902850365.2 of Chilo suppressalis. NCBI lineage: Eukaryota > Metazoa > Arthropoda > Insecta > Lepidoptera > Crambidae > Chilo > Chilo suppressalis. The sequence goes on along the minus strand of OU963896.1, from coordinate 3,352,783 downwards.
GAGACTGTCACCCAAGAAGTGCTTGAGTGGAGTTCAAGCACTTCTTGATTGGGACACATTTTGAGCGCTCGTGGTGTATCTAGGGTATTTAATATCGTTGGTTTAGACAGATCTTGAGCCTTTATTTAGTGGTGCCGATTGCTCTTCCGAATGAAAAGTCGCAGGCTGTTTCGAACCTGAGGGAAAATTGAATTTTTTCAAGATATGAAAATAAGAGTAGTTAACCGAACACTTAATATGGTAACCATATTATTGATATTTTATTCATTGATCGCAGGAAAAGTATCGATCATTCGTTCTTGTCGGTCGTTCGTGCCGTTACCTTACATAGCATTGTGAATGCAAATTTTATTAAATAGTTATTGTTATTCAATACCCTTTTACTTAATTATAATGTCACTTTGTGAAAATAAATCATTCATTTATTCGTTTCTAAAATTTTAATATCTTCTAAACTACAGAAGTTTAGATTTAAAATGAAAAACATTTTATAACATATTTGATCGGCTTTCTTTGTGAAGTGTAGTACAAATATTTAAACTCTTTTTCGAGTTGTTTCTAGTTTGAAACTATATCTTGTGTAGGTACTTAAAAATTTATTGTAATTTTAAAAGTATTATACTTAATTTTGCAGGGCAGTGTATATCCATATTAATACAGTCGAGGCCACGTCAATGGATACGCTTGTAATATGAATATCGTTCCTATTGCTAAGTATTAAAGATGGTATAAAAAAAGCTGACGTTTCAAATCAATTCCCTTTTTAACCCTGGCCTTGACTGTACAATAAACTTGCATGTACACTAACACATTTAACTCCATTATCAAGAATGTAAACTCATATAATACTTCCACAGACATAACAATAATATTAATCTTATCTTTTAAGATATTATTTTGTAAGAGAAATCTAGATTTACGACTGTAGACCTTGTTGCCTTTATGTAAGGATGAAAATAAATTTGTTGAAAACAATGTTTTAGTGAGATAAAGCAGGTATGCATTTGTTCTTATGTGTTTGTATAGTGATAGAGACGGATATCTTTTGATAGCGACACTCTTAAGCATTGAGCCGTAAGGTTGATTATCGAGTGCCGGACATGAAATTATCGTAATCGGTGCATATTTTGTATATAAGTGCCCCCCTAGCATGAGCACCGCGATATGATATACAGGGTGTAAAAAAACTTATAACGAAGTCGAAGGCCACGTATTTTCCACATTATGACGATCATTTTTTTTCTTCTGGACCATTGAGAAATTTATGGTTATGGAGATATTGAAGGTCAAAGCCAAAATATTTTTTTTTTAAGATTTATACATTGATATTTTCAAGGCGTTATTTAGAAACTTTTTATCGACGCACTTACACACAAAAAAAAATAGTATCTTTAAATTAAAAAACACACTTTTTTTCCAGTATGCAATGTATAGCGCCACAGTAAACCGCCGCGCTATACATTGTATACTGGAAAAAAAAGTGTATTTTTTAATTTAAAGATACTAATTTTTCCCACCTATATTATTTTATAATATGACTTGTTTGGGTATACAGAATTCGTAGTTTAAGCCTTTGTCATAGGTTTTTATACACCCTGTATAGCACGTTTATAGGTAGATAAAATCTCGATAAAAAAACTTGATATAATGTAAATTGTTGTGCACCTGCTACGGGGACTGGTGGTGCCACATGGTTCACATGGTTTTCGTATTTGTCTGTTTGTGATATTTTATAAATAATTTGATTTATATGATGTTATATAATTTGATTTGATTTATATGATGCAATATCTGATAAGTAAAGTTGACAAAACATCGTATATCCTTTTGTAGAAAAGCCAAAGGGGAAGATCTTCCTCCGAGCTGGGTGATGTTAGCTCGGGGGCCGCGGCCCGACTGAAATTGGTCGGGCATCGTATATATGGAGTGTTAGGCTCCGAATTTCTCTTGCGCGTTGTAGGCTTCCATACGTTGTGAACGCAGCGCCGGTAGCGCCATCTCTTATGGAGGCGAGTGACTATTTCCTCTATGTTCATTATATGTGGGGCATGTAGATGTCGCCGCCACTTTTCTTGGCTATTCGTGTTTGCTATTCGTAAACTTGCCATCAGTCCGTCCTTTTCATTTGTTACAAAGCTGATGAGGACATTCTGTTGTGTGTGACACTGATGTTTACAAATAGCAAATACGAATATACAATTAAAGTGCCGGCATAACAAATAGGACCTATTCAAAATAACAAACAAGCGCGTAAAGGAGCCAAATAGACAAATACGTCGCGTATTTACTAATGGCGTGTTGCGCAATTAAGTGCCAAATAAAATGGACACAAATGCGCGAACTTCGAATAGACATGTGAACTACCTCCGGAGTTGTATAAGTTAGATTGATATTCTAAGTATTTTCTATCTTTAATGTGCTATTCTACCTTGTCGCAGGTAAGCCATAAAACCATGTTCGTATTTATGTTTAAACCTAAGTTGTAACCAATAAAATGCTATTTAGAATGATTTCCCTTGTTTTTGTAATAACAGTTACTAGTGGTCGCCTAATTATTGGTCGATTACCTACTTCCTAGCACCACTTGGTTCCTCGCAAAGTCCTATGCTCATTACAACGAATTGAAAAAGATACGGAAGCCATACCAACTTTACTGCCTTTTGCCAAATAAATAAACTGTTCAAATAATCGGGAATTAATTTATATAGGTACGCCAACGCAAACACAAATACAACTAACAACAACGTACAAATTAAACTTAACACCCACGCAAACGCACCGCCCCTTCGTTTATGTGATACCACTTTTTAGGCGCTTTGCAGACGGCGGGGCGGAGCGGGCCGGTCAATTTCGCCGCGAACGACAGCACAAAGTGAATCCTTTACTTCAAACGCACACAGAGGGCAAAAAGACCGCGCCGCAGGTGCCCGGCGCGGCATCATACAAACCAGTTTATATGCAGTAACGCAGACGGCGGCGCGGGGCGGCTAGCTCAGTCCGCGCCACGCGCTTATTAGTGATGGACTATTCACTAGAACGAACGTCCTGAACTGACTGCCTCTGCCCGTCGTGTGCTTTGTGTACGCGGCGCGGGCAGCCGCAGACATCGACGGGCGGACGCGGTTTTTATTGCTTCGCGGACAAAAAGCCCGCCCCGCCCCGTCGTCTGCAAAGCGCCTTAACGCAATTTGTGTCACGTATCATTTCGAATTCTATAAGGTGGCCGGGGAGTTGACGTTCAAGCGTAAAAGGAGATTGCTCAGCTTCCATACATGTTTGGCCTAAAGACCAATTCTCATGAAAAATTGTTTCCTAGATTCGAAATTATATATAAATTACTGTAGAAACGAATATTATTGACGGACACCCCTGAGAACTTCTATAAACCATAAACACTGAACATATTAAAATAATAAAAAACAAATAAGTTATATAGTAAACTAGGGAAATCAATCCAAGTACCGAAATTATGGATTAGATTCAGGTATATAGAGCATGTAGATTAACAGATAGTTGCCTGTTTTTAAAGTTAATGCATAAGAGTAACTTTTAAAATCAGGTGTCATTTCCGGTTATATTATGATGCTCTGTGACAGAAACTGTGTGATGATTGTGAATGAGCCACAGATTAGAGAGAATTTTTAAACTCTAGTTAACCAAATAAAGCTAAGAGATTAAGGTTCTATAGCCGTATATTCAGTAGCTTCATTATTTTCGTTATGTTTTTGAGATAACCATATTTTAGATTTTAAGTGTATCACACTTTATAATTTTATTTATTTATTAATTTATAGTCAGGGAACGTAGGCTCATAGATAGATACCTTAAAGTCTTACATTTATACAGATTATAATGTGTTTGGCGAAAAATGTATGGCAATAGACTTTATGATGTCGCCTACCATCTATAATAATTGTCTGAGCGCATTTGCATGTAGTGAAAATGATAATATTGTGGTGGATATTAATACCACATTGTAATAAAAAAAACGATTTATTTTATCGATCTTTACAAAATAGATTTGTTTTTATGTTATATAAACAACTTCGATCAGTCTTTGGCTGAATGTTACTACACCCATAGCCATTAAAAATGATTCGTATGTTTTCCAAACTGGTAATATTAAAAGTCCTTTTTAAAGTAAATATATTATACAAAGGTGTCCGTTGAAATCATTACTGTAAATTAAATTATAAATTACGCCAAGAATTACCGTGTATGTCAATATTTTTCGTGCATTTAGGCCAATTTGAGCAATCTCCTTTAGATAGTTTATGATGAGGAGTATCCAAATCAACCCCCATGTATGTTCTACGATTTTGCGTAGTTTTCGAGTTACAATTTTTTAATGATTTTTTTCGTAATTTCCACCTTCAGTTCTCGATTTTTTTCTCATTCTGTTGGACGTTTCTAGTTCAGATTTTTTGTGATAACTGATATAACATAGTCTAACCTAGCACCCTAAAACTTATGGTTTATCTAGGCATTGCAGAATTAACTTAAAATTTGTTCGCAAGTTCAAAATTACGATTAGAGCTCAGTACACACAAATTTTCAAAGTATCAAAAAAAATGTAAATGGGTGGATTTTGAGTTCAAAGTGCTTTTAGAAACTTCCTGAAACATTAAACTTTAAAACAAGGCCAAATTTACGCTTGAACGTCAACTCCCCGGCCACCCTGTATAGTCCATTATAAGGAGTACTGTACTACGGATATTGCCAGAACACAACATCAATAAAATTTTTAAGAGTATGCAGTCTAACAAGTAAAACGACACAGTCCTTTTTAAAGTTTTATTAAATATCACATATTATTTTGATTGCAATGATATTCGAAACAAATAAATGTATATGCACAATATGATCTATGAATATAGCACTACTTTCTTTCGACGAGCCACTTAATTATTGAGACGTACAATGGTCAATAATGTAGGGAAATCTCATGTTAAGGCACTAAGGTTTAATTTGCGTTGCAGTCTGGAGTAGACTTACTCCTAGGGTCTCCAAAGTCATTTAAGTGGTCTAGACAAAAGAAAACGTACTGCATTTAACTTAGACATAAAAAAATCAAAATGTCCTTTGTGAAGTTTTGTTTTTCCATATGTCGAAAGCATGAAAGTAATAGGGGTGATGATGGGGTACAGTAAACGAAAGTCTATTAAGTCCGTCAGTTAGATGATAAAAAAATAATGGACACGTATTTTTTTTATGGGCAATCAACCAAAAAATGACAAAGTTATAGCGCATCAAAGTTTGGGAGTAGGGGCTCGTGACGTCACTTTTTAGTGAATATTCGCTTAAAAGTGTACTCAAACGTGACGTCATGCGAATTTTCAAATCAATATATCTCTGCAATGTTTATATTATGTGAAAAAAGAAAAAATACGTGTCCAATACTTTTTGATAATCTACCTGATAAACGAAAAAAAAAAATAGTTCATCATCCCTATTCGATAACAAAAATGTTCTCATGGCATTTTTAACCATATGTCCATATGGGAGTAGAATATGCCGTAGTAAAATTTCTAATCGAATCGAGCTTAGAAATGCGTATTTTTTGGTGGGCAATACAAATAGTCCCTAAAATTATCACACACAACTTTATCTTTCTGTTCTTACTGTAATAATAATTAATAACGAGAGATTTAATTTTGATAAATGGTTCTAAAATACTCTTGGCTATTCGTAAACTTGCCATCAGTCTGTCCTTTTCAATTCTTACAAAGCTGATAAGGACATACTGTTGTGAGTGATAGTGATGTTTACAAATAGTAGGCATATAGTCTACATATAGCGACACGTTGCTATGTCGCGTGTATCTATCTACATAATAATTTGAAAATCACTCAATATCAAGTTTCAATATTTCATAACTGATTAAAAATTTGTTAAATTCGCAGTTTGGATGTACAATAATTATTTCTTCACTAGCATTTATCTTTAAAGTATTAATCGCAAAACAATTATTTCTATTAAATCTCTCGTTATAAAATATCGAAATGTCAATATTATCACCTAATTTTAATAAATAACTCATTCGCACATAATAACTCAATAATTATATTCAAATAATCAAAACAATGTAAATTTTGAGACATAATACTTTTTGTTCATTTCAGTGTAATTTTCGTGTCATCTAATTTACTTTCTTTAACTAATCTTAAACTAGTCTGCCCAAAAGTCCACTTTAATAACAAAACATAACGGTAACCTTAGCACGTACCATTATCGAATTCGAATAGTTAAATTCGATCACGATACGCGTCAAATATCAAGAAGTTTTTTGTATGGACGCTTTAATAATAGGGGTGATGACGGGGTACAGTAAACGAAATTCTATTTAGTCCGTCAGTTAGATGATCGAAAAATAATGGACACGTATTTTTTCTTTGGGCAATCAACTAAAAAATGACAAAGTTAAAGCGCGTTAATGTTCGGGAGTAGGGGCTCGTGACGTCACTTTTTAGTGAATATTCGCTTAAAAGTGTACTCAAACGTGACGTCATGCGACTTTTCAAATCAATATATCTCAGCAATACATTTATATATGTGAAAAAAGAAAAAATACGTGTCCAATACTTTTTGATAATCTACCTGATAAACGAAGAAAAAATAATTGGTCATCATCCCTAATCTTGTTCCGTCCGCTGTGGCGCTGTTCAAATTTAAATACAAAAATCTTGACAATTGACGCGCATCGAGATCAAATTCTACTATTCGAATTCAATATTAGTTAGTGCTAAGGGTACTGTTAACAAGAAACTTCCTTCAACATACTCGCCAAAGAACGATATCACTCCATTCAATAGTAACGCAAGGGAAAGCTTTTTATTATGAGTATACAGGGTGGAAATTTTGAATGCCACCCCCAGGGGAAGCACTCTAAATACTGGAGATAGATAAATTTACTCCCAGGAAACATTCCTTTATTTTAAAAAGAAAACACAAATTCATTCACAGATTTTCGAAAATTTGCTTGCCACACCCGGGAATCGAACTAGCGAAAATTCGAAAAACTTACACCCTGTATTTTTATGGCATCGATCGATATAATCAATCAAAGGGATCATATCTTACTAACTAATTTAGTACATTAAATGGAAGGAAAAGCGTGAAATCTTAACTTAACTGAATGGAACAAGACTATCGACGTCATTTATTCATTCAAATAACGAATAACGAATTTTTTGCACATGTCTAAAATGCAGACTAAAGAGTCCAGTAAGGTACCAGTCTCAGGTCTATCGATCGATGCCATAAAAATACAGGTGTCATTTTTTCGAATTTTTGCCAGTTCGATTCCCGTGTGTGGCAATCAAATTTTCGAAAAACTGTGAATGCAGTTGTGTTTCTTTTCAAAAATAAAGGAATGTTTCCTTTGAGTAAAATTATCTATCTCCAGTATTTAGAGTACTTCCCCTGGGGGTGGCATTCAAAATTTCCACCCTGTATATCCAGAAATAATAATATTATTTACTATACGTATAGCTTTAAAGCTTCAATGAATTTTACATTAGGTAATATAAAATCTATATAGCTTGTTACTTGATCATTTCCGTCAATCAAAATGGATTTCAAATGCCATAATTTACAAGAAGTTAATATCAGTGAAGTAACACGGTAGACCCCAAGCTCCACGGAAGAGGTGAGATTGGCAGATTCGTTTATTGCAATAGCTAACTTCACGGTGAACTCTAATTACGTTTGAAAATAGGTAATGCGGTATAGTTTGTAGCCAGCTTCACTCTTATTCCAAAACAAGCTTAGCTGTGAGAATTAATCGGGAAATATAAAGGATAATTTGATTTTTTTCTTTATTCATTTTAATCTTCTTTGGCGAGTACGCTGTCTACAGCAGTGTCACTAGACACAAAATTGGTAACAAAGACGATCATTATAGTAATATAAGTTATTTGCGGGATTGTTACCATGTACCTTGTTTTTAGCGAGATTCCGATATTTCGGCACTGTTGCAAGCGCCATGGTCGCGGAGTAACTTATCTAAATATATTGTTAACCGGTATGGGCCGGATACGTCTCAATTAATAAAACACCTAGAACGCGCGCGGAGACAGTTATGGCGCTTGCAACAGTGCCGAAATATCGGAATCTCGCTAAAAACAAGGTACAGGGTAACAATCCCGTAAATAACTTATATTACTATAATATTAGTATGCTTTCCAATTACAGAGCATAATGCGACTCAGTGCCGCACAATGCCCAATTATGCTGATGCTTAATTGGAACGTGAATTAGTTTTCAAATGCACCAGCAGAGTGCGCTAAGTTCAGTGTTGAAAAAAAAAGTCAATATTTGTACCTTCATCCATACTTATATTTATTTTTTAACAGTTTGAATGAACTTTGATTATTTAAAAAAAAAACTATTTAATGAAACGAAAGCTTTAATAATTTTTCAACAATAAATAATATTACTAACGATAACATATAAATAAAACATTTCGATCAATGCCAACTTAAAGACACTTGTTAATTTTCTTTCTCTAAGTTTGTACCATTGCACGCATCACACGCAAGCATCACTTTTGAGAGTGCTCAGTTGCTGTAGTTGGAACACTCAACGTTATGCATTATGCCGCATAATGCGCAATAATGCTGTAATTGGAAAGCAACCTTAGTGACCATGAAAGTTTAAAACAAAGACGATCATGTCAAAGTTATAATTTAGATGTAGATATACTTCTCCAAGCAGACGTATAAAAACTAATAGACACACAATCACGCTAGAAAGGTGTCGGAAGTCATGTCTCGACCGCACTTTTATTACAACGCCTCGCAATGACAAAATGTACGGTTAAATACTGCAAAACTTTGATAGTTTTCTAAATCGTACTAAGGGTACTAAGTTTATTGTTTTCGTTTCAATACAAAACAGTGTTTAAATTCTATCACTAAATCATTTGCAAGTTATATTTGGTTACTTTTCACCAAAATGGACACAGAAACATAATTTACAATTACGAAAACTATGATAGTTTTCGAGAGCTCGAACTCGTACTAGGGGTACTGATCCACACCTAAAAAACATAGTGTCTTATTTCAGGTACTAGGTTCTAGGATGGCGTTTTTTGTCGTATTGCTAATTAGGTAATGGTGTCGATTCTGGCATGCTTCTCCAAACCTAAACTTAAATTTGACAACAGTGTATCCTTGTCATTCTCTATACAGAATGAAAAAGAGAGACTGATGTTAAATTTAGTTTCAAGTTTAGATATTCTTGCCAAAATCGATATCGAATACATTTTAATAGCTACAACGAAATATCGCTCCCCAAGTTAGCCCCGCGCTTCATGTGAAATCGTGTGAAAATTCTATTTGAAAGTTCATCACTTGCAATATAAAATTAAAATTTTAAATACATAATTAATTTATAATTTGAATTTTTCTCTCTCGTATACTATTGACATTGAATCTGACTGCCACGACGTGACGTTAAATTTGAACAATTGTATTAATGTTGTCTGTATACCTTAATGTATTTATATAACACAGCGCCGTTCTGACGTTTTCGATACACTTTTCTTAGGCGATTGGGAGTCTACTTATTTTTATACTTCAATTGAGCAGATACAAAAAAAAACAGCCAGCAATAATGAAATCATTATTTTGAGAAACTGAGGCGGTGGGCTGACAAACTGGCTAATATTTTTCTGACAACTCCTATAAAGCGATTGATCAAATATTTGGGTTCTAGTAATGTAGGATTGTAGGGCCACGGATGGCAATGACTGCTGATTGTACAGACAGCTTTAGATCAACTCTGCCATGCAAATAAAGCTCAAAATCAGACTTCATGAGACTCTTTATCTGTCTACATTTTTATAAATTACAATTGTAATAGCTAAAAAGTTCAATAAACACCTATAAACAATACTAAGAACAGGTATATCAAAACTTATCATAGATTACATCTAGGATTAACAATTCTTCCGATACTCTAAATGAATTTCACATAACCTATGCTTTTAAAATCAGTACATAATCTGTGTAAAATCACCTATTGAATAATAAACCATAATTTTGGTGCTATAAAAATACAAATTTAAAAAATAAAATGGTGGTTTGAACAGTACAGACATACATAACACTTGACAAAATCAATGCTTTATACTAACATTGTTACGGCCGTTCAAAAACCGCTCGCACGTAAAAGGAGCTTGCCAAAGCTTAAAATATTTTTTCTAATTATCGAACAATAATAATAATAATGTTAAAATTTGTAACTAAACTAGGATATGATATATCCATTGCTGGAGACAGGAATTCGAAATAGCCATAACTTCAAGTACCCAAGGCTTTCAGACTTTACTTATTTTTTTATAGACATATAATCGAATAGCATTATTGTGTACAATGAACGTATACATACTCGCTCACTTGTGCTGTGGGCCAATTTCCAATTATTAAAAGGGCACAGGTGTGTAATTTCTGCCATTTGAAAATAAGTAAGGTCCATCGGCCTTAGGATCTTATTCTATAAGTCAAACAAACAAGACAAAACAATGCAGTCTTTATAGGGTGACAGGTACAATAACATTACCAAACACAATTTTCTGTGCATACGGTGGGTGATTAGTATACTGTAAGGAAAAATTGATTGCGTGTGGCATATAAATGTTCATCATCATCATCAGCCTATTAATGTCCCCACTGCTGGGGCACAGGCCTTCCCTACGGATGGAAGGAACTGGTGAGGACCTGAGTTCGCATCCCAGTGGTAGCAAATGTTTGTATGATGAATACGAGCATTTGTACCTAAGGCATGGATGTTTATGTATATTTCTATATAAATATACAAATCATCATCATCATCATCAGCCTATTAATGTCCCCACCGCTGGGGCACAGGCCTTCCCTATGGAAGGAATAGGGAGATTGGGCCATGACCCACAACGCGGGCCCAGTGCGGATTGGTGGGCGCTAACGACTGCAGATGCAGCCGGGACCAACGGCTTAACGTGCCTTCCGAAGCACGGAGGGGCAAAAGTTAGTAATTTTTGGTCACCCATCCAATGACCGACCACTGCGAAAGTTGCTTAACTTCAACGATCGCAGCCGAACGCGCTAACCACTTGCGCCATCGAGCTCCTCTCGAGTCTTGTTCGCCAGCTCCTTAAATTATACTTCACTGTTGTATATCTCATTAACCTCTATAGGGAATGAAAAGGACAGGCTGCTGTAAGTTTTAAGTAAAAAAAAATATACCTAAGCCGGGCCCATTCAACTTATTTAGAAATCCAAAATTATATCGCTCTGCCGTAAAATATTCTACTAAATCCACTGATCATGATTTCCCTTACAGAACAAATTCACTCCGTATGTGAACACGCCATTCATCGATGATACAAAGGATCACCTCCGCATTTTTCTGAAAATAAATTAAAAGTAACAGGCATTAGTTACTTAATCCTCGTGACGACCTTCGTGGACGAATAGTCTATACGCCAGGTTTCATGGTGTCGCCTACTGGTGAGGACCTGAGTTCGCATCCCAGTGGTAGCAAATGTTTGTATAATGAATATGAGCATTTGTATCCAAGTCATGGATGGTTTTTATATAAATATTAGACTTGCAACGAATATTCGGTTACTATTCGGTATTCGGCCTATTCGGCTGCTTTTATTATATTCGGCCGAATACCGAATATCTACATATTATTCGGCCGAATACCGAATACTTAAATAATATATTTTGTCATAGAGAAATAATTGGTAAAATGAAAAATTAAAACCGATTGATTACGTATATATTCATATTTTCATTTCTGTTATTTAATCATTTAAGTAGTCATTGGTACATAACACAGGTACATAATCATCTTCTGAATTGGAAAAATGGAGGATTCTATGTACATATTTCAATTATTGTGGTAATCAAAATTTAGAAGGGCAAGGTTCTCATTTCTTTTATAATTATTTATTAAGTACCTAGTCATTGGTACATAAAACAGGTACCTACATAATTTAATAATTTTCTGTATTAAACAAGTTAACAGTTTTTAATTCATTCAGTCATGTGATGAATGGTTACATAATAGAAATAATTTAAAGTTTACGCGCCGTTTTTGGTCATATCTCAAAAGTTGGTTTTGTCATTTAGCCGCATTTTAGCTTGAGGACGGCAGATTAGAACAAAACAAATGTTAAACAAAAAGAAATACTTATTGCAGTTCAATACTTCGGTGAAATTTATAACCCGGTATTCAAAAGTACTTACGAGACCGATGTACCTATTCATTTTTTTCACTTAAACTTCCCGTATACACTTTGTAAACACAATCAATCACCAAACCTACTTTCGTAAAGCCTTGTGACTCTGCTGAGTATACCGTGACACTACAATAACAACACACCATATCCAACTTCTTATATTGAGGCCACACAACAAGAACTAATCATGGCATTATTTGCAAATCTTCTCTTGTCCCAAATTTAAAAGATACGCACGCGCGGTGGATAAACTTGACACTGCGCTCGCTCACTGCGCTTTGCACCGCGCATAGGTAGGTATTCAACCGATTCAACGGCGGGAGCGGTCATTGCTCCCGACCGCTCGTCTTCTGTTTTTACGTTTTTTTAGTAGTGCTAATTAGTTGTTTTTTACTTACTCTGTATGAGTGTTTAAAAAGAATAATTATTTAGTACCCAAAAGGAGATTAAAATATAACAAAAAAAAAAACGAAATTTTATTTTAAATCATTTTTAAAAAATCCGAAAAAATTCAGAGATACTCTATATACGTAACCCAATAATCCCACGAAGTTTCATTGAAACATTCAATTTCACCCTGTATATTAATACTTTGTGTGTGTGTTCCACCGTGTAGATACGTGGGTTAGCCACAACTGTTGTATTTACGCTACAACTGTTAGCTACCTGCTGAGAGTCTTTTCCTTGTATATTATGGGTTTCTTGACGCGTCTCGAGCGATTAACAATTTTTGCGTCATTATAATTGGTTTCTTGGCCCGTCTGGAGCGCCCCACGGCCGGCTCGGTGACGCTGTCGTGGATATTTCGCGATAACTGTAGTACTTACGATCTGTCACGATAAGTATGGTTCGTACTTATTGAGAGGTCATATGTCGCTATAACTGTAGTACCTACGATATGTCGCTAAAATTGTGGCACCTATCTGTTGAAGGGCTTATATGATGAATTTCTTGGCCCGCCTCGAGCGGCTCCGCTGGCTCCGTGACGTTGTCGTTACGATTGTCGCCATAATTGTGGCACCAACAATATGTCGCTACAACTACTACAACTGCGGCACCTACCTGTTGAGAGGTTTCTCCTTGTATATAATGGGTTTCTTGGCGCGCCTCGAGCGATTGACAATTTTTGCGTCATATATCGCTATAACTGTAATACTTACATTTGTCGCTACAACTGCGGCACCTACCTGTTGAGAGGCTTCTCTTTGTATGTAATGGGTTTCTTAGCGCGTCTCGAGCGATTGACAATTTCTGCGTCATATGTCGCTATAACTGTAATACTTACATTTGTCGCTACAACTGCGGCACCTACCTGTTGAGAGGCTTCTCCTTGTATGTAATGGGTTTCTTAGCGCGTCTCGAGCGATTGACAATTTCTGCGTCATATGTCACTATAACTGTAATACTTACATTTGTCGCTACAACTGCGGCACCTACCTGTTGAGAGGCTTCTCCTTGTATGTAATGGGTTTCTTAGCGCGTCTCGAGCGATTGACAATTTCTGCGTCATATGTCGCTATAACTGTAATACTTACATTTGTCGCTACAACTGCGGCACCTACCTGTTGAGATTTCGATTGGTTGAAAACTTTTCCGTCATATTTCGCTATAACTGTAGTACTTACGAAATGTCGCTACAACTGTTACTTACCTGTTTAGAGGCTTTTCCTTGTATATTATGGGTTTCTTGGCCCGCCTGGAGCGCCCCTCGGCCGGCTCGGTGACGCTGTCGTGGCTGTCGCGCGACGAGGCGCTGTCGCTGCGATTGTCGCGGTTGGTGTCGCGCGTCGTGTCGCGTCTACGACTGCTTGTGTTCACGCCACTTCCGGTCGCGGCGTCAACGTCAACGCTCCCGTCGCCGCTACCATTCAGGCCCCTCTCCTCTTGTAATGCTTCGCTAAACATTTTAAAAGAATAAATATATAAGGCTGCCCAAGACTAAAGTGCGGCTAAGTGACATTGTCGATTTAATAGGGTATTTGACAAGTTTTAGAAAACGATCTCACGTTATTGTCTAATGTTTGTGGAGTCCGTAAAAAGTGGATATTCATCATTCTGTTGTGTATTTCAGTAAAAATAACCAAAACAAAAACTCTATTTTCAAGTTGCCGCGAAAAGTTTCTCTGGACAATATGGCGTCACACTGATGTGTAACGATACAATGTAATGTCACTTAACCGGAAGTTTACTTGCGTGTGACGTCATTTTAGGCTCCGCCAATCCCAAGCGTTTTGTGTCACGTGACAATAGACAAGAAAACTATTATCTCTATCGTGGGTTTTTAGTAAAATTATGAATATTTTTTCTGTAAACATAGTAAAAACCCCTGCCAATATTCATTCTAAATACAGATACTAACAATTGGCACTTTATTTCTAATACTGTCAAATACCCTATTGTTGAGTATTTATTGAGTGAAGTGATTATTGCATATCCTTCGAATATTATCTTACTTTAGGCCTGCGCAGACGAGGAACAATTGTTACACAACGTAATCTGAGAATATTTAGTACCAAAGATTGCTCTTTTCAAATTTTTGGGGGGACAGCTGTTCGCACATTGTGTGCGATGAGTCCGTGACAAGTCCTCGGCAGACATTTTTTCCACGATTGAGGGACTTTTGTCTTCGGCGGACTAATCCTTCGTCAGCGCAGGCCATTAATATTATAAATGTGAAGTAACGTTAAAAACTACTTAACGTATTTTAATATAAAATAAGATAAAAACTAAGAAATAGGAGAAGTCGAAGTAGGAGAGACGAAAGACAAGAAGCTAATATTTTATTTAAGACAAGTAATTTGGTGTAGTTTACAACAATACAACAATATTAAATACAAGCCGCGCCAATAAAGAAACGAATCGAAAATGGCGTCTATGTACCTGCACTGACAGATGGTAGGGTCAACAAATAAAAAGAAAGAAAAAGTTGTTTATTTGGTAATATCGAGACAGTGCGAGAACAAAGTCAGAACCGATATTTTTTTGGCATGCAGTACGCGCCGTGTGCGACTTAATACAGCAATAGTTTAGAGTGAGAGCGCATGATCGCCGCCGCCATTTTAGATTCATTTCTTTATTGGCACGGCTTATACCCTAGATAAGATACACCACGCGTTCTCGAAATGTGTCCCAATCAAGAAGTGCTTGAACACGACTCACGACGCACTTCTTGGTTTACAGTCACGCGCGGACCGTTAAAAATTCAAGATGCCGTAGAGCTCCGTGACAAAATGCGAAAAAATTAATTACCGTAAATGAGGGTTACTTTAGCTCGGGCGGGTAACTTTGTCCCAAATCAGAAAAAATACTGAACTTGCCGCCCCATCAGTATCTCTTGGGTGACCGTAAGGTTCCCACCCAATTTCAGTTGAAAATCACAGATAGCCATATAGGTGTGTAGTGTGGTGTTATTTTACCGACATCGTTCCTGTATCAAGTTGTCATTGTAACGCGGGATTTTTGTAACTGAAATAGTTCGCAAGTTCATGCGCAAACTTTCTCAAAACTGTGGTTTTCGGTAAGTTTACTATTTTTTCTAAATTTAAAGTTATATTTTTTATTTAACTTAATTATTTTTGGCCAAAAACATCCATTTGTGTATTCAGTATGCTAATGGTGATCTGTTATAAGGGTTACTTAACCCCAACATGGCTTAAAATGAGTTTTTTTCACAGAGAAAACTCAACGAGCTAAAGTAACCCTCTTTAAGGCCAACTTTGGCCCAAAATTAAAACAATATATATTAACCCTTAAATATTATTTTTTCCTATTTTCGTATGATAACTTTGTAACTTATACTTTAAAGTTCACAATGGAAAGATATAAACGTGACATTTTCATCATAAAGAGAAGCTACAATTTGATTTGAAAAAAAAAAGTACACACTTTAGGTCAAAGTAACCCGCAACTCGGTATAGTAAACAGAGAGTCGTTTTTTCGACAGGTATCTATTCAATGTTTGTTTATTTAAGGCATTTGAAGCAAACTTTGTTCAATACTTACTATAAACTGATTTAATATAAAATTCTGTGATATCCAAATGCAAAGTCGGTAATATAGCCGTCTCTTTTTTTCGCGGCCCGTACCTGCTATATTGCACACAGCGCATTCAGAAATGCGCGTATAGTCAAAGAAATAAGGTCTAAATTCTTCCGCATATAGCAATTAGTCGTAAAATTTTACGAGCCTGCACTTCGAACTGTCATATGATTCGAACTATTTGACGCATGCGTTTTAATTAAGACGTTATACAATATGCATTAAAGTTGACTTCCAATGTTTAAATAATACCTTATATTGATTTGACTACGCGATCATCTTCCGTGGCTCCGTGGATCGTCGAATGTACCTTTTGGGCAGGTATCGGCCACGATTTTGTTCGTGTTGTTGTATCTAGGGTATATCGTTACTAGTAACGCCTTAGTCACGTAGCAGTAAGAGCTATATTCGTCAAGCTACACATAACCACTGTCATGACCTTAAAGTAACTAACTTTTATAACGTTGTTTATGACAATTAACGTCACCAATTGGCGCTACTGTGACGTGAGGTCTTATGTATGAAGTTATCTTGAACTAATCGAACGGGTGTTTAAATTGATCCATAGACTATTTAGATATACGCGATTTGGTGGGTCGGATGAGTAGATCGTCATTCCAGAAAACCTTCATTAACTTTGAGTAACATTTATATGCCACACGCAATCAATTTTTTTCTTACAGAATACTAATCACCCGCTATTAATAGGTATCTAGGTTATTTAATATCGTTGGTAGTATAGTATACTTAAGATACGATGACCCCCGCGTCCGTGGTCCCGTTGGGGCTGGGCGCGTCGAACCGCATCTGCTTATGTCTCGCGGCACAGGCCTTCCCGTCGCTCTCTCGGCACAGGCCTTCCCGTCGCTCGACGCGTCGGGAAGGCCTGTGCCCCAGCAGTGGGGACATTAATAGGCTGATGATGATGATGATAGTATACTTACGACACGATGACCCCCGCGTCCGTGGTCCCGTTAGGGCTGGGCGCGTCGAACCGCATCTGCTTATGTCTCGCGGCACAGGCCTTCCCGTCGCTCTCTCGGCACAGGCCTTCCCGTCGCTCGATGCGTCGGGAAGGCCTGTGCCCCAGCAGTGGGGACATTAATAGGCTGATGATGATGATGATAGTATACTTACGACACGATGACCCCCGCGTCCGTGGTCCCGTTAGGGCTGGGCGCGTCGAACCGCATCTGCTTATGTCTCGCGGCACAGGCCTTCCCGTCGCTCGATGCGTCGGGAAGGCCTGTGCCCCAGCAGTGGGGACATTAATAGGCTGATGATGATGATGATAGTATACTTACGACACGATGACCCCCGCGTCCGTGGTGCCGTTAGGGCTGGGCGCGTCGAACCGCATCTGCTTATGTCTCGCGGCACAGGCCTTCCCGTCGCTCGACGCGTCGGGAAGGCCTGTGCCCCAGCAGTGGGGACATTAATAGGCTGATGATGATGATGATAGTATACTTACGACACGATGACCCCCGCGTCCGTGGTCCCGTTAGGGCTGGGCGCGTCGAACCGCATCTGCTTATGTCTCGCGGCACAGGCCTTCCCGTCGCTCTCTCGGCACAGGCCTTCCCGTCGCTCGACGCGTCGGGAAGGCCTGTGCCCCAGCAGTGGGGACATTAATAGGCTGATGATGATGATGATAGTATACTTACGACACGATGACCCCCGCGTCCGTGGTCCCGTTGGGGCTGGGCGCGTCGAACCGCATCTGCTTATGTCTCGCGGGCGGGGGAGTCCCGCGCTGCACTCGCTTGGGCGGGGACGCGTCGCACGACCCGTCGCTCGACGCGTCGCCCGACCCGTCGCCCGGACCGCCCCCCGCGTCGAGACGCATCTTGGCCAGTACCACTTTTAGGACGCGGCCGCTTATATTGCTATCAAAGTGAACATTAAATTCGAATTAGAGAGGAACTAGCAAACCAGTGAACCAAATGTTCACCAAAAAAAAAAGTTTTTAATTAATTGAGAACTTTGGAGATTTTGTGTGGTTTCGTTTGAAATAGAAATCACGTGATTTCTCGAAAACCGGAAGTGCTACGTTACTCAAATCCGGTTTGTAGTCTTATCAGACTATTCTTAACTTATAACTTAAACATTCTCTTTATCTATCTCTTACGGTTTGGCCGCTGAAACAGCACCACGGACGGACGGACGGACTTGTCTATTAGATAAGAGATTACATTTAAATGAGGAGCTTGCCTTCCCTCTTATGTTGCGAACGAAGAAAATCATAGTCTGTATAATGCGATTCAAATAAGCATAGGAAAGCGAATGACCTCCATCTGTCAAATGTCGCTTGAAAAGTACGGTTTGCAAAAAAAATTTTGAACACTTTTTTAGCACTCAGCTGATTCTAGAATAAAAACCAAGCATTTTTAAACAAACAATTACAAATGTTGATGATGAATATTGTTTGTTTCTTTTTTTCACTTATTGAGTATATTGAGGCTATGAATGGTTGATAACCTATATCGTCAACCAAATGTCACTTTATGTTGCGTTCAGAAACTCGATTTAAAACGTTTGTTTACATATAGGATGCATGTTCGTATGTGACCTGCATGATTATTCATAACTTCTCCGGCGGTAATGCAGAGATGAGCGAAATTGAAGAGCTAGATTCTGATTCATGTTTTTTTCACACAGTCTTAATAAAGAAATACTATTAAAAATCGGTTGTGTGCTTTCTCAACCAAAGTAAATTAATTTTATTAAAAAATCTGATGTTTTGTCTCACTTAGTCTTAGTAAATAAGTTTTATTAAATAGCAAAATTTTTTTGCTCACTCTACCCACTTGGTTTGAATTGACAGCTATGACGTCAAAATATAGCACCCAGTCGGTCCTATTCTTAGTTGAATCGCATTATAGGTCTTTCTGTTACCTCTTCACGCTTAAACCAACTTAGATGAGGTTTTGATATAGTTTGAATCCCGACATACAACCCGATTATATTATCTGTGGACCTGGCGTCTTGACGTCACATCAGCGCTCTGGTACGAAAATGCTAGCTAGACGTAAGCAAACGCCCTAAAAGCGCAGGGAGGTGAAAGAGGAACAGGAAGGAGCTTCACATTCCAGCAAGATCCACAGATAATGTGACCGAGTTGTAGGATTGCTTTTGTTCATCCTTTAAGAGGTGGAAGTTTTTATGGGAAATAAATTGAATCACGCAGGCAAAGTCGCCGACACTCACTAGTGTTTATCTATGTCTCTGCTGCGTGAGTGTCGACTAAGTAACACGTCATAGTTAGTGCGGTGACCTATATTTCATTCTGATTGCGCGTGGGCACGTCAAAGGAAGAAGAGGTGTAGGAGAGGACGGTGAAATATAATAATAATAAATTTTTCTAACACTCGCACCAATTACCCGAGCCCCAAAGTAAGCACTGTAGGCTTGTGTTATGGGATATTAAGGTAACGGATAGAATACATTGATACATATACAGGGTTAATTTTAAAACACCAACAAGCTCTTAGGGGGTGATTCTGCCCATCAACAGGAACAACTTTTATTATGGGACCAACGCTGAAACACGAAAAAAAAATCTGCTGTTTCATACAAAAGTGTATCAGCTAATCGACCGAAATGTATGAAACGGAGGACTGCCGAGGACAGGAATACGTGGAAAGTACATCAGGTGGTCAACGTTGCCAAGTTAGACACGACCTTCAGCAATGAAAATAGCGACTAAGAAGAGATATTATAGATACACCACTAATATAACTTATACATAATACGCTCACACTTAATCAAAAATTGTTTAATCGTTTTTGTTCCGTTCAGTCGATTACTCACCACAATAGCTGTAGTCAAACTTATTCACCTGTATTAAATTTAAAATACAATCTTGCAAAGTATCAACCGAGGAATCACTAACCCTGATAATACAGTTTTTACTCGTTTCTGGGTTAGGGGTTAATTTCTTGAGCTTTTTGTATGTATACCCCTAGACTTAATTAGACTAATAGTTACTTAAAATGTGAAATGCTGGGTTATGAGTAAATTACCATTATTATCACTACATAGTATAAAGCAAAGTCGCTTCCCGGTGTCTGTCCCTATGTCCCTATGTGTGCTTAGATCTTTAAAACTACGCAACGGATTTTGATGCGGGTTTTTTTAATAGATGAGTGAGACGAGATAGATACACGAGTGATTCAAGAGGAAGGTTTATATGTACAATACATGCATAATATTGTAGAGAAACATTAATAATTTTAGAGGCTTTAAATGTAAGGGTGTAAATAAACACATTTTTTTGCGCTTACATTGCAAACGCTGGCCGAACTCTACGAGATAGATCAAAATAATGTACTACAGTATTGTACACCTTAAAAAGGTCTGCAAAACAGTCCGCGATGGTATATTTCTATCTCTTAGGGATAACCCACAATAACCATTTTTTATTCTATACTTTTTACGAGAAATAATAGATTATTTACGAAGCGATTTTCAGCAATTTAACATTCATCCTTATCCAATAAGTACCTTAAATACATTTAGCATTTAATAAAGCCCAATTTGGCCTTTTAACGCATGTAATTTAAATGAATATTTTCGAAGATATTACAGATTTAAAATGCAGGGACATAGCGGTTCCGACGCTACCGGGCGCGGGGCTTGGCGGCGCGTGCCTATTGTTACTAGGTCTTAGAAGTATGTCATTGCGTATAATACAAGCCTGAGAACAAAAACTATAGTCTACACTACAGTTCTACACCGAAGCGAAGCGAGGGCGGGCCGCTAGTTATTATCTAATATATAAAATTCTCGTGTCGCGGTGTTTGTGGTTAAACTCCTCCGAAACGGCTTTCCCGATTCCCGTGAAAATTGGGTAGGTCTGAAAATCGGACATCTATTTTTCATCCCCCTAAATGTTAAGGGTAATCCACCCCTATTCTTTTTTTTCAATTATAGACTTTTTTTTTTTATTTTTTTAAGATAATTCATACAAAAATACATACAAACCTAAATTTAGACCCTTCTACCACTAACCCCTATTTTTTTATGGCGGTACGAAGTTCGCTGGGGCAGCTAGTTATATTATAACAAGAGATATTACCTCGGTCTCCGCTGAGCGAGTCGCGGCGACTGCGTTGGCGGCGAATCTATCCTTGGCGAGTTTATTCTTGACGAGTCCATCTGCGGCGGCGAGGATGTACGTTTCCTACGTCGCACGGTGGGTGAGAAGTGTCGCACGGTGGGTGACAACTGTCGCACGGTGGGTGACAACTGTACTGAGAGCGTCGGCGGGCACACATTAACGCGAGAGCTCGCTCCCGCGTCGCTAATTGCACTCGTTGTAGCCACAGGCGACTTCTGTTGAACACAATTTTGATGTGAAACATTTTTTGGTGCACGTAAAACCGATCTCTGGCATGACTAAGAAACTCGAGTCTCTACAATTACGCCGTGATGTGGCATCATTAAGCTCATTCTCCCGACTATACCACGGCGAGTGTTCTGAGGAGCTATTCTCGCTTATCCCTGAATCACCTTTTCTTCAGAGGACCACGCGCGCTGGCCTACGTTGCCACCGACTTACTGTGGCCACTATTCCTACACGAACAAAGAAATTTGGCGACTCATTTCTTTGTCGTACTATTCGTAAGTGGAATTCTTTACCCGCGCACGTGTTCCCTCCTTCCTATAATCAGGGGTCCTTTAAGAGAGGCGTGAAGAAGCATTTTTGCAGGCCGGCAAGGTGAGGTTGGTTGGTGTAGCAGTTTATAACTGCTGTACCAGCTATCTTCGCGTTTGGACTTTATTACCACATAACATCAGGTGGGGTAAATTCATTTGCCTACAAAATTATTAAAAAAAAATGGCGACGCTCGTCGATCTGTATCCTTAGCACGAACCAATATCGAATTCGTAACGTTTGCGAGTATGAAATGTCATTGTTTACTTTTTCCTCTTGACGGCGGTTTTATATATTTCATTCCTTGTACTCGTTTCCAAGTTGCATGTGGAAATTTATAGAATTTCTGATCACTGTTTTTGCCATTGTTCAATGCAATTAATCGTTCATGTATAGTAAGTATGCAGTAGGTTTCAAACTCAAACCATTTATTGCAACCATAATGTGTACAGTGGGTGGGTAGGTACTTAAGATATGAGCATTATGGACCCCGTCGGGCACGCAATTGGTTAGAAGAGAGGATGAGCTTCCCAAATGAACAACACTACAATTATATTTTAAGAGCATCTGTTCGAAAGGGGCTATTTCCATGCTAAGTAAATGTTGATAAAATTTTAAAAACGTATGCTGATTTGATGATCTACGTGGAGTGTACTTTTTTATTCAGGTAATTCATGAGGGGGCCACTTATTTTTAGGGTAAATTTATTTATTATTGTAATTATTAAAAAGCACAATTAAAAATGGTAATAGCACTTTTTGGTCGGATATTCGGAAAATAGCATCTATTGATCAGGAATGATAGTAGCATCAACAAATAAACTTTTTGAAAGTTATTTGGTTTTAATGGGAAGCTACATTTATGACAAAATATATAAAATAACTTGGCATTACTTTATAACATAAAAAAAAACATACAAATTTGATAGAGTTTGCCATAATGCATGTTTTTTTTTATCTTAAAAAGTAATGACAAATAATCAAAGCCAAGTTGTTTTATATATTTGTCATAAAAGTAGCTTCCAATTGAAAAAAAAAAATCAAAAAGTTTGACAAAAACATATTTTGTGTTGAACAAAAACTTTTAAATGAGCTAAAAATAGCACCGTTTGAATAGAACCGCGAATTTAAGTACAAATTTGAAGGGGAAATAATCAATTTCGATGAAGACTAAACACAGCCTGTGATAGGATCTTAGAATACCAGTAGAATTCACGAAAAAAAAACTTTAAGTCAGTAAATACGGAAATAGCCCCCTTTGAACAGACGCTCCTCAATTGGAAGATAAATATTGTTTTATATGTATGTATGTAGAGGCTCTCTCTTTTAGAGATAAGCCCACCTTTGCTTACTATGTAATCTTAATATATATAAATCTCGTGTCACAATGTTTGTCCTCAATGGACTCCTAAACCACTGGACCGATTATAATAAAATTCGCACACCATGTGCAGTTCGATCCAACTTAAGAGATAGGATAGTTTAAATCTCAAATTATAGTCGCAATTTTAATTTATTGCAAATTATTACTTTTGGGCGGTACGAAGTTCGCCGAGTCAGCTAGTTGACTATATGTTTTAACTATATGATGCAATAAAGAGTATAATATGTTTCGTGACGCATTTTATTTATTTTTACATAAAATGAACGGATACGTAAATTTTATATGTAAAAAGTGACAGTTGTTCTGCCGAAAGTTCCTTTTTTCGCCGCGGTGCGCGCTGCCATCGATTCTTGCTTCCCCCACCTCCCACTTTACTACTACGAATTCCAATCGGGACTCGCCGTGAAGACACATAGATGAAAGATAGATCGTGTCATTATCATCAACATCAGCCTATTAAGAGCCCTTTCACATTTTTAGCAAAAATACCTAATTTTTGAGCGCCTCGTTTACCCCCTTAGAAAAGATTTTGACTATTTCCAATAGAAGTAAACAGTAGATTTATTCTTCCTATTGTAAGTTAATGTAGAATATTTGCAAATACTATTCTCCTTTTTTTGTACTGATCGTTCTACTGCAGCTAGTCTACGGAAAAAACGATAATAGGTATGCACAACTTCAAACGCCTCAATCTCTCAATAATGTTCAATAAATTAGATCAAATTAATTACTACGACATCAGAAATATGTTTCTGTTGTAACATAATGTATTAGAATTTAGATTTTCCATCTCATTAATTATCAAAAAAACATCTAAGCTCCGTGAGTTTTCCCAAAAATAATGCAGATTTACCTCGACTATTTTGATATTGAATTAAATAGACTTAGTATCAAAAACTTTCATAAAACGAATCTACCATCATTGAACTACTGAAATTTGTATATATTTTTTATAATTAGTTCATTAATAATTATTTTATAAGACTCGAAACATAACCCGTAAAATGCAATATATACTAGTGCAAATCTTACTACGTGCCGATCAGTACGGCAGCGGCGCATTTTTGTAAAAGGGCTCTTAATGTGGGGCACAGGCTTTCCCTATGGATGGAATAGGGAGATTGGGCCATGGCATACCACGCGGGTCCATTGCGGATTGGCGGGTGCTAACGACTGCAGATGCAGCCGGGACCAACGGCCGAATTAGAGAAAGAAGATTTGTGGTCACCCATCCAATGACCGACCACTGCGAAAGTTGCTTAGCTACAACGATCGCAGCCGAACGCGCTTACCACTTGCGCCATCGCTCCTCTAGATCGTGTCTCTATAGTAAATAATTACATAATACCTGCGCATGCGTCTCATCGGGCTCGGTAGTAGAGTCGGGCTCCAGGGTGCTGCGGCCTGCCGTTCCGGGGGACTCCTGGACGACAATATTATATATATATAACTTTACAATATTATATATTTAGCTTTGAGGAGGTCGTCTCCGTGGTCGAGTGGTTTGTACGCCGGGTTTCATGGTGTCACCGACTCGAGAGGTCCCGGGTTCGAATCCCGGTGGGGGCAGATGTTTGTGTGATGAATACGAGCATTTGTACTCCAGTCATGGATGTTTAATATGTATTTCTATATAAATATACTTACATATGTACTGTATATGTATTCTATCCCTTACCCTAGTATCCCATAACACATGCCTTACAGTGCTTTCTTTGGGGCTAGGCTAATTGGTGTGAGTGTTGGAATTATTTATAATTATATTTATTATTTATAACTAATATTTTGTCATAATTCACTATAATTCATACTATTCCAGTTTATTATACCTATTTCTTTCAAGCATTTAACTGCTAGATATTTTTTTTCAACACTCACACCAATAGGGTATTTGACAAGTTTTGAACAAAGATCTCACGTTATTTACTAATGTTTATGGAGTCCATAAAAAGTGGATTCATCATTCTCTTGGGTATTTCAGTAAAAATAACTACATGAATCAAAAACTCAATTTTCAAGTTGCCGCGAAAACGTATCTCTGGGCAATATGACCTTCTCACTGGTGTGTGACGTCACACGGCTGTCATTATAACGTCAAACGAAACAATGTAATGTCACTTTGACCGGAAGTTTACTAGTGTGTGACGTCATTTAAGCTCCGCGAATCCCAGTCGTTTTCAATCACGTGACAATAGATATGAAAACTATTACCTTTTTAGTGGGTTTTTGGTAGAATTATCAATATTTTTTCTGTAATAATAGTAAAACCCCTGCCAATATTCATTCTAAATACAGATGCTAACAATTAGCACATTATTTTTATAACTGTTAAATACCCTATTAGCCTAGCCCCAAAATAAGCACTATAAGGCTTGTGTTATGGGATGCTAGGGTAAAGGATAGAATACATATATAAGTATATTTATATAAATACATATTAAACATCCATGACTGGAGTACAAATGCTCGTATTAATCACACAAACATCTGCCCCCACCGGGATTCGAACCCGGGACCTCTCGAGTTGGCGACACCATGAAACGCATTCGCCAGTTTACCTCCAAGTTAAGCTTAAATTGTTCATTGTTTACTGATGAGTCACCGGTGACACTTTTCGTAACGCGTAACGCATTCGCCAGTTTACCCCCCAAGTCAAACGTGCCTAAAGATGTTTCACTTCAAAAAACATGTTAAATAAAAGTATATATAAGACGTCACTTATCCAATAGATTATGGGTGTATTCCGATTTTTTTTTTTTTTTTTATAGATAGGTCCGACAAATGACTCCACCCCACCTGATGGTAACTGAAGGTGAAGTCCAAACGCTAAGATAGCTGATACAGCAGTTCTAACTGCCACACCAGCCATCCTCACCCTGCCGGCCTGCAAGTTGCTTCTTCACGCCTCTTTTAAAGGATCCCAGGTTGTAAGAGGGAGGGAACACGTGATGAATCAAACACCAGTACGCTGGCCAGTGGTAATGACGTCATGATTTCGACACCATATATTTTGGAATACACCCTATAAGTGTTCTCTTGGACCACGAAGAGAAATCATAAAATTCTGCCAAAATTAAGTGATCATGATCACAGATCTCTGTGAGAGAAAGATTACGGAGTTCCTTCATACCGTAATACAATATAATACAAATATATATAAATACCTTCCTGTTGTCTGGTATGTCCAACAACCAACTAGGTCCCTCCAATGGATTTTCTATACTATTCCTGAAAATAAACCGACGAAATATTAAACAATTTCAAAACTTAAATAAAACAAGTTTCAACAGTATAGATACACTATAATAGTCGCCTGAATTATGATTTTATTTACTTTGTCGAACGCTCAATAAAAGTCTGCCGAAGGTAGCTCACCTTCGACAGACTTTTATTGAGAGTTCGGATATTTCATTGGAAGATTTTTAAAACTTTATTGTCTATGTATGAATTTATTAGCTAATTTTATTAATAAAATACTTGAATTCTTTTTTATAATAGGGTATTTGACAGTATTAAAAATAAAGTGCCAATTGTAAGCATCTGTGTTTAGAATGAATATTGGCAGGAGTTTTTACTATTTTTACAAAAATAATATTCATAATTTTACTAAAACTCACGAAAAAGATAATAGTTTTCTTATCTATTGTCACGTGAACCAAAACGCTTGGGATTGGTGGAGCCTAAAATAACGTCACACGCAAGTAAACTTCCGGTTAAAGTGATATTACATTGTATCGTTTGACGTTTTAATAACAGTCGTGTGACACACACTAGTAAGACTCCATATTGTCCAGAGGAACGTTTTCGCGAAAATGAAAACGGAGTTTTTGATTTGGTTATTTTTACTGAAATACACAAAAGAATGATGAATATCCACTTTTTACGGACTCCATAAACATTAGTCAATAACGTGAGATTGTTTTCTATAACTTGTCAAATACCCTATTGTGAGTTTATTTATTTGACCCTAACTACCGTAATCTACCACCAGTTCCAAAATTGGGTGACCTTTCTGAGAAGAACTGGCGAAAAAAACTCAGAGAGGCTTCTTTAATGACTGAAAAAATTATAAAAACCAGAATATTAAAACTTTATCATTTAAATATGTGACATTAATAACTGGCTGATCCGGCGAACATCGTATCATAACGCCAGATTTTAACCGTTTATTTTTTTAAATTTTCTTGTATGCAGACAAAAACGAAAACAGGAAAAAGGAATAGGGTATTTAACAAGTTTTAGAAAACGATCTCACGTTATTTACTACTGTTTATAGAGTCCATAAAAAGTGGATATTCATCATTATGTTGTGTATTTCGGTATAAAAACTAAATCAAAAACTCTATTTTCAAGTTGCCGCGAAAAACGTATCTCTGACAATATGGCGTCTCACTGGTGTGTGACGTCACACGACTGTCATTAAAACGTCAAACCATACAATCTAATGTCACTTTAGCCGGAAGTTTACTTGCGTGTGACGTCATTTTAGGCTCCACCAATCCCAAGCGTTTTGGGTCACCTGACAAAAGACAAGAAAACTATTATCTTTATCGTGGGTTTTTAGTAAAATTATGAATATTTTTTCCGTAAAAATAGTAAAAACTCCTTCCAATATTCATTCTAAATACAGATGCTAACAATTGGCACTTTATTTTTAATACTGTCAAATACCCTATTAAACAATTTGGTGCAGTTGTTGCCAAGTTAATCGCGTACATAAATTTTGGAGATATATTTTCATTCATTTCATCATATTTAATTAGAAAGATAGAAGAAGCACATTTACCTCGATGGTGGGGACGCCATTGGCATTTCATCCTCTGGTTCCAATTCTTCTGTGACCGCATCCAATCTTCCACTGTAAAATATTAACATATTCAATTGTTTAGCTTATGTTAAGCTATACTAGAAAGTCTAAAACGTGGATTTTAGTTATCAATCTTAACCGCTAAGAAAGTTTTCCCTAGTCTTTATTTTAACTATATTCAAATTTAACTATTAATGAAACAATGAAGTCTTAAAAATTCAGTTCACATTGCATCTGTTTCATAAGTTTAGGTTCTTAATAGTTTAGGAGATAACATTGAACTAAAACTATTACTGCCCGTATTTTTTTTCACTTACAAAACTTGACAAAGATTTATGATTCTTTAAGCTGCGTATTCAATAGGCAACATTTGTTTAAAAACAGTGTTTCACAATGTTGCATCACCTCTGTACACAGTTTCGAAACAGTTTATAAACAAAGTCGATGACACATTGTTTCAAATAGATGTTGCCATATTCTCCCCTCTGAATGGAGACCAAGACGAAACAGTTTATAAATAAAATTTGACAGGTGTGGACAAGTGTTGCGGGTAATGTATTTAAGCATGGACGTAGTGTGATCCAATGACGAAGTTCCGCAGCTCATGCTCCTAGTATGATCCTGCTGTTAATTGTTTTGACACTTTAAAAATTTATGACGGTACGACATATGAGTCACATGTTGCAAGAAATAAGTTTGAATCAAATAAACTGAATAGGATTCCGAAATTTCGTTTCCTGTCTTGTTTAATGGCCCAATCAATGTCAATAATATTTCAAAATCAGTTTTGATATTCTAGTGAAATTATGAAAAGACCCATCATTACTGCGAAAATCATCAAATACATAACTTCTATTTAAAGTGTAATTTCCATTGAGCCCACCACCCTTTTCTCTTTTTTTCTTGTAGTACTCTCATGAATTACTGCGTAAGTGGCACAGAGCAACACTACCTCCTCGGGCAACATCCTAGCAACGAGTGACTAGTGTGGACGGCAAAGATTCAGAGACAGCGTTTACAGTAAACTTGTTTATAAACAATGTAACGTCGTATCTACGCCGTCACATACATAGATAAATAATATATGGTTTGACATCCGTCACTTAAGGATTTTCCCTATTTTTTTTTAATAAACGAAACACATCTTTAAAAATGGTCTTAATTTCATAAAACATTAAAATAAATACGTAATAATTGTTATTCTAAATTTAAGAAAACTTTTGTAATTTATGGTTAGTCCATGCCCAAATTTAAATTTTAATGCGCCAACACTGAGACTCGCGGCGTTTTTTTGGAAGTGCGACCTGGCAACATTACTTTTCGGTTCTTTGCAGACACGATCAGTCACTTTTAAAAATGTGAAATATAATAATAATTTATAGTTCGGTTTCTTTTTCCAAAAATGCGCTCATCGCATTTTTGCAAACTAATATTGGTGCCAATGGCCCATTAGTAAAACTTTAAAAGAGCTGCGATTGCAGGTAAGAATTAAGATTAAAATTGTCATACATAGGTATATCTAGCCATGTTGCCTGGTCTCACAAATGTCTCTTTTGTTTCAGCTCTTTATCTTGTCTTTATACTCTTTAAGTGATCTTTATACTCTTTCTAATCTTTATAAATATCATTTTGATATCTTTGACCATGGACCAGCCATAATAGTCTAAGTAAATCCGATACTTAATGTACTTTGACGCCTGGAATCCAATCTGGTATGTACACTTTCACAATAAATAATTGAAGAGGAAAACACCTTTATCATTCAACCCTAGTCAAAACTGCCTTTGAGATTAAAAGCTGATGTTCCCGTAAGTTATTCCGGACACCTGGAGACGCTACCAGCTTCCCGGCGCCCGTTACAACTCTCACTTTAAATGGAAGCTGAGAAGCTAAATCGGCTACCATCACCCGGCCATCGCCTCCAGAATTTTTCGTTCTTTTTTTGAAATAACTAACTATATAAATAATTTACACAGTTTTTTTTATTTTTTTACCTTACAATGTCGCCTCTCACATAGGGACAATGTTGTCTCACATAGGGACAGGATTTTGACTAGGATATTTTGTAACTTTGTAAGTGAAATATAGTTATTTTGCTATATCCATCATAACTTTCACATTTTGCTTAACATAAATTTATTAATTTTTCACTTTTGAACTGAATGTTATTATCACATAACATTCATCGAGTAACTTTTTCCATTTTTGCTTCAAAGCTTTGTTTTGGCAAGCTTATAGCCATATTTTACTTTCATTATAAACTAATTTGCTATTATGTAATTAGTACATAATATATTTTAGAATAAATAGATTCTGAGAAGAAAATGTGATGCTAATAACCGTTCACACAACTTTCTTTGACCATATTTTGAGATTTGACAAATTATTTGCAAATAGTCATTGCATAATATTGTTGTTTTGTTATTTAATGTGCATTTCAGCTTTCAGCAAGAAATAAATATTGTTTCATGCATAATTTACTTGTGTTAACCTATCATTTACAGAATTGTGTAAACTTAATATAAGTTCAAGTAAGTACATGTGTTTATTACTAAGTGTTTACTGAAAATAGTTTAATTGTTTAATCCTGTTGTTAATCACTTATGCACAGTGTCTATTAATCAGTTTTCTATGCAATTGATAATGCAAAATTAACTTTTTTTACAACAACAATACATAACAAGTTTTATTACATGTCAAACTTAAGTTTTGTACATTGAAGTTCAAATGTTTTGATATAGTATCAGGTTAATTCTGATATTATACTGGTTAATTCATATTCCTGAGTAACTATTATTGTTTAATTTAACTGTAGGTTTCCATAAACATTGCATTTAACTTTTCAATTTGTCAATAAATTTCCACTTAAACTTTCATTGCAAATCTTAGTATACAATGATATAACTTTTATTGCATTAAGTGTTTGTTTACAAGAATTAGTTCTTGGTAATTCTTATTTTTATTGAATAATTGATAATATTATTGGAATTTAACCTTAAATTAATGTCAGTTTTATAAAAACAACTTAAATTTATTGGAAAGCATTACAACTTGGTAGTTTTTGTTAAACTTACAATATAGTTTAATATTTTTCTGTGAAATAGAGAAAATAACTTAAGTCTTATAAGAATCTTACACTATGACGGATAAGGAGTGTCAAACTGATAAAATCATGGCAGGAACTTCAGACAATAAGACAATAGAAACCTGTATTTCATGTTATGTTGCAAATGATCATAGAACATGGTCTAAGTTTATTCCCCATGTTCAAAGTGCTATTAATAGTACTGTTAATTTGGTTACTAATTTTACTCCAAATTTTCTTATGTTCGGTCGTGAAGTCGTGTTGAATGGGTCCTTGCATAGATATTCTTCTATAGATGACTTGTTTGATATTAATATTGAGAAACCTGACGGTTATGGTAATTTGTTAGATTCACTTAAAGATATTTTTATTAAAGTTGTTGATAATTTAGCAAAATCTTATAAAAAGAATGCTAAATTTTATAATTCGAATCGAAAAGTCATTTCCTATGACGTTGGAGATATTGTATGGAGGAGAAACTTTGTACAATCCAACGCAATTCATTTCTTTTCTTCAAAGTTAGCACCTAAATTTGTTAAATGCAAAATAATTGAAAAAATTTCAAATAATGTTTATTTATTAAAAGATTTTGATAAGAATAGTTCTGGTAGATACCACATTAAAGATATTTTGAAGATATAACTTAGATAATTGGGCTTTTCTTCATTTTGATAGTTTCCATTTACAGTTTCACTTTCTAAATTTCACTTTGGTTCTTTTCACTTGCGTTTTGGAAACGGCCTACTTGCAAGGTGATGAATGAGGGATAAATAAAAGGTAGTAGGCATATTGAATGGTGATGTATGAGTGTTCCTGAAACGAAGAAATAGAATCTCAGTTTTAAAAAATTAAATTGGTATCACTTCATTAGGTATGTTTTTGATAATTAAATTAATTTAATAATATTCTATCTGGCAATTAGATGTTTTCACTCTTTTTTGAAGAATTTAATTTTGCTTCTAGCATCATAGGATCTTATCTTAGTTTATTTTGGATCTTCTTATTTTTATAAGATCTCATATTTTTGAGGATTTTATATAGATAACCTTTTGTTTTTAAATTTCCAAGTCTTATACGTTTTATTATTAAAAGACTTATAAACTTTTGGAGATCCTTAATACTTTATTTCTGGTCTTTATTCATTAACTAGATTAATGGATTAGAGTTCCTTGTTTCCACGTTTATTCCTTATTAGCTTCTGTTGTTCTTCCACAATAGTCTACTAATAACGTAATAATGTTTATTTCGTTTGTATAAATAGTTGAAATTTAGGGATTACTATTGAATTTACTATTTTGTAAAGTTTGTTTAGGTGTTTGTGTTTAGTCTGTAGTCTTAAGAACTATTACACGGACGCGACTTTTAGACGGACTTTCCCGTTTTACTTTTTCCCAGTCGACTTTCCTCGATCTGTAGGTACTTTTACACCTTTAGGTGTCCCCTTTTTCTCTTTTCCATCAAGTTCATACTTGATTTGGTACAATTTATTTTATAGGTTTGCTAGACATCATTAGAATGTTCTGTGTTTTTCCTACAGCTTTGCTGGAAAAAATTCGTAGTGTTAGTCTTATGACTGACATACTATTTTCCCAGACGGTGTTTTATTAATAACTCGTTCTGTTTATTTTTCCAATTTCCCAGACGATGTTTCATTAATAACTCGTTCTGTTTTTTTTTCCATTTTCCCAGACGGTGTTTCATTAATAACTCGTTCTGTTTTTTTTTTTCTCCATTTTCCCAGACGGTGTTTCATTAATAACTCGTTCTGTTTTCTTTATGCAGCTATGCGATTATTCTATGTAGGGCGAAGGAGCCGACTACATTGAATCAGTGGTATTCGATAGTGCATTAATTTTGTGATGCATTCATTTTTTTGTAGTGCATTCCTTTTGTATTTTGAAATGCATTCATTTTGTATTAGATTGCATTTAATTTTGTAGTTACTTGATCATTCTATGTAGGGCGAAGATGCCGACTGCATTGAATCAGTAGTATTCGGTAACACAATACTTATTTTTCCAACTCGATTATTATTGTGTTTGGTAATTTTTGTTTCTGCTCGATAATTTAGTGTAAGGCGAGGGTGCCGACTACTCTAAATCGGTTGAATCGGTAGAACGTTTTTTTTTTTTCTCTTTCCTATTTCCACACATTTATGTGTTAAGAATTTGAAACTTTCATAAAGTTTATTTTATTAGGAATCTTGTTTGTATTCGAATGTTTAGTGTAAGGCGATGGTGCTGACTACTCTAAACCAGAAGCGTTTCAATGCATAACAAGAAATCCTTATATTGGAATATTTTCTGCAATAAATTAATTTTAATATAACTTTTGTTTTCATATTTAAATTGACTTGCTGTTTTATATGGGGCGAGTGTGCCGACCATATTTAACCAGTTGCATGCCAGTCAATGGAAATTTTATTAGATTATTATAAAGTAATCATTTTTTTTCTTTCCTCTTTCTTTACTGTTAGGTGTAGTTGGATGTTATAAAAATAACATTCGTTATTTTTATAAAATCTAGTGGGGGGGAATTGTAACGTCGTATCTACGCCGTCACATACATAGATAAATAATATATGGTTTGACATCCGTCACTTAAGGATTTTCCCTATTTTTTTTTAATAAACGAAACACATCTTTAAAAATGGTCTTAATTTCATAAAACATTAAAATAAATACGTAATAATTGTTATTCTAAATTTAAGAAAACTTTTGTAATTTATGGTTAGTCCATGCCCAAATTTAAATTTTAATGCGCCAACACTGAGACTCGCGGCGTTTTTTTGGAAGTGCGACCTGGCAACATTACTTTTCGGTTCTTTGCAGACACGATCAGTCACTTTTAAAAATGTGAAATATAATAATAATTTATAGTTCGGTTTCTTTTTCCAAAAATGCGCTCATCGCATTTTTGCAAACTAATATTGGTGCCAATGGCCCATTAGTAAAACTTTAAAAGAGCTGCGATTGCAGGTAAGAATTAAGATTAAAATTGTCATACATAGGTATATCTAGCCATGTTGCCTGGTCTCACAAATGTCTCTTTTGTTTCAGCTCTTTATCTTGTCTTTATACTCTTTAAGTGATCTTTATACTCTTTCTAATCTTTATAAATATCATTTTGATATCTTTGACCATGGACCAGCCATAATAGTCTAAGTAAATCCGATACTTAATGTACTTTGACGCCTGGAATCCAATCTGGTATGTACACTTTCACAATAAATAATTGAAGAGGAAAACACCTTTATCATTCAACCCTAGTCAAAACTGCCTTTGAGATTAAAAGCTGATGTTCCCGTAAGTTATTCCGGACACCTGGAGACGCTACCAGCTTCCCGGCGCCCGTTACAACTCTCACTTTAAATGGAAGCTGAGAAGCTAAATCGGCTACCATCACCCGGCCATCGCCTCCAGAATTTTTCGTTCTTTTTTTGAAATAACTAACTATATAAATAATTTACACAGTTTTTTTTATTTTTTTACCTTACAACAAGGTGATGCACTTCATAAACAGTTTATCAACAAATGTTGCCTAATTAATATGCGGCATTATCAAATACTTACGATGATTCAAAATCTTCCTCTGTTATATTGTGAGATTCTTCAAGTGTCCTTTCATTGCTATCTGAAATAGAATATACCTAGATAAACAATCAGCACCACAATATTTAATTTCACTGTTACGACAGCGCCATCTAGTCACTCTAGATGAAACTAGATGGCTTGAAAACTTCGCATAATGTGTTTAGGTATCGACACTTGGAAACTAGATGGCGTTGCCGATAATGTATCATGTATATAATTAAGGATTTAAAACACTTATTATTTTTGGCTTCCAAACAGTAAACATCTAAATTACTTTACCAAATTGTCTTTCATTTGGACGCCCATTTTACATCCACTATGGAGGGCAAATTGTATAAATGATGGTAAAAATCTATCAAAAAAAATCTGATCAGTCCTTTTTAAGATCATCATATTCATACAGAAAGGCAAGATATATGTATAAAGAATAAATGTAGCATATTTTTATTATGATACTTGACGAGTGGTTAGCAGATCGGTCTGCGATTGTGGAAGTTCGCAATGGCCAGTCTTAGGATGGGTGAACACTTTGATTATCTTGCTGTGCTTGGGGAAGGTACGTTAAGTCGTTGGTCCCAGCTGCATCTGCAGTCGTTAGCACCCATTACTAAATGTGTCCATTGTCCGGTCTCCCTATTCCAACTATAGGGAAGGCCTGTGCCCCGCAGTGGGGATTTTAATAGGCTGATGACGAAAAATTAGCTCAAAAATCTTTACAAATTCTTACCATCAAGGCCCAAATCATCTGTGCTATCTTCAATGTTACTCGTCTCATCAGTCTCTACATTGTTACCCGGTAAGTCATTTGCATCTATTCTAGTTAGAGGTATGTAAACATCTGGAAATAAAAGACAGAATGAAACTGTAGGCTAGACTGTAAGGCTACAATTGGTGCGACAAATGTGATATACACAATGAAGAGATTGAAATGGAAATGGACAGGAGAGACTTCCCAGTCTCTGCTGGTATTGTCTGGTGGCACTTAGAATTTCCTCCACTACCGATTTCATCATCAGCTCTTTGTGAATTTCGGAGTTGGTAACAAACCAGGGTACACCACTTTTTAATTGCAAGATAGCATTCTGCATTCTCTTAATAATGCTAATGTTGGATTTGCAGGCACTACCCCATAGTTGTACTCCATATAGCCATACCATTGTATAGATTAAGAGTTTATTGTCTACATACAGCTTGCTGTTGCGTCCCATAATCCAATGCAGGTTCTTATATTCGATGTTAAGTTCATTTCTCTTGGTCTTATTATGATTTTCCATGTTAAATGCCGGTAAAGATGTAGTAGCCCCAGGTATTCTACACTGTTGCAGTGTGGTAGCGTGACACTTTCTAGATTCACAGATGGACGGTCGCCCTATCGCAAAGTGAAAGTCACCTGAACAGACTTGTTTGCGCTTGCTTTTATCTGCCACTTATGGAGCCAAGTGGTAAACTAATTTATTTAGATTAAGAAATGTAAAGGTTTTTATTACTGAATCAATGTTTGATATGCAAAAAAACATATCTGCATACACCTGGTTTAAGAGAGAATATTTTTTCCAGGGAAATGTTCTTCTGGCAAATAATAAATTTGGCATTGGCTGGGTGTAAAGTCAAATCCAAAAACAATTTCTTACTTCTGAATGGCATAAAAAATACACATCTAGAGTGACATCACAAGTGTCTAGGTGCGGTTTATGGTATATTTTATGCTACAAAAAATTAACCAGTGAATATTTAACAAATCTAGTTATCCTGCATGGCTTTTTACTTTAGTTCTTTAAAGATAATACTGATGTTCCCCTGCTTTATGGAAAGTTACCTCAAATTAACAGCCTTGTCATTTACATGAACATATATTATGTACAGGGATTTAAGGCAGGGCAGACGGGACTGTGGTCCTGTGGTGTGGGGAAACCCTGCAAGAGAGTTCCTCAACAATCGATTAACAATTTTTTTTTATGGGTCACCAAACCAGTGCGGGTGTTATAGGTGGAAGGTTGCAAATCATAGGTAGTCCCGGACTGGTAGTTTTAGGGCCCTCTTTAGGGTTTTAACTCTCAATCCAGTCCTGATTATGTACTTGATCCTCAGACAATTCTGTTGAGTGTCTACTTAGGAAAAGTAAATGAAAAGTAAACAGCTACCTTGCAACATACGCAATGGAACAGCCCTCTCTGTAATACTTCTATTTTGTTGTGGACTCCTAGATGCCACTGATCCTGGAAAATAAGCAATTAATTCCATGAGACCGTAAATTATATTCCTTGTTAGGTCATTATAATCACAGCAGCAAAACAATTGTCTCACAGACTTTTCAAACGCAAAGACAACTATATTTTTCTATATTGGTTTATTACTGGAAATAACAATGACATCAAATAAACTAAAGCAACTTATTAAGTGATAAGTAGGTAATAACACTTCGCATAATGTTTCTTACTTGAATTACTTGTGTTGAGCACAGTCCTACTAAGTGACACAACGGGCTGAATGGACATGCCTCCCATCATCAACGGAGGCACTCGATGGACTCTATCTGCATTGGAGTTGCCACTGATATTGCTCCAGCGTGGTGTTTCATTGTCCAGTTCTTGCCTGTCCCTAATGTATGTTTTTGCAAGTTCTAAGGTCTGTGCAACAGCACCTGATGCTTGGACGAGATGGGAGAGAGCCTCTTCACTGGCAGCTTGTAATGCAGCATCTAGCTTCCGGGCTTGTGCTGCACCACCACTCCTTATTCTCTGTACCAAATATTTATTAATAGCAAATATTATTATCTAAAGAAAAGTTTACTAGAAAAAAATCCACGCGGACCAGGCAGCAGGCGGGACTCGAACCCGCACCTTTCGCAATCCGGGCGAATGCACTTTTAACATCTAGATTCTTTAGATTTAAACTTCTAGCAGTTAAATGCTTAAAAATAAATAAAAACATAAATATTATTATATTTCAATAGCGATAGTGAAGGGTGCGGGTTCGAATCCCGTCTGCTGCCTGGTCCGCGTGGTTTTTTTTCTAGTCATATTTTCTTTAGATTTAAACATCAAGCAGTTACATGCTTCAAAAATAAAAATTATAAAAAATATTTATTATCATAATAATAATTGTTTTTATGACATGGTATTACTGTGTCCTGGTATGATAGAATAGGTACCAAACATTGTAGTTTAATCATAACTTGATTTCATATTGATGAAATAAAGTAATGTTCATGAAATCTACTGTGTATAAAATCTACATCTATAAACTTATTCAGTAAGAACTACGTATGTTATAATATAAGTATCAATGACAAACAACGATTTATTTCTCTGGATACATACACTAAGTTTCAGCCTTAACTCATTATTTTCTTTCATCAACTCCAATTTTTCAGTCTCTCTCTGTGCTGCAGTAATCTTCCAATATTGCACCTTCTGAACCAACTCATTGTTTTTTTCTCGGAGGTCTTTGATTTCATTTTCGTGAGACGACATCGTAGTAGCGCACAGCACTTTCACAATACAAAAAGACGTACGTAAAGTACTACTTTTCCAGACCCGTAACTGGGGGCCTAATATGAGCCAGTTGAATTCATTCCGAAATTACTCAAATTAATTTTGATCGTTAGAATTGAAAGCAACTGGTCAATTATCGCTACTGAATTTTTAATTGGAACCACCGTTCTTACAACACAAGTAAACAACACCAACCACAAAATCAAACCCTCTGACTTGACGACAGTGTCAAATTGACAAAATCAAATTGTCAAGTCAACCCACAGAGTAAGTCCATTTATCATCACCGACGTTATAGAGGTAACAGGAGGCTTACTATGAGCTCATATAGCAGGACTTATATTGAACTACCTTACTTTTTCGTACTATGACCTCGATTAAGCAGGCCTGCTTTGTTGCCTTTAAAACCGTTCAACATTTTTTATTTAAGGACGAAGCTTACCATGACGCGCACTTTGACAGTTTCAGAGCTGTAGGTCTATGAGCGTCTGTAGTGTCAAAAAAAGCAATCCTTAAAAATATCCTCCGTGATTAGGTTTTTCAAGATTAAAGTGGATTTGGTTAAGTTTCGTGTGAGAATTCCAAGACTTGTAAATTTCTTTTAATATTTATTGATACTTGTGTGGTAAATCTTGTTCACGCTGTGCCTATTTTGGGCATTGCCCCAAAGGTCGGAATATATCTGACCGAAAATACGTTGCGTATTATCAGTCGCGTAACGCAATAACAGGCAAATATATAATAAAACATTCAACCTTTCACACCCAACGATGCCTTAGTGCGTCGAGCATACAACGATGATACGTTCGACGAATTTTCCATTAGATATGTACCGACCCTTAAGTTTAGAGAATCATGCCAGAATCGATATCATAGTGTTTGATTGGTAATTGGCAAGTTTATTTATATATTGTTTATTGCCAAAGCATCAAATGGAGAGACCTATGTCCAGCAGTGGACTAGGATAGGCTGTTGATGATGATGATGATGATCCAATAGAAAAGCAGTGATAATGGTTCCGTTCATCTCTCATTATGTTATAGGTATTTTTTGGGTATTGAATTTCAAGAAAAATTAATCAAACACACTGCGATTTCACGAATAAAGGGCATGACTGGACTGACTGCTATTTCGCAGTGATTGGATTGACGCGTTAATAAATTGCTACAGACGCAAAAGTATGACGTTACTTAAAGACATCGTGGCCAGCATAATTAAGAAACTGTTAAATTTTTAAACTCGTTTTAAAATTAATCGGATTTGGGTCATTATACAAAGTACAAAAAAAACTGTTCTTTGGTGATGTTTAACTATTTATAAGTTATTTCAAAAGCTGAAAAAATCTATTTAGTACATTCACGGAGTACATTATTGTGACTATTTACCAAAAACATAACAAGTTCAACCATACCTTATCTGCTTATTTGTGAAAAAAAATCAAAACAGAAGCGTGGTCATACTCCGTGAACTGTTCTAAACACATTTTTCGTCTGAAAAGCTGGGAAAAAAGTTATATTACACACTTGAATTAAAACAAACTCACAGTATCTGTTTTCACACATCCCAATAAACATCAGAACATAGCAGTTTATTTTTTCTTATTAATATATTAAAATTTATAGCCATTATACAGGTGTTATAAAAATTTTAATCAATACCGTGAACTACAATTTTCACCCAACAAAAATTTTTTGAGAACTGAATTACTGCTCTTATTACCTGGTTACACTGCTTTTTGCTGTTAGTTCAGTTGTGTGTGCTAACCAACAAGGAGGTTATGTACTGTGAAGTTTTGTTAAAAAAATATGTAATATACGTTCCTGGTAAAGTTTGGCCCGTCAATTTGGTTAGGGATTTTTTTGATATGTAGTAACGTATTTACTTTGCCACCATAGCTCATAATTAATGCCATGGGGACTTATTTTGGTTGTAGTTATAAATTAATATGTAACATTTAAAACCACGACGTAGCATGATTTTAAAAATGATTCGTCAATCCTGTGATCGTCATTACTGTGAACTTGTTGTTCACAGAACTTGTATTTTTTCGATGTTTAAAACAAACACTTTTGTATGGCATTATTCAGAGTCTGGTCATGGAAAAGGACGCCAGACGGTGTAGGTGGCTACTTAAAAAGACATAATGATCGACGAGTGGTTTTGTGGAATGACATTCCAGACCATCAAAGTTTGATATTATTTTTTGAAAAAAAATGGAAAATCACTTTTGGAAAAAAATGACCTCTTGGTTAGGTTAATGCCAATAAATGATATATGTATTATTAGGCCAATAGAGAACATCTTCTTTTTCAGAATAGCTTTACAAAACCTATCAAGGCACGATGAAAGTTCATCAAATTGTTTGGGCAAAAGAAAACCCAGATTATCTTCAAACCAGGCGACTGAGTTGTTTGGAATGTCATTCAGACATCACTTGTCGTCATTTAAGGCTGGAAAATGTAATCACCAATACAATTATTACATGCAACACAGAAAATGAGCCCTCAATACCATCATGCTCTAAATTACGTGTTGATGAAATTTATTCTGATAGGTGAAACAAAATTAGGCCTCTGAGACAAAACAGAGTAAATTTTTTGGCTGTTGAATATACCCAGAAAATTATAATAAGAGAGTTCGCACATTTTTATCATATAATGACTTCAGTGATTCTTATAATTTAGTATCACAGAAATGACGTTCGTACTAAATATCATTTCCGTGGACATGAATGTTTGATTTTTTTTATTGTCTTTTAAAATTATTGATCAAAATAATGTTTCATAATTTATGTTATCTTGGTTTAATGGTTTTCGGTAGAACATTTATTATTATCATAACTGTATTAATTCTTAAGTTATGATCACTCAGATCATTTCAGTGAAAACGTGCGTCAATTCTGTGAGACTTAAAAAATGTTTTTTCATGTTTTTACGTATTAAACGTAATGAAAATTCTGTTTTATGTTGTGATTATGGTATTTGATTGTATTTTGCAAAAAATAAATGTTTGAAACCCAAAAAATCCTCACTTCAATTTTTGTGATTTAAGAAAGGCCATTTCGTATAATGACCCATTTATGGAAAAATATGTAAATATCAATTCATGTTATTACATAAAACAAGTTGTGAAATGATGTTTTACCGCTGCTGGAAACCGACTGCCAGTTTTGATACCGTCTCCTTTAATTTTTTGTTTTAGAGAATCATGCCGGAATCGACACTAAAAACAAAGCTGTATAAACTTGAAATTTTTTGCCTCCCTGAAGGAAAAACATAACAAAAAAAATACTTGTAAGTCATTCTATGACAGTGATGCCAGATTGGGGTATTAATAAGCCATTGTTGCGAAAATTTTGGTCTGGGCGAGATTTTGACTAAATAGTTGGCGAAAATAAAATATAATTGGCGATAAACATATTAAAAGAAATACATCAGACACAAAGGATGAAGAAGCCGAAAAAATTTATTTCATACCATGTGACATGATCTGAAAAAAGGTGCCATTCTTAATCCGAATGAAAAAAAGAATAAAGTTATATGACCATTAGTTTGCTATTAAAAAGTCACTCGTCCATATCATGCACATGCACATCATTCGTTCATACTCATGGATAAAGTATAATCGTAAAGAAATCATGTTATATCCATACTCCTTGTATTCTCTACTCTTCCATTCCACTAGTGGCACGAAAGAAATCCACTAGAATAAAATATATGAAACATGATACGATGTCTAATACAGATTGCAATAAAACCCTTTTGCGTATGATGTGTCATGCCAGCACTGTCGTCTAGGAGACATGTTTGATGGTATGAACTTCGAATTCAAAATAACATTCACACCTTCTGTAGGACCAGTTTTGTTAGAACACAAAGTTTTTCGACTTATATAAATAAATTAAAACACAATTTTTAATGAAAGTAAAAAAGTGGCTACTACATAAACATACAATGAAACCGAATATAATACACACACACACACACTCACACGTATTACTTACCTAGCATAACTTATAACCAGGGCCGTCTTTATTCTGTTGGAGGCCCTGGGCATATTAGGATAATGGGGCCCTCTAAAAC
The DNA here is from genome assembly GCA_902850365.2 of Chilo suppressalis. Lineage (NCBI taxonomy): Eukaryota > Metazoa > Arthropoda > Insecta > Lepidoptera > Crambidae > Chilo > Chilo suppressalis. The sequence continues at coordinate 3,310,413 of OU963896.1, read as the reverse complement.
TTTGATGTGGATTATGACTTGAAATAGAGTGAGTCATACTGATGAGTGTACTACTGATGATTTTTCTTATATGTATATTTAAATTTATCTAAGCATGCTGAAGTCGGAAAGCCTAATTTTTGGGCGTGAGTAGTATAGCTTCACTTATGTAAAAGCTAGTAAGTTGGTATTGCAGTCAGTACTTTAGGTTCGATTTCATCGAATTATAGGTATAAGTTTTTGGTTATAAATATTAGTTATCTTACAGGAACTAGGGACTTTGTATTTGATCCCAGGGGGGTCCCTATCGATCGCGGGGCCCTGGGCACTTGCCCAAAGTGCCCACTGGGAAAGAGGGGTCTACTCATAACATTTCAAATAATACTCATTTTATTAAGACGCCAATCGATTTATTGTAATGTTTACTCATAAAATTTACTGAGTTATCAATGATTGTAAAAAGATTGTGGTTTTATTAGACCACGATGAAAGTTAACTTTTAAAGGTTTTAGGTCCTAAAAAATTCAGGCTTACAAAAAAAATAAGAACAGGCATTCCTTAGCTGGGAATCAATCAAACCCGAGTCGTCCATGTAGCAGGCGAGCTTTCTACCACTGAACCACCGATGCTTGTTAATAAGGTCTGAATTTTTAATAATAAAAGTAATGCAATATGTAAAAGATGAACGAAAAAAAAATGCGGTGACGTAATAAAAGTTTCACTTTATAAAATATGGTTAAAAAAATCTATTTTTTGCCAATTTATGTTTTCGCGTTTTTTTCTACAAACAATATAATATTGACGTGCATAAGATAACATTTAATCTGGTGGAATTAGAAAATTGCTTCTGGCAGCCCTGTTCTGTGATGTCAGTGTTTATTGTCATTGTTATGTCAATGTCAAAAACAGCGTGTTACTTTTGGACATACCTACAGATTACAGCAAGCACATATTTTTAGGTTATAAGCTCCTAAACAATCTGTTTTTCATTAAAGTTAAAAGAAAATGTCGTTCCGCGGTAGAGGAGGTGGGGGCGGCCGTGGAGGTTTTGGTGGCGGAGGCCGGGGCCGAGGTTTCGGCGGTGGTGGCGGCCGCGGACGCGGAGGCGGCGGCGGCGGTGGTTACAGGCAACAATATGACGCTGGACCACCTGAATCCGTGATCCCGCTAGGTCACTACGGTTGGACGGTACAAGACGACCTCATATGTAAAGTAGATATCGAAGACGTGCCGTACTTCAACGCGCCCATTTTCTTAGAAAACAAGGAACAAATCGGCAAAATCGACGAGATATTCGGCAACCTCCGCGACTACTACGTTTCAGTGAAGCTCGGGGAGAACATAAAAGCCAAGAGTTTTAAAGATGGGCAGCAATTCTTCATCGATCCCGCAAAGTTGTTGCCGTTGAAGAGATTTCTGCCACAGCCGCCTGGTGCCAAGAGAGGCGGTGGCGGGCGTGGTGGTCGCGGCGGGCCGAGGGGTGGGAGGGGCGGCTTTGGCGGTCGCGGGGGCGGCGGCGGTTTCGGTGGTGGTCGCGGCGGCGGTGGCGGGTTCGGCCGAGGCGGCAGCGGCGGTAGAGGTGGCGGTTTCGGCCGAGGTGGTGGCGGAGGTTACGGCGGCGGACGAGGCGGAGGCGGCAGGGGAGGCGGCTTTAGAGGCGGACGCGGCGGCAGATAGTGCTTCAACAATCATTCTAGGATTTAAGATACAAATGACTGTATGTGTGCAATCCAAAAGTGCATGTCAGCAGGCCCTCACCATGCAAGTTAAACTCTTGTGTAATAAGATATCAATTATTGATATTTGATTTATATTGTTTGAAGGTCTATCGGAAGGTGATCCCTAACCATCAGATGAGCTGTGAGCTTGTATTCCCCTATAATATTTATAGACACATTAATGACTTAATATCTGAAGGCAATAAGTTGTAGTTTCAATAAACTTAAACGTTAAATGTATGTAAATAAATACATTTTTAAAACAAATATTGAATGTAAACTCTCATAGCTATTAACGGGATTGTTACCATTTACCTTTTTTTATGAGTCTCTGATATTTCAGCACTGTTGTAAGTGCCATGTTCACTGTGTTACTCCATGTGTCCATGAAAGTATAAAACAATATAATGTATACTCTTTTTAAATACAAATATACAAGAATGATCCTATATGGTGAGGGCCATTAAAATGTAAGAGACCAATTATAATATTAAGAAACCAAAAAAATTGTTTTCTTTCTGACATATATACAAGTCGTAATTATTAAGTTTTCCTTATAATTATTAGTTTAGAGGTAATAGTTTAGTTAGTATCAGTAGTAACAAGGGTAACAAAGAAATAAATAGCTCATAAACAAAAAAGAGGATAAGTTACAACACATACAAGATTTAATGATTGCGAACTATCTCGAGTTACAGTAAAGACATTGATTTTGTGATATGAAGGTAATCAACTAAATAAGTTTCTCTGTTACCAGTTTTATATAGACTTAAAAAATAAATAAAACAAGATTTAAATAATACAATTACTTATTATTAACTTAACACTGAATAAATACCAGTTACAGCTACATTTATAATTCTGTATTTTCTAATTCTGCTTTACCAGAACTGGGCACATATTTGCTTTGATTTACTGCTTTTCCTCTATGATTGAAAATTGCAAATGATGGCATATTATACTGGGTTTCCCAAGTGAGGGTGTTAAGTTCAGCAGCGGCAGGAATCTCTCGAAGGTTACCAGCTATATTCAGGACTCCCCACATTACTGCAAATAAGCTAGCAACTGCTTGCACCACAATCTATAAACAAACACAATTTTGAATGGAAAATAAATATGTTAATGTAACATTTGTTCAAAAAAGGCATGAAATAGTAGAACATAAATAATTAAACTCCCACAGACAAGTCAAATCCATCCATTTGTAGAATAAAGGTCAATTTTCTAGCTGCAAAGTAGTGTTCAATAACGTTTACTTCTTTTTGTTATATTTATTATATCAAAATCTCTAATCTATTTCAGCGAAATATTCATAACAAATTAATCATTATTTGATTGTTCTTTGAACTCATGAAAGCAGCTTTTAAATTTGTTTAATATGGTGTTTCAATTGTTTTTGTTATAATTCTGTGCTCCTTCAATATATTATTTATTTAAGTCATTGATAGCCTCAAAAATATTTGCTTTGTATGCTTTAAATACTTACATCTAAAGGTAGAGTTGTAAATTCTTGTGAAGTTATCCTTAAATATGAACGATCTGTAAGGAAATAATAAGAGAATTAGGTTAGCCAACCAAGTTCTTACTACGCAGAATGTAAGTTATTCAGTTACGCATAAAATTATTTAATATTAAAGAATATTTATACGCTGCATTATGATTACAAAATAGATATTTCAGCAGCTCAGTTACAGAATGTTTTATTGATAATATTTTTATTGTTTAATCAAGAGTAACAAAAAATTTTGATAAATGTAAATTATAATAATAAGTTGGTGTTCCTTCTGAACCTAATCATTTAACTTACGTTGAGCAGCTGAGAAAGCCGAATGAAATAGAGAAATATACCCCACGAAAACAATGATTTTATGAAACGACGACATAATGATCACAATTTAAATGTATAATTTTGTCTTATGCATCAAATATTGAAGGCAGCAGCAGTTGAGGATGTATTTGAGATATGTTTTTATTTCTTCTTCATAAAAAATGTTTCTAATTAAAGTAATTTTGCCTTCAACCTATCAGTATCCTGTCAGTCCACTGTCAACTCAGTTTTTTTTAAGATTCTCACTTTTTAGGGAAGGCTAAAGGAACAATTCCCATACAGCCTACTCTTTAGTTATATCAATCTTTTTTTTTCATTAGAATGTCGGTGTGACGCATTCTAATATTTCTTGGAGTGTTTGGCACGAAGTATCGAGTTGGCTTTTTCGATAAGCTTCTGTGAGGTAGTCAACACAACAATAAAGTTCTCACGTCCACTTGACATTAATAGCGTATACTTTAATAATTTCACTGATTCTTCAGTTGTGCAGACAGACGGTTGTTGTTGACATGAAATCATACCAATTTTATTTTAGAATATCCATTATGAACCAATATAAGAATAATTAAAATAAGATGCCAACCGTACTCCATGAAAAACTCTCCTTGTTGACAGAGATTTTACAGAGTACCACCAGAAAAAAATCCAATTAAGTAAAAAAAATAGCTAATTCTTCAATATTACAACATTATGACCTCCATTTATATAAAATAATATTAAAATTTTCAAAACAAAATGGGCTTATTTATTTTTGACATGTATGTTGTAAGAGTGAGACAAAAGGCTTCTTTGTTGCGACTATTTCAGTTACTAGCCTCTTCAAAAATACTGGCTCTACATTTGTATCGTGAAGTTCCTTGAACACGTGTGAATATGAATGTGGATGGTTCTCGCAGCTTCACGCGCGTCCGAAGTAGAGGCATCACCAATAAGGATCAATCACATAATAGCAAATCTGATTTTTACTAAGGACATCGTACGCGCATTAAATTACTAAGCATTTTATTTATTCAATTATTAAAACCCGCCAAGAAATGATGGATTTATTAAAGTTTTTCTGAACGACTCCTTGAAACGCGCGCTCTAGCTCAATTCTTTACAATGACGTCATTTGTTATGGTACGTGCGACCGTTCGAACATAGTCACCACGGAGTACCCCCACTAGAGTCCGCATCACGTAAATTTTGTTTGGAATCAAAATCGCCAAAGTCGGCGGCGTGCAGGGAGATCAGCCGCGTTGTGATTGGACACGTCAAGGTCAGATGATATACTCAGTGCAGCGAAGTGATGAGGGTAAGATCGATTTTAGAAAATATCGATATTTTCTATCGATAAATAAAGGACACCCGGCATTGGTACCAATTCTGGCGTGATTCTCTAAACTTAAAACTAAATTTAACATCAGTCTCTCCTTTTCATTCTGTATAGAGAATGACAAGGATATACTGCTGTCAAATTTAAGTTTAGGTTTAGAGAATCATGCTAGAATCGACACCATTATGTGCCAAAGTTGTATACTTTTTTATTTTTTTTATCTGTGTTTCATAATTGGGTAACGTAGTCTGGCAATATTTGTCATCAGCAGCTAGCTGTCAATGTCAAATACCTAGGTTTGTCAATATAACCTCTATATGTAGCAGGGTCGTCAAGAGAAATAACGGATAAAAAGGCAATCACAGCAGAGAACATTCACAATCACAGTACGCGGGAGCGAATGATTTTTTTGTTTGTATTTTAGGATTGTCAAATTGACATTTGGTTTTTTATTTAGAAAAAGCAAAGGAATCATGGTTTTTACAGTCACTTGAGTAATATTTTCAAGTAAAATTCTGTCCCTTGAAGATTTAGGGTTTCCATATCAAAAAATATTAATCATTATATAACTTCTTTCCACGATTCACTAAAAATAAGGCAAAATTAGTTTTATGTAGCAAATAATTTTGGCTTCATTTTGAGACCAAATTCAACTGTATACAAGTTTAGCATTTTTTCTAAGAAAAGTGCCGGATCTCCATTGTACAGAGGCCTAGTACTTTGGTGCGCTAGTGTAGCTATGCGCAAACATACTCTCTCCACTTTCTTCCAGCGTTCTAATTACATGACGCGACTAGTAACTACATACTAAATAAAATATAAGCAACACAAAAAACACGTAAAAAAAATATCTAGATAGACAATAATATGCTGTTTATGACAACTTTTAAAACTTAAGGCGCCTTACTCATCGACTCGGTACAGGTTCGTTTTCTTTGCGGGAGTGACAGGATGGGCGAGTCGAATGATTCGGTAGCATTCGGAAGCACTCAGCACAGCAAGCTAAGTATCCGCTCGGAAAAGATTCTGTACAGCAACCACTTAGTGAGAAAGCTCTCATTTAATTAAATGCACTCGGAAAAATCTGTTCAGATTCGGTACAGGATCGAAAACAAAACAAACTCGCACCGACCCGTAGATGAAGGCGCCTTAATTATTATTTTCTGGGACTTATGACAGTAAAAAATATTAGTAAAAGACATTTTTACGAAGATTTTATTTATTTATTCAAATACATTTTTGTATAAGTACAAAAAATTATAACAATTCGCCTTAGATTAAATCAAAATGGAAAGATATCAAAAAGAGACCCTACATGGATACGCGTCTCAAAAATGAGCCAAAAAAACCTGAACTTATTGCCAATGTTGTCAACTCCCTAAACCCTATCGCTCAAGTATGGTGTTATAAGATCCGGATTGGTCCTTTCATTGATCCTAAATCATTTCTTAAGTTATGTTTCGTAAAAATCGCAATCAAAACTCTGAGACAAGTCACTATACACACGTAGAAGTGCGCAATGGAGTTATATTATTTTATTTCAAGAGGTCATGAAACAATGAACACGCAGCAAATTCATTAAATATGCAAACTAGAGTAGGACCCAATACAATAGTATCTCAATTACCGATTTAGAAACTTTAACGGAAATTACCCCACAGATCTCCGGTCCTATTTTTATTTAAGTAGTTGGTTGATCGATATTTAAGATATTCGCGTAAGTTGGTTATTATAAGTAGATAATTCGTTTCGGGCTAACATAGTCACGAATTTGTAAATACCATTCCGAACGAATAACATACAACGTTTTTCAACACATTTGCGAGAAATAGTATACCTACATAATTTAAGTAATGAAGCAAACTTTTTCTTACACGAAAGTGACGTGCATTTCTAAATGGTGTCATGTGTGGGTGGTGAAAATTAAAACTACATCTTTCGTCTCTTTTTCTTTTTAGTATTAAAGTAAGACAAAGTATATATTAAAAACACTACCAAGGAGATTGAAATAAAAAAACCTCAAAGAATACGCACAGTTCCATATATGTATGCAGTATTTTTTTTTACTATATAGCCCGTAATTTTGAACTGTCGAAAAAAGTATTGGGACACATTTTGAGCGCTCGTGGTCTATCTAGGGTATTTAATATCGTTAATTCCATGTCTTTATCTAGGTCATAAAGTATACGCACTTAATTTCATACAAATCGGTTTAATCGTGTAATAGTAACAAACATCCATAAAAATTTTCGGGTTTAAAATTTTAGTACGATATGATTAAAAACTGTTGGTTGTATACTCATGATATCTGTACCCTTAGTACGAGTTTGAGCTCACGAAAACTATCATAGTTTTCGTAATTGTAAATTATGTTTCTGTGTCCATTTCGGTGAAAAGTAACCAAATATACTTAAAATTTAAGAACATGCAAATGATTTAATGATAGAATCTAAACACTGTTTATTTGTATTGAAACGAAAACAATAAAGTCATTAACCTTAATACGAGTGCGAGCTCACGAAAACTATCATAGTTTTCGTAATTGTAAAACTCGTACTAAGGGTACTGTTATTGTATACGATGAAATAAATAGTTTTTATTTATTTTTTCTATTTCCGTAGCTGACAAACTTATCGATAAACTTACGGGTACAGACATGAGCTGCGTCAAGTCACTAGCAATACTCGTGCCGTTGTGAGAGCGGAATAGCATATATGATGCAGCGCATGCGAGAAAGGGATAGTGTTAAAAGACATCAACGCGTTCACCAAAAAATAAATACAATTAAAAGCAATTTCATATAAGAGTATTTTTGTCTTTTTGTAATGCATTTAAACTTACCGGTGAAAAGTAATACCATCTTTTTGAAGACTGGAAGTTTTACTCCACTTTCCACATAATTTAATTGCACAGTACGGCATTTTTTCTAGTTTTTTAAAGCAAAAACGAGAGAAGCACTTCTGCTAACGCTCGGCTTCGGAATGAAACGATGTATAGCGACGTCTGTGGGCGTGTCTCACGCATACGTAATATACTACTTAAGCTTGGCGTAAGCGCTTGCCCTTGTATGCGGACTCTAGTGGGGGTGCTCCATGATAGTCACAAACGATCACGAACCAAAACCACGAAAATACTAGAGACATATTTTTCCAGAACACGGCGGGCGGGTCACGACATGAATAATCGCGATGAAGGTGGAGTGGTGCAGTTTATTCTATGAGCCATATGCATTGCATAAGGGTCATATTAGAATAAACTGCACCGGGGCGTAAGGGTGAAAGTGCAACGACATCTGCACTTGTTGATAACTCATGCGCGTTACCTACGTATAAGTAAGTACTACGTACTCGCGGTGCTAGTTAACTCTCAAACTGGACTTTTCTTGAACGCGTCGATTATCGTATATAAACGCGCCTCGCAGCAACAGTTGAGTTTCAACAGCGATTTCGGAACAAATACAAAGTGCAGGTAAGGTGTTCAAGTGCGATTATTTAAAGAATTGTATAGTGTCAAGTGAGTGTAGTATTGTTTGCTAAGAAAGAACTGTGAACTGTGTGGTGAACAAAGAACTGTCAAGCGTGAACTGGCATATAATTTCGAACCTCATCCCGACACCTATCAATGTTATACATTAAAATATTCCCTGACAAATACGCATTTATATAAGAAAAACCCCATCCATATCTAATCATCATACATAATTTCATACATACAAACTTACAGGTCGAATTGAGAACATCCTTTTTTTAAAGTCTGTTGAGTAAATGTAGTGCAGAGCACTTCGCAACAATCAGAATTTTTAATATGTATTGACCTCAGATATTATAGAATCATAGCTTCCAAAGCCTACGAAGCTGCTTACTGCAAAAAGTATGATGGAGCTTTAGGAATAGGAATCTATGAAATAGGGGTAAAGATCTTCAAAACCTATGTGGTCGGTTTACATACGAGCATTGAGTCTACAATCTAGTATGAACACAGCTGTTTCGAAGTTGTATACGATCATACACTAAGTATGTACGAGTAAATGAATACATACATACCTACCTTGAGATTTTTAAACGAATTTTATTTAAACTTCAGGCGTTTCCTCGGGTTGATTAATAAACAAATATTTGTTTCTTAGGTTTTCATTTGGTATATGCTCTAAGGTTTTCACGCACACCAGTCATTAAATAAAACAAGTTTCAACGGTATAGATGCGCTGATTTATTTGTTTTTCGACACTTCGCATCCTTTTCAGGATACGTCATCAGAATTAATTAATAATGTAAAAATTTCCCGTTTATAATATTAATGGAATTATGAGAATCTCCATCAAATTTTATTTTAATTTTATAGGTACCTACCATGTACCTGCGAATATTTTTTTTAAACCTTATTTGCGCTAGATACCGCAATACTTACATCAAAATGATCTTCATTCTCGGTCGCGAACTTGTTCTTTTATTGGTCTGAGCGGGCGCGTTTCTGTAACTAAAGCACTGTAGTTCGATGGCTGGAGTGGCAGGTAGAACTGCTGTACCAGCTATCTTCACGTCTGGACTTTAAGCGAGTGTGCTTATGACCACGCGACACGACTGAAGTGAAACTTTTTTAGCTCCAATGATCTGAAAACCATAAACTTAAGCTGATGATTTGTTGATAAAAAAAACCACCAATCCGCACTGGCTCTATTATCAATCACCCACCAATCCACGCTGGGTCCGGTATCACCCACCAAGTACTAGATTCATGTATTTTGTGACGGGTTGTTTATTGTTTACCGATGACTCATCGGTGCTCGCGTAACGCAAAAATTATAACACATTCGCCAGTTTACCCCCCAAGTCAAGCGTGCCTAAAGAAGTTTCACTTCAAAAAGTTGCTGTATCCTTGTCATTCTCTATACAGAATAAAAAGGAGAGACTAATGTTAAATTTAGTTTTAAGTGTTTTTTAGTATTTAGTATTTTTTTTAAACATTTGTGAATAATTAATAAATTCATAAATTTTCCATATCAATTTTATCATTTCAACACCCACTAACCTCAGGCACTAACCTATGGTCCTTCGAGCTATACCTCGCGCGCATAAAATAGTGTTTTTCATTCATAGCGCCCGCGAATTCATGCCAATATGTCATGGCATCGCGGCACAAGTTTGGAGCCGGTAATATGCCGGCATTTCAGTTGGTTATTCGTGTAAGCTATTTCTAAGCTTGACATCAGTCGGGGAGACTATTGTCGAGTCAACAAATAGTGAATAAGAATAGCAAAATGAAGTGCCGGCATTACACTACAACAGTATGACAATGACAAATACATCACTCACTGGCTAATTCACTATGTCTGTGGCAATAAAATAGACAAAATCTGTGATCAAAAATTCAAACAAAACATTTTTATTTCAGATTCAGGCGTGTACAACAAGCAAAGCACCACTTTGGTCGGTCGGTTTTTAGTCCAGATTCACTGTTCAGACAGCAGTCCTCGCTTCGTCACACTGTTTAGTGCAAGTGCCAGACGAATGCTGCAGAATGCCCTATTCTGCGGAGAATCGAGACGGGCGGGGCAAAAGCGCGAGCGGGACATTTTTGGGAAGGACGCCTGAAAGTTGGGGTCAGTGAACCTCTTTCACTTCACTTAACGCACTGAAAGTTCAGAATTGTAACACTTTCATTTATGATTGTCAAAAGGTTCTTTTATTTTTGTTGGTATAAAATTTAAACCAAACACTGAATATCTTGGGCGTGGCATAATACAATCCTGTTTTTACAGGACTGCCCAAAAGGAGTCTTATTGTGGTTCACTTTAATATATGAAATTAAAGGGTTTGTTCCTTGTTCTTCTAGTGTTCTTGATTAAATTCATTTTTTTAATTCATGATAGCCACTTTATCTAGGGATGTAAAATAAGTGTGTTACATTGTTCAGAAAACATTAATGCGTTTAAAATCAACTTCAAAATAAACATATTTTGTGTTTAAGTGGCATTTGATATATTTAATTTACTGGTGATGTTCGAGTATATCTTTAAAAGTTGACACGATCTATTTTTTTGTGTCCTCAATAGTATTTATTGGATTGTTGCAATTTATTGAGTTATCTAAGAAAAATAATTAGATTGGACTCCTTGGACTCTCAGGCACTCCATTTCTTATAAAGTTCTTCAATTATTGAGCTGCATACATGTTTATAATGTTGTGAATTTCAATTAGTAATTTTATGAAACTTCTTAGTATTTTGTAAGAAGAATAGGCATGATGACGGGGTAAAGTAAACGAAAATCTATTTAGTCCGTCAGTTAGATGATCAAAAATAATTTACACATATTTTTTCTTTGGGCAATCAACCAAAAAATGACAAAGCGCAAAATTATAGCGCGTCAAAGTTTGGGAGTAGGGGCTCGTGACGTCACTTTTGAGTGAATTCTCACTTATAAGTGTACTCAAACGTGACGTCATGCGACTTTTCAAATCAATATATCTCTGCAATGTTTCTAATATGTGAAAAAAGAAAAAATACCTGTCCAATACTTTTTGATAATCTACCTGATAAATGAAGAAATAAAAATTAGTCATCATCCCTATTATGATGGTGTTTTTAAAATATTATTAATTCTATTGATTAAGAGATTTGTTTGCTAATTTATTGAGAAGCCATCCTGGCAATCCAATTAATAACAGAATAGCGAGCCAGCACTATATCATTAATGGGTGTTAAATGCCACCAATCTTTTAATCCCTACTGAAGCCATACAAAAAACATACCACTCAATATAGTATATATTTTATGATTTAAAAATACCGAAACCTTTATTTAGGCCTGTATTATAGAAAGATTCTCAGTGATTGATCTAGTAATGAGCATTGTTAGAAAGGGATGTCGCTATATATAGCACATAGCGACATCCCTTTCTAACTATACTCAAGTAAAGATCAACACTTAGTTATCATTCTGTAATAATGTAAAGTAATGGGCCTTAGACAGAAATGATAATATGAATAATTGTGCTAAAAGTGCAAGATTTAATTTCTATATGAGGGAATTTTAATCAATGCAACAGATTGGGGTATTGTATTTTATTATACATAACCATCTCTCCAATAAAGAGCGAGAGGAAGAAATATAAAATGTTTATTTTTCACAGTTAAAAAATAGTATTTCCTCAAAATATCACATGTGGGTAGACCAAATTCAGTTTAGATCTGGGTATATTTTTAATTAGTATTTCAAGTTTCTTACTATGGAATTGACTTCCAAGTATTATGAATTAAAAACTTCTTAGGTAAAGGATGACATATTTTCATATTTTTTTTGTGGCACTTTTTTAGGAAGTCTTGTGTTTTATTTCATAATTTTAAATACTAATACTTTAAGTTTCATAATATTTCATAGTTTGTTTTGATCCTTTAAATATGAGTTTGCATTTATTATAGTACTAGCTGTGCCCTGCGGTTTTACCAGCGGTTTATTAGAGATATTTTCCTGCAGTAAAACATAGCCTATATGTTAATCCAGGGTGTCAGCTAACTCCATAATAAATTTTATTAAAGTTGCTCCAGCCGTTTAGATGTGAAGAAGTAACAAACATACACACTCACAAACTTTCGCCTTTATAATATTAGTGTGATAATATTAGTGTGATACTTGAGTCTATAATAAAATATACAAAAATTGTTTGTTACAGCCAAAATATTAATATTCTACACAATCTTCTATGCAACATTGGTGTCACTATTTGCTATATGTATGGTGACATTCCTGCAGCAGTTTATAAATCCCCGTGTACCAAGACTCCAGCAGGAGTATAGTGTGATTGGTACGAGTCCTGGTCTCGGATTCCGACCACTGCCAGAAGATGTTCGTAGCACTCTCATTTACTATAAAGGAACTGGTTATGATAGCTACAGTTATTGGGAGAAACAGCTTATTGAATTCCTTTCAGGTAAGTTACTAATTCTAGATTGAAATATTTACCAAGCATTAATTTTTTGCATAATATTAAATGAGCTGGCAAACGAAACAGTATAATTATGCATCTGGTCAAACTACTTATTTTTTAAGTCCGGAGGATTTGGGCCTGCTCTATTTGAATGTCAACTAATTTTCAATCGAAACTGCCTAAAACAGTGTTAAAATTACTAAATTTATAAATTAAAAACCATGCCAAAAGCTCGATGTAAGTATGTCATTCAGTTTTTTACACCTCCTGTAAAATTAAATTTTTTGTAATGTTATCAATTTGTTCGCTAGCTCCTCAAATTTAATGCTGTTATTTTTTTGTTAAACAATAAAAAGAATGAAAAAGTATTTTCCTGATATGATTTTATTGTATTACTTTTTCATGTTATTATAATATTATCATCATCAGCCTATTAATGTCCCCACTGCTGGGGCACTGTTATTATAGTGTAAATTGTAAGTTTATTGTACAAGATAAAAGGTCATATATGTGCACAATATCAAAAGGTCATTTATGTGCTTAGCTTCAGCTCACACCGAAATGCGACGCGACGCGACGTTGCTCGCATATTTTAATAGAGCAACTCAAAACAAAACTTTATTCACTACACTAAAAGACACACATTTCATTGTTGGTGCAACATATTCTGCATTCAAACAATGAAATGTGTATCTTTTCGTGTAGTAAATGTGTTGGGTCGCTCTTTAAAACGAGCGCGCAGTGTCGCGTCACGTCGCGTTTACATTTTGCTCAGTTAATGTACCAAGTTGAAAGTTCATTTGTGCATAGTGTAAATGGGTAAGATAATTTATGTGCACAGTATACAAGATGAAGGGTCAGACGGCAGGCGCTGGTGCGAATATCTTCGACTGCGACTTCAACAAGTTACCGCCGCACGGCAAAGTGTGCGACGTGGACGTGCGCGACTGGGCGCCTTGTACAGAAGAGAACCACTTCTCCTTCCACAAGTCGTCGCCCTGCATATTCCTCAAGCTCAACAGGTAACTATACCACTAACTGCAGCGACTTCAACATTTGCCGCCACACGGCAAGGTCTGCGACTCGGAGCTACCAAGAAATATCACTTCTCCTTCTACAAGAGGTCGCCCTGCATATTCCTCAAGCTCAACAGGTGACTACTACTAACTGCAGTGACTTCAACATCTGCCACCACGCGGAAAAGTGTGCGACTCGGAGCTCTGCACCGAGAAATATCACTTCTCTTTCCACAAGTTGCCGCCCTGCATCTTCCTCAAGCTCAACGGGTGACTATACCACTAACTGCAGCGACTTCAACATACAGCCGCCACACGGCAGGGTGTGCGACTTTGAGCTCTGCACCGAGTAATATCACTTCTCCTTCCACAAGTTGCCTCCCTGCATCTTACTCAAGCTTACCAGCGACTTCAACATCTGCCACTACACGGCAAAGTTTGCGACTGGGAGTTATGCACCGAGAAATATCAATTCTCCTTCCACAAGTTGCCGCCCTGCATCTTCTTCAAGCTCAACAGGTGATTATAGCACTAACTGCAGGGACTTCAACATACTGGCGCTACACGGCAAGTTGTGCGACTCGGAGTCCTGCACCAAGAAATATCACTTCTCCTTCCACGCCCTGCATATTCCTCAAGCTCAACAGGTGACTACTACTAACTGCAGTGACTTCAACATCTTCCACCACGCGGAAAAGTGTGCGACTCGGAGTTCTACACCGAGTAATATCACTTCTCCTTCCACAAGTCGTCGCCCTGCATATTCCTCAAGCTCAACAGGTGACTACCACTAACTGCAGTGACTTCAACATCTGCCACCACGCGGGAAGGTGTGCGACTCGGAGTTCTGCACCGAGAAATATCAATTCTCCTTCCACAAGTTGCCGCCCTGCATATTCCTCAAGCTCAACAGGTGACTACCACTAACTGCAGTGACTTCAACATCTGCCACCACGCGGAAAGGTGTGCAACTCGGAGCTCTGCACCGAGAAATATCACTTCTCTTTCTACAAGTTGCGGTCCTGCATCTTCCTCAAGCCCAACGGGTGACTATACCACTAACTGCAGCGACTTCGACATGAAGGGAGGGCAAATGGAACCTTTGGAGTTTTGGGAATATGTTAGTAAATAAGCAGCATTGAAGGTTAATATAAATTTGAATGTAAGCTATGTGAACAATGTTGGGAACTTTTTAAATTATTACATTGTGCTTCTTATTGGATGGATTCAAAAGAGTTTCGTCATGCTTCCAATTAAAATTAAATAAATAAATATTTCCAACACTCACACCAATTAGCCTAGCCCCAAAGTAAGCACTGTAAGGCTTGTGTTATGGGTTGCTAGGGTAACGGATAGAATACATATACTGTACAAATATAAGTATATTTATATAGAAATACATATTAAACATCCATGAATGGAGTACAAATGCTCGTATTCATCACACAAACATCTGCCCCCATCGAGATTGGAACCTGGGACCTCTCGAATCGGCGACACTATGAAACCCGGCGTACAAACCACTCGGCCACGAAGGTCGTCATAACTGATAAATAAATATTGACTCATGATCAGCATCAGCATATTAATGTCCCCACTCTTGGGGCACACTGGCCTCCTCTACGGATGAAATACGCAGCTTGGGCCCACGACACAGGCCCAGTAGGATTGGCGAGTGCTTACGACTGCAGATGCAGTCCGATTTGAAATGCCTTCCGAAGCACAGAGGACTTCGAGATAAGAATTTTTAGGTCACCAACAATTGCGAAAGTATCCTAATTTTCATGATCACAAGCCGAACGCGCTTACCACCTGCGCCTGGCCCAGAAGAAACCTTGTTGCCCATACCTTAGGGCCAAATTAAAACGTGGCTGCGTGAAAGAACTCAGAAATCACACTTGACAGAGTGGAAAACAGGTGAAGGATGCCGGCAAATATAGAAGGCAGTTCTAGCGGCAAACAAAAGACTTGCCCGCATCCTTAATAGGGACAAACTCCGCAAGATTATAGGAAATCTGGTCATTGCCCCCATAAACCGGGACCTGTATACAGTAGAAGTAACAGATAACCCCGTATGTAGAGGATGCATGGAGGCAGAAGAAACGCCACAGCATGTTATCATGGAATGCAAGAGTGTGGCCGACCAACGGACACGACTTCTCCAGTCGCCAGCATCGCTTCCAGAAGCCTGCAGCAGTTTCTCAAGGCTGCTTTCCTTCTGGACTAACTTAGGCTGGCTGGAGGAAACGGAAATGTTCCGAGACACGCACAATGGTCCAATAATTGGAGAAAATTTGTCCAAAGTGGAGAAACCGCCCTGAGAAACTAACTAACCACCTGTGGGCCATTCGCCTAACGGAAATGCTTTGGTTAACGCTAACCCTTTCGATTTTATTTTGTTATTTCTGACCGCCAAAGGTTTTCAAATACCTTACGTTCATTTTCTTTAATATTGTTATCACCAATGCAAAAGAAAAAAAAAGCGAGGCATTTGAAAACATCAGGCGGCTAGAAATAACTAAATGAAATCGTAAGCGTTAGAGTTTTCCAAATTATTTCCGTTAGGCGAATGTCCCCATGGCACAGCGGTGACACTCTGTGTACGTGAGAGTTCCAGCGTCAGTGACCTTGAGCAGGAGCGTGTGTGCGCTAGGGTTGAACTTGGAATTTAGACTTGTGCCAATGAATATTTATGCATAGTAAGTTATTAAATGTAAACTGATTCAAGGATACTGGGGTAAATAATGAAGAATAGGTTTGATTTTATAATCAATTTTTAATCTTTTAATGTAGGTACTATAACAAATTGCTAACTTTTATATATTTTCTCCTTTTTCAATTCGTTTTATAATTCTTATTATTATCTAAATAATAATAAGATTGCGTAGCGTAGTCAGTCTGTGCGTGCAATGCAGTGCAACGCTATTATTTTACTATTTCGCTACTGCCATCCCTTCGGTCGAGGCAGTCGGCGACTGCCCTCTCCACGTCCCGCGCGCCGCGCAACGCCCCCGCACACCTCCAGACACACCAACATATAGCCGCGGGCGATTTTACGAGCACACATGCTTAAGTGTCGCTTCTTTTCGCGTAGTGCATATATTCTGTGCCCATGGGCCATCGAGCTCCTTGCTGCCACTTTCTAAATGTTTGTACAAATGTTATCTATGCAGGATATACGGCTGGCGGCCGGAGTTCTACAATGACACAGGCCACCTGCCGCCGGACATGCCGCGCGAACTGCGAACGCAGATCTGGAACATCACCAACTACAACCGGAACTATGTAAGTACTCGGCTCTTTGTGAAAATCTTCTTTGTTTATCCTTCTAACATAATAAATGTGAATTTTTGTATGTTTATTACTCAATCACGCAGAAACTACTGAACGGATTTGTATTAGACTTGCAACGAATATTCGGTATTCGGCCTATTCGGCTGCTTTTATTATATTCGGCCGATTCCGAATATCTACATATTATTCGGCCGAATACCGAATACTTGGTAATATATTTGGTCATAGAGAAATAATCCGTAAAATGAAAAATTAAAATCGATTGATTACGTATATATTCATATTTTTATTTCTGTTATATATAATCATTGGTACTCAACACAGGTACATAATATCAACTTCTGAATTGGAAAAATGGAGAATTCTATGTATTTGAATTATTGTGGTAATCAAAATTTAGAAGGCTAAGGTTCTTATTTCTTTTATAATCATTTATTAAGTAGTCATTGGTACATAAAACAGATACATATTTTTTTTTTCATTTTCTGTATTTAAGTTAAGATTTTTTGTATGCATTTGAATTATTTTCATAATCAAAATTTAGAAGGCGAAAGTTATGGTGCAGAAAAACTAACTTTTCTGCATTTTTAGGAAGTGGTTTACTTCTTTTTTTCTCGTAGACCACCCCAGCTTCAGAGAAAAGGCGCTCTGAATAAACACTACTTCCTGGCGCCGACAAATATTTTGCTGCAATATTATCAAACACGGAAATTCTAATTTCCTTGCTTGCCACCATGTATACGGGTTGTCATGACGTGATATCTCTTATCTAATAGACAAGTCCGTCCGTCCGTCCGTGGTGCTATTTCAGCGGCCAAACCGTAAGAGATAGATATAGAGAATGTTTAAGTTATAAGTTAAGAATAGTCTGATAAGACTACAAACCGGATGTGAGTAACGTAGCACTTCCGGTTTTCGAGAAATCACGTGATTTCTATTTCAAACGAAACCACACAAAATCTCCGAAGTTCTCAATTAATTAAATACATTTTTTTTTGGGGTGAACATTTGGTTCACTGGTTTGCTAGTATATTACTAATATTTAAGAAAAGATCAGAACAACAGCGGGCGCGCGAGCGATGAGTACATTAGAACAAAACAAAGGAGCGCGAAACAATCACGTCGGTACAAGTTTTTGGCGCTAAAATCCAGCCGAATACTTTTGCCTAATATTCGGTTATTCGGTCAGGGGCCTCGCCGAATATTCGGTATTCGGTATACTGCCGAATATACTGTTCGTTGCAAATCTAATTTGTATGAAATTTTGGTACAAGTTTACGATCTGGATTGAGATATAGGTTACTCTTTATCCCGGAATATGTCAGATTCCTGTGGGATTCACAAAAGACTAGTACTACTAGACTAGTAAAGTATAAACGAAGTCACTACCAATGCCTGTACGCTTAGATGTTTTAAACTGCGGAACGGATTTTAATCCAGATTTCACCAAAAGACATACCCATGCAAAGCCGGGACGGGTCGCTAGGGACGTAGGGACTAATAATTACAACTTTATTTTGTTTTTGGTTTTTTTATGGTTTCATGCATCGGCCGTCCATTCTAAAAGTCCTGTAGTAGTGCAGTAGTCTCTTCCCTACACTCACCTGCTCAGCCAGAGGTTCTGGTTATGAATTTTGTGAATTTAATTTATATTATTTCATTTTGATAAACATAAAACTCATAATTTTATCCAAATATCAAGTTAGTCATTGGCGTGGTGGCGGACAGCCCAATCTCTATTACATCAATAGGTTGATGAAGTTGATATCAATACTGTAGGCTAACATGGTGTGGGTCTCGTGTCACGGGGAGACTCCTGCGGACCGGGAGAACATCGGGCCGGTGCGGTACCTGCCGTACCCGGTCTTCCCGGGGTACTTCTGCCCCTGAGAACGTAGAGATAGTTAGATATATTATATCATGACATCAATACTGTAGGCTAACATGGTGTGGGTCTCGTGTCACGGGGAGACTCCTGCGGACCGGGAGAACATCGGGCCGGTGCGGTACCTGCCGTACCCGGGCTTCCCGGGGTACTTCTACCCCTGTGAACGTAGAGATAGTTAGATATATTATATCATGACATCAATACTGTAGGCTAACATGGTGTGGGTCTCGTGTCACGGGGAGACTCCTGCGGACCGGGAGAACATCGGGCCGGTGCGGTACCTGCCGTACCCGGGCTTCCCGGGGTACTTCTACCCCTATGAGAACGCGGAGGGATATCTCAGCCCGTTGGTCGCGGTGCACTTTCAGAAACCTAAGAGTGAGTACAGTTTATATCCATATTAAATTTGGAAATGCGAAAGTGTGTTTGTTTTTCAACTCTTTTTAAGCTTAAATTTTATATAGAGATCACATTATCATTAGCACGAATCCATATCGAATTCGAATATAATGCGATTCAACTAAGAATAGGACCGACTGGGCGCCATATTGTGATGTCGTAGCTGTGAGACCAAATAGGGAGAGTGAGCAAAAAAAAATTTTATATAATAATATTTATTTACTAAGATTAAGTGAGAAAAAGCATCAGATTTTTCTAATAATATTTATTTATTAAGACTGTAAGAAAAAAGATTAATCAGAATCTAGCTCTTCTATTCCGCTCATTTCTGCATTACCGCCGGAGTAGTTATGAATAATCATGCACTATTACTAGGTCACATACGAACATGCATCCTTTATGTAATCGAAAGTTTGAAATCGAGTTTCTGAACGCAACTTTGATCAGTGACATTTGGTTGACGATTTAGGTTATCAACCATTCATGGCCAAAGCTCAGTAAGTGAAAAAAAATGTCTATCAATATTAATTATCAATATTTGTTATTGTTTGTTTACAAATGTTTGGTTTTTATTGTAGAATTAGCGGAGTGCTAAAAAAAGGGTTCCAAGTTTTTTTTTGCAAACCGCACTTTTCAAGCGACATTTGACAGACAGAGGTCATTGGCTTTCCTATTCTTATTTGAATCGCATTATATTTGAATTCGATCTCAATACGCGTCAAGAAGTTTTGGATGGTAATTTGAAAAGCGTCACAACGGACGACACAAAACTTCTTGACGTTTAGGCCTCCTGCCTGCTGCTATACAGGTCCGAGAAAATAATTAGACAGCTAGTTAAATTAATTGACTATTTCGTAACAGTAAATGAAGTTCAACAAAAACAAATTTCCCTTATATTTTGAAGCTATTGACATCAAAAGTTTCAACCATTAAATCACTATTTTAAATAAAATAACTTACTAAAGAGGAGCTCGATGGCGCAAGTGGTTAGCGGGTTCGGCTGCGATCGTTAAATTTAAGCAACTTTCGCAGTGGTCGGTCATTGGATGGGTGACCAAAAATCTTCTATCGTGAGTTCCTCCGTGCTTCGGAAGGCACGTTAAGCCGTTGGTCCCGGCTGCATCTGTAGTCGTTAGCACCCGTCAATCCGCATTGGGCCCGCGTGGTGGGTCATGGCCCAATCACCCTATTCCATCCATAGGGAAGGCCTGTGCCCCAGCAGTGGGGACATTAATAGGCTGATGATGATGATGAACTAACTAAAGTCTAATGTAACTTCACACCTTATCATATACATATACTTACCTAAAATTTTATCATGTTTTCACATGGGTATTCGTATTCGCTATTTGTAAAATTGACAACAAAGGACTCTTTTTAATTCCTGTAGAGTAAATAGTACTCAAAAACTTACATCCAAACTATTTATTTTGCTAGATGTTAATTATTTGTATTGTTTATTCCAGCTGGCATAGTGATAAACGTTGAATGTCGCGCTTGGGCAAGGAACATCGTGTACAACAGAAAGGAAAGACTTGGAGTCGTCCACTTCGAGCTAATGGTCGAATAGACGCTGAAAGTATGTATGTATAGGGTCTAAACAAGTTCGGTCTTTCGAGTAGACCGACAAAAGACCAACACTATACGTAGATTTATAATGTTGTAACGTTGATATTAAAATACCACCTGAAATTATCAATTAAGACTTTGTTGCAGCTAGGTCTTTCGAATAGACCGAGAGAAGACCACTTTTTTTAAGTAGATTTGTAGTTTTTAAGCTTTGATATTGAAATACCGTCCGTTAATGTTTATATGTATGAGATTTTGATCGAGAAGAACTGTCGCTATATTTTAATATGTTCTAGTTAGATACAGTTATAAAACAAAAAAAATCTCAATCGAATATGTACCTTAGTCAAAATACTTTAAGGTAGTAAAATCAGTTGGGAAATTTTTCATACTTCCGCATGACATGATGTGAAGCCGTTGTTTATTGTATGCACGTAAAAAATATGTATACAAATTCATCGTAATACTGTGCCTTATTCCAAAGGAAATAAGAATCTCGTGCTTAAATAATATAGGGAAACTGATGCCGTCCTCAATGCAGTTAATTTTTCTTTTATAAAAGACTTAATACATTAGATAAGTGCCAACGCGTGGTCTACCGAAAAGACCAAAGCTTTATTAGTGAACATATCTAATGTTTAAACTTAGATTAAAACAAAAAGTGAAGATGCGGTACGCTCATACTAGCATTATATAAAACTAGCAAACCAGTGAATCAAATGTTCACCAAAACCTGATTTAAAAAAAAAATGTATTTAATTAATTGAGAACTTCGGAGATTTTGTGTGGTTTCGTTTGAAATTCGTGATTTCTCGAAAACCGAAAGTGCTACGTTACTCAAATCCGGTTTGTAGTCTTATCAGACTATTCTTAACTTATAACTTAAATATTCTCTTTATCTATCTCTTACGGTTTGGCCGCTGAAACAGCACCACAGACAGACGGACGGACGGACTTGTCTAATAGATAAGAGATGCTCCGAGTCAACTACATAAGCAACTCTCACACACGCACACTTCCGTAAATAAACATTCAATCGAACGAGCGAGACAGAACTATACGCTTCAACGCAGCGCGAACGAGACAGCAATTCCGCGTCGCTTGGCAACCGACTGTGTTTTCTTTTCTCTCTCTACAAATGGCTGAACTGTATTGTTGTGCTTTTCTTGATAAGAAATGGCGAATAAGGTCTTTTTGGCTGGATCGGGAAGCGTCACTTTAGCGATTTTGTTTTTCTTGTTAAAAATTGAGTTGTGGCGGATGTTTGTGTCTAATAATGGTGGATTTTTAACCATTAAGTGTTCGGGAACATGCACAAGTGTTGGCAAGTGAAACAAAATAGCGGAAAGTGTCTTTCGACGTTTCCTCAAGAAGTCCACGGGGAGGTTCCAGTTAAATCCCCACACTTTTACTGAAACATAGGGAAAGGGGGATTGACTTGACTGCCACTTACTTTGACTTAATTTATTACTTTGACCACGAGTGCTATAGTATTTGTAAACATTTTTACACTTAACATTGGCTTAATACACAAGCCGTGCGAAGCTACATAGAAAAAAAATGGCGAATAAGTAAATAATATTCATGACAATCCGTGATTTTTAAGAAAAAGCAAATGTTATTATAGTTTTACGAATGAAAAGTGTTGCCGTGGCATTTGTTATTTGATTTTGAACTATTTGTGTTCTTTTTAAAGCATCGAAGACATTGTTTTATCCTTATAACACAGAATATACGCAATATTGTTATATTGAGTGCACATGCAGCGTGTTTGAATGTCCAGTTGTGATTGAAGCGAATTGTTGTCATGCACCACAATTTAAGCGGTACACTTTTGAGCCGCGAGTGCCGTATCTTCCCTTTTTGTTTTAATCTAAGTGTGTAAATAATTTATAGCATTAAATTAAATCAAGCTTTTAAGTAGACCGTAACGGAATCTCTGAACGAATCTTAGTATTATTAATAATTGCATTTTTTCTTTGATAATAACACAATAAGTCTGTAAATTTTCTTACTTGTCATGTTTAGTGAACAATCTTTACACTACGTTTTATATCAATAAACAAAGAAAATAAAACATACCACATGCAGATTTGTACTTTTTGAATATTAGAAAATACTTGAAATAAATGCGGTTTAAAATTATTCGAATAATCATTTTGATATTAAGATATATGAAAATTGTTTATTGAATAGTACATATGAGAAAAAACAGTGTAGTTATAAAAAAATAAATGAAAAAATACGCTGACTTTATAATTTAATGTCTAGTTTTCAAAACAACACTTTTTTCTTGATTTAGTGTCTAACTTGGGAGATAAGAGCGATTTTATATTGTAAAATCGTCACATAAAGGCTTATCGAGAGTAAAGCACTCCCACACGCTTACGCGTTTTGAGGCGTGCAATAGGCTAGTTGACCCTTTTTGGAAAAAGGTTTTAATTGGTTAAAAAATGTTCTATTAGACCATGTATGAAACATGTATTGTACTTTTTTGAGACCTAGAAAGCTACAAATCTTTAATTTTAAAATAGACTTTTTATGGACATACAAAAACGCTGTCGGCCATTTTAGTCTATAGGTTATCTATGCTATGACGTCAACCGGTAGTAAACAAAAACTCGTAAGTACGTAGAAAATAACATCTGAGTTTATGATAATAAAAACTTGATTTTTAATAAATACCACGAGAAATATAGTAATTATCATTATTGTACTGTACGAGAATGTAAAAACACATCCTTGAAGACTCCTCGAAAGTTGTGGATTAAAGTGCCGAAAGAAATTAACCTACGCAATACCTGGTTAGAACTTGCTAAAAGGGATCCTGCAACTTTATCGACTCATAGTAAAATTTATTTTTGCGAAGATCACTTTGATGTAAGTGCTCATTGAACAATATTTTAAGCCTCTTCATTTATTATCAGTTTTAATAATACAAGTTTTAAGGTTATGTATGAATGACATTTAGTTGTTTACTACCAAAGAGACGTCACAATCATGGCAGATGTGGCGAACAGCGTTTTTAGTGTTTAAAAAGTATAAACTAAAAAATATTTTTTAAAATTAAATTTCTACAGCAATCTTCTGCTTTTATGAAGTGAAACGATATGTTTAGGTTCCTTAGACCAAATACTTTAAGAAATAAACATTTTTCTATATTATTACATACATTTGGAACATTTTACTTTATATTTAGTATATGAAACGACACAACTGGTATTTATGTTATTATTCTCTCTATATTTCTCAATTTTTACAATATACGCGTTTTAGTGTCTGTTAAGGTAGTGATTTTGTCTTAATTATATGATAACAATTATTTTTTTATGATGTTTTTTTATTTTATATCTTGAAGTGGGTAAGAAATAATAAACTTATGGCTATTTTGTATGATTTATTTTTATGTGAAATTTATTATTGTGTTTTTAATATCAAACTTGGTGAGAATAAGTAATGAATGATTTTATTGAAAAGGCAGGACATTGATTACTGATTTATTTATTACATACTATAATATTGGATCCAATATACATATATTTTGTCCAAATTTCCCGATTTGCGGGGAGAAATGTTAATGTGAGGAAAGCGCATGCGTGCATAGTCTTATCGAATTCAAAAATATTCCTGTAAGAGGCAAATGCTCATCAAAACAAAATATAGAATCTCAAATGCAAAATCTTTCTCTTTTATCAAGTTTTTTGTATAATTTACTAATATTTTGTATTTTTAATAAGTATTATTTGATTGAAATTATTGCGGTATAAAAAAATAAATAAATAATAATAGTATTCTACCTGCATGCCAAATTTCAGCCCGATCCGTCCAATGGTTTGGGCTGTGCGTTGATAGATCACTATGTTAGTCAGTCACCTTTGAGTTTTATATATATATATAGATGACAAGGATACACTGTTCTCAAATTTCAGTTTAGGTTCAAAGAATCATACCAGAATCGATACCAATTTTTTATTTGCAAATGAATGAACCCCAAGTCGTTACGTTAGCTTTTTTTTAACAATGTAACTATTTATTTGAAGCATTTATGAAAATTATGTCAATGTTAAATTAATATAGTTGTAGGTTTACTGCTGTAAGTACTAAACATAATAGGGTATTTGACATTATTAAAAATTAAGTGCCAATTGTTAGCATTTGTGTTAAGAATGAATATTGGCATGAGTTTTTACTAATTTTACAAAAAAAAAAAATTTACTAAAAACCCACGAAAAAGATAATAGTTTTCTTATCTATTGTCACGTGACCCAAAATGCTTGGGATTGGCGGAGCCTAAAATGACGTCACACGCAAGTAAACTTTCGGTTAAAGTGACATTGTATCGTTGACGTTTTAATAACAGTCGTGTGACGTCACACACTAGTAAGACGCCATATTGTCCAGAAAAACGTTTTCGCGGCAATTCGAAAATGGAGTTTTTGATTTGATTATTTTTACTGAAATACACAACAGAATGATGAATATCCATTTTTTATGGACTCCATAAACATTAGTCAATAACGTCGAGATCGTTTTCTAAAACTTGTCAAATACCCTATTCTGTGTTTTATTATAATATGGAAAATGTAATTATAATGATATTCCTACCGAATGTATGGTGTAACGAGTGCCTACATGATTGTAACAACTCCGTCCAATGTATGGATCTGTGTAATGTATAATTTTAATCGTATGGAAGCGTGCCTTAAAATGTGGAAAATAAAAGACTTTTTTTGATTAAAAAGCTGTGTTTCTTTCATCGGTAGGTACTTCCTTACATACTATAAAACGCCCTCCTACACTTATAAAAGACCTTCGCCTCATCTACTGTACTCCTAGCACGAACCATTATCTATTTTATATGGAAACTTGAACAGCAGCGCTACAACGGACGTAATGGGAACTAAAAATCAGTACACATTACACATAGTACACAAGAATAGAGTGGGGAAGGTGGCTCTAAAAGTGTCCGTCTAATAGAAAGAGAAAGCAGATGAGACTGCAAGCCTTTTACTCTCTAATCGCGAATGCGCATTGGATGAAAAACCTACGGATGAATACCGACCAATCACACGATTGCGCAACGTCACAGGAGATAGAGATAGCTAGCCGTCTCTTATCTTCTTTCTCTTTCTACTAGACGGACACTTCCACTTGTAGTTGAGTACATATCTCCCCTACTCTATTCTTATACCTTACTAGCTGACCCAGCGAACTTCGTACCGCCCTAAAAAAAATAGGGGTTGTCAGCGGACAAAATTGTGAATCTAAACCATTCTCAGATCCCCTTGAACACACACAAAAAATTTCATCAAAATCGGTCCAGTCGTTTAAGAGAAGTTCAGTGACATACACACTCACAGAAGAATTATATATATAAAGATGACTGCAGTCCAAACACAAACTTTGACAGCGTCAAAGTTTCTATGAAAACTTAAGCAGATCCCCTACTGGAGGTGAGGACAAACTGGCGCCTTTCATACAAGATTTTACGATAACGGATATGTCGGGTTGTTAGCAAACATATGGCCCGCCTGATGGCAAGCAGCCACCGTAGCATACAGACGCTTGCGACACCAGAGTATCACTCGTGTCGTTGTCTACCCTTATCCAATACCCTACTCCGGCAGACAATTTGCAACAACTACGTTTCGTTATAACGAACCCAGCGAGGATTGGTGGGTGATAACGGACTCAGTGCGGATTGGTGTGTGATAATAAACCCAGCGCGGATTGGTAGGTGATAATAAACCCAGCACGGATTGGTGGGTGATAACGGACCCAGCCCGGATTGGTGGTTTATTTTTCTATCAACAAATCTTTAAGGTAAGTTTATGATTATCAGATCATTGGAGCTAAAGAAGTTTCACTTCAGTCGTGTGGTCATAAGCACACGCTGTTTTTTATATAAAACTCGTTAGTAATTTGAATCATGAGTTTTATTTAGTTCTGTTAAAAGTTCACACGAGATATTCTATGATATTCTTGACTGCAAGGCACTTTACACAAATAGACGTTACATTGCTTACACATTATATCTTGTTTATATTTTTTTGTAGCGCACACATTCTGTAACGCTGCCTTTTTTATTACGAACGGTAACAGAAATGGTAACGGAAATGACTCTACCCCTCTGATGTTAAGTGGTGATAAAGTCCAAACGCGAAGATAGCAGTTATAAACTACCACACCAACCATCCTCACCTTGCCGGCCTGCAAAAATGCTTCTTCACGCCTCTTATAGGACCCCAAATTATCGGAAGGAGGGAACACGTGCGCGGGTAAAGAATTCCACTTACGAATAGTACGACAAAGAAATGAGTCACCGAATTTCTTTGTTCGTGTAGGAATAGTGGTCAAAGTAAGTCGGTGGCAACGTAGGCCAGCGCGCGTGGTCCTCTGAAGAAAAGGTGATGGAGGGATAAGGGAGAATAATTGCATCATTAGGTAAAAAGCAACAGGGATAATTTTGTACACTACGCGATGTCGAAGGCACAATCTGCTACCTAGTTTATTTTTAGTAATGAATTATTGTATTACTACCAGCTGAAAATCTTTTTACGGCTTTCTGGAACAATTATTTGTAATTTTAAGGGCGCTTTCAATTTATGCGTTTCTTGACGGCCTGCTGCGGTGCCGAAGCGGTGCGTTTGTCCGTACAGCGTACGGAAGATCCTTTTTTTTTATAACAAAACGCGCGGTGCGGCAACAATCCTGTTGTCGAGCGTTCGCGGTACCGGCGCCGCACTGTTGCCGCAGAAGGCCGTCAAGAAACGCATAAATTGAAAGCGCCCTATAAGTGTAAAATGCGTTTCATCATCGACCCATGCTCGTCCACTGCTGGACATAGGTCTCCCCTAATGCACGCCACTGCTCCCGATTTTCTGCCACTCTCATCCAGCCCACTCCAGCCAGCCTACGAATGTCATCATCCCATCTTGTCTCAGGGCGTCCCACACTACGTTTACCGAGTCGCGGTCTCCACTCAAGAACTTTACGGCTCCATCGGCCATCAGTTCTGCGGCTAATGTGACCAGCCCACTGCCACTTCAGTGTGCTATGTCGGTTTGGTGGGCTATGTCGGTGACTCTGGTTCTCTGCTGGATTGCATCATTTCTGTTTTTTTTTAAATGCGTTTAACATTGACATATCGATTATGCTTAGTGATAGTTTTAAATACCATTGCTTCGTTTTCCTTATGCACGATAAACTACTTATCACCCATTTTTAACATTTTTCCCGTATAATCAATGACACATTCCGGTTTTAATTTTGGCATGCCGGTAGTTCTGTCTTCTTTGTTTGATGGCAAAAGTTTAGCATCATGTATTGTGCTATCCATAGGTCGCTGGTTCATATCCGGCTCGAAGGACCACAAAGATGGGCGGTCCCGTGATGCTGCCGAACGACCTATTCGATAGATCTTGATAACTTGATAATAAAAACTCCTTGACGATTATAGAATGTTTATTTTCTTTATATACGAGCTTGCAATGACTTGATACACACACGACCGACTATACAATCAAATAATATTAAATAAGTAAACTATTTCGCTGACACGGAAACATGTGCGGTAATTGGACCGCACATATGGTTACAGCCTTTTTATCTTGCCATTTTAATGTCATTAAAGGAAGAGAATAGTAAGCGTCCACATCTCTCTCTTCTATTATTCTCTAGTGCCACATGCGTATATGCCTTTTTCTATCAAATATTGGAATAACTTTGGGCTGGAGTACTAATTATCGAAATAAAGATGTCTATTACTGTTGAAATATTCCTTCATGAGAGTAACGACTACCGCTCCGCTCACTCCGAAATCTGGAATGTTCGATCTCTGTTTCAGAGCCACCTAGACTATAAAGTCCACTATATAGCCAATTTTTGTTATCGCACAATACAAAAAGTTTTATTTCAAACCGATTCCTCTTTTTAGGCAAGTATTGTTTGATCATAAGGTGGTCTTTAAAAGAGACAATACTCTCATTGATGCATAATTTCTGATGTGGTACTAAACCTTGTTTAAATTTATTTGTTTTTGAAGTTATACTTCTTTAGGCGCGTTATGAAAAAATGATGAGAGTGAAATTTTAAGATGCGCGCGCATCACTGTAACACAAAATTTTAACATAATGAAGTTGGCCGCTTTAGCGACCAACTTCATGCGTTACTTTTGTGTTTACCGCACATTAAGAAAATCTACCAACAAAATAGAAATAGAATCTCTATTTAGTGGGTGCTAACGACTGCATTGTGAAGGCCTATCAAAAGTATTTATTAATCTGGAACAACGGAACCAAAGCGCGATTCAGGAGGCTACAACGCCATCTCTTGACCATTGGTGTAGTAGAACCAAAAACCACATCTTTATTTTTTGTAATAAAGTAACAGTTATAGGTATTCATATTTATAATATTTATCCACATGTTTCTAGTTTGTATATTCGGAATACGTGTTTGAGTTTCATACAAGTGTAAATCACATATGTTCTAATAAATTATATTCAGTAGCGATTTTAATTGAATATTTTGATTATTTATTTATTTTTTCAAATTAAAACTGAACTTTATTGACTGTGTCCTTTTCCAGACTTTTTATTAATTTATTGTAATTAATTATTTGCATGCAATTAAAAACTAATTTTAAACGATGCGAAAGAAGGATAACTTCTCACGCGCCTACATAAGTACACGCACCCATTTTTTTTTTATAGATAGGTCCGACAAATGACTCCACCCCACCTGATGTTAAGTGAAGGTGAAGTCCAGACGCGAAGATAGCTGGTACAGCAGTTCTACCTGCCACACCAGCCATCCTCACCCTGCCGGTCTGCACGTTGCTTCTTCACGCCTCTTTTGAAGGATCCCAGGTTGTAAGAGGGAGGGAACACGTGAGCGGGCAGAGCATTCCATTTACGGATAGTGTCACAAAGAAATGAGTCACCAAATTTTTTTGTACGTGTTGGAATTGTGGCCACACTTAGATGGTGGCACTCTAAAGGAATGGGGAAGGTGGAATAAGAGAGAATAACTCCTCAGAACACTGGCCGTGGTACAAGCGATAGAACGCGCTTAGTGACGCCACGTCACGGCGTAATTGAAGAGGCTCGAGGTGTTTAGTCACCTTCTCATCGCTTATGATGCGGATCGCGCGCCGCTGCAACCTCAAAGCATCGAGCAAGTACTTGGCGGAGCCATCCCCGAGGTGCGAGCAATATTCCATGCTGAACCGCACTTGCGTTTTGTACAACAAGCACAGTTGATCTGGCGTGAAAAAACTCCGCACCTTGTTCAGGACTCCGAGTTTGCGTGAAGCTGTTTTGATCACGGTTTATATGTAGTCCTTTGGAGTCAGGTCTGAGCGAACTTTCATACCGAGCATGGTAATGTTGCTCTGTAGCGGTAGTGTTGTGCCTTGAAGAGATGGAAGGGGAAGGAATGGCGATGTTTTTGCGCTTAAAGAAAAAACTCTCGGCAGTTAAAATACTATGAACGAAATGCATCATAGCCATAATCAAACAAAATTTATTCCTGCTCATAGTTTTTTGAAAGATTCAGTAGTGGATCCGTAGACCAATGCTCTTTCTTCAATATAAGTATATTCTTTTATACCTTGTGAATGACATTGTTACCGCAAAAAATAGATAAATTTATTTCGCATCAATGTCACACCAATCTCGAGTTCTCGAGTGTTCTCGTATATCAAAATGAAGAATATAAAATTGGTAATATCTATTGAGGAGCTCGATGGCGCAGGTGGTTAGCGCGTTCGGCTGCGATCGTTGAAGTTAAGCAACTTTCGCAGTGGTCATTGGATGGGTGACCAAAAATCTTCTGTCTCGAGTTCCTCGTGCTTCGGAAAGCACGTTAAGCCGTTTGCGTTTGCAGTCGTTAACACCAGCCAACCCGCACTGGGCCCGCGTGGTGGGCCATGGCCCAATCTTCCTATTAAATCCATAGGGATAGGCCTGTACCCCGTCAGGGGGGACATTAATAGATCATGATGATGATTTGGCTGAATGTGAAAAAAAGACGCGTGCATATAATTAGAACTTAATTTCCTCACGCTTCCCATACAATTTTCTGCTGATCGTGTTATGTTTTCGGGATTTCAGAAAAGTTGCAAAATACTTCTTATACCTAGCTACTTTGTTTAATTTTAATGGTTTCTATGAGTGAAGATAAAGAAGTATAGTGTATGTTACTGCATATACTCTCTATTCCATCCATAAGGATGGCCTGTGCCCTAGCAGTGGGGATATTAACTTTTGGTACACCTAACTATCTCGGTCACCAAACCTTCGTCCCCAAAGTATTTGAAGAACTGTGGTTCGTTAGAATCGGCCAAAAGGTTTATTTCTGAAGTAAAACCAGCGGCATAATCATCAAATGGTTATATCATTGGCGATTTTCCCTCTGCAGTCCAAGGGAATTAATTCTCTATCATTTCTTTCCTAACACAAAAAATCAGAATGTGAAAATGTAGAAGTAGGTAGGAAAAACAAGCTAGTATGTAGTAACATACTTGTACTTATAGAAGAATATATTTTAATTATTAGAATAAGCCAAAGGACAATGGGCAAAACACATCCAGCTCCGCCAACAATGAAATTAGTATTAATCGATAGATATATGAAAAACTAGCCTTTTTTTATTATTACACCGTACAAAAATATCCTGGTAGTCAAAAGATATGACACCGTAAAAATGTCTTGGTAGTCAAAACATATGACACTGCATATTTAAGTAGCTAAATAAATTCATTTTTAGTACCTCCATTTTATATTATTAGTAACCATAATAAAATGCCATATCATTATATTCAAACAGATATACAACAAAGCCTGCCGGCCATCCTGCGCTTGCACTTACCGAGCCACCTGAAAACTGTTTACGGGGGTTGAAGGACTTGCAGTTGCAAATAGTCGACTCGTTTTATTTCGTTGTGATTGTGCGCTCCCTGTCACTTGATTGATTTTTACCTAACACGCTTTGGACATTGGAACACGATTATCGGTTTTGTAAATGAGTATGGATGAACTGGAATTATGTTTTCTTCGAAGAGTGGACAAGTTTGTGTGATTTGTTGTCGCTCCGTTTTAAATAGAAGACAATTTACTATAACGAACAGGGTGTTTAAAAAACCCCAACCCATGCGGGGATTTTTGGATTTACTCTAGCGCGGCAGAATACCATAAGGGGGCACCCTCGCATCTTGTGAAGTACTCTTATAGTACCTGAGCCCCCTATGTAGGGTCTAACTAACTAACTTAATTAATTCCCTTGTTTCATTAATGTTTGTTCGTTATAGTACTTGTACCTATTTAACTTAAAATAAATAAAGACCCCCGTGATGGAATTTGATGCGTTTTGGCATAGATGATCATGACTATAATACCTTTCAAACAAATGTAGTTTAAGCCGTGGTGGACGTGCAGCGCCCATATATTTTTGCCCAATGTCCTTTGTGTACACACCTCCACTTCCAACTCATCGTCGGTAACTAATTCTTCTATTTCTTCCTCGTGACTTTCCAAAATCCGAATTAGCTCTTCTGCACTCGACATTTTGCAATTCACTTACAGACACAATACACAGTAAA
Source organism: Chilo suppressalis (assembly GCA_902850365.2). NCBI lineage: Eukaryota > Metazoa > Arthropoda > Insecta > Lepidoptera > Crambidae > Chilo > Chilo suppressalis. Next base: position 3,277,882 of record OU963896.1, on the reverse strand, counting down.
GTAAATCAGGTGCCCACTAATACATTTGTAATTCTCGACAATCATGGCACATCTAGCCTCACTATTAATATATTGCGTCCGCTTGTGACGTCAGAAGCGGTTACATATAAGCAACTCCGGCGCTGGACACTTCTGATCAGAGGCGGCCTTACCGATTGCGAGGCTCCGGGCGGCAGGTCTTTGCGAGGCCCTTTGTCCTTCGTGAAAAGTATGTGATGCGAAAGTAGGTCTGGTTGTTTGGTTTAGGTATTTGTCATGTTTAAGGAAAAATGCTTAAATTATACAAATAAATCAAATTTGAATTTTAAAATATTTTACATTGAAAGATTCACAAAATTAATAAATACAGAGATGATAAATTTTAAAATTGATGTTTGCGGCTTTTCCTAAGACTAAAATCTTTAATTAAAGCACAGTAATCTAACGAATAAGCTACGTCATTTTCGATTGAAAGAATAGCGAGGGCTGAAAGCCGATCTTGTGTCATTGAAAAAAAAGTTTTTTTTTTTTATATTTTTAAAATTTGCTTGGGTTGTTGCGCGAGGCCCCTGTAGGAGCGAGGCCCCTGTATTATAGTGTTGTAAATAAGTTTCATTTTACCATCAACTAAATTTATTATTGTATTTATTATGATATGATTCTACTCTTTAAAACATGTAAAGTATTAGATATTATAACTAGTTAGCGGTTTAAAAAATAACGTCAATAATTTTATCACTTACTGATTCTGCATTGTCAATTAATTTACATGATATTTGTGTATAATAAAGTCGATATCAAGCAATAATAGTAGCTAATTCGTTACATCACTTCTGTTGAATTTGTGCAACCGTGGCGGTACATGTCTAGAAATAATCTACAATTGGCAATGACTTTTATTATTTTTTTGACCTGGACGCTTAGCATAGGTGTCATTAGGAGAAATTAAATAATGGCTCTTATTGCGAAGGTGGCCTTGATATTAATGTCGTTATTCAATTGAAATTACGCTTAAAAATTACTTCGGAAACTTTAGTTGCTTATAATAGCGGCGCTCGCTAGATTTAAAAAAAAGAATGACTCTTATATGCCCCCAGAGAGATTTGAACTCTCGACCCCTGGTTTACAAGACCAGTGCTCTATCCCCTGAGCTATGGAGGCTTACGACTGCTAGGGTCACAACAATCGTTAGATTCAAATACCTATACAACTTCGGCGGTTAATGGGTTTACAACAGGCACAATCAAGTAATAAAAAAATATTAATGCGAATTTTCATAATCTTTCTAGTTTCCGATCTCCCATTTAGTCTGCGACAAATACAATCTTTTACTTATAGCTTTTATACCTAACTAGATATTTTACGTTTATAGTAATTGCCTTTAAAATCTGTTCTGCATCAGGTGGGTGGAGTCATTTGTCGGACCTATCTAGAAAAACAAAACAGTGTAGAATACTAGTCTATATATATAAAACTCAAAGGTGACTGACTGACATAGTGATCTATCAACGCACAGCCCAAACCACTGGACAAATCGGGCTGAAATTTGGCATGCAGGTAGATGTTATGACGTAGGCATCCGCTAAGAAAGGATTTTGATCAATTCTACCCCGAAGCGAAGCGAGGGCGGACCACTAGTTGAATATAAATCTTTTCGTGCATCCGAAAAGATCTCGTATAATTACAGTCAAACTTCACTTAAGGTGAGTGTGTTTACAAATTAATGAACAAAGCACTTTATCTTATCATAGTCACTTGAGTATTTGAATGCTTTCACTGCACGCCAGCCGTGGTATCCAAATAGGATAAATTAAACCAATAAATTACAATATCGGGTAACATGAAACGATGAAACTTTAGTAGCTCAAATTCCTAACAACAACACGATACACGCACGCTGGCTGGCTGGAATATTTCTATGAAATAAATGTGTCCCACACGTGACCGGCTGTCTCAAGGTGGAGACAAAAAAGTCTGGAAGCACCGCGCGCGTCCTGACTACCTAGAGAGGGGAATACGTGAAATACAACGGATTATTATTCTCTAATATATAAAATTCTCGTGCCGCGGTGTTTGTGGTTAAACTCCTCAGAAACGGCTTTTCCGATTCTCATGAAATTTTGTGTGCATATTGGGTAGGTCTGAGAATCGGACAACATCTATTTTTCATCCCCCTAAATGTTAAGGGTAATCCACCCCTAAATTTTTTTTTCAATTTTAAATATATATTTTTGAAGTTATACTTCTTTAGGCGCGTTATGAAAAAATAATGAGAGTGAAATTTTAAGATGCGCGCGCATCACTGTAACACAAAAATTTTGTATTTACCGCACATTAAGAAAATCTACCAACAAAATAGAAATAGAATCTCTATTTAGTGGGTGCTAACGACTGCATTGTGAAGGCCTATCAAAAGTATTTATTAATCTGGAACAACGGAACCAAAGCGCGATTCAGGAGACTACAGCGCCATCTCTTGACCATTGGTGTAGTAGAACCAAAAACCACATCTTTATTTTTTGTAATAAAGTAACAGTTATAGGTATTCATATTTATAATATCAAAAGTATTTATTAATCTGGAACAACGGAACCAAAGCGCGATTCAGGAGACTACAGCGCCATCTCTTGTTTTAAACGATGCCAAAGAAGGATAACTTCTCACGCGCCTACATAAGTACACGCACCCATTTTTTTTATTTTTTTTTATGATACATCATACAAAAATACATACAGTTCTAAATTTTCACCCTTCTACCACCAACCCTTACTTTTTTATGGCGGTACGAAGTTCGCTGGGTCAGCTAGTCTTTATATATATAATTCTTCTGTGAGTGTGTATGTCACTGAACTTCTCTTAAACGACTGGACCGATTTTGATGAAATTTTTTGTGTGTGTTCAAGGGGATCTGAGAATGGTTTAGATTCACAATTTTGTCCGCTGGACAACCCCTATTTTTTTAGGGCGGTACGAAGTTCGCTGGGTCAGCTAGTAATTCTATAAATGTGAACATTTATATGTATTTGCGTATTTATCACAGTGAAGTTGATTACAATGCAATTACAGGAGCTCGATGGCCCAAGTGCTTAGAGCATTCGGCTGCGATCGTTGAACTTAAGCAACTTTCGCAGTGGTCGGTCATTGGATGGGTGACCAAAAATTTCTATCTAGAGCTCCTCCGTGCTTCGGAAGGTACGTTAAGCAGTTGGTCCCGGCTGCATCTGGAGTCGTTAGCACCCACCAATCCGCACTGGGCCCGCGTGGTGGGTCATGGCCCAATCTCCCTATTCCATCCATAGGGAAGACCTGTGCCCCAGCAGTGGGGACATTAATAGGCTGATGTTGACAGGAGCTGAATATAAATTTCTGCCTGGGATACCTAAGTTGGTTTTTTTCGACAAATAAGCAATGGAAATTAATACAGACCAAGATGAAGGCAGGAGTTAATCAAATCTTATTTGTATGCTTTACTCTTATTTTAAGTTCTTTCTTACTCAATTCAATCATGCATGACAAGCGTATAGATGACTTTTGGTAGTACTTAAAAGGTTTATTACCTGAATTAGGACCCAATTTTTCTCGGAAATATGAAATATGAAGCAGAAAATTTACAGACAATCTTCGTGAACGATTTCCTGTCAATATACAGGAAATCTTTCACAAGATTGTCTGTATTTTTCTTCTCCGTTAAAAGTTTATTGGTTTTTTTTAATTACTAAAGTTTAATCGGACGAAGTATCGGTCAACGTCTAAATTCCTTTATAAAAAATCCCAAACGAAATATAAAATTGACTTCATTATATTTAGCTAGAAGATAATTACATCACATATCGTCAGCTTATCTTAAAACATTCGACTATCTTGAACTTTGTTAATTAATAATAACTGAACTTCCTCTACAGTTTTTATTAGATAAAGAGATTTCGATTCTATCAGCGCTGAGCTGAGGCAAACCAGTTTTGAGCACCGTGGCCCTACTACAACAACTAAAAATTTTATTTTTTTTATTTTTAATTAGTAAGAACTGTAGAAGAAGTTAAGTTATTATTAATTAACAAAGTTCAAGATACGACCGAATGTTTTATTTATCGTAAATAAAAATCAGTAAAAAAATGATTTGTGTGAATTTTTGCCTATTGAACCCGCCTCTATTCTCCCGCGGGCGACACGTGCGTGAGACATGCGTTTGCGCAGTGTTGCAGACATATTCGCGCGGGCCGCACGCGACTGTAGTATTGCATAAACTTTACCTCGCAATTTTTATCGTATCCTGATATAGTTAGTGATTATGTCTAAAGCCAACAGTGAAAGCGAATGGGCCAGGGCACCGCCGCCCTCAGGCCCAGTGTGGAGGACTATGGCCAACGCCGTTTACAATCCGAAGGAGAACAGCTTTTTGGGCCGAACACCTAAACGATGGGGTGAGTATACCAAACTCTTCAATCAGTATTGTTTTTGTAAGCAGAATTATTGGTGTCTCTCAATAGCAGAAAGTAGGGTGAAAAAATGATGCTTTCTTCCTATAAAGGGAGAGACACGCTGTTATATTAAATCCAAGCTTTAGAAAGCAATAATCAATTTGATTTGATTTAAATTGAATAAAACCAAAATGGAATGCACCTGTATGATATTACATCTTGCGTTTTAGTTGGTTACTGTGCTGTTATTAAAATTAGGTATGTATTGGAGTTCAAGACTTCTGAGACTGTTATTACGTAAATAGACTTTCAGCTTTTTCTGTTTATCATGACGTCCGTTAAGACGTAATCTAATGTATGAAGTTAAAACTGCAACTTCCGAATTGTTGGGAGAGATGAGACGAGATCATAAACATCAGTAGGTACCCTTAGTACGAGTTTTACAACTACGAAAACTATGATAGTTTTCGTGAGCTCGCACTCGTACTAAGGGTACTGATTTTATTGTTTTCGTTTCAATACAAATAAACAGTGTTTAAATTCTACCATTAAATCATTTGCGTCTTCTTAAATTTTAAGTATATTTAGTTACTTTTCCACCAAAATGGACATACAAACAATTTACAATTACGATACTATGATAGTTTTCGTGAGCTCAAACTCGTACTAAGGGTACAGTTATCGATAAAGTTGCAGAGACATGATTGTTTATAACGTTTGATTATGCAGCTTTTCAACAACTTTCTCTCATATTTGTTTCTCAGGTTTTCGGACATAACTCATTAATTAAAACAAGTTTCAACTAACTAGTTCGATGCACTGATTTTATTTATTTATTGACCATTCCCATCCTTTGCAGGAATGCGTCGCGTCGTCGGAATAATTCATGCGCAAAGGATGCGAAACGTCAATAAATAAATAAAATCAGTGCATCTAGGGTTACCAGATGATAAAATCAAAAGTCCGGACAAAGGCTTGATTGCCATTGAAAAATCCTGAGATAATTTACAGTTCGAGAATCTTCTCTCAAACGTACTTAACAATTTAAAAAAGTCGTAATATAGTATCGTTTAAACTCTGGTTATATTTTTAAATTAATATACTTTGAAGAGCTTTACATGTGGGACGTTATATGAATCTAGGGCTGCCATCTCTAAAATGTGGCAACCAGGATAAGACGCGTGATAACCCCGGATTTTGGAGCCGATAACCCGGACAGACCAATAAAACACAGTTAAAAATGTCACAAATCAACTTTTTTATGTTGATCTAGGCAAAAGAGCTAGCGGTCTAACTTATAATAAGTGGTTACTGCTGCCCATGGACACTTGCAGCACCAAGGGCCACTCATGCGTTGCCGTAAATTTTTAAACCCGGACTACAAATAAAACCCCGCCCGGAAGCTCCCCGGACGCCCCGTAAACTAGGACAAATCCGGGGAAACCCGGACGGATGGCAGCCCTAAGACAAATGCTTGATTTCCATTGAAAAATCCTGAGATTTTTTATAGTTCGAGAATTTTCTCTCAAACGTACTTAACAATTTAAAAAAGTCGTAATATTATCGTTTATACTCTGGTTATATTTTTAAATCAATATAATTTGAAGAGCTTAACTTGCGGAACGTTATATGAATCCATAATAGAAAAAAAAAACCTTACGTAAAAAATGTATCTTCACATATTAAGTATGATAAAACTGAATAAGTACCTACTTGGATAATAAAGTACTGATTTTAATTGTGCAATTATTACCAATAGAAGATTATTTTTAGTTTGTTAAACTTTTTATTAAAGAGCTCTTTGAAACGTAAGCTGTATTTTATTGGAAATTCAAAAAATCCTGAAATTTCATGAGATTTGCAGAATCCAGCCGCAATCCTGAGAAGAGTTCAAAAATCCTGAAATCTTAGGACAAATCCTGAGATATGGTAACCCTAAGTATATCTAACCCGTTGAAACTTGTTTTATTTAACTTTCTCTCAGTCAGCGGGAGCTCGTTAGTTAATGCAAATATGTTAAGGTTTTGCTTTATTGCAACTTCTTGGAGTTAATAATCCTGTTTTCAGACCTTCGTCCTCGTCATACCCTTTCAGTTGGACATAAATAAAAACCGGAAAACATAGAAGTACATTACGAAGGACATTATTTCTCACGAGACAAAAGCCTTGAATTGGATTGCTCCCCAGCGTTTCGCAATCCGTGCTTCGGATGGCACGGCAGTCGTTAGCACCCATGAATCCACAATCTCCCTATTTCATCCATAGGGAAGACCTGTGCCCCAGCAGTGGGGACATTAATAGGCTGATGATAATATCGCAAATTATGCGGTCAGGTTGCTTAGTTTTATATTAAGTATTAGTATTAGAGGAATATACAGTTCAACCTTAATATATCGGTCCTCAATATAACGACTTCTTTGATTTAACAAATTCTTCGTAATTCTCTTGAATTTTCCATAAGAGTCAATGTAAAATATACCTTTATATTGCGAACATTTTTTACGAACAACCTCTTTAAATAACAAATTTTCAACTATCAAGAACGAGTAAATACCTCTAATAACGTTTCCATCAATATATGACCTTAATCCCATAGTACATGATTCATGTCACGACAGGAAACTATTTAAAGAAAATATAACTAGAAAAAAAATCGTGATGAAAGGACAATGTTAAAATTGGCCTAAGAACCAACACCAATTTGGCATTTATGAAAATTCTTAGTATATTTTTTGCGATAATTATCAGTATTTAGATTGTGACGGACACTTCCAGTTAAGTATGCTAAATTAAAAAGTTAAAAAATAATCTGAGACAATAAATACCATTTTATGTGTATAATCTATGGCAGCGCTGCAAACAAAACACTCTTTCTTCCTAATGCCGGCACTTCACTTGGCTATTCGTATTTTCTATTTTAAAACATGACATCAGTCTGTCCTTTTCATTCCTTATTAAGCATGACAAGGACAAACTTTTGTCAAGTGAAGGGCCAGCATAAAACTTGTTACTCTGTGGTTGTGGTGCATGCAGTTTCATAGTAATCTGTGGCATTCGTGCATTCCAAAGGGTACGGCCACAGTGCACTCAGATTCAGAATCAGATTCAGACTCAGAAAACAAGCGCAAGAAATAAACAGTGTAGTATAAGCAGGTTGCTTGCTGCCACTATGGCCACCCTGCTACAACTACACTGTTTATTTTTCGCGCTTGTTTTCTGAGTCTGAATCTGAGTGCACTGTGGCCGTACCCAAAGAGTAGTTTATTATACCGGAAAGTTTTTCAATTTCAATTCAATCAATGTGCGATTGTTTTACCTTTAATTTAACTATTTCGGCTATCTAATATGCCATCGATGTTACCAAAGAGCAGAGCCCTTATTACCAAGTGCTAGTGAACCTGTGCCACAACATCCTGAGAGGATCATACTGCTTAATTATTCAAGAACACAACACCCGATACACATTCACGCTGCATATTTACACAATATACATGTGATATACAAATAAATACAATAAACAATATGATACAATTATGTGAAAAATAGTCAATAAATAAGAAGCAAAACTACAGATTTTATTTTATTCATGATTCCTACCTAACCAAGTTTTTCCTAATAGTTATTCTTTAAAATCGCACCGAATAAAATGAATTAGTTGTAATATCAATTCACTTCATACTGAGTTCATACTAAATTCATAGGTTCATAGGTTTCATTGAATATTAAACATAACCTCAAAAAAAATTTAGTTTTCCTAATAATTTAAGTTCTCAGAAGTGTCCGTCAATCATCGTTGTTTTTACAGTCATTTACTTACCATTTTTAACCTAGAAAATAATATTTCATGATTGTTGGTTCTTAGGCTAACTATATATGGACGCTGAACAATGTCCTTTAATGGCAATGTTTGCACGATCCAATTTTAATTCCTTTTTTTTGTTATAATTTTTATTATTTTAAAGCATGTAACTGCTTGATGTTTAAATCTAAAGAAAATATAACTAGAAAAAATAGACGGACCAGGCAGCAGACGGGACTCGAACCCACACTCTTCGCAATCCGGGCGAATGCACTGACCAATTATGCATATATGCATTATGCATTTAAACATGAAGCAGTTACATGCTTTAAAATTTATAGGAAACTGTTTTTTTACCTCATTATAACAAATTTTAGACCAACCTAACCTGAATATAACAAACCTCAGTTGAACGAATTACCTTATTTAACCAAAATTTACATGTTTCATTCCGATTAGTTCGCAAAGATCGAGGTTGCACTGTATTATTTATTTCACTATGATTTTATTTATTCCCACACGGGCGCCCCAATTCGAGCAGAAAATCCGCTACTATGCCCAACCTTCTTTAGATATACATCTACACAAAACTTACATTAAGCATTCTGTATAAAAATATTATTATTTGACGATCTCCGTGGTCGAGTGGTTTGTTTGTACGCAGGGTTTCAAGGTGTCGCCTACTTGTGAGGTCCCGGGTTCGAATCCCGGTGGGGGCAGATGTTTGTGTGATAAATACGAGCATTTGTACTCCAGTCATGGATGTTTAATATGTATTTCTATTTAAATAGATTTACATATGTATCATTATTCGATCCGTTACCCTAGTATCCCATAACACAAGCCTACAGTGCTTACTTTGGGGCTAGGCTAATTGGTGTAAGTTTTGGAAATATTTATTTATTTATTATATAAAATTTCATAGTCTGGTGTTCCCGCCACAGACATCATAATAGACACCGCAAGTGTATGCATTTCGCGAGCCAAAAACATGACAAAAGTGAGAACAAATGCCTTCATTTTCCGCATTCCCCATTTCTTTTTAAAATTGTTCTAGATACGGGTGCCAGTCGCACTTCTTCATAATTTGTCTAATAGGTAATTTGACAGTATTAAAATTGATGATTTTTTGATCCATGGTCACGTGACCGAAAAAGCCTGGGATTGGCTATTCAATTCAATTCAATTTATTTGCATTAAATAGGGTACAAATAATGGTGTTACATTTCATCTAAATTGTATCTTAATCTTTAACCTATTTAGCCATATAAAGATAACATGCAAATTTTTGTATTCAATTACCTATATAAATGTCATAAATTCTTATTATAATATTAAAATTAAAATTATTCGATGTTGTCAATTTATCATGTCCATAATTATGTGAATGTCATAATTAGGATGATCTCTTAAAGAATCAAAATTAAATGTTATAGTTAAACCCATTACGCATGTCTTTAACCCATGCATCAAATTCTACCATAATTCATGAACTCAACCATACTGTAACGACTAAAACCGGCCAAAGTTACATTACATTACATTGTATCGTTTGACGTTTTAATGAAAATCGTGTGACGTCACACAGGAGTGAGACGCCATAATGCCCAGAAAAACGTTTTCGCGGCAATTTGAAAATTGAATTTTTAATTGAGATTATTTTATTGAATTACACAACAGAATTCTGTTCCATATTTTTATGGACTCCATAAACATTAATAAATAACGTGAGATCGTTTTCTAAAACTGATCCGATACCCTATTGTGCCATAAAAACTATAGAATTCAAATGGTTTATTTCACCACTTAATTTAATGTGTCTTCAAAATATGACACGCTCAGCTTTCATACGGTTTGACGTAAATCAACAACTTAAATCAACATAGATCTGTGGTTCCAGCAGTCAGTAAGATTGACGTGCCTATGCTCCACGTGGTGGGAGAATCAGATTTACGTTGCGTGTTGGTAAGGTGAGAGCGGCTAATGCGGAACTCGTTATTTCGCATCAGCAAACTTCCTGGACCTAACATCGATACAAACAACAATATGTATAATTACAGTAGATAAGTTATTTAGATAGATACTTATTTCATTGAAAAACAAACTGCCAAGTGCTAGTCGGAATCGGAAAGGGAGTAACCATCATAGTACAGAAAGTAAGTTAGTAAAACAAAACAACGAGTGTGCTTATGACTGTGTACGACTGAAGTGAAACTTCTTCAGGTCCATCTGTATATATATATATATATATATGTATACAATCAATGTATACAATTTCATTTATAAGAGAAAGAGAGAAAGAAAGTGTGCGCGCGCACTGCTTTCTCTTGCTTATATCCCCCACTCAACTCCCGTTCGCCTCGCCCGAACTCACTTTTCGTAACGCTTAACGCATTCGCCAGCTTGTAATGTTTTAATCTTGACCCCGCCCGACTTCCAAATCATGAACTAGATATTATTTTTTTCTTTGTAGATGCATTTTCAATTTTGAAGCCGGTTTTAATTTTTTGTTTAATTTTTTTGTATTTCTTCCATTTTAGTAAAAATTACATCGTCCAAGTAAATATTAACACAATTGACGGAGAAATCGGTGAACATGCATAAAGAAACATCGTGCGTGCCTTTGTTTGAAGGTTTCCCTCGATTTTCCCGGATTCCACCATCAGATCCTGACTTGGTTCCAATGGGACCACCTCGGCAGTGCACTCTTTCGAATAAAAAAATAATTTTGAAAATCCGTCCACAATTGACGGAGAAATCGGTGAACATACATAAAAAATAATAAAAAATATATACACTATCGAACACAGAACCTCCTCCTTTTTTGAAGTCGGTTAAAAATTAAGATGTGTTAAGCCAGAAACATATTAACGTGTCGTGGCGTGACGTGGCGCATCGGTTTCATACATTTATCATGGGTTAGAGAGAGATAGAGAGGTTAGAGCGTCGACACGACACGACACGTAAATATGTCTCTAACCATAGTAAATGTATGAAACCGATGTGCTTCTGGCGCGCCACGACACGACACGACACGTTAATATGTTTCTGGCTTTAGGGGGAAACGAGGTGCGCGGGTGGGCGTGCGTTGCGCCGATTGGCTCTCCAGTCGTACTAGGGTTGCCAACTCTCGAAAGGACCAACCCGGGAGAATTCTTTGTTTAAGAAATTAATAGGCGGGCGGGGCGGGGGGGATCGGACTGAAAGAAAATCATTAATTAATTTTTATTTTGTTTTCGAGTAGCAGCTAATATTTGTCTATTAATCACCACAAAATCATAAAAGTTTTTACATGAAAATCGAAGTTTGTTAGTACTTGTAACTATGCTTTTACTAAAGAAATACTCATTCTACTTTTTTATTTTTCTCAAATTACTTATTAGGTACCTCCCGTTAACGCAACACGCATTGTACTGAATGATTTATCTAATTAGACTGAGAACAAGAGACAAACGTGCGACATATTCGGCAAGCCGCGGGGGGAAGTAACGCGTCGGCGAGACGAACAACAAAGCGGAGCAGCGCGAGATGTTGTGGCGGCCACAACACAGCGAGTAAATAGCGATGGCTGCATTTAATTTTTAGAAAAACCGGAGAAATTATTGTTCTCCGGGAGGTCGGGAGGTTAACTTTTATTCCCGGAGTCTCCCGGGCAATCCGGGAGGGTTGGGAACCCTAAGTCGTACCCATGCGCAGCTATCTCTGACGCGTTTTGTACAGCGCTAGAGTTACGTCACGGTAATATGCCACTCGAGTTCGATGTGCGCTCGGCGTGCACCCAGTCGCGAATGAATCTCTGAATCTGTCTGAATTGTTTTTTATGCAGTTAGCCGTGCTTAAACATGCGTTTTGTATTGTAAATATTTGATTTAATTAAGTAGATACCTACATAATTTAGTATGGAAAAGAACAAACGACGATCAATATCGTACAACTGCACAATTGCTGTTTTTGGTTGCTTGAACTCTTCAATAACACACCCAGAGATATCATTTTTTAAATTACCTGAAATATTGGAAAGGTGTCTTACCTTTATAGAATATTTTTTATATACCTATCTACTAGTACGTTATTTGTTTCTAATATTTAGGTATTTCGGTTTTTCCATCGGGTAAATATCTGGAATAATATATAAATAAGTGGTTAGGATGAAAAAAGAGACAAACGAGTAATCTACCTACACTCGCGTTAAAAACAAAACTACATAAAATACTGTAGGCGGGCGGCCCTACCGCGTGCCAACGAACGCAGCGTTCGGTGTAGGCATTTATTTTCAAGGACAGGGCGGAGTCACAATACTGTAAAGATAATATTACCGTGACGTGCCGCGACCTTTATCTAGTGTATATCTCTCCACGGATTCAGAGCCGGACCGTGAGTTAAGGGGGCCCTGGGCTAATACTATTTAGGGGCCCACCTCAAAATATAGAAAAAAATGAGACAGTAAAAAAAAAATAGTATATTATGCCTTAGTATTATACTACTGTTAATAAATTGACAAATTACAAAGCAACCTTTCTGCAAAGTGCAGACATGGCAAATTCTTTAATTTGCTCCTCACATTCTAGGGGTAATATAAATGTGGTTACATTCAACAATGTATTTTTTCTACATTGAATGTACTTCTAATCATTGAATCTACTGCTTTTCTTTCTTTAGTGAATCACTAGTTCAGCTTTAGACATCTATTTTGAAAATATTATATCTGCTATGGAAATTCAGCGATGTTTGCCTGTCTGAATTTCCGATCTGTTTTTTTTAATAAAAGTATGGATTCTTTCGCATTATCGTCTATTTTTGGCTTTGACTTGACTAAGCTGGGGGCCCCTTGAATCCACGGGGCCCTGGGCTGAAGCCCAAAAAGCCATATGGTAGATCCGCCTCTGCACGGATTAGTTTCTCCAGTCTTCGAATTCGTTTTATGAAGTTCTATGCAACCTCGCACAACCACCCGCGTCGCAGTTGCCGCAGTCCCTGAAACGACCGAACTCCCCAAGCCGCAGCTGATGACGTCACCAGCGCCGGCCCGCACGCAGCGGACGCTGCGGCTAGCGCGGCGCAGATGACGTCATTCGTCAAACTGAAAGAAATCAAGTGCGATGCGTGCGGCGACAGGAACGACTGCAGAGACTGCGGTGCGGATAGATGTGCGAGGCCATTAACAAAAAGCGATGACTGCGGGGATTGCGGGGACTGCGGAGACTGCGGTGCGACCAAGTCTGCGTTCACCTTTAGGCGCTTTGCAGATGGCGGGGCGGAGCGGGCCGGTCAATTTCGCCGCGAACGATAGCACAAAGTGAATCCTATACTACAAACGCACACAGAGGGCAAAAAGACCGCGCCGCAGGTGCCCGGCAGGCACTGGCGGCGCGGCATGTCCGCGGCTGCCCGCCGTGGATCATACAAACCAGTTTATATGCAGTAACGCAGACGGCGGCGCGGGGCGGCTAGCTCAGTCTGCGCCACGCGCTTTTTAGTGACGGACTATTCACTAAAACGAACGTCCTGAACTGACTGCCTCTGCCCGTCGTGTGCTTTGTGTACGCGGCGAGGGCAGCCGCAGACATCGACGGGCAGACGCGGTTTTTATTGCTTCGCGGACAAAAAGACCGCCCCGCCCCGTCGTCTGCAAAGCGCCTTAGGGGATTGGATTCAGTTCAGTTATAGGCGGGTTACTAAACAACAATAATTAGTATTGATTAAGAATTTACAATTATATAAATTACGTTTTACGTAATGTCTTTTATAGTTATTATGTGAATCATTATTTCGTATCATAACAATATTTACAACAAAATAGCTAGGTACATAATATGTTACGATATTACTTAATTATGATATAAGCAAATCGCGGTAAATGTACTGAGGTACTTAAATGCGTATACAAGACGCGATAACCTTTTAATACTTAATTAAACTAATTTAAGTAACTTAATCTTAGCACTAGTATTAACCAATAGAATAACAGAGTACGTCGATCCATCAGCTGCTTTTAAACTTCGCGTACACTATAGGAGACAAAATGTCTGCCAACATGATGTTTTTTTTTGTTTCCTCGATATATCGAATAAGTTTTTTTTATTTTTTTTTTTTATTCGGTAATAGGTAAGCGCTTGACTATAATTCGCCTGATGGAAAGCAATATTATGGTCTACGATGGAGCGCGCTTACCTAATAAAAACCGGTTCACTCTTGCTTTGAAGACCGCTAGATTGTAGTGCTCGGGGAACAAGGGCTCAGGCAAGGAATTCCACAGTTTGGCAGTCAAATAACCTTTTTAATATAAAACAAAATATAAATTATCTTTAATAATCAACAACGAGACCCTCCACGCGACGCGAGCTACCACGCATATAATATCACTGTAACTAAGTGGGTGATATATGCATTTTGTGACTAAAATGTCCGGAATTTTATCGAAATGTCCGGTATTTTGTCACTGTTGGACTTTTCAAATTTTTAAATAGTAACCCTATTCGCAGCACATTCAACCTATGGCATAGCAATATTTAAAAATGTTATATTAAGACATTCTTATCTTTTTGGAACCACACTTCTATTTTATGGATGAATAATAGTAGATTATTAACCAAGGGGATAAAGCAGTGTCTTCTGTCGCGGTTGACGATTGAAATCGCGAGCGTAACGAAGGACTCGAGGTTTACTCCCGAGCGTAGCGAGGGTGTTAAAAACTTAAATCACGAGCGAAGCGAGGGATTTAAGACGAGTCCTGAGTGTAGCGAGGGATTTAAGTTCACCCAAGACTAAGACCGAGGAAAATACTCTACTTTTCGTACCATTTGCGAAAAAAATAACACAATAATAATATGAGATAAGCATTTATTAAAAATAATGACAATTAAAAGTAAAAGTTAACATTCGAAACATTGGTCCAATAGGGGTGATGACGGGGTACAGTAAACGAAATTCTATTTAGTCCGTCAGTTCGATGATCAAAAAATAATGGACACGTATTTTTTCTTTGGGCAATCAACCAAAAAATGACAAAGTTATATCGCGTCAAAGTTTGGGAGTAGGGGCTCGTGACGTCACTTTTGAGTGAATTTTTACTTATAAGTGTACTCAAACGTGACGTCATGCGATTTTTCAAATCAATGTATCTCTGCAATGTTTATATTATGTCAAAAAAGAAAAATACTTTTTGATAATCTACCTAATAAATGAAGAAAAACAAATTAGTCATCATCCCTATTAAATACGGCCTCGTCGGTTTTCGTAATTTTATTTAAAAAGTCGACATAAATTGGCGGGATACTAAACTGTTATGTATCTGTGGTGGAATAAAAAAAAATCTTATAAGTAAAACAGAGTAATCTAAATTTGAATATTAAAAATGAGTTTAAGCGATTCAGAAATGTTGACTCAATTTCAATTAAAGACGAGGCAAATTGTGTTATAGAGAATCTTTTGCCAGAAATGTCAAAAGAGGATATATATAAATACATACAATGATTTTACAAAGTGGCGAGCAGAGAAGAATATAAAATCGTTTTCCGAAAGTGTATTTCTTACATGTTTTAATGGACTGTCTTCTTCACTTCTTCTTCAAACTTCCAGGGAGTATCCGCCATGGAATAGTATATCAAACAGCATAAACATTTCAAACAAGAATGTAATTTTAATTTCACTAATTGTCCTAATATGACAATTAATTTTAAATAGCTACTTCTAATTTTATTGTACATATTTATGAATAAATATTTTTGATAAACAACTAGTTTTATTTTCCTCATATTCGAAATGAAAAGTAGAGTGTTTAACTCGGGGAAAAGAATCAATTCCTACTCGGACTATAGCCGCCCTCGCTGCGCTCGCGCGTCTAAATACCTCGGAAATTGATTCTTTCCACCCTCGGTTAACAATCTACTATTTCATACCACCTGCTCGACAATGTCCGATTATATATCACGCAATCCCAACGTGAAGCAAGTCATTGAATCTCAAGGGAGATAATATTGTATGATACTCCCAAGGGAATTTGGAACGTTAAAATTCGTAAGAAAACTCCTAATAGATACGTATCTATCATAGAGCTTTTCAATGATAATATGGCATTGCAAAGAGAGTTTATTCGAAAATCGAATTGGCCACCTTTAACTAAAGAAAACGCGATTGAAAAAATTTCTAAACAAAAGCCAGTGTTTTGTGCTATTTTCAGAAAGTAAAATAAATACCTTTAATATAATTTTATACGATTCTTAATTGCTTAATTGGAATGTATAATTGTTTGATTTTAAAATATATAATATGTTTGTGATTGATTACGGTTGATTTTAAGGTGGGTTATATTTAGTAATTTGGTATGTACATAGTTTTCATTTTATTAATATTTTATAATTCAATTCAAATTAATTATTAATATTATTTTTTATGGGATAATTGATGAAATATATTAATTTTGATTGATTGAGTAGATATTTATATTACGTAAATTCAAGAGAATTTTATTTAAATTGTATATTAGATTATTATAAATTCTATTAAAGAACACCAAATATTGCGATACCCTGACAGGGTTCATGTAACGTACTTTATAACATGTATTTAACCATCTCTGTAACCACATGAATGCAATAAATGATTTGATTGATTGATTGATACCTACTACGTTATTTTAACAGTTCCGTGTTTTATCATTCTCACGTGTCAAAATGTCGTCGAGCCAGACCCCTCTTTCCCAGTGGGCACTTTGGGCAAGTGCCCAGGGCCCCGCGATCGATAGGGGCCCACCTAGTTCCTGTTAGCAGGGTTCCCCACTTAGGGGTTTTGCCCCCAGATTTAGGGGCTAGAAGGGTTAAAACGGACTTTCTTAGGGGCTGGAATTTTTTGGGGGTTCTTTTAGGGGCTTTTAACAAAACTTTCAATTAAATCGAAAAACAAAGCGTGTGTTTTCTTTCAGTTTTGTGCGTAGAATGGAACGCACCACGATATGAAACGACTGAACTCACTGTGTGGCAGGTTGTTTCCTAAGGCTTTAGGACTAAAGTTCTTTGCCTTCCACCAAACAAAACAGCTAAATAAGATTTAACAGCCTGTCAGCTCATTTTCGTTTGATTTTCCATTCGGAAAATGTATTTATTCAAGAAAATAATTTACTGTAACTAAATACGTAACGTTTTAATTTATGAGCAATGAAAGAATTTAGGTAATAAGATAAGTAGGTACATATAAATTTCTATATTTAGAGGATTTTAGGGGAATTTAAAAAATACTTAGGGTAAAATTTTGGTAAGGGTTGGTAACACTGCCTGTTAGATCACCAAACTTGGGTCCATCTTCCGAATATGCCCAGGGCCTGCAATAGGTCAAAGACGGCACTGCATCGAGCGATAGTGATTTGACTCCAGAGCTTATTAAATCAGACGCTTTAGGGATTATTAACAATCTCTTTACGAGAAAAATCAGAAAATAAGTATGAAAAAGTGTATGAAGATTTCAACACATGGAGAGAAACAAAAGAAGTCAAGGCTGTGTCCGAATCCTTCCTTTTTCACTCAGGACTCTACATAACTCCCTCGTTACGCTCAGGGTCTAATAGGCTGCCCGTGACGTAAGACACTGCTTTATCCCCTTGGTGCATAATCTACTATTAACACTCCTATAGTAAGCACTCTATGGCTTGTGTTATGGGATACTAGGGTAACGGATAGAATACATATACTGATACGTATATTAGTATATAATACATATTAAACATCCATGACTGGAGTACATATGATCGTATTCATCACACAAACATCTGCCCCCACCGGGATTCGAATCCGGAACTTCGAGTAGGCGACACCTTGTAATCCGGCGTACAAACCACTCGGCCACGGAGGTCGTCCATTTATAAGTAGGTAATTTCGAATGTGTGCCAAATATCTTGTCTTGAATATTATATCATTTGCGTAATAAAACATCTTACCATCACTATTCTGGGTCCTTGGATAAGAGTACCTATTACAAATGGTTCTGTACCCTAAGCGCGTACCATTATCGAATTCGAATAGTTTGCGTTTTTTTTAAATTTAGTATGAACGGAGCCAGTTTGTCCTCACGTCCGGTAGGGGCGCTGCTTAAGTTTTCATAGAAACATTGACGATACGATACGATTGTAGCTGTCAAAGTTTGTGTTTGGGCTACAGTACCCTTAGCACGAACCATTATCGAATTCTAATAGTTTGCGAGTGCGAAATGTCAATGTCAAATTTTGTATGAAAACTTGAACATTAGCGTCATAACGTAGGTACGTAACAAAACAAATAAAAAAAACAAAAATTTCTTTATTACAAATATTTTTTTTGTTTGTAGAAAATGAGAACTGCTCTCATATAAGGTTACCCTGTGTTCTGAGAGGCAGGCTCATCCTTACTTTAAAAATATAAAATTATAATAAACATGCAATTATTACACATGTTACTTGAAAACTACAAACAACCAATTATGTATAGTTTAGGTGTGTGTGTGTGTGCGTATGTGTGTGCGTGTGTGTGCGTGTGTGTGTGTGTGCACGTGACGCTCGTGACGCAATTCGGTTTCATCTTTTCCATAGCATGTTTCCATTTACACCCCGACCGAAAAGAAGTATCAATAACTTAATCAAATCAAACAAAAGTGAATCAATCACACTAATATTATAAAGGCGAAAGTTTGTTGTCGTTGTATGTTTGTTACTTCTTCACGTCTAAACGGCTGGAGCGATATTAATAAAACTTGGCGTGGAGTTAGCTGAGATCCTGGATTAACACATAGGCTACGTTTTACTACGGGAAAATATTCTTAATAAACCGCGGGTAACACCGCGGGGCACAGCTAGTTTGTGATAAATGATACTATGCAGCTGGCGCGACCTTGCCTTCTGTCCGCCTGCTCATTCAACTGTTATTGCATCCTTCGCTCACTGGAACACCGAATACAATACATCGCTTTGGTTATCATCGATTCCATTAGAATCGGAATCGTTTTTAGTGACTACGACACTGTTATACTTAGATTAAAGCAAAAGGGAAGATACGGCACTCGTGGCTCAAAAGTGATCTGCTTAAATTGTGGTGCAACTGCATGAATGACCTCAATTCGCTTTAGTCGCAATTGGACATTCAAACACACTGCACGTGCACTCAATATAACAAGATTGCGAATATTTTGTGTTATAAAGATAAAACAATGCCTTAGATTCTTTTCTAAAGAACACAAATAGTTCAAAATGGTCATGGTTTGTCGTGAATATTGTTTACGTAATTGCCATTTTGTTGTCAAGAAAAGGACAACGCTTGCGTTGCGTTGAAGCGTACAGTTTTGTCTCGCTCGCTCGATTAAAAGTTTTGCTGCTCGCCGCTTGCCGAATGCACCTTCGGCAAGCGGCGAGCAGCCCGAAGTTGGCTTAAATACCTACACAGTTCATTACTTGGCGACACTTTTGCGATTATGGGTAAAAGTGCGGCACATTATTCTCGCATCACCTATCTTTACAGTTGGATTTCATTTAACGACACTTAAAATTTGTTTTTTAAAAAAAACCCTAAAAGAAAAGTGGCAAAAGTCCACCAATCCGCACTGGGCCCGCGTGGTGGGTCGCGGCCCAATCTCCCAATTCCATTCATAGGGAAGGCCTGTGCACCAGCAGTGGGGATATTAATAGGCTGTGACGAAATACGTTAAAATTTTATTAACGCCAACATTAGTACAGTACCTATAGCTAAATTAGAATTGTGCGGAAATATTAATGATGCCTGCGTTTCAGAATTTATTAATTGACACTTTCCGTAGTTAGACACGCTAATTAAACCTATGTCAGAATACGTTTTTTTACTGCAAGCGGCTGTCGTATCATTATGAACAACTAAACAGTGTTGATAAGTAAATGAACCCAAATATTATTATTTTTATTTATTTTATTTTATTAGGGATAACAAACAGTTGTACAATATATGTTAAGTGAAAGGCTTACAATTATGTTATACTTATTGTACAACCAACAACATTATCCACAGATTAATACTAGGATTGTTTTGTTTTATATATATTTCTATTATTCTTTTTCTATACTAAATGAAAAATATGTTGTACATTACACAAATAAGTATCCAGTAGAAACAAAAAGCTTGTCGAGGCGTACCAAGGTAATACACATATTATGATAAAAGATCATATACTTTGGTCTTGAAAGAAGTGTCTGAGAGCAGGAAAATGTCAATATCACGTGAGCTCAAACTTTCATTAAAGATGTTCATTATTCTGTTCAACGGGGCACGCAGGCCAGCGTTAGTATTGACATAACCGGGGCAGAATAGTTTATGTGGGTAAGCGTCACGGATACGGTGTGAACTGCTAGGTATTCTAAATGTAACATTGTCAGTCAAATCATTACAGTCGTAATTATTATGTAATATATTATACAAGCAGGATATATCAAAAAGCGTCCTCCGCAACTCCAGTTTTGGTATCGAAAACTTCTGCAAAAGATGGTCATATGATTGTTTAGATCGCGAGCATTTATAATTAATACGCTTGAGATATTTGCGTTGCACTGATTCTAAGTTGTTTTTATACTTGTTATAAAATGGGTTCCAAACGACTGTAGCGTATTCAAGCTGTGACCTAACCAAGGCTTTAAAAAGGTAAATGTAGGTATCCGGTTTCTTAAACTGTTGACAAGTACGCATTATGAAGCCATACATTTGATATGCTTTGGATATGACGTGATTTATGTGGTCATGCAAATGTAACTCAGAGTCCAAGAGTATACCTAGATCACGAATGGTATTAACTTTCTCCAATTTTTTGTCATTTAGTGAATAGTTAAAATTGATAACGTTTTTCTTCTTTGTTGTAGTTATAAATTTACATTTTGAAACACTCAAATACAGCTTATTTTGGACACAGTAATCACTGAATCAATCAAGGTCCATCTGGAGAAGAAGACAGTCATTGAGAGTTCTGATCTGCTTGAAGATTTTTAGGTCATCAGCATAAAGTAGGAAGTTACTGTGTAAAAAACATTTATCAATATCGTTAACAAACAAAACAAACAGCAAAGGTCCTAAAATGGAGCCCTGTGCTACGCCAGACGTAGCAATTATGGTACCAGACGTATGACCGTTGATTACTACTCTCTGTGTCCTGTTAAAAATATAAGAGCAAAACCACCTCAGAAGGTTGCCTCGTATTCCGTTGAACGCTAGCTTCTGCAGGAGCAATCGGTGATCAACTTTGTCAAAGGCCTTGCAATAGTCTGTATACACAGTGTCCACTTGCACACGCTGATCCATGCTAGTAAATAAGTAATTAGTGTATACCAAGAGGTTGGTGACAGTCGAACGCTGCTTAACAAATCCATGCTGCTGTGGTATTATGATATTATGCAGGTCAGCGTAAATAGCATCATGTACCAGTTTCTCGAGAACCTTGGACAAGACAGGAAGCAATGAAATTGGGCGATAATTCGATACGTCATCTTTTGCTCCAGCTTTGTGCACAGGCGCAATATTGGCAGCCTTCCATATGTTAGGGACAAAACCCTCCGAGAGACATTTATTATAAACTATAGTTAGTGGAACACTAATGTTGTCCGCCGTAAACTTAAGAAACAGCGGAGAAATGTTGTCTGGGCCTGAGCCCTTGGTAATGTCCAAGGATTTCAACTTTGCAACTACCTGGGACTTAGAAAAGTTCAGATCCGAGATTATGAAATTACCCTTTATGTTATGAGTGTGCTGAGCATTAATATCAAAACCGGAAGCAGTACTCTTCTCGTAGACAGAACCAAAATAATCAATGAATAAATCACAAACTGTGGTAGGATCGTCAGACTCCATGTGGTTGTACTTCATTATGCGAGGGAAACCCCGATTATTATGTCTATGAACAAATGCCCAGAAGCGCTTCAAGTCTTCGCGTATGTTATTTTCCACCGAAAGAATGTAGTTATTAAAACACTCCTCGCAAAGTTTTTTGAAAAGTTTGCGAAAAATGGAGAATTGTTCGTAGTCTACCAAATTCCCGAACTTCTTCCACTTAACCCAGGCTTTGTTTTTATCCCTAAATATATGAATTAGAGGCTTGGTAAACCATATAGGGTATTCGGTAGATTTTTGTTTTCTAAGAGGAACGTTTTTGGCAATAATTTCATATATGCGTTCATAAAAAGTATCAACCGCCTCTTCCGCCGGCAGTTCACCAAGTAGTGGGTACCAGCTAATTGCCTCTATATCGTCATTAATTGCTTGATAGTTTGCTTCGTGGTATCGATATCTAGGCAGTCCGCTCGTTGGCATGTTGGCATGTACTACATTCAAGGAAACAACAACAAAGAACGGAGGATGATTCTCATCAACTCTAACCAAGGGTGACAGCACCGCCCCACACATGCAATCTGATGAGTTAGATATAAATAGGTCTAAGGTACGGTCATTGATATTCTTCAATATATTAAATTGTGAACATTGCAATAGTGAGAGATAGTTAATTAAATAGCTATCTATATCACTACTATCGTGAGTTAAGATTTGGCACTATCCTAGAATACTCATCTAGCTTCCAATCTAGAGAGAAAATATTAAAATCTCCAGCAACATAAAAACTATCAACCTGATTTAATAGTAACTCAGTCTGCAGGGGATTTAAAAAGCTCTTATATACTTCATATGGCTGCGCAGGAGGTATATAGAGGCCACATATTAAATGGTACCTATCACGCCTATTAGATGAGATCTGCAATAATACATATTCTACCTTAGGGGAAATAACCTGCTGAGCACTGGCCACAGCAACACGGCGCGCAGTCAAGCCACGCCACACTGCAACCAGCACCCCGCCGCCATCCCGCTTGTTGGTTGCTACGAGATCTCGGTCGCAGCGAAAAACTACATAACGAGAGTCAATAACCATACTATCCTCAACAGTGCTATTCAACCAAGTTTCCGTTAGGATAATAACGTCGTACGACTCCGATAAAATGTTCATATAAGTAGTTTGTAGTTTCGTCCTTAATCCCCTACAGTTCTGATAGTAAACTGATAATTTATTAGCCATTGGTACTAAATAAGAATTTGTAAAGTATTACAAGTCGCGACAAGGACTGGGTTATGACCAGAATCAGTGCCCCAATCGCTGGGTATCCCAAACCTTGTTTGCCCCATTCACCACTAAGCCACAGTCCAATACACAGCAATAATGACGAAAAGATACCAACTACTGTATGCCCCGTGAATCTGCTACATTCTGGAGTAGTGATAGTTATAATAATTAAATAAGCAATTAAAAACACCAAAATATGATAATACTCTAACACTCGACAAACCTTTTTCACACAAAATCCGTAATTCATAAATTTGAGTGATTTCAACACATTAAAGAGAAAATACATTATATTACAATAAGCAATTGAAAGCAATATTACAGAGAATATGCTACCGACAACTGCGATACAATAAATATAAAAAAGACAACACAAATAAAGCACCCAAGAGGGCGTGACACTTTTCAAAGGCCGAAATTTAATAATAATTTCATGACGACAGTCGTTTAATTTGTATTTCGGTTTATTATTTTTATGGTTAAGTGAATTTACTGTCGTTGTGCAAATGACGTCTGTGCATTTATAATTTAAATATAGTACATTAAATAAAATACTCCGTCCCAAGCTAACATAATAATATTGCATAAATGCATTAGAAATCAATTCTAAAATAAAAACTGCGCATTTAAAGGCACCTAGCGCAGACCACATAACATTTCTCCACATATTAATCAAAGTATGGTTCACTTTTGTGTTTATTAATACATTTAAGAGCAACAGCTGTCTTTTTTTGTATATAAATAATGTTTTACAACTACAAGAAAGCTACATTCGACTGCACACAGCACACGAAATAAAGCTATAGTGAATTTGTAATAACCAATATAAAAATTATTGACACTAAACAGGTAATTCATCAAAACATGTAGAAGAGTGAAGAGTTTAAATGAGTCAATGATAATGTAACTAAATTATTGTAGCTACACATTTTCAAATTACTATGAAAATAGGTAAAAAGTGGTATTTGAAAGACAGTTATGTACATATGAATATTGTTTATCAGAAAACAAGATATAATGGTGTAAACACAAGGTAATTATAGGACAACTGTACCCCTAGCACGAACCATTATCTAATTCGAATAGTTTGCATTTCGGACTCGCAAACGATACGAATTCGATATTGGTTCTTGCTAAGGGTACTGGTTAAGGATTACTGATTTTGATTTATTGCAGCTATACAAAAGGTAAAAAGTGTCTTTTGTATCGTTACAAATTTCAGACATTGACGCTGTCTCATAATATACTGCCTCAGAGCCATATGTATTGTGTCATTGCAACACTTTTCTCATGAAATAATTTGAGGACTGGTTTTTCACTTCTATTCAAGTACATAATTGTACAAAAATGATCAAGAATTGTAGTTTGAAAACATGTATTTTACAAAATTATTATGATATACACAGTATTTTGAAATAGCATATATTTTGGTTTTATTTTATTTTTTTAAGCATTTAACTGCTAGATGTTTAAACCTAAAGAAAAGTTTACTAGAAAAAATCCACGCGGACCAGGCAGCGGTCAAAAGTATTCATTTGACATTGTGGGTTACCTACAATGCGAAGAGATGGCGCTGCCTTGAAGGCTAGGAAAATTTCGACGCGGCTAATAGGGCCGTGTTAGCATAATGGTCAGTGCATTCGCCCGGATAGCGAAGGATGCGGGTTCGAATCCCGTCCGCTGCCTGGTCCGCGTGGATTTTTTCTAGTAAACTTTTCTTTAGCATATATTTTGTTAAATTTTACTTCTGTGTGCTTGCCTGTATTAATCCTTTAGATGTCAACTTTTGGTTTTGTGCGGTATGGCGTTAGGCGTCGAAGTAAGAAATTTAAAAGGCAGTTATTTTTACTACCGCACTTATTTTTTGGATTTAAAATATTTTAATCTTCATTAAAAATTATCCAAATATTTAACTTTTCGTAGATGTTTTAGGATTTATAGTTTTTAAAATGATTAGGTATTAATAAATTATTATGTTTTTATTTTAAGTATTTAACTGTTAGATTTTTTAATATACCTAATGAAAACTTTACTAGAAACAAATATTCATCCGGTCTCAGACGGGACAACGCCCGGATAGCGGAACAGCGTGTACAAATCTCGTCGGATACCTATTCCGTGTGGGTTTATTGCAAATAACATTTTCTTTTCATATTCACAAGTTATTTAGAGGACAAGTTGAAGCTATTATTTTGAAAAGATATTAATATCATGACGTACAAAAGCCCAACTGAACGTCTTTGGTCCTAATGTACACAACACGTCAATTTCGGGCATTGTTTACAATGGCGTAACGCGATAACAAGAATGCCGTCCAAATATAGAATACTTTAGATAGGTAGGTTTTAATATAACCCCTCGTTGACACCAAGAAACAATTCATATACTAGTTTTGCACAAAACTAGTAGAATACTTGTTGAGGCATTCTTTCGTTTAGGTACACTGTATAGACAACGAGTATATTTACAAGTATAAATCACTATTTATTTCACATATTTTGTGTATCCAATAACTTTGATGCAAGTATTGTAGACTACATGTTTTATACATGTATATATCGACCTATCCATAGAATAAAGCTACTTCTGCATAATCACAACTTTACAGTAGAGCGATTTTAAGTTTGTAAAATGTAAAATATGCTGTAACTTGTATTGGTATTTTTCTATCATTTGATTTTTTTTACTAATCATATAAAGCATTAAGAAGCAAATTATGACGCATTTATTGTTTAAAAAAAACTACATTTACGGCTTATATTTCGTTATTTAAGAGTTTCTTATGTGATTATGTGACAATTTACTACGGACATCTTTATGTCACATATGCATATCAGACCTTATGCTTGGGAAACGTGTCAAATTATGTGTAGATGTAACTTTGTTTTACGTAATTTATATTTTCTGTCGCGTCACATTATGATAATATGGCAAAGTTTGGGCAAAATCGATCAAACAAGAAAAATTGAATCAAACATTTAGTAAAAATTCTCAGTTTATAACAAAATTGAAGCCGTGCAGGCTGCGTTCTTGCCTATCCAAAAGGTTCTTGTGCTCTTGGCTCTATATTCTTCGGAAACAAGAATCACATGTACCTTTATTCAATTGCTATCTTCAAAGTTATATAAGTTTTAGAATAAATGTTTTTACCAGTAAAACATATGCCTCCGTTTCGCCTAAAAGTACAATAAAAGCAATTTGGTAACATTTTCATATGTAACTTTATTCTATGCATAGGTCGATATGTAAGTGTACTTATTACAGGCGCGGCGCGGCGGCCTCTGTTGAGTGCGCCAAGCGGTGCAAATATTCAGCTCTCAATGAGAACTATTTGTGCCGTTAGTTGTTGAGACTATGGGCCCATGGGGTCCAAGCGCTAGTTTCTTATTTAAGGAATTATCAAGGAGACTCACCGAAGTGACTGGTGACCAAAAGGCTGGCAGGAAATAAGGAGTTCGCAGAAAAAGTTATCACAAAACAAGTCGTAATATCGTATCTTTTTTTTTTATGCAAAAAAGGCAATGCGTTTAACCACACTCTCACCTGATGATAAAAGCGATGATGAGGCCTACTGTCCCTTGGAGATGTGACAAAATCAAACTTCTAAGTTAAAACAATCAAAAGATACAGCCGTTTATGCCGCAAATTTCCGCAAATTTTCGAAACTCGCACGGGAATCAATACAGAACAAATACAGGGTACTTCCCGTGAACTTAGAATCTTGAAATTTGGTATGAAGTCACGTCTTATTGTAACAGATAAAGGAACAATTGCGAAAACCGTAAATTTTTTGTTAAATCACATAATAAAAAATATTTTTGAAAATTTTAGATTTACTACCTAGTCTCTTTTCTCATGAACGCGTAGAGGTATTAAATTGAAATTCATATAAAAAACGGTGAACTTTTACTAATATACCTACAGGTTTGTACGGAACCCTCGGTGCGCGAATCCGACTCGCACTTGGCCGTTTTTTTTACGTACTTATGGTAAAGAAATCCCGTATTATTAGGTGAGCAGGTACTAATTAGTTAAGACTTTGAAATGATAACATTATAATGTGATTCAAATAAGAATAGGAAAGCCAATGACCTCCATCTGTCAAATGTCGCTTGAAAAGTACGGTTTGCAAAAAAATATCGGAACACTTTTTTAGCACTCGGCTGATTCTACACAATAACAAATGTTGATAATTAATATTAGTTGTTTTTTTTATTTATTGAGCTTTTTGGCTATGAATGGTTGATAACTTAAATCGTCAAGCAAATGTCACATTATGGTGCGTTCAAAAACTCGATTTAAAACTTTCGTTTACATATAGGGTGCATGTTCGTATATGACCTGCATGATTATTCATAACTTCTCCGGCGGTAATGCACAGATGAGCGAAATTGAAGAGCTAGATTCTGATTAATGTTTTTTTTCTACGGTCTTAACAAAGAAATACTATTAAAAATCGGTCGTGTTCTTTCTCAACCTTAGTAAATTAATTTTATAAAAAAATCTGATGTGTTGTCTCACTTAATCTTAGTCAATAAGTTTTATTAAATAGCAAAATTTTTTTGCTCACTCTACCTATTTGGTTTGAATTGACAGCTATGACGTCAAAATATGGCGCCCAGTCGGTCCTATTCGTAGTTGAATCGCATTATAGCTGTTGCAAGCACGGAATAGCATGGGGAAATTTTCCTGAACATCTTCCTTTCATTTGAAATGTTATGTTATTTAGGAAAAAAAAAAGAAATTATGTGGTGTCGTGGGACACCAGCGGCCTGACCGCCTAAGTCAAAGCGAGAGCAATACGAAAGTTGACAGCCATAACTTTTTCAAACTCTGTCTGCGATAAAATCGAAACGCCTAAAATTCACGACGTGTCGTAATGCTTATGGTTATCAAATGCTTACGTGAGTGAACGATTCAATTGCGTTATGTTCATGTATTTTTTTACAAAATTCTTTTCATTTTATAGTTGACTGAAATACATTAATATTTAATTTACAAATGTATATTATCATAGGGTGGCATAAATATTAATATTTAATAATTAGTCTTACAAAATTATTCTTAAATCAAAGACATAAGAAAATTTTAATTGGGTACCATAAATTGCACAAACAAAACGCTATGTCTGTTACATCTGCCTACGTTCTAAACTTATGCTCTGGGTGCATTTTTTTTTACCCTGATTTATCAATTTTGACATAAAATGTATTAAATAAAACAAGTTTCAACGGGTTAGATGCACTGATTTTATTTATTTATCAAACCTAAGAAACAAATACATAAAATGTATGTCAAAATATACATTGTTCGTACCTGAAGCATATGTTCTGAACGTATGCCATAACTGCTGTCAGCACTTCACTTGGCTATTCGTGTTTGCTGTTTGTTAATTTGACCGCAGTCTGTCCTTTTCATTCTTTATAAAGCATGATAAGGACAAGCTGATGTCAAGTATACATATAACAAACTCGAAACTATTGAGCATACGTCGCATAGAAATTAGAAATCTGATAACTTTTAGAAAGAAAGTATCACATCGAAGAAACTTGACTAAGTAAGTACTTTTTGAGTAAACAAAAATAATTCAAGAAATTTAATAACTTTACTTTATCACGAAGATCATGTTAATTTTGTCAAAGATAATCGCATTTTCGTCATTATAATTTAGTACTTATTTAACATTTTAGAAACCGGCACCATATTAAGTCTACAACTCCAACGTACAGTTGGAGGCCTTACTAATATGGATGGAGGAGCACCCATTCCAGGCTAGAGGGATGCAAATTGCAGCCCCGCACAGGCCAAACAGGCTTCGATGGGCCTATGGAAGAGTTTAGCGTCCCTCCTAAACGCAATTAATGATGTTACTAAAACACCAAAGGAGTGGTGATTTAAAGTAAGTGGTACTTTACTATTATTTTGTATAAAGTTTATAAGGCATCTTGTTATGTGTTCTGTATTTGTACTATTGCATGGAATTCAATTACTAATTTGAAAATGGTAACTCCCCATACATAAGGTGCTGTTAAAAGCTTAACTATTTTTTTTTCTATTTGGCTGAGCCTGGCTTATGATCAATCAATGTTATTTTATTCACCTACTTAATAACATTGTAAGTTCAATTATGTTGCCTTATCTGTTTTAATTAAGCATCCATCCTATGGAAAGTACCAAGAGTAAAGTGTTACCTATAAAAACCTTTGGAGGTCTATAACTTTACCATTGATTAATTTCATGTAACATGGTAGGACTCATAGACTCATTTGTAAAGAATAATAACATACCACTTAATAAGTTTCAAAAACTGGAAAATACAAACAATCCCTTTTTAAAAAACGCTGGTAATTTGTTTCAGCTGTATTGGATTTTTGAGCTGGAAAACTGCCGGCTTTGCGACAGTCAACTGCATGGGGAAAATTTGAGGAGCGGCGACTGGAGGAACAGCAATTGCGGAGGGACGTGCTCCGAGCATTGAGAGATATTACTCATGTATTACGTTGGTTCTATAAGACTGTAACTCATGGAAATAAATAATGTGCATTTGTATCTGAAGTTGTTTATGGTAATCTTTTTACTAAAATATAACAGCAATACTACTGAATGTTTTATTTACTGAATATTATTATCGTAAGCTCCCTCCTCAACTTTATCACCTTGCAACCTTTTTCTAGGTCATGGTCTCACAGCTGTTGTTCATTGGGTAAAAAAGTAGAATAAAAATCTATTAAGAGTTAATAGCTAATAGGTGTTATTAAATTAGTAGGTCTTTGGAGACATACTGGCTGGTTTCTGAATAGCGGTGTGACCACAGTTACAAGGTCTACCATGCTTCTCAACAATAGGGTAGTCAGGAAATGAAATTATTTCTTTAAAGTTGATTAGTACCTACTAAAAAGTTTGAAACAGTTTTGAAATGAAATCATTTATTTATTTAGAGTCTATATTCAGAGTTAACATTGTTTATATAAAAATAAATTATTGTGTTCATTTTAATACTCTTTTAACTCTGTGCGCCTTTTGACAAAGGCCTCCTTAAACTTTTTCCAGTTTTTGCTCTCCAAGCCAGCTTTGTCCAAGGGGTTTCCCTTTTATTTCTCAAATGAATAAATTCAATTTGTACCCAATTAGTAACTTGCTAATAGAAAGTAAATTTAGAATATTTGAACACTAACATAAGAAATAAATTTTATTGTTATGAATATTTAACAACAACTTATAAAATTACAGTTATATAAATCAAATTAAACTAGAGTATTAATAATAACTAGTTTCTCATTTAAAGTTAGTACATATTCAAAAGTTGTATTTAAATAAAACAAATTTGAAATGAAATCATATTTTATTCAAATTAAGTTATTGAGAGCTCTTTAATCATCCTACATTTTTTTCCTACTACCACACAGGACATCTTCTAGCTGGTGAGAAGAATGGGCGCAAGAAACTCATCAGCATTTAACATTTACATCAAATGATGTAGCTACCAATACATACAGGAAGATATAAAAATGACATGTTAAATTTAGACATTAAACTTAGGTGCTAATTAATAATTAATTAGTATAATAAAAATAAAATACAATAAATTGTAAACTAAACTTATAATACCTATTTTATCTTGTATGGTGCCTCTGCTCACAGATCCTTCTTCACACAAGTTTCTGTAAACAGTTTTAAATGGTCAATTATGGTTATGACTACTCCAGAGTAACTGACTGTCTTGCAGGACAGATGCCACGGACAGGCCTGTCTCCACTTGTGGCAAGTATGTCACGCTGTGGTTGGCGGACATGATCACACGCATGACATCCTCATCAATCTTGATACATGAGTCGCAAATAAGGTTGTGTAAAACAACACATGCATTTAAGATTTTCCCTGCTTTCTGATTTGGGTCTTGAAGATGCCAAAGCATCTTTCTATGACATTCCTAGTCCGCACATGTGAATTTGTGTAGTGATCCTCTGGTCTCCCTGGGTCAGCATGGAGGATTGGCGTCATCATCCATGCCCTTCGGGCATAGCCAGAGTCATCTGTAAAATAAATATTGTAAAACTAACACTGAAAAATACTAACATACAAAAACACTTATTTTGTATGAAAATATTCAAATAAAATGATAACAAATGATTTTTAATACACATACCCAAGAACCAGTAGATCTGTCCAATATCATGGAGTCTTTCAATTCCATTTTTCACAGGGCAACAATTCCAAACATGAGAGTCATGACTTGCACCACCAAATGATGCATCCATATGCAAAATATGTAAGTCTGCATCACACATCTGTAACAAGAGTATAATATAAGGTTTAAACAACTATTTTATTTCATATGAGTATCACATTCCAAGAAATTATTTTTGAAAAGTTATGGTATAAATGCTTTTGGTATAGTACCTACCTTTGTGTAAAGTGTTATTTTATTAAACTAAATTTTGTTGGTATGAAGTGATTCCTAATATAATATAATTCATTTAACACAAAATTTGTTAAGAGACAATTGATTAAAAAATAAGTTGCTTCATATATTTACTGTTTTATAAATAAATGTAGAGTATTTGATTGTTAAAAGGTTTTATTATAATTCAATAGACCACATTTATTCAAAAATATAGAAATAATATGTGATTCTGTAATCACGTAAGCATTTGGAAGAGATTTAGGAAGCGGTTTTAATGTAATTATTACTTACCGCAAGCACATTAAGCACAGGGAGAGGTACATTTTCCTGTTAAAATATGCTTCTTCATAGTCTTTAGGTCGTTCTGTGCGTCGGATGCAAAAACGGCATCAAGTCGTCGCAAAGAGTAAGGAAATTATCCTTACTCAGGCGGAACGTTTGGACAAACGTTCGCTCCGGCAGCAACATAGGCATGCTGTCCTCCCGCAACTGTCTTCTTCGCAAGGTCAGCATTGTCTTCTGGCTCTCCTCCTCAGCTACCACCAACAGAAATATTCGAGCCATTTCTCACTAAAACAGAAAAAAAACTACAAGAGTACACAATCTTAGGTTAACAAAAGACAAAAGTAGCTATATTTTAATTTTATAAAGCAAAATAAATTGAATTATAAATATCGTATGAAAGCATGAGATGAAAACAGTGAGTCTATAGGTGTCTGCTTATCTGACAGCTTTAACGCTTACCCGCCATCTTGAAATCGCTTTCACTTTTTTTAGGCGTTTCGATTTCCTGTCAAAATAGTAGCGAGAAATTGAACGATGTCATTCAAAATTGTTAATGGCTGTCATCGGCCGCAAAGTAAATGTGAAAGCGTTATGGCTTTCATAGGCGTTTCCAAATGACAGTGTGACGTCATAAACTTTAGCATTTTTAAAGCAACGCGAGTTAGGCGATCAGCGGCCTGCGGCCTGACCGCCTAAGTCAAAGCGAGAGCAATACGAAAGTTGACAGCCATAACTTTTTCAAACTCTGTCTGCGATAAAATCGAAACGCCTAAAATTCACGACGTGTCGTAATGCTTATGGTTATCAAATGCTTACGTGAGTGAACGATTCAATTGCGTTATGTTCATGTATTTTTTTACAAAATTCTTTTCATTTTATAGTTGACTGAAATACATTAATATTTAATTTACAAATGTATATTATCATAGGGTGGCATAAATATTAATATTTAATAATTAGTCTTACAAAATTATTCTTAAATCAAAGACATAAGAAAATTTTAATTGGGTACCATAAATTGCACAAACAAAACGCTATGTCTGTTACATCTGCCTACGTTCTAAACTTATGCTCTGGGTGCATTTTTTTTACCCTGATTTATCAATTTTGACATAAAATGTATTAAATAAAACAAGTTTCAACGGGTTAGATGCACTGATTTTATTTATTTATCAAACCTAAGAAACAAATACATAAAATGTATGTCAAAATATACATTGTTCGTACCTGAAGCATATGTTCTGAACGTATGCCATAACTGCTGTCAGCACTTCACTTGGCTATTCGTGTTTGCTGTTTGTTAATTTGACCGCAGTCTGTCCTTATCATGCTTTATAAAGAATGAAAAGGACAAGCTGATGTCAAGTATACATATAACAAACTCGAAACTATTGAGCATACGTCGCATAGAAATTAGAAATCTGATAACTTTTAGAAAGAAAGTATCACATCGAAGAAACTTGACTAAGTAAGTACTTTTTGAGTAAACAAAAATAATTCAAGAAATTTAATAACTTTACTTTATCACGAAGATCATGTTAATTTTGTCAAAGATAATCGCATTTTCGTCATTATAATTTAGTACTTATTTAACATTTTAGAAACCGGCACCATATTAAGTCTACAACTCCAACGTACAGTTGGAGGCCTTACTAATATGGATGGAGGAGCACCCATTCCAGGCTAGAGGGATGCAAATTGGAGCCCCGCACAGGCCAAACAGGCTTCGATGGGCCTATGGAAGAGTTTAGCGTCCCTCCTAAACGCAATTAATGATGTTACTAAAACACCAAAGGAGTGGTGATTTAAAGTAAGTGGTACTTTACTATTATTTTGTATAAAGTTTATAAGGCATCTTGTTATGTGTTCTGTATTTGTACTATTGCATGGAATTCAATTACTAATTTGAAAATGGTAACTCCCCATACATAAGGTGCTGTTAAAAGCTTAACTATTTTTTTTTCTATTTGGCTGAGCCTGGCTTATGATCAATCAATGTTATTTTATTCACCTACTTAATAACATTGTAAGTTCAATTATGTTGCCTTATCTGTTTTAATTAAGCATCCATCCTATGGAAAGTACCAAGAGTAAAGTGTTACCTATAAAAACCTTTGGAGGTCTATATCTTTACCATTGATTAATTTCATGTAACATGGTAGGACTCATAGACTCATTTGTAAAGAATAATAACATACCACTTAATAAGTTTCAAAAACTGGAAAATACAAACAATCCCTTTTTAAAAAACGCTGGTAATTTGTTTCAGCTGTATTGGATTTTTGAGCTGGAAAACTGCCGGCTTTGCGACAGTCAACTGCATGGGGAAAATTTGAGGAGCGGCGACTGGAGGAACAGCAATTGCGGAGGGACGTGCTCCGAGCATTGAGAGATATTACTCATGTATTATGTTGGTTCTATAAGACTGTAACTCATGGAAATAAATAATGTGCATTTGTATCTGAAGTTGTTTATGGTAATCTTTTTACTAAAATATAACAGCAATACTACTGAATGTTTTATTTACTGAATATTATTATCGTAAGCTCCCTCCTCAACTTTATCACCTTGCAACCTTTTTCTAGGTCATGGTCTCACAGCTGTTGTTCATTGAGTAAAAAAGTAGAATAAAAATCTATTAAGAGTTAATAGCTAATAGGTGTTATTAAATTAGTAGGTCTTTGGAGACATACTGGCTGGTTTCTGAATAGCGGTGTGACCACAGTTACAAGGTCTACCATGCTTCTCAACAATAGGGTAGTCAGGAAATGAAATTATTTCTTTAAAGTTGATTAGTACCTACTAAAAAGTTTGAAACAGTTTTGAAATGAAATCATTTATTTATTTAGAGTCTATATTCAGAGTTAACATTGGTTTATATAAAAATAAATTATTGTGTTCATTTTAATACTCTTTTAACTCTGTGCGCCTTTTGACAAAGGCCTCCTTAAACTTTTTCCAGTTTTTGCTCTCCAAGCCAGCTTTGTCCAAGGGGTTTCCCTTTTATTTCTCAAATGAATAAATTCAATTTGTACCCAATTAGTAACTTGCTAATAGAAAGTAAATTTAGAATATTTGAACACTAACATAAGAAATAAATTTTATTGTTATGAATATTTAACAACAACTTATAAAATTACAGTTATATAAATCAAATTAAACTAGAGTATTAATAATAACTAGTTTCTCATTTAAAGTTAGTACATATTCAAAAGTTGTATTTAAATAAAACAAATTTGAAATGAAATCATATTTTATTCAAATTAAGTTATTGAGAGCTCTTTAATCATCCTACATTTTTTTCCTACTACCACACAGGACATCTTCTAGCTGGTGAGAAGAATGGGCGCAAGAAACTCATCAGCATTTAACATTTACATCAAATCATGTAGCTACCAATACATACAGGAAGATATAAAAATGACATGTTAAATTTAGACATTAAACTTAGGTGCTAATTAATAATTAATTAGTATAATAAAAATAAAATACAATAAATTGTAAACTAAACTTATGATACCTATTTTATCTTGTATGGTGCCTCTGCTCACAGATCCTTCTTCACACAAGTTTCTGTAAACAGTTTTAAATGGTCAATTATGGTTATGACTACTCCAGAGTAACTGACTGTCTTGCAGGACAGATGCCACGGACAGGCCTGTCTCCACTTGTGGCAAGTATGTCACGCTGTGGTTGGCGGACATGATCACACGCATGACATCCTCATCAATCTTGATACATGAGTCGCAAATAAGGTTGTGTAAAACAACACATGCATTTAAGATTTTCCCTGCTTTCTGATTTGGGTCTTGAAGATGCCAAAGCATCTTTCTATGACATTCCTAGTCCGCACATGTGAATTTGTGTAGTGATCCTCTTGTCTCCCTGGGTCAGCATGGAGGATTGGCGTCATCATCCATGCCCTTCGGGCATAGCCAGAGTCATCTGTAAAATAAATATTGTAAAACTAACACTGAAAAATACTAACATACAAAAACACTTATTTTGTATGAAAATATTCAAATAAAATGATACCAAATGATTTTTAATACACATACCCAAGAACCAGTAGATCTGTCCAATATCATGGAGTCTTTCAATTCCATTTTTCACAGGGCAACAATTCCAAACATGAGAGTCATGACTTGCACCACCAAATGATGCATCCATATGCAAAATATGTAAGTCTGCATCACACATCTGTAACAAGAGTATAATATTAAGGTTTAAACAACTATTTTATTTCATATGAGTATCACATTCCAAGAAATTATTTTTGAAAAGTTATGGTATAAATGCTTTTGGTATAGTACCTACCTTTGTGTAAAGTGTTATTTTATTAAACTAAATTTTGTTGGTATAAAGTGATTCTAATATAATATAATTCATTTAACACAAAATTTGTTAAGAGACAATTGATTAAAAAATAAGTTGCTTCATATATTTACTGTTTTATAAATAAATGTAGAGTATTTGATTGTTAAAAGGTTTTATTATAATTCAATAGACCACATTTATTCAAAAATATAGAAATAATATGTGATTCTGTAATCATGTAAGCATTTGGAAGAGATTTAGGAAGCGGTTTTAATGTAATTATTACTTACCGCAAGCACATTAAGCACAGGGAGAGGTACATTTTCCTGTTAAAATATGCTTCTTCATAGTCTTTAGGTCGTTCTGTGCGTCGGATGCAAAAACGGCATCAAGTCGTCGCAAAGAGTAAGGAAATTATCCTTACTCAGGCGGAACGTTTGGACAAATGTTCGCTCCGGCAGCAACATAGGCATGCTGTCCTCCCGCAACTGTCTTCTTCGCAAGGTCAGCATTGTCTTCTGGCTCTCCTCCTCAGCTACCACCAACAGAAATATTCGAGCCATTTCTCACTAAAACAGAAAAAAAACTACAAGAGTACACAATCTTAGGTTAACAAAAGACAAAAGTAGCTATATTTTAATTTTATAAAGCAAAATAAATTGAATTATAAATATCGTATGAAAGCATGAGATGAAAACAGTGAGTCTATAGGTGTCTGCTTATCTGACAGCTTTAACGCTTACCCGCCATCTTGAAATCGCTTTCACTTTTTTTAGGCGTTTCGATTTCCTGTCAAAATAGTAGCGAGAAATTGAACGATGTCATTCAAAATTGTTAATGGCTGTCATCGGCCGCAAAGTAAATGTGAAAGCGTTATGGCTTTCATAGGCGTTTCCAAATGACAGTGTGACGTCATAAACTTTAGCATTTTTAAAGCAACGCGAGTTAGGCGATCAGGCCCCTGACCGCCTAAGTCAAAGCGAGAGCAATACGAAAGTTGACAGCCATAACTTTTTCAAACTCTGTCTGCGATAAAATCGAAACGCCTAAAATTCACGACGTGTCGTAATGCTTATGGTTATCAAATGCTTACGTGAGTGAACGATTCAATTGCGTTATGTTCATGTATTTTTTTACAAAATTCTTTTCATTTTATAGTTGACTGAAATACATTAATATTTAATTTACAAATGTATATTATCATAGGGTGGCATAAATATTAATATTTAATAATTAGTCTTACAAAATTATTCTTAAATCAAAGACATAAGAAAATTTTAATTGGGTACCATAAATTGCACAAACAAAACGCTATGTCTGTTACATCTGCCTACGTTCTAAACTTATGCTCTGGGTGCATTTTTTTTACCCTGATTTATCAATTTTGACATAAAATGTATTAAATAAAACAAGTTTCAACGGGTTAGATGCACTGATTTTATTTATTTATCAAACCTAAGAAACAAATACATAAAATGTATGTCAAAATATACATTGTTCGTACCTGAAGCATATGTTCTGAACGTATGCCATAACTGCTGTCAGCACTTCACTTGGCTATTCGTGTTTGCTGTTTGTTAATTTGACCGCAGTCTGTCCTTATCATGCTTTATAAAGAATGAAAAGGACAAGCTGATGTCAAGTATACATATAACAAACTCGAAACTATTGAGCATACGTCGCATAGAAATTAGAAATCTGATAACTTTTAGAAAGAAAGTATCACATCGAAGAAACTTGACTAAGTAAGTACTTTTTGAGTAAACAAAAATAATTCAAGAAATTTAATAACTTTACTTTATCACGAAGATCATGTTAATTTTGTCAAAGATAATCGCATTTTCGTCATTATAATTTAGTACTTATTTAACATTTTAGAAACCGGCACCATATTAAGTCTACAACTCCAACGTACAGTTGGAGGCCTTACTAATATGGATGGAGGAGCACCCATTCCAGGCTAGAGGGATGCAAATTGGAGCCCCGCACAGGCCAAACAGGCTTCGATGGGCCTATGGAAGAGTTTAGCGTCCCTCCTAAACGCAATTAATGATGTTACTAAAACACCAAAGGAGTGGTGATTTAAAGTAAGTGGTACTTTACTATTATTTTGTATAAAGTTTATAAGGCATCTTGTTATGTGTTCTGTATTTGTACTATTGCATGGAATTCAATTACTAATTTGAAAATGGTAACTCCCCATACATAAGGTGCTGTTAAAAGCTTAACTATTTTTTTTTCTATTTGGCTGAGCCTGGCTTATGATCAA
This sequence comes from Chilo suppressalis, assembly GCA_902850365.2. NCBI lineage: Eukaryota > Metazoa > Arthropoda > Insecta > Lepidoptera > Crambidae > Chilo > Chilo suppressalis. The sequence goes on along the minus strand of OU963896.1, from coordinate 3,239,330 downwards.
TCAATGTTATTTTATTCACCTACTTAATAACATTGTAAGTTCAATTATGTTGCCTTATCTGTTTTAATTAAGCATCCATCCTATGGAAAGTACCAAGAGTAAAGTGTTACCTATAAAAACCTTTGGAGGTCTATATCTTTACCATTGATTAATTTCATGTAACATGGTAGGACTCATAGACTCATTTGTAAAGAATAATAACATACCACTTAATAAGTTTCAAAAACTGGAAAATACAAACAATCCCTTTTTAAAAAACGCTGGTAATTTGTTTCAGCTGTATTGGATTTTTGAGCTGGAAAACTGCCGGCTTTGCGACAGTCAACTGCATGGGGAAAATTTGAGGAGCGGCGACTGGAGGAACAGCAATTGCGGAGGGACGTGCTCCGAGCATTGAGAGATATTACTCATGTATTATGTTGGTTCTATAAGACTGTAACTCATGGAAATAAATAATGTGCATTTGTATCTGAAGTTGTTTATGGTAATCTTTTTACTAAAATATAACAGCAATACTACTGAATGTTTTATTTACTGAATATTATTATCGTAAGCTCCCTCCTCAACTTTATCACCTTGCAACCTTTTTCTAGGTCATGGTCTCACAGCTGTTGTTCATTGAGTAAAAAAGTAGAATAAAAATCTATTAAGAGTTAATAGCTAATAGGTGTTATTAAATTAGTAGGTCTTTGGAGACATACTGGCTGGTTTCTGAATAGCGGTGTGACCACAGTTACAAGGTCTACCATGCTTCTCAACAATAGGGTAGTCAGGAAATGAAATTATTTCTTTAAAGTTGATTAGTACCTACTAAAAAGTTTGAAACAGTTTTGAAATGAAATCATTTATTTATTTAGAGTCTATATTCAGAGTTAACATTGGTTTATATAAAAATAAATTATTGTGTTCATTTTAATACTCTTTTAACTCTGTGCGCCTTTTGACAAAGGCCTCCTTAAACTTTTTCCAGTTTTTGCTCTCCAAGCCAGCTTTGTCCAAGGGGTTTCCCTTTTATTTCTCAAATGAATAAATTCAATTTGTACCCAATTAGTAACTTGCTAATAGAAAGTAAATTTAGAATATTTGAACACTAACATAAGAAATAAATTTTATTGTTATGAATATTTAACAACAACTTATAAAATTACAGTTATATAAATCAAATTAAACTAGAGTATTAATAATAACTAGTTTCTCATTTAAAGTTAGTACATATTCAAAAGTTGTATTTAAATAAAACAAATTTGAAATGAAATCATATTTTATTCAAATTAAGTTATTGAGAGCTCTTTAATCATCCTACATTTTTTTCCTACTACCACACAGGACATCTTCTAGCTGGTGAGAAGAATGGGCGCAAGAAACTCATCAGCATTTAACATTTACATCAAATCATGTAGCTACCAATACATACAGGAAGATATAAAAATGACATGTTAAATTTAGACATTAAACTTAGGTGCTAATTAATAATTAATTAGTATAATAAAAATAAAATACAATAAATTGTAAACTAAACTTATGATACCTATTTTATCTTGTATGGTGCCTCTGCTCACAGATCCTTCTTCACACAAGTTTCTGTAAACAGTTTTAAATGGTCAATTATGGTTATGACTACTCCAGAGTAACTGACTGTCTTGCAGGACAGATGCCACGGACAGGCCTGTCTCCACTTGTGGCAAGTATGTCACGCTGTGGTTGGCGGACATGATCACACGCATGACATCCTCATCAATCTTGATACATGAGTCGCAAATAAGGTTGTGTAAAACAACACATGCATTTAAGATTTTCCCTGCTTTCTGATTTGGGTCTTGAAGATGCCAAAGCATCTTTCTATGACATTCCTAGTCCGCACATGTGAATTTGTGTAGTGATCCTCTTGTCTCCCTGGGTCAGCATGGAGGATTGGCGTCATCATCCATGCCCTTCGGGCATAGCCAGAGTCATCTGTAAAATAAATATTGTAAAACTAACACTGAAAAATACTAACATACAAAAACACTTATTTTGTATGAAAATATTCAAATAAAATGATACCAAATGATTTTTAATACACATACCCAAGAACCAGTAGATCTGTCCAATATCATGGAGTCTTTCAATTCCATTTTTCACAGGGCAACAATTCCAAACATGAGAGTCATGACTTGCACCACCAAATGATGCATCCATATGCAAAATATGTAAGTCTGCATCACACATCTGTAACAAGAGTATAATATTAAGGTTTAAACAACTATTTTATTTCATATGAGTATCACATTCCAAGAAATTATTTTTGAAAAGTTATGGTATAAATGCTTTTGGTATAGTACCTACCTTTGTGTAAAGTGTTATTTTATTAAACTAAATTTTGTTGGTATAAAGTGATTCTAATATAATATAATTCATTTAACACAAAATTTGTTAAGAGACAATTGATTAAAAAATAAGTTGCTTCATATATTTACTGTTTTATAAATAAATGTAGAGTATTTGATTGTTAAAAGGTTTTATTATAATTCAATAGACCACATTTATTCAAAAATATAGAAATAATATGTGATTCTGTAATCATGTAAGCATTTGGAAGAGATTTAGGAAGCGGTTTTAATGTAATTATTACTTACCGCAAGCACATTAAGCACAGGGAGAGGTACATTTTCCTGTTAAAATATGCTTCTTCATAGTCTTTAGGTCGTTCTGTGCGTCGGATGCAAAAACGGCATCAAGTCGTCGCAAAGAGTAAGGAAATTATCCTTACTCAGGCGGAACGTTTGGACAAATGTTCGCTCCGGCAGCAACATAGGCATGCTGTCCTCCCGCAACTGTCTTCTTCGCAAGGTCAGCATTGTCTTCTGGCTCTCCTCCTCAGCTACCACCAACAGAAATATTCGAGCCATTTCTCACTAAAACAGAAAAAAAACTACAAGAGTACACAATCTTAGGTTAACAAAAGACAAAAGTAGCTATATTTTAATTTTATAAAGCAAAATAAATTGAATTATAAATATCGTATGAAAGCATGAGATGAAAACAGTGAGTCTATAGGTGTCTGCTTATCTGACAGCTTTAACGCTTACCCGCCATCTTGAAATCGCTTTCACTTTTTTTAGGCGTTTCGATTTCCTGTCAAAATAGTAGCGAGAAATTGAACGATGTCATTCAAAATTGTTAATGGCTGTCATCGGCCGCAAAGTAAATGTGAAAGCGTTATGGCTTTCATAGGCGTTTCCAAATGACAGTGTGACGTCATAAACTTTAGCATTTTTAAAGCAACGCGAGTTAGGCGATCAGGCCCCAGGACTTGTTTACCGGTTAATTTTCCAACCTAAATCAGTGTCAAGTACATTAGGAGCGTTTTATTTAGGTTTGGCTCTAACTTTACCTTAAAAAACCGGTTTTCCTAAAAAGCGAAATCAAATAGGTTTTGAATCAATTTAACGGTTTTCAAAGGGTTTCATTTTGCTCTTACTGACGGCATCGATAATAAATGAATAATTTGACTCACTAGACGCTAACAAATGTGTCAATAAATGCATCAATCTCTGAGTATTAACAAGTTGTGGCTTGATTAGTTCAAACAAAACAAACTTTGAGCGATGCCGACGCGTGCACGTGTCGCTCTGGATTAAACCGGTTTATTAAGGTTTTAGGTACCGCTTTTATTTCGGACGCGCTCCGAACGAAACCTTTACTAAAAACCGGTATTAACCTTTATTTACCGGTATTCTTGAAACCGGTTTCAAGCCCTGGTTATTTCACTGTGGTCTTTTGTAAGGTGGCAGTTACTTCCCCAGACGGGCGCTCCAATTCGAGCGGGAAATCCGCTGGGCCCTACCTCTCTTAAATTTTAAGTATACCATGTTACTATGCAATAACGAAGCAAGTTATTTTAAATGTGTAAATATACCTATCACTATTGTCAGTAACAATTGTCAGTAGCTCAGTATGAAGTCAAGGGCGCAACATACTCATTGTATAATGCGGCATAATAAAATGCGTCGATCGATCGAGTATGCGCAAGCGCGTCCACAATCTATCTATTCACGCGCCAATCGATTGCTCATTTGACGTACCTGACCTAACTAAACGGCAACCAGATTTAACACAGTATTGTAAATGCGAAATTGAGTTATTGGTGTCAATTCTGGCATAATTCTCTAAACATGAAACTAAATTTAACATCAATCTATTTCATTCTGTATAGAGAATGACAAGGATACACTGTTGTCAAATTTAAGTTTAGGTTTAGAGAATAATGCCAGAATCGACACCATTATTTGTTTTTTAAGTTTTCACGCTTAAAGTACTAAAACGATTTTTATCCATTTATTTACTCAAAAAAATCATCCAGCCGTATTGAGAATCTCCTCTGTTTCTAAGTCGGTAGAAACTACATCAAAAACATTGATTTGTTAACAGATTATTAGATTCGTCAATATAGATTCGTAAAAAGCTGTATTCAGACAGACACAGAATAAAATTGAAGTAGCGAAGACTTCGTTGTATCATTACTTACATCATACATCTACGCAATATATTCCTTACGTGCGTAGTTTTATATAACTGAGCTGCTGCACCTAGCATGAGATATATAGGACGTCCCACGGGTTTGTCACACGAAGGGAAAGTATATTAAATATTGAAGAAAGGATATTTTACTGAAAGAAGACATCATTATATTTTTAATCTATATATATAAAACTCAAAGGTGACTGACTGACATAGTAATATTCTATCAACGCACAGCCCAAACCGTCTAGTGGTTCGGGCTGAAATTTGGCATGCAGGTAGATGTTATAACGTAGGCATCCGCTAAGAAAGGATTTTGATCAATTCAAACCCCAAGGGGATAAAATAGGGAATGAAAGTTTGTATGAAACTTTGCCAATTTTAAACTGATCGGGCTGAGACTTTGCATGCAGGTATAAGAAGAATCATAGATGAATGTCATTGTGTATAATACAAGCCTGAGAACAAAAACTGTAGTCTACTATTCAGCTCTACACCGAAGCGAAGCGAGGGCGGGCCGCTAGTAATAAATAGAACTGCACACACAGGGTTTTTTTTAAATCGCCTGCTGCAATTGGAAATCAAAGAAAAAAAAAACACTAGACGTACTGTATGATAACCATCGACAGGGTAAATCATATGGATTGTTGGAACGAAGTTCCTTACGGCAGGCTTGGAGGGGATAGGGATTTTGCTGCGCGACCGAACTGCAAAAAATGTGATAGTAAAACCGTAAGAAAAAATCCGTGGAAAAAAGTGCGTGGTATAAAACCGTTAAATGAGACGTGCGCAGGCGCGATAGTCGCATACACAAGCGAGTTTGCAATTTGTGTCGATTCTACATTAGCCGAAGGAACTTCGTTCCTACCTGGGGCCTGATCGCCTAACTCGCGTTGCTTTAAAAATGCTAAAGTTTATGACGTCACACTGTCATTTGGAAACGCCTATGAAAGCCATAACGCTTTCACATTTACTTTGCGGCCGATGACAGCCATTAACAATTTTGAATGACATCGTTCAATTTCTCGCTACTATTTTGACAGGAAATCGAAACGCCTAAAAAAAGTGAAAGCGATTTCAAGATGGCGGGTAAGCGTTAAAGCTGTCAGATAAGCAGACACCTATAGACTCACTGTTTTCATCTCATGCTTTCATACGATATTTATAATTCAATTTATTTTGCTTTATAAAATTAAAATATAGCTACTTTTGTCTTTTGTTAACCTAAGATTGTGTACTCTTGTAGTTTTTTTTCTGTTTTAGTGAGAAATGGCTCGAATATTTCTGTTGGTGGTAGCTGAGGAGGAGAGCCAGAAGACAATGCTGACCTTGCGAAGAAGACAGTTGCGGGAGGACAGCATGCCTATGTTGCTGCCGGAGCGAACATTTGTCCAAACGTTCCGCCTGAGTAAGGATAATTTCCTTACTCTTTGCGACGACTTGATGCCGTTTTTGCATCCGACGCACAGAACGACCTAAAGACTATGAAGAAGCATATTTTAACAGGAAAATGTACCTCTCCCTGTGCTTAATGTGCTTGCGGTAAGTAATAATTACATTAAAACCGCTTCCTAAATCTCTTCCAAATGCTTACATGATTACAGAATCACATATTATTTCTATATTTTTGAATAAATGTGGTCTATTGAATTATAATAAAACCTTTTAACAATCAAATACTCTACATTTATTTATAAAACAGTAAATATATGAAGCAACTTATTTTTTAATCAATTGTCTCTTAACAAATTTTGTGTTAAATGAATTATATTATATTAGAATCACTTTATACCAACAAAATTTAGTTTAATAAAATAACACTTTACACAAAGGTAGGTACTATACCAAAAGCATTTATACCATAACTTTTCAAAAATAATTTCTTGGAATGTGATACTCATATGAAATAAAATAGTTGTTTAAACCTTAATATTATACTCTTGTTACAGATGTGTGATGCAGACTTACATATTTTGCATATGGATGCATCATTTGGTGGTGCAAGTCATGACTCTCATGTTTGGAATTGTTGCCCTGTGAAAAATGGAATTGAAAGACTCCATGATATTGGACAGATCTACTGGTTCTTGGGTATGTGTATTAAAAATCATTTGGTATCATTTTATTTGAATATTTTCATACAAAATAAGTGTTTTTGTATGTTAGTATTTTTCAGTGTTAGTTTTACAATATTTATTTTACAGATGACTCTGGCTATGCCCGAAGGGCATGGATGATGACGCCAATCCTCCATGCTGACCCAGGGAGACAAGAGGATCACTACACAAATTCACATGTGCGGACTAGGAATGTCATAGAAAGATGCTTTGGCATCTTCAAGACCCAAATCAGAAAGCAGGGAAAATCTTAAATGCATGTGTTGTTTTACACAACCTTATTTGCGACTCATGTATCAAGATTGATGAGGATGTCATGCGTGTGATCATGTCCGCCAACCACAGCGTGACATACTTGCCACAAGTGGAGACAGGCCTGTCCGTGGCATCTGTCCTGCAAGACAGTCAGTTACTCTGGAGTAGTCATAACCATAATTGACCATTTAAAACTGTTTACAGAAACTTGTGTGAAGAAGGATCTGTGAGCAGAGGCACCATACAAGATAAAATAGGTATCATAAGTTTAGTTTACAATTTATTGTATTTTATTTTTATTATACTAATTAATTATTAATTAGCACCTAAGTTTAATGTCTAAATTTAACATGTCATTTTTATATCTTCCTGTATGTATTGGTAGCTACATGATTTGATGTAAATGTTAAATGCTGATGAGTTTCTTGCGCCCATTCTTCTCACCAGCTAGAAGATGTCCTGTGTGGTAGTAGGAAAAAAATGTAGGATGATTAAAGAGCTCTCAATAACTTAATTTGAATAAAATATGATTTCATTTCAAATTTGTTTTATTTAAATACAACTTTTGAATATGTACTAACTTTAAATGAGAAACTAGTTATTATTAATACTCTAGTTTAATTTGATTTATATAACTGTAATTTTATAAGTTGTTGTTAAATATTCATAACAATAAAATTTATTTCTTATGTTAGTGTTCAAATATTCTAAATTTACTTTCTATTAGCAAGTTACTAATTGGGTACAAATTGAATTTATTCATTTGAGAAATAAAAGGGAAACCCCTTGGACAAAGCTGGCTTGGAGAGCAAAAACTGGAAAAAGTTTAAGGAGGCCTTTGTCAAAAGGCGCACAGAGTTAAAAGAGTATTAAAATGAACACAATAATTTATTTTTATATAAACCAATGTTAACTCTGAATATAGACTCTAAATAAATAAATGATTTCATTTCAAAACTGTTTCAAACTTTTTAGTAGGTACTAATCAACTTTAAAGAAATAATTTCATTTCCTGACTACCCTATTGTTGAGAAGCATGGTAGACCTTGTAACTGTGGTCACACCGCTATTCAGAAACCAGCCAGTATGTCTCCAAAGACCTACTAATTTAATAACACCTATTAGCTATTAACTCTTAATAGATTTTTATTCTACTTTTTTACTCAATGAACAACAGCTGTGAGACCATGACCTAGAAAAAGGTTGCAAGGTGATAAAGTTGAGGAGGGAGCTTACGATAATAATATTCAGTAAATAAAACATTCAGTAGTATTGCTGTTATATTTTAGTAAAAAGATTACCATAAACAACTTCAGATACAAATGCACATTATTTATTTCCATGAGTTACAGTCTTATAGAACCAACATAATACATGAGTAATATCTCTCAATGCTCGGAGCACGTCCCTCCGCAATTGCTGTTCCTCCAGTCGCCGCTCCTCAAATTTTCCCCATGCAGTTGACTGTCGCAAAGCCGGCAGTTTTCCAGCTCAAAAATCCAATACAGCTGAAACAAATTACCAGCGTTTTTTAAAAAGGGATTGTTTGTATTTTCCAGTTTTTGAAACTTATTAAGTGGTATGTTATTATTCTTTACAAATGAGTCTATGAGTCCTACCATGTTACATGAAATTAATCAATGGTAAAGATATAGACCTCCAAAGGTTTTTATAGGTAACACTTTACTCTTGGTACTTTCCATAGGATGGATGCTTAATTAAAACAGATAAGGCAACATAATTGAACTTACAATGTTATTAAGTAGGTGAATAAAATAACATTGATTGATCATAAGCCAGGCTCAGCCAAATAGAAAAAAAAATAGTTAAGCTTTTAACAGCACCTTATGTATGGGGAGTTACCATTTTCAAATTAGTAATTGAATTCCATGCAATAGTACAAATACAGAACACATAACAAGATGCCTTATAAACTTTATACAAAATAATAGTAAAGTACCACTTACTTTAAATCACCACTCCTTTGGTGTTTTAGTAACATCATTAATTGCGTTTAGGAGGGACGCTAAACTCTTCCATAGGCCCATCGAAGCCTGTTTGGCCTGTGCGGGGCTCCAATTTGCATCCCTCTAGCCTGGAATGGGTGCTCCTCCATCCATATTAGTAAGGCCTCCAACTGTACGTTGGAGTTGTAGACTTAATATGGTGCCGGTTTCTAAAATGTTAAATAAGTACTAAATTATAATGACGAAAATGCGATTATCTTTGACAAAATTAACATGATCTTCGTGATAAAGTAAAGTTATTAAATTTCTTGAATTATTTTTGTTTACTCAAAAAGTACTTACTTAGTCAAGTTTCTTCGATGTGATACTTTCTTTCTAAAAGTTATCAGATTTCTAATTTCTATGCGACGTATGCTCAATAGTTTCGAGTTTGTTATATGTATACTTGACATCAGCTTGTCCTTTTCATTCTTTATAAAGCATGATAAGGACAGACTGCGGTCAAATTAACAAACAGCAAACACGAATAGCCAAGTGAAGTGCTGACAGCAGTTATGGCATACGTTCAGAACATATGCTTCAGGTACGAACAATGTATATTTTGACATACATTTTATGTATTTGTTTCTTAGGTTTGATAAATAAATAAAATCAGTGCATCTAACCCGTTGAAACTTGTTTTATTTAATACATTTTATGTCAAAATTGATAAATCAGGGTAAAAAAAATGCACCCAGAGCATAAGTTTAGAACGTAGGCAGATGTAACAGACATAGCGTTTTGTTTGTGCAATTTATGGTACCCAATTAAAATTTTCTTATGTCTTTGATTTAAGAATAATTTTGTAAGACTAATTATTAAATATTAATATTTATGCCACCCTATGATAATATACATTTGTAAATTAAATATTAATGTATTTCAGTCAACTATAAAATGAAAAGAATTTTGTAAAAAAATACATGAACATAACGCAATTGAATCGTTCACTCACGTAAGCATTTGATAACCATAAGCATTACGACACGTCGTGAATTTTAGGCGTTTCGATTTTATCGCAGACAGAGTTTGAAAAAGTTATGGCTGTCAACTTTCGTATTGCTCTCGCTTTGACTTAGGCGGTCAGGGGCCTGATCGCCTAACTCGCGTTGCTTTAAAAATGCTAAAGTTTATGACGTCACACTGTCATTTGGAAACGCCTATGAAAGCCATAACGCTTTCACATTTACTTTGCGGCCGATGACAGCCATTAACAATTTTGAATGACATCGTTCAATTTCTCGCTACTATTTTGACAGGAAATCGAAACGCCTAAAAAAAGTGAAAGCGATTTCAAGATGGCGGGTAAGCGTTAAAGCTGTCAGATAAGCAGACACCTATAGACTCACTGTTTTCATCTCATGCTTTCATACGATATTTATAATTCAATTTATTTTGCTTTATAAAATTAAAATATAGCTACTTTTGTCTTTTGTTAACCTAAGATTGTGTACTCTTGTAGTTTTTTTTCTGTTTTAGTGAGAAATGGCTCGAATATTTCTGTTGGTGGTAGCTGAGGAGGAGAGCCAGAAGACAATGCTGACCTTGCGAAGAAGACAGTTGCGGGAGGACAGCATGCCTATGTTGCTGCCGGAGCGAACATTTGTCCAAACGTTCCGCCTGAGTAAGGATAATTTCCTTACTCTTTGCGACGACTTGATGCCGTTTTTGCATCCGACGCACAGAACGACCTAAAGACTATGAAGAAGCATATTTTAACAGGAAAATGTACCTCTCCCTGTGCTTAATGTGCTTGCGGTAAGTAATAATTACATTAAAACCGCTTCCTAAATCTCTTCCAAATGCTTACATGATTACAGAATCACATATTATTTCTATATTTTTGAATAAATGTGGTCTATTGAATTATAATAAAACCTTTTAACAATCAAATACTCTACATTTATTTATAAAACAGTAAATATATGAAGCAACTTATTTTTTAATCAATTGTCTCTTAACAAATTTTGTGTTAAATGAATTATATTATATTAGAATCACTTTATACCAACAAAATTTAGTTTAATAAAATAACACTTTACACAAAGGTAGGTACTATACCAAAAGCATTTATACCATAACTTTTCAAAAATAATTTCTTGGAATGTGATACTCATATGAAATAAAATAGTTGTTTAAACCTTAATATTATACTCTTGTTACAGATGTGTGATGCAGACTTACATATTTTGCATATGGATGCATCATTTGGTGGTGCAAGTCATGACTCTCATGTTTGGAATTGTTGCCCTGTGAAAAATGGAATTGAAAGACTCCATGATATTGGACAGATCTACTGGTTCTTGGGTATGTGTATTAAAAATCATTTGGTATCATTTTATTTGAATATTTTCATACAAAATAAGTGTTTTTGTATGTTAGTATTTTTCAGTGTTAGTTTTACAATATTTATTTTACAGATGACTCTGGCTATGCCCGAAGGGCATGGATGATGACGCCAATCCTCCATGCTGACCCAGGGAGACAAGAGGATCACTACACAAATTCACATGTGCGGACTAGGAATGTCATAGAAAGATGCTTTGGCATCTTCAAGACCCAAATCAGAAAGCAGGGAAAATCTTAAATGCATGTGTTGTTTTACACAACCTTATTTGCGACTCATGTATCAAGATTGATGAGGATGTCATGCGTGTGATCATGTCCGCCAACCACAGCGTGACATACTTGCCACAAGTGGAGACAGGCCTGTCCGTGGCATCTGTCCTGCAAGACAGTCAGTTACTCTGGAGTAGTCATAACCATAATTGACCATTTAAAACTGTTTACAGAAACTTGTGTGAAGAAGGATCTGTGAGCAGAGGCACCATACAAGATAAAATAGGTATCATAAGTTTAGTTTACAATTTATTGTATTTTATTTTTATTATACTAATTAATTATTAATTAGCACCTAAGTTTAATGTCTAAATTTAACATGTCATTTTTATATCTTCCTGTATGTATTGGTAGCTACATGATTTGATGTAAATGTTAAATGCTGATGAGTTTCTTGCGCCCATTCTTCTCACCAGCTAGAAGATGTCCTGTGTGGTAGTAGGAAAAAAATGTAGGATGATTAAAGAGCTCTCAATAACTTAATTTGAATAAAATATGATTTCATTTCAAATTTGTTTTATTTAAATACAACTTTTGAATATGTACTAACTTTAAATGAGAAACTAGTTATTATTAATACTCTAGTTTAATTTGATTTATATAACTGTAATTTTATAAGTTGTTGTTAAATATTCATAACAATAAAATTTATTTCTTATGTTAGTGTTCAAATATTCTAAATTTACTTTCTATTAGCAAGTTACTAATTGGGTACAAATTGAATTTATTCATTTGAGAAATAAAAGGGAAACCCCTTGGACAAAGCTGGCTTGGAGAGCAAAAACTGGAAAAAGTTTAAGGAGGCCTTTGTCAAAAGGCGCACAGAGTTAAAAGAGTATTAAAATGAACACAATAATTTATTTTTATATAAACCAATGTTAACTCTGAATATAGACTCTAAATAAATAAATGATTTCATTTCAAAACTGTTTCAAACTTTTTAGTAGGTACTAATCAACTTTAAAGAAATAATTTCATTTCCTGACTACCCTATTGTTGAGAAGCATGGTAGACCTTGTAACTGTGGTCACACCGCTATTCAGAAACCAGCCAGTATGTCTCCAAAGACCTACTAATTTAATAACACCTATTAGCTATTAACTCTTAATAGATTTTTATTCTACTTTTTTACTCAATGAACAACAGCTGTGAGACCATGACCTAGAAAAAGGTTGCAAGGTGATAAAGTTGAGGAGGGAGCTTACGATAATAATATTCAGTAAATAAAACATTCAGTAGTATTGCTGTTATATTTTAGTAAAAAGATTACCATAAACAACTTCAGATACAAATGCACATTATTTATTTCCATGAGTTACAGTCTTATAGAACCAACATAATACATGAGTAATATCTCTCAATGCTCGGAGCACGTCCCTCCGCAATTGCTGTTCCTCCAGTCGCCGCTCCTCAAATTTTCCCCATGCAGTTGACTGTCGCAAAGCCGGCAGTTTTCCAGCTCAAAAATCCAATACAGCTGAAACAAATTACCAGCGTTTTTTAAAAAGGGATTGTTTGTATTTTCCAGTTTTTGAAACTTATTAAGTGGTATGTTATTATTCTTTACAAATGAGTCTATGAGTCCTACCATGTTACATGAAATTAATCAATGGTAAAGATATAGACCTCCAAAGGTTTTTATAGGTAACACTTTACTCTTGGTACTTTCCATAGGATGGATGCTTAATTAAAACAGATAAGGCAACATAATTGAACTTACAATGTTATTAAGTAGGTGAATAAAATAACATTGATTGATCATAAGCCAGGCTCAGCCAAATAGAAAAAAAAATAGTTAAGCTTTTAACAGCACCTTATGTATGGGGAGTTACCATTTTCAAATTAGTAATTGAATTCCATGCAATAGTACAAATACAGAACACATAACAAGATGCCTTATAAACTTTATACAAAATAATAGTAAAGTACCACTTACTTTAAATCACCACTCCTTTGGTGTTTTAGTAACATCATTAATTGCGTTTAGGAGGGACGCTAAACTCTTCCATAGGCCCATCGAAGCCTGTTTGGCCTGTGCGGGGCTCCAATTTGCATCCCTCTAGCCTGGAATGGGTGCTCCTCCATCCATATTAGTAAGGCCTCCAACTGTACGTTGGAGTTGTAGACTTAATATGGTGCCGGTTTCTAAAATGTTAAATAAGTACTAAATTATAATGACGAAAATGCGATTATCTTTGACAAAATTAACATGATCTTCGTGATAAAGTAAAGTTATTAAATTTCTTGAATTATTTTTGTTTACTCAAAAAGTACTTACTTAGTCAAGTTTCTTCGATGTGATACTTTCTTTCTAAAAGTTATCAGATTTCTAATTTCTATGCGACGTATGCTCAATAGTTTCGAGTTTGTTATATGTATACTTGACATCAGCTTGTCCTTTTCATTCTTTATAAAGCATGATAAGGACAGACTGCGGTCAAATTAACAAACAGCAAACACGAATAGCCAAGTGAAGTGCTGACAGCAGTTATGGCATACGTTCAGAACATATGCTTCAGGTACGAACAATGTATATTTTGACATACATTTTATGTATTTGTTTCTTAGGTTTGATAAATAAATAAAATCAGTGCATCTAACCCGTTGAAACTTGTTTTATTTAATACATTTTATGTCAAAATTGATAAATCAGGGTAAAAAAAATGCACCCAGAGCATAAGTTTAGAACGTAGGCAGATGTAACAGACATAGCGTTTTGTTTGTGCAATTTATGGTACCCAATTAAAATTTTCTTATGTCTTTGATTTAAGAATAATTTTGTAAGACTAATTATTAAATATTAATATTTATGCCACCCTATGATAATATACATTTGTAAATTAAATATTAATGTATTTCAGTCAACTATAAAATGAAAAGAATTTTGTAAAAAAATACATGAACATAACGCAATTGAATCGTTCACTCACGTAAGCATTTGATAACCATAAGCATTACGACACGTCGTGAATTTTAGGCGTTTCGATTTTATCGCAGACAGAGTTTGAAAAAGTTATGGCTGTCAACTTTCGTATTGCTCTCGCTTTGACTTAGGCGGTCAGGCCGCAGGCCGCTGATCGCCTAACTCGCGTTGCTTTAAAAATGCTAAAGTTTATGACGTCACACTGTCATTTGGAAACGCCTATGAAAGCCATAACGCTTTCACATTTACTTTGCGGCCGATGACAGCCATTAACAATTTTGAATGACATCGTTCAATTTCTCGCTACTATTTTGACAGGAAATCGAAACGCCTAAAAAAAGTGAAAGCGATTTCAAGATGGCGGGTAAGCGTTAAAGCTGTCAGATAAGCAGACACCTATAGACTCACTGTTTTCATCTCATGCTTTCATACGATATTTATAATTCAATTTATTTTGCTTTATAAAATTAAAATATAGCTACTTTTGTCTTTTGTTAACCTAAGATTGTGTACTCTTGTAGTTTTTTTTCTGTTTTAGTGAGAAATGGCTCGAATATTTCTGTTGGTGGTAGCTGAGGAGGAGAGCCAGAAGACAATGCTGACCTTGCGAAGAAGACAGTTGCGGGAGGACAGCATGCCTATGTTGCTGCCGGAGCGAACGTTTGTCCAAACGTTCCGCCTGAGTAAGGATAATTTCCTTACTCTTTGCGACGACTTGATGCCGTTTTTGCATCCGACGCACAGAACGACCTAAAGACTATGAAGAAGCATATTTTAACAGGAAAATGTACCTCTCCCTGTGCTTAATGTGCTTGCGGTAAGTAATAATTACATTAAAACCGCTTCCTAAATCTCTTCCAAATGCTTACGTGATTACAGAATCACATATTATTTCTATATTTTTGAATAAATGTGGTCTATTGAATTATAATAAAACCTTTTAACAATCAAATACTCTACATTTATTTATAAAACAGTAAATATATGAAGCAACTTATTTTTTAATCAATTGTCTCTTAACAAATTTTGTGTTAAATGAATTATATTATATTAGGAATCACTTCATACCAACAAAATTTAGTTTAATAAAATAACACTTTACACAAAGGTAGGTACTATACCAAAAGCATTTATACCATAACTTTTCAAAAATAATTTCTTGGAATGTGATACTCATATGAAATAAAATAGTTGTTTAAACCTTATATTATACTCTTGTTACAGATGTGTGATGCAGACTTACATATTTTGCATATGGATGCATCATTTGGTGGTGCAAGTCATGACTCTCATGTTTGGAATTGTTGCCCTGTGAAAAATGGAATTGAAAGACTCCATGATATTGGACAGATCTACTGGTTCTTGGGTATGTGTATTAAAAATCATTTGTTATCATTTTATTTGAATATTTTCATACAAAATAAGTGTTTTTGTATGTTAGTATTTTTCAGTGTTAGTTTTACAATATTTATTTTACAGATGACTCTGGCTATGCCCGAAGGGCATGGATGATGACGCCAATCCTCCATGCTGACCCAGGGAGACCAGAGGATCACTACACAAATTCACATGTGCGGACTAGGAATGTCATAGAAAGATGCTTTGGCATCTTCAAGACCCAAATCAGAAAGCAGGGAAAATCTTAAATGCATGTGTTGTTTTACACAACCTTATTTGCGACTCATGTATCAAGATTGATGAGGATGTCATGCGTGTGATCATGTCCGCCAACCACAGCGTGACATACTTGCCACAAGTGGAGACAGGCCTGTCCGTGGCATCTGTCCTGCAAGACAGTCAGTTACTCTGGAGTAGTCATAACCATAATTGACCATTTAAAACTGTTTACAGAAACTTGTGTGAAGAAGGATCTGTGAGCAGAGGCACCATACAAGATAAAATAGGTATTATAAGTTTAGTTTACAATTTATTGTATTTTATTTTTATTATACTAATTAATTATTAATTAGCACCTAAGTTTAATGTCTAAATTTAACATGTCATTTTTATATCTTCCTGTATGTATTGGTAGCTACATCATTTGATGTAAATGTTAAATGCTGATGAGTTTCTTGCGCCCATTCTTCTCACCAGCTAGAAGATGTCCTGTGTGGTAGTAGGAAAAAAATGTAGGATGATTAAAGAGCTCTCAATAACTTAATTTGAATAAAATATGATTTCATTTCAAATTTGTTTTATTTAAATACAACTTTTGAATATGTACTAACTTTAAATGAGAAACTAGTTATTATTAATACTCTAGTTTAATTTGATTTATATAACTGTAATTTTATAAGTTGTTGTTAAATATTCATAACAATAAAATTTATTTCTTATGTTAGTGTTCAAATATTCTAAATTTACTTTCTATTAGCAAGTTACTAATTGGGTACAAATTGAATTTATTCATTTGAGAAATAAAAGGGAAACCCCTTGGACAAAGCTGGCTTGGAGAGCAAAAACTGGAAAAAGTTTAAGGAGGCCTTTGTCAAAAGGCGCACAGAGTTAAAAGAGTATTAAAATGAACACAATAATTTATTTTTATATAAACAATGTTAACTCTGAATATAGACTCTAAATAAATAAATGATTTCATTTCAAAACTGTTTCAAACTTTTTAGTAGGTACTAATCAACTTTAAAGAAATAATTTCATTTCCTGACTACCCTATTGTTGAGAAGCATGGTAGACCTTGTAACGTCGTATTTACGCCGTCACATACATAGATAAATAATATATGGTTTGACATCCGTCACTTAAGGATTTTCCCTATTTTTTTTTATAATAAACGAAACACATCTTTAAAAATGGTCTTAATTTCATAAAACATTAAAATAAATACGTAATAATTGTTATTCTAAATTTAAGAAAACTTTTGTAATTTATGGTTAGTCCATGCCCAAATTTAAATTTTAATGCGCCAACACTGAGACTCGCGGCGTTTTTTTGGAAGTGCGACCTGGCAACATTACTTTTCGGTTCTTTGCAGACACGATCAGTCACTTTTAAAAATGTGAAATATAATAATAATTGGACGTAGTTACGCGAAAACGTTCCAACCCACAGCGACCCCATTTTGAGATAAACGCAATTTTGTGTTTTAGCGGTACACTTTTTCCCTGTAATTATTTCAGGCAAATACTATTGGTGTTACTGTGGAATGCCAAACTGGTTATTGAATGATATGCATATTTTTTGTAAATACATAATACAAGGGGCATATAAATAGGTAAAACGAGTTTGAAACGTTTTCGCTAAATTTAATTTTGTATGAACCTTGTTAAATAGCAATTGTGCATAAACGTTCCAGAACGAATTTAAGTGTATTATTTTATAAATATATCTAAAATAAATATGTAAAATAATAAATAACAATGAAGAACATACAAAAACAACAAAAAAAAATTGAAAATGTATTACAAAAAAAATAGAACGTGATCTTTTGAGCTTAGAACCTATGCCAATTTGCTGATATGGTTCCAAAAGTTATCAAAAACTTATATTATTAACATTCAATTTTCATCATCGTATTCTATGATCTCGAAGTCCGGAACTCCACCAAACCCATCAACATCATCAGTGCTTCTTCAGAACTTTGAAGCGTTCTATAAAATTGAAGGCAATCCACTTCCTGTGCACCTCTTCTACCTCTCCTTCTACCAATACATAACAATGCCCAGTATCATTAAATGCACTATGGATACCACTATTGTAGAACTAAGTAAAAAAGTTAAACCTCTTCAAGTTTACAAAATGACAAAGACTGATTTTTTTAGTACAACTAAACTGGAAAAGAAGATTATCAATAGGAAGAAGTTTACAGACTCATCTAAAGTTAGTTGGCTACATACAAAAGAAATTAAGTTGGATAAAGATAAAATGTTTTCTATTTTTATGCGGTCTACGATGGAAGACGATTTCAATGAGTTGAAAATTGATAAAAGAATAAAACGAGAACTGCAATACATAAAAGAATCTGATTTTTGCTTATTGTGGCCTAACGACAAACCGATTGCTCCAGCGAAATTAGTGGACTTACAATCCATGTACCACTACATACCCGAGGATTGCCTTCAATTTTATAGAACGCTTCAAAGTTCTGAAGAAGCACTGATGATGTTGATGGGTTTGGTGGAGTTCCGGACTTCGAGATCATAGAATACGATGATGAAAATTGAATGTTTATAATATAAGTTTTTGATAACTTTTGGAACCATATCAACAAATTTTTGGCATAGGTTCTAAGCTCAAAAGATCACGTTCTATTTTTTTGTAATACATTTTCAAATATATTTTTTTGTTGTTTTTGTATGTTCCTCATTGTTATTTATTATTTTACATATTTCTTTTTGGTCTATTTTTATAAAATAATACACTTAAATTCGTTTTGGAAAGTTTATGCATAATTGCTATTTAACAAGGTTCATACAAAATTAATTTAGCAAAAACATTTCAAACTCGTTTTACCTATTTATATGCCCCTTGTATTATGTATTTACAAAAAATATGCATATCATTCAATAATCAGTTTGGCATTCCATAGTTAAACCAATAGTATTTGCCTGAAATAATTACAGGGAAAAAGTGTGTAAATTGCAAATTGGGGTTGCTGTGGGTTGGAACATTTTCGCGTTACTACGTCCAAATATACCATAGTTATTTATTTTGGTAAAAAATATCTTTTTCTCTAGAACATATTTAATAGCAAAAATGGATCAAGTATATGTGGATTGTTTATAGCAAAAAATATGAAAATAATATATTATAATAAAAGGTTTCAATTTATTTAGAACAGTGTTCGCAGCTTAAAAAAACAGTATGGATTAATCTAAAGGGTTTCAAATTACATGGAACATTTTTGCAGAAATAAAAAATGTATAAAGATTTTGCAAAAACGTTCCAACCCACATGGATCATTTAAGAAACCATTAAATGTGCGTTTTATGAATTTAGTATAATGTTCCAAGACAAGTGGAACATTATAACGATATGTTATTCTATTAAGAGTTTTTAACAATATGTTTCAGTATGCATGTAATGTTTTTACTTTATTTTGAGTACACGTCCTTGGCATAATGGTGGGTTGGAACATTTGGGTTAAACTTTATTGATGAAACTAACTTAAAAATACTAGCATCTTTGTGTGCACATGATGTAATATGGCAAAAATAGTACCCTGGTTATGGTAACTCATTTTCGAGTGACTTGTGGGTTGGAACGTTTTCGCGTAACTACGTCCAATTTATAGTTCGGTTTCTTTTTCCAAAAATGCGCTCATCGCATTTTTGCAAACTAATATTGGTGCCAATGGCCCATTACTAAAACTTTAAAAGAGCTGCGATTGCAGCTCTTTATACTCTTTATCTTGTCTTTATACTCTTTAGCTTCATCTTTAATTTTAATGATATCATAAATATCATTTTGATATCCTTGACCATGGACCAGCCATAATAGTCTAAGTAAAACCAATACTTAATGTACTTTGACGCCTGGAATCCAATCTGGTATGTACACTTTCACAATAAATAATTGAAGAGGAAAACACCTTTATCATTCAACCCTAGTCAAAACTGCCTTTGAGATTAAAAGCTGATGTTCCCGTAAGTTATTCCGGACACCTGGAGACGCTACCAGCTTCCCGGCGCCCGTTACAACTCTCACTTTAAATGGAAGCTGAGAAGCTAAATCGGCTACCATCACCCGGCCATCGCCTCCAGAATTTTTCGTTCTTTTTTTGAAATAACTAACTAGTTTACAGTCTTTTTTAATTTTTTTACCTTACAATGTCGCCTCTCACATAGGGACAGGATTTTGACTAGGATATTTTGTAACTTTGTAAGTGAAATATAGTTATTTTGCTATATCCATCATAACTTTTACATTTTGCATAACATAAATTCATTAATTTTTCACTTTTGAACTGAATGTTATTATCACATAACATTCATCGAGTAACTTTTTCCATTTTTGCTTCAAAGCTTTGTTTTGGCAAGCTTATACCCATATTTTACTTTCATTATAAACTAATTTGGTATTATGTAATTAGTACATAATATATTTTAGAATAAATAGATTCTGAGAAGAAAATGTGATGCTAATAACCGTTCACACAACTTTCTTTGACCATATTTTGAGATTTGACAAATTATTTGCAAATAGTCACTGCATAATATTGTTGTTTTGTTATTTAATGTGCATTTCAGCTTTCAGCAAGAAATAAATATTGTTTCATGCATAATTTACTTGTGTTAACCTATCATTTACAGAATTGTGTAAACTTAATATAAGTTCAAGTAAGTACATGTGTTTATTACTAAGTGTTTACTGAAAATAGTTTAATTGTTTAATCCTGTTGTTAATCACTTATGCACAGTGTCTATTAATCAGTTTTCTATGCAATTAATAATGCAAAATTAACTTTTTTTTACAACAACAATACATAACAAGTTTTATTACATGTCAAACTTAAGTTTTGTACATTGAAGTTCAAATGTTTTGAGTATCAGGTTAATTCTGATATTATACTGGTTAATTCATATTCCTGAATAACTGTTATTGTTTAATTTAACTGTAGGTTTCCATAAACATTGCATTTAACTTTCCAATTTGTCAATAAATTTCCACTTAAACTTTCATTGCAAATCTTAGTATACAATGATATGAGATAACTTTTATTGCGGAAAGTGTTTGTTTACAAGAATTAGTTCTTGGTAATTCTTATTTTTATTGAATAATTGTAAAAATTATTAGCATTTAACCTTAAATTAATGTTAGTTTTATAAAAACAACTTAAATTTATTGGAAAACATTACAACTTGGTAGTTTTTGTTAAACTTACAATATAGTTTAATATTTTTCTGTGAAATAGAGAAAATAACTTAAGTCTTATAAGAATCTTACACTATGACGGATAAGGAGTGTCAAACTGATAAAATCATGGCAGGAACTTCAGAAAATAAGTCAAGAAGGGTTTCTGTGGGTTCAAAACAGGATGAAGATATGATTACTTTAGATGAAACACACGTTAACTTTAACCGGAATATGGGTGCAGAAAATTTTCCATCTCTTTTAGATTCTTCAAACTTTAACCAAGGTATACTTGATAATAATTTACCGTTGGACAATAGTAATTGTGCCAAACATACTGTTGTTTATCGCAAACCTTTTGATTTTTCGAAACTTAACCTTACATTGAAGGAACTGAGTTTTCAGTTGTGACCGATCATGCAAGCTTAAAATGGTTGAAAAATTTAGCTAATCCTTCTGGTAGACTCGCTCGTTGGGCTACTCAGTTATCTCAATATAATTTTAAAATAATTCATAAAAAAGGTAGTTGTCATACTGTGCCTGATGCTTTGTCTAGAGTTGAAATTGCTGCTATTACTCAAGTACCGGATGAAATTCATGATC
Organism: Chilo suppressalis; assembly: GCA_902850365.2. Taxonomy (NCBI): domain Eukaryota; kingdom Metazoa; phylum Arthropoda; class Insecta; order Lepidoptera; family Crambidae; genus Chilo; species Chilo suppressalis. The sequence continues at coordinate 3,217,500 of OU963896.1, read as the reverse complement.
CATGGTATAGGAAAATGTTTCAGAATTGTCAAAAATATCCTTCGAAATTTAAAACTTTTAAAGTAGATGAAAATAATGTTCTTTATAAATTTGTTAAACCTAAACATAATTTATCTCAAAATTTAGCTTGGAAAATTGTTATACCTCGGGAAGAAGTATTGAATACTATTCGTGATAATCACGATAATATAAATTCAGGTCATTTCGGAATTCACAAAACTATTGAGAAACTTAAAATTCATTACTTTTGGCCTAAAATGTTTAAAGATGTTAGAGATTATATTAGTAAATGTGAAACTTGTAAAGCTTATAAGCATTCAAACTCACCTCCTTTAGGAATAATGAGTAATCCTAAATTAGTAGATCGTCCTATGACAATGCTGTCAATGGATTTAATTGGTCCATTGCCGCGATCTTATTCTGGACATAATTTCATTTTGTCAGTAGTAGATGTTTTCACAAAATTTTGTTGGATTTTTCCTTTAAGAAATGCTACTTCCCAAGTTATAGTTAAAAATTTAGAACATGAAATATTCTTAAAATTTGGTTGTCCAAAAATTATTATATGCGATAACGGTACACAATTCACTTCAAATATATTTGTAGATTTTATAAAAGGTTATAATATTCCAAAAATATTTTATAATACCCTTTACACGCCTCAGAATAATCCTGTAGAGAGATTCAATAAGACAATAGAAACCTGTATTTCATGTTATGTTGCAAATGATCATAGAACATGGTCTAAGTTCATTCCCCATGTTCAAAGTGCTATTAATAGTACTGTTAATTTAGTTACTGGTTTTACTCCAAATTTTCTTATGTTCGGTCGTGAAGTCGTGTTGAATGGGTCCTTGCATAGATATTCTTCTATAGATGACTTGTTTGATATTAATATTGAGAAACCTGACGGTTATGGTAATTTGTTAGATTCACTTAAAGATATTTTTATTAAAGTTGTTGATAATTTAGCAAAATCTTATAAAAAGAATGCTAAATTTTATAATTCGAATCGAAAAGTCATTTCCTATGACGTTGGAGATATTGTATGGAGGAGAAACTTTGTACAATCCAACGCAATTCATTTCTTTTCTTCAAAGTTAGCACCCAAATTTGTTAAGTGCAAAATAATTGACAAAATTTCAAATAATGTTTATTTATTAAAAGATTTTGATAAAAATAGTTCTGGTAGATACCACATTAAAGATATTTTGAAAATGTAACTTAGATAATTAGACATTTTGTTCATTTTGATAGTTGACATTTGCGGTTTTCACTTTCTAAGTTTCACTTTGGTTCTTTTCACTTGCGTTTTGGAAATGGTCGACTTGTGAGATGATGAATGAGAGAAGTATAAAAGGTTGTCGACATATTGAATGGTGATGTATGAGGATTCCTAAAGCGGAGAAATAGAATCTCAGTTTTAAAATTGAATTGGTATCATTTTATTAGGCATGTTTTTGGAAATTAAATTAATTTAATAATATTCTATCTGGCAATTAGATGTTTTAACTCTTTTTGAAGAATTTGATTTTGCTTCTAGCATCATAGGATCTTATCTTAGTTTATTTTGGATCTTCTTATTTTTATAAGATCTCATATTTTTGAGGATTTTATATAGATAACCTTTTGTTTTTAAATTTCCAAGTCTTATACGTTTTATTATTAAAAGACTTATAAACTTTTGGAGATCCTTAATACTTTATTTCTGGTCTTTATTCATTAACTAGTTTAATGGATTAGAGTTCCTTGTTTCCACGTTTATTCCTTATTAGCTTCTGTTGTTCTTCCACAATAGTCTACTAATAACGTAATAATGTTTATTTCGTTTGTATAAATAGTTGAAGTTTAGGGATTACTATTTAATTTACTATTTTGTAAAGTTTGTTTAGGTGTTTGTGCTTAGTCTGTAGTCTTAAGAACTATTACACGGACGCGACTTTTAGACGGACTTTCCCGTTTTACTTTTTCCCAGTCGACTTTCCTCGATCTGTAGGTACTTTTACACCTTTAGGTGTCCCCTTTTTCCCTTTTCCATCAAGTTCATACTTGATTTGGTACAATTTATTTTACAGGTTTGCTAGACATCATTAGAATGTTCTGTGTTTTTCCTACAGCTTTGCTGGAAAAAATTTGTAGTGTTAGTCTTATGACTGACATACTATTTTCCCAGACGATGTTTTATTAATAACTCGTTCTGTTTTTTTTTTCATTTTCCCAGACGGTGTTTCATTGATAACTCGTTCTGTTTTCTTTATGCAGCTATGCGATTATTCTATGTAGGGCGAAGGAGCCGACTACATTGAATCAGTGGTATTCGATAGTGCATTAATTTTGTGATGCATTCATTCTTTTGTAGTGCATTCCTTTTGTATTTTGAAATGCATTCATTTTGTATTAGATTGCATTTAATTTTGTAGTTACTTGATCATTCTATGTAGGGCGAAGGTGCCGACTGCATTGAATCAGTAGTATTCGGTAACACAATACTTATTTTTCCAACTCGATTATTATTGTGTTTGGTAATTTTTGTTTCTGCTCGATAATTTAGTGTAAGGCGAGGGTGCCGACTACTCTAAATCGGTTGAATCGGTAGAACGTTTTTTTTTTCTCTTTCCTATTTCCACACATTTATGTGTTAAGAATTTGAAACTTTCATAAAGTTTATTTTATTAGGAATATTGTTTGTATTCGAATGTTTAGTGTAAGGCGATGGTGCTGACTACTCTAAACCAGAAGCGTTTCAATGCATAACAAGAAATCCGTATATTGGAATATTTTCTGCAATAAATTAATTTTAATATAACTTTTCTTTTCATATTTAAATTGACTTGCTGTTTTATATGGGGCGAGTGTGCCGACCATATTTAACCAGTTGCATGCCAGTCAATGGAAATTTTATTAGATTATTATAAAGTAATCATTTTTTTTCTTTCCTCTTTCTTTACTGTTAGGTGTAGTTGGATGTTATAAAAATAACATTCGTTATTTTTATAAAATCTAGTGGGGGGGAATTGTAACGTCGTATTTACGCCGTCACATACATAGATAAATAATATATGGTTTGACATCCGTCACTTAAGGATTTTCCCTATTTTTTTTTATAATAAACGAAACACATCTTTAAAAATGGTCTTAATTTCATAAAACATTAAAATAAATACGTAATAATTGTTATTCTAAATTTAAGAAAACTTTTGTAATTTATGGTTAGTCCATGCCCAAATTTAAATTTTAATGCGCCAACACTGAGACTCGCGGCGTTTTTTTGGAAGTGCGACCTGGCAACATTACTTTTCGGTTCTTTGCAGACACGATCAGTCACTTTTAAAAATGTGAAATATAATAATAATTTATAGTTCGGTTTCTTTTTCCAAAAATGCGCTCATCGCATTTTTGCAAACTAATATTGGTGCCAATGGCCCATTACTAAAACTTTAAAAGAGCTGCGATTGCAGCTCTTTATACTCTTTATCTTGTCTTTATACTCTTTAGCTTCATCTTTAATTTTAATGATATCATAAATATCATTTTGATATCCTTGACCATGGACCAGCCATAATAGTCTAAGTAAAACCAATACTTAATGTACTTTGACGCCTGGAATCCAATCTGGTATGTACACTTTCACAATAAATAATTGAAGAGGAAAACACCTTTATCATTCAACCCTAGTCAAAACTGCCTTTGAGATTAAAAGCTGATGTTCCCGTAAGTTATTCCGGACACCTGGAGACGCTACCAGCTTCCCGGCGCCCGTTACAACTCTCACTTTAAATGGAAGCTGAGAAGCTAAATCGGCTACCATCACCCGGCCATCGCCTCCAGAATTTTTCGTTCTTTTTTTGAAATAACCAACTAAATAAATAGTTTACACAGTTTTTAATTTTTTTACCTTACAACCTTGTAACTGTGGTCACACCGCTATTCAGAAACCAGCCAGTATGTCTCCAAAGACCTACTAATTTAATAACACCTATTAGCTATTAACTCTTAATAGATTTTTATTCTACTTTTTTACCCAATGAACAACAGCTGTGAGACCATGACCTAGAAAAAGGTTGCAAGGTGATAAAGTTGAGGAGGGAGCTTACGATAATAATATTCAGTAAATAAAACATTCAGTAGTATTGCTGTTATATTTTAGTAAAAAGATTACCATAAACAACTTCAGATACAAATGCACATTATTTATTTCCATGAGTTACAGTCTTATAGAACCAACGTAATACATGAGTAATATCTCTCAATGCTCGGAGCACGTCCCTCCGCAATTGCTGTTCCTCCAGTCGCCGCTCCTCAAATTTTCCCCATGCAGTTGACTGTCGCAAAGCCGGCAGTTTTCCAGCTCAAAAATCCAATACAGCTGAAACAAATTACCAGCGTTTTTTAAAAAGGGATTGTTTGTATTTTCCAGTTTTTGAAACTTATTAAGTGGTATGTTATTATTCTTTACAAATGAGTCTATGAGTCCTACCATGTTACATGAAATTAATCAATGGTAAAGTTATAGACCTCCAAAGGTTTTTATAGGTAACACTTTACTCTTGGTACTTTCCATAGGATGGATGCTTAATTAAAACAGATAAGGCAACATAATTGAACTTACAATGTTATTAAGTAGGTGAATAAAATAACATTGATTGATCATAAGCCAGGCTCAGCCAAATAGAAAAAAAAATAGTTAAGCTTTTAACAGCACCTTATGTATGGGGAGTTACCATTTTCAAATTAGTAATTGAATTCCATGCAATAGTACAAATACAGAACACATAACAAGATGCCTTATAAACTTTATACAAAATAATAGTAAAGTACCACTTACTTTAAATCACCACTCCTTTGGTGTTTTAGTAACATCATTAATTGCGTTTAGGAGGGACGCTAAACTCTTCCATAGGCCCATCGAAGCCTGTTTGGCCTGTGCGGGGCTGCAATTTGCATCCCTCTAGCCTGGAATGGGTGCTCCTCCATCCATATTAGTAAGGCCTCCAACTGTACGTTGGAGTTGTAGACTTAATATGGTGCCGGTTTCTAAAATGTTAAATAAGTACTAAATTATAATGACGAAAATGCGATTATCTTTGACAAAATTAACATGATCTTCGTGATAAAGTAAAGTTATTAAATTTCTTGAATTATTTTTGTTTACTCAAAAAGTACTTACTTAGTCAAGTTTCTTCGATGTGATACTTTCTTTCTAAAAGTTATCAGATTTCTAATTTCTATGCGACGTATGCTCAATAGTTTCGAGTTTGTTATATGTATACTTGACATCAGCTTGTCCTTTTCATTCTTTATAAAGTATGATAAGGACAGACTGCGGTCAAATTAACAAACAGCAAACACGAATAGCCAAGTGAAGTGCTGACAGCAGTTATGGCATACGTTCAGAACATATGCTTCAGGTACGAACAATGTATATTTTGACATACATTTTATGTATTTGTTTCTTAGGTTTGATAAATAAATAAAATCAGTGCATCTAACCCGTTGAAACTTGTTTTATTTAATACATTTTATGTCAAAATTGATAAATCAGGGTAAAAAAAAATGCACCCAGAGCATAAGTTTAGAACGTAGGCAGATGTAACAGACATAGCGTTTTGTTTGTGCAATTTATGGTACCCAATTAAAATTTTCTTATGTCTTTGATTTAAGAATAATTTTGTAAGACTAATTATTAAATATTAATATTTATGCCACCCTATGATAATATACATTTGTAAATTAAATATTAATGTATTTCAGTCAACTATAAAATGAAAAGAATTTTGTAAAAAAATACATGAACATAACGCAATTGAATCGTTCACTCACGTAAGCATTTGATAACCATAAGCATTACGACACGTCGTGAATTTTAGGCGTTTCGATTTTATCGCAGACAGAGTTTGAAAAAGTTATGGCTGTCAACTTTCGTATTGCTCTCGCTTTGACTTAGGCGGTCAGGCCGCTGGAAATAACACTACCTTTTGGTGTTGTTGTTTTTCTGCTGGTAAGTTTTCAGGCCGGTTTTCAGCCCGGTTATTGGATTCGGACGAGACCATCAAGGTGAGGATGGCTTGAACATTCCTCTCTCTCTCTTTCCCATCCATACGACCTCCCTGGCGGCATCTCGACGCGGCCTCGGATTCTGATGGGCTTAGGCGTAAAATACACAGAAGCAATGAAAGATTCAGATACGATGCGGATGTGGATCGGATTTGTTGGGGGGGCGTCCATCAATTACGTGAGGTGTTTTTTTGAATTTTCTGTCCCTCCCTCCCCCCCTGATGAGATGTCGTGAGATTTATTCAACCCCCTCCCCCATTCCCCAATCTCACGTGAGATTTTTCAAAATGTGTGTTTCTTACGTAAATGCGTTGGATTGTTATTGTTAAAAGAAAAAAAAAATAGTGAATGATCTTAATCGTATTACGATTACGCTTAAGATTAAATCTTAAGCGTGTACAATCTGGATTAAATGGACCAAAATAGTATAATTTTTCTTTGTTTCAATCAGAACAAAAATGCGTGATATTTGACTCGACCCCCCCTCTCTCCAACGTAAGATTAGATGAGATTTGACTCGACCCCCTCCCCCCCTTAAACATCTCACGTAATTTATGGACGCCCCCTTGTCGCTTCAAATTATATTCGTACTAAATGTATGAAAGAGATGCGTCGTAAAATACACAGAAAGGATGCGGCGCGGATTTATCACTTGAGAATCCGCGTCACCTCGCTTGCAGTTACGTACGACAGACCGCCGTGTGAAGAGTACGTATCGCTTGTTATACAGTACGAATACAAGTTTGAGCAACTAAAACTTGAAAAGAAAAAGACTGGTTCTCTCCAGTTAGTATGTTTTTACCGTATTCAATATAATAAGGAAACATTCTAATGACATTTTGTATACTTCAGGAAAACGATCTGGATATTCATATAATTTTTCCATTATCATAAAATATCTATGTTCTTGTGACATACTCCATACAGGATGCACCCAATAAGACCTTTGTCTATGCACATTTTGTATATTCATAAATTGGAGCACAGCAAACGCATCTTTGTCTTCTGAAGAGGACATGTTTTGCAACAAAGTCAGCCTGTATAATAACGATCTTAAGCAGATCTTTGCCTTTAAATATAACTTAAGTCCCATCGGTCCCATCCGTCTCTCATCCGCAACGTATCCGAATCTTTCATCGCTTCTGTATATTTTACGCCTTACGCTACCAACTATCGATTTTTCTACATCATAACAGTACCCCTAGCACGAACCATTATCGAATTCGAATAGTTTGCAAACCGAAATGTCAATGTCAAATTTTTAATGGAAATTTGAACAGCAGCGGCACAAAGTACGTAACGAGAACTAAAAGTCAGTACAGATTTGACAATGACATTTCGGACTCGCAAACGATACGAATTAGATATTGGTTTGTGCTAAGGGTACAGAACACAACCCGATATCAACTTTAACAAATAAGCGTATTAAAAAGACATCAGAATGTGAGAATCACATGTACTTAGAACTTGTACGGAAAGAAAAGAAAATGGAATGTTGCAATACTTGCAATGTCGAATATATCCAGTGCCCGTGTCCCACTGAGACGAACTGAGAGTAAGTCAAGTGAAAGCTTATAATTCGATTCAGCTAAGAATAGCCCCCCCCCTCAGATCAAATAAAGATCAGATCAAAGTCCCTAGTTCCTGTCGGATTACCAAAAGATAACCAATATTTTTTAGAAAAAAATCCCAAATTACTGACTACAATACCAACACTACACAATACTATAAAACGAAGCTATTCTACTCTCGCCCACTTTGGCTTTCGGACTTCAGCATGCTTAGATAAATTTAAAAATACATATAATGGTATACTAAGCACATACACATTTTAAAGAAAAATCATCAGTAGTACACTCATCAGTATGACTCGCTCCATTTCAAATCATAATCCACATCAAAGTCATAGGGGCACCTTTATCCTAATATGCCCAAGGCCTCCAATAGGTTACGCTGAAGAATCCCTAAACGGGGATCCCGCGACTAAGCAGCTTAGAGGGTATTCGCAGGACTTTTTTAGCGGATATTATGCCGTAAAGCGCCCGTAAGAGGTGCGGGGTCCTCGGTGGACAGCCACTGGGCGGCCCGTAAGACTTGCGGGAGCCAGGGGGCCAATCGCCTAACGGAAATGCTTTGGGAAACGCTAACGCTTACGATTTTATATTGTTATTTCTAGCCGCCTGAGGTTTTCGAATACCTCACGCTCATTTTTTTTAATATTGTCATTACCAATGCAAAAGAAAAAGAAAGAGCGCGAGGCATTTGAATACCTCAGGCGGCTAGAAATAACAAAATAAAATCGTAAGCGTTAGCGTTTTCCAAAGCATTTCCGTTAGGCGATTGGCCCCCAGGTGTGAGGTCCGTTCGGCGGTGTGCCTCTTAAAGGCGCCGTCGTCTGTAAATAGAATTTTTTACCTGCGTTATAATTGTGTAAGTATTTTTAAATTTATCTAAGCATGCTGAAGTCCGAAGACCAAAGTGGGCGAGAGTAGAATAGCTTCGTTTTATAGTATTGTGTAGTGTTGGTATTGTAGTCAGTAATTTAGGTTCGATTTCATGGAATTATATAATTTTTGCTAAAAAATATTGGTTACCGTTTGTTAATCTGGAACTAGGGACTTTGATCTGATCTTTATTTGATCTGAGGGGGGGGGGGGGGGGGGGGGGGCTATAGATCGGGGAGCCCTGGGCACTTGCCCATAGTGCCCACTGGGAAAGAGGGGTCTGCACAGAAGTGTCTCTGAAGTCATTTTTCGACTTGACGACTCTGTATATAACAATACAGGGGAAAAAACAGCGGTAATCATGGCATTTGCAATGCAATAGCGCTATAAGTCGAGTCCAGACGCGAAGTCAGTACCGGTCCAGCAAAGAAACACAGCAACAGCCAAAGGCTGCGATCTTCTTTAAAGTATACCGGTAAAATGGTCCTACTTTGCTCCAATATTTGCTCCAAAAAAAGGGAATTATGAATATTGTTTACACTATTCATTATGAAATATAATCAGATGTATTATTTTAAAGAAAAAAATTAATTTCGTTAAGCTGGCGAATGCGTTACGCGTTACGAAAAGTGTTTTCGGGCGAGGCGAACTGGAGTTGAGTGGGGGATATAAGCAAGAGTAAGCAGTGCGCGCGCACATTTTCTTTCTCTCTTTCTCTTAGAGCTAGTAAATGAAATCTGTATATGTACATACATGTATACAATCAGATTGAATACATTGTATTCAATCTGTATGTAGACATACAGATGGAGCTAAAGAAGTTTCACTTCAGTCGTGTGGTCATAAGCACACTCGTTTTTATTTTATTTTTGAAGTAGCTTTTATTCATATCCTTACTAAGAAAAGTATAGTGCGATTCAAATAGGAATAGTAAAAAAAGCCAATGACCTCCATCTGTCAAATGTTGTTAAAAAAAAGGGCCTCCAATAGGTTAAAGACGGCCCGGCCCTGCTTCTGTGTCAGTGTCGGTGACCATGAAAGTTTAAAAGCTATGTAATAGCTAATTTGTTTCTGAATTAGGTCATTAGTGCCAGCATATGTATGGCACGTTTCGTTTCCAGCGGTCGGCCGTCGGCGCGTGCGTATGCGGTTTATTTCTGTCCGGTCGGTGCGTGCGCGCCGCGACGCTTTCGTCACACTCGCGTCGGTTGTTAACATTTGACATACAACCCTTGCAGAGTATACTCAACTGTATTATGCGGGGTTAGAGTGCAAACTCCATTGTACAGTGGCCCGATTGTAGAACAATCGGTGTATGCGATTTCGATTGTGAAAAGTATAATGTTAATGCAAACTTAGATATTGGGATCAGTAGCTCTAATAGAGTTTTGATTTTCATGGAAGTACGAGTAGCAGAAGTTAAACGCAAAGGTACTACCTACATACAGTACTGCCAGCTCCGATTTTTAAAAATCGGGAGGCATTATAGAAAAACGCAGTAGATGTATGGAAATAGTTACAAGGAAAAATGTTTCTGTGGCTTCCGCCGCCCCTCAAAGCTCGTTTTTTAGACAATAACATTTATTTTATAATAATTAAGGTTACTTACATTATTAATGACGGAAAATGCAACTCAATTAGAATTCAATTCTAAGAAAAACGGTAGAACAGGAGAAATTTCAGAAAAACAGGAGATCTCCTGTAAAATCGGGAGACCAGGCAACACTGACTACATATTAGGTAGAGATGCGCCGAATGTGGGTTCAACCGAATACGAATGTTCGGCAGAATATTCGGTTCAAAATGTACCGAACCGAATGATTCGGCCGAATCATAACATCTGGTTCGGATACATCTGATATTAGATAAAAAGCAAACCAGTGAACCAAATTTTCACCAAAACCTGATTTCTCGATAACCGGAAGTGCTACGTTACTCAATTCAATTCAATTCAATTTATTGCAGTCATGTGGTTACATGGATGGTTACAAGTTACAAAATGCATAAAGTACCTAACATGAACCCTGTCAGGGTATCGCAATATAGATAAAAATTACAAAAGAGAATTTAACAAATAAACAATTATCTATATAAATATGAAGAACCTAATATTTATTAAACAACTTTTTTTTTCTCAAAGCATGCATAAATGTCATCTGATTTCATTAATTTCAGAAAAATAGGAGACTCAAATCCGGTTTGTAGTCTTATCAGACTATTCTTAACTTATAACTTAAATATTGTCTTTATCTAACTCTTACGGTTTGGCCGCTGAAACAGCACCACAGACAGACGGACTTGTCTAATAGATAAGAGATGTTATCTGATGTTCTAATATTAATGTGTTTCTAGACGACATCTCAGACCAACAACTAATGCCAAATGTGTCATCCTTGAGGTGTATCCATAGTTAGGTAGGTATAATTTCATTGCCAGAAGATATATTATGTGTTAGAGTTGACCTTCTGGGTGTATTCAGCAAAAAATGGAACGTAAAAATGATAGATATACACAGTCAGGTCATAAGTATTGTCACACAGTAAAAACTTTTCTTTTAGAATGCTGGTCACAAAAAAGTTTATTGAATTCGAATTTCGAATTGTTCATGAAAATAAAAATGTATACTTTTTAGAATTTTACTCATTTATAAATATGGAGTAGACGCTTAAAGAAGAAGACTAGGCTGGCGTCCTCCAGTCCAGATTTGAGTCCGTTAGATTACAAGATATGGCAACACTTGGAGGAAAAGGCGTGCTCAAAGCCTCATCCCAATTTGGAGTCACTCAAGACATCCTTGATTAAGGCAGCCGCCGATATTGACATGAACCTAATTCGTGCTACGATAGACGACTGGCCGCGCAGATTGAAGGTCTGTATTCAAAATCACGGAGGTCATTTTGAATAAACTTTATTGTCATAAGAATCTATGTTTTGTTAAGTTCATTTTAGTATATAAACGGTTACATAATGAATCAACTTGTTTTCAATTATTTTATATTAAACATGTGACAGAATTTATGACCTGACTAGGTACTTATAGAAATAGAAGTATTTTGATTTTAAAACATCGTTTTCCTTCCAATACAGAACACTGTTTTTTTATGTGTTCTGTGGCTTCCATCTTTTCATCTGGATCAAGCACAATTATTTGTAGATATTAAATGTTCCGTCGGTAATGCACGTCGTCGGTCTACGAAACGATCGCTATATTCTACGAAGTTACAACATTTACGATATGAACAGCATGTAGGTAGGACTATTAGTGTCGGTACATTTCTAAGAAAATATTATACAAGTCTGGCTGTAGATGTTTAATGTAAACATTGTAGAACATGCAACTATGTACCTAAACATATAGGTAGTCGTATATCAATTCAATGGACGACCGCCGTGGCCGAGCGGTTTGCATGTTTCATGGTGTCGCCGACTCGAGAGGTCCCGGGTTCGAATCCCGGTGGGGGCAGATGTTTGTATGGTGAATACGACCATTTGTTCTCCGGTCATGGATGTTAAATATATATTTCTATATAAATATTAGTTGACCCAGCGAACTTCGTACCGCCCTAAAAAAATAGGGGTTGTCCAGCGGACAAAATTGTGAATCTAAACCATTCTCAGATCCCCTTGAACACACACAAAAAATTTCATCAAAATCGGTCCAGTCGTTTAAGAGAAGTTCAGTGACATACACACTCACAGAAGAATTATATATATAAAGATACTTATATATGTACATCAAATATAACGTACATATTCTGTCCGTTACCCTAGTATCCCATAACACAAGCCTTACAGTGCTTACTTTGGGGCTAGGCTAATTGGTGTGTGAAAAAAAAATGTAATAATTGTAGTTCATATGTGTCAAAATAGATGGCGCTGTAGTTCTTTGCATCACGCTTGCAAATTTGTTTGAAGTTACATATAGGCAAAACGTCACCAAACTAATAAAGGAATCTATGGTCAAACAAAATCCACCTTAGTTTCATTTAATTCTTTTGCACCTAAGCTCTCGGATTTTAAGAGTCATTTTGGCTTGAACATGGTCCTTCGAGCCGGCTCGAAGGAAATGAAACTAAGGTGGATTTTGTTTGACCATAGATTCCTTTATTAGTTTGGTGACGTTTTGCCTATATGTAGCTTCAAACAAATTTGCAAGCGTGATGCAAAGAACTACAGCGCCATCTATTTTGACACATATGAACTACAATTATTACATGCACAAATGGCGTATACAAACATCAAAAATTTCAAAGCTTTTCAAAAAAAGCACTTCTGTAGGCCGGTAATGTGAGGTGCTTGGTGTGGCAGTTCATAACTGCTGCACCAGCTATCTTCGCGTTTGCTCTTTACTACCACTTAACATCTGGTGGGGTAGAGTTATTTGCCTACCTAAAGCTCTCTTCTCTCTCTCTCTTTCAACCTGTCAACCCTTTGGGTGTAGGCCTCCTTCAAATTACGCCACCTGTCACGATCTTGTGCGTCTTGAAGCTAATGTTTTCCTGCTGTTCTTTTAATGTCATCGTCCTAACGCATCTGAGGTAGACTTGCAACGAATAGTATATTCGGCAGTATACCGAATATTCGGCGAGGCCCCTGACCGAATAGCCGAATATTAGGCAAAAGTATTCGGCTGGATTTTAGCGCCAAAAACTTGTACAGACGTGATTGTTTCGCGCTCCTTTGTTTTGTTCTAATCTGCCGTCCTCAAGCTAAAATGCGGCTAAATGACAAAACCAACTTTTGAGATATGGCCAAAAACGGCACGTAAACCTTAAATTATTGCTATTATGTAACCATTCATCACATGACTGAATGAATTAAAAACTGTTAACTTGTTTAATACAGAAAATGATTAAATTATGTTCCTGTTTTATGTACCAATGACTACTTAATAAATGATTATAAAAGAAATGAGAACCTTACCCTTCTAAATTTTGATTACCACAATAATTCAAATACATAGAATCCTCCATTTTTCCAATTCAGAAGATGATTATGTACCTGTGTTATGTACCAATGACTACTTAAATGATTATATAACAGAAATGAAAATATGAATATATACGTAATCAAACGATTTTAATTTTTCATTTTACCAATTATTTCTCTATGGCAAAATATATTATTTAGGTATTCGGTATTCGGCCGAATAATATGTAGATATTCGGTATTCGGCCGAATATAATAAAAGCAGCCGAATAGGCCGAATAGTAACCGAATATTCGTTGCAAGTCTATTCTGAGGTCTTCCTGGAGGACGTTATTGACCCCAAGGTCGCCACTCAAGGAGTCTAAAGCAATCTTTAAAAAGTGGGTTATAGTCTGTTTTCATTCACCACTTGGTTGGTTGTAATTTTATCAATTTTCCACTGTTCAAATATTAATTTGCTTCATTGTCTGTCAACAGATTGCAGTTCAATTGATCTCGCGCGGTGCAAGCGCCCCGATTGATTAGAATCTAGTATAAGAAGCGCCGCCAGAAGCAAACCTAACAAGTGCCAATTGAATGCCATTAACGTTTTTAAAGAGATGTTTTAATTCATATGACTCTCCTTCTTATGATACCTCCCCAACGCGGAATGGTCATCAGCTTATGCAAAGCTAAAATTAAAATAAAAATTATGCAAATTTTTGTTTGTTCTGGGTAAGATCAAAGGGCGGGCGATGCATGCTTAATGCTTCCTCATTTTCGGCATGACCGAGTTAGGTGATTTCCTGCATTCTAGTCTTTTTGTTTCTCAACCGGGATTGACTCATATAACCGGATTTCTTCAACAGCAATGGTTTTACAAAAAAACGACGGGTTGCACTCCGGGAGTGCCGGCAGAAGTGAAAACTTGAATATTAACGTTGTGCATTTTTGATATTTTGGAATGGTTAGGGAATAATTTTCCACGAATTGCTTTAATTATTATCGGTATAGAAGTACTATCGTGTATGTGGTAGAATACATTATTTATTTATTGCGCTATCGTACACAAACATGACAATTTATATAACATTAAAAAAGTTTATCGCTCAGAAACATTAATTTACATTAAATACGTTTAAGCGCACTTAGCGACATCTATTGTAAAGAAATCAACTTACATGAATCACATTTAAGCGCACCTAGGGACATCTACTGTAAAAAATGCATTTTCTTCGCAATAAAGCTGCCACGTGGACGTCCTAGACAGAGACTTATTATTATAATACGGTAAAATAAAATATTATTATGTTTCGTGCAATATATTGAAAGTCATCAACCTTTCCAATTTTATTGTGTGTCATGATGCGATCAGCCCACGTGTTTAACCTGACGCGAGTTTAACATTTTTTACCCATACATGAAAATAGAGTACAACGCCGCTAAAGAAATTTTCACTTCAAAATCGTCAGATGCCAAGTTTTCAGTGCAGTTTTCAGAGCTGAGTCTGTTGACGGCCAGACATAGTGATTTCATGACCCAATCTAAAATCAGATTCCACCCACGGGGAATGCCTCTACCCTAGTAGTGAGAATAATAATAGGCTTAGAATGAAAATAAATTTTATTCAAGTTAACTTATTAAGAGCTTTTTTGAATCGTCATTACTATTTTTTTCTACCACCTGTTCAGTACCTTTAGCACGGACCATGGAAATAAATTAATATCGAATTCGTATCGTTTGCGAGTCCGAAATGTTAATGTCAAATTTTATATGAAAACTTGAACAGCAACGCCGCAAAGTCCGTAACGAGAACTAAAAATCAGTACACATTTGACAATGACATTTCGGACTCGCAAACTATTCGAATTCGATATTGGTTCGTGCTAGGGGTACAGGACACTTTTAACTGACAAGAAAAAAAGGCGAAAGTAACTTTTCCACTGTCTATGAATGGCGGAGATGTTAAGGATAAAATAACTTGAACTCTCGCTGTCACATATTTGTATTTATACTGTATGACACAGCAATCAAAATGCAGGTAAACAATTAATGTATATTTAATAATTATGTAATGAAAGGTGACTTCATGAATCATCTCTGAAGTCATTTTTCAATTTGACGACTCTGTAAATAATAAAACAGGGAGAAAAAAACAGCCCTTGCTGAGTTTCTTGCCGGTTCTTCTCAGTACAAGGTTTCCCGCCGTAGATTTACGAACCGATCGCGTAGCTTCTAGACATTCATGAGTGCTTGTAACAGCCTAAACTGAAAAATGCAGGTAAACAATTAATGTATATTTAATAATTATGTAATGCAAGGTGCCTTCATGAATCATCTCTGAAGTCATTTTTCAATTTGACGACTCTGTAAATAATAAAAAAGAGGGAGAAAAAATCAGCCCTTGCTGAGTTTCTTACCGGTTCTTCTCAGTACAAGGTCTCCCGCCGTAGATTTACGAACCGATGGCGTAGCTTCTAGACATTCATGAGTGCTTGTAACATCCTAAACTGAATAAATGATTTTGATTATGATAAAACTAGTTTTTTACGGGTTAATGCACGAAACTTTATTTATTTATTGACGTTTCGCAGCCTTTACAGGCTGCGTCGTCAGAATAAATTTTTTAATTAATTTTGTTTAGCTACCTTCGAAAGACTTTTATTGAGCGTTCGGTTATTTCATTGTTCGATTTTTAAAGTTTTATTGTCTATGTATGAATTAAAGTTTTGTGCATTAACCCGTAAAAAAATAGTTTTATTTAATGAGTGATGTGCGTGAAAACCTTTTTTTTTGTGTTGGGAAAATGCGTGACCGCCCCTGGGTGAGAGACGGGTTTATGTGGGACTCATCCTCCCCCACATCCCGCCCACCCGCTCAGCCAAACTGGCTCAGCGGCTGCTCGGGATGAGGGGGCGGCCCTACCCACTAAAAGTTTCGTGGGATCCAGGTGACGTTTCCCCCGGCAGGGGTTCCTCCTCCTCCTGGCGGTCGGGGGGATACCCGGGAGCACCTAATGTGCGTGAAAACCTAAGAAACAAATTGATTATGATAATGATTACATGCATGACTCACCGATGCTAATACAGGTAAAACTGTACTTCCAGGGCCCAAAAGGTGATACTTGTTTTTTTTTGTAGAAAAGGTCTTTTTAACAGTTTTTTTTCTGGCGCTTCGCCGGCCGCTGCCGCGGCACGCTCGCTTTGCTTGCTCGGCTCGCGCGCTTTGCTCGCTCGGCTCGCGCGTTATGGTCACAACACTAACCTAACCTAACCTAGTGTGAAGTATCATCACTTGGTAAGAAAAGTAAAAATTTTCAAATTTTTTTTCTAAAAAACTACCAGTGCATAAGTGTGACATTTTTTTAATAATGTGGTTAACAGAAACCTTTTTAACAACAAAAATGCGAAATTACAACCAACAAAACTGTGAAGTTTTTACTTTTGGGCCCTGGAAGTACAGTATATCCCATACCCGCCCCTGGATGAGAGACGGGTTTATGTGGGACTCATCCTCCCCCACATCCCGCCCACCCGCTCAGCCAAACTGGCTCAGCGGCTGCTCGGGATGAGGGGGCGGCCCTACCCACTAAAAGTTTCGTGGGATCCAGGTGACGTTTCCCCCGGCAGGGGTTCCTCCTCCTCCTGGCGGTCGGGGGGATACCCGGGAGCACCCAATGTGCGTGAAAACCTAAGAAACAAATTGATTATGATAATGATTACATGCATGACTCACCGATGCTAATACATCACAACGTTGGTCCACAGGTATCGTGCTGACGTTCTACATGGTGTTCTACGCTGTGCTGACGCTGATGTTCGCGGCCTGCATGGGTGGCCTTTTCTTGACCCTGGACCCCAAGACTCCGTCATACACCATGTCCAAGTCGCTCATAGGTATTAACTTTTTATTATACTAGTGTAAAGAAAAACTTAGACTGGCTTCAAAAGCTGAATTATATGGAAACGGAAAATCTTCTACTTACATGTTGTTGCAAATATCACCCATATACGTTGTGTTTCTTTGCTACCCGTGAGAACAAATATGCATAATCACATATCACGTACAGTACACTCACTAACACACACGCACACACACACACACACACACACACTACACACACACTTACTAACACATAAAACACAAAAAAAAACAAATGTAGAATTAAAGAAAAGTTTTGCTAGAAAAAAATCCACGCGGATCAGGCAGCGGACGGGACTCGAACCCGCACCCTTCGCAATCCGGGCGAATGCACTGACTAATTATGCTACCACGGCCCTCATGGCCGCATCGAAATTTTCCTAGCCTTAAGCTGCAAGGCAGCGCCATCTCTTAGCATTGTAGGTAACCCACAATGTCAAATGAATACTTTTTCAAGTACTAAACATTTGAAAGAAGAAATAGCAATTACAGTTAGGTTTTTATTTTATTTAAATTTCAATGTTTTTCTTAATTTTGGTTAATTAGGTACAAATTTAGATGGTTACAATTAGGCTACTTAGTGTGCATCCCCATGACAAATTCATGTCATAGAAGGAGACGCTGGCGGTTGTAACACAGTTAATACTAGTACAGCCGTCAACGAACCTCTTATACGTGAAATATATTTAAGACGACCTCCGTGGCCGAGTGGTTTGTACGCCGGGTTTCATGGTGTCGCCGACTCGAGAGGTCCCGGGTTCAAATCCCGGTGGGGGCAGATGTTTGTGTGATGAATACGAGCATTTGTGCTCCAGTCATGCCTGTTTAACATATATTTCTAAAAAAATATATTATTATATATGTACAGTATATGTATTCTATCCGTTACCCTAGCATCCCATAACACAACCCTTACAGTGCTTACTTTGGAGTTAGGCTAATTGGTGTGTGTGTTGGAAATATTTATTATTATTATTTAATTCCTCTAATTAGTATATAAGAGCAATTGTAACTTTTAAGATAGATAAACCATTATTATTATTATACTTTACTAGCGGATACGACAGACGTTCTCCTGTCGGTTAAAAATTTTCTTAAACGTAACTGCAGCAGTTTTCTAACGTTTTTTTCGTAAAAGCTTTCTACAAAGTACAAGATAGCTAACTAACGAAAAACAAGATATGGATTAAATCGATAAAGTAGTTATCAAATTACTTAATTAGAGGAAACAGCTATATTTGCCTCCTAATGGTAGATAGTAACCACATCAGCCTCTGTGACAGTGTATAACAGCAATTGCAGGTCATTAAATAAATAAAATAAATATTTCCAACACTCAAACCAATTAGCCTAGCCCCAAAGTAAGCACTGTAGGCTTGTGTTATGGGATACTAGGGTAACGGATAGAATACATATACTGTACATATATAGGAACTAGCAAACCAGTGAACCAAATGTTCACCAAAACCTGATTTAAAAAAAAAATGTATTTAATTAATTGAGAACTTCGGAGATTTTGTGTGGTTTCGTTTGAAATTCGTGATTTCTCGAAAACCGGAAGTGCTACGTTACTCAAATCCGGTTTGTAGTCTTATCAGACTAATCTTAACTTATAACTTAAATATTCTCTTTATCTATCTCTCACGGTTTGGCCGCTGAAACAGCACCACAGACAGACGGACGGACGGACTTGTCTAATAGATAAGAGATATTCATATAGAAATACATATTAAACATCCATGACTGGAGTACAAATGCTCGTATTCATCACACAAACATCTGCCCCCACCGGGATTCGAACCCGGGACCTCTCGAGTCGGCGACACCATGAAACCCGGCGTACAAACCACTCGGCCAAGGAGGTCGTCATTTGCTGTTAGTGATTCAGGAGTTCAATAACTTTCTCTAACAAATATGTATTAGATTTAAGAAAATCTCAGTCAAATTAAAGTTATAATAATCTCTTATCTATTAGACAAGTCCATCCGTCCGTCTGTGGTGCTGTTTCAGCGGCCAAACCGTAAGAGATAGATAAAGAGAATATTTAAGTTATAAGTTAAGAATAGTCTGATAAGACTACAAACCGGATTTGAGTAACGTAGCACTTCCGGTTTTCGAGAAATCACGAATTTCAAACGAAACCACACAAAATCTCCGAAGTTCTCAATTAATTAAATACATTTTTTTTAAATCAGGTTTTGGTGAACATTTGGTTCACTGGTTTGCTAGTAATTATATAATCTTTATTTCTGAACCATATCACGTATACAATATGACAATTTAGCGTTAACAACCGTAGTAGTCTTAGACTGTGTTACAGTTAATAGCGCCCACCTCAAAATATAGGCACATAACAGACATGATTAGAAATAAACAAGGTATTTAGAATACATTACACTGTGTGTGTATGAGTGAGTGTGTATATGTAATGTGTGTGTGAGTTATTCAGAAAATTGCGAACAAACAGATATACATATGGGTGGAATACGAATCCTTTTATTTAAAATTAGTTTTTTATTTTCCATACACACGAGTACTTAGATTTTAGTCTGAAATCAAAATTGTTCCTATGTGACGATCAGTATTTTCCAGGCATAAACCCGGGCGTGGCCGCTCGCCCGCATCCCAACTCTGGGCTGGCCAACATCTACGACGCGGCCAACGAGACTGCAATCAACAAAATCGTGGAGAAGCTCGACGAATTCTTGCAACGTGAGCATTAATTTGTACTCATTATCAGTGATCAGTTATAGGGAGAAAAAAGTACCTAATTGCTTAGATTAAAACATTAAGGGTAGATACGGTACGCTCATACTTGCATCAAACAAAAACTGATCCCACGGCAGCGCGAACGGGACGGCGAGATCCGCGTCACTGCATTACCGACCCGAACGAAACAGCACGTTAAGTTTCAACGGCAGCGCGAACGAGACGGCGAGATCCGCGTCACTGCACTACCGACCGAATGAGATTCAATACAAACAGCAATTTTTATGAAAAAATATATTTTTTAGTACTTACGAATGAAAAGTGATGCCGTGGTTTTTATTTTTAGTTCTTGAGCAATTTGAGCACTTTTTAAAAACACACTAAGGCATTGTTTTATCATATAAACACAAAATATTAGCAATATTTCTTTTTGGCGTTCACATGTACGTCGTTTGCATGTCAAGTTGTGACTAAAGCGATTAGGGTCGTGGACCACAATTTATGTGGATCACTTTTGTGAGGCTAGTGCCGTATCTTTTTTTTTTTATATTAAGGTAGGCAAATGACTCTACCCCACCTGATGTTAAGTGGTAATAAAGTCCAAACGCGAAGATAGCTGGTACAGCAGTTATAAACTGCTACACCAATCATCCTCACCTTGCCGGCCTGCAAAAATGCTTCTTCACGCCTCTCTTAGGCTACGCTCACTTTGGATACGAATTAGATCGTGCGTAAACGTGTGAACACTGTTCGTACGAATTGAGTGCGCACACTGAATACGTTTTTCTCCGTCAAATAGACAGTACACCGGTGTTAGCGCATACGTGAAGTCATCTTTGCTGCAATGAATAATCTTTATCTTTTGGACAATCATCTTCTAAACCGTAGATTGCGACGCCGTCGTCGTTATCGTAGAACCGAAGGGGTGCGCGAAATATTTTTAAAAAGAGATGAGTTCGGTGAATTTCATCACATTATGAAAGATTTGTATAACGACCCCAGACTGTTTTATGGTTATACACGCATGGGGAGAGATACTTTTGAGTACATTCTTAATGCAATACGACCTAACCTGACTAAATACAGCAACTTTCGCGACACAATATCACCTGAAGAACGATTAATTGTCACTTTAAGGTAAGAAAGTAAAAAAATGCTTTTTCGATATATTTTTATATAATAATTCTTTATTCAAATGAAGACAGTCGTACATTAAATATTTGAGTCAGGATTGAATTGCATAACATAGTGAGTAACAGCTGATGGTTGTTGTGACATTAAAAAATGTTGTTGCGATTGTCCTAGTGTCGAAGTATTTGGTGACATATTTAATTCATCACTGAACTGAGCCAAATCAGTAGAACTTTCTTTCTGTACCACAGATGAAGCATGAGCATTCTGTTCATCAATAAGTACTTGTTGTAGTCTTGAACGTACAATTAACTTACGATGTTTAGGTATGTCTTTTAAAAATGGGAGGAGACTCATTAGGAACTGTGCATCAGGATCATTCGCACTTTTTTTAAAGTACTGTAATTTCTCCTCTTCAATTTCCAACAGTTTTGCATCGATTTCCTGTGGCTGACTTCTTTTAGCTTTTTTTTTCAATGGAGATTTAAAATGCTTTGGAATTTCTTGGTCACTTTGTTCAGAAGATGGACCAGGTAATGGCGAAGGTGTGTAGTTAGAACTTAAATTTGTATTAACACTATCCTCCCCATCCGAACTCTCATATGTATCTGGCACGTTACCTTGGAGATCCCTTCTGGACATTGTACTTGGGAGGAACATCAAAAGCTGAAAATAAGGCCACTTGGAGAATTGTTCTGCATTGGCTGCTTGGCCAGATTTTTTATTGTTGAGTTTTTTTAGTTCCTTCCCGAAAGTGTCTCGTAGTCCCCGCCATTTTTTTTTAACTCGTCAACTGAAAATAAATAATAAATAAATCTCTTATTATTACAGGTACTTAGCCACTGGCTCATCATTCAGATCACTTGGATATACATTTAGGATTTCAAACAATACTGTTGGTTATATCGTACATGACACTTGTAACTCTATTTGGGAAAATCTTAATGAAATTCATATGAAATTTCCATCACGTGCAGATATGGTCAATATAAATAACGACTTTTGGAGAAAATGGCGGTTTCCTAATTGTTCTGGTAGCATTGATGGAAAACATATACGAATAAACGCGCCAAAACATTCTGGTAGTATGTACCGAAATTACAAGTCCTTTTTTTCAATTGTATTGCAAGCTGTTGTGAATGCAAACTACAGATTTATTGCTATAGACGTGGGAGCCTATGGCAAAGAAAGTGACGGTGGAATATTTTCACATTCAAACCTCTCAAGACTATTGGAAAATGGTGCTCTCAACACAAACCAGGAAAAAGTATTACCAGGAACTGATACAGCTTTGCCTCATTTCTTAGTTGGTGACGAAGCTTACCCTCTGAAGACATACCTCATGCGCCCCTATCCTCAAAGAAATTTGGGTCCCGAAGAGGAAATATTTAATAAACGCTTATCAAATGCAAGACAGGTTGTTGAGTGTGCCTTTGGCATTCTGAGTAGTAAATGGAGATTGTTGTTGAAAGCAATTGAAGTAAATCCCAACCGTGCAGATGTTATAGTAAAGTGCATATGTTTACTTCATAACATAATTATTGATAAGGAGGGTATCCACGATTTGCCTACGGAATTACCACAATTACAAAATGAAAACAGAAACCGATTCATGACTGCAGGTGAAAACAGAAGCGCAACGAGAGCTCACAACATCAGGGATACACTCAAAACTATTTTTGTCAAAATAACAATTGATTTTAAGACAATACTTATCTGTTTATCATAAAATAAAATATAAAATGTACTCACCAGATTTTTCCATTTCTTCGGATATTTCACGCCATGCCCTACGCTGAATGTCACGTAAGTGATAACTATTATCACTTTGATCCCACAAAGATTTATGTCCGTGAACCAAGTTAATTAACTTTTCTACATCCATTATTATTGATAATTAACGCACGAACGTGTCATAAAATCCCAACAAGTTCGGATTGATTTCGAACGTCGGACGTGCACGTACGTATACGTACGACTAACTCGCGCGCAGTGTGAGCGCTTTAATAGTACTCAGAAGGTCGGGAATGTTCGTGCGTGTTCGTACGTGTTCGCACGACTCAAATTCGTACGAAAACGCGTGCAAAGTGAGCGCAGCCTTAATCTACCCATTTTGTTTTAATCTAAGCCTAATTGTGTACTTAAACCTTTTTCTGTCTACCCTCCGTTTTGGAATTTTTCAATACGACACTACTCCCTGCAGGCTATACACTCCTTAATTGAATTTGATACACATCAGGTGAAAATGAAATGCCGTTTCGTCAGCCCACTTCTTGTGAAGAGATGGTTGATAAGGTTTATGCAACTTTTCTAAAAATCGTAGGACAGTCTCATCTTTCATATTTCTGCCAAAGGACACCCGGCATTTTGTGCCAAAGTTGTATACTTTTTTAATTTTTTTATCTGTGTTTCATAATTGGGTAACGTAGTCTGGCAATATTTGTCATCAGCAGCTAGCTGTCAATGTCAAATACGTAGGTTTGTCAATATAACCTGTATATGTAGCCGGGTCGTCAAGAGAAATAACGGATAAAAAGGCAATCACAGCAGAGAACATTCACAATCACAGTACGCGGGAGCGGATGCGAAATGCGAATGTTTTTTTTGTTTTTATTTTAGGATTTTCAAATTGACATTTGGTTTTTTATTTAGAAAAAGCAAAGGAATAATGGTTTTTACAGTCACTTTAGTAAAATTTTGAAGTATAATTCTGTCCCTTGAAGATTTAGGGTTTCCATATCAAAAAATATTAATCATTATATAACTTCTTTCCACGTTTCACTAAAAATAAGGCAAAAGTAGTTTTATGTAGCAAATAATTTTGGCTTTATTTTGAGACCAAATTCAATTGTGTACAAGTTTAGCATTTTTTCTATGAATAGTGCCGGGTCTCCTTTGCAAAACAATAATGTATGTTTATTCCTAAAAATTGTTTAAATAAATAAATAAAATATGAAGTCCCCATTTCTTTAGTAAATAGTAGAACATAGCAAAACAATACCTTAATTTCACCACCGGTCAACAATATAGAACTGTTTGATTGGATCGCACGTAAGTGTAGGCGTCTAACATACTATATGTACTAAATTAGGTGACCTTGTTTAGCTACAATCTGTTAAATGTCCACCTGTTTGTGTTTACATAGTAGCTTTCATCTAACAAGGGGTGTGTTTTTATACACAATCAAAGCAGTATAGCCTCAGAATCTATTTATATAAAACTCAAAGGTGACTGACTGATATAGTGATCTATCAACGCACAACCCAAACCACTGGACGAATCAGGCTGAAATTTGGCATGCAGGTAGATGTTATGACGTAGGCATCCGCTAAGAAAGGATTTTGATCAATTCTACCCCCAAGGGGATAAAATAGGGAATGAAAGTTTGTATGAAACTTTGTCAATTTTAAACCGATCGGGCTGAGACTTTGCATGCAGGTATAAGCAGAACAAAAACTGTAGTCTACACTTCAGCTCTACACCGAAGCGAAGCGAGGGCGGGCCGCTAGTACACAATAAAAGTCAGATGGACGGAACACGCAAGTGCGGCCACCGAAGCAAATACGAAATCAATAGTAATGACTTTTTTGTCAATGTGTTGTAAGAGTTTTTACAATGTTTGAACAAGACAGTACAGTTTTGACAAAAACTTAATATTCATGGGATGTATTCAGAACACGATGCTTTGTAGTGCATTGAGGCGAATTGATATTCGCTTTTGATTTCGTATTTGCTATGGTGCTACGCATTGCGTTTTCCGTGCACTCCATCTGCCATTATTGCATTCAGAATTTTTCAAGTAAGCCCGGGGAACGCAATTAAATTTCATGAAACAATTTTTCTTTAATGTAATTTACAATAGTTGTGAATCAATACACAAAAATCACCAAGCACAAGATTTCCAAAGATTTCCTAATTAATTGAATGTGTTATTGACATTCTGTCAACTATTATGATGTAGTTGAATTAGTTAAAATGCAGCCAGTCCCGTGGGTTGGGCCTCACAGGTATCTGAAGGTGTTTAAACTAAATCGTAGCGATTTATAACATAACACAATGAAAAACTAACTGTCAATGTATTTTAACGTATTCCAGTGACCTTCCCCACCTGATTTTAAGTGTAAGTGAACTCCAGCGAAGACAGATGATGAGACAGAAAAGAATTTGCTAAGCCGTAAGTTTATCAATCCACCTAAAAGCATAGCAACTCGCCACGCCTATGTCTACTATAGATCATTGTATATAACGTAATACCAATGTAGCATAACATATTATCTACTATTAACAAGTCACTTAATGTTGGCACATCTGTTGGCGATCGTAGCGAGACCAACACAATAACCGCGTGGGTATATGGATTATATGGGCGGCTGGTGTCCTGGAGTTAGGCTTGTTGAAAATATATCGATGTATCGATATATCGATATTTTTTGTTCGATATATCGATATTTTTTGCCGATATATTTTGATTCGATATATCGATACATCGAATCAAAATAACCAATATCGAAATTCGTATCAAAAACGATATTTTTTTAATTATTAGCGGCATATCACGATCTAACTAAATTCGTATCTGGAAAAATCGTAACTGGATCTCAGATTAATGATATACAACATATCTATGATCTGTGCGGTATTTAGTATTGTCTATGTCATCCTTCGAAAATAGGGTCTATTTTTAGGGAGATAATTTTCGTTTCATTATTATTCCGCGTGTCATATTTCGTGAGCGATATTTTTGGGAAAATTGGTCCGATATATCGATATATCGATGTTTTTTTCGCGATATATCGAAGCCGATATTGATATTTTTTAAAATATCGATGTATCGATATATCGATATTTTTTTCAACTTTCGACATCCCTACCTGGAGTATTGATTGCCATCAATAGGTCGACGTTTGACAATACGAGCGCGTCACCCTGGCCGCACCCTTTGGATCTGTATCAGCATGGGTACTTAGGAAATATCCACAGCAATTTGCGTGATGTATCACTTGTACGGAGAACATATATCTATATTATAGCTATTAATATAGATATATGTTCTCCGTAAAAGCCCAACGGGCTTACAATGTTTTGCGCATCCAATATAATAATGCGTTTAGGGCCCTGTTGCGGCTTCCGCCTTTCCGTAGCGCTTCAGCTATGTTTGCCGAGGCGCATACAGATGGTTTTGATGCGATTTGGCGTAAAAGGACTGCATCGCTGTTGGGCAGAATACGCGAGAGTGGCAACAGTATTTTAAACATTATTGCTAACAAATTTGATAGTCCTCTTATGTGGAAATTTATCCAGAGGACAAAATCACCCTGAACCCACTTAGATACTTATTTTTATTCTACCCTACAGAACCATCGTACCATTACTCATCTAATTCAGTAAAACAACAATGAAGTCAAATGGTTATCCATATGACTGCATGCAGTTTTCTGTAAAATGGAAAATTCCCCGATACAGACACTCCATTTGGAATCCAAAATAAGCTATTTCCTATTTCTCTTTAAGGTTCCGCACTTATACCAAAATTATCGAACAGATATAGATCATTAATAGCTATTCAATTCAATTCAAATTGTTTATTACAGACAACAAAATGGTCCATCAAATCGTTAGTAGCATTATTTAACTTAAATGCTATGTTAGTATATATTATTTCTGGGAATCAATCGGTGTGTTTTTTTTTAAATACTGAAATTGTATTATATATAATATAAAAAGTAATCTAAACCCAATGTATACTAGCATCAAATAAAATATGGTCCGACTCAACTACATAAGCAACTCGCACACACGCACACGTCTGTATATAAATATTCAATCGAGCGAGCTAGAGCGAACTATACGCTTCAACGCAGTATATTGCTGTCCTTTTCATGATAACAAAATGGCGATTACGTAAATAACATTCACGACAAACCGTGAAGAAAATGTTTTTACAGTTTTACGAATGAAATGTGTTGCCGAGTTTCTTATTGGATTTTGAACTATTTATGTTCTTTATAAAAGCATTTATTTTATCTTCTTGATCACGAAGGCATTGTTTTATCTTCATATAACAGAATATACTCAATATTATTATATTGAGTGCACATGCAGGGTGTTTGAATATCCAATTGTGACTAAAGCAAATTGTGGTCATGCACCACAATTTAAGCGGATCACTTTTGAGCCGCGTGTGCCGTATCTTTCCTTTTTGTTTTAATGTAAGTTATTGACCGGTTTTTGTATTGAAAATAAATCGTATGCCTGTATGTTTTGCTGTTAAATAAATAAGACTCTTAACTGATGTGGAAACGGCAAGATTGGTTTACTTTGGTTACTTTCATAGTTAAATGACTATGTCCTTTTGTTGTAGGGCTCAGCTGCTAATATCGATACTATTTTTATACTGCAAATGAAAGCTATTCGCGCCATATACATCTTGAAGGCAAGAGATTCTCTTAGAGAAAAATTTAAAGGAATAAATATTTTAACACTGAAAATATAATATATGAGTCGTATAGTATCAAAGGCGGCAAAGTGCCCTACTGTGCCTCATCATAACTACAAATCGTAGTGAAATGTCAATATTTTATCCTCCCTTAAAGACCAGACTAAACAGTTTTTTTTGATTTGCCAAATATTTGGTTCGCCCTACTGTGCCGCCTTTGATACTATACGACTCATAAGAAAAACCATGACGTATTTGCGAAAAAAGTCAAACCCATAACTTTAATAGGAGATTGAAAAACAAGCTTGGCGTTCCATGTTTCAGACTCTAAAAATCAAGAGGTTCATTTGTGTCTTGTTCAAGAATACTCTTATGAGTAAGGGCTATTATTAAGTTGATGATTATCATAATGATAGTAATGCATGGACATAGTGTTTCTTGTGACTTCAGTAATATCTCAGATTTTGTTTCAACTTGGCGACTCTGTATTTAATAATACAGCAAGAAAAAAGCAGCCCTTGCTGAGTTTCTTCCCGGTTCTTCTCGGTACAAGGTCTCCCGCCATAGTTTTGCGAACGATGTCGTCGCTTCTCGGCCTTCACAAGTGCTTGTAACAGCCTAGATTGAATAAATGATTTTTGATATGATATGCCTTTCCGCTTTCTTTATCATTTGCAAATCTATTAAAATTGTATCAAAAAATTGGTAAAGTGAATATTTAATTTTGTTTTTAGCTTACCAGAAGGCAAAACTTATAACATCTGAAGACTGTACCAGGAATGAGAAGTTTGGCTACCCGAACACTCCGTGCTTCTTCATTAAGTTAAACAAGGTATTGTAGCAAAGAGTCTGTGTTGTTATTAATACTCAGCCGGTATCATTTCAATTTATTTAGTTCCTAGAAGTAAAACTTTTTAATGTTCGTTATCTTTATCCGATTTTTTATCAGTTTACATTTACATATTTCAAAGATGAATTTATTCATTTACAGATTATAGGTTGGATACCAGAATGCTACAACGATGCTGACAATTTACCTGCAGATATGCCTAACGACCTTCAAGATTACATTAGGTCTCAATCACCTATGGTACCTATTTGTTAAATAATTATGTAACCTCATAACATAAATAATTACAAAACTACATGAGTGCCCTGAGGGACTCTAAAATACAAGTTTAATAATTTGTGTTCATTCATTCCAATGCTAATAGATGTATCGATCAAACGTATTTCTCTTTTTCAGCTTAACCAAATTTGGGTTTCCTGTTGGCAAGAGAAACAGAATAATACAGAGATCGAATATCCTTGGAGTCGAGGATTACCAGCGGACAAGTATCCTTTTATGAATGATGAAGGCTATTTTAGTCCACTAGTGGCTGTGAAAGTGACTCCACCAGGTAATTTTTAGATTCTTGAACCTAGTTTCCATGAGTGAAATTATTTGGAGAGGTACCTTTACTGAGGTACGCATGGTCAAAGTACAATCTAAAATATGTATTCAGTATTTATGTAGAACTCAGTACTTACTTACTTAAAAATGCTAAACTATTATCCAACTTAATCCTACTGAGACTGAAAAGTCTCATCAGTTTGGTCGCCGCTGTTGGCCGCCAACACCGAACTACTGTACTGATGACAGGGTAAAGCTAGTCCGGGTGACGTCAACCGAACTAACGCAACTGAAAATTCTCATTAGTTCGGCCTACCTGACTATTGCTACTGGAGGAGTCCTAGTCTATTTTGCCTTTTATTTATATCTGTATTATGGAGTTGCGATAACATTTTTTATTTCTTCACCTTTGTAAGTATCGAAATCGATTATTTTATTCACAATTACTGTTCTGCCATTGCAGTTAATGAGTTAGTCTACATCCGATGCCGTGTCTGGGCCAAGAATGTGATATACAACAAGAGTATGAAGGAGCCATCAGGCTACATACGTATTCAACTACTCGTGCAAGATGCACGAACGACGATCAAGACATCCACCGAAAAATAATCTGTTCGGTCCTCTATAAATTGTCTGTGAAAGTAAAATATTATTGATAATGTTAGTTATAATATTGGAAGTTTATGCAATAAGTAGGTAGTTATTGGGAATTCTAATCACTTTTATCTCTATTTCGCAAGCGATTGGAGGCTTCTAATTCACTTTTTTGATTTTGTATTTTAAGAGATAGAAGTGAATTTGAATTCCCAATAACTACCTACTGCAATATTGTAGTGAAATTGTTAACTACTTCAAATATTTAAATATCATGAGACCCAATCCTGATGTAAGGGATGAGTGTTCTTATTATTATGTATAATAAATCTTTTATTTTATATAAATAATAACATAAACCAACTTTACCGCTGTAGCTCTTATATTATTTTTAAGCTTTAATGTCTTCTTCAACCCCAAAACCTTATTAAACACCCGTATATTGGTAAAATTAGTTCAATTACGGAATTATGCGGATTTTCAAGAATCTCTTCAAGAATCCTCAAATACCTAAAATCAGCAAAACTGTAATAATAGACATTTCTGTATCATAGTTTAATGCAATGTACATAATTTTATTGTTAATTTTTGCTTTTGACATTATCGATTGTTTAAAAAATGACTATCGTTTAAATCACGACTCATAGTTTTAAATAAAGATATTTTAAAGATAGATATTTTGTTCATTATGTGTTCGAATGCTAAATGTAAGTTACATAATAATTATAAGCTTTCATTAATTGTAATCGTGGGAAGACCATGCACTTCTCTTGTGGATATAAAGTGATCTTGTACTTTCATTAGTCTAATATTTTTAATTTTTGGACACATGAAATGTGTTTAAGGTGATCTTTCTATTTAGAAATTAGAGGAAATCAAATCTCATTTAAGTGAGATACACATTACATATTTTTAGATGCTTGTCTTCCTAACAGTCTTATAATCTCAATTTTGGATTTTCAAAATCAAAATAATTACCGAGTAATATTTTATGTTGTTTGGGCGTAGGTTTAAACTTACGAAATGTTTTGTTATGAACGAGTGAAGAATTAAGCATACCTGTCAGCCTTTATGACGACCTCCGTGGTCGAGTGGTTCGTACGCCGGGTTTCATGGTGTCGCCGACTCGAGAGGTCCCGGGTTCGAATCCCGGTGGGGGCAGATGTTTGTGTGATGAATACGAGCATTTGTACTCCAGTCATGGATGTTTAATATGTATTTCTATATAAATATACTTATCTATGTACAGTATATGTATTCTATCCGTTACCCTAGCATCCCATAACACAAGCCTTACAGTGCTTACTTTGGGGCTAGGCTAATTGGTGTGAGTGTTGGAAATATAATATTATTATAATTTATCTTGATGTTTTTTCAAAATTTCATGCGTGTATAAATCAAAATATGTGTATTGAATAAAACTAGTTTTTACGGGTTAATGCACGAAACTTTATTTATTAATTTACGTTTCGTAGCCTTTACAGGCTACGTCGTCGGAAACTTTTATTTAATTTGTCGAGCTACCTTCGAAAGACTTTTATTAAGCGTTCGGTTATTTCATTATTCGATTTTTAAAGTTTTATTGTCTATGTATGAATTTATTATTTAATTTACTTAATAAAGTATTTTATTTAAAATTCTTTTTTTGTAATTTTGAGTTTATTTATTTGACCCTAACTACCGTAAACGACCACCGGCTCCAAAATTGGGAGACCTTTCTGAGAAGAACCGGCGAAACAAACTCAAGAGAGGCTTTCTATCTCCTTCTAATGTGAATTATGAAGTAGCCTGTAAAGGCTAAAAGGTAAAAGGGAAACGTAAATAAATAAATAAAGTTTCGTGCATTAACCCGTAAAAACTAGTTTTATTTAATGAGTGATGTGCGTGAAAACCTAAGAAACAAATATGTGTATCGAGTTAAAAAGTCCTACGAAAATAACGAAGAAAACATTCTCACGGAACCAACACATAGCGTCGTCAATTAGACTGTAATTAATAAAAGCTATGTATCATAGAATTTATCTACTTTATTTGAATCTTATCATATTTCCATAGTTTAATAAATTACCTACTTACACGAGTAAAAAAAAACAAATAAGTGTTGTTCAATTTCATTTTGTTTTATTCAAGGACTTAAACGTACTACGTGTTTTGTCTTTTGTAAATTAAGCTCTGTGAAAATCATAATTATTCAAATGTAAAAGACAGGGATTTAAGGCAGGGCATGGGGGGCGGTGACCCAGACCCTTACGACCAGAGAATACAGAAAGAGGTTAGAAGTGCCTTGTGGGCTGGACAGGCGCGCCGCAGTTATGTGTGAGCAAATGTTCATAACTTAATCAAACCTTGGTACTGATTGGTTCGATTGTTTGATGTCGCTTCGTTTCATAGGCTATTTAGATCTGAAAGAAATCAATTCTCACTCAAAAATATAAACTAAATTTTTATTACAAAATAAAAGAAAAAAAATAACTATTCTTGAAGAAAATAAAAAAAGAGGAATAAAACAAATAGAATACTTTTGAATTATCTGGAAGTGTAGTGGGGGAGAGCTGGCTACATCGGTTCCCGCACAATCGGTTTAAGATTCACCTTCTAACCTCTTTCAGTGTTCTGTGCTTACGACAGAAATAAAAAATCAAATTTCGTCGTAACTGGTCTGGCCTACATTTAGGCCTGCGTTGCCCCAAGGCCCTGTAAATCCGGCCCTGCTCTCCTAGCATGAGCACCGCGATATGATACATAACTCGTTTTTATCAGTTTCAACGGGTTAGATGCACTGAATTTATTTATTTTTTGACGTTTTTCATTCATTATTCAGGCGACGCATTCCTGAAATGGCTGCGAAACGTCAATAAATAAATCATCTAACCCGTTGTAACTTGTTTTATTTAATGAGTGATGTGCGTGAAAACCTAAGAAATCAAGCTCTATAGGGTATTTGACAAGTTTTAGAAAACGATCTCACGTTATTGACTAATTTTTATGGAGTCCGTAAAAACGAAGGATATTCATCATTCTGTTGTATATTTCACTAAAAATTACCAAATCAAAAACTCCATTTTCAAGTTGCCGCGAAAACGTTTTTCTGGACAATATGGCGTCTTACTAGTGTGTGACGTCACACGACTGTTATTAAAACGTCAAACGATACAATGTAATGTCACTTTAACCGGAAGTTTACTTGCGTGTGACGTCATTTTAGGCTCCGCGAATACCCAAGCGTTTTGGGTCACGTGACAATAGATAAAAAAACTATTATCTTTTTCGTGGGTTTTTAGTAAAATTATGATTTTTTTTTGTAAAAATAGTCAAAACCCCTGCCAATATTCATTCTAAACACAAATGCTAACAATTGGCACTTTATTTTAAATACTGTCAAATAGCCTATTACAATGCAGTTTAGTTACACATGACAAAAAACGTGATATATAAAATGTAAATTCGCTCATGCTACGGGGACTGGTAAAAGAGCATTTTTACGCACGTCTATGTTATTAAGTTAAAAAGTCCTAGTAACGATCTGTTGTGTAAAGATTCACTTGTGTGTTGATTATGCGAAGCATTTAGGATAATATTGTCCCACCTGTAAAGTAGTTGTAGTTATCAGTTTATGTTATTGGCAATTTATTAATATAAAAAAAAACTGTTCTGATAAGTTTTTTTATTTATTCTCCCTGTTAGAACGAGAAGTTTGAAAAATTAAGAAGGGTGGGTCCCTTCTGTTCTTTGAAAGACAGGTAATGAGATTGGGCCCGGCTGTATCTGCAGTGCGTTTGCATTAGCACTAGACTTGCAACGAATAGTATATTTGGCAGTATACCGAATATTCGGCGAGGCCCCTGACCGAATATTAGGCAAAAATATTCGGCTGGATTTTAGCGCTAAAAACTTGTACAGACGTGATTGTTTCGCGCTCCTTTGTTTTGTTCTAATCTGCCGTCCTCAAGCTAAAATGCGGCTAAATGACCAAATCAACTTATGAGATATGGCCAAAAACGGCGCGTAAACTTTAAATTATTGCTATTATGTAACCATTCATCACATGACTGAATGAATTAAAAACTGTTAACTTGTTTAATACAGAAAATGATTAAATTATGTACCTGTTTTATTTACCAATGACTACTTAATAAATGATTATAAAAGAAATGAGAACCTTATCCTTCTAAATTTTGATTACCACAATAATTCAAATACATAGAATCCTCCATTTTTCCAATTCAGAAGATGATTAAGTACCAATGACTACTTAAATGATTATATAATAGAATTGAAAATATGAATATATACGTAATCAATCGATTTTAATATTTCATTTTACCAACTATTTCTCTATGACAAAATATCTCTTATCTATTAGACAAGTCCGTCCGTCCGTCCGTCCGTGGTGCTGTTTCAGCGGCCAAACCGTATTGAGATAGATATAGAGAATGTTTAAGTTATAAGTTAAGAATAGTCTGATAAGACTACAAACCGGATGTGAGTAACGAAGCACTTCCGGTTTTCGAGAAATCACGTGATTTCTATTTCAAACGAAACCACACAAAATCATCGAAGTTCTCAATTAATTAAATACATTTTTTTTTTGGTGAACATTCGGTTCACTGGTTTGCTAGTATTATTTAAGTATTCGGTATTCGGCCGAATAATATGTAGATATTCGGTATTCGGCCGAATATAATAAAAGCCGAATAGGCCGAATACCGAATAGTAACCGAATATTCGTTGCAAGTCTAAGTAGCGCCCACTATTCTACATATGGCCCAAGGGTGGGTGGGCACAATCTCCCTATTACAACCATAGGGAAGGCCTGTGCCTCAGTAGTAGGGACAATAAGAGGCTGATGATGGTGATGATAATCACACTAATATTATAAAGGCGAAAGTTTGTGAGTTTGTGAGTGTGTGAGTGAGTATGTTTGTTTCTTCTTCACGTCTAAACGGCGGGAGCGATTTTAAGAAAAATTTGGTATGCAGTTAGCTGACACCCTTGATTAACACATAGGCTACGTTTTACTGCGGGAAAATATCCCAAATAAACCCTTAGATTAAAACAAAAAGGGTAGATACGGTACGCTCATACTTGCATCAAACAAAAACTGATCCCACGGCAGCACGAACGAGACGGCGAGATCCGCGTCACTGCATTACCGACCCGAACGAAACAGCACGTTAAGTTACAACGGCAGCGTGAACGAGACCGCGAGATCCGCGTCACTGCACTACCGACCAATGACGCGACCAGTACTCGATGTCTCTACCGAATAAGATTCAAAACAAACAGCAATTTTTATGAAAAAATATATTTTATAGTACTTACGAATGAAAAGTAATGCCGTGGGTTTTATTTTTAGTTCTTGAGCAATTTGAGCACTTTTTAAAAACACTTACACTTAGGCATTGTTTTATCATATAAACACAAAATATTAGCAATATTTCTTTTTGGCGTTCACATGTACGTCGTTTGCATGTCAAGTTGTGACTAAAGCAATTAGGGTCGTGGACCACAATTCATGCGGATCACTTTTGAAGAATAAACCGCGGTTTGTTACCCGCGGGGCACAGTAAGTTAAGAATAATAATATTATGCTTATTTGGATCACAAAATATGTTACATTGAATGAATCCCTGCGGACTGTTGTAGTAAAAACTGTGTTAGGCCAGGCCGCTGTGACTTCCCTGATCAATGGTTAACAATAATATGCATGTAGTAATATGTAAAATAATAATGAGCAAAATCAAAATTTGAGGTAAAAAAAGATACATTCTGCAGTTTTCAATATTTGTCGGAAAAGATATATGTGTGTGCGTGTGTTTGTGTGTGGTGTGTATGTGCGTGTGTGTATGTATGGTTGTGTGTGGTGTGTGGTATGTGTAAACGTGTGTGTATTATTTTCATAATTGACCCACAATCCTGTGTGAGCAGAATTTTCGTGTCATCCATATTAATCGAACGTTAGCTAAAGTCATTTAATGAGTTTTTAAAGCTACCTTACTATATTTAGACATTACCTACGGTTTCTCCTTAGCAATCACATTAGCTATACAAAGAGAATTAGCGAAGTGGCAAGGGCTTGGCTACACGCAGTGCAGTCTTTGACCTATTGGAGGCCCTGAGCATATTAGGATAATGGGACCCCTATAACTTCCGTTTGGTGATCTAACAGGAACTAGGGACTTTGTATTTGATCTGAGGAGGGCCCCTATCAATCGCGGGGCCCTGGGCACTTGCCCAAAGTGCCCACTGGGAAATACGGGTCTGGCTACACGCATATAAAGTAAAGGTTGCATATTGGAGTTTACTCCTTAAGAATCGATTTGCATATACTCGTATAAGGGGCCCGGTATGAGAAAAATGTGAGGAGTTAAATCTATCGATGAATGACATTAATGACCTCGTTACGTTTTTGTGCGCAACCTCATGTGCGTACCTTTCACTTTTAGCCATGGCAACGGATAAAAAACATTAAGTTGTCACAAATGTCAATAAAATAAATAAACTCAAAATAGATAAAATTGGAGCAAAATTAATGAAAACAAATAAATAACAGAATATAGAGAAATGCCGGTAAGTGTCCAGCACTTTGGAATAGTGATTTTCAGTACAGCTGGAATTATAATACATATTTACAAAATGATGACTAGTGTGTGATATTTTTGAAATTGTGTGTTTCCAGAAATACATAATAAAATATATGATGAATATCGCTGATGTTAGATGATGAAATGTGTGACATGGAACCTATGATAGTCGAAACCATGGGACGATTCCTGAGGTATCTCTACTTGTAACCGACTTCTTCGGACTTGATTTTGTTTTGTGTCTGTTCAAAGACAATCGTTTTTAGAGTGTAAACTCCGGTCGTGCGTCGGAGCTGACACACACAATTTTTTTATATCGTCTGTGTCTTTACATAGTTCGCTATCTTTCATATGACCATGAATAGATGCAGAATATAAATATTCAATATGTTTTTTAGTACTTTGATACATATCTCTACGTTCGGATCCTGTACTTACAGGCTCCGTTTGCAAGAGTATGATTATTAATTAATAATAATCATACTCTTGCAATTAATCTTTCAATGAAGTATCCGAAAGTTCAATAAAAGATTTTGAAGTAAAACTTCTTTACGCACGCTTGACTTGGGGAGTAAGCTGGCGAATGCGTTACGCGTTACGAAAAGTGTGATCGGGCGAGGCGAACGGGAGTTGAGCGGAGGATATAAGCAAGAGGAAGCATTGCAGCATAAATATCTGCTGTGACGCTCTATCTATAGAGTAAATAATAATAATAAAATCGTTTATTTTCTCATCACAAACATTTTGGCATCGATAACATTTTTTTTTTTAAATATATTATTACATTAATGTTTGTGTGAGACTGATGCCCGTGCTAGGTTCGATATACCTGTGTTACAGGTCATCAGGCTCCCACCACCTCGAATCGCCAATGTTGGTTAACAAAAAACATGAGTATGAATATAAATTTAACAAAGTTTACTATTTTTTTTTAATTTTAATTGACACAGGTTAAACAAAGGGTGTATTTGTATGAAATTCTATGCAGTATGTATGTATATTTGGTGTGAGTGTAAGTGTGCGTGCTTGTGTGTGTAAACGTGAGCGTGACTATAATTATGTGTGTGGATGATATGATAAGTGTAAGACAGACAGCTGATATTTTTGCGGTATATTATCCTGAGGTGAGCAATAGCTGTTTCGTCATATGTTAGCTTAAGTAGCCATGAGCTTAGTTTTCTTTTACAGTCCCTTTTGGTCATTGAATAGAAGGAAAGGATTGTGTTTAATTTATTGTAAAGGTAGCTAGCTACCCATAAAGCAAAAGAATCTTTTTGTGAACTTAGTTTTTAAAGGACGGGTAGGACAAACAGTTCCCTTACGTCGTCTACCATTTAGAGCTTTCCCATCAAAATGAAGCTGAGATTGCTTACGAAGAACAGTTGATAATATAAAGAGCTGACGGACAGTGAGCAACTCTCAAAGCCTGTAAACTTGACTCGTGGGATGAAGAATGAAGCACCAACCTTCAGTACAAGCCTTTGCGCTCTTTCCACTTTGATCAGATGTGTTTTTGCAGCTCCTCCCCATGATGAAATACAATAACTTAAGATTGACTGGCATAAGGCGAGATAAACTGATTTAATAATTTGAAAGTCCGCAACATGGCGAAGAGATTTAAAAATGTAAATGAGCTTCCTTACTCTACCCGCCAGGAGCTCAATATGGGGATAAAAGCTGAGCACTGAATCAATCATGACACCAAGATATTTAATACTATCTGTCTTTAGAAGTTTAGAGCAAGCGCAGTTATTACTAGATAAGCAAGAGTGAACCGTCAGAGAGAGATCATCATGTTGAGTCTGCCGCCCAGAGGAAAAGATAATGAACTTGGTTTGCTGCATCTGCAGTCGTCAGAGTCATATTAACATAGAATAATCATATAATATTTATATTTATTTATTATTTTTTCATGCACGAGTAAATAATCAAAGAAATGCATATATTAATTTAGAAACGGTTTTTTAAATCCTTTGAAAAGTGATTTGTTTAATACATGCATTACCTTGATTATTTACTCGTGCATGAAAAAATAATAAATAAATATAAATATTATATGATTATTCTATGTTAATAAGACTCTGACGACTGCAGATGCAGCAGGGACCAACGGCTTAACGTGCCTTCCGAAGCACGTATACTAATTAGTTACTTACTATATAGCGCTTACGTCTGAATCTCTAGTCAGACTGCAATTACAAAGAAAATGGCCGTAATTGTCTTGTAGGTTTAATTAAAGTAGACATTGTCGCTAGTTTTGCAATAATATAAAACACGGATGAATTAAAAACATCATTAAATGGAATTGACGAGACCATAAGACTGTCTTTAAGTAAATTGATCTAATGCATTTTGTTACGTAATGTAAAATTGATGGAAAGCAATTTCACAGTTACTTCAAAGTTGGCAAGGGCAGTTAGCTAGGTAGGGCGGGCGCACGCTGGACTTGGGCGGATTACGGCGGTTTTGAGGCGCGTGAGTCAAAGATGAAGGTTTGGCAGATACGACATCTTCTTTCGATGATTCTCGAACTCGCGATTAGATTGTATGTTCTTGTGAGATTGTGTAAAATTACTTGTTCACCTTTCATCTAAGTTCGTCAAGTTAAAAACGAAAGAAAATTCTATTCATTATACATATGGGCCATTTTTCATAAAAAAATTGTTTTGTTGATATGAAAAATTACAACTTTTCGTTAAGGTCAATTAGATAGAGCTCGCGGACAAACGGACGTAAAGCACAATTTTAGCAATAGAGTTCTGCTGTCACTCTATATGTAAGAAACACTAAAAACCTGACTTTAATGAATGAACTCCGTGGCCGTGTGGTATGTACGCCGGGTTTCATGGCGTCGCCGACTAGAGAGATCCCGGGTTCGAATCCCGGTGGGGGCAGATGTTTGTGTGATGAACACGAGCATTTGTACTTCAGTCATGGATGTTTAATATGTATTTCTATATAAATATACTTATTTAAGTAAAGTATATGTTTTCTATCCGTTACCCTAGTATCCCATAACACAAGCTTTATAGTGCTTACTTTGGGGCTAGGCTAATTGGTGTGAGTGTTGGAAATATTTATATTTATTTATCTTTCAAATATTATTTTAGTTACCGTGAGAGTTTCAAAAAATATTTTTTTTTGTATAAAATCAAGTAATCTCGAACTTAATATTCAAAATAAAAATAAATATATTTACACAACTGTTATTGGAGAAAGTAAGAGATATAATTTTATTGAACAATAGATGATATCTTTCGCTATCTTCAAATATTCTGAGAGGCAACTTATTCTCAATGGTAGGCATAAAACACCACTGTACGAGGCCATAATCTATAAGAGTACTCTAAGTCAGTCTACTACAGGCTCGCAGGCACGATGGGTGCGGATAAGCCCAATGGGGTTGTGAACTATAGCAGAAGGCCTCCCAAGAGACCATTTATCCAGAACGTCCAGTACTCCATATGGAATCCGGAAGATAGAACCTTCTTAGGGCGTACTCCCAAAAGATGGGGTAAGTCATGTAGATTTTTTATTGCACAAATTTCTTATTAAAATTCCTTTTTTAAATTATAATTCACATATGGTTATGCAAAACTTTTGGTAAAAAGTTATCCTCATATTTTGCTTTGTGATAAATACAATTTTAACTTTTAGTACAAATGGAAGTTCTTAGGAAAATGGCAGTTGGAAAAGTTTTAAAAGTAGGTAGTTTTTTGTTAATACAACCAGGGCCGGATTTAGGATTGTGGAGGCCCCGGGCCACTTAGGATTTGTATTCTTGTTAACCCACCGAAGTGTTGTTTTTTCTTAAGCTGTTGTGGAGGCCTCTGGGCCACAGCCCCACCTGCCCTGCCTTTAATTCGGCCCTGCGGGCAAGTACCACCCCACTCAGCCCTTAAGCCATTGGGGTACTCCCTCAAGATGGGTAGTGAATTGGAAGTGCTTATCAGGGCCATTTGAGATTTTGATATTTCACTGATTGCCTGATTGGAGTGAACAAATATAGATAAATGATTTCTGTTTTTTAAGATTAATATAATCAAATAATCATTCATGTTAGATGTACAAAGTACTGTAGGCTCTAGGTAAAGGTAAAAGAGCAAATAAAAAATATCAAAGGAAAAGATGTTCAGTGTTTACTAGTTGGAATTTGAAAGATTTTTTTTCCCAAGTCTCTATTGTGGGGGCCCCCCGTTTGTGGAGGCCCCGGGGCTTTCGCCCCGGTTGCCCTCCCCTAAATCCGGCAGTGAATACAACTTTGACTCACTATTAATTTGAGAATGAAAGGGTGTCGCAATCTAAAATAAGTAATTTATACTGTGTGTACCTTATAAATAGGGATAATAAAATCAGTTACACTCTGAAGAAGACGAATTTTAACGTATAGTTTCTTTTGATAGTGAAGTTGCAAAGTATTCTAAAACTCTTAGAATACTTTGCAACTTGCAGAAGCCCAAAGTAAAATAAAAGTGCCATTTTGATAATCATCATCATCATCAGCCTATTAATGTCCCCACTGCTGGGGCACAGGCCTTCCCTATGGATAGAGCTGCCATCTCTAAAATGTGGCAACCAGGATAAGACGAGTGATAACCCCGGATTTTGAAGCCCAGAACCCGGACAGACCAATAAAAAAACAGTTAAAAATGTCACAAATCAACTTTTTTATGTTGATCTAGGCAAAAGAGCTAGCGGTCTACCTCATAATAAGCCCATGGACACTTGCAGCAACAAGGGCCACTCATGCATTGCCGTAAATTTTTAAACCCGGACTACAAATAAAACCCCGCCCGGACGCTCCCCGGACGCCCCGTAAACTAGGACAAATCCGGGGAAACCCGGACGGATGGCAGCCCTACCTATGGATGGAATAGGTAGATTGGGCCATGACCCACCACGCGGGCCCAGTGCGGATTGGTGGGTGCTAACGACTGCAGATGCAACCGGGACCAACGGCTTAACGTGCCTCCCGAAGCACGGAGGAGTAAATTTTTGGTCACCCATCCAATGACCGACCACTGCGAAAGTTGCTTAACTTCAACGATCGCAGCCGGACGCGCTAACCAGTTGCGCCATCGAGCTCCTCATCATCATTTAATTTTAAGGATCTTTGAATCTTGTAAAGGTTGAAGGGCTCCACGGGTTAGGGTATTGGATTCAGGCCGATGAGTAAGGATAGTTGGAGCTCGCATTGGCTCTATCTAACTTCGGCCACGCTGTTCAACATAAGAGTTGGTGGTGTAATCTTTTTGAAAAGAAAACTTCTTTAGCGGCGTTGTACACTTTTTTTTGTATGGGTAAAAAATGTTAAACTAGTTTCAGGTTAAACACGTGGGCTGATCGCATCATGACACACAATAAAATTGGAAAAGTTGTTGACTTTCAATATATTGGACGAAACATAGTAATATTTTATTTTACCGTATTATAATAATAAGGCTTTATCTAGGACTCTATCAGCTTTATTGCGAAGAAAATGCATTTTTTTTACAATAGATGTCGCTAGGTGCGCTTAAATGTGATTCATGTAAGTTGATTTCTTTACATTAGATGTCGCTAAGTGCGCTTAAACGTGATTCATGTAAGTTAAATTTCTGAGAGATAAACTTTTTTAATCTAATATAAATTGTCATGTTTAAATATTGTATTCTACCACATACATGATAGTACTATTATACTGATAATTAAAGCAATTCGTTAAAAATTATTCCCTAACCATTCCAAAATATCAAAAATGCACAACGTTAATGTTCAAGTTTTCACTTCTGCCGGCACTCCCGGAGTACATTGGACCACTATCGCACCTGAATTATTCCGTAAATGGAATGCTCCCCCCTCACGTGTTCCATCCCTCTTTACAACCTGGGATCCTTTAAAAGAGGCGTGAAGAAGCAACATGCAGGTCGGCATGGTGAGGATGGCTGGTGTGGCAGTTAGAACTGCTGTACCAGCTATCTTCGCGTCTGGATTTCACTGTCACTTAATATCAGGTGGGGTGGAGTCATTTGTCGGACCTATCTATAAAAAAAAATGAAGTAACGATGTGGTTTATTCTGGAGCAAGCAGACTCAAATAATGCCTATTTACTCTGGCCATAAAGATCTCTGTATTATATGTATTGTGGAATAATGACGCAGGAAAGTAATTCCATTTGTGCACTTTGTAAAAAAGATACGTTGCAGTTATTATTTTTTCCACCGAAAAAATGATGACGAGGAGTTTCGTGTCTAACTTGCACCAGCCATCTTTGCTGAAAAATCTACTCAAATCTGTAAATAAAGAGAGGTTTCTCAGATATTTGACGACCTCCTTGGCCGAGTGGTTTGTACGCCGGGTTTCATGGTGTCGCCGACTCGAGAGGTCCCGGGTTCGAATCCCGGTGGGGGCAGATGTTTGTGTGATGAACACGAGCATTTGTACTCCAGTCATGGATGTTTAATATGTATTTCTATATAAATATACTTATTTAAGTACTGTATATGTATTCTATCCGTTACCCTATCATCCCATAACACAAGCCTTACAGTGCTTACTTTGGGGCTAGGCTAATTGGTGTGAGTGTTGGAAATATTTATTTTTATTATTTATTTATTTTACTGTTCAGTGTCTGTGTGTGTAAATTTTATTATGCTTTTCAATAGTTTCGGAATCCTAAAAATCTAACCTTCGCTCATCTTTCTAATTCTTATTTGCATAGCAAAGTGGAAGAAGTGGGTGTAAGTTTACAGAAAAATTATAGTTGAAAGAAAAGTTGAAAAAGTTTTAACTATTATTTACTAATTCATTTAGAGTATAAAGGGGTGCGGCAATTTTAAGTAATTCATATTGCTTTAAATTTATATGCTACATTGAAAAATAAGATTAATAATAATAAATAAATAATTCCAAATCTCACACACATTAGCCTAGCCCCAAAGTAAGCACTGTAAGGCTTGTGTTATGGGATGCTAGGGTAACGGATAGAATACATACACCGTACATATATAAGTATATTTATATAAATACATATTAAACATCCATGACTGGAGTACAAATGCTCGTATTCATCATACAAACATCTGCCCCCACCGGGATTCGAACCCGGGACCTCTCGAGTCGGCGACACCATGAAACCCGGCGTACAAACCACTCGGTCACGGAGGTCGTCATTTAAGATTAAATATTCAGTAACATATAATTTTAATGTACACTTTCATATGATAGAGGATTGAGTAGTTATTAATCAAAAACTGTAAAAAATCTTCAATAGGAATAAGCTTATTCATTACTCTTCTGTTTAGTATTTTTTTTTCTTTTTACCCATTATTGGATTTTTTTTCATTATTTTGTGTAGAAATTACGATCCATTTCCCATACCAAAAGGTAATCTTTTTTTATACAATGAATGCAGTTAATAACCCTTAACGGCCGCCGTCCGCGTGCTTTCTTCGCATGTTCCGCAACGTGCTGCCATGAATCCATGATCATAAATCTAATATTATACCTTACACACGTCCATACCCATTGCCCGCGTATTATAGTTAACTAGCGGCCCGCCCTCGCTTCGCTTCGGTGTAGAGCTGAAGTGTAGACTACAGTTTTTGTTCTCAGGCTTGTATTATACACAATGACATTCATCTATGATTCTTCTTATACCTGCATGCAAAGTCTCAGCCCGATCGGTTTAATATTGACAAAGTTTCATACAAACTTTCATTCCCTATTTTATCCCCTTGGGGGTAGAATTGATCAAAATCCTTTCTTAGCGGATGCCTACGTCATAACATCTACCTGCATGCCAAATTTTAGCCCGATCCGTCTAGTGGTTTGGGCTGTGCGTTGATAGATCACTATGTCAGTCAGTCAGTCACCTTTGAGTTTTATATATATAGATTTCACTTTGTTTGATGGTCGTTGTCCGTATGAACGAAATCTGAATCACCTAGCAGATTCTAAGGTTATTTTAAACATTCATATGGTAACATAGTACGTTCCTTATACACATTACATTAAATTCAACGTCAATAAGTTTTAGTGCCGTGTGTGGTTTTGAAAGTTCAGCCGTT
Source organism: Chilo suppressalis (assembly GCA_902850365.2). NCBI lineage: Eukaryota > Metazoa > Arthropoda > Insecta > Lepidoptera > Crambidae > Chilo > Chilo suppressalis. The sequence goes on along the minus strand of OU963896.1, from coordinate 3,173,278 downwards.
GTCAAAGTTGCTAATAAATATGTTTGAACCACAAAATGTCTTCTTAGATTTTTAAACTTTTATTTTTGAGAATTTAATGCTAGATGTTTAAATCTGAGAGAATATTACTTGAAATAGATTCTTTCGGTCCAGGTCCAAACGGGATCTCTTTTTTCTCTTCTCTGCAAACAGCAGTAAGAAATTTTATAATAAAACTAGCTGACCCAGCGAATTTCGTACCGCCATAAAAATAGGGGCAGGTGGTAGAAGAGAAAATTTAGGGTTATACGTGTTTTTTAATACCACATTAGAAAAAAATAAATATTATCCAAAAAGGGTGTGTAACGTAGTGTTCTATCACGACGCCTCATGTGTCTCTAAACACTTTGTATTTCTGACATAAAACCACAAAAAAAAATGTATCAATTTCCTGGGATAACATTCCTCCTAACCCATATGAGAACACTACGTTACAATACCCAATAGTTTGAATTTTGGAGCGAAGGCGCATTGTAGGTTTCAGAACACTACGTTACAGGTGGACAATCATTATCAGTTAAGTATATGAAAAATAGATAGTAGCCGATTCTCAGACCCACGGAATATGCATATAAAATTTCATAAATCAGGTCGTTTCGGAGGAGTATGGTAACTAACATTGTGACACGAGAATCTCTTATCTATTAGACAAGTCCGTCCGTCCGTCTGTGGTGCTGTTTCAGCGGCCAAACCGTAAGCGATAGATAAAGAGAATATTTAAGTTATAAGTTAAGAATAGTCTGATAAGACTACAAACCGGATTTGAGTAACGAGCACTTCCGGTTTTCGAGAAATCATGAATTTCAAACGAAACCACACAAAATCTCCGAAGTTCTCAAATAATTAAATACATTTTTTTTTAATCAGTTTTTGGACACATTGAACATTTGGTTCACTGGTTTGCTAGTCTTCTTAATATATATAAATCTCGTGTCACAATGTTTGTCCTCAATGGACTCCTAAACCACTGAACCGATTATAATAAAATTCGCACACCATGTGCAGTTCGATCCAACTTGAGAGATAGGATAGTTTAAATCTCAAATTATAGTCGCAATTTTAATTTATTGCAAATTATTACTTTTGGGCGGTACGAAGTTCGCCGAGTCAGCTAGTTTTATATAAAAGATAATTTTAATCATCTAAGGTAAGGTTAAGTACTAGGACAAATACTGTCCTGCTAAATGCTGAAGTGATAAAAACCATAAAAGCACACTTAAAATGCTGACATTACAATTTATTTGAATACAATCATTTTCTGCAGTGGACTCAAGTGGCAAAAGTTGGTATGTCGACCTTTTGATTTTTATTTGGATGTATGTAGTTAATCATTCGATTGTCGCCAATTTAAAAGAAGTAGATAGGATAGCGGACTTTCTACGCTAATTGGAGCGCTCGTTTGGGAAAGCGTGTTTCACCTAACAAAAGACCAAATAACACTATTTGTTAATGGTGTCATGCTTCTGTCGGAGAGTAAGATTCGGAATTCAGTTGAATTCGCTTTCGCGTTCAGTTGAATTCGCCTTTGCATTCAGTTGAATTCGCGTTAGCATTCAGTTGAATTCGCGTTCGCGTTCAGTTGAATTCGCCTTTGCATTCAGTTGAATTCGCGTTCGCGTTCAGTTGAATTCGCTTTTGCATTCAGTTGAATTCGCGTTTGCGTTCAGTTGAATTCGCCTTCCCGTACAGTTAACATCGCGTTTGCCTTCAGTTGAATTCGCGTTTGTGTTCGGTTGATTTGCCGTTTGCCACCTTTTAAACATAGAATGTAGTAAGGAGATTGCTCAGCTTCCATACATGTTTGGCCTAAAAACCAATAACCATGAAAAATTGTTTCCTAGATTCGAAATTATATATAAATTACCGTAGAAACGAATATTATCGACGGCCACTCCTGAGAACTTCTATAAACCATATACACTGAATGATTTTGAGGTTATGTTTGCAAATAGGCACATAGGTATTAGAATAATAAAAACCAAATAACTTATATAGGAAAATAGGGCAATCAAGCCAAGTACCTACCGATATTATGTATTAGATTCAGGTATATAGAGCATGTAAAATAACAGATATGTGCATGTTTTTAAAAACACGAACAGAAACTGTGTGATGATTGTGAATGAACCACAGATTAGAGAGAATTTTTAAACTCTCGTTAATCAAAGAAAGCTAAGAGCTGTAGGTTATACAGCCATATCTTCAGCAGCTTCATTATTTTTGTTGTGTTTTTATTATAACCATATTTTAGATTTTTAGTGTATCACACCTTATAATATGTTTATTTAGGTGTTTGGCAAAAAATGTACGGCAATAGACTTTATGATGTCGCCTACCATCTATATTAATTGTCTTAGCACATTTGCATGTAGTAAAAATGATAATAAAGTTGTGGATATTAATACCACCCGTGTAATAAAAAAAAAATATATTTTATCAATCTTTACAAAATAGATTTGTTTTGATGTTATATAAACAACCTCGATCAGTCTTTGTGAATGTTACTACACCCATAGCCAATAAAAATGATTCGTATGTTTTCCAAACCGGTAAAAATAGAAGTCCTTTTTTAAAATTAATATATTATTTAAAGGTGGCCGTTAAAATCTAATGACTGTAAAATAAAGTATAAATTACGCCAAGAATTACTGTATATGTCAATATTTTATTTGCATTTAGGCCAATTTGACCAATCTCCTTTATCGGACCATACCAAAAGAAGAATACTTCCTATGCTATTGAGTTTTCCAAGAATAACGGTAAGCCTATTGATAGCGCGTGTTTTCTTTATGAATCCCGACTCTAATACCGCACTACGTCACGCCCGCCGACGCGACGTCACGACGTCAGTTTACGCGTTCTGCAAATAGTCCGCGGCCTCGGCAACACAGCAGTAATAACCACAGAGTACCTTTTATATAGGTAATAACCGATATTGCAACTAGTACATAAGTATAAATATATTCTGTTGCAGTTAGACATCGATACTTTTTACAGCAAATAATGAATTTTATGGCCATTTGCTAACTTTTATTTTGCAGTTATACATTGTAAGGGAATGAATGGATAAAAGAGAATTTAAATTATATAAAAAATTAAATCCATTCATTCCCTTACAATGTATAACTGCAAAATAAAAGTTAGTTAGTTAAAATGGCCATAAGATTACGAAGAGACGGAGTGTTTAGTAAATAATTAATTAGAACACTTTATTGTATAATCAAATATGGCAGCATTTACGTAGTTATTGTTGGTTTCTGTAGTTTTTATAACTAGTTTATATATCTATATAAGTAATCATGCAACCAATGTGCGCACACCTTAATCGGCTACAGTATTTACGTAGTATAGAGGGGACCCTGTTGCCTGTAATACAGGTTATCCTACCACTGGCAACAGAAGTCACCTTTAACAATATTTAAGCTCCAATGTGCCTCTTGTCACCAATTTTTGTATTATTAATTTAAAATATTGTATATTGTAACTTGCTTTAAGTCAATAAAAGTTTATTAGGGGCCGTTCATAAAATACGTTCGCATACAAGGGGGGGGGGGGGGGGGAGGGGTCTTGCTATTTTCAATTTTCATCAAGATAGAAAATCATTTATTTCGTATTTAGTAAACATATAGACATTCAAACGTATATAGTTTTATTATACAATAAATTGTAACTTGATATATTTACTCATGTTTATTTTTCGACATTAGCGCATATTTATATATTTAAATTTTATTATAAAAACTAAATAAATATTTATATTCTTAAAATTTGTGTACTATCAATTGAAATTAATCATACTTGGGGAGGGGGGAAGGGGCCTCCGTTTTTGTGACGGAATATTTCAAGAGGGGTCACAGAAAGTGTGACACAGTGTGACAATAGGGCCCCCCCTATTTTTTCCCCTACATTTTTCTCCAGTGTGTGGTTGCTATACCTTACTGGGATAGTGAAATAGGCCGGCACCACTGAGGAGCTCATACATCAGACATGATATTTAAGATGTAAATTTTTAATTACACCTATTATAAATAACTCTATTTGTATTTTTACTGTGTGACACAGCAATCAAAATGCAGGTGAACAATTAATGTATAATTTCACATTATGTAATGAAAGGTGACTTCATGAATCATCTCTGAAGTCATTTTTCAACTTGACGACTCTGTAAATGATGAAACAGGGAGAAAAAAAAACAGCACTTGCTGAGTTTCTTGCCGGTTCTTCTCAGTACAAGGTCTCCCGCCATAGATTTACGAACCGATGGCGTAGCTTCTAGACCAGTGATTCCCAAAGTGGTCTATATCGACCCCTAGGGGTCTATGACAACCTGCAAGGGGTCTACGTCAGCGAAAAAAAATCAATATCAGATAAGTAAGGGGTCTACACAACACGGAAAAACATGGCAAGGGGTCTACGACAGAAAAATGTTTGGGGAACTCTGTTCTAGACATTCATATGTGCTTGTAACAGCCTAAACTGAATGAATGATTTTGATTATGATTATGATTAGACAGAGCTGTACCGACCAGAATAATAGTATACAACCAACTTATCACGGGTATCGGAAATAAAACGAATTTTGGGGCAGTTTGGAGCACACTTATTTACGTGTCAGATACTAAGACGTAGTGCCACATTCACACCTTGTTTGATATGGTCATAGTGGCAGTGAGGCTACGTAAAGAGACGTACTGCCATGACAACCGTTATAGCATCTTGAACTAAGTGCAGTAACATTTATAACAACGTAGCGCAGATTACAGAAAGTGTATTCTTTCGCACCTTGTGCCAGCACGTCATGTGGCTAATCGTGTTTGCTATTTGGTAGATGTGTATCCACAACGGGCAGTGAGGGGAAGGGAATGCCAGTGACGGGGCTAGACCACATGTGGACGTCGGCGACATCAAGTTCGCGAGGCCTATTTTACTTCGCAGTAAAAAACCGTTAAATTAAGTGAGCCAAATATAAAATAACGTATGAGTAAACGAGTTTTATTGTTGATAATCAAATGATGACAAAAAATAATTACAAACATAGAAATTTAATTACAAAAATAGTGTTGCCAGACAGACGATTCTGAATACCCGTAAAGTACTACTCGCTTCCATCACGCACGTGCTCATAAATAATAAAAGTCATTATCATCTGTTTAGCTTTTTCCTCGAATTGTTCGGGGTCGGCTACCTAAGCCAGGCCAGGAGAAACGAAAATAAATAGGTGACTAGTAAAAATTTTTTGCGAGGCCCCCTCAGGCGCGAGGCCGTCGGCGGTGGCCGACGTCGCCGACGCCTAGCGCCGCCACTGGGGAATGCTATCGAGGCGGATGCGATTGGCCATGTGAAGTTCTGGCATAACAGGCCCTGCCAGAATACCAGCGCTGCTGTGACACGTTTTGTAGCGTGTTGCGGGAGCATTACGCTGAGGCAGGGTCCTGATTGACCACAAATGGTACTATATTTTTTTCTTTACTCCATTATGTATATTTTCATATTTTTTTGTATGTTGTCTCTCTCTCTCTTTCTCCCTTATAGACGTGATTCCAATTTGTATGGAAAATATAGTGCCGTATTTGGTACTTGATCGCGTGAATAGTGTCCTTGAAAGTTTTAAAAGGCAAAGCAAACAACAAATTTTATGGCAGAGGATTTTCCACTCGAACTGACTCAGTGGCCTTTCATTTACAAAGAGCTGCGGTTAATAAAGTTTGACTAGAGCTCCACGTGGTACTGAAATAGGTCGGGGGTGTCCACGACTGAGGAGCTCAGATCAGACAGAGCTGTACCGACCAGAATAATAGTAGACGATCAGCTTGTCACATGCATCTATATATATAAAACTCAAAGGTGACTGACTGACATAGTGATCTATCAACGCGTAGCCCAAACCACTGGACGGATCGGGCTGAAATTTGGCATGCAGGTAGATGTTATGACGTAGGCATCCGCTGAAAAAGGATTTTGATCAATTCTACCCCCAAGGGGATAAAATAGGGAATGAAAGTTTGTACGAAACTTTGTCAATTTTAAACCGATCCTGCTAAGACAGCATGCAGGTATAAGAAGAATCATAGATGAATGTCATTGTGTATAATACAAGCCTGAGAACAAAAAATTGTAGTCTACACTTCAGCTCTACACCGAAGCGAAGCGAGGGCAGACCGCTAGTCGGAAATAAAAACGAATTTTGGGGCAGTCCTGACCTAACGACGTCTTCTCGTTTTGTATGATTTTTAATGGACCATTTATCGTAGGGATTTCAAGACGCAAAAGTAGATCCAATTCTATATTTAGTAAGTACGAGAATACTGTTTTTCGATTACCATTCAATAATTAACTTTCAAATTAACTTAGCTCCTTAGAGTTTGAAAGTTTGATGTAGATTTAGTAGTGTAAAGCTCAACCGTAGGCCCGTATTACAGAATGACAACCAAGTGTTGATCTTTACTTGAATACAGTTAGAAAGGGATGTCGCTATGTGCTATATATAGCGACATCCCTTTCTATCTATGCTTAAGACTAGATTCATTACTGAGAATCTTTCTATGATACGGGCCTTAGTGTTCTCATCTTATCTTACCAATATTATGCATGTGTTTGCAATATTTTTGTTTCTTGTATATGTATATGTATTTGTGCGCTTTGCAATATTTTTATGTCAGCTTACAAGAAATGTATCTACTCGTAAGAAAAATTATTAGGGGCCAACCTAACGTTGCGTAGAACCAAAACACCTCAATTGTATTTGGATTACACTCATTATTTGGGAGGTCGAGCCGCTACATTAAACAGGCCTCTTCTGATGGCCGGGAATGTCCTGATGCCCCGAGGCATATATCCCAACCCTCCGCTTTCGGGATAGAAGATGGATCTGTTAGAATCGGATAGTCAGTGGTGGTGTCGCGGCAATAGCTGTATCGGTTCCCATGGTCTCATCCAGCCGATAGACCAACTCCTATATACGCGCTCTGTGGGGCGCGACTCGTGTGAGATCAGGGGCACTGTCAGGTATTTATTAGATAGGGTCTCCCCCTCTCGAGAGGTTGCTGAGCTAACCCTTGAGCTGGCTGAGTGAGAGAACGGGAGGATATTCAGGCGGCGAATGCATAACGCATTTCTTGAGTCTCCGATATTCGGCACTGTTGCAAGCGCCATGATCACGGAGTAACTGAAGTAATTGCGGGTAGATGTTATTGGCAGACATATCGGTCTACCCTCTGACGTCGTCTTTTACTGCGCTCGATACCCCTACCATTGGTCACATTATCACTATTCACTCGCACCTGTTCCCGACACACAATACTCACAGTATCAGATCGTGGTACGACACTTTTTGATTTTTGCACATACGAACCACTGGTTTCCAGACACTTGACAATTTAAACTCATCCTCACGATTGAAATTTTTGTGTTTGGTTATTTCAATCGCTTCCCTGACCAATCTTGGTATGTAGTCGCTAGTCGCGTTCTGTCGAGATGATTTGTGGATTATGGAGCTCAATCCAGTGATTGGGACCCGAATCGATTAAATGTTCCGCGATTGCTGATTTTTGCGCATCATTGGCGCTTGCAACAGTGGCGGAATATCGGAGACTCATAAAAACAAGATACATGGTAACAATCCCGTTAACAGCTATAATGTTAGTGACCATGAAAGTTTAAAACAATATAGCATTTCCTGACATGCTAAAAGAGGTTACGCTCACTTTTTCAATAGGGGTGATGACGGGGTACAGTAAACGAAATTCTATTTAGTCCGTCAGTTAGATGATCAAAAAATAATGGACACATATTTTTTCTTTGGGCAATCAACCAAAAAATTACAAAGTAATAGCGCGTCAAAGTTTGGGAGTAGGGGCTCGTGACGTCACTTTTGAGTGAATTTTCATTTATAAGTGTACTCAAACGTGACGTCATGCGACTTTTCAAATCAATATATCTCTGCAATGTTTATATTATGTGAAAAAAGAAAAAATACGTGTCCAATACTTTTTGATAATCTACCTGATAAACGAAGAAAAAAAAATTAGGCATCATCCCTATTGTTTCCTTACCTAACTCTGATCAGCTTTAAGCCCGTAGTTAGGTACCTCCATCTCGAGACTTACGATTCAAATCGACAATTGTAGAGCTATTCCAGTATCGATTCATTTCGTGTTTTATTGTTTGTTTGTTTATTGCTGCGGCTTGTGTGTGTACCACGGGTGTGCACAGACTGCAAATCAGTTTCACCTAACTTGCCAAATGTCTCCAATTGGTTTCGAAGCTTAACTTGTGAGGCGTAAAGTAGGAAATCGATATTACACAGCACATTCGGTAGAGTGGTGTACGTACGTATAAATATATGTAGTTTATGTAATAGTCTCCAGCCGTGACCTAAAAGCGGAAAGCGATGATGGTTGATGTTATATGTGATGTATGACGGATTATATGAGTGTTGGGGCGGACATTCCTATCCTGGGATATTTATAAAGAAACATTTTTGAAGCCAATAGCCAGTGGCGGCGCTAGGCGTCGGCAACGTCGGCCTCGCGTCTGAGGGGGCCTCGCAAAATTTTTTTACAAGTTACCTATTTATTTTCGCTTCTCCTGGCCTGGCTTAGGTAGCCGACCCCGAACAATTCGGGGGAAAATCTAAGCAGATGATAATGACTTTTATTATTTTCGAACACGTGCGTGATGGAAGCGAGTAGTACTTTACAGGTATTCAGAATCATCTGTCTGGCAACACTATTTTTGTAATTAAATTTCTATGTTTGTAATTATTTTTTGTCATCATTTGATTATCAACAACAAAACTCGTTTACTCATACGTTATTTTATAATTTGGCTCACTTAATTTTACGGTTTTTTACTGCGAAGTAAATCAGGCCTCACGAACTTGATGTCGCCGACGTCCACATATGGTCTAGCGCCGCCACTGCCAATAGCACAGTATAAGCGCTTTCTACCGTTTCTTTTGGTGAAGTTATGCAACTGCAAAGAACAGTCACTGTTACTGGCTGGGGGACCAGATCATCAAACAGCGATTACCTCAATCTCCTTCGTACTTCGGAAGACACGTTAAGCCGTTGGAATTCAAATAGTTTGCGAGTGCAAAAAGTAATAGTCAGAAGTGTACTGATTTTTAGTTCTGCTACGTCCGTTGTGACTTTGCTGTACAAGTTTCCATACAAAATTTGGCAATGTCATTTCGCGCTCGGAAAATATTCCAATTGTGGTGAAGTGTAAATCACGTCCTCTAGTTACGTGTTGATAACACTTCCCTGATACGATTAGGTATCTAAGCCTAAGCACGTTGTAAATAGTATATAAGATGTAGGTTAAGTTAAATAAAAGGTTGATTTCACATTGAACGCTCGTCGTAATTTCTCCCGTGAGTCACCCACACCCCATCACCACACAATTCTATCTAGATAAACGTCAAATGTGTACTGATTTTAAGTTCTCGTTAGTGTCGCCGCACACGGGCCACCGCCCACAAAACCACAAAACGCCGCCATCGGCATATTTCTTGTAGTTTTCATACATTTTATATGGACTCGCCACACATGGTACGCCGGTGGCCGCCACACGCTACAAATCGTCGTTGCTCGCTTCTTGTGGCCCGCACCGGCCACTTAATGCGACGATACAAAACGCCGCCACACGTCACTCGCGCGATTCCCCACCCCTCTCTCCCTTACCTTAGTGTCGCCGCACACGGGCCACACGCCACAGCCACAAACGCCGCCATGAGAAGCAAGAAGCGGCTACTAAAGTGGCTGAAGTGCTCGACAGCGGCCGACTAAGGTAAGGGAGAGAGGGGTGGAGAATCGCGCGAGTGACGTATGGCGACGCTTTGTATTAAGTGGCCGGTGCGGGCCACAAGAAGCGAGCAACGACGATTTTAGCGTGTGGCGGCCACCGGCGTACCGTGTGTGGTGAGTCCATATAAAATGTATGAAAACTACAAGAAATACGCCGGTGGCGGCGTTTTGTGGTTGTGGTCGGTGGCCCGTGTGCGGCGACACTTAGTCGGCCGCTGTCGCGCGCTACAGCCACTTTAGTAGCCGCTTCTAGCTTCTCGTGGCGGCGTTTGTGGCTGTGGCGTGTGGCCCGTGTGCGGCGACACTTACGTCCGTTGTGACGTTGCTGTTCGAGTTTTTATACAAAGTGTGACATTGACATTTCGCGCTCGCAAACTTTTCGAGTTCGATATTGGCTCGTGCTACGGGTGCTGTCTTCGCATTGGGCCGCGTAATGGGTAACTGTTTCTGCTGCTACATTTCTCTATTTTCATCTATTTTATTATTTTAGTGGACAGGTAGTAAATAAATGAAAATAAATCTGCACGAAACTAAAGAAAACGGAGGTATTACATAATTTGATCCCCCCTTCCCCTTTCCACCACCGGACGACCAGGCACGGCGAGGGCTGTCACCCTTATGTTGTCGAAGTTCCTCCCATTCGCACGAAGCGATTTGCTTCCGCTTTCATTATGCGAACGGCTACAGAGTGGAACTCCTTGCCGAGGTCGGTTTTCCCGGACCAATATAATCTGGACATCTTCAAGGCCAGAGTGAACAGGCATCTTCTAGGCAGGCGTGTACCATCCTAGGCCTCATCATCGCTTTCCATCAGGCGAGATTGTGGTAAAACGCCATGCCTAAGCATATAAAAAAAACGGCGACGAAGGCTCAGTCAAAAGTTAGTAGTCACACTAATATTGTAAAGGCGAAAGTTTGTGAGTGTGTATGTTTGTTACTTCTTCACGTCTAAACGGCTGGAGCGATTTCTATAAAATTTGGTATGGAGTTAGCTGACACCCTGGATTAATACATAGGCTACGTTTTACTGCGGGAAAATATCCCTTTAAGAACCGCGGGTATCACCGCAGGGCACAGCTGGTTTAGAAAAGTGTGCATGTGCATCTTCACGGTATCTTCAATCAAAATAGTTCATTCATATATTCAAATTGGTTAACTATGTGATAAGTCGGGTAACAGACAGACTCGCAAATTTTTAGTGAGTAGGTTATAGATACCATACTTTAAATAAAACTAGTTTTAACGGATTAATGCACGAACTTTATTTATTTATTGACTTTATTAGCTAAATTAACTAATAAATTCATACATAGACAATAAAATTTTAAAAATCTTTCAATGAAATATCCGATCGCTCAATATAAGTCTTTCGAAGGTAACTCGACAAAGTAAATAAAAAATCATTATTCTGACGATGCAGACCTGAAAAGGCTGCGAAACGGCAATCTATATATATAAAACTCAAAGGTGACTGACCGACATAGTGATCTATCAACGCACAGCCCAAGCCACTGGACGGATCGGGCTGTGGCACGCAGGTAGATGTTATGATGTAGGCATCTGCTAAGAAAGGATTTTGATCCTATCTACCCCCAAGGGGATAAAATACGGAATGAAAGTTTGTATGAAACTTTGTCAATTTTAAACCGATCGGGCTGAGACTTTGTATGCAGGTATAAGAAGAATAATAGACGAATGTCATTGTGTATAATACAAGCCTGAGAACAAAAACTGTAGTCTACACTTCAGCTTTACACCGAAGCGAAGCGAGGGCGGGCCGCTAGTAAATGAATAAAGTTCGTGTATTAATCTGTTAAAACTAGTTTTATTTAATGAGTGATGTGCAGTGGCGGATTTACCAGTAGGCTCAGTAGGCTGGAGCCTAGGGCGGCAGATTTAAGGGGGCGGCAAATTTGGCCCAAAATATACACTAAATCAAAATAATATTATAATCAAAATTATAATATTTTAGTAATGCACAGTATACTCAACACTCTTACATCCGTAATCCGTATATAAAAGATTACTAAACGCACTGTAAAATATAGGTATGTACTTATGCGATCATGAATTTTTAAAATATTCCATTAGCGTTTCAACATTAATTACAATTTAAATTTAGTAATTTTTTAAACTAACGGGGAAAAGCCGACGTAATGTGGACGATAGAACACAAATCATAAAGTTGCAATTTCAGAATAAATATAATTGTGAACTAGAGCGTATTGAATTTCAAAGGTCAGTAAGGGAGGCAAAAATTTAATAGCCTATTAGCGGCAAATTTGTAAATCCGCCACTGGTGATGTGCGTGAAAACCGACCATGCTTTGTTTATTTATCATTCGTTATTGGGAATTTTATATTCAATAAACGTTTATAATGCTACAAGTACCAAATCTATCTATATATTCCTCCGCATCTTCATTTTGTAGAACACGCGATGATAAATTCTTGACATAACAATTCAACTTGGTAATTGAAGGCGTCGTTGATGTGCACTTAACACCTCGAAAGGGCGGCGTATGGTGATAATAACAGTTTATTGCGTGTAAACTACACTATTATGATGTTATTTGTGATGCCTTTGTATTTGTTTGAGTATAAGCTTGGTTCTATTTAATAAAAAAACGACTGGTTGCACTCCGAGAGTGCCGGCAGAAGCTAAAACTTGAATATTAACGTTGTGCATTTGTGAATTGCTTTAATTATCAGTATAAAAGTACTATCATGTATGTGGTAAAATACAATATTTATTTATTGCGCTATCGTACACAAACATGACAATTTATATTACATTAAAAAAGTTTATTGCTCAGAAAAATCAACTTACATGAATCACGTTTAAGCGCACCTAGCTACATCTATTGTAAAGAAATCAACTTACATGAATCATATTTAAGCGCACCTAGCGACCTCTATTGTAAAATAATGGTACGAAAGCGAAAGAATTAAGTAATTCAATTAATTTAAAGGTTATTTAAAAATCGACGCTCTCATTTTTTTTGGAGGACAAAATTATGTCATTTGGAAAAAATGAAATTTAATTTACATCTCTGAGTATGGCCTTTAATACTAATAGTACTCTAGTCTACTCTTTGGAGGGAGAGCATGAAATTTGGTCAGTGAAGTTTCACGATATAACATCACGTAGCTCAATAAATTCTGACGAAAGTATGAAGCAACCTTTACGGTAGGACATAGCGGAATTTCCGTTTCCGCAAAGTGGAGCCAGCGGCTTTGGCGAAGTAATCACAAACTTGGAGACAGTCACATTAAAAATATTACATAGTAGTGGCCCGCCCTCGCTTCGCTTTAGTATTTTATCCCCTTGGGGGTAGAATTGATCAAAATCCTTTCATAGCGGATGCCTATGCGGATGCGGTCCAGTGGTTTGGGCTGTGCGATGATAGATCACTATGTCAGTCAGTCAGTCAGTCACCTTTGAGTTTTATCTTTATATATATAATTCTTCTGTGAGTGTGTATGTCACTGAACTTCTCTTAAACGACTGGACCGATTTTGATGAAATTTTGTGTGTGTGTTCAAGGGGATCTGAGAATGGTTTAGATTCACAATTTTGTCCGCTGGACAACCCCTATTTTTTTAGGGCGGTACGAAGTTCGCTGGGTCAGCTAGTATATATATAGATTACCATTTGGCGAGTAAGGATACTGGCTTCCACAAGGTAGGGGATTTGATCCAGACCTGAGCAGCACTTCTCTCTACTGCATCAGCCGTCTTCACAACTGGACTCCATTAAGTATAACGTCACGTGGCTCAATAAATTCTGACTAAAGTATGAAGTAACCTTTACGGTAGGCATAGCGGTATTTCCGTTTCCGCAAAGTGGAGTGGCTTTGGCGAAGTAATCGCAAACTTGAAGAGAGCCACAAAAAAAATATTACATATTACCATTTGGCGAGTAAGGATACTGGGCAAGGTAGGGTTTTTTTGTATGTTATAGGGGGCATACGAGCAGATGGCTCACCTGATGGTAAGTGATCACCGTCGGCCATGGACACTTGCAACACCAGGAGTATCACAAATGCGATGCCGGCCTTAAAGGAAGGAGTACGCTCTTTTTTTGACGGTTTTTGGGTCGTATTGGTCCGGAAACACTGCTGGCGACAATATATTTGATCCAGACCTGAGCAGCACATCTTTCCAACTGGACTCAATACGGTCCATACAAAACGTTAGATGGGGTCCCATAATATGCTGCCTTTTTTATAGGGGAAAAAATATTCCAGTCTGAATCCTCCTGAATATATAGATATTACTAAGTTTTAGCTCCTTAAGTTCTAGCGAATGTGGGGCAAGGTGAAGATGGATGAGACGTATATCCGAATATATTAATCGAGAAGCAATTTTCGCAATGGACTTCAAATGGTAAAGAAACTATGTTATAAAGGCTATAAGACTAATATTATAAAGGCGAAAGTTAATAAGTGTGTGATTGTGTATGTATGTTACTACTTCACGTCTGAACGGCTGGAGTGATTTTAATAAAATTTGGTATGGAGTTAGATGACATCCTGGATTAAAACACATAGGCTACGTTTTAATGTGGGAAAATATCCATAATAAACCGCGGGTAACACCGCAGAACACAGCTAGTCTAGCTAGGTCTTATAAAACACAAAACGAACCCGATATCACAGATCCCTCATCCACAGATATATAAATAAAGAAATAAATATTTCCAACACACACACCAATTAGCCCCAAAGTAAGCACTGTAAAGCTTGTGTTATGGGATACTAGGGTAACGGATAGAATACATATACTGTACATATATATGATTCACAGATCTAAATCTAATCTTTCCTTTGTTTCCAGGCGTGATCGGGTTGATATACCTGGTGATGTACATCTGTATTATCATCTTTTTCTCTATATGTATGTGCGGGCTGATGGCCACCATGGATGAGAGGGTGCCGTATTTCACTCTCGCCGACTCCATCATTGGTAAGTAAATGGACTTGCCCAAATTTTATTTTACTATAATTTAAAAAAGTCATCACCTTGGCCAGTTATCGGATATAATAAAACAATATATGTATATATATATCAATATATAGATACTTGTTTATAGTTTTTGTTGTTTTTTGTTGTTATTATTAATTATTGACATTTATAGTTTCAGTTATTGATCAGAGTATTTTGTTTTGATCAAGTAATTTTTTTATGAAAGTGCAAAAATTTACAATTTTCTCTTAATTACTTTCAACGCAATGTAATATTGTTAAGGAATAAATAAATAAGAATAATAATAGCGAAGCGAAAGAACCTGTTTTGATTCCAGCTTGATATATGAAAAAAGTTCTTACACAAGGTTAGAAAATACGGTTTCATGACCGGCAATGTGATTGCTATCTTCTGAGGATTCTATCTTTACACAACACACAAAGACTCCACAGTTAGTTTATGTATGGTCCACCGTTGGTACGAATTACGTTAAATATTTTCATCGTGTCCGAGTATGCTCCACCCCCCACGACAACGGCTAACTAGAGCCGAGATCCGAATCTCAGAGACGCCCTCTAGTTGAGCCGACCCCCTCAGGTTCGAGTGGTCTAGAGGCTCCAGACGGAGAGGAGACCCCCCTGGGGAGATGCCATCCACCTGGAATACCGCTAGAGGCACTCGCCAATTCTCTTCTTGAGGTCCCCTTAGGATCTCGCCGTCCCCAAACCCGGTGACGCTGTAAAGGTCATCTGCGACCAACACCATACACACTCAAAAATAAAGAGTATGCTCCAGCATAGTCATTAAATAGTATTCAGCTAGTTTCCACGTCGGTTTATTAATAAAATTGAGAGATGAAAGGAAATCTTGTAACAATGAAAATAGCATTATATTATTTTAAACTTTCATGGTCACTAACATTATAGTAATATAAGTTATTTACGGGTTTGTTACCATGTACGTTGTTTTTAGCGAGTTTCCGATATTTCGGCACTGTTGCAAGCGCCATGATCACGGAGTAACCCGTAGAGTAGTTAGGTACTCCGTAATCATAGCGCTTGCAACAGTGCCGAAATATCGGAAACTCGCTAAAAACAAGGTACATGGCAACAATCCCGTCAATAACTTATATTACTTTAATGAAAATAGCATCTTATATCTAATGCAGACGGCCGATGAGATGCTCTTATTCCAAAGTTGTTAGTTAGATCTTTAGAGTTAGTGCAATACATATAGATGATTTGTGAAGCTGCAATAAACAAAATATAAACTAAGATTTGATAAATAGCACGGAAGTTATGGCACTTGGGAATTTTTATAATGTGAGGGTGCGAGAAACTCGCTCTTTTCACATGTGTACAATGCATGTCAATAAAAATGCATCTTTAGAGCTTTGAAGTCTGCACCTCAGACTATTGAGGAATCAATGAAATGTGTACATTTAATGTAATAAAGTTTCCCACTCAAAAGTTCAGCACTTCGAGGAGTTCAATTTACCTCATCGACAAAATTTCTTGGTGTCCCCATAGATTACAATTTAGAATAGCAAACACACACAACACACGCATTTGTAAAAATCTTTCTCAATTCTCATTCAGTCTTATATGTTGGAAAAAAGGTGAGCCTTCCATCGTTACTGGTTTCAAACCATGTGTTTGTAGTTTCGAGGCTAAAAGGCTAATATGGCATTATATTCTGGGAAAATTCAACTGGATAGGAACGAGTGCTCAAGTGTCAAAAAAGATGTAATCGCGCTATGTATGGCTTAAAAAGGACTGATAGTTGCAAGAGAATTTATAATTCCTTACTTTGCCATCTTTTTATATATAAAATTCATGTGTCACAATGTTAGTTACCATACTTCTCCGAAACGGCTTAACCGATTTTTATGATATGTTATATGCATATTTATTAGGTCTGAGAATCGGCTACTATCTATTTTTGATACCCCTAAGTGATAAAGGATGTCTACCCGTAAATTTTATTTTTGGTCAATTTTTTTTTATGATTTGGCATTTAAAAATACATAAGTACCTACCACCTTTAATTTTCACAATTCAGCTAGATTAGAGTGTCCCAACCGCTGGGTAAAATCCTACCTTCTTCATTCAACTTTCTCGGGTAGTCTTTCGCTAGTTTTTGTCAAAAGCGTCAAATTTGTCTAACCATCAAGGTCTACTGAAAGCTGGATCCTATTATGTTAGGTCTGATTGATTATTCCTAATGAGTCAAGCGTAAGGACAATGTTACAAAAGCAGACTCATTCATCTTAACTTATGACTCGCTGTAAAGTTGTACACTCGCGGAAAGACCCGCTCTGTCACCCATAATACCATAATCGCTTGCGGTAGCGGCGTAGTAAAAATTCATTCATAGACATGTAATTATCGCTGTCTTACTTTTTCGTATAGCGCTGTCGCGATCACGATGCGGATGACAAATTGCAACTAAACCAAATGCAATTCAATTCATTATTCAATCAATGAAATGCTCTCTGTCTTACTTTTGTGCGGCGGCCCGGATTGGCGCGTCCGACGCGAAGGCGGGGCGCAGTAAAAACTACTGTTGAAAACCGTTCAAAGCATTTTGTTCGCCAAGTGACAGAGCGCAAAATTCCGCGATAGTACCTATTCTTATGCTTCGTCTTTCCCAGGTGATAATCCCGGTATGGGTCACAGGCCGCTGGTGTTCGAGCAGGGGGCACTGATCTGGTACCACCCCTCCAACAGTACACAAGTCAAGAAGTACGTCGACAATATCAACCAGTTTCTCGCACGTGAGTAGTATCTACTATTAAATAAGTTGTTGGCAGAATCTATATATATAAAACTCAAAGGTGACTGACTGACATAGTGATCTATCAACGCACAGCCCAAACCACTGGACGGATCGGGCTGAAATTTGACATGCAGGTAGATGTTATGACGTAGGCATCCGCTAAGAAAGGATTTTGATCAATTCTACCCCCAAGGGGATAAAATAGGGAATGAAAGTTTGTATGAAACTTTGTCAATTCTAAACCGATCGGGCTGAGACTTTGCATGCAGGTATAAGAAGAATCATAGATGAATGTCATTGCGTATAATACAAGCCTGAGAACAAAAACTGTAGTCTACACTTCAGCTCTACACCGAAGCGAAGCGAGGGCGGGCCGCTACTTATATCTAAAACAGAATTTTACTTCGTCAGTGTTATAACATCACAACCTACATAAAAGTACTTTCTAAACGTACCTTTAAAATTGTTCAAGTCAAGAACCTAGATTCTTCACAATCATGATAAAATTGTGTAAGTAAAACGCTGGCTGGCTGGAGGAGCTCGATGGCGCAAGTGGTTACAGCGTTCGGCTGCGATCGTTGAACTTAAGCAACTTTCGCAGTGGTCGGTCATTGGATGGGTGACCAAAAAAAATTACTAATTCGAGCTCCTCCGTGCTTCGGAAGGCACGTTAAGGCGTTTGTGCCGGCTGCAGCTGCAGTCGTTAGCACCCACCAATCCGCACTGGGCCCGCGTGGTGGGTCATGGCCCGATCTCCCTATTCCATCCATAGGGAAGGCCTGTGCCCCAGCAGTGGGGACATTAATAGGCTGATGATGAAAACGCTGGCTGGCAAAATTATCCTAAAAATATTACTCTGTTCTCGCATGCAACTTTGGAGCAGTCAATCTAAAGGAATTAGCTATAAAAGCTTGTACTATTGCACTAACAATTAATTTATAATGGTATAACGTAAAAACATAAAACTTCACTTGGAAACCAAAACATTGTCTCTTAAATCAACATTTGCATGTTTATATAAAAGTTTTTCCGGCACTTTACAAGACTTTCAGAGAAGTCACATCTTTTATTCACTTACTAAGGACTTACTTAGGATGGATATACTCCTGTCAAATGTAAAATAGCAATTATGAATAGTGAAGTGCTAGCATCATTCTCATACACAACTATGAAATCAGAAATCGGAAATCAATATATCTTTATTCAAATTGGATGTATAGTACTCACTTTTGAATCGTCCAAACATTTTTTTTCCCTACCACTCGTTATTGGACATATTTTTTAGCTACGGAGAAAAACAAGCGAAAAAAACTCCACAACATTAAAAGCATAATGTAACAACATTTACAAATCATTATGTTGTTACAACGTCAATACAATCATGATTTATTTAATATAGAAAACCTGTTGGAATGTTTGGAACAGTTCAAACCCAAGCATTTTTGTCTGTAATATAATCAGATACTTTGTAGGTAATAAGCTTTTTTACTAAGTACTTTTTTATACTATCTTTGAATTTATTGCTAACTTTGAATATATGGCTTTTAATAATGAAAATCTTTGGCAGAATTTTACAGAAAGCCTATAGATTTCTTGGTTTATTTCTTACAGCTTACGAGAACAAAAGCCTCCTGGTGAACGGTGGTGTGAACCAGAAGGAATGCGGCAACGTAAAGCCGCCGCGGGACGTTGTATGCTCTTTCGACCTCAGCCAGCTCGGGCCCTGCTCCCGGGAGAACGACTATGGCTTTACCAACGCCACTCCTTGCATCATCATCAAACTGAACAGGGTGAGTGGACTTATGGCCTTTAAACGATAAACTGAAACTTATCGACTAAAACTCGCGTTTATGATGCGATTCTACTAAGAATAGGATCGACTGGGCGCCATTTTGTGATTTCAGAGCTGTCAATTAAAACAAATAGGTAGAGTGAGCAATAAAAGTTTTTCTTCGATAAAACTTATTTACTAAGATTAAGTGAGAAAAAACATCAGATTTTATTAATAAAATTTATTTACTAAGATTGAGAAAAAAAACATCGATTTTTAATAACATTTATGACTGTGTGAGTAAAAATATTAATCGGAATCTAGCTCTTCAATTGCGCTCAGCTCTGCATAACTACCGGAGTGGTCATCGTCGTCATTTTTGTTTACAAATGTTTGTTTTTTTTTATTCTAGAATTAGCCGAGTGCTAGAAAAGAGTTCCAAGATTTTTTGCAAACCGTACTTTTCAAGCGTCATTTGACAGATGGAGGTCATTGGCTTTAGTATTCTTATTTGAATCGCATTATACCTATGAAGATTAGTGTAGTTCACAACACTTAATTTATAATATAAAAATAAATTGCTGAATGTGTTGCTAAGCGCAAATCTCGAGAACAGCTGAACCGATTTTGATAATTCTTTTTTTAGAATATTCCTTGAATTACAAGGTTGGTTCTTACGCAGAGAAAACATAAAAAAAAATTGCCTGAAAATGTCCAAAAACAACACTTTTCTATACTCCCATACAAACGATGCGTAATAATACTTAAAAATCAATTTGAACTTTAATACCATACCATAAATTCCAAATGTTAGTGGAGAGATTCTGGGAAGGCAAAACAATTGAGTGAAGCGATGTCAATAGAAGTTTGGAAAAGGCAAATACACCATTTTCAGTTTTTTTATAATTACTTATCTGAAGAGTCATTTAAATCTACACTACAGCTCTACACCGAAGCGAAGCTAGGGCGGGCCATTAGTAACCAATAAAATTATTATGCCATCCTTTTTTATACAGTCAGCGTCGTTAAATAGGCTGTACTTATAAGTTTATCAATGCTTCGCAAATTACGCTTCTTGGATTGGCTAAGAAAATGGTAGGTAGATTTAATTTTCCATGATATCTTATCTTTATGTTTCATGATCATAAGATAAGTTATTGTCCGTATTGTTAAAGTTATCTGATATGTTGTCATAACGAAATTCTATTGAATCCAATCAAATTGAATTGAATCAAAGTGGGTTCAAATATCTATTGCTTGTTTAGTCATCCTTAATTGTATGTTATATTCGTATGTGTTTCAGTTGTATGCATGGCATCCACATTTCTACGACGATCCTGGAGACCTGCCGTCAAATATGCCACCTGACATCAAAGAATATATCAATTCAACCACAACGCTACAAGAAGTAATTTGATAACACTACAAACTTATATCTTTTTAACTTTCCTATAATTTAATAGTCTTAAGTTTCCTCTAAATCAGAGTTCCCCAAACTTTTTTGTGTAGTAGACCCCTTGCCATGTTTTTCCGTGTTGGGTAGACCCCCTACTTATCTGATATTGATTTTTTTTCGCTGACGTAGACCTCTTGCAGTTTGTCATAGACCCCTAGGGGTCGATATAGACCACTTTGGGAATCACTGCTCTAAATCTATCTTTTGTAATCTGCTGGAAATCTCTTTACGTAAGACAATCAAAGGGAGAAGGGGATCAGCCTATTCTTATTTTTCTTATAATAAGGCGTTGAGCAGACGACGGGGCGGGGCGGGCATTTTGTCCGCGAAGCAATAAAGACCGCGTCTGCCCGTCGATGTCTGCGGCTGTCCGCGCCGCGTACACAAAGCACACGACGGGCAGAGGCGGTCAGTACGGGACGTTCGTTCTAGTGAATAGAAAAAGCGCGTGGCGCGGACTGAGCTGACCGCCCCGCGCCGCCGTCTGCGTTACTGCATATAAACTGGTTTGTTTGATCCACGGCGGGTAGCCGCGGACATGCCGCGTCGCCACTGCCCGCCGGGCACCTGCGGCGCGGTCTTTTTGCCCTCCGTGTGCGTTTGAAGTATAGGATTCACTTTGTGCTATTATTCGCGGCGAAATTGACCGGCCCGCCCCGCCCCGTCGTCTGCAAAGTGCCTAAGGAGGAGGAGGAGGTCAAAAACTAGCGAAAATAGTCTTACGTAATAAATGAATGGCCCCTTAAAAGCAGCGCTAAATTGTGCGGTAATTAAGAGAACTACTGTAAATATTCGGAAAAGTCCATTAAAGAATTTAATGCCTTGAAAATTTTAATTTAAAATGTATGCATTCCTATTGCGAAAAAATATCGCTGAGGTTCCTATCAAAGAGGTTTTGCTAGAATAGGGTATTTGACAAGTTTTAGAAAACGATCTCACGTTATTGACTAAGGTTTATGGGAGTCCGTAAAAAGTGGATATTCATCATTCTGTTGTGTATATCAGTAAAAATAACCAAATCAAAAACTCCATTTTCAAGTTGCCTCGAAAACGTTTCTCTGGACAATATGGCGTCTTACTTATTCTTTAGTTTTTAGTAAAATTATGAATATATTTTTTGTATAAAATAGTAAAAACCCCTGCCAATATTCATTCTAAACACAGACGCTAATAATTGGCACTTTATTTTTAACACTGTCAAATACCCTAATAAGATCCGAATCTTTAACAAATAAGCTACGCAGAACAAAAGCTAATGGTTCTTATTTTTTCTCCAGCGTCAGAAAGTGTGGTTGTCGTGCATGGGCGAGCGGCCCGCCGACGTGGAGGCGCTGGGTCCTCTGAAATACTGGCCGTACCCTGGCCTGTCGGAGGTGTACTACCCGTACGACAACACCGCGGGGTATCTCAGCCCGCTTGTAGCTGTGCAGCTGTTGAAGCCCAAGTGTAAGTGCTAGTACCACATAAAGATCTCCTTGGATCCATTGCAATATCCCTATCCTTTTTTTTTATTGTTGGGAAAATGCGTTACGCATACCCCGCCCCGGGTGAGTGGCGGGGTTATGTGGGACTCCTCCTCTCCCAAATGGGGGGCCCTACCCACTAAAAACCCAACAGTGCTCCCTCGTCTGCCGAAACGGGTTTTGTGGGATCCGGATGACGCTCCACGTTACCCCGGCAGTAATTCCTCCTCCTCCTGGTGGTCAGGGGGATGCCCGGGAGCACCTAGGCATCCCCCCTCGACGGGTGAGACTGTGCAATGCGAGCGACGGACCACCCTGTCCGCCGCCCGCAGTCCCACTAGGGTGGAAAGAGGCGGTCGTACCGCCGCCGCCTTCCCCCGGTCGTCGGCGACGGAGAGGGCCGGCCCGGGCGTCCTCCTCGCGGAATATCTCTATCCTGGATTCTGGTACACTTTTTCCGATAAATCCATCATTTTGCACTGAGTGTTTTTTTCATAACCCATTTGTTTCTTTTTATGAGTGTTTTGCTGATGCAGTAATTCATAAATTAACCTGTCAAAAGACAACTATCAATACTTACTTAAGTTGACAGCTACTGCTACCTAAAAGTACAATTAATAAGAAAAAGGTTCCTTTTATAAATTTGACTTTTGTATGTAAAATTATTTTCTATTCTAAAGCAGACGATAATAGCTTAAGTTTATTATTTGATTCCAGGGCATCAAATCATCAATATACGTTGCCGTGCTTGGGCCCGTAACGTGCGCTACACAGACAGTCTGAAAGATCGTCTCGGGTCCACTCACTTAGAGATAATGATCGACTAGATAGATAGATAAATTACTGTATACAAGAAAAAAAGGTGGCCCCAAAACTGAACCCTGAAGCACCTCTTTTTTGTAAAAATCAGCAAATAAAGTGTATGTCTTAGTAATTTATATAATCGTCCAAATAATGTTTAATTTATCAGCTATATCTTCAGATGGAATATATTAAGTTGGATAATGAAATTTGAAGATCTGAAACGTACTTTCTTTTTTACTACGAATCTGCAAGCTTATCATATGTTATAGAAATGTCAATATGTTATTTTAAGATAAATCATACAAATATATGTAAGAAGGTAGCCAACAATTTACATTTGTGGAACTTCCTTAATTGATATCCAATTAAATTCCGAATAATATCAGTACCATGAATAAGATCTTGCTGTGAAGCCGTAGAGTCTAGGCAAAAGATAATTTATTTTTAGACTGCATAGTTATTAATGTACTAGTATACTTTTTGTAATTAGGTAATGTTATTTGTATGGCTGAGTAAATGGAAATGAACATGAATGTTGAAAGAACTAATTAGTTTTTCAATTGTTTATGATTTCACAAAACGGCGAAAACAGTCACTAACAACAAACACGTTCTAAATTGCATCAAGAATGTTGCAAATATCAGTAAGTTACAAAACAACAAAGAAACCAACCAAAATTAATTATTTATTAAAATAAATTACAAATTAATCTCACTCTTCAAACATTTGAATCACACACCAATTTATTTAAGATTGAATCTTAATTCACAGATAACAGACATACTCAAAATCTTGGCTAATAAAGTATATTTTTGTAACAACCACAAGATATTAATGGAATGTATTATTCTTTCATGAGTTAATTTTATATTACAAGGCTAACGTTGAACATAATTATTTGATTATACAACAAAAATCTGTGAAACAGACAAGATATTAAAAAAATCAATAATAATTTATTAATAAATAGAACATTCTATAATTTTATTTTATTTGGAGGGAACCGATAATCACTTTCTTATCATCGATAGGTTAAATGATAATACTTACAGTGGTGAAGCAAACCCTTTGACATGATATTATTTCAATTATTTTACTAGTTTCTTTACAAATCTAAAGAGAAAAAGGAAAGGTGATAATTATTTATAGACCTTTCGGGTCTTCGTTAAAGAGTGGTTGAACTAGAATCGACTCACGTTAATATGCAATTTGTTTTTTTTTCTTTGGTCATTTAATTCCTAGGCTAGTTTATTGTGAGCTATTCGATCATGATCTCAATATGCACGGATCCCATGCCCTCGTGACGGTCGTACTTGATGTTGTGCGCCCACGCACGGCACTCCATGTTGATCAACAGTCCCGCTGGAAAAAGAATTTAAATTGATGCCATAAAAAACTCGCCTTTAAAAATTATAAATCAAAGATTAAAATAGTTGTTGAAATAAATAATTGTAATGGTGTCGATTCTGGCGTAATAAAACTTAAAACTAAATTTAACATCAGTCTCTCCTTTTCATTCTGTATAGAAAATGACAAGGATACACTGTTGTCAAATTTAAGTTTAGATTTAGAGAATCGTGCCAGAATCGACACCATTGGCTGTTTATTTAGGCGAAGCTAAGTGTGAGTGGAGTCGTTCCAGAAAAAAATGCCGCTCCAGCCATCGTCCCCTTGATGGCCAAATCTAATCTCATAGGTTAGTACTTAGAAGTAAATTCCTAGATTTTGTAACATGAACCAGGACCTACTCGTATCACAAGGAACAAGTCGTTAAATAGGAGAGAGCATTTTATCTGTAATATAAAAAGTTAATTTATAACTATTTTATTTGATTTGATTTGGAAATTTAGAGAACTTTAAATAATGATTGAGGAGCTCCATGGCGCAAGTGGTTAGCGCGTTCGGCTGCGATCGTTGAACTTAAGCAACTTTCGCAGTGGTCAGTCATTGGATGGGTGACCAACAATTACTATCTCGAGCTCATCCGTGCTTCGGAAGGCACGTTAAGCCGTTAATCAGGGCTGCATCTGCTGTCGTTAGCACCCACCAATCCGCACTGGGCCCGCGTGGTGGGTCATGGCCCAATCTCCCTATGCCATCCATAGGAAAGGCCTGTGCCCCAGCAGTGGGGACATTAATAGGCTGATGATGATGATGAAAATGATCAAGATTCTCATTGAGCATAATCTAGTAAAAGTAGTTTGACCAAAAGTGATATCTGATAAGGGACTTACTTTTGGGTCTTTGTAGATTGACGGCGACGAGCGGGCTCAGGTAGCCCTCCTGGTTGGTGTAGGGGAAGTAGTAGCCGGGGAATCCCCGGTACGGCATGTATTGGATGGGACCGATATTCTCCCTGTCAGCCGGGTTCTCGCCCTGGCACGACACCCATACCATGTTTAGCTGGAAGTATAGTTTATTCCTTTATTAGTCGGTATTTGGTTTTAGCGAAGGATATTTCTTAAATTATTGGTATTTTTAGCATTAGCTGTATTTATAATTTTTATTATTTTAAAGCATGTAACTGCTTGATGTTTAAATCTAAAGAAATTATAACTAGGAAAAAATCCACGCGGACCAGGCAGCAGACGGGACTCGAACCCGCACCCTTCGCAATCCGGGCGAATGCACTGACTAATTATGCTACGGTAGCAAATAATAAAAATTATAACTATAATTGCTATTTCTTTTTTCAAATGTTTAATACTTGTAAAAGTATTCATTTGATATTGTGGGTTACCCATAATGCGAAGAAATGGCGCCGCCTTGCAGCTTACGAATGGCTAGAAGAATTTCGAGGCGGTCTGTGAGGGCCGCGGTAGCATAATTGGTCAGTGTATTCGCCCGGATTGCGAAGGGTGCGGGTTCGAGTCCCGTCTGCTGCCTGGTCCGCGTGGAATTTTTTCTACTTATATTTCATTAGCGGTATTATCAAACGAGTCTTTATAAATAATACAACGACATTCCCAATTTTTTTTCTTGCTGTATCAAGAAGGTAAATATCCCAATGTTTGTGAATTAGATAGTTTGAAGGACGACGAATAATGGTTAGAAAGTTCTATCGTCTGTACCGCGGCGAGTGTTCTGAGGAGTTATTCTCTCTCATCCCACCTTCTCCTTTCCTTCAGAGGACGACGCGCGCTGGCCTACGTTGTCACCGTCTAACTGTGGCCACCATTCCAACGCGTACAAAGAAATTTGGTGACTTATTTCTTTGTCGCAGTATCCGTAAATGGAATGCTCTGCCCTCTCACGTGTTCCCTCCCTCTTACAACCTTTCCTTTAAAATAGGCGTGAAGAAGCAACATGCAGGCCGGCAGGGTGAGGATGGCAGGTAGAACTGCTGTATCAGCTATCTTCACGTCTGGACTTCACCTTCACTTAACATCAGGTTGAGTGGAGTCATTTGTCGGACCTTTCTATAAAAAAAATTACACTTATTAAGCATAAAACTCACATAATTCTTATCGTACGCTGTCATATTCCTGATGTGCTCCTTCAAGTCGTCGGGCATGTCAGTGGGCAGGCTGTCGGAGCTGTTGTAGAAGTGCGGCCTCCAGCCGAAGATCTTGTTGAGTTTGAGGAAGATGCAGGGCGTGGACTTGTGGTATCCAAAGTGCTTGTCCTCTACACAGGGACTCCAGGCGCTGATGTCCACGTCACACACCTTACCGGCCGGAGGAGGCAGTTTGAAATCACAGTTGTGGATGTTCTGGCCTGCTCCAGCTTTCTTACCGTCTCGTTTGTACGCTGCAGCAAAGAGTAAAATTGATTATAAATATAGTTATATAATTTTTATAATCTATACTATAATATTGTGGCGGCGACATCTATATGCCCCACATATAGACAACGGATGGAGGAAATCATTACTCACCATCCTCAAGAGATGGCGATACCTGCACTGCGATCAATAATAGTATGGAAGCCTACATCGCGCAAATGAAATTCGGAAGCTAACTCTTCATATATACGATGCCCGACCAACATCAGTTGGGCCGCGGCCCCCGAGCTAACATCACCCAGCTCGGAGGAAGATCTTCCCCTTTGGCCTTCCTACACTGTTAGCTCGGGGTAGTAGTGTAGTTTGTAGTAGTATCATGGTTTAATCACAATAACCGATTTTGTGTTCAAAATAATTATTAAATCGTCTGAAGAAAATCAAACTACGTTAAATATGTATCGTATTATAAAAAACACAAACAACCCTTAATTTTCACCCCTTTACCACCCATATTTTTATGGTGATACGAAGTTCGCTGGGTCAGCTAGTATAATTATAATGATGTACTACTTAAATTAAGATTTCTCCTTTATATGGAGGTGGAAGTAAATAGCGCATAAAATTCCCGACAAACAGTAAAAAATCAGTTTTGAAAACAACAATTTCACCAAAACTAAGATTATTTTTGATTTTGGTATTTTCGGTTCTTTGCCAATGTAGGTAACACTTGAACCACGTGCTTGAACTAGGAAAAAAGCTATCAAATTAAGAAATAAATACTTTACGTTTCTAAGTGTTTTTTTTTAATCTGGAGTTAATATCATATTAAATAAAACACGTTTCAACGGGTAAGATGTACGTATTTTTTTATTTGTTTATTGACGTTTAAAGGAACGCGTCGTCGGAACAAACTTAAGAATCAAATAATATCCTATTGTTATTGTGTCTTGTTTCTCTTCATCATCAGCCTATTAATGTCCCTACTGCTGGGGCACAGGCCTTCCCTGTGGATGGAATAGGGAGATTGGGCCAGAACCCACCACGCGGGCCCAGTGCGGATTGGTGGGTGCTAACGACTGCAGATGCAGCCGGGACCAACGGCTTAACGTGCCTTCCGAAGCACAAAGGAGCTCGAGATAGTAATTTTTGGTCACCCATCCAATGACCGACCACCGCGTATGTTGCTTAAGTTCAACGATCACAGCCGAACGTGCTAACCACTTGCGCCATCGAGCTCCTCTCATCTTGTTTCTCTTACTGTGAGTTTAAGCCAAAAGCGAAAAAATAACTTGGTTTAATTATTGGCAGCGGCGACCTTCCTGACTTCGGCTCCAAAAACCTAGGTTTAACTTTATTTATAACTTCCTACAATTGCGTATTTCAAGGAAGTTATAACCCTAACGCTATAGGTAACTTAGGTATATAACTTCCAGGGCTTGTAACCGGTTTCGAAAATACCGGTAAATCAAGATTAATACCGGTTTTTAGTAAAGGTTTCGTTCGGAGCGCGTTCGAAATGAAAGCGGTACCTAAAACCTTAATAAACCGGTTTAATCCAGAGCGACACGTGCACGCGTCGGCATCGCTTGAAGTTTGTTTTGTTTGAAGTAATCAAGTCACAACTTGTTAATGCTCAAAGGTTGTTGCATTTATTGACTCGTTTGCTAGCATCTAGTGAGTCAAGTTATTCATTTTGTAGTTGTGTACTGACACACTACCTCACTCACTCGCTCTGTAGTTGGAAAAAAAACTGACATAAAATCATTATGAATTTGCCGTCAGTATGAGCGAAATGAAACCGTTTAAAAACCGCTTAATTGATTCAAAACCTATTTAATGTTGCTTTTTGTGGAAAACCGGTTTTTTTAAGATTAAGGTAGAGCCAAACCTAAATAAAACGCTCCTATTGTACTTGATACTGATTTAGGTTTGAAAATTAACCGGTAAACAAGCCCTTATAACTTCTTTGGCATATTTTATGTCTAAAGTCTAATCGGCGTCATTACAATGAGGGTGTTTAGCAAAACTTATGTCACCAGTTGGCGCCACTGTGGCATGATCTCTTTTGTATAACTTTTAGGCGAGAATTATCCAAAGACTAGGATAACATAATGTGACTTCACGGATGAGTAGGCCTCTAGAGGAGGTCGATGGCGCGGGTGGTTAGCGTGTTCGGCTGCGATCGTTGAAGTTAAGCAACTTTCGCAGTGGTTGGTCACTGGATGGGTGACCAAAAATCTTCTATCCCGAGTTCCTCCGTGCTTCGGAAGGCACGTTAAGCCGGTGATCCCGGCTGCATCTGCAGTCGTGAGAACCCGTCAATCCGCACTGGGCCCGCGTGGTGGGTCATGACCCAATATCCCTATTTCATCCATAGGAAAGGCCTGTGCCCCAGCAGTGGGGGCATTAATAGGCTGATAATGTACACCTTTCAGTTCAGTGCTGCCACCTGGCGCACGTTATTCCAGAAAACCGTAATAAAATAAATAAATATTTCCAACACTCACACCAGCTAGCCTAGCCCCAAAGTATGCACTATAATGCTTGTATTAAGGGATACTAGGGTAACGGATAGAATACATATATAAGTTTATTCATATAGAAATACATATTAAACATCCATGACTGGAGTACAAATGCTCGTGTTCATCACACAAACATCTGCCCCCACCGGGATTCGAACCCAGGACCACTCGAGTCGGCGACGCCATGAAACCTGGCATACAAACCACTCGGATACGGAGGTCGTCGAAATAAAGGCTTACCGGTTAGAAAGTTGGAGGTTTCTTGCACCCAGAATTGTTGGCTGTTGGGGTCGTTGCCTTTATACCAGATGACGCTGCTGGCGACCTCTGGCGGCGTGGGCCGGAAGCCGAGCCCGGGGTTGGTGCCGATGATGCTCTCGTCCAGCTGCCACATGGGCTCCCGTGAGTCCAGCCGCTGCAGAAACGTCCACATGCAGAAGGCCACCAGGAGCGCCAGAGCCACGTAGAAGATGAAGTAGAAGAGCGCGATCTTAGCTGAAGGCAGACGAGAATTTTGATTGAATGAGTCGGTAGTCATTTGGAACCGGGACCACTGGTCCTGATGGGGACATGGAATTAATAAATTATTTTGAGGCGGCATTCGGGACCGAAGCTAGTGGTCCCGAATGACACCTATGTTTAATGATTATTTTGAGTGGTAAGTTGGGACCAAAAATAAAGAAAGAAGTGTTTCATTTAAAAGTACAGTTAACGACAAAAGCTCGTTAATATATTAGTATTCGGGGTGATGACAAATGTAAATCAAACATCATGAAAATCACTTATAAGTAATAAATGTATAACTAACCGAACTAAGTTCTTTATTTAAATAAACTTATTCAAAGTTTTTACGTTATCGGTAGGAAATGCACACACTAAAATATTGTGCACATGCGTAGTGCTATCTCTCTTACACATCCCTAGTGTTTTTATTCAAAAGTATATTGATATAAATAATTGTATTAAATTGTGAAACTGTAAAAACGAGAACCATACCTTTTTATATAAAGAAGCTTAGCCTTTTACATATACTTTAAACAAAAAAGGGCCCAGTTACTATTTAGCAAATCAATCCAGATTTGTTCAGTGATGATTATGACCTCTCATCAGTGTCATCAATATTATGGCGATGGTAATGTCAAGTGGGTCAAACTATGAATACATACTCAAGAGGACTAATAAAAATGGATCAAATTTATGGAGGTGCTGAAAGAAGGGCAATGCTTCAATTAAAATAAAGCATGGAACAATTGTTAATTCAACCAATCACTGTCACACCCTCCACCACCACACCCTCCAAGAAACGCATCAGAGCAGATATTGTATGTGCTTTTACCTGATAAAACCCGTGAAACATACACAGCGACATGCGGAGATCCTTGGATGTTTTTTTCCATTTTACTAGATGTTTATGGAGAAAAGCAAAACAGTTGGGCAAAATACACGTAAAGTTATGTTCAGTACTGTTCCACCTCCTGTTACATTTGTTCAGTGAAGAGTGGTTTTACAAAATGGAAGAATGTCCGAAGGGCAAAGGCAGCTTTTGATGGTTATTTTTTTAGCACCTGGTTAGAAAATGACATTTATTTTCCAATATGGTGCACCTATAATGAAGACCATAAAACAAACAATATTGTAGTATGGCACAACCACGTAAAAAGATATATGAAATCAAAACCTAATATAGTTAAATTTTTGGAGGGCATTAGGAAGGACAGTAGCTTTTACTGCAATATACTCAAAAAGACGAATAATATTTCCAGAAGATCTGCAGAGAGTGTAGCAACCAAAGAAAAGATCAACCTGACATTGCAGGAATTAATAAATGGCCAAATAACTGTCGGTCATTGTTTAGAGAAGTTGGGATTTTAAATACAGTGATGTTTATCAATTCCTCATGAGACATACTGAATAATTACTTATTAAAGCAACAATATTTATAAAAAAAATGGTATCAATATAAATGTTGTATTTTTTTTAATTATATAATGATTCTGAATACTTTAGCAAAATAATTAAAGGTGGGGGTTGAATATTATGTTGATTATTATTTTTGTTCATTTTTATGTGAAATGAAAGATTTAATAATAGAAAAACGCGGTTGTGATATTGATTTAAAAAAATACCATCGAGTAACGCTGATGTTTTAATTGAAAAGTTTGTAAGTAATTTTTATTTGTAACTAAAACGTAATAGGGTGACATTGTTTTAATTTGTTGGAATGAGAGTTACTTTTTTATTTAAACGTTGTTAATCTTCATGTAAAATTTTAAATACAATTATGTAGATTTAGGAGCAATATACACAAATATTTAGCTAGTTAGGATTACTTTCAATTAAAGGCTGTAATTTTTTCAAATATAAGAAATATTTTTATATTATGAAAGCCGTTTTTTATTTGACTGTACTTTCTCGTCATGAAAAATTAAGATAAGAAAAGATCATATTTATGGTCCCAACTTACCACTCAAAATAATCATTAAACATAGGTGTCATTCGGGACCACTAGCTTCGGTCCCAAATGTCGCCTCAAAATAGTTTATTAATTCGATGTCCCCGTCAGGACCAGTGGTCCCGGTCCCAAATGACTACCGACTCGAATGATGTAAATGTTTTAGATAATAATAATAAATAAATAATAAAAAAAAATGTGTGTGTCAGCTCCGACGCACGACTGGAGTATAGTCTAACCAGACGCAAAAAGAGTTTATTTAACTTAAAAAAGATCGATACTGTATGAAAGGGTAAATTAACAAATTAATGAAAATAATATACATATATCAATATATATTTATTCATTTCATATACATTTATTATAACTAATCGACGAAATATTTTACATTAAACTTTTTACAATAGTCAATTTCAGATGTGCATAAATATATCATTAGGAATGTTGATAAATTATGTAATTATTATTATCAGACTATTATCATTTTTATATATATTAATTATATCAACATTGTCTGCATTATTAATTACAGTGACAAGTGGTTTATGGTAACTAAAATAAGACACATGGACTATAGATACGTGGTTCACGAATCTTGAAAATACCGCATCAATGGTTGTACCATACCTCGTTGTCCCCATTGCTCTATCAGAAACTATCTAAATTCAGTTCAGATTTTAATTTTTTTATTAATGTCAATCCGTCATCTTTGTTTGTCAAAGTTGCGCGACATAGGATGCGCACCAAAAACGTAACGAGGTTATTCATCGATAGATTTTATTCCTCACAATTTTCTCATACCGGGCCCCTTATATATGCAAATCGATTCTTAAGGAGTAAACTCCAAAAATTTCAACACTCACACCCGTTAGCCTAGCCCCAAAGTAGGCACTGTAAGGCTTGTGTTATGGGATACTAGGGGTAACTGATAGAATACATATACTGTACATATATAAGTATATGTATATAGAAATACATATTTGACATCCATGATTGGAGTACAAATGCTCGTATTTATCACACAAACAACTGCCGCTACCGGGATTCAAACCCGGGACCTCTCGACACCATGAAACCCGGCGCACAAACCACTCGGCCACGGTGGTCGTCAAATAGTTAAGCCCTTCAAATTCCGCGTCTTTTGAGCCCTCATACGTCCTCGTGGCCCTAAACCTCGGGGTATCACGGGCGAGTCGCGCTTTCGGCGAAAATGACCCCATTTATTGGAGTTTTATATTGGAGCGAACGAAAAAACATATTCAATGTTAAAATAAAATATTATGCAGTTGCTGAATGACATTGATAAGGTATTTTTATTGCTATAAATTATAGTCACGTTGGTGACTGCAACTGCAACGTGTTGATTAATCAACTACAAAGCTCTGATAGCGCTGAAGTTAGATAGTCAGTATTTGTTTCTTAGGTTTTCACGCACATCACTCATTAAATAAAATTAGTTTTTACGGGTTAATGCACGAAAGTCTTTCGAAGGTAGCTCGACAAATTAAATAAAAGTTTTATTCTGACGACGAAGCCTGTAAAGGCTACGAAACGTCAATAAATAAATAAAGTTTCGTGCATTAATCCGTAAAAACTAGTTTTATTTAGATATTCAGTCTCAAATTAATCCATGGTCACCATTTTTTTTAATATTCTCCAAAGCAAAGCGAGACGTAATATCAAATTATGGAATTTTCTAATACCTACTTATGAGCCCTTTTACAAAATTGCGCCGCTGCCGTACTGATCGGCGCGTAGGTAGATTTGCACTAGATAGATATATTGCATTGATGTTTCGAGTCTTATGAAATAATTATTAATGAACTAATTATAAAAAAAATATACATATTTCAGTAGTTCAATGATGGTAGATTAGTTTTATGAAAGTTTTTGATAGTAATTCTCATCATCGTGCCTTCCGAAGCACAGTGGAGCTCGAGATAGTAAATTTTTGGTCACCCATCCAATGACCGACCACTGCGAAAGTTGCTCAACTTCAACGATCGCAGCCGAACGCGCTAACCAGTTGCGCCATCGAGTTCCTCACAATATTGAACACATCTGACAATATTGAATCATAATTTAAAGAAAATAAGTTAGATATTCACGATCGTGTAAACTATTCCATTCTTGAAGAAAAAGTAATTTTATTTTATTATTTATTTATTTTATTTTTTATTTTTTTAACACTCACACCAATTAGCCTAGCCCCAAAGTAAGCCCTGTAAAGGCTTGTGTTATGGGATACTAGGGTAACGGATAGAATACATATTATATTGTACATATATAAGTATATTTACATAGAAATTAGAAATAGATATTAAACATCCATGACTGGAGTACAAATACTCGTATTCATCACACAAACATCTGCCCCCACCGGGATTCGAACCCAGGACCTCTCGAGTCGGCGACACCATGAAACCCGGCGTACAAACCACTCGGCCACGGAGGTCGTCAATATCATTGATCTACCTCTATAACGTGACTGACAATATTAACATTGATTGTCCTCAACTTCTTAGTGAAATTAGTTTTAATATACCACGACCAAATTTCAGACCAGCTAACTATAAATTATTTAATTTAAAAACTTATAAAACCAACCTGGGTACGCAGAGTGTTTTAATAGGATTTGTGAAGAACACAATAAAATCTGTACTGGGTCCTTGGTAGGCGTTGATTTGTTCGCTGCGTCACTGATTGTATTTAGGAGGGCTTTGCTATCGAGCATTGATTGTGGCACTTGTTTATAGTTTAGTTTTATGTATGTTTTTTTTTTATACCTAGTTTAGTTTTATATCATTAATTTTGACAGAAATAAGAGTTGTGTATGCCTGTAACTGTTTTTGCACAACTCAATGTATAACGTATGTTTTTTTTTAATTATGTTGGGTGTAAAAATGTTGGCATGCCTGATAAATAAATAAATAAATATTAAACCATCAGTTAAAGGAAATACGGTGGGAATTCATCATAGTAGTGGACATTCGACCTCGAGCGCAGTCCGGCCTGGGTCGGCGCTGGCCGGTCGGGTCCCGAGCGATCTGCGCCGACACCGGATGTCGTCTAATGATCTCATTGCTCCAATTCCGCGGCCGTCGCGACTTCCGCTCGGCTCCTTCGGATTTCAAGTGGCGTTTACGCTGCGTACACGGTTCTTACTAGTGTACTGTACATCCCTACTTAAGTACTTTTAATCATACGCAACTACGAGACGTAATGACAGTGTTTAAGATGAGACAACCGAATAACATAAGGTTCGAACGTCACTTAAAAGGGGAATTTCGGGTTTAGGGCTGAATTTTGTGGTGAAGTGTCGCTTGAAAGTGATGACAGAGGATAGTAAAATTTAACATTAAGAATATCTTCAAATGTCAAATCTATCTATAAAAAAATATATCTAAAAGAAGAAAATAGCCCTTGCCGAGTTTCTTGCCGGTTCTTCTCAGTTCTCCCGCCGTAGATTTACGAACCGATGTCGTAGCGTTTGACTTTCACAAGAGCTAGTAACAGCCTAGACTGAATAAATGAGTTTGAGTTTGAGTTTATCGAGAGTTATTTATCACTCTATCCTATCACCACTAGTACTTTATAAAATGAGAGAACTCATAAAATAAAACGGCTATTGTAAAGATCAAATTTTACAGTGACCGAAAATGAATATAAGTTCTTGAGGAAGGTACTTCCAAAGGAAGTAACAATAAATGTGTGTTTAATATACCTTTGCGCATTTCCTGCAGGAGTCGTGGTCATGCACTAGTATTGCATACTATGTAATCAGAGGATGAGTCCCTATATGAGCGTTCCTGATTGCTTAATTGATGAGTGTTCGCGGAAGCTTAACAAAGAATTAAGTAGAGGTAATAAAGTCTATTACTATTACCACAAAGAAGTTAGTTATGTGTCAGCCAAAAAATCGTCAAACTTATTGCAGTTAAGCCCTATGCCTCTTAATAATAAACCAGGAATAAGCTTAGTCTAGTTATGCTGTGTTTTGTTCATATAACTCAAATGTCATTTGTCATTCAATGAACAGAGATAAAACATGGATTAACTAATCTAAGCTTATTCTTCGATTATTAATAGGGGGTATACGTATAAACTCAATTTACGACAGAACTCACAGACTTCAAATTAATTTTCTAATTTGATTAAATCTGATGCCATCTATTTTCTGTAGATGGGGCATCACTAGTTTTTGTCATCGCATTGGATCTCAGTCAACATATCACTTCGAAAAGCATTGTTACATAAATGCATCTGTGATAGTCGTCTCGGTTAGTTGAATTGGTAATATCTATTAAATCCTCTTCCATTTCTAGGATGCGCTTGGTCTTTTTATCAAAATAATTTGTTACAGTTGGTTTAGCAGATGAGTGAAGACATTCTTCTTTTTGCTTTCGAGTATGAATGGAAAGGAAGTAAAGCATCCGTCTTCTGCTGGTCTTCAGCCTATTCGCTTATGCAAGGTTGGTATCACAAGCTTTAATAAGCTATGTTTGCCGCTAACCATCAGATGGAACATAGCTTGTTTTTATTTATTTATCTTTAACAAAATTTCTACTTTTACAGAAACTTATTACGTACACATTAGGTACAAACGGCATTTATCACATTTAATTTAAAAGATATTATAAAATTCATATAATTTACTAACATAAAAATTAATTAAGATAGGATAAGACATAACAAATAAGAAAAGCAAACACTAAATACCCATATAAAAGGGTTTTCAGGAACCAATTCCTGTGACAAATCACATGATAACTTTATGATGTGTGGGTGTGTGTGCATGTATGTATGTGTGTGTGTGACCATTCAGCTGTCCATTTCACCCCTTTTACATAAAACTATAAGAAAAAGCAAAATGTAATTCAGTATGTACATAATTCGAGAATCTGCACAACAATGGTGTCGATTCTGACTCGATTCTCTATTCTCTCTATATTTTTAAAAATCTTCAAACTTACACCAGTCTCTCTTTAACATGCTCTATCTTAGACCTCTATAGAGTATGACAAGGATACACTGTTGTCAAGTTAAAGTTTAGATTCGAAGTGATGTGATGTTTTAAATCCACTGCCGTCACAAAAGCAAGTGATGCCATCCAGAGAATATATACAGCATCAGCTAAAATCAAAATCGAAAATTTGGTGTCTGTGAGTTTTGTCGTAAATGGAGTTTATACGTATAGAGCTCTACTATAAAAGCTAGACGATTTTTTGTAGAGCAATTTTTGTACCATTTGTAATAAATATAAAGCTAATGATAGTAGGAATATTGACTTACACCAGCTGGAAGCGGACCTGCCACAGAACTCCTTGGTCTTCGGATTCCATATGTACCGCTTGAACTTCTCACTGGTGGGCATGGGGTCCTCCTTCTCCCTGTAGTACAGGTTGAACCGTTCCAGGCTCGTCAGGTCTGAAGGTCGCTTCTTCACCGTCATCTTGGTTAGTTATTTTTACTGAAAAGTGGGTAAAAGTTCTGTCAGTTCAAAAGGCCTGGTGACCATGGAAATTAAAGTTTTTTTTTCTATAGATAGCTCGGACAAATGACTCCACCCCACCTGATGTTAAGTGAAGGTGAAGTCCAGACGCGGAGATAGCTGATACAGCAGTTCTACCTGCTACACCAGCCATCCTCACCCTGCCGGCCTGCATGTTGCTTCTTCACGCCTCTTTTAAAGGATCCGAGGTTGTAAGAGGGAGGGAACACGTGAGCGGGCAGAGCATTCCATTTACGGATAGTACGACAAAGAAATGAGTCACCAAATTTCTTTGTACGCGTTGGAATTGTAGCCACAGTTAGACGGTGACAATGTAAGCCAACGCGCGTGGTCCTCTGAAGGAAAGGGGAAGGTGGAATAAGAGAGAATAACTCCTCAGAACACTCGCCGTGGTACAGATGATATAGCGACATCCCTTTCAACTATGGTCAAGACTAGATCAATCACGGAGAATCTTTCTATAATATGGGCCTAAGGGTCATTTCAAGAGATACCTTGATGTTCGTTCCCGCCAATCCGCACTAGGCCCGTGTGATGGGCTATGGCTCTCCCTATTCCATCCATAGGGAAGGCTTGTGCCGCAGCAGTGGGGACATTAACAGGCAGATGATGATTACAAAAGTTACATAAAGTAGGATAGATTAAAAGCTATGTTAGTATAAGAATATGATTGGCCATTAGTAGAAATTTTTGGTAAACAGAAAAATATTTTCATACTTTTATGTATTTCTTTCTTCTCCATTGCTTC
Organism: Chilo suppressalis; assembly: GCA_902850365.2. NCBI lineage: Eukaryota > Metazoa > Arthropoda > Insecta > Lepidoptera > Crambidae > Chilo > Chilo suppressalis. The sequence goes on along the minus strand of OU963896.1, from coordinate 3,135,254 downwards.
GCATATTCTAACTACTCCACTTGGAGAACGTACAGAATATATACAATTACGATAGTTTAATAATTTATTGATTTATTGAAGAGACTTGTATTTAATATTAACCTTAAAGCTTTAATTAAAAAGTATTAAATTAAACTAGCTGTGCCCGCGACTTCGTTCGCGTGGATGTCGGAAAATAACCCAATATCACCCTTTATAACCACCTTGGGCTTAATATAAGTCGTTTTACTTTGCTGATTTGGTTGAAAATTGTTTAATCGCTACTTCTAAATTTAAAAGTAGTACCTAGCTATACTTAACTTTTGTTAATTAAATAAAACTAGTTTTTACGGGTTAATGCACGAAACTTTATTTATTTATTGACGTTTCGTAGCCTTTACAGGCTTCGTCGTCAGAATAAACTTTTATTTAATTTGTCGAGCTACCTTCGAAAGACTTATTGAGCGTTTGGTTATTTCATTGTTCGATTTTTAAGTTTTATTGTCTATGTATGAATTTATTATTTAATTTACTTAATAAAGTATTTTATTCCAAATTCTTTTTTGTAATTTTGAGTTTATTTATTTGACCCTAACTACCGTAAACTACCACCGGTTCCAAAATTGGGAGACCTTTCTGAGAAGAACCGGCGAAACAAACTCAAGAGAGGCTTTCTATCTCCTTCTTATGTTAAATTATGCAAACAAAAAGAACTAATAGTATCTGATGGTCTTGCAGTGTGTGCTCGGGGTTGGGATTTTATCTCCTGTATAATAATAAATAATAAATAAATAAATATTTCCAACACTCACACCAATTAGCTTAGCCCCAAAGTAAGCACTGTAAGGCTTGTGTTATGGGATGCTAGGGTAACGGATAGAATACATATACTGTACATATATAAGTATATTTATATAGAAATACATAAGAAATAAATAGGTTCCCAAGCTGGTGGTACATACCAACCATCTTTTGTTAATTAATAATATTAATGTAATGGAAGTTGACATCAACAAATGTTTTCAATTTTTGATGTCATCTTTCAATTGACGACACTGTTTGAAACAAAACAGGGAGAAAAAAACAGCCCTTGCTGAGTTTCTTGCCGGTTCTTCTCAGTACAATGTCTCCCGCCGTAGATTTACGAACCGATGGCGTAGCGTTTGACTTTCACAAGAGCTTGTAACTAAGCTTGTAACAGCCTAGACTGAATAAATGAGTTTCAGTTGAGTAACCTATTGGTACAAAAAATCGCTAAGAACTAATTTCAACCAAATACACACAAACAAAATCATAGAAATTGGTGGAGCCGTTTTGGAGGAGTTTGATAACAAACACTGTGACATGAGATTTATATACATTAGATTATGACATCATGGATCTGAGGATATAGACTTAAAATAAAAAGGTAGGTATATATAACTATTATTTATTAAGTCTATTTCCTATAACAGTAGTAATAAATTATTTTAAGTATAATTTTTATTGCACTTTCTGTTTCCCGCTAAGTTTTGAATCTCCGACACCACCTTGGTTGGTTGGAAGAGATCACCTTTGCTTTCTATGTATATGACTATATGTTTTAAACTATATGATGCAATAAAGAGTATCTCTTATCTATTAGACAAGTCCGTCCGTCCGTCTGTCTGTGGTGCTGTTTCAGCGGCCAAACCGTAAGAGATAGATAAAGAGAATATTTAAGTTATAAGTTAAGAATAGTCTGATAAGACTACAAACCGGATTTGAGTAACGTAGCATTTCCGGTTTTCGAGAAATCACGAATTTCAAACGAAACCACACAAAATCTCCGAAGTTCTCAATTAATTAAATACATTTTTTTTTAAATCAGGTTTTGGTGAACATTTGGTTCACTGGTTTGCTAGTAAAGAGTATAATATGTAAAGGGTTGTTTAAGAAATGTTGTATAATGAAACAAAACTCACCTGGACGGCGGTGTCCGGGCGGGCGGCGCGTGAGAGAGTAGATCACGCCGAGTGCGCCCGCGCATCGAGCGTCACAGGATAATAGGACCGCACTATGCGGAAGGGCGACAGCAAGTTACTTGAATGCATTTTCAAGCTTCAAGCATGATTCTGAACTCATGATCATCATCTGATCATTTTTATTAAATCATAATTTAGGCGGTTTCGTCTGAGCAAGTAAGTTCCAATTTATAAAGTTCACATGGCATTATTATTAAGATAACACCAAAATGTATAAAATTAATTATATTTCATTCACACCACTCATGAAACGAAATGAATCATTAAATGAAACAAGCTTAAATAAAATTAATTAACTAACCACTATTATGAGATAAAATAGAATTGTTAATTCTCTACAGAAATGTAAGCAATGAAAATGCCTTGACTAGCGAGCATACAGCAAACGATAATACAATTTCGACTAGGTACGGAATTCTTTTTTATTTTTTTTCCATAAGGTTTTTATCTTCAATTCATAAGTTATAAGGAACTTGTTCTTTAAATAAAGAGATTTCATGCCAGTATATATTGTAATGGTAGAGCTCGATGGCGCGTTCGGCTGCGATTGTTGAAGTTAAGCAACTTTCGCAGTAGTCGGTCATTGGATGGGTGACCTAAAATTTACTATCTCGTTAGCACCCACTAATTCGCACTGGGCCCGCGTGGTGGGTCGTGACCCAATTTTCCTATTCCATCCATAGGGAAGACCTGTGCCTCAGCAGTAGGGACATTAATAGGCTGATGATGATGATAATGATATATTGTAATCTAATGATGTTTTTATTACAAGTCTAAATATGACAAATAAATAACCATTTTCCCCGGCCTATTACTGTCTCTCATCGAACTAGAATACCTTAAGAGCCAATTCACAAATTTCCGCAGTTTAGGTAAATACGGCCGCGAGCCTGCACGAGTCGCATGAGCGAGACATCAACACGACAATGTTCAGTATAGTGCGCCACATCAATTTGATACTTTAATATACAAATGACAAGTAATTCAATAAGTGCAAAAAAGGCAATTTAATTTGAGTGACAAAGTGGCTGAAGCGCGCGACAGCGGCCGATTAAGGCAAGGGAGAGAGGGGTGGGGAATCGTGCGAGTGAGGTGTGGCGGCGTTTTGTATCGGCGCATTAAGTGGTCAGTGCCGGCCACAAGAAGCGAGCAACGACGATTTGTAGCGTGTGGCGGCCACCGGCGTACTGTGTGTGGCGAATCCATATAAAATGTATGAAAACTACAAGAAATATGCCGGTGGCGGCGTTTTGTGGTTGTGGTCGGTGGCCCGTGTGTGCTAGTAAACTGTCAATGAAAAAACCTTTAGATTTAAAAAAAAAACATTTAATCTAGAATGTCCCGGTTCAAATCAATGCATTATAAGAAGAGTTATAATCGAATAAAGTCAACATATATATGTAATAAAAACAATATGAATCGAAATTAATTAATTCAGTGCATATAACCCGTTAAAACTGTTTTATTTACTAATTTGCATGTCTCCCTACCGCATAACATCGCCCTCGTCCTCAGTTCGCCCCCTCACGTAAGGTACAATGATGACGATGTGTCACGCCATGATTAATGTGCCTTATGTAAGGACGAGCTGCAATCGCTTTTGCCTTGTCTGTTAATAGCGAGGATTGACACTGGATCATGCAGTCTGGAGTACGCACGCTTGAAAAGCTGATAAAAATATTGATAAATTTAAAAAAAATCCATGGTCCAGGCAGGAGACGGGACTAGAACCCGACCCGCACCATTCAACTACTCCATCCGGGCGGATGCACTGACCAATTATGTGTCGAATTTCTTCTAGTACCTCTCTAGTAGCTCTTAAGGCAACGCTTTGCAGCCTAAGACATCCACTATCCCACTGTGTCAAACAAAATACCTTTACAAGTACTAAACATTAGAAAGATGAAATAACAATTTACTAGTCAAGTTTTCTTTACATTTAAACAACTCGTTAAATCTAAAGAAAATATAACTAGAAAAAATTCCACGCGGACCAGGCAGCAGACGGGACTCGAACCCGCACCCTTCGCAATCCGGGCGAATGCACTGACCAATTATGCTACCGCGGCCCTCACGGATAATTGGTCAGTGCATTCGCCCGGATTGCGAAGGGTGCGGGTTCGAGTCCCGTCTGCTGCCTGGTCCGCGTGGAATTTTTTCTAGTTATATTTTCTTTAGATTTAAACATCAAGCAGTTACATGCTTTAAAAATAATAAAAATTATAACTCGTTAAATGCTTAAAAATATAATATTGATAAATGACAAAATTAGCAGCAGCTAAAAGGTGCAGTGGTCAGTGCGTTAGTTCTGCAGTCGTTGGGGTGGGTCATGGTCCCACGATCCCTATTTCATCCATACGTAAGGCCCTTTTTTTTATAACGCAGGTAAAAAATGCTATTTATGTCCCGCAGACCACCATGCCATACGGCAGGCACCATGCTCGAGGATGGTTTTGATGCGAGGACCCAATGGAGGAGTGACTGGAAGACAACGACGGAAGGAACACTTGCTGAAAAGTTCACCCCAGGAGTGAGGCCAGCAGGCTTTGATCTACCCAGGCGAGAGTGGTGCCTCCTCAACAGACTGCGGACGGGTCACGGTCTCTGTGCCCACTACAAACATCGATGCGGCTGGATCGACTCGCCCCGATGTGAATGCGGTGCCGACGTACAGACCATCCTGGCCTGCCCCTCTAGCATGACCACCGAAACGGGATATGATAAAGCGATATATCGACATTAACTGTCAAACTCCATAGTAGTCTGACAGTTAATGCCGATATATCGCTTTATCATACCCCGTTTCGGTGATCATGCTAGAGGGGCACGTTTCCCTCGATATCGACGCTGCCAATTGGCTAAGACATTTAGATTTTAAAGTCTGATTCCTGTGACAAGACAATGCCATACAAATAAAAAAAAAAGTGGCTGTCCACCTGGGACCCCGCAACTCTTACGGGCGCTTTACGGCATAATATCCGCTAAAAAGGTCCTGCGAATACCTTCTAAGCTGCTTAGCGTGAAGCCGCGGGATCCCCGTTTAGGGATTCTTCCGCGTATCCATACGTAAGGCCTGTGCCCCAGCAGCAACATTAACAGGCTGACGATTCAGCTAGGACTAATCGCTTAACTTGCAATCCGTAGCACGATGGTCTTCAAGATAATACATTTTTGGTCACCCATCCTTGATCGGTCATTCGGAAAGTTGCTCTGCGGTATCCTTATCTCTGCCATAACCACGAGTCTACGATACGATACAATTTGATTTCGACTAATATCATCTATAATAAAAAAAGCTTATAAAAAAAGCGTATTATTCTGTTGATGAATTTATGAATGAAAAATAAATGTAATTTAATTTAACTTAATTATGCTTGACCTGTTTGTTTGATTTGATTTAGTTTAACTTAATTATGTTTGACCTATTAATTCGATATAATGTGATTTAACTTGACAAGATATGATTTTGATTTGACTATGATGATATGATATGATTATGATGACATGATATGATATAAATTGACTTGATTAATTTTTAAAATGGATTGATTTTGTTTAAATTTGGTTGGACCTAATGTGATTTGATATGACCAGCAATTAAGTGAAAATAATGTATTTAACGTTAAGCTCAAGTTTGTTGCAACACCCCAACGGGGTCATGTACCACTCACTATTAAGTATATATAAGACCTTATAATAAATAATGTACATGAGCAATGTGATATAAATAAATAAATAAATAATAATCTAAACTAGTCCTGTCTGCTGCTTGGACCGCGTGGAATTTATTTCCGTTTTTTTTTTTAATTTAGAAATAGTTATTTTCCTTTATCTACTCATCATTATTACACCAATGGACGTGTGATTGGCGTTCAAGTATCATGCGTTAAGCGCACTCCTCTTTCTTGTGTACCATAAAAAACTGGAAAGACCTTCCCACAGCCGTTTGCCCTATTAACTATGATAATGACTGTCTTCACAAGGCGGGTGAATCTTTTTCTTCAAAACCGGCAACGCAAGAGTTATACCCTTGATGCTGCAAGTGTCCATGAACGGTATTGACCACTTACAATCAGTTGGACTACCATAAAAATAAAAAAAATACTTCAATCTCCATTAAAGTACATTTAAAGTAAAATTCACAAACATTTTGAGTCGGTGCCATACCCTTCGCTGTTTCCGCAACTCGACACCCAGTTCCTATTTTGCGTGGGGATTGGCATCAGTCCTGCCATCCCAGCTCCTCCTGAAAGCTCAGCAGTTCCCGGATGTTGCTGCAGGCCTCTATTAGCTGTACTATGTACGTATTGTAATTTTGTGACATGCGGAAATTGTTTTACTAACAAATTAATCGTGTCGTGATAAACTCATGATATATGCAGTCAGTTGGTTGCTTTGAAGGGATATCGCTCTCAGCCTGTCTCTGTTCTGGTGTTCCGCAGGGCTGACATTTGGGACCTTCACTTTTTGTCCTGTTCATTAACGACCGAATCCCAAAACTAAAAAATATGTCATTACTGTATGCGGATGACTTGAAAATATTTAAATGCATAGATTCGGTAAGAGAATGCAGTCGGTTGCAAACAGATATCATGGCTTTGTTTGATTGGTGTAAAGACAACGGCATGTGTCTGAGCATCGGTTAGTAGCACGTGATTTAGGCGTATTATTTGATGATAAGATGAGATTTAATCATCAATGTGAAGCGCTTTCCAAGAAGTATAGGAAGTTGGTTGGGTTTATTTCTCGTGTGTCTAAAGAGTTCAGGTCACCAAACAGCTTACTTTTATTATATAAATCGCTAGTGCTCAGCCAACTAGATTATGCTTCGGTAGTTTGGTCACCGCAATATAATAAATATATTGACTTGCTTGAATCAGTTCAAAGGCGCTTTCTTAGAACGTTGACACTACGATTTGGCTTTAAAAGTAAATTAACAAATTATAATGAACGTCTGCGCTTCTTTGGATTGAAGACTCTCGAAAGCCGACACAAGGTTCAAGATCTCACTTGCCTACATAAGATCATTAACGGCTCTATGTCGACAACTCTTTTAAACGATTTTTATATCAAGGTTCCAAATAGATCTGTGAGACGAGAGTGTCTTTTCTCTATACCCATTTGTAATAATAATGTATCCTCACATAATCCTACTTATAGAAGGTGCCGGGAATATAATGATTTACTGTGTGGGTTGGACGGAGTACCTGACATCTGCGGTCAATCGCTCAACAGTTGGAAAACCAATGTGAAAAAATATATTAATTAATTAATACCATTGATATAATCATTATTACAATTGTTTAACAATATCTATGAAATTCACGTGTTTTTTATTCAATTTAATTTAATAATGTCTTTATTTGTAATTAATTTAATTTTATATTTCTAATTTGATTAATGAATTGTGCATGTCTTAATCTCAATAAAATTGTTATTAATGAATTCTAAGTTGATGTAATTACTAAAATTTTGAATTTTTAATGTATGGTTGCTGTGTACTTGTATAAACATGCTTTTTGCAAATCCTAGTGGAGTTCAATATTTTTTTATTAATTGTTTTTCTATGTGTCATTTACCATTTTGCTTGCTGTAACTATGTTTTGTACAATAAATAAATAAAAATAAATAAATATGTATTTCATCATCATCAATATTCCATTTCAACAAAAAGCTAAATTACTCCGGTAATCAAAAAGTCTACTAACTATAAAAACGTGACTGTCGTAGAATACTCAGTTGGAACGAAATTAAAAATAAATATTAAAATGAATTTAAAAATATGTGAATGTAGTTAAAATTATAAGTTAGCTTGGCACTCGTAAATACTTCGAAGATTTTATATCGTGTATTGTTGAGATTTCATGTAATTGCCAAAAATGCGTAGTCTAAAACGCTTAAAAAATATGCGTGTCTAGAATATAACAAAAACTGACAATAATAAGCAAATCAAGTAGATTTCAACATTCCAAGCAAAACTATTAACTCTCCTTTAAATCTGCAATTGGTTAATTATACTTTCGCAAAAGAAAATAAAAATAAACTTTAGTCATTTGAGCAATCGTCCACCATGAAACATTTAAAAGTTGCCATTTACCGCTTCACACAAGAAAGGGACGCGCGAATCGTGTTATTTTATTAATCGATAATTAATCATCATGAGTAAGTGATAAATAAAGACTTCCTCGAATGCTCTTTAGAACCTGATTCGGTTATAAATCGGACATCGGCGGCCGGCGGTTAATAAATTCGTAAAAAAACAACAAAAGAAGTTACGATGTGCCCTTCTTACTGCGCGGGCGCAGCGTCAATCATACACGCGGACAGAGTCGGGCCGTATAAAGATCGATATCGATATAAATAATAATGTTTTATATATCTAGTAATTTTTTTCTATAGTCTATAGAAAATAGCAGTAAATGCTTAAAATATAAAATTAGTGTTTTATGTATAAAGCATCTTATCCACCAGATGTGGAATTAACTATTGCTTACGGTACAGTGTCATTTACGCGTTGCTTATCCTATTCTGATCTATGTTTCGTTAGATATTACTTTTATTTGCTCTTACTTATTATATTTAAAGGTAGAATAGACTATTTATTAATTAATTAAATGTTGCCTGACAAATTTTGTTTTTTATTTTTATTTCATACTTGCCATTTTTGTTTTACGAGTCATTGTGTATTGTGTTGGGTGTTTTAAACCCTACTCGTGGTGTTATTAAGGAGACAATTTTCTAGTATCTGCGCAAAACTAAAATGCATAAATTTCATAAAAAAACGAAACTAAATATTTGACAACGATATCCGAGTCATGTTTATTTCTAAAAACAAATCCAGATTTATTTCTTAGTTTGGATCTAACACGTTCTGGTCTACGCCTAACTACCTACCTACCTACTGCTTTAATCAAAAAATGTGTGGTTACGATGGCGTCAAAATGTAAAATAACGTACCTGAATCAATAAAACAATCAAAAAAATATATATTTATTATTTGCATTCTATTCTAAAAAACTATGTTATAATTGCGAAATGTAATATTGGGAAAATGTTATTATAGTTTTAATCAATGAACGCCGGCTGCACGCTCGAAAGTGTGACATCATTTCGCGTTAGATCAACGTTCCGCGATGTGTGTGAGATGAGGTTAAGAGTTCCTTTGACCCCCCTGATCCCTCTGACCCATCCTCACCCTGATTTCTCCCCTTCCCTCGGAAAGTACCTTACCCCCGCGGATCCTAACTCGGGCCCCCATAGTGTCGCCGCACAGAAAACAGCAAAAGACACGTTATTACGTAAAATTATCGTCCATAAACCGACTCTACAGACAACCAATTTTTTAAAGCGGATTTTGTAAAAAAATGATAATATATTCGCATGCCTTGTCGGGCACATTATGGTGTTACTATAACAATATTTTCACCTACAGCATAATTATTCACGTGATGACGAATAAATATCTTTGATTTGATAGTATATTATAATATTTACCTACTCTTTAATTTCACTATTTATCCGAGAATTTACTCGGAACATATGAATCTTGAAACAAATGGACATATGGATCTTTTTTTTTCACTCAATAGTGAAAAAAAATTGTCTCTATTTTTTTTGGAATTGTTATTTACCTTCTAGGTATAGCTTTTTGTTTTAAAAAGACATTCATTTTTCATCGATACTTCTTAATGAACAAGCGACCATCCCTAAATGCACATAGCGGTACACGGCAAGGGGTGAGATAACTCGCGCGCATCGTCTTCGATCACATGCAATGCGATTTCGTGACCTGCCAGGGCCGCTTCGTTCATATTATTAAATATAGTAAAAGAAAAATATCCTCAGGAAGAGACTAAGATTAGGAATGTGGATATTATCAGTAAAAGTTCCAATCACCAAAGAGATCAACTATGAACATTGCATGAACAAGTTACAGGTTCTATAAAAATGAAATAGCGTGCTTGCCAAATTAAAAAATGGTTGAGGAAAAATAACAAGAACCATGTGAAATACAGTCTGACTTCGTTCATATTTTCATATTTTTTTACTCAAATTCGGGTTATATTTGGTTGTATAAAAATTGAGTGTTTTCATCAAGAAATGAGAATGAAAGTATAACCTTTATTAATTCCCGAAAACATTGTATCGGACGCTAATTTTTTTTTAATGCATTTACTTTATTTTCTCACAGAGGGTTTTAAAAAGTAATGTGTCTACCAACCACACTATTTTAAATCTCGAGCGACATACTTTGAATCGCTCGTTGTGCTCAGAATTCGACTGAAATATTTCGTTGCTTTCTAAGTAAACAATCTACTAGGTCTTTACTTCAATAGATAGTTTATTACAACTACTGAGGGACATCTTATGGCCCGTGTACGTACGTGGGGACCGACAATAAAAACGGGAAACGTAAAAATACTAATGGTCTCCGTATTTCAAAAATATTCTTGCTGCGTTGTTGCGCTTAATACTATTTTTTATAACAATTAATAATTATATACATGTATTATTAATGTCATTCTTGGTGAAGCCCTCTGAAAAATGCTTAAAAATGTAGTGGCAGACCAAGCAAGGTTGTGATCTAAGCAGTCGATGGTGCTTTGTTTTCGTATTTTTCATCATTTTTGTCAAATATAAATAAATATTCCGTTGTCTGTCTCACACAAAAATATAATGGGACGTTTTCATAGTACAAGCCTTGTTGGGACCAAATATTGTTGTCAGCTTTTCTTACCTACCTTTACCATTTTCTTTAAATTATGAAAATTTATATATTTTTTTGATGTTATTAATTTAAAATCAGTTAGAAGACGCACCAAACCAAACATTATACATCCAGCAATATAATGACAATACAAACAAGAGCCAGCCCTGAAAAAACATGACGATAAGTAATTCAGGCAATAACATGACGTTTGGCAGCAGCCCTGATACATGATGGGTGCTCGCTCCTTCAGAGCTCGATATAAAAGAGTGTCCTTGAAGATTTTTTAGCAAACGTATCCAGGACTCGCAGCAAGATGGGTGGTCACCGTCAGCTCTCATTGATCGTAAGTTTTTCGGCATTTTGTCCATACCAGAGCCATTATTCTTTCACTACTATTTAATAGAAAATTTTAAAAAAAACATCAAGTCCTTTTTAAATTAATTTTAATTTTTTTATTGAATTCAAAAACATTTAAAAAGGTGCTGTTATATGTTTCACTGTTTTTTTTAATACATGTGTACAATGTATTTTATTTTATTTATTGCAGTTATATATCATCGCTAATTTATGCAATGTGGCTCCATCTGATGTGAAAGAGGGGCGAAAGGTCGGCCTCATGATACCGGAGAAAATCATAGGAGGCGTGATCGATATTGTCCATAACCACAAGAACAAGCCTGGATCACAGGGATCTTACCAGCAGCAGAGTCAAAGCCAGCAGATGTACCAGCCAGCACCAGGGTACCAGCCCCAATATCCGACATACCAGCCACAGTACCCTCAGAGCCAGAATCAAGGCAACTACCAATCCCAATACCAGAATCAATACCAAAACGCTTATGGTTATCAACCACAAAACGGCAACTACGCAAGCGGCTACCCTCAAGGAGGTTACCCCACTCAGAACCCTGCGCCGGTCTACCAAAACACGATTCAACAGCCGACCTACGTGAACCAGGGACAGTCTCAAGGGCAGTATCAGAATGTCTATCCCCAAAACCAGATCAATCAGCAACATCAGACTTCAGGGCATTATCAATCCAGTCAGCTCCAAGGAGGTCAGTACCAGAACGGACAAAATCAGCAGACGGGGCAATACCAAGGCGGTCAGAGTCAGCAGTCCAACGTCCAAGGTCAAAATCAGGGTGGTCATTACCAAGGAGGAATGAACCAGCCTAATAACCAATATCAATTGCAAGGGCAGGGTTCTAGCAGCACCCAAAGCGGTGGTTTCCAGGTGTCCGGGGGCTCACAGTCTGGTGGGCCCGGACCGACCTGTGTTTGTCAAGCTTGGACCAAACCAGATTCTCTTTTGATGCAGGACGGTCCCCAGAAAGCACAGGAAAAAAGCCAGGCCAACGAAACTAGTAACCCGATTTCTGAATGAATATCCTCCATTCTCATAGAGCAATGTTGCTTGACAAATATTTATTGCACTTACTTTTAGAATAGGCATTGTAATGCAATTTTATCGATCTCTAATTTAAATTTTATGTAGGAATGTCTTTTGTCTTTCTTTCATGAATTGATTTGGGTAATTGTACTGTTTATTGTCAACAAAAAAAACGGTTCGAAATGAATGTATGAATATAGTATGAATGTGAAAACTGCATAGCATCATGTTTTCCTCAAAAAATAAAATTGATCAAGGTAGTAAATAAATAATGATGAATTTTAGACTAAATCAAAATCAATACATTTCCGATATAAGTGGAAAGATATTAATTAAGGTAATTAAAATATTGTATGAACTATTTATTAAATTATTTAATGCATAAATAAAACTGTTTTTAAGTCACTACCTTTATATCATAAATAACATCCATGACAAAAAAGTCTTATTCTTAAATGACTTTTATACTTAGCCACGGACTTAGCGCTTATATTAGAGTCGGTGCAGAAAGAGAATGGGCGTGTCGAAAAACGGAACTAACATTAAGATTTTTATTTGGAAATCAAACTCAGCAATCTGTAAAACGTCAAAGTTTTGTATTGATACGGATTTGTTTGTTGTTGTGATTTCTTGCGGTTTTTTGTATTTAATCGTGTCTAAAAGGGGTAAAATCTTACAAATACGGTAGAAAAGCACTACAGCGCCCTCCAATCTAAATCCCATTCTCTTTCCGCACAGACTCTATAAAGCTGGCAAAAATTATGTTAACAATCAAATTTCAAATTTCAACAAAGCAAAACTTCAGCCCCTATAAACTATTATAAACGAGGAATGGAATAAGCTTGGACTTGTTACGCCGTGTTTTGTTCATATCACTCAAATGCCATTTGTCATTTAATGAATACAGACAAAACATAGAGTAACTAATCCAAGCTTCGTTTATTAATAAAGAAGTCTTAGGTCCGTATTACAGAATGACAACTAAGTGTTGATCTATACTCGAGTACGGTTAGAAAGGGATATCGCTATGTGCTATAATAGCGACATCCCTTTCTAACTATGCTCGAGACTAGATCAATCACTGAGAATCTTTCTATAATACGGGCCTTAGATTTTTTCTTATTTTTACATACATTCTAATCGGAGTTACATTTCTTTGGCGTCAGAGGTGACGCAATTATGTAAGGGATTTGACGGATCTCCTTTAATGTGAAATGTCGCTAATTTTTATTGGAAAAGCTTGAAAATTTGTCACTTTTTAGCCGACTTCAAAAAAGGAGGAGGTTCTGTGTTCGACTGTTTATCTATACTTATAATAAATCTGTAGAGATGTCAATTCTGTACATGAAATATATTTTTAAAATAACTATCAGGGGGTGATTAGTGATCAATACTGATGCCAAAAATGCAATCAGTAAATTTTTTGTCTGTCAGTGTGTCTGTCTGTCTGTGGGTATGTTCCTTATAGAAACAAAAACTACTCGACGAAACTTGGTACAATTATTCTTCATACTCCTGGGCAGGTTATAGTATACTTTTCATTACGCTACAATCAATATGAGCAGAGTAGTGAAGGGAAATGTTGGGAAAACGGGAGAAGTTACTCCATTTTTTAAGCTTCCGTCGCGTGTGCAGCCTTAATGATTAAAGTTACATAGAAATCATGTATGACGGAAATAACCTACATAAAATTGTCTAAAAAATATCTCGCAACAGCATATGTCTATCTTTTATGGTTGACTCACAATAACACGTGTAACTCCCGATAGCTTAGCAGTTCGGAGCATTCTGATCATATTTGTTTACTCTTACGTTTATAATACTCTGACTCATCCCTAATTTAAAAAAGTTAACATTATTACCTATTCAATAAAAACAAAACATAGAAATCGGTATAGAAACACCAAACTTATACATGAAAAAAATAAGCCATCGCGCCGTCGCACGTGAATACGTGCTATAAGGATTATTTTTGTGTAACGGTTGCCGCGCTCGACACGGGTCGCGGCGGCGCGGCGGTAGGGTATCAAAAGGCGGGAGGTCCGAGAGCGAGCTGTCTAAATCTGTTTTCTGCGTCGCTCCCTCCCCCCCCCCTGGGGGACGATCGCTTCCGATGAAGCCTTAGAGGCCTTCCCGGCCAGAGGCAGCCCCTACGGGTGTTTTTTAGTCAGTACGAGTCTGACATAACCTTGCAGCCGGCTGTAGGGTATCCATGAGGATTTCTCACCTGGGGGCCAATCGCCTAACGGAAATGCTTTGGGAAACGCTAACGCTTACGATTTTATATTTTTATTTCTAGCCGCCTGAGGTTTTCGAATACCTCACGCTCATTTTTTTTAATATTGTTATTACCAATGCAAAATAAAAAGAAAGAGCGCGAGGCATTTGAATACCTCAGGCGGCTAGAAATAACAAAATAAAATCGTAAGCGTTAGCGTTTTCCAAAGCATTTCCGTTAGGCGATTGGCCCCCTGCTCCCCCGCTTGGGAAGAAAAAAAAAATTAAAAAAAGACAGCGAGCGAGCTTCAATATTTGGCTGTTGATGCGTTCAGAGAGTTCGACCTTATTGACACACAATAATTGAGAAATATTGAGAAACCGTGCTTATCAGCGCGACTTTTATCTTTAAATAGTTTATTTGAATTTCTTTTGTTGTTATTTTGTAAAATAGGTATTAGTTGTTTTGGTAGTGTTTAAATATTCGTTCAAATTAAAAATTATTAAGCGTAGGTACTTTTATTAATTAAAGTAGTTATAAGTATTTATTTTTAAGTGAAGTAGGTATAGGTAGATAGTATTGCACAGGCGTTTCAGCTTTATTTTCATTTCTTTTTTGTTGTGAGTTGTATATATTTCTGGTTATAATTCTATAAGAATATTTTAGTTTAAATAGTCACTTAGATTTTAAGTGTAAGGTAGCTAAAGTTAGGACCACGTATTAGTTGTTTTGGTAGTGTTTAAATATTCGTTCAAAGTATAATTTAATCATATGGGATGAATGTACGATGGCCCATCGAAAAGGAGTAGAAGCGGTAGACAGAACTTTAAGGGATATAAGACAAAATGATTGACCAATGGGCGGTATCACAGTTTTATTTTGTGGTGATTTTCGACAAACCTTACCGGTAATACCACGGGGAACCCGAGGTGATGAGGTTAGGGCTTGCCTGAAAAGCTCTTATTTGTGGCGTGATATACAATCGGTGCATTTGACTATAAACATGCGAGTGAGAACTGTAGATAACCCGGATGATCGTGAATTTTCTGATATATTATTAAAGAAAATACCTAAAGATAACTATCCACTGCTACACCAAGGAAAATTTATTCTGACGCATGAGTTTTGTTGTATAGTGCAATCCCAATAACATCTTATATCGTCAGTTTACGGTGACGCAACAAATATATTAAATAAGGACAATTCTTGGCTATGCGAAAGGTCCATTTTAACTCCTCGCAATGACCAGGCATCTGAGATTTATAATAAAATACTGTCGAATATCCAGGGGGAAAGCAAAGTTTATAGTTCAATAAATAGAATGGCCGATGAACAAGAAGCCACTAATTACCCGATAGAATTTTTAAATTCTTTAAAATATGTCCGGACTTCCTTCTCATGAAATTTGTTTAAAAATTGGCATTCCGATTATTCTGCTCCGAAATTTAAGACCACCACAAGTTTGCAATGGAACTCGGCTTAAAAGTAACCCAGTTGCAACAAAATGTAATCGGGGCTCAAATTTTAACAGGTTGCGGTGCAGGAGAAACCATCTTTATTCCCAGAATTCCCATAATACCAAATAATCTTCCATTCCAATTTAAAAGAACTCAATTCCCAGTATCAGTGTGTTATGCAATGACAATAAATAAGGCTCAAGGGCAGACTTTTCGTGTTGCTGGAGTAGATCTCGGTGTCAGTTGTTTTTCACATGGTCAGTTATGTCGCTCTTTCCCGGGTTAGCAGTCCTAGAAATTTTTATGTTCACGTGCCGGACCGGTCAAGCTTTCAACGTAGTTTACCCGGAAGCTTTGCGCTGAAGTATTTTTTTATTTTTATTTATTTATTTATTTATTTATTAAAAAGGTTTACTTACAGCTAATCATATAAAAACATTAAAAATTAAAATAATACTTATTCTCAGACATATATGCAAGCCTTTACAAGCACACACAATATTCAATTCAGAAAAGCACAATATAATTAATAATCAATGAATAATCAATACAAAAAAGTGCCATTAATAATCATTGTTTGATTTAAAATTTAAAATGTATGTCAAATTGATGCAAAAAATAATAATGTAATGTCGAATTGATAGATATATTTTCATTCTATATGTACTTAAGCCTCATGTGAAAGCGATCTAAACAATATTACCAATACATTAACATAATACCATACAAGGAGTTACTCGGGCTCGGGGCACAGTGATAATAATAATATTCTGCGGTTCCTTATTGCGATATTAATACCAAAATACGAAAGTTAATCTGTCTGTCACATCAAAACCACGGAACCCTGAGGAAGGACATATGCTACTTTTTTACAAAAAAAGGACGAGAACGCGGACGATGTCGCGGGCAAAAGCTAGTATACATATATATCTTTTATGTATGTTCATCGATATCTCCGTCAATTGTGGACCGTTTTCCAAAATTCTTTTTTTATTCGAAAGAGTGCACTTTCGATATGGTCTCATAGGAACCAAGTCAGGATCTGATGGTGGAATCCGGGGAAATCGAGTGCAACCTTCAAATTTCAAAGGGAAGCACGATGTTTTTTATGCATGTTCACCGATTTCTCCGTCAATTGTGGTACTGTTTACTTGGACGGTGTAATCAATCACTAAAAAGGATGAAATAAAAAAATTGTGTGTGTGTCAGCTCCGACGCACGACTGGAGTTTACTCCTTAAGTTCGATAGTCTAACCAGACGCAAAAAGAGTTTATTTAACTTAAAAAAGATTGATACTGTATGAAAGGGTAAATTAACAAATTAATGAAAATAATATACATATATAATAATTTTTATTCATGCCAAAAAAAACGTATAAGGTACAAAAATTTTACAGCTGTTAGATTTACTAGACAAAGTACTGGAATTTATTTTTAGTATATTTTTTTACATAAGGCAGTAGTCATAAAATGAAAACGTACAACTGACCCTAGAATACGCGTATGTGTTGTGTGTGTGTGAGTGTGTGTATGTGTGTGTGTGTGAGTGTGTGTGAGTGCGTATGTGTGTGCGTCTGTATTTGCGTATGTATGGTGCAAGTATGAGTAGATGCAAGTGATGTTATTTAGGATACAACAGCGAGCAATTTTTCGGTTTCCTCATATGAATTTCCACAAAGCCAGTCAAATAAAACTTTTTTGCATTTGGAGTGGGGTAGATGGTGATACAGGAGAAGGCTATTTATTTTATTGTATAAGTAAGGGCCAAGAAAGACAAAGAATCTTTTAGTAAACGCATAATTAATCCTAGGTGTAGGGCAGACATTTCTGTTGTTTCTTTTGGCGTTGCAAGTAAGTGGTGTTTTAGCATGTACATGTAGAAGTGTATTCATTATAAAAAGTTGCCGTACAGTCATAACTTTACAGCTTAGGTAAAGCTCATTTGTAGGAAACATAATGGGTCTGAAAGTGCTCACCTTCAAGATCGCACGTTGGGCCCTTTCCAGCTGTAAAAGATCTGTTTTGAAGGTTCCTCCCCATGCGGTAATGCAATAAGTGATAATGCTCTGGCATAGGGCAAAGTAAGTGGATCTGATAATGGAAGGTGGGGCAACATAACGAAGTTTTCTAAAAATGTATATTAATTTTCTAATCCTGGAAATTAATTAAATCAACATTGTCTGCATTATTAATTACAGTGACAAGTGGTTTATGGTAACTAAAATAAGACACATGGACGTTCGTAGATACGTGGTTCACGAATCTTGAAAATACCGCATCAATGGTTGTACCATACCTCGTTGTCCCCATTGCTAGAAACAATATCTAAATTCAGTTCAGATTTTAAAAAAAATATTAATGTCAATCCGTCATCTTTGTTTGTCAAAGTTGCGCGACATAGGATGCGCACCAAAAACGTAACGAGGTCATTCATCGATAGATTTTACTCCTCACATTTTTCTCATACCGGGCCCCTTAAATATGCAAATCGATTCTTAAGGAGCAAACTCCAAAAAAAAATAATAATCAAGATTGAAACATTAAATAGATTTTCGTTAATGTTTCAATCTTGAACCCGCCCGACTTCCAAATCATGAACCATATGTTATTTTTTACTTTTTATTAGTTCAATTTTCGATATTGAAGTCGGTTTTATTTTTTGTTTATTTTTTTTTTACTTTTAAGTTCCATTTTCGATTTTACAGTCGGTTTTATTTTTTGTTTAATTTTTTTTGTGTCTGAACACATAATCAATTCTAAATAGAGTCGTAGTTGGGAACTAGAATATAATTAAACAATTATAATATTTAATCTATTGCTGTTGGATCGTATGGATCGTTGGACGATATAATGTTTACTATTTGTTTATGATTGATGTTTACTAGAAAAAAATCAACTTGTCCCAATACCAGGCTCAATTGGAACCCTTCGCTAATTTAGCAATTGTACTTGTCATTATACCAAGAGGGGACCACAAATAACGAATTGAATTTCTTATTAAATAAAACAAGTTTTAATGGTATAGATGCACTAATTTATTTATTTATGACGCTTCGCATCCTTTTCAGAATTATGATTTTCAAATGTCTTTTAAAAGACTTTTTGAAGGTCTTCCGAAGGTAGCTCGACAAAGTTAATAAAATCATTATCCTGACGACGCAGCAGATTTTATTATTTATGATTTTACTTAAAGTTAACAAGATATTCAGGACCACAATACGTCATTCATCATAAAGACTGAAATTTCAGCTTTAAGTTATATCATTATCAATATCCATTCAAATTTTTTTTAAATAACAAAAATGTAGGAAAATCAGGAATTTGGGCCATGGAAATGGTTGGTTGGAAAAGGTATTGTGGTTAGGAATTTTACAAATACTGTTAAAAACAAATTTTATAAATTCTATGTTTGGTACCTATTACCTCCCATAGTCCTAATTACAAATTTCAGTCGGTTCTTCTTCAACCTTATAATTTTTTTGAGAGTGTCCGGAGGAATGACCTACCGTTCGCCCGGACGGGTGTAGACCCAGCTTCTCTTGTAACTGACATGCAGATACATTCTGCACTCATCACAGTACCGACCACAGTTGGAATAGCTCTCGAGCAAACTGAAGACGTGCTTGTCTTCGACGTGCAGTAAAGGACAATGTTAAAATTGGCCTAAGAACCAACACCAATTTGGCATTTATGATAATTCTTAGTATATTTTTTGCGATAATTATCAGTATTTAGATTGTGACGGACACTCCCAGTTAAATAAGCTAAATTAAAAAGTTAAAAAATAATCTGAGACAGTAAATACCATTTTATGTGTATAATCTATGGCAGCGCTGCAAACAAAACCCTCTTTCTTCCTAATGCCGGCACTTCACTTGGCTATTCGTATTTGCTATTTTGAAACATGACATCAGTCTGTCCTTTTCATTCCTTATTAAGCATGACAAGGACAAACTGTTGTCAAGTGAAGGGCCGGCATAAAACTGTTACTCTGTGGTTGTGGTGCATGCAGTTTGCATTCGTAGTAATCTGTGGCATTCATGCATTCCAAAGAGTAGTATAATAACCGGAAAGTGCATTCTCGTTTCGGATTACCTGTTGTGTGTGTTTATTTGCGATTGTTTTTCCTTTAATTTAACTATTTCGGCTATCTAATATGCCATCGATGTAACCAAAAAGCAGAGCCCTTATTACCAAGTGCTAGTGAACCTGTGCTACAACATCCTGAGAGGATCATACTGCTAAATTATTCAAGAACACCTGATACACATTCACGCTGCATATTTACACAATATACATGTGATATACAAATAAATACAATAAACAATATGATACAATTATGTGAAAAATAGTCAATATATAAGAAGCAAAACTACAGTTTTTGTTTTATTCATGATATCTACCAAACCAAGTTTTTCGTAATAGTTATTCTTTAAAATCGCACCGAATAAAATGAATTAGTTGTAATATTAATTAATTCACTTCATACTAAATTCATAGGTTATATGTTTATTTATACCTATGTTTCATTGAATATTAAACATAACCTCAAAAAAGTTTTAGTTTTCCTAATAATTTAAGTTCTCTGAAAGTGTCCGTCAATAATCTTTGTTTTTACAGTCATTTACTTACGATTTTGAACCTAGCAAATAATATTTCATGATTGTTGGTTCTTAGGCTAACTATGTATGGACGCTGAACAATGTCCTTTAAAGCAGCTCTTTTTGGAGTACTGTTCATCCACTGACAGACACTCTTCGGACACGTCTCAGTTCTTCCTGTACGTCAACATCCGTTAGATGCCGCTTGCGCAGCGAGATTGAGACAGTAAAACGATTGCAATCTTAAACTATAAAGTGTGTGTCAAAACATCCCAACATGATTGTTTATAAGATATCTCACTAAGTACATACAATTCATAAGTTTTCTGACCATTGTTTGGGGTGGAGGGTTGATAACCTGGGATACAGGATTTTTCCTAGTACAGGTATCAGCCCACCACAGTCTGCTACATTGTACCATTGCTTCATGTAAGTTTTATTTGGATTGTGGTTTGAGAAAATAAAATTTTATTATTATTATTATTATCGTGTCTCTTAGAAATACACCGGAGGGTTGCTTCTTGATATCCGATTAAAGGCACCAGTCTCTTGAAATCGTCTGTATACTCGGAATACAGCAGACTGGGTAAAGCTGGACAGAAACATATCGCTGACTGAGTCCTTGTTGCAACAAGGCAATCACTTGAGCGCCTTCTTGGCAGGGTCCTGATTGACCACGAATGGTACTTTATTTTTTCTTCTTTTCTCCATTATGTATATTTTCTTATTTTTTTTTGTATGTTGTTTTGTAAATTTATAATGTGGTCAATAAAAATGATTCTCTCTCTCTCTCTCTCTTCTTGAGGTGTGATCTCCATGGTTCAGTGAAAACAAAATTAATGCAATTTACAGAGTTGAGTACCGGTCAAGTTTTGATAAGTGAGTGATACGTTTAAACTGGTTGCGAGGGCTTTTATGTGGGTGGGAGGTAGCGGAAGCTACAGGTAATGCAATGAGCTAAATTGTCCTAGACGCCCTATGGATACGTAATGGATCAGTTAGCACTTAATTTGTTTTAAAGCTTCCAAAAAATATATTGTTGTTATAAGTATCATAATTATATGTTTTTAGTTGATTCAAGGTATATATAGGTATACGCAGTTAACGGGTAAGTCGTTTAGGTTGCTCGCGAGTGTACAAACCTAGCACTTTGCTAAATATATATATATTGATTCTAATCTGCGGGTCATGAAAGAGTACACAATTATACGTAAAGAACAAAATTAACTTCCGGCACTTACACGTGCATCCCACTTATCAAAAATCATCTCAAAATGAGCCTTATATTTCTGTATAATAAGGGTTTGAATCTTCAATGCCGATTTAGCACTAACCAGAATAAAGTGGTCTTGCTGTTAAAAAGAGTGTCTTTTGAAGCGAGGGTCATCTGTATTGGTTAGAAGACCAACTAGACTTGAGCTCTACTGGCTTGGAAACTGATAAGGGGTGAGGTTTATTGTTTTCTGGCTTCGAAAGTAGGTCTGAACAGTGCGCGCGCCGCGCTGTCTTTACGTAATCGTTACGTAAGGGGTAGCTGGGGGTTGCAAGAGGCGGGTGAGGTGCGGGGCGAGGTAACACGGGGCGAAAGCAGCCGCAATCGATTCCCATCCGCAGTCCGGCTCGGCGTTTCACCATGGCAGACAAGAACAAAGTAGCTGAACAATACTATTCCCCGCCGCCGGAGTACGGAAAATGGGAGGGTTTAAGGATCTTCCTGTGGAACTCGGAGACGGGACAGTTTATGGGACGTACCGGAGCCAGTTGGGGTGAGTTTGCAAACTTTTTTATCGGGAGTTTATTAGTCTTTTTTAGGAGGGAAATCGATAAGATTTTCTGATTGATGGAGCTACCTATACCTGAGCTTAAGTATGCTCCATTCAAATAGAAAATTAAAAAGTAACTGTGCGGTTTTTTTGCACACTTAATTAATAATTTATTTTCAACTTTTGTTACGTAACTATTTCGCTACAAGTACACGAAACGGGTTTTAATGCGTGTACCGAGTACACACACACTATAAAATATGCAATTATTCAATTGACTCCATTCTTAGTTTTGAACTTTTCAATTGTTACATCGAGATATTTAAATTTTAAAAAGTCTAGACATTATTGGTTATCCATCAATGCGCAGTCGTCACTGAAATTTACCTATCTAAAGAAAATATAACTAGGAAAAATTCCACGCGGACCAGGCAGCGGACGGGACTCGAAATCTACCTATCTGTCAATTTCTATAAAACCATGAAAATGAAAAATGTATCCACCAAAATGTTCATGTAAAATTAAAGCATCAAATACGTTAGCTATAAAACTCATTAATTTAGATAACATACCTGTCATCGACCTCATTAATATTTTTAATTAGTAACTACCCGTTCAAAAATAAACACATTCGGTCACAGATTAAAAGATGCGCGTAAAATTTGGCGCCGAGATGCGCGCGCCCCGTCCTTGCGGAGATCGATCCAAGGACGTAAAGATCGGCTAACACGGAAACGGCCGACGAGTTTAAAAATTCTACTTTTTCAATTCATCATCAGCCTATTAATGACCCCACTGCTGGGGCACAGGCTTCCCTATGGATGGAATAGGGAGATTGGGCCATGACCCACCACGCGGGCCCAGTGCGGGTTGGTGGGTGCTAACGACTGCAGATGCAGCCGGGACCAACGGCTTAACGTGCCTTCTGAAGCATGGAGGAGCTCGAGATAGTATTTTTTTTTTTAATTATTATGTTAAAAATAAATTAACGAGTTACCACTTACGTTATTAGTAAACGATAATACGTTATCAGCAGAGCTATTCTGTTAGGTCAAACTTACTTTTCATCTCGGTATGATTTAAAACTAGATCACTAATTTCAAACAATTGGACGTAAAGATCGGCTAGCACGGAAACGGTCGAAGAATTTAAAAATTCTACTTTTTCAATTATTATGTGAAAAATAAATAAACGAGTTACCTCTTACGTTATTAGTAAACGATAATACGTTATCAGCAGAGCTATTCTGTTAGGTCAAACTTACTTTTCATCTCGGTATGATTTAAAACTAGACCACGAATTTCAAACAAATTTCGAATCAGACCAGCGAATTCCTAGGTGAGAAGTGAACGAGCTTTTATAATTATGTAGAAATTCATATTACAGTACCCTTAGCACGAACCAATGTCGAATTCGTATCGTTTGCGAGACCGAAATGTCATTGTCAAATCTGTACTGATTTTTAGTTTTCGTTACGTACTTTGTGCCGCTGCTGTTCAAGTTTCCATACAAAGCTTGACATTGACATTTCGGTTTGCAAACTATTCGAATTCGATAATGGTTCGTGCTAGGGGTACTGTAGACACAAAATTCTTCGCTCTTAATTCTTGAATATTTCCGTATGTAAATATTTTTATGCATGTTTGTTAAAGCATCGAAAATAAACTCACCTTTGTACTTATGATGTCGCAAGATGTCCTATTTTCAATACACGACGTTAAAAAATCCCCTTGTGCAAAAAAATTAACAATAGAGGCATTATGCACTCGTAAGGGGCGCGGTATTATAACAAAATTATTCCGGTTTAAAATAAATATAGAATTTTCGTGGTGAATTATAATAATATATTCAGTGTAATTTATAAATATTTCGTAGTAGAAATACTAACAATGACGCGTAGTCGACTACAACGTAGCCAAAAATTCTGCAGTATACCGAATACCGAATATTCGGCGAGGCCCCTGACCGAATAACCGAATATTAGGCAAAAGTATTCGGCTGGATTTTAGCGCCAAAAACTTGTACAGACGTGATTGTTTCGCGCTCCTTTGTTTTGTTCTAATCTGCCGTCCTCCAATGATAACAAAACCAACTTTTAAGATATTGCAAAAACGGCGCGTAAAATTTAAATTATTGCTATTAAGTAACCATTCATCACACGACTGAATGAATTAAAACGGTTAACTTGTTTAATACAGAAAATGATTAAATTATGTACCTGTTTTATGTACAAATGACTACTTAATAAATGATTATAAAAGAAATGAAAACCCTACCCTTCTAAATTTTGATTAGGTATCACAATAATTCAAATACATAGAATCCTCCATTTTTCCAATACAGAAGATGATTACAGTACCCGTGTTATGTACCAATGACTACTTAAATGATTATATAACAGAAATGAAAATATGAATATATACGTAATCAATCGGTTTTAATTTTTCATTTTACTCATTATTCCTCTATGACAAAATATATTATTTAAGTATTCGGTATTCGGCCGAATATAATAAAAGCAGCAGAATATGCCGAATACCGAATAGTAACCGAATATTCGTTGCAAGTCTAATTTACATGTCTTTGACATATCAGTTGCAGCATATTGCAGCCTCGCGTCTGTCACCATGCGCGCACGCATTGTGCTAACAAGAGACGGCGGCGTTTCTTGATAATTAAAATGGGTGATTAGTGAGCGCGTGTAAAATGCGCGCGCGACGCATTCGGGTCGAGGTTGCGAGGGCAGAGGTCTCAATAAACTCTTATACTAATCTGAAGATTTATTAATACCCACTAAGGTCCACTTTTAGCAATTTTGCTAAATCTTGATTAAACTAAAACTAGATGCAGTCCATATAAGAATGTCAAACTTACAGTCTGAGATATAATATTTATCTATGATGTTTTGGGGGCTATAAGTTTATTTTGTACTAGTGGCCCGCCCTCGCTCCGCTTCGGTGTAGAGCTGTAGTGTAGACTATAGTTTTTGTTCTCAGGTTTGTATTATACACAATGACATTCTTCTAATACCTAATTACAATAGCCGCCAAGCCCCCGCCCCGGCCCGGTAGCGTCGGAACCGCTATGTCCCTGCATTTTAAATCTGTAATATCTTCGAAAATATTCATTTAAATTACATGAGTTAAAGGGCCAAATTGGTCTATATTAAATGCACAATGCATTTAAGGTACTTAATTGGATAAGGATGAATGTTGTATTGCAGAAAATCGCTTCGTAAATAATCTATTATTTCTTGTAAAAAGTATAGAATAAAAAATGGTTATTGTGGGTTACCCCTAAGAGATAGACATTAGCCATCGCGGACTTTTTTGTAGACTTTTTTAAGGTGTACAATACGTTAGTACATTATTTTGATCTATCTCGTAGAGTTCAGCCAGCGTTTGCAATGTAAGCGCAAAAAACTGTGTTTATTTACGACCTTACATTAAAAACCTCTAAAATTATCAGTTTTTCTCTAATATATTATGCATATATTATACATATAAACCTTCCTCTTGAATCACTCTATCTATTAAAAAAAACCGCATCAAAATCCGTTGCGTAGTTTCAAAGATTTAAGCATACAAAGGGACATAGGGACAGAGAAAGCGACTTTGTTTTATACTATGTAGTGAAGCTGCCAGACCAATCGTAGAGATCAAAAAATCCCTTACAGGCTCATTGTTATTAAGTGCCTGTTTAATACAGCTTTATTAAAGTTATCTTCATATTATATCAATGATTGAATAATTACTTATTATCTAATTATCAAAAACTAAACTAACAGAAAATAACGTTGTGTTTTTTGCTTGCGACATTTTAATGTGTCTGGCAGTAATAATTTCATTTAATTATTTATATATACAATAGTCCACTTATAGCAAATTTGCTAAATCTTGATTGAACTAAAACTGGATTTAGCCCATATAAGAATGTCAAACTTACAGTCTGAGAGCTGATATTTATCTATGATGTTTAGAGGGCTATTAGTTTATTTTGTAAGCTGCCAGACCAATCGTAGAGACAGCATAAATTAGCGAGTACATTCATTGTACACATCAGAAAATAAGTAAGGTCTGTTGAGCCTGGAATCTTTCTCTAACAGGAACATAATAGCAACAAATAAATACAATAAATAATGAAAACAAATAGTCAATTACATTTTAGTGTGTGTGGAAATATAACTGTTCGATACCAGAACATAAAAAATGATTTCATTTTTCAAACAAACATTGCCCGATTGGCAGTGGCTTCTATTGGAGGCCCTGGGCATATTAGGATAATGGGGCCCCTATGACCCCCGTTTGGTGATTTAACAGGAACTAGGGACTTTGTATTTGATCTGAGGTGCCCACCTATCGATCACGGGGGCCTGGGCACTTGCCCAAAGTGCCCACTGGGAAAGACGGGTCTGCCGATTGGTATTTGAATCCAATATTTCAGAGTAGGCGACGGCTTAAAAAAACAGTGTACATGCCACTTTATTACGGATCTATGAAAGCAAACGTAAGCATTAGTGACCAAGCTTATAAAATCGATTTATAATCTAATATTTGATGATGATATACATGATCTATTAACATACATTTTTAGACATAAATAAATTAAAAAAAACAATCAATTTACCACAGGGAATTTCATTGATTTATTGCTGTCTAGCTCCCTCCGCAACATAACTTCAATTTCGAGTAACATTCTTCTTTTTTTCTAGAAGAACCTTCAATTATGTATTAAAAAACTTAAAAAAATAATGTGAGAAATCGTAAAAGTTGGACGAAC
This sequence comes from Chilo suppressalis, assembly GCA_902850365.2. Lineage (NCBI taxonomy): Eukaryota > Metazoa > Arthropoda > Insecta > Lepidoptera > Crambidae > Chilo > Chilo suppressalis. Next base: position 3,108,351 of record OU963896.1, on the reverse strand, counting down.
ATTTTTTACTTAGAAATTTTCAGAAAGTGTTTTAACACTATTTTTGAAACGTATAGAAACAATGCCACTTGTCGAAGTCCCTAGGTATTATAAGTATCAATATTTAAGTCCTATAATTATACAGAATTCGATTATAAGTGCCCTGCATAAGGCACATCCCATTCTCGTCGCTATTGATATGTATACGTAAATAAGAGACTACTTAAATAAAACTAGTTTTTACAGGTTTATTTATTACTTTATTTATTTATTGACGTTTCGTTGAAAAGTCTTTCGAAGGTAGCTCGACAAATTAAATAAAAGTTTGATTCTGACGACGTAGCCTGTAAAGGCTACGAAACGTCAATAAATAAATAAAGTTTCGTGCATTAACCCGTAAAAACTAGTTTTATTTAATGAGTGATGTGCGTGAAAACCTAAGAAACAAATAAGAGACTACTGTATAGCTAGACATTTATTTCTGAACTTTTGGGGACAGCTACGACACTCGGCTGGCAGATAAATAATTATTAGATTACCTTCCAATATAACCTAATATACTACAGATTGTATGCAGGGAGGTGCATAATTGCTGCAGGTAATGCAGGTCATCGGGCGTGCGCGGTGTGCGCCATGTTGAACCTGTCTTATTCAAATCAATACAGATACGGCATTCTATAATAAAACGCAAAAGCTTGTAAAGATATTTGTTGCTCTTTCTCGCTGAAATGGCTGAACAGATTTGAATGAAATTTATCATATCCGTTATCTGGTTCTTAAAAGTCAATGTCCAGAAATCTTAAAATTGATTTGGCAATGCATCGATATACCCAATAATGTTGTTATAATGTCAGAACTTTCCTTTAATGTAAATTTATAGAATGCTTAAGCTTAGGTCGTATTATTTTAATTCGATAACTGTGCGTAAGAGAGTGCCCTTAGTACGATTTCGAGCTCACGAAAACTATCATAGTTTTCGTAATTGTAAATTATGTTTCTATATCCATTTTGTTAAAAAGTAACCAAATATTCTTAAAATTTAAGAAGAGGCAAACGATTTAATGATAGAATTTTAACACTGTTTTTATTTTAGTCCTTTTTGTTATTTTAGTCTTACAAATCATTACAACTTCTATTATATCTTTAATAACAATTGAGTAATAAACAGTTTAGGTTATTCAGTTAATTCTTGGCAAATTGTTAGAAATGCGGCCAATTCTGTAGGAAACTCCTATTGATACCACTTTAACAATTGTACCCAACAATCGATACGCACCGACCGGCAATTTGTGATACCTCTGAGACCTAACTGGTTCCGAGAAATGTTACTATATACTATGTAGTTGTACGAGAATAACAACTATTTGTACCTTTTTGCATGGAAAAATGAATGTTGTCATTAAATATTACAAGATAGAAATAGAATTAACAAACATAAGAAAAAAAGAGTAAAAATTTAATAATAATAATAACTTAATAATAATAACTTTATTTGGAACAAGTGCAATGTACATAAAATTATGAATCGTTAAATCTGCTTTAGTTTTACAAAAACTGTGTTGCAGAATTAAATAATTTTTTTTTTACCTTTTTGCGTGGAAAAATGAATGTTGTCATTAAATATTACAAGATGGAAATAGAATTAACAAAGAAAAGAAAGAAAGAGTAAAAATTTTAGGTTCGACAAGGAGGTTCTTTAGTCCTACAGAAAATGGGTTAAATATCGACACTGTCACTTATGCAAAAAACAATTTTTTTTCAGGATGAGCGTTTAAAACTTTAACATCCCAAAACATACAATATTTAAAGATTTTTACGTGATACAGCTTAGCTATTCATCTAAAAAAAAATAAAAAAAAAACTTTAAATATTGTATGTTTTGGGATGTTAAAGTTTTAAACGCTTCTCCTGAAAAAATGATTTTTGAAGTTATACTTCTTTAGGCGCATGAAAAAATGATGAGAGTGAAATTTTAAGATGCGCGCGCATCACTGTAACACAAAAAATTAACAGCATGAAGTTGGTCGCTAAAGCGAAGCTGTTACTTTTGTGTTTACCGCACATTAAGAAAATCTACCAACAAAATAGAAATAGAATCTCTATTTAGTGGGTGCTAACGACTGCATTGTGAAGGCCATTCAAAAGTATTTATTAATCTGGAACAACGGAACCAAAGCGCGATTCAGGAAACTACAGCGCCATCTCTTGACCATTGGTGTAGTAGAACCAAAAACCACATCTTTATTTTTTGTAATAAAGTAACAGTTATAGGTATTCATATTAATAATATCAAAAGTATTTATTAATCTGGAACAACGGAACCAAATTATATTCAGTAGCGATTTTAATTGAATATTTTGATTATTTATTTATTTTTTCAAATTAAAACTGAACTTTATTGACTGTGTCCTTTTCCAGACTTTTATTATTTGCATGCAATTAAAAACTAATTTTAAACGATGTCAAAGAAGGATAACTTCTCACGCGCCTACATAAGTACACGCACCCATTTTTTTTGCATAAGTGACAGTGTCGCACCGGGGCGGGGTTGCGATATAATGAAATGCTATGGAACCTATGCTTACTGCCAGAAACGGCAACACCAAAAGTAAAATTTCACCTTGGTTTTCTCTAAAGTAGTGGTGGTGGCTTCCATTCAAGTGAAAGTTTCGCTTTGTATTTCCCTTATTATTACGTTTGCAAATATAGTAACTCGGAGGAGCTCGATGGCGCAGGTGGTTAGCACGTTCGGCTGCGATCGTTGTAGTTAAGCAACTTTCGCAGTGGTCAGTCATTGGATGGGTGACCAAAAAATTATATCTCGAGTTCCTCCGTGCTTCGGAAGGCATGTTAAGCCGTTGGCCCCGGTTGCACCTGCAGTCGTTAGCACCCGCCAATCCGCACTTGGCCCGCGTAGTGGGTCATGGCCCAATCTCCCTATTCCATCCATAGGGAAGGCCTGTGCCCCAGAGGCTGATGATGATGATGATGAAATATAATAACAAAGATTCTTTATTCAAATTAGAAGCATAAGACAACTCTTTTCAACAGTAAATTATTTCGCCAGTTCCCAGTTTTCTTACCGAGTAGTCTTACCAGTTGAACTACTGGGAATTTCCTTCCCAATAGACTTTAGACTTACCAGTAAAACTAAACTCCCAATAGTCCTACTCTTATTTAGACCTATGTAATTGATAGATATTTTGAGACACATTCGTCAGATTCCTTTTTCGTCAGAATAAATAATAGGCTGTTTTTTTCGGACTTAAATGGAATTTTGGTAATTTTCCGCTTTCGTCAGAATAAATTATAGGCTGCGTTTTTTCTGTCAAATTTTAGATTCAGGATTAAGTTTTATAGGCAATGGTAAACTAGAAATTGTATTTTTTATAAAAATAATATTAAAACAAGATTACTATTATACTCAAAACCTTTTAGTCATATATACTCTCTTGGTACTTGATATAATGATTTGATTACTTGATAAACTAAATAAAGCTACTATCTATAAATTGCGAGCGCTATGTTTTTTTAAATTTTGATAAATGGGGAAACAAAACACCAGCGAAGTCTTAGTATCAGTGTCTATTGGGAAGAAAATTCCTAGTAGTTCAACTGGTAAAACCACTCGGTAAGACTACTGGGAACAGGGGATTTTATTTCCTACCACCAGTTAAGGATTTTTTATTTCAACATCAATGTATGAATAATATTTACAAATACTTTTGCAGCTAAAATCCTACTGTTCTACCTGATCTTCTATGCGGTGCTTGTGGGCTTCTTCGCGGCCATGCTGGCCATCTTCTACCAGACCCTGGACTCCAAGATGCCCAAGTGGCAGCTAGAGGGCTCGCTCATCGGCAATAACCCAGGTAAATAGGTTACCTTAGGGGGCGTCCATAAATTACGTCAGATGTTTAAGGGGGGGAGGGGGTCGAGTCAAATCTCATCTAATCTTTCGTTGGAGAGAGGGGGAGTCTCGGCAAATATCACGCATTTTTTTTCTGATTGATACAAAAAAAAATACTATTTTGATCCATTTAATGCAGATTGTACATGCATAAGATTTAATCTTAAGCGTAATCGTGATACGGTTAAGATCATTCTCTAATTCTTTCGAAAGAAATAACTCTCATCAATATTGATTACTAGTCTTAACTAGTCGTGAATAAAAGCACGAGACAATTAAATTTTTCTCTTTTTACAATAATAATCCAACGCGTTTACTTAGGAAACCCACATTTTGAAAAATCTCACGTGAGATTGGGGGATGGGGGAGGGGGTTGAATAAAATCTCACGACATCTCACCAGGGGGGGAGGGAGGGACAGAAAATTAAAAAAAAAACACCTCACGTAATTTATGGACGCCCCCTTATAAGACACTGCAGCTATTCAGTTTTGTGCGGTTACTACAAAACCATCCATGTGCGTGTCGTGCCACGCGTAGTGTAGGATTACGTTGTTTCCCGTCGTTACCACAATAGGTATATTTCAGGAGTCTTTATTGTTTTTATTTGAACTTTTATTATTTTTCCAAATTTACTTCTGTCACTTTCTTCGCGTGATTGATATACATATCTCCACGAAATTACAGCTCTCTAGCGCCAACATTCGCCAAGCAAAACATTGGACGCACAACCAGACAGGCGGACATGACGAAACTATAAGGGTTCTTTGTCAGGACTGCGGATATAACAATATAGGCTACTCCGTGGGCCACTACAGTCTATTGACGCTAACGCTATCCAGCATTTGGGCCATTATCTACCCTGACCCCCATCTCCTACCCCGTGGAGTGTGGAATTTTACACATCGACAGAAATACAACACCACCAAAAAGGAAGTGTTATTTCGCTGCTGTCTTCTGTAAGGGTCTTAATAATTCAGTCTCCAAAAATTTTACCGAACTAAGGAATTTGGTTGGATTTAAAGGACATTGTTCAGCGTCCATACATAGTTAGCCTAAGAACCAATAATCATGAAATATTATTTTCTAGGTTCTTAAATCGTAAGTAAATGACTGTAAAAACAAAGATTATTGACGGACACTTCTGAGAACTTAAATTATTAGGAAAACTTAAAATTTTTTGAGGTTATGTTTAATATTCAATGAAACATAGGTCAACCTATGAATTTAGTATAAACTCAGTATGAAGTGAATTAATATTACAAGTAATTCATTTTATTCGGTGCGATTTTAAAGAAGAACTATTATGAAAAACTTGGTTAGGTAGGAATCATGAATAAAATAAAAACTGTAGTTTTGCTTCTTTTTTGTTGACTATTTTTCACATAGTTGTATCATATTTCAATATTGTATTTATTTGTATATCACATGTATATTGTGTAAATATGCAGCGTGAATGTGTATCGAGTGTTGTGTTCTTGAATAATTAAGCAGTATGATCCTCTCAGGATGTTGTGGCACTGGTTCACTAGCACTTGGCTATAGGGGCTCTTCTCTTTGGTAACATCGATGGCATATTAGATAGCCAAAATAGTTAAATTTAAGGAAAAACAATCGCAAATAAACACACAACAGGTAATCCGAAACGAGAATGCACTTTCCGGTATAATAAACTACTCTTTGGAATGTACGAATGCCACAGATTACTACGAATGCAAACTGCATGCACCACAACCACAGAATAACGAGTTTTATGCCGGCCCTTCACTTGACAACAGTTTGTCCTTGTCATGCTTAATAAGGAATGAAAAGGATCGACTGATGTCATGTTTTAAAATAGCAAATACGAATAGCCAAGTGAAGTGCCGGCATTAGGAAGAAAGAGTGTTTTGTTTGCAGCGCTGCCATAGATTATACACATAAAATGGTATTTATTGTCTCAGATTATTTTTTAACTTTTTAATTTAGCTTACTTAACTGGAAGTGTCCGTGACAATCTAAATACTGATAATTATCGCAAAAAATATACTAAGAATTATCATAAATGCCAAATTGGTGTTGATTCTTAGGCCAATTTTAACATTGTCCTTTCTATCTAACCCTATTATGATAAGCGATCACCTAGAAGAAAGTACGATTTTATGCTTTTTGTCTATGGTCCAGGTCTTGGGTTCCGGCCGATGCCAGACTCGGACAACGTGGAGAGCACGCTGATCTACTACCGCGCCAACGACAAGGGCTCCGTGCTCAAGTGGGCCACCGTCATCGATGACTACCTCGAGCGTAAATATTGTATAAAATAATTATACACTTATTGACAAGAATCTAGAACTATACGTTCACGCTGATCTACAACCGAGCCAACATCAAGGGCTCCGTGCTCAAGTGGGCCAGCGTCATCGATGAATACCTGGAGCGTTAGTATAGTTTAACATCCATACACTTATTGACAAGCATCTAGAAGTATAAGTACACCCTGATCTAATACCGCGCCAACCACAACGGCTTCGTGCTCAAGGAAAAACAAGCCAAAACTTTTAAATTTATCGATAAAGATGTGAAAATCTGAAAGAACTGTTGAAATACCACACATTAAATTTAATAATGATTGCCAAACAAAAAATAGCGGGCCTGAGAGGATAGCCTTGCTGGCCGCCAACCAATGAATGCAAAAGGTTCTTTTTCAAAATAAGTTTAGTAGGTTTGCTGAATCACAAGGATAGGTATTTTCTTATTTCCCTTCTTTCATTCTTTCTAATTGACCAAAACATTTCCATACAAAGCAGTCTAAATGAAAATTATTGATTTTAGTTTATTCAATTTAGGATGTTACAAGCACTCATGAATAGACTTAGTTATTACGTTAGTTTTATTAGTTAGTTAGTTATTATTACGTTAGTTAGTTAGTAATTACTTTCGCAGCACGGAGGGACTCAATATAATATTTTTTTGGGGACCCATTACCAGCCATTGCAAAAGTTGCTTATTAACATCCATGAACGCTCTAACAACTTGCACCATCTTCCGAGATTTTTGTATCTCAGAAGTTACGCCATCAGTTCGTAAATCTGCGGCGGGAGATCTTGTACGTAAAAAGCAACTGCAAGAATCTAAATAGAATCTAATAGTATTGTTACGTCTGAATCATCAGAATACCGCAAGAAGGGCAGCGGCAGCGGCGAGGCAACAGGCGCCGAGAACCGCGTGGCGTGCAACCCCACCTCGGGGTCGCGCGACCTCGGCGAGAAGCAGGTGTGCGACGTGCCCGTCGACGAGTTCCATCCTTGCACATCTGCCAACCAATACAACTACGAGGAGGCCGGCCCCTGCGTCTTCCTCAAGCTGAATAAGGTGTGACTTGATTTTAAGCATTAAACTGCAAGATTTTTAACACCGTCTCCCATTAATGTACCTACGGCTGGAATATAGGACTTTCCTATGGATGGAATAGGGAGAGATCCAGTCCAGCCAGTCCAGAGCGGATTGGTGGGTGCTAACGAATGCAGATGCAGCCGGGACCTACCTTCCGAAGCAGGAGGGACTCAAGATAATATTTTTTTGGGTACCCATTACCAGCCATTGCAAAAGTTGCTTAACATCCATGAACGCTGTAACAACTTGCACCATCTTCCGAGATTTTTGTATCTCAGAAATATGTTGCTAGAATATATTCAATTCCGTCTAATAGATATCTTGGGCCTAATCGAATTTTTAGATATTTAAAAATGTTCAGTACCTGAAAACTTGTTAAGGGTTTTTTTCGTGTCTTGCTGAGTATTGTTTGTGTTGTCTTTTTTAATTGATGGGTTGCATTCAACACACTAAACTTACTCTAATAATATCTTTAAATATATTGTACTCTGTAATGTTTAATTGAATCTGTTATTTATTCAAAATATGGCATCTAATTAATAACTAATCATCAAATGTAAATGGTTTCAGATATTCAACTGGATGCCCAGTCCCTACAATAACACCGAGGACTTGCCCAGCAACATGCCTGAGGATCTGAAGCAACACATTAAGATGGTGGTACGTATCTAACTAAAAACATCAGTACTCTCATGAAAACCTAGGAAATTCAGATGTTTTAATTGTTATTTCTTCTTTCAAATGTTTAATACTTGTAAAAGTATTCATTTGTCATTGTGGGTTACCTATAATGTGAAGAGATGGCGCTGCCTTGCAGCTTAAGAATTGCTAGAAGAATTTCGATGCGGTCCGTGAGGGCCGCGGTAGCATAATTGGTCAGTGCATTCGCCCGGATTGCGAAGGGTGCAGGTTCGAGTCCCGTCTGCTGCCTGGTCCGCGTGGAATTTTTTCTAATTATATTTTCTTTAAATTCAGATGTGTCCACCAGGGGAAATACTCCTTCGGTTCATAGAAAATATCAGCTAATAATACATATTTGGGAGTGCTTTTATTACTGTCCGAGTAATTTCATTAAAATCCACATGGTCGGAAATTGGTTTTGTGGGAAATACAGCAGCCACATTCCTAGTGTTGCAAGTAGTTATGATGGCATCTTTTGGATCAATTATAAAATCGAAAATTACTGCTGAAAAGGCACCTCATGCTGCTTTATGCCATGTTTTAGAAGGCACGTAAAGTAAGAATGCAGAATAGCCACACAAAAGGTACAAACTGCATCCGTGGTGGGATAAGGACTAATTTTCTTCATAGAATCATACATAAGTGTTCTACAAATACTCTAATTCAAGTTCATAACCTATTCATCAAACATTGATTTTCTTGGGGCGAATTGTTTTTTTCTTGATGAGTGCTGACTCAAGCCCGCTTCAAGCATGTTCACTACTCGGGCGAATGCTCTGATCAATATGCTACCGAGACCTTTATAGACGAGTCTAATTTCTTCTAGTATTTCTCAGGTTGCAAGGCAACTCGCTCATCATACTAATATCATCTCTCTAAAGATCATCATCAGCCTATTAATGTCCCCACGTTTGCGACACAAATCTTTCAAATGAATGGAATAGGGAGCTTGGACCATGATTAGGTATCGACTTAACACTTCCGCTATCGATTCCCACCTTTTAAAGATATTCTTAAAAAATAGTGTCTGGATTATTCTCTGCCTCTGATTAATTTCCGCTACTCTTTCCGTCCCTCCAGTCGGGCAAGCCGGAAGCCAACACGGTGTGGGTGTCGTGTGAGGGCGAGAACCCCGCGGACGTGGAGAACATCGGGCCGGTGCAGTACATCCCGCGCCGGGGCTTCCCCGCCTTCTACTACCCCTTCACCAACAAGGAGGGCTACCTCAGCCCGCTGGTCGCCGTACTCTTCGAGAAGCCGAGGAGTGAGTGGATTCTAGTCATCTTTAAAGTCGAAACCGTAGTTGAGAGTACACGTTCAAGTTCTGATTGATGAGTATCAAAAGTACAATACTATCGGTCAAGTCAGAGAAGTGCTTTATTGAGTTACATAGCATATTGTCATAATATTTTGTTTTCACAAAACAAGAGAAATTTTTACGTCATATTGTCAAATGCCAAATAAATAACATTAGGAATTTGAAGAAACAACCTTTACGAACTAACTTTAACTACCTACTAAATAATAAAAAAGCCCGTCATCTGGAGTTCATTAATTTATATTTACACTAGCGGCCCGCCCTCGCTTCGCTTCGGTGTAGAGCTGAAGTGTAGACTACAGTTTTTGTTCTCAGGCTTGTATTATACACAATGACATTCATCTATGATTCTTCTTATACCTGCGTTTAAAATTGACAAAGTTTCATACAAATATTCATTCCCTATTTTATCCCCTTGGGGGTAGAATTGATCAAAATCCTTTCTTAGCGGATGCCTACGTCATAACATCTACTTGTATGCCAAATTTCAGCCCGATCCGTCCAGTGGTTTGGGCTGTGCGTTGATAGATCACTATGTCAGTCAGTTAGTCTCCTTTGAGTTTTATATATATAGATAGAAATATTTAAAATTACAAAGCTTAAAACCACTTAATGTCTAAAAACTTTGAATCATTTAAAAATCTAAGTACTTTAATAACTATTTGTATGCACATGGTTTTGAAAGCAGTTAGTCCTATCTGATTTACTCGGTCGAATCCTGCGTAACTTTACAAACTTTGCGGAAGCTCAAAAAGGAAGATTTGATTTTTATAGAAAACTAGCGGCCCGCCCTCGCTTCGCTTCGGTGTAGAGCTGAAGTGTAGACAACAGTTTTTGTTCTTAGGCTTGTATTATACACAATGACATTCATCTATGATTCTTCTTATACCTGCATGCAAAGTCTCAGCCCGATCGGATCGGATTAAAATTTACAAAGTTTCATTTTTTGTTTTAAATTGAATGACGTTGACATTCGTTACGTTATATTTTTCAATCTTTCTGAAAGATTTTCTTTATATTTTTTTCCGTAAGAACCTTGTACAGAGTATTAGAAAACTACAAAAAAAAAATCATACAAATCGGTCAAGCCGTTTTCATGTTATGTCGTGACAACGGAAAACGGGTTTCATTTTTATATATATAGATGTTATTTTTAACTATAACGTTTTGATCATTGCAGCGGGCGTGCTGATCAACATCGAATGCAAGGCGTGGGCAAAGAACATCAACTACGACCGCTACGAGCGGCGCGGCAACGTGCACTTCGAGCTCATGGTGGACCGCGGCTAGAGCGGGGACTACTCTCAACGCAACCTCGACCGAGCTTCTGATACTTTCGAAATGCTCCCATGACACAATAAATTTAAACGAACGCTCTCTCGATAAAGCGCCTGCGCTGCGTTAAGCGGGAGTACGTATCGGACTCGGTCGGTTTGTTTCATTTTATTTCATAGAGCAGGCGTGAGGCGGGTCTCCCGTCGTAGTGCTGCTCTAGGAAATCCCATGAAACTGCTCGTGGAGCGCACGTCTATACCGTGCTACCACCTAACGCAGCGCAGGGCCTAAAGCAGTGGGTTCTGAGGGCCTGCTACAAAAATATAAACGATAATTAAAACGAAGTTTGTCATTCAATTGTTTTTAACTTAGACTTTAACGTGTTCAGATTCTAGTTCGAAAATTTAAGCATTTAAACGACGAACATCGGCTGAATACTGTTTATATTTTTGATAGTAAGCCATCAGAGCAAAATCTCTAGCACTTCTTGCAGTAATGCGTAGAACTGGCGTATTACCAATCTCTAAAACAATGTTTTACGTTGCAGTAGAGTAATCAATATGAAATTTTATCACCATGTCGATCGGTTGATAATTTCCGATTTCACTATTAGAGTTTCGGCGACGGACACGGCGTCTGTTATATCTAACAAAAATTTTAACATTATTCTATGTATTTTGGTATTCAGGAAACAACGTCGAGTTCGTCCATACAACTTGTCTAACAGCCAAAAAATTAAAATGCCAGTTAGTGAATCGCAAGGCTGTAGAATGCTGACATTGTCACAGATACGTAGAAAAACCACATAACAATAAAATTGATAAATGGCAACAAAAAAAAATGCTGTATGTAAGCATGCTTTAAATGGACCAGTAAATTTGACAGGGTAGCATTACTCAATGACGTTAATGAGTAAGGATTGTGATTGGAAATTAATTTCTATGGTCAGATAATGACATAATTTGAACGGATGTCCATTTCTTTTCCTTTTCTTGTGTATATATAATTCGCTATACATTAATGTGAATGTACAGTGAATCACCACAAAATATCGAACTTTTAAAGTAAGCGAGTGAAACTAAAATGACCAACGAACGTAGTTTGAGGATAAGCCCCCTTCGTACGACCGACGACTGATTTTAAGTCCATTTCAAATAAAAATGTTTGTGGTTATTCTACGTAAAGAGTAGTTATAGCGCCAGATTTTATTCCCGTTGCAAAAAAAAATTCAAACAGAAAAATCTAAGAGCGTTTCAAAACCATCCGAAGCTTCGGTTACACACAAGGAGAGCAGTCACTCTGATTCAGTTTGTATGTTCTGTCTCTGCTCACTACTAGACGAGGAACAGCGACAGAGCATATAAATTCAGATTCGTCTCCGATAGTTCGTGAATGAGCCGGCCGGCGGACCACCCTGGCAGACCTCCAGTCGTCTCTTTCCAACACAACGAAATCTGGTCAGCTATTTCTTGTGGAAGAGGCGGGAGATTAGTAACGGCTTTTTCTTTGCATCTTTTTAGAGAGATGTGGTGTAAATGGAAGTTGTCCTCTTCCCCCCCAAGACACTTCTGTGATAAAATTGTTCAGTGTGGGAAAGAGACGGCTGCAGCGATCTCAGCGCCTCCTGGCGGTCGCAGCCGCGCCATAGCAATAGCCACATAGTTGGCAGTTACTTTATATTCGTTTTAGAATAAGCCGAGAGAGGCCACTAAGTTAAGTTTCGTTTCCACGCTTCGAGTGAAAGTCTAAATTATTGATATTTATTATATTTATTATTAATTATGTAATGTTTTTCTGGACGATGTGTCAATAAACACGCAATAGTTGATTCCATTTAGGGGCGCGCTGTGTTTTATTTACCTGTTTAACCATTAATTTCACGCGGTCAAAGACGTCAATTTAATGCTTGTCAAAGTTACGTACGTGTTGTTAAATCCTCTCCATATCTATTGCAGAAGAGAAACACGATCAAAATTGATAAAACTTAAAGTTAATTGACGTCTCTAATTGCGGATGTGAATCCTTTTCATGGTATAATTTCTAAAAAAATATCAGTTCTACAAATGTGAAATGCTTGTACGTTTTTGGTGTTGGTTACTTTGTAATATTCAAGTAGCATTTACTGCATAAAATTGAGATAATTTCCCGTAAACTGGGGTTCAATCGTGATTAATAGAAAGGTTATTTAGACTAGCGACTGCCTGCGACTTGGTGCGCGTTAATTTAGTTTTTAAGAATCTCAGAGGAACTTAATTTTGTTTCCAGGATAAAGAGTATCCTATGGTTATTATTATTTTGTTTTAAGCATTTAACTGCTAGGTTTAAATCTAAAGAAAAGTTTTACTAGTTTGTTTGACATTGTGGGTTACCTACAATGCGAAGAGATGGCGCTGCCTTGCAGCTTAAGGCTAGGAAAATTTCGATGTGGCCATCAGGGCCGTGGTAGCATAATTGGTCAGTGCATTCGTCCGGATTGCGAAGGGTGCGGGTTCGAGTCCCGTCCGCTGCCTGGTCCGTGTGGTTTTTTTTTTCTAGTAAAACTTTTCTTTAGGTCCCAGGTCCCAAACTCGTACCAAATTTCATCCAAATCCGTTAAGTAGTTTTTGCGAGATTGAGTAACAAACATTAAAACAACAATCATACAAACTTTCACATTTATAATTTTAGTAGGAAGGATAGGATGCTTGATAGTGCCCTAACATATAGAATAGACGCTTGCAATACTGGACTATCAGGCATTGTCCTAATACAACGCGATAACGCGAATGAGCGATGCGATCATCGTACGATTCGACGATCAAACATATTGATCTAGAATAGGTGTCCTAATGGGCGATCGCGCGATGCATTCGCGCGACTAAAATGTTTAAAAATCTATTCGCGCGAACTTAGTTCACGCGAACGCGCAATCAAACCTATTAATGATGAATAGATGTCCTAACTGAACCGGGATGATCGCGTCGCGTCGATAGGAAGCGGGGAGAGGGGCAGGGCTAACCCGTTCCGTATTCGCGTTCTATTAGGACACCCAGTTCGCGATCACGCGATGGTCGCATCGTTTAATCGCGCGATGATCGCGTTATCGCGTTGTATTAGGACAATGCCTCAGCCTCCAGTTGCCTACCCTAAGAGCTCTTGTCAAAGAAACCATTTCAATATTTGCAAATATTCTACATTAACTTACAATAAGAAGAATAAATCGACTGTTTACTTCTATTGAAAATAGTCAAAATCTTTTCTAAGAGGGTAAACGATGCGTACAAAAATTACAATTTTTTACAAAACATATGAAAGGGCTCTTAATAACAAGCGCCTACGCCTCATCCCAAATGGCAGCATGCGTTCAATAAATAAATATCTCTTATCTATTAGACAAGTCCGTCCGTCCGTCCGTCCGTCCGTGGTGCTGTTTCAGCGGCCAAACCGTAAGAGATAGATAAAGAGAATGTTTAAGTTATAAGTTGAGAATAGTCTGATAAGACTACAAACCGGATGTGAGTAACGTAGCACTTCCGGTTTTCGAGAAATCACGTGATTTCTATTTCAAACGAAACCACACAAAATCTCCGAAGTTCTCAATTAATTAAATACATTTTTTTTTTGGTGAACATTTGGTTCACTGGTTTGCTAGTTTCTAACTAATTAGCCTAGCCCCAAAGTAAGCACTGAAAGGCTTGTGTTATGAGATACTCGGGTAATGGATAGAATACATATATTGATATGATACACATTAAGTATTTTATTTATCTAGAAATACATATGAACATTCATTACCATGAACAAGAGGAGCTCGGCGCGGGTGGTTAGCGCGTTCGGCTACGATCGTTGAAGTTAAGCATCTTTCGCAGAAGTCGGCCATTGGATGGGTGACCAAAAATCTTCTATCTCGAGTTCCTCCGTGCTTCGGAAGGCACGTTAAGCCGTTGGTCCCGGCTGCGTTTGCAGTCGTTAGCACCCGCCAATCCGCATTGCGCCCGCGTGGTGGGTCATGGTCCAATCTTCCTATTCCATCCATAGGGAAGGCCTGGGCCCCAGCATTGAGGATATTAATAGGCAGATGATGATGATGACTAAGAGCAAATGCTCGTATTCGTACGTTACGTTACGTTTAGTTACATTTCACGGCAGCATTATACTGAGACAGGGTCCTGATTGACCAATATTATAACTATGTTAGGTTTTTATGTTTTTTTTTAAGCATTTTACTGCTAGATGTTTAAATCTAAAGAAAAGTTTACTAGAAAAAAATCCACGCGGACCAGGCAGCGGACGGGACTCGAACCCGCACCCTTCGCAATCCGGGCGAATGCACTGACCATTATGCTACCACGGCCCTATTCGCCGCGTCGAAATTTTCCTAGCCTTAAGCTGCAAGGCAGCACCATCTCTTCGCATTGTCTTGCAGCTTAAGGCTAGGAAAATTTCGGTGGCAACGTAGGCCAGCGCGCGTGGTCCTCTGAAGAAAAGGTGATGGAGGGAGGAGGGAGAATAACTCCTCAGACCACTCGCCGTGGTATAGTCGGTAGAATGCGGTAAATGATGCCACATCGCGGCGTAATTGTAGAGACTCGAGTTTCTTAGTTACCTCTTCATCGCCAATAATGCGGGCAGGATCGAGTAAGCACTTAGCGGAGCCATCCCAGAGGTGCGAGCAACAAGCACAGTTGATCGGGCGTGAAAAACTGCCGCATCTTGATCAGGACTCTGAGTTTGCGCGAAGCTGTTTTGATCACGGTTTCGATGAAGTCCTTTGGATTCAGGTCTGAGCGAACTTCCATACTGAGCATGGTAATGTTTCTCTGTAGCGCCAGTGTTGTGCCCTAAAGAGAGGGATGGGGAAGGAATGACGATGTTTTTGCCGTGAAAGCGCAAGTCTGAGTTTGGGACAGCCTCGCGAACTGGTTAGGAACGCTCGGGCCCCTGTACTGTGCCACGGGCGGCCAGCGGGACAGCCGTTTCTACGGGTCTCCCTGGCCAGTGGGTCGCTGCAGTCCTCCCGGCATCGGTTCGACGGATACCTCCACAGGACCGAATCCGTCGCGGCAATTTCCACTCGAGCTCTGGTTGTACGCTGGCTCGCACACTTCACGGGTTTTTCACTATGCGTACGGTGGTAACAAACTAGGTGAGTGTTAGGCACCCTACCACCAGAAGAGCAGATGGAAGCTCTGATATCCCTCAGTCGCTTCTTACGACACCCGCGGGAAGTGAAGGGGCGGTGAGTGGTATTCTTTCTCCGTCACCGCACTGATAAAAATTGGAATATTTATTAGTTAAAAAAAATGGTTGCCTGTAAAGTCGGTTTTACGGGCGAAGATTTTACGTGACAACGTCTTTTTCTCGGTAGAATATTTATTGATATGAATATAATTAAATTGCACAATAGGAACAAGGAATTGAATGAAAATAAGAATTGCACAAATTTTAACTATAGAAATATATTTTGTTTACTAAAACATTGTACATGTAAACTTAAACTTAACACGAGAGACTCATCGTAACGTTACCGAGCGTTACACTTTTTCATAAGTGACTCCCAGCCGCAACCTAATTTAAGACGTTGTCACGTCAAAACATAAATATATACAATATGAATTATAATTAAGTATTTTAACAATAGGTATAAACATAATTTTATGTAAATATTTTTGCGACGATTGATAGACACGTTATCTGAGAACTTTTCTCCCACTGCCATAATAAATGGGGTGGGAGGGGGAGACTAAATAGATTTGTAGCTGTAAGGAACGTCGTAGTTGTACCTACAAAAGGGGTCAATGACATGGGAACACGTTCAATTTATTTATATATATCAACACATTCGCTCAGAGGAGGATTTGCATTAAATGAGGTTGTATACATTGTCCAACGGTAAAAATTACGAGCCATATAGAATACAGTATATATACATGGCGCCGCGTAGTATATCTTTTACAGGTTTTTTGACGTGACAACGTCTTAAATTAGGTTGCGGCTGGGAGTCACTTATGAAAAAGTGTAACGCTCGGTAACGTTACGATGAGTCTCTCGTGTTAAGTTTAAGTTTACATGTACAATGTTTTAGTAAACAAAATATATTTCTATAGTTAAAATTTGTGCAATTCTTATTTTCATTCAATTCCTTGTTCCTATTGTGCAATTTAATTATATTCATATCAATAAATATTCTACCGAGAAGAAGACGTTGTCACGTAAAATCTTCGCCCGTAAAACCGACTTTACAGGCAACCATTTTTTTTATTTCGGTCGAACCTCCATGGAAACTGTTTTAATCAATTTCATACTAAAAACTAAAAAGCCAAAGGATGTAGTTCTCATTTTCACCATACGCACGTGGCGCCATTTGGAAATGCGCGCTATTTTCTTAATAGAAAAAGTTTGTTAAATTACTTAAATTAGCTACAGTGTTCTTGCAAATGTGTTGAAATGAAATGAATGAAATGAAAAGTCATTTATTCAGTCTAGGCTGTTACAAGCACTTGTGAAGATCAAGAAGCTACGCCATCGGTTCGCAAAACTACGGCGGGAGACCTTGTACTGAGAAGAACCGGGAAGAAACTCAGCAAGGGCTGCTTTTTTCTCCCTGTATTGTTATATACAGAGTCGTCAAGTTGAAAAATGACTTCAGAGATACGTCTGAAGTTACCTTCCATTACATCTTTTAGAATAAACATATATAGTTACAATAAATTTTATAGTTAACATTATATTTAGTATATAGGAAGCGTCATTAAGGTACAATATTACTGTTATGAAAAATGACTAATACCCATTAAACAACAAATTATAAGAAACACTATGTCCATGCATATTGTTGAATTGAATAACGTTGTATGACGTGCGGGATTGGTATTTACAAACCCGTGGTAAGCCCTCAACTTTTTGTAATGTCCAACTTACCTTTTTTTTGATTTTTTTGCGGCGGATTAGAAGACTGGAATAATATAAACGATATAATCCAGTCTAGCACTGGACTGGACTGATTCGCTGGTCTACAGGACTGGAATAATGTAAACCGGGCATTAAGTGAGTTAAAGGCCCTTATTACAGAATGACAACTAAGTGTTGATCTTTACTTGAGTACAGTTAGGCCGTATACAGAAAGAAAGCCGAAAGCCGATCGGCGCTTATCGGAGCTTATCGGCGCCGATCCTTCCTACATAAAGGAAGCCGATTAAAGCAGATCAAGCAAAATGTCGGACTCATCGGACGATGATTTGGTTTTGTTAGAAAATGTTTATTTAAAAATGCGAAAAACAGCTATATATATATATATATATATATATGTATATGTGTGTGTGCTATATATAGCAACATCCCTTTCTTAATATACTCAAGACTAGATCAATCACTGAGAATCTTTCTATAATACGAACCTTAGTTACTCAGAAATAATATTGAATGCGTCATTGACGAATTCTTGGAAAATGTTCCTACTGTCCGAACGGTTATGAATTTTCGCAATGTTATGTAAAATGCCCTACTATGCCCCGCTATACAAGGTTGCCTCACGTCGCGATATTGTAACTTAGCCAAAATTAGTTATCCTTACTAATATTAAAATGTGCAACTTGTCTGTCTGT
The DNA here is from genome assembly GCA_902850365.2 of Chilo suppressalis. Lineage (NCBI taxonomy): Eukaryota > Metazoa > Arthropoda > Insecta > Lepidoptera > Crambidae > Chilo > Chilo suppressalis. Next base: position 3,090,235 of record OU963896.1, on the reverse strand, counting down.
CTACCAGTCAGTGTGTTATCTTTTCACCCTTATACCGCTGAATTGATGAAGATGAAATTTGGTATAGAAATAGTTTGAGTCTCGGGAAAGGACATAGGAATGTTTTTATTCCATAAATCATCCATCATTTCAGGGGGTGAAAATAGAAGTTTGGACAAGAAACCAATTTTTCCACTCAGATGAAGTCACAAGCCTCGTAATTATTATATTTGTAATTTAGCAAATGTATAAAAATAGTATGTAAGAAAAAGTACTCGTGTTCCCATGAGGAATACTTAATCATCAACTATAAGTCGCGACACGAAACTCTAGCGCTGTCTGTCCGTTATTGCGCAGAAGTAAAAATTAAGATGTGTTGGGGGGATACGAGGTGCGCGGGTGCGCGGGTGCGTTGCGCCGATTGGCTCTCCAGTCGTACCCATGCGCAGCTATCCCTGACGCGTTCTGTTTAGCGCTAAAGTTACGTGACGACACCTACAGGCCTACTCTATTTCAACGACGAAATTTCGCATGTTCCTTACTCTGTTTCTATTTCATTTCGAAAATTCGTTCGTCCGAAAATAGTTTGACATTTAAATTCTCTAAGCCTACTCTAAATCACAAAACTTTTGAACTAAAAGTTGAATTTGACAGATAATCGTTCGAAATTTTAACCTCAAATTGACGAAATGTAAAGTGTTACCTTTTCATTTTCGTTTTGGGATTTTTGTTTCAATTAAACCTAAAATTACTACTAGAGTATTTTTAATTAAGGCTGCTTAGCGTGAGGAACATTTTTTAATATGAAAAATTTACAAATAAATCAATTTTTTGTTTATTATTGTATTGCCAATACTTCAAAGTGTTACACGACAAATTTAGGTTAGGTACAAAGGTATAATTATGATAAAATTCTCACATACTTCTGCTGCACTGGACAATAAACAGTGTGGAATTTGTCGTTTTGTAATAAACCTCAAGTCTTTAGCTAAATCACAACATTACTGACGCTACGGCCCACAATTTAAACTAAGATAATTAATATTTGCACGCCATTTGAAATAGTGAAATAGGCTTAAGTGCAATGTTTTGGGTGACCAACCTATGTGATGTAGCTCATCTACCCTATTTACGGCATATTAATGATTTCATTTCATTTATTCATTTAAGATAGCTACTAGGTAAAAATATCTTCAAAATGTTTCAAACATTCCACATTTCTTCACAAAATATGCAAGTGAACATTTGCCAAATATAACTAAAACTAGTTTTAACGGGTTAATGCACGAACTTTATTTATTTATTCACGTTTCGCAGCCTTTTCAGATCTGCATCGTCAGAATAATGGTCAGTTTTATTTAATGAGTGATGTGCGTGAAAACCTAAGAAACAAATTTGCGAAATATATTCGCCAGACAGTAGCAACCCTTGTAATATAGTCTCGCACCCCTCGGCGACACAGCGGCGCCGCCGACACCCTGTGGCCCACATAGAGTTCCTTGTCTCTGGTTTATTAGGTCTCGGGGTTCAGAACGAAAGCATGCTTGCCCGATTGACAAATAAAATTGTAATGACAATGTTACTTTGGGAGTGAAGTATCGTATCTCTAAGGGTCCGTTTCACATTCGCTGAGTAAAGCTGACATATTTTACATTCAATAAAAATCCGCGATATAAATTTGATTTAGTATTACCAGTGCCAAAACTAGAAAAGTTTAAAAAAAAGTCCTCTATACCGTTCAATTCTAATATATAATAAAATTCCGATAGAAATTAAAAGAGTACTATTAACGGGATTGTTACCATGTACCTTGTTTTTTATGAGTCTCCGATATTTCGGCACTGTTGCAAGCGCCATGATCACGGAGTAACTGAAGTAATTGCGGGTAGATGTTATTGGCAGACATATCGGTCTACCCTCTGACGTCGTCTCATCAGATCGAGCGCAGTAAAAGACGACGTCAGAGGGTAGACCGATATGTCTGCCGTTAATAGCTATAATGTTAGTGACCATAAAAGTTTAAAACAATATATCAAACAACATCTTATCAATAAAGCATACTATTCGGTAAATGAATTTATGAATGATAAGTGAAACCGTCACGGAAAGCTCACTAACTTGTTTGAAACTGAAACTGTTTAGTAGTTGTGTTGATATAGATATTGTACTTCCAACACCCTGACAGGGTCATGTACCATACTAAAATAATTTTAAGATCCTATATATACTGTACATGTGCAATTAATTAAATAAATAAAAAAAGTTCTAAGTAAGTTAATCTGCTTAGTAATGAAGAGGAATGTTGTTTTTTTGGAAAAGCGTTTAAAAGCCAGCGAGTGTGCCCTGTCAACGTCAAATTCAACATCCCTATTTGTTGACTGAGCAGATAAGTTCTAAGTAGCTTATTGAGAACTTTACTAAGCTATTGTGAAAGAGGCTCTAACTAAAATATACATAAAAGCTCTGCTAAATAAAATGAGACAAAAAAAATATAATAAACTTGAAAAGTACTTAACCAATTCTCGTCAACCAAGGTTACATCTTCTAAACAAAATATATTTTAAATTCGATAATATTGACTAAGGCAGATTTCTGAATGTGTGTCAGCTTGGATTGCATATCTTTTTATACGGAAAAACATTGAATTCTTTTATTGTTTTTGCTGATTAATTTAGCTGATCTAGCCCGCAGCGGTAGCCCAACTGTTTTGACAGCTGCTCAGAAGCGCTACATAATATAAGGTTGCTGGTAGCCCGCGACCCAACAATAAACGCCAATAAATTAAAAGCAGAAATAAGAACCGCCTCCGGACTTGAAGTTAGCACTCAGACCATTCGGAATTGCTTACACAAGGCTGGATTACGAGCACGGAGGTCTTGGCGAGCACCTTTGAATTCACGGGAACGTCAGCGACGGAGATCACAGTGGGCTAAACTCCGGCAAAACGAAGACGAAGAGGAAAACATTTGACAAAATGGCCTCTTCGTTGACGAATCAGTAGTCATCCAGATAACCAACGTGTCCGTGTTTGGAGAAGACCTGGAGACTCTGAAAGGTACAGAACAGCCACTGGAACGGTTCAGCAAGGCGGAAAATCAGTGTCCTTTTGGGGTGGTATTATGATTGGGGCTAGAACGCCTTTAATCTCTTATCAAAGCTTCATGACCGTAGGCAGATACAAAACAGTCACTATTGATGGAATAGTATTGGTTGATGATAATGCGCTCGCAAATCGAGCTCAACGAGTCCATGCTGCTCTCCGAGAATACGAAATTACAAGGTTAGACTGGTCTGCCGGCTCTCCTGACTTAAACCTAATAGAGCACGCATGGGATGCTCTTAAGCGAGCTGTTTGGAACCGGCAGCCACCAGCCCAGACAGTGCCGCAGCTTAGGGAAGCTGCTGTTCAAGAATGGGACAGGTTACCACAAGAAATGCTGGATAACTTGATCCTCAGTATGCCCAGGAGGATCTCCGCATGTGTTCGAGCCAGAGGAGGAGTTATTTTGTATTTGATAAACAACAATTTATTAATAAAAGGCTTTTAAGTTTGGTTAAACTATCTTTTTATTTCTGTCTAAGTTTTATCACAATCGCCTTAGGACCAAATTATTTATTATATTAAATTATTTCTCTAAAAAAATTTTTGGAATAGGGAGATTGGGCCATGACGCACCACGCGGGCCCAGTGCGGATTTGTAGGTGCTAACAACTGCAGATGCAGCCGGGACCAACGCCTAAACGTGCCTTCAAAAGCACGGAGAAGCTCGAGATAGTAAATTTTTGGTCACCCATCCAATGACCGACCTCTGCGAAAGTTGCTTAACTTCAACATTCGCAGCCGAACACGCTAACCACTTGCGCCATCGAGCTCCTTAAAAAAGCCCATTATACCCAATGCGAATGTATTGTATGAATGGAGGCTGTAGTTAAGGTTTTGTGATTGCGCCCGCGTGTCTGGTTCTACCTCCCGCGGCGCAGTTCAATGATGTCGTTAACCCCATGCCGAATCTACGTAAACACTATGCCGCAGCTTCATATTTGTAGATGGAGAAAGATATACCTTCTTCTATGTATACGTAAACCACTTTGTCATATCCCCTACTAAGGTGCTGCCGACAGTCAGTCTCTTGATCGACATGCAGACAGAGAAATTGACAAAATTTAAGAATGTCAAGAGGAAAAAATTTATTGAAACCGGGTTTATTTTTATTGTAGTTTATCTTTTATTTTGTTTATTTTTCTTAATTTTGCTGAATTAAAAATCTTAAAAGAAAATGATGTGGTGTCGTGGGACACCAGGTAGGAACGAAGTTGCTTCGGCTAATGTAGAATCGACACAAATTGCAAACTCGCTTGTGTATGCGACTGTCGCGCCTGCGCACGTCTCATTTACGGTTTTATCGCTTTTCCACCCCCTATAACTTCACACATATTCACTGTTGGTGTAGTATCACAATAGTTCAGTGATGCACCCTCATCGCTCTACCACCCCCTATAACTTCACACATATTCAGTGTTGGTGTAATATCACAATATTTCAGTGATGCACCCTCGTCGCTCTACCACCCCCTATGCGCACGTCTCATTTAACGGTTTTATTTCACGCATTTTTTCTTACGGTTTTACTATCACATTTTATTCAGTTCGGTTGCGCAGCAAAATCCCTATCCCCTCCAAGCCTGCCGTAAGGAACTTTCGTCACAGCGGTGACACTCTCTGTACGTGAGAGTTCCAGCGTCAGTGACCTTGAGCAGGAGCGTGTATGCGCTAGGGCTGAACTTGGAATTTAGACTTGTGCCAATGAATATTTATGCATAGTAAGTTATTAAATGTAAACTGATTCAAAGATACTGGGGTAAATAATGAAGGATAGGTTTGATTTTATAATCAATTTTTAATCTTTTAATGTAGGTACTATAACAAATTGCTAACTTTTATATATTTTCTCCTTTTTCGATTCGTTTTATAATTCTTGTTATTATTTAAATAATAATAAGATTGCGTAGCGTAGTCAGTCTGTGCGTGCAATGCAGTGCAACGCTATTATTTTACTATTTCGCTACTGCCATGCCTTCGGTCGAGGCAGTCGGCGACTGCCCTCTCCACGCCCCGCGCGCCGCGCAATGCCCCCGCGCACCTCCAGACACCCACACATAGCCGCGGGCGATTTTACGAGCACACATGCTTAAGTGTCGCTTCTTTTCGCGTAGTGTATATATTCTGTGCTTTCGTTCCAATAAGTAGTAGTAATAGGTACTTATGTAATTAAAAACAATACCAATAAAACAACATTGATCGGAAATCTTTCAAAAAAATTTTTACCTAAATGGCCAAGATGCAAGCTCACTGGACTCTTCGTGTTGTGAAAAATTGTGATTTGTTTAATGGTTAATGTTCTGTTTGTAGCGCATTCGTACATCATCATCATCATCAGCCTATTAATGTCCCCACTGCTGGGGCACAGGCCTTCCCTATGGATGGAATAGGGAGATTGGGCCATGACCCACCACGCGGGCCCAGTGCGGATTGGTGGGTGCTAACGATTGCAGATGCAACCGGGACCAACGGCTTAACGTGCCTTCCGAAGCACGGAGGAGCTCAAGATAGTAATTTTTTGTCACCCATCCAATGACCGACCACTGCGAAAGTTGCTTAAGTTCAACGATCGCAGCCGAACGCGCTAACCACTTGCGCCATCGAGTTCCTCGTACATTTCTCGTCATCATGGATACGTTAAAAATTAGAGTGATTATGGAGTTAATTTATTGGTTTTCCTGCTTCCGTTCTGGAAATTTTGACAGTAACAAATTAAAGGCGATTGTGGAAGCTGATGAGTCGCAATCTACAGCCGAATTAGCAGCGGCTTTCAATGTTACCATCATTACAATATTGGTTAATTTGCGTCAAATTGGCAATATAAAAATGGTTGATAAATAGGTGCCCCACGAATTGGAAGATCGCCAGCGCGAAGTACGCGTCGAGTGGAGCCTTGCACTGCTCAACAGGCAGACAAACAAAGGTATTATTGAATGACATTGTTACGTACTCGTACGACGAAATATAGTTTCTGTTCGACAATCACAAGTGCTCAGCACTGTTGGTTATATCCTCCGACAACCTCCGCGGCCGAGTGGTTTGTATGCCGGGTTTCATGGTGTCGCCGTCTCGAATCCCGGTGGGGACAGATGTTTGTGTGATGAATACGAGCATTTGTACTCCAGTCATGGATGTTTAAATATGTATTTCTATATAAATATACTTATATATGTACAGTATATGTATTCTATCCGTTACCCTAGCATCCCATAACACAAGCCTTACTGTGCTTACTTTGGGGCTAGGCTAATTGGTGTGAGTGTTGGAAATATTTATTATTATATTATTATTATTATTATCTTGAAAACGGACCCCTAAAAAGTGATGGTCACTGTTTGGTGGTCTAACGCGGGTGTCATTCTAACAGCTTCTTAGCAAACGGGATAAGCATTATTGCAGATGTGTACTGTGAACAATTGAACACAATGATGGCGATGCTCACACATCTCCAACCAGTGAGGCTATTCTGTAAAATTTTCACGCGCGGATCTGATGCGGATCCGCTCGATTACCATATAGATTCGCGCGGAAGCGCACCGGATCCGCGCGTGAAAATTTTACAGAATAGCCCCGCTGTACCCTTAGAACGAGTTTGAGCTCACGAAAACTATCATAGTTTTCGTAATTGTAAATTATGTTTCTATGAACAAAACTAGTTTTTCACGGGTTAATGCACGAAACTTTATTTATTTATTGACGTTTCTTGTCGGAATCATTTTTTTTTAAATAAAGTTTCGTGCATTAACCCGTGAAAAACTAGTTTTGTTCATATTCTACATTCTACATTCTATAGGTATTTTTAAAGTTATACTTCTTTAGGCGCGTTATGAAAAAATGATGAGAGTAAAATTTTAAGATGCGCGCGCATCACTGTAACACAAAAAATTAACAGTCGCTAAAGCGACCAACTTCATGCTGTTACTTTTGTGTTTACCGCACATTAAGAAAATCTACCAACAAAAAGAAATAGAATCTCTATTTAGTGCACAGCAGACGGTCTCCAAGTTACAAGAGGATTGGGGTTGGAAGTTCTCCGTCATCCACCGTAATCACCAGACCTTGCTCCTACAGACTTCTACTTTTGCCAGAATTTGAATAACTTCTTAGAGAGGAAAAAATTCAATAACCGAGAGGTATTTCAAAATGCCTTTGAAGAATTTGTTGCCTCTCGTCCAGCAGACTTTTTCAAAGAGGGCCTCAATAAGCTGCCATTAAGTTGGCAAAAATGCATTATTTTTTTAGATAAATTTATCAACTACTGTAATTTTTCATGCCATTCTTGCTTGCATTCTTCTCGTACTCTTATCACACTGATATTAAAAAGGTGAAAGTTTGTAAGTCTGTATATTTGTTACATCTTCACGTCTAAACGGCTGGAGCAATTTTAATAAAATTTGATATGGAGTTAGCTGACACCCTGGATTAACACATAGGTTACGTTTTACTGCGGGAAAATATCCCTAATAAACCGGGGGTAATACCGCGGGTAACACCGCGGGGCTAGTCTATATATATATAAAACTCAAAGGTGACTGACTGACATAGTGATCTATCAACGCACAGCCCAAACCATTGGACGGATCGGGCTGAAATGTGGCTTGCAGATGGATGTTATGACGTAGGCATCCGCTAAGAAAGGATTTTGATCAATTCTACCCCCAAGGGGATAAAATAGGGAAAGAAAGTTTGTATGAAACTTTGTCAATTTTAAACCGATCGGGCTGAGACTTTGCATGTAGGTATAAGAAGAATCATAGATGAATGTCATTGTGTATAATACAAGCCTGAGAACAATAACTGTAGTCTACACTTCAGCTCTACACCGAAGCGAAGCGAGGGCGGGCCGCTAGTTCTGCATAAAGATCAAAAACATCAGGTATTGAAAACATTATTCACTATCAATGAACATGTAAACGACAGCTCTGACACCGATAAGTTTACTTTCAATGAATACTTGTTTAGCTCTAGTCCACAAAGGAGGGTGCGAGGGGGTTGCGAATTCAGTAAGGTCGAGGTATGAGGTGCAAGGGAAGAGCGTCCATGGCGCCAGCCTGTCGGGCTTCGGGCCGCGTCGCCCCGCTGTCGGCGCCCGCCCCGAGCCTGGTCAAATAGGGAACGATACATTACTGTTTACTTATAATAATAAAATTGTTAATAAATAAATAAATAATATTTCCAACACTCACACCAATAAGCCTAGCCCCAAAGTAAGCACTGTAAGGCTTGTGTTATGGATGGATATATGGATGCTAGAGTAACATATAGGATAGAATAGAATACATATACTGTACATATATGAGAATATTTATATAGAAATACATATTAAACATCCATGACTGGAGTACAAATGCTCGTATTCCACCGGGAGTCGAACCCGGGACCTCTCGAGTCGGCGACACCATGAAACCCGGCGTACAAACCACTCGACCACGGAGGTCGTCTATTATATTAATTTTAAGCATTTAACTGCTAGATTTATAAATCTAAAGAAAATTCTACTAGAGAAAAATCCCCATTGTCCAGGCATCAGACGGGACTCGAACCCGTACCCTCCGCTATCCAATCCCAACTGCTGCCTGGACTGCGTAGATTTTTTTCTAATAGAATTTCCTTTAGATTAATAATAAAATATCCAATTATTAAGGAAAATAAAATGTACAACTGATTTGCCAAAACAAAAATTAAAAGTGAAAAACAAGTTCAATAAAGTTAATACGACCTGGACGAACTTTTTCATGGTGTCGCCGACTCGAGAGCTCCTGGGTTCAAATCCCTGTGGGGGCAGATGTTTGTGTGATAAATACGAGCATTTGTACTCCAGTCATGGATGTTTAATATGTATTTTCCATATAAATATACTTATATATATACAGTATATGTATTCTATCCGTTACCCTAGTATCCCATAACACAAGCCTTGTAGTGCTTACTTTGGGGCTAGGCTAATAATTAATAATAATAATAATCTTTATTTGTTCTTCCACATCTACAAATTACATGACAACTTATTATACTATAATTTTATATCAGAATAATAATAATTGGTGTGAGTGTTGGAAATATTTATTTATTTATTATTTATTTAATAATGTTAATTGCTGGACGTAAAAGCTATACTCAAATGAACCTTGATAAAAACTCTCCATTTGCAGTCGTGTAAAAAACGAAATTACATTACCTTATATTATTATGGATTATGCTTTAAGTAATCCATTTAAATGAAGTACATAAATTCAATACATTTTAAAAGAAACACTGCACAAATTATATCGCTTGTGCTGTTGATAAAGCGACGGAAGTGCATCACATGAAACAGAGAGATAATCTAAAATATAAAAATGAATCGCTCAATTAAATAGCTGAAGCGATTTCGATCATCCTTGTTTTAGAATATTCATTGAAGTACTAGAATGGTTCCTACGCAGAGAAAAATTAAAAAAATTGCCTGAGAAAGTCCAAAAACAACACTTTTCTATACTCCCATACAAACGATTCGTAATAATAAAAGTCAATTTGAACTTTAATACCATACCATAAATTTCAATTGTTAGTGGAGAAGTTCTGGGAAGGCAAAACAATTGAGTGTCGTGATGTCAATAGAAGTTTGGAAAAGGCAAATATACAATTTTCAGTTTTTGACGTGACAACGTCTTAAATTAGGTTGCGGCTGGGAGTCACTTATGAAAAAGTGTAACGCTCGGTAACGTTACGATGAGTCTCTCGTGTTAAGTTTAAGTTTACATGTACAATGTTTTAGTAAACAAAATATATTTCTATAGTTAAAATTTGTGCAATTCTTATTTTCATTCAATTCCTTGTTCCTATTGTGCAATTTAATTATATTCATATCAATAAATATTCTACCGAGAAAAAGACGTTGTCACGTAAAATCTTCGCCCGTAAAACCGACTTTACAGGCAACCATTTTTTTTTAAATTATATAATGAGTCATTTTGGTCTACACTACAGCTCTACACCGAAGCGAAGCGAGGGCGGGCCACTAGTTTTATTTAAATTTCATCTAGCCATGCCTCAAAGACTCGCTTAGGTTAAAATTTACTTTTATAAATACAAGAAAAGAAAGAAGAAATCTTTTATTGTCGCTCCTATTCATGTTAAATTTTCCGAACGTCGCCGAATTTAAAAAAAAATACTCATCGAAGATTTTAACTTGAACTAAATATAACGACTTCTAAAAATATGTATTTTAAAAGAAGTTCAATCAACAACTGAAAAGTTTTTCATCATTCTAGTAACCTTTTCCGATTTTTATCTACGGTACTTAATAAATCTATAAGTACTTATAATAAATCTGTAGAGAGGCCAATTCCTGTGAGGCCTGTATGTATGTTCCTTATAGAAACAAAAACTACTCGACGGATTTTAACGAAACTTGGTACAATTATTCTTCATACTCCTGGGCAGGTTAAAGTATACTTTTCATCACGCTACAATCAAAAGGAGCAGAGTAGTGAAGGAAAATGTTGGGAAAACGGGAGAAGTTACTCCATTTTTTAAGCTTCCGTCGCGCGTGCAGCCTTAATGGTTAAAGTTACATAGAAATCATGTATGACGGAAATATTCTACTTGGTAAATATAAAGAAAGTCATTGTGTATAATACAAGCCTGAGAACAAAAACTATTGTCTACACTACAACTCTACACCGAAGCGAAGCGAGGGCGGGCCACTAGTAATTAATACAAAGAGAATGCCAAAGCTTGAGAAAATCTTAGCTGAAGACTCTAAATATGATTAATTTATTTGGTTACCTTTCAAAATAATCTCAAGAGGCATTGTACAGCGTGCAATTGTTTATGTCCTCCGGGTGCGATGACGTCACTCCCGCATCCCGTACAACGCGCTAACTTATTCCGCGGGACTTTCTCTCGACGCACGCACGCATCCCCAACATTCCCAGTTTGTAACATTCCCAACATTCCCAACTTGTAACATCCCAACAATGGGCGCGGAACATCGGACCGTGAAAATTGTAGTGATAGTGGTTGTGGTCCTGCTTGTTATCGGTGAGCTCATTACGTTTAATTAATTACGCGTTAAACTTATTTTTTTAGGTCCATTTTGTGTGGAGTCTATAAATAATAGTCTATGACGCAGTAGCATTTTATTTTTAAAACTAACTACCAAAATATATCTAAAAATAAAAGCAATATTTTAACTTTTTTGCGTAATATATGTGTATAAACATATACAAACAATAATCTAGACACCGATTTAAACAAAAATGTATTTTTATTATATCCGAATTGAGAGTTTTTGGGTTAGTAAATTTGATAAGATTCAAAATTTAAATTAAACTTGATTTATCCATTATGCCTCTATAATATGAGATTTTTTTATTTTATTAATCCTAACTTTAATGCCAACTTAACATAAACTTTGCATCTCTTAATGCGCTTTAAGTTGGTATTTAAGCTTGAAACCTTAGTAATGCTATAATATCCTACAGGGAATTATTGCCTTATTGTAAAGGACAATGCACTTTTAATTTGTTTACGAAATAACATATGGGTACTTGGTTAAAACTATAACTATTTTCTTAATAATATCTAATAATTTATCGTTTTTAAAATAAAATTCATTTACATCCATGCTTTAAATTTTCTTAATATAAAAAATAAAATTGTGAAACAGTCAAATTTTTGCCGAAATTTAAACAACCAATGTTCTAATAAAAAAAAACTATAAGTAATATCATCTAAATGGATGTTAGTTGTGTACTACAGATCCTTCGCTTTTTCAACCCCTTCCGCGCAAAGGGTTAACTCATCGGAGTGCTACAGAAATCAGAAATCAGAAATCAATATATCTTTATTCAAATTGGATGTATAGTACAACTCTTTTGAATCGTCCAAAAAATTTTTTTTCCCTACCACTCGTTATGGACATATTTTTTAGCTGCGGAGAAAAACGAGCGAAAAAAACTCCACAACATTAAAAGTCTAATGTAACAACATTTACAAATCATTATGTTGTTACAACGTCAATACATGGAATGATTGGAACAGTTCAAACCCAAGCATTTTTGTCTGTAATATAATCAGACACTTTGTAATAAGCTTTTTTAATAAGTGTTTTTTTTTTTATAATATCTTTAAATTTATTTATGGCTAACTCTTGGATATTGCTTGGGACTTTATTGTATAAGCGAACACAAAGACCTTGAAATGAATTATTAATTTTGTGAAGCCTAGTAGCAGGTAAAGTTAGTTTATTTTTGTTTCTTGTATTAATTGTGTGAACATCACTGTTTTTAAGAATAGACATTCTTAGTATATTGGTAAGTTGTATAAATTTCCAAATAAAAAAATACATTGTCATTCACACGCTTTTCTCTACCAAAGCGCCGGCTAAAAAAGGTTTAGGTTATTCGTATTTCCTACATTGATTTCCTTCGATATAAGTATTGCAAAACAATATTATTTTGTTTCTTTTTTGTAATAAAATTGAGCGATGTAAACACTCATGTGATACTATTTACAACAATCATAATTCATGCAACTGTTATATAATGAAGGGTTTTTAAACACAAGTGTGGGGTTATCACACTGAGGTGAACCTGAAGAGATATTTAAATAATAAATTCAAGGCCCTATGCGCTTATTCTTATTAGATAGTACCACGGGCCTTACTTATTCATTACAGATAAGCCCATAGGGAGAGGAGCTCGACGGCGCAGGTGCTAAGCGCGTTCGGCTGCGATCGTTTGAATGAACGGTCATTGGATGGGTGACCAAAAATTTTCTATCTCGAGTTTTTCCGTGCTTCGGAAGGCACGTTAAGCCGTTGGTCCCGGCTGCGTTTGCAGTCGTTAGCACCCACCTATACGCACTGGGCCCGCGTGGTGGTTCATGGCCCAATCTCTCTATTCCATCCATAGGGAAGGCTTGTGCCCCAGCAGTGGGGACATTAATAGGCTGATGATACTATTTATCAAACTCGGATTCGTCTCGTGTTGAGATGCGATGCGATTGAGTAGCGTCTTGTACAGGTTTAAAATGGGTATCGTGCCAGTATCCTGGCCACGGCACCACTTGAGATGGATAAGTAAATCCTAAGCTTAATCTAAAATGAGTGTATTCTGGTGCTCAGTGCCTTTCCCTGACTTGGCACCAACTGTTCGCGCTTGAACTACGCGCGGGAAATACGCAAACCGCCGAACACTACCGAATGATCACGACGGCGGCCGACGGGCGTTGTCGGCAACAATCGTTTTTTATTATAACGGCTCTTGAGAGAAGACAAGACACAGAAAATTTGTACTCGCTTCGTTTGATTGCATAAAGGATACATCATATTAATATTAATTGAAGATTAAATGCTTGTAAAGGATTGGGATTATTATTTCCTGGAGTTAACACCAACTGTTAAGGATATTTAGTGCACTATGGGCTTCATCATCATCATCACCCTATTAATGTCCCCACTGCTGGGGCAAAGGCTTTCCCTATGGATGGAATAGGGAGATTGGGCCATGACCTACCACGCGGGCCCAGTGCGGATTGGCGGGTGCTAACGACTGCAAACGCAGCCGGGACCAACGGCTTAACGTGCCTTCCGAAGCACGGAGGAACTCGAGATAGAAAATCTTTGGTCACCCATCCAATGACCGTTCATTCAAACGATCGCAGCCGAACGCGCTTAGCACCTGCGCCGTCGAGCTCCTCTCCCTATGGGCTTATCTGTAATGAATAAGTAAGGCCTGTGGTTCTATCTAATAATTGGGATTTGAATTATTATTTAAATATCTTTTCAGGTTCACCTTAGTGTGATATATAGGGATGATGACTAATTTTTTTTTCTTCGTTTATCAGGTAGATTATCAAAAAGTATTGGACACGTATTTTTTCTTTTTTCACATAATATAAACATTGCAGAGATATATTGATTTGAAAAGTCGCATGACGTCACGTTTGAGTACACTTATAAGCGAAAATTCACTCAAAAGTGACGTCACGAGCCCCTACTCCTAAACTTTGACGCGCTATAACTTTGTTATTTTTTGGTTGATTGCCCAAAGAAAAAATACGTGTCCATTATTTTTTGATCATCTAACTGACGGACTAAATAGAATTTCGTTTACTGTACCCCGTCATCACCCCTAACGTCATACGGTCAAAGTTTTCAATTAAATGAATAAAATATTGTTCCCTGGTAATTCTGTTTTCTCAAAATGATCGCTTGCAGAGTTAGTCTTGATGATTTCAAAAGTTCATATCTGCTGTTAATGCTGCTAGCTAAAGGTTTTGAAACCCCTTATTTATATGTGTAAGCTTAAAAATAAACTACTTTATATCTCAGAAGTAACTTTTATCAATAAGCAACTTCAACACAAAACTATAAAAGATTACAAATACTCGTCCCGTACCCACACTGTTGTGTTTAAAAACCCTTCATTATACAACAGTTGCATTAATTATGATTGTTGAAATTTAGCAGACAATAATTTTAGAGGGATGATGGAAAATTATGGATTTCAAAATTGTGCGGTACACTGGGTACACGGGAATGTGTTTGGGAACCGCTGATCTATATACTATTGTTAGATACTGGTGTCGATTCTGGCATGATTCTCTAAACTTAAAACTAAATTGAACATCAGTCTTCCTTTTCATTCTGTATAGAGAATGACAAGGATACAGTGTTATCAAATTTAAGTTTAGGCTTAGAGAATCCTGACAGGAACGACACCAGTATTTTATTAGATATATATAATAATATAGCAGTATCCACTATACAGCTTGCTTTCCAGACGGGCCAAAAGCTCATTTGCCTTGCTACCCTTTTTTAATATAGGCTAGCTGACCCAGCGAACTTCGTATCGCCATAAAAATAGAGAAAATTTAGGGTTGTATGTTTTTTTAATACCAAATTATATAAAAAAATATGGTCCAAAAAAAATTTTAGGGGTGTGTAGTGTTCTATCAATTTCCTGGGATAACATTCCTCCTAACCCATATTTTATGAGAACACTACGTTACAATACCCAATAGTTTTGTTTTAATTTTGGCGTGAAGGCGCATTGTAGGTTTCAGAACTCTACGTTACAGGTGGACAACCACTGTCACTTAAGGATATAATAAATAGATAGTAGCCGATTGTCAGACCCACGGAATATGCATATAAAATTTCATAAAAATCGGTCAGGTCGTTTCGGAGGAGTATGGTAACTAACATTGTGACACGAGAATTTTATATATAAGATATCGCCTTTCTAATATAATTTAATTCAATTCAAAAATAATTTATTCGGTTTAGGCTTTTACAAGCACATGTGAAAGTCGAAAACTACGCCATCGGTTCGCAAAACTAAGGGCGGGATACCTTGTACTGAGAAGAACCGGCAAGAAACTCAGCAAGGTCTGCTTTTTCTCCCTGTTTTATTTCATACAGTGTCGTCAAATTGAAAGTTGTCATCAAACTTGCAAACTTGTGTTGGGGTCAACTTCTATATATATATATATACTCTAGCTGTGCCACGCGGTGTTACCCGCGGCTTGATAGGGATATTTTACTGCAGTAAAACGTAGCCTACAAGGCCACTCAGAAAGTTTGGCGAAAAAAAGTTTTTATGTATAAGACACATGACCGCTTGTAATATTTTGAAAACTTCGATTATTTAAAAGTAAAAATACCACTGTTCTTTTTACACCCTCCGCATTTTTTCGAGAGCCAATTAAATATTTCTTGTCTCATTAAAAAAATTATCTGCATCGAGAACATTTTCGTGCTATGATTTTTTACGATTTTAAATGTGGTTTAAAACCTGATGAGTCATTTGATCGATTTCGAACTGCTTTTATGGATGAAGGACCTTCATAAGCAACCATCTACCGCGCTGGTGCAGCGAGTTCAAACGCGGTCGTCTTAATTTTGGGGATGAACAAAGGTGTGGTCGTCCTACGACGGCTGTCACCGAAGAAAGTGTGCTGGCAGTGAAAAATTTAATTCAAAAAACAGACGAATTACGTACGAGGAGATTCAGCATACTCTGCAGATTGGTTCAGGAAAGGTTCACAAGATTTTGCACGAGCACCTTTGCGTAAGGAGGATAGTTTCCCTCTGGAACTTAACTTCACCGAAGCTCAGAAGTAGGCCCGTGTGGTTAGTCACGGCGCGTTCACGATATTGTAACAGGTGACAAATCCTGTATTTATCAATACAATCCAGAAACAAAGCGTCAGTCGACAGTTTGGCAGTTTCGAAATTAATTAACGCCTAACGTAAGCGAAGCAATCGAGGAGCGCAGGAAAAATTTTGATCGCTAGTTTCTTCACTTTGACGGGGTACCTAATTTCAATTCCACTTCGAGACCAAAGCAGCATTAACGCCGAATGGTATAGCATAAAATGCCTGCCAAAAGTTTTTTCTGCAATGAGCAACAAGCGACCTAACACCGGGTCCGCGGGGTCCTTCTTCATCACGACAACGCGCCCGCGCACTCTGCGATCAAAACGAAGGACTTCCTGGACTCCACACCAGTCAGAGTCTTAGGACACCCTCCTTACAGTCCTGGAGGCCTACTCTATTTCGACGAAAAACGAAATTTCGCACGTTCCTTACTCTGTGTCTATTTCATTTAGAAAATTCGTTCGTCCGAAAATAGTTTGACATTTAAATTCTCTAAGCCTACTCTAATTCACAAAACAAATTTAATTTGACAGATAATTGTTCGAAATTTAAATCTCAAATTGACGAAATGAAAAGTGTTACCTTTTCATTTTCGTTTTGGGATTTTTGTTTAAATTAAACCTAAAATTACTACTATAGTATTTTTAATTAAGGATGCTAAGCGTGAGGAACATTTTTTAGTATGAAAAAAATTACAAATAAATCAAATTTTTGTTTATTATTGGTGTCGATTCTGGCACGATTCTCTAAATCTAAACTTAAACTTGACAACAGTGTTTCCTTGTCATTCTCTATACAGAATGAAAAAGAGAGACTGATGTTAAATTTAGTTTTAAGATTAGAGAATCACGCCAGAATGGACACCATTGTATTGCCAATGCTGCAAAGTGTTACACGACAAATTTAGGTTGACATACATTCAACAACTCCACAAATTAGTCGGCTAACACTTTGCATCAACTCCACAAATTAGTCGGCTAACACTGTCAAAAGAGGTTGTTTTAATGTAATCAAAAATGTTGTCATAAATTAATATTGTTTTGATGTAAAAAACGTTATCTAAAAAGTGTAGACAAAAAGAACTCACAAACATAACTCATTCCATTCGTTCACGATAATTGTCTGTGATTGTCCCCCGTTTATGTGCGTGTTCAAAGATGAAATAGAGTACCTAGAGTCACTGGCGAAATTTCGTTTAAAATTCGTTCGTTGCCGAAATTTCGTTTCGGAGAAAGAGAGTAGAGCTCCTGATTTGGGTCCGTGTGGCTTCTTTTTATTTCCTAAAATAAATAATCAGCTCAACGGGCTACATAGTTTCCACCGCCGGAAGAAGCGCTAGCAGCGTTTGAGAAGGCCGTGGAAGAGGTGTCTGCGGAGGATTGGAAAGATAGTTTTGAAAATTGGTTCAGACGCATGAAACTTGAAGAGGCTGGTGTAGAGTTCTTTGAAAAGATTTATTAAAAATTTTTTTTCATAGAAGTTAGTTTTTTAGATCCTCAAAATTTTCTGAGTGTCCCACGTATGTGTTAATACAGGGTATCAGGTAATTCCATACCAAATTTTATTTAAATCGCTCCAGTCGTTTAGACGTGAAGAAGTAACAATCATACACACTCACAAAATTTCGCCTTTATAATATTAGTGTGGTATACAGAGCAATCGTTGAAGTTAAGCAACTTTCGCAGTGGTCAGTCATTGGAACGGGTGACCAAAAATATACTATCTCGAGCTCCTCCGTGCTTCGGAAGGCACGTTAAGCCGTTGGTCCCGGCTGCATCTGCAGTCGTTAGCACCCACCATTCCGCACTGGGCCCGCGCGGTGGGTCATGGCCCAATCTCCCTATTCCATCCATATTGAAGGCCTGTGCCTCAGCAGTGGGGACATTAATAGGCAGATGATGATGATGATACAGAGCAAAGTCACATACAAATAAATCTGCGCTGTAGTCGCATTCCTTGTCTACGGTCCTTGGTCAAAAACTTTCCCGGGGTGTATACAAAAGTATCTCTTATCTATTAGATAAGTCCGTCTGTCTGTGGTGCTGTTTCAGCGGCCAAACCGTAAGAGATAGATAAAGAGAATATTTAAATTATAAGTTAAGAATAGTCTGATAAGACTACAAACCGGATTTGAGTAACGTAGCACTTTCAGTTTTCGAGAAATCAGGTTTTGGTGAACATTTGGTTCACTGGTTTGCTAGTTATATTCATAATCCTCCCTATCTTTATCTCCATTACGGTCGTTTCTGGATTCAGCGTCCTTTGGGCGTTTGTTTTTTGTATGTAAAGAAAGACTAATGAAATCAATGTTTTATGTATGTCTATTTTTGTAGGTGGGATCTTGGGGCTGACGCTGGGACTGCTACTCAATCAGCGATATGTGGGTAAGTGGAAAACCTCCCTTTTATTTAGAGTTATACTGGACTGGCAGCAAAAGAAAACTTTAAGCATTCTGTAAGATGCAATTTCACTTACAATGTCATCTACACAGATTTCTGACAAATGTCAAATAGCTTATACTGGCTACTTCTACATTCATAGCGACATTTTGGTGTGTAATAGTAGGGAAGCCCAAGCGGGGATTTTTGGATTTACTCGAGCGCGGCAGAATAACATATGGGGAGCAACCTTGCACGTAGTTAAGTACTACCACCATACCTGAGCCCTGTACATATGTAGGGCCGAACGTCTAGGGCAGCAAATACAAAATTTCAACGAACGGTCATGACTTTTGGTCGCGCCCAAATCGTCAGTCTTTTGAATATAAACTACTAGAGGGTTCATGTAACGTTTCTAAGAACGGAAAAAATATTTATCTGCCGCGGTTTGCATGATATGGGGGTGGCCGTACGAAGGGGTAGAATATAGGAAAAAATAACCGAGCGCATCAGACATTGAGAAAGGGATGTTACGTGAATCCTCTAGTAGCTCCTATATATATATATATATATATATATATATATATATATATATATATATATATATATAGAACCCGTTTTTAACATTTTCGTATTATGATAACTTTTAAAATATTTTACTTTTTCGTAAATGTTTTTATTTTTTAAATCGGGTGTGATTTATGGGTCATGCTTGAGAAAGCGCAACGGACTCATATCTCCTATTTTTAGATATAATTAATAATTTAAAGATATAATTGAAGTTATACTTCTTTAGGCGCGTTATGAAAAAATGATGAGAGTGAAATTTTTAGATGCGCGCGCATCACTGTAACCCAAAAGTAACAGCATGAAGTTGGCCGCGGGCGCGTTATGAAAAAATCATGTGAGTGAAATTTCGAGATGCGCGCGCATCACTGTAACACAATAGTAACACCATGAAGTTGGCCGCGGGCGCGTTATGAATGTTAGTGTCTAATAATGGTGGATTATTAACCAGTTAGTGGTTAATAATCTACCATTATTAGACATCTGTTCGAAAGGTACTTTGAACGATCCACGGAGCTCCATAAGATGATCGCGTTGTCAAAAACAATGTTGGCACGCTCGTCGCCTCTGATCACTGTTTTCATATTTATAATATTTATCCACATGTTTCTAGTTGAATAAATCTACTAGTAACTATTTATACATTAAGTATATTTTTTCTGCATGTAACTACTCGATGTTTTGAATGCAAAGAAAATATTACTAGAAAAAATTTCACGCGGACCAGGCAGCAGATGGGACTCGAACCCTTAGCTTAAAAAAAATAAAAAATCGAACAGATTTGTTTTTTTCACAATTTCCATGGTGTAATTTCTATGTATAAAACACTATTGAAATTACATAAAACATATAAATATTAATTACCCTGATCATTTTGGTTGCAAAGATACAAGAACAAATTCGTAACCAGACGGCGATGTTCGTCGCCTTGTCGCTGTGTTCTTGTAATTGCTAAAAATAAATCTATAATCCCTAATATTGAAAAAACTGTACCTAAGTATGTACGTAATGTGTGTTAAGGAATACAATAAAATCATTACATTTTTTAATTAAAGATTACATCATACATGAGAAAATGTTATCTTTACTAATATTAAAAAGAGGTAAAGCTTGTGATGTAAGGTTTTAGGGGGTAATCTCTGGATCTACTGAACCGATTTTGAAAATTCTATTACCAATAGAAAGCCACGTTATTAATTTGTGAGTGTCATGAGCTATAATAGAACAAAAACTATAATATAGTCTACACCGCAGCAAAGCGAGGGCGCACCACTAGTTAGCAATACTTTTAGATTGTTTAATTATTTTAATGAATAATTTGAATGATTCCACATGCAGAGTTGGAGGTATGGCCTCGAACAGACGATTACAAATGGGAGGAGCCGCTCATACAGTTCAGCCCCTCGAACAAAGGCACCGTGTACCCCTGGATCAAACGCATCAACGACTTCCTCAGACGTGAGTACAATACAATACAAAAACTCTTTATTGTACACCACAAAAACACATTGAACATTAAGTACAAAACCATCTAGTACATCTGATGCAATGGGCGGCCTTATCGCTTATAGCGATCTCTTCCAGGCAACCTTTGGATGGAGAGGATTAGAAGGAAGTGGGAGAGAGTACCTTACGTGATGGCAGCTGAGTGAGAACTGAGGAGAGTCTTAACCAGTGTTGCCAGGTCCAATTTTTAAAAATCGGGAGGTGTTATAGAAAAAAAACAGTAGATGTATGGAAAGAACTACAAGAAAAACATTAGATGCAAAGACGTACTTTTTTTTGCACCCCCCCCTCCCCTAGAATTGGTAAATCAGATCAAGATAAAGACCAGTAACGAATGTGTTTCTGTGGCTTCTACCGCCCCTTTAAAGTTAGTTTTTTTTTCGACAAAAACATTTATTTTAAAATTAATAAGTTTACCTACATTATTAATGGCTGAAAATGCAACTCAAGATACAATTTAAAAAATAAAATCGTATTCTAAGAAAAACAGGAGTTTCATGTAGAAAAACAGTAGAACAGGAGAAAATTCAGAAAAACAGGAGATCTCCTGTAAAATCTGGAGACCTGGCAACACTGGTCTTAACGCAATGCGTCAGTCAAGCAACTTACGCAATGGCCGGATGAATGGATGTAGGATGAATGACCAAAAATTTATTATTTTCAGCTGCTTCGTACTTCGGAAGCACACTTGTTGGTTGCAACCGTTGCCAACGTCTGCAGTTGCCCTCCAATTCATTGGCCCGAGTAGGCAAGACCTCTGCCCCAGAGACATTAATTGGCTGAAGATGATTAGTACCATACAAGACTATCCATCAATATCAGCTTTAATATTTCCAGTCAATGAGCCCAGTTCTTCTCTATGGATAGAACTACTCCAAGCGCAGAACAACGCCAACCACTCGAACTCAATTTGGATCATTGGACGCTAGAAATGCAGCTGCAAGGAAATTTTACATATAATAAGAAAATAGAACTTAAACTATCAACCTTCTCAAGTTCCAAGCTCTATCCATATTCGACACTAGCAGTAGATCAACTTCAACAAGCGCGAGATGCTCATGTAGGTAGGGACGACAAAGAACTAATAAAACATCATGCTATTGCTCCGTAGCGTACGAGACGACCATTCCCGAAGATCCTCCTCGGGCTCCATGCTCCATCCACAACCGGGAGGAGCAGCAGATCCGATCCAACAACTGCGAGATGGCTATGAGGGTGTGGGCTCCATGCACAATTGACGAATACTATGGATACACAATGGGCACACCTTGCGTGTTCTTGCGTCTCAATTACGTATGTACCTATTTTTAGAAATAGTTCTTGGCCTATTAGGTTTATTCCTTTTCCTTACATAATTAGCATTTGTGAGCGAGCGAGATGTGTTACATCTCTAACAGCTCCTCATGTTCTGCTTTCTCTTAGAAAAATCAAAAACTTTACCAGCGTATTATCAGACGTTGCCTTTTTGTCTTTATAGACATTTTAATATTCAGCATGTACAAACAGTGATTTGAAGCTCCACAAATTTAATTTCAAGCAAGCCTATCCTAAGACAGCTTATTTCTAGACCATTCACAAGACTCTTTAGAAGTCTGTAGGTACCATGTCGATCAACAATTTCATTTTGAGGCATTTGAGGAGCCAAGTGGTAAAATGGCAGCCCAGTAAAATTACTCTTAAAAATCGAGTTTATCCTAAAGTTAAGGATGTTATTTGAAGAAAAACCTAAATCTAAACGTTATTTTGCAGTTGCATTACTGGGTGCCACAACCATACAACGTATCCAGCTCGCTGGCGATCCCGACGGAGATGCCGGAGTATTTGAAGCAATTCATGGTTTGTATATGATTCGTATATCATAAGAAAATGGAGGTTTTATCCGAGTTTAACTAAATTCATTCGCTTATGCGTAGAATTTATAGTGATAGAGGAAAAGTTGGTATATGGCCCGCCAGATGGTAAGAGGCCACAAAAACCTTCTTTTTTGGATTCAGGCATCGTAGGCCCATAGAAATATATACCTTATAGTCTAACATAGATATGAAATATAAAATAATAACTAATTCTAAATAACACGTTTAGTCGGCGACGTGTGGCGCGGAGTGATGTCTGGTAGCCTGCCTTTGAAACGCCGGAACACCACAGCTTTCGGCCAAAGCTCCTCTTTCAAAAAGGTCGCCATATGTTCAAGTCGGCACTCTCACCACAAATGAATTAAAATTCACGTCGTGGCGAGACTCCAAACGCACGACCCTCAGGGAGAAATTGGTCTTCGTACGCAAGTATTCTGCGATCCGCTCCGCCTTCGTGGTGTAATGCAAGCAGGACACATACAATAGGGTCACAGGTTATACATGTTTGCGACTTGCAATGCCAGATCACTCGATCACACACGCGATTTTTACCCAGATCCCAGCCCTAGGTACTAATCCTTTGTAGTCTGCTGTAACCTTTAACATACCGACAAGAACATAACATAAAAAAGGGAGATGTAACTGTGGCCTTTTATAAAGCGGAGGTAACGTCTTCTCCTGATGAACTTTCTAATTTGTAAAGAAAAAGCTTCTGCCTACTTCTCCTAAAATCATTGATTTTTGAATAATAGCTAGATCTCTACCTTTATATTGAACTAGCGGCCCACCCTCGCTTCGCTTCGGTGTAGAGCTGAAGTGTAGACTACAGTTTTTGTTCTCAGGCTTGTATTATACACAATGACATTCATCTATGATTCTTCTTATACCTGCATGCAAAGTCTCAGCCCGATCGGTTTAAAATTGACAAAGCTTCATACAAACTTTCATTCCCTATTTTATCCCCTTGGGGGTAGAATTGATCAAAATCCTTTCTTAG
This sequence comes from Chilo suppressalis, assembly GCA_902850365.2. NCBI lineage: Eukaryota > Metazoa > Arthropoda > Insecta > Lepidoptera > Crambidae > Chilo > Chilo suppressalis. Next base: position 3,066,706 of record OU963896.1, on the reverse strand, counting down.
CGGATGCCTACGTCATAACATCTACTTGCATGCCAAATTTCAGCCCGATCCGTCCAGTGATTTGGGCTGTGCGTTGATAGATCACTATGTCAGTCAGACCTTTGAGTTTTATATATATAGATGTACTGTATATGTATTCTATCCGTTACCCTAGTATCCCACAACACAATCCTTACAGTGCTTTCGGCCAGGCTAATTGGTGTGTGTTAAACTAAAAATTACTTCTCAAAGATCCAGCGGCCGGCCCAAATGTTCGGTGACTACGTGTGGGTCTCGTGCGGTGGAGAACTGAACTCGGACAAGGAGAACATTGGGCCCATCCAGTTCATCCCCGCCGGCCTGCCGCCCGGGTTCCCGCTCTCCCGGCTGCACACCGCCGACAAGATCCCCTACGCCAACAGGAACCTGCCGGACCAAACCCCGCCCCCTCTAATTGCAATCTTCTTCGAGAACCCGAGGCGTAAGTGATCTTATGACCATCCAATGATTTTTTTTGAAGTTATGCTTCTTTAGGCGCGTTATGAAAAAATGATGAGAGTGAAATTTTAAGATGCGCGCGCATCACTGTAACACAAAATTTTCGCTTTAGCGACCAACTTCATGCGTTACTTTTGTGTTTACCGCACATTAAGAAAATCTACCAACAAAATAGAAATAGAATCTCTATTTAGTGGGTGCTAACGACTGCATTGTGAAGGCTTATCAAAAGTATTTATTAATCTGGAACAACGGAACCAAAGCGCGATTCAGGAGACTACAGCGCCATCTCTTGACCATTGGTGTAGTAGAACCAAAAACCACATCTTTATTTTTTGTAATAAAGTAACAGTTATAGGTATTCATATTTATAATATTTATCCACATGTTTCTAGTTTGTATATTCGGAATACGTGTTTGAGTTTCATACAAGTGCAAATCACATAAGTTCTAATAAATTATATTCAGTAGCGATTTTAATTGAATATTTTGATTATTTATTTATTTTTTCAAATTAAAACTGAACTTTATTGACTTCGTCCTTTTCCAGACTTTTTATTAATTTATTGTAATTAATTATTTGCATGCAATTAAAAACTAATTTTAAACGATGCCAAAGAAGGATTAACTTCTCACGCGCCTACATAAGTACACGCACCCATTTTTTTTGTATTTTTGAAGGTCTAGTATTGTTAAGATGGATATGTACGGTAAAGAGAAAACGGCACAGGCCTTCCCTATGTATGGAATAGGGAGATTGGGCCATGATCCACCACGCGGACCCAATGCGGATTGGCGGGTGCTAACAGCTGCAGATGTAGCCGGGATCAACGGCTTCACGTGCCTTCCGAAGCACAGAGGAGTTCGAATAGTAAATTTTTGGTCACCCATCCAATGACCGACCACTGCGAAAGTTGCTTAACTTCAACGATCGCAACCGAACGCGCTTACCAGTTGCGCCATCGAGCTCTTATGTGTGTGAGTGACAGCAATATAATACCTAATATTTTATATTTTTCAGGCGAGGTGTTGATCAACGTGGAGTGTCGCATCTGGACACGTGACATATACTACGATCCCTATAGCCGGGTGGGCCGCGCTAGGTTCGAGCTCTTCATCAACAATTAGTTACCTATGCATTCTATATTTGAACATTCAATTATTAATAGAATGACAGCAATATTTTCGTCGGAAAGTGTCTCTTGAGTGTTGCCATTACGTCACCGGCGATGGGGCTGTCGCCACTCAGCTAATGATCACGGTTACTCTGTGGCTAATGAAAAGTGATCCATTGATTGATTAGTGACATTCTTTTTGTTGTGTAACGTTGAAAAACAAATGAAAAACAGTAATGATTTATTTTATTTATTTATTTATTTATTTAATAGGTGTACTTACAGCTAAACATAATATTAAAAACATTAAAAATTAAAATAATACTTATTCTAAGACATATATGCAAGCCTTTACAAGCACACACAACATTCAATTGAGTAATGTACAATGTAATTAATAATCAATAATAATAAACGAAATTAATAATCAATAATCAATGATGATGATGGACCGCTTATAGAGCGCATAAAAACTCAAAAAGTTTTATTTTTATTTTTTATATATACTTAGATAGGTCCGTCAAATGACTCCACCCCACCTGATGTTAAGTGACGGTGAAGTCCAGAAATGAAGATAGCTGGTACAGCAGTTCTACCTGCCACACCAGCCATCCTTAGCTTGCCGGCCTGCATGAAAATAAGAAATAAGAAAATACTTGATTGATTATGCTTCACTTTTCGTTATTCGAAGTTTGTTTAGACAAGTTTCGTACAAAAAGTCTATTGCTATCAATTTAAAAATAGAATTAGTAATTTGATTTTTTTTTTATTTATTGGCAATGGATAGTAATTTGATTTCACATGGAGTATTGCCTGATATAATTTTTAATAAAAAAAAACATTAATGTAATGTATTCCGTCGACTTACCATCGACAGGCTTTCGGATTTTGTGCTTTCGGTCTGAACTTATTAAGAGCATAATTCTGTACCCCTAGCACGAACCATTATCGAATTCGAATAGTTTGCAAACCGACATGTCAATGTCAAATTTTGTATGGAAACTTGAACAGCAGCGGCACAAAGTACGTAACGAGAACTAAAAATCAGTACACATTTGACAATGACATTTCGGACTCGGAAACGATACGAATTCGATATTGGTTCGTGCTAGGGGTACTGTTCTGATAAGTTATAGTAGGTATATACCTACATACCATGCGTTAAGATAATATACAGCTTCGTATCATTAGAATAAAATTAAAATAATATTTTAATAAGTGAATATGCATACACATGTGTCTTCTTCGGTAGTTTAGTTAGTGTCATCTTTAAAAAAAAGCTCACTTTTTTACCACGGAATTCGCATGTAAGTAATTTGAAATTAGAACACCAATTTCAATGAGGCTATCACGTTTGAATCCGCCGCTAGAGGCGCTAGTGTAGCGTGAGTCGCCGTAATGTTATTGCTTGTGGCTTAATTACGCGGATTTATTTTTAATTAAAATAATGGTGCGAATATTTGGTAATAACTCGGCTTAATTATGACAAATTTGAGTTATGTGGCAATTAATGTCAGTTATATTATATTAAAGTGGAGCTAAGAAAAAATATTTTGTCCTCCATTTTTTCCGAACAAAATAGAACTGCGCATCACTGTGGCATGGCCGATTATGTTTAGGATACGGTTCTTTTGTATTAAAATATGATTTAAATGTAAACTTTGATTTCACGCGCGTATTAATAAACTTTAAGTTACAATTCAGGACCTGACTCAACAGTGGTGCCATCTGGTGAGACAGAAAACGGTAGCCCTCATTAAATTCGTATGCGAATTTCAAATCATCGCTCGCGGATTCAGCGGGGAATAGTGAGTTTCTGCTTAGAGAATAGCTCTGGAGCTCTTCATTGAGGATGGATGGATTGATACAAGTGACGTCAATTTAATAACTGAAAATGTATAAAGCTTTGTGAATGTTGTCCTCGTAGATGTTAATAACAGTTTTACTAGATTTGCAACGAATAGTATATTCGGCAGTATACCGAATATTCGGCGAGGCCCCTGACCCGAGTCGAATATTAGGCAAAAGTATTCGGCTGGATTTTAGCGCCAAAAGCTTGTACAGACGTGATTGTTTCGCGCTCCTTTGTTTTGTTCTAATCTGCCGTCCTCAAGCTAAAATGCGGCTAAATGACAAAAACAACTTTTGAGATATGGCCAAAAACGGCACGTAAACGTTAAATTATTGCTATTATGTAACCATTCATCACATGACTGAATGAATTAAAAACTGTTAACTTGTTTAAAATAGAAAATGATTAAATTATGTACCTGTTTTATGTACCAATGACTACTTAATAAATGATTAAAAAAGAAATGAGAACCTTAACTTCTAAATTTTGATTACCACAATAATTCAAATACATAGAATCCTCCATTTTTCCAATTCAGAAGATGATTATATACCTGTGTTATGTACCAATGACTACTTAAATGATTATATAACAGAATTGAAAATATGAATATATACGTAATCAATCGATTTTGATATTTCATTTTACCAATTATTTTTCTATGACTAATTAAATTATTTAAGTATTCGGTATTCGGCCGAATATAATAAAAGCAGCCGAATAGGCCGAATACCGAATACTCGTTGCAAGTCTAGTATAAAGTATTAATTTATGCTTATCAATTTCTTGAATAATGTGGGAGTGTATTATTTAATACTTATGTGGCTTCTTTTTCAATAGATTTTTACAGTCGTGTAACAAAGCGAATCGATTCTGAACTTTGTTGAGTGTCGTAGTACCTTTGGCAAACAATTATTTACTCAAAATCTTTCATGCAATAAGTGTTAGGGTTGTTCATAAACTTTAATGTAAGATTTAGTTCATAAGTCGATTGATGTAACAACAGAACTGTTTTCATTAAATAATAATAACGATATTTTTTTTATTAAATCAGAATTACGGTGCGATTCAACTAAGAATAGGACCGTCTGGGCGCCATATTGTAATGTCATAGCTGTCAATTCAACCAAGTTAGGTCAATGACTAAAGAAGTAAAGACTTTGTTACTCTGAGGGTTAGGTAGAGTGAACAAAATTTTTTTTTGCAAACTGTAATTTTCAACCGACATTTGATAGATGGAGGTCATTGGCTTTCCTATTCTTATTTGAATAGCATAGTAAGTAAGTAGAAATATTACAAGTAAGTACCTGATATTTGTGAAGTCATTACAAATTCTAATAATTATAACTACATGTTAATAATCCAACAACAATTTGAATGTATGCACTGAATAAATAGGATAATGTTTATGTTATTTATGATCTATTTACTAAGTTGAATGTTTGTAGTTTATATTGTAAAAACTTAATAATAAAGTACTTAAACTTAATTTATCTAGTCTATGTAAGTATTTCGTCATGTTAAATAAATAAAAATAAAACTAAATACGTTTTCTTTTTTATAGTAGGTTTGTTGTATCTAATATATAGTTTCAAATTTCAAATCTTTGTTCAAATCGAGATAGTATTGGGCAGGTAATAGCTAGAAAAAATTCCACGCGGACCAGGCAGCAGACGGTACTCGAACCTGCATCCTCCGCTATCCGGGCGGTGGATTGACCATAATGCACCCGCGGCTCTAATTTACCGTGTCGAATTTTCTCTAGTATTTAGGTATTTCTTAAGCTGCAAAGCAGGGCCGCTCCCTCGCATTGTAGGTAACCCACAATGACAAATGAATACCTTTTACAAGTATTAAACATTTGAAAGAAGAAATAGCAATTATAGTTCGATTTTTAAAAGCATTTAACTGCTAAATGTTAAAATCTAAAGAAAATTTTACTAGAAAAAAATGGCAGTAGATGGGACTTGAAGCCGCATCCTCCGCTATCCGGGCCGATGCACTGACCATTATGTTACCACGGGCGCAATACTTAAACACATTTTTTTTTTCAATATTCAGTTGAAGATTATTTACTATAAAAGTTTTATTTGAACCTTTAGATTTGCCGCGCTGTGCACCAATGAGTGCTATTCTATTGTGATTCTCAATCTAATGTTGGTAGCCTGTTTAATTCAGTATAGCCAACTGCGTAGTGATTACATCACACTATAAATAATCTACTTTGGTAGTTTAAATAGTGGTGTTGATTCTGGCATGGTTCTCTAAACCTAAACATATATTTGACAACAGTGAATCCTTGTCATACTCTATGCAGAGTGAAAAGGAGAGACTAATGTTAAATTTAGCTGTAAGTTTAGAGAATCATGCCGGAATCGACACCATTGATTGATATAATTTTACCACTTGAGTTCTCTTGGTAGGTCCTTACAGTAAGAATCTTACATTAGCCTTAATTAATTTATGGGGCGAGTTTACAAACTACAAGCCAGCGAGTTTCCTAGCAGCTTGTAAACTCACCCCGTGTCATCGAGTAGCAGACTGTAAAAATAAATAATATTTTATGTTTTAGGGTTAGCTTCTACCAAGTATATATATAGGGTGGAATTGAAAGTTTTCTTGAAACTTCGTGGGATTGTTGGGTTAAGTGTATAGAGCATGGCTGTTTTTTTTTCGGATTGTTTAGAATATTTTTGTTTTTTCATTTCATATATACAGGGTGTAAAAACCCTATGACAAAGACTAACACTACGCATTCTGTACACCCAACCAAGTAAGATTACAAAATATTATACGTGGGAATCATTTGAATTTTTAAGTTAAAAGAATATAATTATTTTTGTGGTATTACGTAGCCTTCGACTTCGTTAAAGGTTTTTTTACATCCTGTATTGTATTTGTGCAGCTTTTATGTCATTTTCTCCTTTTGAGTAATCGTTCTTAAACACGCAATCATGGTAAATAAAATACAACTAATAAATAAATACTACGAAAAAACAAAACCGTGGATCTAACAGGCCGGGTTCAACGATCGCGCACTCGCGCCCGTGCCGTTAAGTAGGTAACGACTAGGGTAACCAGTTTTTTTTTGTCAAATATAGTATTTCCAAAGCTGTTACTTCTAAAAATAAAGTAGAAAGCAAATAAGTGGGAAAATATAGGATGTGGTTAAAATATTTACTTTTTTTCTGAAATGAATATATTTTTGCTGTTATATGCCGTAATATTGTTTTTTTATTTTAAGAAAGCTTTTACTGGCATAAAGCTTGCTTTAAAAAGAATATAGTAGTTTCGCATACTATATATTTTTTTAGAAATACAGTATTTGATCACCTAATACTATATTATATGGTAGGGTTGGCAACTCTAGTAACGGACTGACGCGGCTCGTTTAGATTTCATACTATTAAAACACATTAAAATCATAATAGATGCCACATTACAATGAAAATTTTACTGAAATTAAGAATAAGTGTCATCTTCCCGTAAGTAAAGAAAAACTTGTTTTTCATTTACTAAGTATGCGTGTTTAAAAAGAATAACTACTCCAAAGGAGAAAAGCACAAATATAAAGATATACAATGAGAAAAATAATTCATAAAATAACGGAAGAAAGGCATACTCTATACACGTAACCCAACAATCCAACGATGTTTCAAGAAAATATTCAAATTACCCTTTAAAATTATAGTCCAAAATCCCAAGGCTGCCAGACCTCCCCGGCTAGGCCGAGAAGCTGCTGGGTGCGGAAATGCGGAAGAATCCCAAAACGGGGATCCCACGGCTTCGCACTAAGCAGCTTAAGAGGGTATTCGCAGGGATTTTTAGCGGATATTATGCCGTAAAGCGCCCGTAAGAGTTACGGCGTCCGCAGTGGGCAGCCAGTGCTGGGGCCGGTAAAGCTTGCGGGAGCCAGGTGTGGGATCTATTCAGCGGTGTGCCTCTTAAAGGCGTCGTCGTCTGTAAACAGAGGTTTTGCCTGCGTCACCAAAAAAAAAACAGGCTGCCAGACCTAACTTATTTTCTGATGGTCAAAATATGGATAATCGAATAGTCTTACTGCGTAAAATAAATGTATACAGAGGCGGCTTTACCCATGGTGCAGGGTGTGCGTTACTCACGGGCACAGCGATCTCAGAGGTCACCGAGCATCACTCGCTACAATTACCTACATTTTGACCGCGCGCTTACTAGATGGCGTTAGAATTGCACATGAGAGCTACAAGGGTTAGAAAAGCCTCTGAACATACATACAACTTTCAAGTATCAGGTGGTCAAAAATTTACTTACTTTGTTTAGTATGTCGTAGAGCCACATCTATCACCAGTACTTATTGCCATCACTTCAAATATCTAAAGCAAAAGCTGGCAGAATTGAGACCTTACTCTATTGTCTTTAAGTTTGGTTGTGGTTATTTATTACTAAGCCGACTTTTAATAATCAGGGGCAATGGCGTATTTTAAAATCTAATGCCATTTGTGAATGAGTGCCACTTACAGCTACACCCCTCTTGGCCGGTAAATACGCTCCTGATCAGGAGATCCTAGGGCCTATAAAATATTTGAAACACCGAAACATAATGGTCACGTAACGTAAGTCACGGTAAAAATGAATTAGATTTTTACCGTTCAGTACTTGTTGCGTGATTGAGTAACAAAAATACAAACTTTCACATATAAAATATAAGTTGGGAATTAATTGGATAAGATAATTATGATTTTAAAACAGGGGATGAAACTAATTCTAATCTTTTGTCAAACAATTTACAATTAAGTGCACTACATACATACATTTCATAAAAATTTGGAGTCCGCCGGAGATACACCAGGTGCCAACCTACATAAAAATATTAACCGTCTCTTTTGAAAAATATTCCCAGTGATGTATTTTATCAGACTCTTAAATAATAATAAAATAGTATTAATAACATCAAAGTACAAAGTCTGGTTTGCTTCAAGTGAAATAGTAGTTTTTTCTCACTAAAGTGGCAACTCTGTTCAGCTGTCCTGTCTGTCGGATTTGTGATTGTGACATTTGCTGATTTGATTATCTGTAGACATTTTCTTTGCACCGGAATATTTTATCGAATCGTTAGCTGTGCATCGCAATTGTGAAATAATTTGCAGATCTCTGCTTTAATTGAGTCTCTAATATCACTCTTGATACGTAAAAATGTCTCAAGTGAAATATATTGTGTTTCTAGCAGTGTTAAGTTGTTGCACTTTGCTAGGTGAGTAAAAATCACATCGGTACACTTGTACAATTGCTGCAATAGAAAAGTGGGTGTTCTTTGTTTTGTTGTTTTTATCCCTTTACGTTAAAACGAATGTGGTAACTGGCCTGTTTCTTTGTCTCAGCCGTTTATAAATCGGTCATTACGACGAATAAAAGTTCATCAAATTATTTTTGACTACCTTCGTTATTGATGAGAGTGCTTTTTATGTCTAGGTCGTGGTGATGTAGCGTCACCTAAGACTGAAGTAATAGACGTCCCTTTGTCAACGAAAACGGCAGCGGCGGAGCAGTCACCACCAGACGTGAATGAGGACGCATTGCATCCGAAACCCAATACCACTACCAGTTCTTCAACCACATCGACGACCACATCAACCACAACAACGGAAGCCCCGATAACCACTACGAAATCTCCAACCACTACCAAACCCCCAACCACACAAGCTCCTCCTACCACGAAAGCCCCTAACACCACCACCACTGAAGCCCCTACCACCACAACAGCACCACCCCCTAAGCCTGGCCCGGTCCCAGCTCCTGAACAAGGAACTTGGATGTACACAGATGAGAACAATGTCACGTGCATTGTTGTTCAGTTCGCGGCCCAACTCAATGTCTCGTACAACCAGAATGTGCTGAACAGTAAGTAAAAGTTTACATATATTTTTTTTAATGATATTTTCTTATAGTGCCGTTTCTTTTTTTAAAGGTGACAACTAAATATTATTAATTACAAATACTCAGATTTCAATGTGACCATTATTTTGTTTGTTTTGTAAATCACCACTTCTAATTAGGTATCAAGGTATATTCACAATTACATATTTTTCCAAAGAGATTTCATGCTAACAAACTAACTGGTTCTACCTTAAAACTTTTCCATGGGCGTTATTGTGTAATTGACAACTGAAAAGATTGCTTTCAATTTGACAATTGGTGAACATTCTTTGTTGTCTCGTTTATCACAGTTGCTGTACATGAATAAGATAGCTGCTTTGTTAATAAATATCCCAATTCCCCTTAAATAATATTACTTTCGTCACAAAATCACTTTTTGATTTGAAGACTTTAAAAGGGTTATGACATAAATCAACACTACACATTTAGGTAGGTCGATTTTTGTAACTATTTTCTTTACATATCTAACTAACAACTTCATAGAAAAGTGTAAGTGATTGACATAAAGAATAACAGAATTAGTTGGGGATTAAATAGCTTAAAAGTTGTGTCTGTGAATAAGGGTGATTTGTATTGTGCAGTCTTCAACATTTGATATTTTCATCTTTTTCATCTGCCCTCTAGCATGAACAGCGCGATATGGTATATAGCTTGTTTTTATCAAATTCAATTGTCAAATTACTATGGAGTTTGATATTCAGACGCAATAAAAACATGATATACTGTAAATTGTGGTGCTCATCTCATGCTACAGGGGTTGGAAGACTTAAGTCTTTATGTTAAAACTATTGTTTAAACGTTTTAAAGGATACCAACAATATCTACATTACAATACATTCAAAATGAAATATCCCATTGAAATAAGTGTTAAAAATATAAAATTACATTTATCAAGTTTTGATTTTTTTTGTTATCAGAGTTATTCATAATACTCAGTATTGAACTGAAATATATTCTGTTATCTTTAACGCTATGCATATCATAACAAAATGTGGTGCTTATGCGTTATCTTTTGCAATATGAATGATTAAAAATAAAAATGTTTATTCATTTGTCAAAATATTTGAAGGCATTTGGATGGTAATTGGTAAAGACTAGAGTAGTATTTTTATTTGATTACATGTAGTGAATAATATTCTGAAGTTAACACCAAACGCCACAACATTAAATGGAGGTGCTCCTTGTATACTTTGTGTGCATTTCATTTCAAGTAGTTATTACATCTATTAATGGGCGTTGCTAAGGAGAAGCAAGGGTGGGCATTTCCCACTCTAGACACCTCTCTGTCCGCCATAGAATTAGTGTTTGAAAATATCTTTGAAATTCTCAGAACCTGGATGGTTGCAATATAATTACATCCAAAATTTTTGGAAAAAGTTCATGACGCTATGGATCTTTTAAAATAGGCATTTATTAAATTTGTCTCTTTCACTTATCACCACTTAACAACAGGGGGTAAAGTCATTAGCCTACATCGCTTAGAAAAACCTATTTGTGTTCATAATCATTTGTAAAAGTGGTAAAAACAGCGCTACACTTATTAATTTTGACCAGCACAAGATCTCTGGACTGTAATGAAAGTAGTAGGGATGTGATGTCATGGAAGAAAGGAATGAAATAATCCAATAAAATAAGTTTCAATTGTATAAATGGACTGATTTATTAATTCATTGATATTTCGCTTAATAGAATTTTGACCAGCACAAGATCTCTCGACTATAATGAAAGTAGTAGGGATGTGATGTCATGGAAGAAGAAGAACAAGAAAGGAATGAAATAATCAAATAAAACAAGTTTCAATGGTATAAATGGACTGATTTATTTATTCATCGACATTTTGTTTGATAAAATTTTGACCAGCACAAGATCTCTCGACTGTAATGAAAGTAGTAGAGATGTGATGTCATGGAAGAAAGGAATGAAATATTCAAATAAAACAAGTTTCAATGGTATAAATGGACTGATTTATTTATTCATTGACGTTTCGCTTGATAGGTTGCGTCGTCTGAATTTTGAATATTTATACCTTAATGTTATAAATGGGCTGAACTATTTATATATTGACGTTACGTTTGATAGGTTGCATCGTCTGAATTATGAATATAGATACCGTTGAAACTGGTTTTATTTAATGAGTGGTATGCCAGAATGAAATAATCTTTATTTATATTCTTTAGTCCTGGATTATTGGAATTATACAAAAATAGACTACAAATGGTCACTTTAGCCAAGCAAGGGTATTATTGTCAATTGATATAAATGACAAAGGTGGCACTGTGGTAACAGTGGGGTACTATGTACATCTTGTTTGTTCTATTTATACTGACATAGTGTCTATGTGTTGAATAAAAAGCGTTTATACTGTTTACACTGAGTTACGCTGTTTGCTTTGTTTGTTAGTAAAAACTAGCAATGTTCACCAAAAAAAAAAAAATGTATTTAATTAATTGAGAACTTCGGAGATTTTGTGTGGTTTCGTTTGAAATAGAAATCACGTGATTTCTCGAAAACCGGAAGTGCTACGTTACTCACATCCTGTTTGTAGTCTTATCAGACTATTCTCAACTTATAACTTAAACATTCTCTTTATCTATCTCTTACGGTTTGGCCGCTGAAACAGCACCACGGACGGACGGACGGACGGACGGACTTGTCTAATAGATAAGAGATTAGGTACCTAATTTTTTCAGTATCTTTTTTTTTCAATTTATTTATTAATTAATTTGCATACAATAAAAACATCATTACAGCACAAAAACCTTAAAGATTTATCTGTGCTGCAGAGTCGCTCCACAGCCAGTCACGCCAAACAGCCTGTCTGGTTTTCTAAATTAATACTTTTTTAACATTTTAACAAAGGGTCTAGAATATTTTATTTTATTTTGAATAGCCTCTGGTAGTTCTGTAGTGAATAACGGTAACAAATACTTAGAAGTTCTGGTACCATAAATATTGTTGTACTTACTTTGTAGTAATCTCAGTGCTTCCACGAAAACTTTAGTAAAGGTAACTATTTAATAAATCTAAAGAAATTTTAATATTTGAGAAGCTCGATGGCGCCAGTGGTTAGCGCGTTCGGCTGCGATCGTTAAAGTTAAGCAACTTTCGCAATGGTCGGTCATTGGATGGGTGACCAAGAAATTTACTATCTCGAGCTCCGTGCTTCGGAAGGCACGTTAACTCGTTAGCCCCGGCTGTATCTTCAGTCGTTAGCACCTACCAATCCGCACTGGGCCCGCGTGGTGGGTCATGACCCAATCTATTATATGCCTATATACAATATATATTCCATCCATAAGGAAGGGCTGTGCCCCAGCAGTGAGGACATTAATATGCTGGTGATCTAATGTGAAAGAAAATTTTAATAGAAAAAAAATCCAAGCGGACCAGGCAGCAGACGGGACTCGAACCCTTCGCTATCCTGGCGAATGCACTGACCATTAAGCTACCGTGGCTCTGATGTCCGTTTCAAATTTTCTCTAGCATTTCTTAGGCGGCAAGGCAGTGCCATCTCTTTGCAATGTAGGTAACCCACAATGTCAAATGAATACCAGTAAATTTTTCTTTAGATTTAAAAATCTAGCAGTTACATGCTTAAAAATAAAAGAACCTATTTATTCTCAAATATTCCTATATCCTGTCTGATGCCTAAATCACGTGCAGTTATTTCCAGTAAAAATTTAAGATAATACTGCGAAATTAAATTATACTTTCTTCAACATAGTTATTTTGTTGGAAGATTAGGGATGATGACTAATTTTTTTTTTCTTCGTTTATAAGGTAGATTATCAAAAAGCATTAGACAAGTATTTTTTCTTTTTTCGCATAATACAAACATTGCAGAGATATATTGATTTGAAAAGTCGCATGACGTCACGTTTTGGTACAATTTTCACTTTAAAAGTGACGTCACGAGCCCCTACTCCCAAACTTTGACGCGCTATAACTTTGTCATTTTTTGGTTGATTGCCCAAAGAAAAAAATACGCGTCCATTATTTTTTGATCATCTAACTGACGGACTAAATAGAATTTCGTTTACTGTACCCCGTCATCACCCCTATTGTGGAGTTACAGACTGTAAATATGGCGTTGGTTTGACAACAGGACAGACTAGACGTGGGGACTGTTGAATTAATAGTGAGCTATGTTCGCCATTGTCGATGGTTCCGTGGCGTGGGCTTGCTCAACCGTTCAAGGCGCTCTCCTTACATAAGTGCACTTGACTGCACTGTGCCACTGCCGTTACGCAACTGTACGTACGCTCGTTGGCTTTGAAATTAACTTTGACAGAAACCTGTGACGCGCAAGCTATTTAGCTTATTTAAACTAGCAAACCAGTAAACCAAATGTTCACCAAAATTAAACTGATTTAAAAAAAAAAATGTATTTAATTAATTGAGAACTTCGGAGATTTTGTGTGGTTTCATTTGAAATTCGTGATTTCTCGAAAACCGGAAGTGCTACGTTACTCAAATCCGATTTGTAGTCTTATCAGACTATTCTTAACTTATAACTTAAATATTCTCTTTATCTATCTCTTACGGTTTGGCCGCTGAAACAGCACCACAGACGGACGGACGGACTTGTCTAATAGATAAGAGATGAAACTGGCTGTGCCCCGCGGTGTAACGCGCGGTTTATTACGGACTAGTGGCCCGCCCTCGCTTCGCTTCGGTATTTTATCCCCTTGGGGGTAGAATTGATCAAAATCCCTCCTCCTCCTTTTTAGGCCTTGCCATCTAATGCAGCCTCACGTTATTTCGATCCTATTCATCTCTGCAGTTTCTCTGATGTCAATTCCAACGGGTTTGTGGATTTCATTATGGATCTTAGCCAATGCTATATCAGGCTAGCTTTGTTTAACGGCATTGTGTACTAACAAAACTTGTGACCTTAATTTAACCCAACCGATTATGATCCCGCAACGTCCCCACGAGCTTTTATCCAGTTCTGAGCGATTCGTATTTTTGTGGGCTACAAAAATACACCTGGACTACTCATACTTAAGTTTATCATCATCATCATCAGCCTATTAATGTCCCAGGGCACAGGCCTTTCCTATCGATGGAATAGGGGCATTGGGCCGTGACCCACCACGGATTGGCGCGTGCCAACGACTAACGCAGCCGGGACCAAGCGCATAACGTGCCTTCCGAAGCACGGAGGAACTCGTAATAGAAGGGTTTTGGTCACCCATCCAATGACCGACCTTTGCGAAAGTTGCTTAACTTCAACGATCGCAGCCGAACGCGCTAGCCACCTGCGCCTGCGCCACCGAGCTCCTCACTTAAGTTTATATCACACTAATATTATAAATGCAAAAGTTTATGAGTGTGTATGGTTGTTACTTCTTCACGTCTAAACGGCTGGAGCGATTTTAATAATAATTAGCGGCCCGCCCTCGCTTCGCTTCGGTGTAGAGCTGTAGTGTAGACTACAGTTTTTGTTCTCAGGCTTGTATTATACACATTCATCTATGATTCTTTTTATACCTGCATGCAAAGTCTCAGCCTGAGCGGTTTAAAATTGAGATAAGTTTCATACAAACTTTCATTCCCTATTTTTTCCCCTTGGGGGTAGAATTGATCAAAATCCTTTCTTAGCGGATGCCTACGTCATAACATTTACCTGCATTCCAAATTTCAGCCCGATCCGTCCAGTGGTTTGAGCTGTGCGTTGATAGATCACTATGTCAGTCAATCAGTCACCTTTGATTTTTATATATATAGATTTGGTATGGAGTAAGCTGACATCCTGGATTAACAGATAGGCTATGTTTTACTGCGGAAAAATATCCCTAATAAACTGTGGGTAACACAGGTAGTTAGGCCCTAATATTGCGTGTGTATCATGTCATCAAGTAGGCAGCGAGCACATCATGAATTTTTCTAACAGCCTCGTAACGTTTAATAACGTATTTTAATACTGTTACACGGTGTCTTATCTCAATTCCAACCAGACGTGACCGATACCACTATCTTGTATTAATGTTGGCGCGTATTTATTTACTAGTTAGGCGAGCATGCGTTAACGGAAAATATTACGTGCTTTTGCTTCAATCTAATAAAAACTAATCGACGAAATATTTTACATTAAACTTTTTACAATAGTCAATTTCTGATGTGCATAAATATATCATTAGGAATGTTGATAAATTATGTAATTATTATTATCAGACTATTATCATTTTTTTAAATATTAATTAAATCAACATTGTCTGCATTATTAATTACAGTGACAAGTGGTTTATGGTAACTAAAATAAGACACATGGACGTTCGTAGATACGTGGTTCACGAATCTTGAAAATACCGCATCAATGGTTGTACCATACCTCGTTGTCCCCATTGCTCTATCAGAAACAATATCTAAATTCAGTTCAGATTTTTAAAAAAATATTAATGTCAATCCGTCATCTTTGTTTGTCAAAGTTGCAAACGTGACGAGGTCATTTATCGATAGATTTTACTCCTCACATTTTTCTCATACCGGGCCCCTTATATATGCAAATCGATTCTTAAGGTGTAAACTCCAAAAAACGTAGTTGTCACGTCACTTGGAATGTAATGTTTCAACTCACGCTACGTGACTATTAAGCGTTCTGTAATTATCAGTGCCAGTTGTGCGAATGTTCGTGCGAAGTTTGAATTTCCGAAGAAATATTGCTGGGTATTACTTATACCATGCCAAAAGCTTTCCAGCGTAATCGGAGTTTCCATAATAAATTACATTCATTGTTTTAAGCTTAGGTACTATGCGAAAGTTAATTTTAGTAACAATAAACATTCAAATTTCAAATTCAAATATTTTTTATTGCGAATACAGGTAATATTGTGTTGTGTTCAAGTATACAAATTATATTATGTTCAGCCATATTCTGTCTTGTTGACATGCAATGTTATTACATTTATATTTTTTATTTATTTTTAAGCATTTAACTGCTAGATGTTTAAATCTAAATTATGGGTTACCTACAATGCGAAGAGATGGCGCTGCCTTGCAGCTTAAGGCTAGAAAAATTTCGACGCGGCCAATAGGGCCGTGGTAGCATAATGGTCAGTGCATTCGCCCGGATTGCGAAGGGTGCGTGTTCGAGTCCCGTCCGCTGCCTGGTCCGCGTGGATTTTTCTTTAGAAATAAACATTATATTAAATAATTGAATTCCAAATTATTGATTCATAGACTCAACCACGTCTTGTTAATAAATATTTGGTCTCAGCACACAAATCAAATGCCTCTATCAGTCGAATCTAGGATCAGAATTTAAGAGCGCTGTCATTTAACTTTGAGTTTCCCTTCTGTATAAAAGTTCTCATCTATTTCTACTGCATGTATAATGTATTATAAATATTAGCTCTCAGCACACAAATCAAATGCCTCTATCAGTCGAACTTAGGATCGGAATGTAAGAGCGCTATCATTTAACTTTGAGTTTCCCTTCTGTATAAAAGTTCTCATCTATTTCTACTGCATGTATAATGTATTATAAATATTAACTCTCAGCACACAAATCAAATGCCTCTATCAGTCGAACTTAGGATCGGAATGTAAGAGCGCTATCATTTAACTTTGAGTTTCCCTTCTGTATAAAAGTTCTCATCTATTTCTACTGCATGTATAATGTATTATAAATATTAACTCTCAGCACACAAATCAAATGCCTCTATCAGTCGAACTTAGGATCGGAATGTAAGAGCGCTATCATTTAACTTTGAGTTTCCCTTCTGTATAAAAGTTCTCATCTATTTCTACTGCATGTATAATGTATTATAAATATTAACTCTCAGCACACAAATCAAATGCCTCTATCAGTCGAACTTAGGATCGGAATGTAAGAGCGCTATCATTTAACTTTGAGTTTCCCTTCTGTATTAAAATTCTCATCTATTTCTACTGCGTGTATAATGTATTTTAAATATTAGCTCTCAGCACACAAATAAGGATCAGAATTTAAGAGCGCTGTCAATTAACTTTGAGTTTCCCTTCTGTATAAAAGTTCTCATCTCATTTTACTGCATGTATAATGGATTTTTATCGCAACTATCACTGACATACATGGACTTTGATTTTCATCTAAATTATCGTTTGCCCAGTGTTATTCGGTGGGACTGCCGAGGATTTCCAGATGGCCTGGAAATCCGGGATTGCCCCTGAGTTTTGGATCTTATCCCGTGTCCAGTAATTAGACCTTTGTCCCGGATTCTAATAATGTGCTAGTCTCGTAACAAAATAAACTAATAACGAATAACCGCTGGTCTGCTTGATGTTTTAATTCTGGGGAATTTGATTTGATGCTTTATTTTTTAAGTGTGTCTTAGTTAAGTGCAAGTGGAGTCCCAGTTGTGCAGAAAATTGACGCGTCTTAAAAATCTACCGCCCCAGCAATCCAAAACCCCTGAAGTCTTACCAACATGAACTTAACACCTCCAAGAGGTCATGTTATCTCAGTGAAGTCTTCTGTAAGGTTCTATTCCTCAGCCCGACGCTTAATTTTTTTTTTGTGCGTGTGCTGTTGGTCTCAGATGACCTTTACAGTGTCACCGGGTTTGGGGACGGCGAGATCATAAGGGGACCTCGAGAATTGGCGAGTGCCTTTAGAGGTTTTCCAGGCGGATGGCATCTCTCCCCGGGGGGAGTCTCCTCTCCGTCTGGAGCCTCTAGACCACTCTAACCTGAGGGGGTCGGCTCAACTAGAGGGCGTCTCTGAGACTCGGACCTCGACTCTAGTTAGATTGCAGTTTCTTCAATAGGGATGATGACTATTTTTTTTTCTTCGTTTATCAGGTAGATTATCAAAAAGTATTAGACACGTATTTTTTCCTTTTTCAGGTAATATAAACATTGCAGAGATATATTGATTTGAAAAGTCGCATGACGTCACGTTTTAGTACACTTTTATGTGAAAATTCACTAAAAAAAATAGTTGCCTGTAAAGTCGGTTTTACGGGCGAAGATTTTACGTGACAACGTCTTTTTCTCGGTAGAATATTTATTGATATGAATATAATTAAATTGCACAATAGGAACAAGGAATTGAATGAAAATAAGAATTGCACAAATTTTAACTATAGAAATATATTTTGTTTACTAAAACATTGTACATGTAAACTTAAACTTAACACGAGAGACTCATCGTAACGTTACCGAGCGTTACACTTTTCCATAAGTGACTCCCAGCCGCAACCTAATTTAAGACGTTGTCACGTCAAAAAGTGACGTCACGAGCCCCTACTCCCAAACTTTGACGCGCTATAACTTGTCATTTTTTGGTTGATTGCCCAAAGAAAAAATACGTGTCCATTATTTTTTGATCATCTAACTGACGGACTTAATAGAATTTCGTTTACTGTACCCCGTCATCACCGCTATTGCAGCGGAACGGCTGTAATGCTGTGTACCTTTCTAAAAATGCTATACTTATTGAAGTAAAACATGCAAGTAATATTAGATTCATGTTTAATGTTTTCCGTTCTACGATTAGTAAATATCAGTCGATTGTCTTTATACTCGGGCATACGACATGAATCAGTGTTTGCGCGTGAGTCACACGCTAAACCGACCGCCGCGTGCGCCATAATAATATGACACTAATGTTACCGGGGCGCATCACTGCGACTGCCATACTTGTTATAGGTAGGGCTGCCATCTCTAAAATGTGGCAACCAGGATAAGATGCGTGATAACCCCGGATTTCGAACCCGGACAGACCAATAAAAAAACAGTTAAAAATGTCACAAATCAACTTTTTTATGTTATTCTAGGCCAGAGTTCCCCAAACTTTTTTGTATCGTAGACCCCTTGCCATGTTTTTTCCGTGTTGGGTAGACCCCCTACTTACCTGATATTGATTTTTTTCGCTGACGTAGACCCCTTGCTGGTTGTCATAGACCCCTAGGGGTCGATATAGACCACTTTGGGTATCACTGATCTAGGCAAAAGAGCTAGCGGTCTACCTCATAATTAGTGGTCACTGCTGCCGATGGACACTTGCAGCACCAAGGGCCACTCATGCGTTGCGTAATTTTTTAACCCGGACTACAAATAAAACCCCGCCCGGACGCTCCCCGGACGCCCCGTAAACTAGGACAAATCCGGGGAAACCCGGACGGATGGCAGCCCTAGTTATAGGTATATACATTGAGTCGCCGTGAAATTGACATTCAGCTTTGTTGACTCAGCTTATTCTTTCTAATTGTTTTTGTACTAAAGGTGGCAAACGAACACACTGTTCGTCGCCTGCTGGTAGGTATGCGGTCTCCGTAGTTTAATGACACCTGTAGTATCATGAAAGATTTTAAATAATATTTTCACCGATATGGTATTTGACAGTATTAAAAATAAAGTGCCAATTGTTAGCATCTGTGTTTAGAATGAATATTGGCAGGGATTTTTACTATTTTTACAAAAAAAAATATTCATTATTTTATGAAATTGAAATTTGGCATGCAGGTAGATATTATGACGTAGGCATCCGCTAAGAAAGGATTTTGATCAATTCTACCCCCAAGGGAATAAAATTGGGAATGAAAGTTTGTATGAAACTTTGTCAATTTTAAACCGATCGGGCTGAGACTTTGCATGCAGGTATAAGAAGAATCATAGATGAATGTCATTGTGTATAATACAAGCCTGATAACAAAAACTGTAGTCTACACTTCAGCTCTACACCGAAGCGAAGCGAGGGCGGGCCGCTAGTATACTATAATATTGTCAATTTACATTAGCTTTCATTCTCATTGCATGGTCGCAAATTCAATGCAACTTTCTTAGTTATTTGTTCTGACCCGTCTGTCACTTTCCAACTCATTTAAATCTACATTACTTATTGTGTTTAAAATTAATTTTCGAGAGCCAAATTCTATTGTTGATTGACACTGAGAGCGTAAAAACTCGCACGGATTTGAAAACTGGGTTATGAAATAAGCAGCTATTTATTTTATTGGCAGTGTCGAGGACTCGCGAATGTGTGCGAAATGTTCATTATCGCATTTAAGACTGTGTAAATGATTGTTAATTGGTAACATCGTGTGACCCTTTATCTGTCACCGCAATTTGTTGACGTTGTCGCTCGTGGCACTGTGAGATAGCCTGAATAGGGGTGATGACGGGGTACAGTAAATGAAATTCTATTATACCGTCAGTTAGATGACCAAAAAATAATGGACACGTATTTTTTCTTTGGGCAATCAACCAAAAAATTACAAAGTTATAGCGCGTCAAAGTTTGGGAGTAGGGGCTCGTGACGTCACTTTTGAGTGAATTTTCACTTATAAGTGTACTCAAACGTGACGTCATGCGACTTTTCAAATCAATATATCTCTGCAATGTTTATATTATGTGAAAAAAGAAAAAATACGTGTCCAATACCCCCTAATAAATTACCTGATAAACGAAGAAAAAAAAATAGTCATCATCCCTATCGTAATATCGTTCCGATGTCCCATCAATAGAAGTATTTCACCCATCAATAGACATTCTCCAGGTTAGGGAGAGTCCTGGTGATCTGAGATACAGGCGTTCTGCCTAGTTCGGGCACCAGTCTCACACAATCTATTTTACTGTTCTTATATAAAACTAGCTGTCCCAGCGAACTTCGTACCGCCATAAAAAATAGGGGTTGGTGGTAGAAAGGTGAAACTTTAGGGTTTTATTTGTTTACTAATGCTGTATCATAAAAAAAATAAAATATCTAAAATTGAAAAAAAAATTTAGGGGTGGATTACCCTTGACATTTAGGGGGATGAAAAATAGATGTTGTCCGATTCTCAGACCTACCCAATATGCACACAAAATTTCATGAGAATCGGGAAAGCCGTTTCGGAGGAATTTATCCACAAATACCGCGTCACGAGAATTTTATATATTAGATTTTATTATAATAAGTTGTCATGTGATTTTATAGATTGTGGGGAAGAAATAAAGTATATTGTTATTATTTCCTAGGTTTGCTTTTGTGACCAATAAAATTAGAACACTGGACATCTTTTAAATTAGCTAAAACGTCCCTTTTTATTAATTATGTAAAGGTAGTTTTCAAACACTTCTTATCATATTCTAAGTTCCAAATAATCCCGATACGATTTACTAGAATCGGCGTGCGTTTTACTCAAAAAATTAAAAGCGTAAATACAGATAATTCATAAAGTTTTACTTCCTCCGGTCCAAAGTCAGTTGTTGGTCAAAAAATTTGATCTTTACTTTTTATAAGGTATATTAATGTAAATAGTCTTGGTTGAATCCACGTAAATCAACATCTTGAAGCACTTACGTAATGCCTTAACCACAATATCTAGAATTAGGAACATTAATTGATCGGAAAGAAACATGACGATGCATATTAATTGTTTTTATAACTCAATGGTGATGTGCTCATGTTTTTTGTAAAATCCGGAAACGCAGGTATTGCAAGCAAGTAGAACCGCTTAGTGAATCGGTTCACAGCATAGGTAGCGTGTTATGTCAAATATATTATTGATAGCTTGTGCCGATCGAA
This sequence comes from Chilo suppressalis, assembly GCA_902850365.2. NCBI lineage: Eukaryota > Metazoa > Arthropoda > Insecta > Lepidoptera > Crambidae > Chilo > Chilo suppressalis. The sequence goes on along the minus strand of OU963896.1, from coordinate 3,044,856 downwards.
TCGGTCTTAAAGGGGGAATACCCTTCGTTTTTATTCGCCAGCGGGGATGTTTTTTGTTCTTTGAATCAATGGCTATTATTAGCTATTTTTTTTGCTTTTAATAGTACAAAGTTTAATGTATAGATGAAAGAGATTTTTTATTGGAAGTAACGGTACATAACACAGAGGTTAGATGGGTGATCGTAGACAGTTGTTTGTACGGGAAACGATGTCGTCGGCTCGCCCCCACTTCACTTCCATCTAATAGATAATAGCCAATCAAACGACGCGACATCAAACAATCGAACCAATTGGCGCTCTCACCCGAGAACAACGACGCAATCAGAACCAAGTTCTGATCAAGTTATGAGCATTTGCTCACATGTTACTGTGGCACACCTGCCCCGCCTATAAGGCCCTTCTAACATCTTTCTGTGTTCTGTGATCGGTACCAATTTGGAAAAAATAATATTGGTATTTTTGTCTCCAGATTGAATCGATGCACGCTGCTTTATGCCCTGTGTTTAGTAAGCCTAACTATCAAATGGCTAGGAAGTAGACTTGCAACGAATATTCGGTTACTATTCGGTCTATTCGGCTGCTTTTATTATATTCGGCCGAATACCGAATACTTAAATAATATATTTTGTCATAGAGAAATAATTGGTAAAATGAAAAATTAAAATCAATTGATTACGTATATATTCATATTTTCATTTCTGTTATATAATCATTTAAGTAGTCATTGTTACATAATCATCTTCTGAATTGGAAAAATGGAGGATTGTATGTATTTGAATTATTGTGGTAATCAAAATTTAGAAGGGTAAGGTTCTCATTTCTTTTATAATCATTTATTAAGTAGTCATTGGTACATAAAACAGGTAAGTACATAATTTAATCATTTTCTGTATTAAACAAGTTAACAGTTTTTAATTCATTCAGTCATGTGATGAATGGTTACATAATAGCAATAATTTAAAGTTTACGCGCCGTTTTTGGTCATATCTCAAAATTTGGTTTTGTCATTTAGCCGCATTTTAGCTTGAGGACGGCAGATTAGAACAAAACAAAGGAGCGCAAAACAATCACGTCTGCCCAAGTTTTTGTCGCTATAATCCAGCCGAATACTTTTGCCTAATATTCGGCTATTCAGTCAGGGGCTTCGCCAAATATTCGGTATTCGGTATACTGCCGAATATGCTATTCGTTGCAAGTCCACTAGGAAGCTCTGAGAACTGTTGTTTGTCGACAAGTTGTTATTTTCCGGTCACGGTTTTGGGGCCAACAAATGTGGCTTCAAGTTTCTGAGAGTGACGTTTGTACGAATGTATACTCACTGTTTCATAGTGTAGTGTTACACTCTGCGCAGACTGCTCTACATTACTCACAAGGAATTATAATAGGATAAATGTGATATTAGGTGCTTATGAAAACAAGCCCCTGAATGTCTCATTTGTGGTTTATTTCATTTCGCCGCGATGTGGCATCATTAAGCGCATTCTACCGACTATACCACGGCGAGTGTTCTGAGGAGTTATTCTCCCTTATCCCTCCATCACCTTTTTTTCAGAGGACCACGCGCGCTGGCCTACGTTGCCACCGACTTACTGTGGCCACTATTCCTACACGAACAAAGAAATTTGGTGACTCTTTTCTATGTCGTACTATTCGTAAGTGGAATTATTTACCCGTGGAATTGTTCCCTCCTTCTTATAATCTGGGGTCCCTTAAGAGAGGCGTAAAGAAGCATTTTTGCAGGCCGGCAAGGTGAGTATGATTGGTGTAGCAGTTAACAACTGCTGTACCGGCTATCTTCGCGTTTGGGCTTTATTACCACTTAACATCAGTTGGGATAGAGTCATTTGCCTACCTCTATATATAAAAAAAAACCGGCCAAGTGCGAGTCGGACTCGCGCACCGAGGGTTCCGTACAAACCTCTAGGTATATTTTAATAATTATTAAAAAAAAATATTATAGGATGTAACTAAGAATTTACGGTTTTCGCAATTTTTCCTTTATCTGTACTATAAGACGTTACTTCGTACCAAATTTCAAGATTCTAAGTTCACGGGAAGTACCCTGTAGGTTTTGATTCCCGTGCGAGTTTCGAAAATTTGCGACATAAACGGCTGTATCTTTTGATTGCTGTGGCTTAGAAGTTTGATTTTTTCGCAGCTCCAAGGGACAGTACTCCTGAGTATTATATATGAATTTCAGTTTGATACCTCTACGTGTTCCTGAGAAAAACGGTCTTGACAGACGGACGGACGGATAGACGGACAACAAAGTGATCCTATAAGGGTTCCGTTTTTTCCTTTTTAGGTACGGAACCCTAAAAAAGTAAAAGTTGTTGCAAAATAACAAAGCAAATGGCGGACATAATGCCATAAGGCATTCTATACCAGTCTACCAGTAAGAGCGCGAGCGTCATGCTGTTGTCACCCAATGTTTACGGAGTGCAGTAAATAATAATTTGAACTTTGACCTTCATATGTTTTACATCTATAGCTTAATGGCACGTACTCAGTGTACGGTTGGCAGATTCCCAAATGGGGCATTTCCTTTTTTCTTCACCCGCGAAAGATAATATCTTTCCATCCGAGCCAGAAAACTGAGTTAATAATATTTCCACATAACCCTTATTTCCCCTTATGTTTAATAAATGAAAAGTAGTGGAGTGTACACAAACTTATAACTCCATATTTGCAAAGTATGTTGGGTCAAACAATAATACATAGTATCTCTCACTAGTTTGTCACCTTGGACAGGTTTCAAAAATATTAGGTAGTAATTTTATTATTACGAAAATATAGTATAGTAGAAATAATAAACAAATATTTCCAGCAATACCACCAATAAGCCTAACACCAAAGCAAACAATGTTAAGATTAGCTTAACTTTATGAGGAGAATTTGGTATATTTCCATTATATTTCACAGAATGTGTAAACAAACCTTTAAATCGCCAAAAACTCAACTAACACCGGAAAAGAGAGTTGTGTTTTACTGTGAAGAAAAAGTTAAATAAAACACCGCGACACCTGTAAATAGCAATGACATTCACAAAGATTTGTTTCTTAGGTTTTCACATTTGCACATCACTCATTAAATAAAACTAGTTTTTACGGGTTAATGCACGAAACTTTATTTATTTATTGACGTTTCGCAGCCTTTTCAGGTCTGCATCGTCAGAATAATGATTTTTTATTTAAAATTGTCGAGCTAATGAGCAATATAAGTCTTTCGAAGGTAGCTCGACAATTTTAAATAAAAAATCATTATTCTGACGATGCAGACCTGAAAAGGCTGCGAAACGTCAATAAATAAATAAAGTTTCGTGCATTAACCCGTAAAAACTAGTTTTATTCACAAAGATTATTGACATTATGCCGTTACACTGTTACTTGTTTAATAATTAAATGTTAATTCATCCTATTTTAACAGTTACAATATTCATTTCCTTACTACTGAGCTTTAAACGAATACTTCCTCTATTGTCTTAAGTTGCACCAAGAAGCTAGTGCTTACGTAATACTTGAACAGCCCCATACATAACACTGGTCTAATTTTATATTTAACATCTCTATTGCGACTTTATGGTTTCAGTACTGTCTGCAACGATATTAAATAACCTAGATAGAGACAACAACACGAACAAAATCGTGGCCGAAACGTGGCCTAAAGGTACATTGAACGATCCACGGAGCTCCGTAAGATGATCGCATGGTCAAAAACAATATAAGGCATTATTGAAACATCGAAAGTCACCTTTAATGCATATTGTATTAAGGTCATAATTAAAACGCTTGCGTCAAAGACTTATGACATTTCGAAATGCAATTGATTGTTACATGCGGAAGAATATAGACCTTATTTTTTGACTTTACGTGCAATTCTGAATGCACTGTTAGCAATGTAGCAGGTACAGACCGCGAGGAAAAGAGACAGCTACACGGTGACTTATAACCGACCCAACATTTGAATATCACAAATATTTTATACTAGCGGCCCGCCTTCGCTTCGCATCGGTGTAGAGCTGAAGTGTAGACTACAGTTTTTGTTCTCAGGATTGTATTATACAAAATGACATTCACCTATGATTCTTCTTATACCAGCATGCAAAGTCTCAGCCCGATCGCTTTAAATTTGACAAAGTTTCATACAAACTTTCATTCCCTATTTTATCCCCTTGGGGGTAGAATTGATCAAAATCCTTTCTTAGCGGATGCCTGCGTCATAACATCTACCTGCATGCCAAATTTCAGCCCGATCCGCCCAGTGGTTTGGGCTATGCGTAGATAGATCACTATGCCAGTCAGTCAGTCACCTTTGAGTTTTATATATATAGACATTAAATCAGTTTATAGTAAATATTAGATTAAAATTCTCTTCAAATGCGTTAAATTAACAACCATTGACCTGGTGAAAAAGCGACACTACATACTATTAGTATTTTTTTTCGCAATTTTTCACAGAGCTCTGCGGCATCTTGACTTTTCAACGGTCCGCACGTGACTGTGCACCAATAAGTGCTTGAGTGGAGTTTAAGCACTTCTTGATTCACATTTTGAGCGCTCGTGGTGTATCTAGGGTATTTAATATCGTTGATTTACCATCTCAATTGCAACTTTATGGTTTGAGTACTGTCTGTTTACATACATGTTTTAAAATATATTTGACAAAGAAAAGCGAAATTAAAGAAAACAATCTTTGTTGCAGAGACTCGCACCGCTTCTGTGCTAGTGAATGTGCCAGCCAACGCGTCCCTGGTCAACTTGACCGGCAACTGCAACGGCTCCGCGCAGTACATCCAGATCACCTGGGCTTCTGGAGTGGTCAACTCCTCCGTCAGCAATAGCGTCCGCCTCAATTTCCTCAAGAACGACACCACCAAGGTGTACGCGCTGCGCAGCCTCAATATCACCGTTGACGCCAAGATCATGGTCAATTCATGTAAGTTTAATGACATTCAAAATCTAATTTCGTTTTGTTAGTCTAGGCTATTACAAGCACTTGTGAATGTCGAAAAGCTACGTCATCGGTTCGCAAATCTACAGCGGGAGACCTTGTACTGAGAAGAACCAGCAAGAAACTCAGCAAGGATTGTTTTATGCCTGTATTTTATACAGTTATCAGATTGAATAATGACTTTCTAAATGAGATAATTCGTGAATTCACCTTCCATACAAATATGAATAACATAAAAATTATGTCTACTTATTCAATTTATACATTTCCAATAGGGATTCCATTGGCCCCTTAATCGGTCTGCTTTATCTCATATAGCATGCACTGTAAGGTGCACTTTATTTGAAAATTAAAGGGGACCAGGAAACATGATTTTGTTCATGGTTTTTCTTAGTAAGTAGCAATGAGCCATTCGTGCGCTAATCTGGTTTACTGGTGGCCGGTTAGTCAAATAAGAACATCTTACCTAGGCTTGCTAGATGCTGGCTTAACAATTCCGGGACCCCCCCCCCCTCCAGAAATAAATCATCACATCAAAATATATCTATATATAGGTCAGTAACGAATGCTTTTATATGGCATGCTTCTGTCGCCTCTCGCAGGTACGTGCAAGGGCGGATCCAGCTTCGGCGCCAGGGGGGGCATATAGTCGTGGTCATGTCACAGTGGGTACAGATTGTAAAGTGGGTACAAACGGACCCAGCCCAGGGCGGGGGGGGGGGGGGGGTCATGACGTGATACATAATTTCTATGTAACTTTAACCATTAAGGCTGCACACGCGACGGAAGCTGAAAAAATGGAGTAACTTCTCCCGTTTCCCAACATTTCCCTTCACTACTCTGCTCCTATTGATTGTAGCGTGATGAAAAGTATACTATAACCTGCCCAGGAGTATGAAGAATTATTGTACCAAGTTTCGTTAAAATCCGTCGAGTAGTTTTTGTTTCTATAAGGAACATACGCACAGACAGACAGACAAAATTTTTACAGATTGCATTTTTGGCATCAGTATCGATCACTAATCACCCCCTGATAGTTATTTTGAAAATATATTTCATGTACAGAATTGACCTCTCTACAGATTTATTATAAGTATAGATTATTTAGAGATTCAGGCGTTTGAAGTTGTGCATCTGATCGTTTTTTCCGTAAACTAGCTGCAGTAGAACGATCAGTACAAAAAAAAGGGAAATAGTATTTGCAAATATTCTACATTAACTTACAATAGGAAGAATAAATCTACATTTTACTTCTATTGGAAATAGTCAAAATCATTTCTAAGGGGATAAATGATGCGCTCAAAAATTATGATTTTTTGCAAAAAATGTGAAAGGGCTCTTAAAGAAATTTAAGGTGCACTGAAGGAAGTAAACATCGATATATTAGTTTTTTATATCCCCTCTGCTATAGCTTAAGTATAGCTCTTAAGCATAAGATAATAACATGAAAAGGCGACTATTGCTTGCACCAAGAACAGTTGTAGACATGGCACAAACGTGCTGTAACGATAAATGGAGAACAAGCGATTTTCGCCTTTATGGAGTCACAACCAACAACGAACTTGAATTTGAACTGGCGTCGCGTCTGAGACTCAAGTCGGTCTTTGACCGTTGTACCAATTTTGTTTTCAGCTCCAGCAGCTATATAATTACCTTGAAATTGGATTAGACTGTAACAACCGGCATCGCTTTCAGGCGTTAATTTGTCGTACTTTCAAAGACTTCAGCAATTAAGAACGAAATAAGCAACCCCTGTCTCTTGTGTTACTTACATAAGGTTGTATACAATTTGCCAATTTCAATCACGCCAAATGCGAACAATGCTACCTGTATTGAAAATGAAAATTTGTTTATTTCTTTAAATAACATAATAGTACAATTAGTCGATGAGTCCTCCTAGTACAGTGTTTCCTAACCTTTCCAATACTGCTACCCCTGATACCTATTAGGGAAACAGATTTTACCCCGACTTTAAAATGTTATCATTAGTTCAAGAAATTCCAATTTGGCCGTTACATCTTCGTCTTTACTAATACTCAGCACCCCGCGGGCTCACTAGCAAGAAGGAGCGCATGCTCTATTTAGTAGTATTATTTAGATTTGACCAAATATTTAGGTTCTTTGTTACCCCCCCAAGTATGGCTGATTTACCCCCGGAGTGGTAATTACTTACCCCCAGGTTCGGAACCCAGGAACTAGATGATGCTATTTATACAATAATCGCCAACACAACTTAATATAACAATTTTGAAATAAACAAAACGCCAACTAAAATTATAAATACAAGACTCATAATCCGAACAGTTAAAATTGCTCATATTTTCTTAGAGGTATATATTAGTGTGCGTGTGTGTGTGTGTGTGTGTGTGTATGTGTGTGTATATTCATTCTTATGTTCTAATTAATTGTTAGTATTGTCGTAACTGGTCACGAACACGACGTCACCTCAGGCTCATTAACATTGCAAAAATGAATCACATTATTAGCCTTTTAGGGTTCCCCGAAATCCTTTGCGTCCTTACATTAAAACAAAAAGGGTAGATACGGCACTAGCCTCACAAAAGTGATCTGCACCAATTGTGGTCCACGACCCTAATCGCTTTAGTCACAAATTGACATGCAAACGACGTACATGTGAACGCCGAAAAGAAACATTGCTGATATTTTGTGTTTGTATGATAAAACAATCCCTAAGTGTGTTTTTAAAAAGTGCTCAAATTGCTCAAAAACTAAAAATAAAACCCACGGCATCACTTTTCATTCGTAAGTACTATAAAATATATTTATTCTTAAAAAATGTTGTTTTTTTTTTAATCTTATTCGGTAGTGACGTCGAATACTAGTCGCCTGATTGGTCGGTAATGCAGTGACGCGGATCTCGCCGTCTCGTTTGCGCTGCCATTGAAACTTAACGTACTGTTTCGTTCGGGTCGGTAATGCAGTGGCGCGGATCTCGCCGTCCCGTTCGCGCTGCCGTGGGATCAGTTTTTGTTTGATGCAAGTATGAGCGTACCGTATCTACCCATTTTGTTTTAATCTTAGTTTGCGTCAGTCCATCTTAGTAAATGACAAACAGACAAAGATGGACTATATCGTTACAAATAAATACAAAAAAAAAATGGGTGCGTGTACTTATGTAGGCGCGTGAGAAGTTATCCTTCTTTGGCATCGTTTAAAATTAGTTTTTAATTGCATGCAAATAATTAATTACAATAAATTAATAAAAAGTCTGGAAAAGGACACAGTCAATAAAGTTCAGTTTTAATTTGAAAAAATAAATAAATAATCAAAATATTCAATTAAAATCGCTACTGAATATAATTTATTAGAACATATGTGATTTGCACTTGTATGAAACTCAAACACGTATTCCGAATATACAAACTAGAAACATGTGGATAAATATTATAAATATGAATACCTATAACTGTTACTTTATTACAATAATAACATAAAAGTAACATTGAAAAATAAAGATGTGGTTTTTGGTTCTACTACACCAATGGTCAAGAGATGGCGCTGTAGTCTCCTGAATCGCGCTTTGGTTCCGTTGTTCCAGATTAATAAATACTTTTGATAGGCCTTCACAATGCAGTCGTTAGCACCCACTAAATAGAGATTCTATTTCTATTTTGTTGGTAGATTTTCTTAATGTGCGGTAAACACAAAAGTAACAGCATGAAGTTGGTCGCTAAAGTGACCAACTTCATGCTGTTAAAATTTTGTGTTACAGTGATGCGCGCGCATCTTAAAATTTCACTCTCATCATTTTTTCATAACGCGCCTAAAGAAGTATAACTTCAAAAATCTGTTCAGGTATTTATTTAATTTAACGGGGTAGGTTATGGCTCAAGGTGACTAGGTGAGGATGGGTGAAGACGTATTTTATCAAATGCATCAGTTACTTTGATTGTTAGATTCTTAGATTGGATTTCACTTAGACTTGACATTGGTTGAGGTGCCGTAACAGTTGTCTATTTTTAATTCTCTTTTATACGATATTTTTTTGAAGTAAAACTGGTTTTCGGACTTTGTAATATACATATACTAGCTGACCCAGCGAACTTCGTACCGCCCTAAAAAAATAGGGGTTGTCCAGCGGACAAAATTGCGAATCTAAACCATTCTCAGATCCCCTTGAACACACACAAAAAATTTCATCAAAATCGGTCCAGTCGTTTAAGAGAAGTTCAGTGACATACACACTCACAGAAGAATTATATATATAAAGATATATATACTAGCTGACCCAGCGAACTTCGTACTGCCATAAAAATAGGAGCTGGTGGTAGAAGGATGAAAATTTAGGGTTGTATGTAGTTTTAATGACGAAACATAAAAAAAAATGTCCAGAATAAATAAAAATACAAAAAATGAGATGGACAACCCTTATCACTTAGGGCAATGAAACATAGATAGTAGCCGATTCTCAGATCTACTGAATATACATATAAAAGTTCATAAAAATCGGTCAAGCCGTTTCGGAGGAATATGGTAACATTGTGACACGAGAATTTTATTATATATAAGAAGATATGAGTAATGCGTGCGCCAAGGGCGGATCCAGCTTTGGCGCCAGGGGGGGGTCATATAGCCAGCTTGGGCGCCAGGGGGGGGGGGGGGTCATATAGTCGTGGTATATTAAATATTGAAAGTACTTAAATAAACTCCCCCTGGGTTTGGTCCATCTGTACTCAGCCCAGGGGGGGGGGGGGGGGGTCATGACCCCCATGACCACTCCCTGGATCCGCCCTTGGCGTGCGCTTCTCCATTCCCTCCAATTTTGGGGGTCCCCATACTTACTATTGAATAGCAAAAATTTTTTTTCTTCAAATCCATACGTGTGGGGTATTTATGGATAGGTTTCTAAAAATGATATTGAGGTTTCTATTTTTTTTTCTAAACTGAATAGTTGGCCCGGGAGACACGTCCAAAGTGGTATAATGGAACTCTGTAACTTCTAAAATAAAACAAAAAAAAATATATGATGTACATTACCATGCAAACTGCCGTAGTTTTTTTAATACGTTTTTGTAATAAATCGTAAACCACAATTTACCTTTCACTCAATCAACTCAACTTTACTTATCACAATAACTTCATTAAAAAAAAAACACTTAATAAAACTTCGATCGAAGTTACAACAAACTACAAGAACTTTTATATTAAATAAATATAAAATAAATAAATATTTCCAACACTCACACCAATCAGCCTAGCCCCAAACTAAGCACTATAAGGCTTGTGTTATGGGATACTAGGGTAACGGATAGAATACATATACTGTACATATATAAGTATATTTATATAGAAATACATATTAAACATCCATGACTGGAGTACAAATGCTCGTATTCATCACACAAACATCTGCCCCCACCTGGATTCGAACCCGGGACCTCTCGAGTCGGCGACACCATGAAACCCGGCGTTCAAACCACTCGGCCACGGAGGTCGTCCCATATATATTATGTTACTTGCTGCTACGGAACCCTTAATGGGCGAGTACAACTCGCACTTGGCCGCTTTTTAGATTCTGTTATTGTAATAGTTGTCCAACGGTACGGCCTTGCTGAAGTAAAGAGAGCGGGCGCTTTCGTCTAGCCGCCGAGTTACGGCTGAAACGTGACGCAACATTTGTGAAGTCTTTTGAGAGATGGTGCACGACAGACCGGCGATATTTTGCCTACGATTGGTGCCGCATTGTAACAATCTTAGCCAATAATGTCAGGCTGGCCGCTGGAGTTGCGTTAATTTTTTACACTCCGGGCGCGGCTCTCGCTGTGTGGGCGAGTGGGTAGCACTTGCGGCCTTAATATTTATTTAATACTAGCGGCCCGCCCTCGCTTCGCTTCGGTGTAGAGCTGAAGTGTAGACTACAGTATTTGTTCTCAGGCTTGTATTATACACAATGACATTCATCTATGATTCTTCTTATACCTGCATGCAAAGTATCAGCCTGATCGGTTTCAAATTGACAAAGTTTCATACAAACTTTCATTCCCTATTTTATATATATATATATATATATATATATATATATATATATATATATATATATATATATATATAGATTATTTATTATCAATCTTATAAACTTTAATTATTTATGTAACTCTGTTTATGTATTTTTACACCATTGTATCTTATATATAAAATTCTCGTGTCACAATGTTAGTAACCATACTCCTCCGAAACGGCCTGACCGATTTTTATGAAATTTTATATGCTAGTCCGTGGTATAAGTGATAATGGTTGTCAACCTGTAACGTAGTGTTGTGAAACCTACACTGCGCCTTTGCGCCAAAATTCAAACCATTGGGTATTGTAACGTAGTGTTCTCATAGGGCTTAGGAGGAATGTTATCCCAGGAAATTGATAGAACACTACGTTACACACCCCTAAATTTTTTTATGGACAATTTTTTTTAATGTGTTGTAAAATATACATGCAACCCTAAATTTTCTCTTCTACCACCTGCTCCTTTTTTATGGCGGTACGAAGTTCGCTGGGTCAGCTGGTAATTTATATTTTTTACTCTAGCAATCTCGTCCCTGGCAGAATACCAGTGCTGTTATGGTGGGAATATTCCCTTCCTACTACAACAGCATTAAGCTGAGGCAGGGTCCTGATTGGCCTTTCTTCTCTCTCCATATTGTTGCTCTCTGTTTGTTTTTTATTTTTATTGCTATATTTATTGTTTTTTTTTTGCCTGCCTATGTGTAAGGTCAATAAAAGCTTTTTCTTTCTCTCTTTCAACAAGCGAATCTAAAACTTACATCTCAGCTACATTGTTTGCAAGTGTGGTTTAGAAAACCAATTTTGTCTAAAGTGGCTGCCAAATCATTTATTACTTGAAATTATGATTCTTAAACTACTAGTTGAAGTATGCGGTGAATAATAGAGTTTCATGCAAATTTTCATTCCCTTCAGTGCCGTCTTTGACCTATTGGAGGCCCTGGGCATATTACGATAATGGGGCGCCTATGACTTCCGTTTGGTGATTTAACAAGAACTAGGGTACTTTGTATTTGATCTGAGGGGGGCCCCTATCGATCGCGGGGCCCTGGACACTTGCCCAAAGTGCCCACTGGGAAAGACGGGGTCTGATTCCCTTTTTTAATCTTTTCCTTACTTATAAGAAAAGTTGTATTTAGTCCCGTCTGCTACCTGGTCCGCGTGGAATTTTTTCTAGTCATATTTTCTTTGGATTTAACATCAAGCAGTTACATGTTCTAAAAAATTATAAAAATTATAAGTTGTATTTAGGTTTGGTTTAATGCTATCTCCTGTCTTCTTATTAGCAATATTTATAAAGAATTCCACTTTGTTCAATGTAAATGCTAAGCGAAGTCGGAGCAGTCGGCTAGTTAAGTCTTCTTTGAGTATTAGCATTATCGATTATATTATCTTTCACAGAACCTTCTCGTGTTGCGCTGGAAATAATTGGATTATTATTATAGAAAAGTCTGAGCGACCTCGAATGATACTCACGGATTTATAATTAGGAATGTAAATTTTTTCTTGCAATTAGGTGACACATTTTTTATCCTCAGATGATCTCGTAGTCAAAAACAATATAAAGCACTATTTATCGCACGTTTACAATATTGCGATGTTTGCATTTTTTTTTGTTTACAAGGTATGTGTCTAATTTTAGAGTAAGGTGTTAATGACAGCGATATTTATGAAGTTATGTGAATAGAATAATATAGATGGCTTTCGGACAACTTTTTGTCTGTATGTCTTAAGTAGTACTATATAAATATTCCGACGACGTTGAACGTCAATAAATAAATAAAAACAGTGGGTCTAACCCGTTGAAACTTATTTTATTTATTAAGGTCTTAATTTAAACGTATTGGTCAAAGAGTTATGACAGTTCGATATGCAAACACATATAATTTTTTGTTTCTTAGGTTTTCACGCACATCACTCATTAAATAAAACTAGTTTTTACGGGTTAATGCACGAAACTTTATTTATTTATTGACGTATCGCAGCCTTTTCAGGTCTGCATCGTCAGAATAATGAATAATAATTTTAAATAAAAAATCATTATTCTGACGATGCAGACCTGAAAAGGCTGCGAAACGTCAATAAATAAATAAAGTTTCGTGCATTAACCCGTAAAAACTAGTTTTACATATAATTTTACTTGTTGCTATAGGCGGAAGAATATCTAGACTTTTTTTTAAGAATATGACACTATATCGTAATTCTGAATGCGCTGTTAGCAATATAGAAGCTAGAGAGCGTGAGGAAAAGAGACGGCTACATAGCCGACCATTCATTTGAAAATCACAAATAGGTTTTTATACAATCAGTATATAGTAAGTATAAACTGTCGAAAAATGAGACTACGTAATTTAAGTATGTTTTCGCATTTTTTTACGGAGCTTTGCGACATATTGACTTTTCAACGGTCTACACCTGACTGTGAACTAGGAAGTGCTTGATTGGAGTTCAAGCACTTCTTGATCGGGACACATTTTGATATCGTTGGACACAACCCATTAAAATTAAAAGATTGTTTAAAACTTGAGCAGCAAACTGCAAGCTACAAATAGTAGCGTATGCGCAGTTCCAAGATTTCCTTCATCTCCGTCTCAAAATTCATTGAAATTAGTTGAGCATCTTTGGGCTGACAGAGTAATTTAATGAATTGAATTTGTATTTTGGCTTGGAGGTAAAGGGCTAAAAGAGGGTTCCAAGTTTTTTTTGCAAATCGTACTTTTCAAGCGACATTTGACAGATAGAGGTCATTGGCTTTCCTATTCTTATTTGAATCGCATTATATGTGTCTAATTTTAAAGTAAGGTGTTAATGACAGCGATATTTATCAAGCTATGTGAATAGAATAATATAGATGGCTTTAGGACAACTTTTTGTCTGGCCTTAGAAAATGAGTTACATTCAGAGCGAAAATAAGATTGGAAGGTAATAATATATAATAGGTTCTTTATTAAATGATGCACGAAGCACGGAGGGGCTCGAGATAGTAAATTTATGGTCCCACCGACTATCCAATGACAGACCACTGCGAAAGTTGCTTATCTTCAACAATCGCAGCCGAATGCGCTATACCACTTGCGCCATCGAGCTCCTCCATTTTACGCACATCACTCATTAAATGACTGATTTTATTTATTTATTGACGTTTCGCATATATCCCGACGACGCATTCATTTAATGAGTGATGTGCGTAAAATGGAGGAGCTCGATGGCGCAAGTGGTATAGCTCATTCGGCTGCGATTGTTGAAGTTAAGCAACTTTCGCAGTGGTCTGTCATTGGATGGTTGGTGGGACCATAAATTTACTATCTCGAGCCCCTCCGTGCTTCGGAAGGCACGTTGAGCAGTTGGTCACGGCTGCATCTGCAGTCGTTAGCACCCACCAATCCGCACTGGGCCCGCGTGGTGGGTCATGGCCCAATCTCCCTATTCCATCCATAGGCCTGTGCCCCAGCAGTGGGGACTTTAATAGGCTGATGATGATAATGATGATGTGCGTAAAAACCTAAGAGACACATACCGTCTCTATCTTTGTATGGATAACGATTAAATTTATACGCAATTCGACTAGTATAAAAGAAGTTACACTTCAGTGAAATTAAGCATGGTATATTAGAAATCAGCTGGTTTGCCCCACTCACAATTCAATTGTGTTTGAGCACCTACTCTTTGTTCGAGTGTTTTTTGTAGTTGCATGATTCGAGAACGTGCTTGTTGTGCAACGTTTTGTTTGAGGAAAACCATTTGATAGAAGGTTTGAGCAGATATTTGAGGAAAATACTAAGCATCTCATAAAATCATTTTTAAACTCATTTATTTAAAGGTTTTTTCCCCCAATAATATAGGTATATTTTTATAACACAAACTGCACAGATATAAGAATAGGCTTAGATCTATTCTTACATACAATACAATATTACAATATTGAATGATCCTTAGGGATCATTCAATATTTCCGATGCGGATATCCAATAGGGTATTTGACAGTATTAAAAATAAAGTGCCAATTGTTAGCATCTGTGTTTAGAATGAATATTGGCAGGGGTTTTTACTATTTTAACAATAAAAATATTCACAATTTTACTAAAAACCCACGAAAAAGATAATAGTTTTCTTATCTATTGCCCCTTGACCCAAAACGCTTGGGATTGGCGGAGCCTAAAATGACGTCACACGCAAGTAAACTTCCGGTTAAAGTGACATTACATTGTATCGTTTGACGTTTTAATAACAGTCGTGTGACGTCACATACTAGTAAGACGCCATATTGTCCAGAGAAACGTTTTCGCGGTAACTTGAAAATGGAGTTTTTGATTTGGTTATTTTTACTGAAATACACAACAGAATGATGAATATCCACTTGTTACGGACTCCATAAACATTAGTCAATAACGTGAGACCGTTTTCTAAAACTTGTCAAATACCCTATTCCGAGTTTGATAGCTCCAACTTTTGACATAAGTTAAATATGCATTACGTCGTTACTTACTTGATAAAATGTCGCAATTAATGTTGAAGTAGCCAGTAAGGGACGATTCTCACCAGAATGAAAGTGGCTGAAAGAAGTTCAGTTTCTCACTGAAAGTAGTGTGAAGTAATTTTTAACTTTATCTGCATAATTAAAAGACTATTATCTTTTCAAAAGGTTTCGCTGGCGCGAATTTATGCTTTTCGGTTGCAGCTTTTTTCTTGTGAATTGACCCTAACATTTATGTGACAATTTGAGTAACGAAATCGATAGTCAGATTTCTTGTTAAAGAATAGGGGTGATGACGGGGTACAGTAAACGAAATTCTATTTAGTCCGTCAGTTAGATGATCAAAAAATAATGGACACGTATTTTTTCTTTGGGCAATCAACCAAAAAATGACAAAGCTATAGCGCGTCAAAGTTTGGGAGTTCGTGAGGGGCTCGTGACTTCGACTTTTCAAATCAATATTTCTCTGCAATGTTTATGTTATGTGAAAAAAGAAAAAATACGAGTTCAATACTTTTTGATAATCTACCTGATAAACGAAGAAAAAAAAATTAGTCATCATGCCTATTGACGTGATGATTCATGGTTATTAATTATTCGTTCTCCCGCAGCGACGCCCGGTGATAAGGTGCAACTGTCGTACGGCGAAGCGTGGCAGACTCCTGTGGGAACTTCGTACAGGTGCGGGGCTCGCACGCAGCTCAACCTGACCGTGGATTCGGGGTCGGGTGAACTCGCCGCCTCGCTTGTGGTCTCCGGGCTGCAGGAGGAGGCTTACAGAACCACGCATGGAAAAGGATTCAGTGCAGGTAAAAAGTTCAAATTTCAATAGTGGAAGGAAAAAGGAGCCGCGGTAGATCACCCGCCCGATGGACTGATGCGGTCAAGGAAGTCTGCCAAACTGACATTCAGACATCTATCCGGTTGGCCGAAAACCGCAATACGTGGAGGGAGCTGGTACACCGGGTCGCGCCCCTCAGTCATGAGGTTACGAGGAAGAAGAAGAAAAATTCAAAGATTCATTATCGTTTATTCAGTCTAGGCCAGTGTTTCCTAACCTTTCAGATACGGCTACCCCTGTAACCTATTAGGAAAACAGATTTAACCCCGACTTTAAAATGTTATCATCAGTCCAAGAAATTCCAATTTGGCCGCTACATCTTCGTCTCTAATAATGTCATCATCAGGAGAAAATCTCGCCCACCGCTTCCCACACTCAGCAGCCCGCGGACTTGCTAGCAAGTAGGAGCGCATGCTCTATTTAGTAGTATTATTATATAGTATTTTCTTATTATTTAGATTTGTCCAAATAATTACGTTCTTTGTTACCCCCGAAGCATTCCTGATTTACCCCCGGAGGATAATTACCCCCAGGTTCGGAACCTAGGGTCTAGGCTGTTACAAGCACTTGTGAATGTCGAAAAGCTACGCCGTCTGTTCGCAAATCTACAGCGCGAGACCTTGTACTGAGAAGAACCGGCAAGAAACTCAGCAAGGGCTGTTTTTCTCTCCCTGTTTTATATACAGAGTCGTCAGATTAAAAAATGACTTCAATATGAGGTAACTCATAAAGTAACTTTCCATTACAAATGAAAATAATATAAAAATTATGACTATAAAATAAAAAATATATGAAAAACTGGTTTAAAAAAGTTTAGGAATGCCGTGTCCTACTGTTGAGGCAAAAAAATAATAATGAACGATTAAAGTTTAGTACAACGATTAATAGTATCCAAGTACCCAATGAAGCAAGAGCAGAGTCATCTCCGCTGGCAGCACCCGATCACTATGATTGCTATTTCTTCTTTCAAATGTTTTTTTTCTCTATATGGCTTCGCACGGTTTGTGCATTTAGCCAATGTCAAGTGTAAAATGTTTACATATTCTATAGCACTCATGGTCAAAATCTTAATCAAATCAAAGTAAGTGGCAGTCAAGTCAATACCCCTTTCCCTATGTTTCAGTAAATGTGTGAGAATTTACTGGAACCTCCCCGTGGACTTCTTGAGGGAACGTCGAAAGACACTTTCCGCTATTTTGTTTCACTTGCCAACACTTGTGCATATTTCCGAACACTATGTGGTTAATAATCCACCATTATTAGACACTAACATCCGCCACAACACAATTTTTAACAAGAAAACAAAACTGCTAAAGTGACGCTTCCCGATCCCGCCAAAAAGTCCCTTTCAAATGTTTAATACTTGTAAAGGTATTCATTTGACATTGTGGGTTGCCTACAATGCGAAGAGATGGCGTTGCCTTGCAGCTTAAGAAAGGCTAGAGAGAATTCGACACGGCCATCAGGGCCGCGGTAGCATAATGGTCAGTGCATTGCATTCGCCCGGATAGCGAAATGTGCGGTTTCTAATCCCGTCTGCTGCCTGGTCCGCGTGGATTTTTTTCTAGCAATGTTTTCTTTGAATTCAAATATCTAACAGTTACATGCTTTAAAAATACAAAATATAATCCCGTAAAATAGTTTAAATGCTAAATATACACCAAACCAAACTCGATATCGGTGTCCAATGGGCGTCCGTTTTTCATCGTTATCTGGTGTGCACATAACACCTACTGATTAGGGCACTGATGTTTTGTGTTTTGCGATACAAACATTGCGTTCAACGTACTGCAACAGCTCATTAAAACGACACTTTCCTCGCAATAATACCATACAATAGGCATTTTTTTTATATAGCCTGGTAGGCAAATGACTGCCCCACATGATGTTAAGCGGTGATAAATTCCAAACGCGGAGATAGCTGGTACAGCACCACACCAACCATCCTCACCTTGCCGGCCTGCAAAAATGCTTCTTCACGTCTCTCTTAAAGGACCCCAGATTGTAGGAAGGACGGATCACGTTTTGATTTTAAGATTAATTGTGGCAAATTAAATGAAATTATAATTTATTGAAATGAAATGAAATGAAATGAAATTTATTTATTCACACAAAACAGTAGATATATTTTGGTAGTGATTTTCATTTAGTTCGTCCATTTGCCAACGACAGGGCATGTGAACGTCAAACTTAATTTAATTATAAAATTTAAAGGTTATGTCATTTCTGACTTATTCTATTCTAAGTCAATTTCCGTTTCTAAATATTCTCTAACTGAGTAAAAACATTTCGTTATTAGCCACATTTTAAGCTTCCTTTTAAATATAGGCAAACTAAGCTCCGTTATCAAGCGTGGTAACTTATTATAGATTTTTATACAATTCGGATAGCAGTTTTTATTGTAATATTGAGTACGCATATTGGGCAACATCAATCTACCTATAATTCAAATTGACTTATTGAAAAGTTATTTTGAATCGACCAATATTTTTTCCTACCGTATTCAGGGCATCTTTTAGCTGATGAGAAGAATGGGCACAAGAAACACATCAGCATTTAACAGGAAGCGCATCGTTTACAAAAAAATGATGTCGCTATCAATACAAAGTCCACTCACATTTTCATTGCTGTGTCATCTCTTATCTATTAGACAAGTCCGTCCCTCCGTCCGTGGTGCTGTTTCAGCGGCCAAACCGTAAGAGATAGATATAGAGAATGTTTAAGTTATAAGTTAAGAATAGTCTGATAAGACTACAAACCGGATGTGAGTAACGTAGCACTTCCGGTTTTCGAGAAATCACTTGATTTCTATTTCAAACGAAACCACACAAAATCTCCGAAGTTCTCAATTAATTAAATACTTTTTTTTTTTGGTGAACATTTGGTTCACAGGTTTGCTAGTACAGTATAAATACAAACAGTGTTAATTTTAGGTAAACGTTAGCATCTCATTAGTAACGCAGTATAGAGCAGACTCATCCCCGCTGTAGTGTCATAGACAGTACTGCGTTATTAGAACTAATATAATAATTTATAGAGTGTATTTTTATCATACCCTCTATAGACTATTTATAAATAAAACTCAAATGTGACTGACTGACTGACAAAGTGATCTATCAACGCACAGCTCAAACTACTGGACGGATCGGGCTGAAATTTGGTATGCAGGTAAATGTTATGACGTAGGCATCCGCTAAGAAGTATAAAATCCGAGGATTTTGATCAATTCTACTCCCAAGGGGAAAAAATAGGGAATTAAAGTTTGTATGAAACTTATCTCAATTTTAAACCGATCGGGCTGAGACTTTGCATGCAGGTATAAGAAGAATCATAGATGAATGTCACTGTGTATAATACAAGCCTGAGAACAAAAACTGTAGTCTACACTTCAGCTCTACACCGAAGCAAAGCGAGGGCGGGCCGCTAGTACAGTATAAATACAAACAGTGTTCATTTTAGGTATACGATAGCATCTCAATAGTAACGCAGTATAGAGCAGACTCATCCCCGCTGTAGTGTCATAGACAGTACTGCGTTATTAGAACTACTATAATAATTTATAGAGTGTATTTTTATCATATTCTCTATAGACTATATTCTCTATAGAATGAGAAGATCTCATATGAAGGCTCATATTTAAATTATAATCAAAATAGTCGGGACCCATTATTGAAAAATTTGATCCATCCTTGAATATCTGATGGGTCCCGACTGTTAAAGTAGCTTTGTCACTTACTTAACAGAATTATAGACTACTGATCTTGTTTTTTTTCTTTTCAGTTTTTATTTGCAGTAATATAAAGCAGTCGGGTTTTTTGATTTTTTAAATTTACGTTTTTTTTTAGGTGATCATTTATAGTTTTTTAAGGATTATTTAAATATTTTCCTTAAGAAAATCAAGCTAGACATAAAACCAATATGGATATTATCCAGTATAAGGACCAATCAACGAATTAGAAATGATATGGAAACATTGATCCCTACTAAAGTCTGCTAAAACAATTCAAACCCCCATACATCTGAACCACATACTACCACATACACGACGCGCACACACGAAAGAAAAAGGTTTACCAAATCAAATATCTGCCAAAAAATTCGGCTATCCATTCATTGGGTAAGATAATGTTAAACAGAAATCCCAACCAATCCCATGATCGGCGTATTGATCGCACCTTTTTCGCCCCGCCCACTTGATCGCAGTTTGCATGGAACAACTTTTTAGCGCAGTTCGTATTCCATATTATTTCTAATTCGTTGGGTTCAATAACATATTATTAAAGTTACCTACTTTTTCACTTAATCAAACTTATATAGACTCCGTTAAGTTATAGCTGTACTTTCAACAATACTTAAACAAAAGTTTAAGCCATTAAATCATTTATTTAAAACTACAAACGGATGCTTAAATTAATCAAAACTTCATATACCTACTTATTTCATTTCATATGTACTGCTTTGCGTCACTCTCAAAGCTTCGAGCGTAGCGACAAGTTTTTATCAAAGTTATAAAACTAGGTCCCTGTACATTCAAATACAGTGAGGCGTTGTCACAGAACTAGATTAAACAGTTCTCGTGAACGTGCCATATCTGAATGTACCGGAAATAATAATTGCGCGCCAATTTGACACTTATTACCATGGAATAGGGTGTACGCGGACCGCAAATAGTATGTTGTCGCAGAATGACCTTAACGGATGGGCATGCTCAGACGCTTCAGAAAGCGCACCCTTTATTTGTATTTACCCTGCGATAAGGAATATAGAGGTTACTTTAGTAGAGGTTTTTGAGTATTGACCTTTCTGTACCTCAAAAGGAAAATAGACTTAACTGAGGTTAAGGGGGCGTCCATAAATTACGTGAGATGATTAAGGGGGGGGGGGGGGTCGAGTCAAATCTCATCTAATCTTACGTTGGAGGGAGGGGGGGTTGAGTCAAATATCACGCGTGTTCCTCCGTGCTTCGGAAGGCACGTTAAGCCGTTGGTCCCGCCTGCATCTGCAGTCGTTAGCACCCGCCAATCCGCACTGGGCCCGCGTAGTGGGTCATGGCCCAATCTTCCTATTCCATCCACAGGGAAGGCCTGTGCTCCAGCAGTGGAGTCATTAATAGGCTGATTATGATGATGATGACACGACATCTAATCGAACTTATTAACTTATTAATATCAGTAAAGTAAGAAGTAAAGTCTTCTGTGTTTTCCTTGTTTATCTGATTAATACTTTTTGCAGAGAATGCGAAGTAGGTAATGTTACAAGATTGTTTGTGTAAATTCACATTTTATCATCGATCGATGCGTCATGTTCGCGCCGCCCGCCGCAATGTTTGTGTAGACAATGTTGTATATCGCGTTACAAATTTGCTCATGCGCAGCTGTAGTCTGCTTAAGTTTCATATCAAACCGGTCGTGATACAAGCAGAGAATACGTTTTGGGGATTCCCCGAATCTTTTTTATGTTATAAAAACTGTTAGTGTTTTTAGTTGCTTCTTGGGATTGTTGCCTCCCGTGAAGAGGTGCTGTTCGCTCGCGAATGAATAGAAAATAAAAAAGGTTACAAAAACAAGTTTGTGTAAACGTATTTATTTCTTAGTTGTGATTTATTATATATTGATGAGATAACTTTATTTGACTTTTCGTTCTTTTAAGTTTTGTTAGTTCTGCTTTTTTGTTGTACAATAAAATTTTGGGCACAGTTTATGTTTTGGAACTAAATTATTGGTATAAAGTAACATGTTTTATCACATTCTAAAAATAAATTTGTATTTATTTACTCCGTGATCGCGCTAAGGCAGCGCACGCCCCAAAAATAAGATAAAGTAAAGGTCATTTGGTGTTCGTGTTAGAAACTTATAGATAGACTAGCGGCCCGTCCTCGCTTCGCTTCGGTGTAGAGCTGAAGTGTTAGACTACAGTTTTGTTATCAGGCTTGTATTATACACAATGACATTCATCTATGATTCTTCTTATACCTGCATGCAACGTCTCAGCCCGATCGGTTAAAAATTGACAAAGTTTCATACAAACTTTCATTCCCTATTTTACCCCCTTGGGGGTAGAATTGATCAAAATTTTTTCTTAGCGGATGCCTACGTCATAACATGTACCTGCATACCAAATTTCTGCCCAATCCGTCCAATGGTTTGGGCTGAGCGTTGATAGATCACTATGTCAGTCAGTCACCTTCGAGTTTTATATATACAGATAGATATACTTTTTATCAAAACAAATAGTAAACTGTGGTGGGTAAAGGCGGTCTGATCGCTGAAAGCGATCTCTTCCAGACAACCTTTAAGTTAAAGGATAGTTTAACAGAGATAGAGGAGTAATGTGCCAGCAAAATATAAAACAAAAAAAAGCGAGTGTCAGTGATAACTTAAACTAATCTAAGCGGCGCTGCGGGTTAGAGTGAGAGAGAGGAGTAGCCTGCCCAACACTGTCGTATGCGTGAGAGGAAGGTAAGCCAGACAGACTGGCGCTGTAACGCGTTACGTAACGAAGCCGTTTACCCTCCCATAAGAAGTCCCAAATAATATGTTTATAATATCGTCATGAGCCTATTAATTTTGTAGCAGTGGGGCTCGGGCACAGGCCTTCCCAATGGATGGAATAGGGAGATTGGGCCATGACCCACCACGCGGGGCCAGTGATTAGTTTCAAATGTTACACATCATACGCGACTACTGTAAGGCTCGCTCGTTTTTTTTAAATAAAGAACAATAATGGCATCCGAACAAAAAGAATTCCTCTTAATTGATGAGGTGAATAAAAAAAAATCTTCTTTATTCGCACTATTTTTAATATTTCGTCGGTTTGTGACGTCAGTGCACTGGCCGGTATATTTCGGAACAATTGACCAGTATAGCGTTGATTCATGACGTCATTAGCACTGGCCAGTATACTGGTATATATTACTTCATGAACTTTGAACCACATGGGTGGGGGGCCATAGAGTAATTTGAACTCTCGATTTGCGCGCTTTGTGCTTAACTCTGAATAAGTATCATACAAGAAATGAGTGTAAAGTTAAGTGCTGTTTGGTGGGTGCTAAAGGCTGCAGACGCAGCCGGGACCAACGGCTTAACGTGCCTTCCGAAGCACGGAGGAGCTCGAGATAGTTGATTTTTGGTCACCCATCTAATGACTGACCAATGCGAAAGTAGCTTAACTACAACGGTCGCAGCCGAACGTGCAAACTCGTTTGTAATATGTTTTTATTTATTTGTTGCTTCCAGCTCGTGACTGCGGCGGTACCGATTTGCCCGACGCGGTGCCAATAGCCGTTGGTTGCGCGCTGGGTGGGCTGGTGCTCGTTGTACTAGTGGCCTACCTCGTGGCGCGCCGTCGTTCCGCCGCCAGGGGATACCTTTCCATGTAGACCGCAGGTGAGTCTGACAAAACTTTAAGGCTGAGCCACAAGTGGTAGACTATAAGAACTTTATTTTCATGTGAGAGAAAAATAAATAAATGATTGATTGATTGATTGATTGATTGATTGATTGATTGATTGATCATGGATTTTTCTTCTACAAACTGGTGGGGTGGTGGTGCGGCACCGTTTTCACTGCCCGCGCACCTGCAAGGTGATTGTCCGTTTCTGGGCGCCGCGCCGCCCCCACGTCGAGCCGCTGCTGTAGCGCTACGCAAAGAATGTGCCTGTGTGTACGTGTGTGCGTGTGTGTAAGTGCGTCGATAAAAAAGTATCTAAATAACGTTTTGAAAATATTAATGTAGAAATCTTGAAAAATAAAATGTAACTTTGACTTGAGCGCAGATTAGAGTCACGACAGTTGTAAGACTATCTTGTCTCACATAGACAAAACAGTTTGAAATTTAAAATAAACAGTTGTGTCTACCATGTGGCGCACACCAAGACCAATCTGTTTTGTCTACGATGCGACACACAAGTTCATCAGTATCAAAACAGATATCACCGATTATTTTTGTTATATTGTAAATTAAGGCACCACCCCAGAAAGTTTTTCCAGTAATTTCGAATGAATGTGTCTACCTTTGATAATTTGTTACAATTTATGTACCCACACATTACTTATTTTATCGTATGTATTGTATACTTTCTTTCGGTATCGATTATCATCCCTAATCGCTAGACAATATTGTCGTTGATGTGCGCCCTCGCATACATTACAAAGGGAAGCGGACAGTCGTTAGTCAGACTTGTCGCTTTGCAGTTCTTGTGCAAATAAGACGATATTGTCTATGAGACGTCTCGTTTGAAATGTGCGCATCTTCATAATTTTTGTTAAGCAATAGTCTGTCTTGAGACTGTCGTGACTCTAATCTGCGCTCAGCCTAACCAACAGGTTTCCAGCACAAACGGACTGCTGTATACCATCCTGCATCCAACGGCTTCATGACAGGATACCGTGTGTAGACCTCCCTGGTCTATTCGCCTAACGGAAATGCTTTGGAAAACGCTAACACTTACGATTTCATTTTGTAATTTCTAGCCGCCTGAGGTTTTCAAATGCCCCGCGTTGTTTTTTCTTTTGCATTGGTAATAACAATATTTAAGAAAATGAGCTTGACGTATTTGAAAACCTTCGGCGGTTAGAAATAACAAATCGAAAGCGTTACTGTTTTCCAAAGCATTTCCGTTAGGCGAATAGCCCCCGGGTCTTCGCGCTCTTATCCTACGGCTGCGGTGTTTGCCTAGAAATATCTACCGAGCTGGGTGATGTTAGCTCGGGGGGCGTGGATCTAACTATGTTGGTCGGCCTCTGTATAAATGCTTGTGTTGGCTACGAATTTCGTATGCAGGATGTAGACTCTCCATACTATTGAGTACGCCGTCGGTAGCACCATCTCTTGAGAATGCAAGTGATGTCGTTCCTCCATATTGAAACTCGATGAAACGAATATTTACAGTATTTGACACAAGGTATCCGTTATTTTCTAAATATCTGCAATAGACAGATAGCCGTACGGTAACGGTCTTGTTGGGGTTGACACCAAATGAATGGTGGTTCGATCCTGAGTTTGGGTATTTTTAATTGTTTTTTTTTATCTTTTATTAAGCTATTATTTTATTTTTAATTGTTTTTTCCCTTTTATTAAGCTATTATTTATTTAGGAAACAATTTAAGTATAGAATATTTAATGTTGCCCTGTATTTTACAGTACCT
Source organism: Chilo suppressalis (assembly GCA_902850365.2). Classification (NCBI taxonomy): domain Eukaryota; kingdom Metazoa; phylum Arthropoda; class Insecta; order Lepidoptera; family Crambidae; genus Chilo; species Chilo suppressalis. The sequence goes on along the minus strand of OU963896.1, from coordinate 3,019,427 downwards.
GGTCATGAAGGACTTTAACGTATTTACATTTTTGTAGGTTTCACTTCTCTCGCATGTGAACAGCACATGTCCGTTTTTTTTGCGTATAGAGCAAGACAGGGACATTTACACCCCCGGACACATTTATCGGCCCACTTAGTGTTATAAGTTTCAACGGTCTGTAGCTAAAATATATGTTATGTTGGTCAAAAATAATATAGTTTTAAAAACACACGAATAATATATTGACGACCTCCGTGGCCGAGTGGTTTGTACGCCGGGTTTCATGGTGTCGCCGACTCGAGAGGTCCCGGGTTCGAATCCCGGTGGGGGCAGACGTTTGTGTGATGAATACGAGCATTTGTACTCCAGTCATGGATGTTTAATATGTATTTCTATATAAATATACTTATATATGTACAGTATATGTATTCTATCCGTTACCCTAGCATCCTATAACACAAGCCTTACAGTGCTTACTTTGGGGCTAGGCTAAATGGTGTGAGTGTTGGAAATATTTATATTTATATTATATTTATTTAAAGGTAGTAATACTACGTATGCGTGTGACATGCTTCCAGACTTTGACCAACGGCGATACTTTGTTTTCACCAAATTTGTCATCCGACCGTGACGTCACATTTATTACCAATCTGAACGCGAATTAGCATTGCCGCACGCCGCCGAATTTGACGATTTCAATTTCAAACAAACACTTAATTATATGGGTGCGGTAAGTGGGCGCTCTCTGGCTACATACCATCCTGCATGAAAGGCTTGGTGGAACGTTGCCACCAATAATTTAGAGCCGCAATAGTTCGCCACGCAAATGAAAGCTACACAGAGTCCTTGCCATGGTTTTTATGTATACTCCTGCAAAACCTAAAAACCTCTTTCATATCCAATGCTGGGCCACAGCGCACAGGAGATTGGGTCATTTCGCATGACTTCCCACGTGTGCCCAACTGCAAATTGGTAATGCTAAAGACTGCAGATAAATTGACTGCAATTTCATTGAGGATGCCATAGCCACAAAAAATCTATTTCACTACGCGCTGATAAAGTCCCGGATGAAATATAAGACCTTACATGCCAATAAACTTTTGTTATTCATAAAAACATAATAATATGTTCGATAAAGTTACAATGTATGGGAGCGTACGGTAAAATGTTTTACTGCACGCTTAGTTGTATGGCCCGTAATTTTGAACTTTGAATGTATACAACCTCCGTAAATGCATTTTTTGAGAAAATGTGTTGAAATTAATTTATCAGCCGATTCAAGTAGCTGTTAAAATTTCTTTGTGAATATTGGGTTTATATGACAGAATCACTATCGGAAATTCTGTCAGGTACTATCGCGGAATTTTGCGCTCTGTCACTTGGCGAACAAAATGCTTTGAACGGTTTTCTACAGTAGTTTTTACTACGCCCCGCCTTCGCGTCGGACGCGCCAATCCGGGCCGCCGCACAAAAGTAAGACAGAGAGCATTTCATTGATTGAATAATGAATTGAATTGCATTTGGTTTAGTTGCAATTTGTCATCCGCATCGTGATCGCGACAGCGCTATACGAAAAAGTAAGACAGCGATAATTATATGTCTATAAATGAATTTTTACTACGCCGCTACCGCAAGCGATTATGGTATTATGGGTGACAGAGCGGGTCTTTCCGCGAGTGTACCAGAATAACTGGACTTACGAACTGTATTAAATTAATATATACGTGTTTCATGCTTTCAGGTTGAACGGCGGTAAAAGTTGTATAGTGAAAGGAAACAGTGTTATACCCTCGCGATATCGAGTAAGCACTTTGATTTAATAAAAAAAACAATCATTTTATTTTTTATTCTATCGTACTGTATAATCGTATTCATTCATTTGTAAACTGCGGAGCAGAAGTGGAAACTTTCGTTCTTTATACTGGCAACATTTACAGTGTTGCAATGTTAAGACTTCTAAAACGCCCATTTGCCTAATACAACTTAATTATCCTGCATGTTTTTATCCTTAATATTTTTTACGTGAATAGAGAAATTTGCTCAAGCATTAGTTTCTTCAAATTAAATGAAAAAACAATGTATGTATTTAAAATACTTAATTATTTTATGAATACAGGATTTCACTAACACAAAAATCATACATACCTTTTGCTTTAAAATTATTGCTTTGTGATTATTAGCAGGTCTATTTTCATTATAAAAAAATAATATTTAATACATTTCCACTCTGTTGTTTGAAGAAGATAGTAATTCTCGGCCATATTAGTAGGATAATATTGTTTCCGACATCTGGTTTAGCTACATTGGGAACATGGAAATCTTTAAAGTAGTGGTTATATGGAAAATTAAAAAAAATACACTATATTGTACTAGAGAAATGTGACAAATTATTACTATATAAATAGAAATGTGATGTTATTCTTAGATTTATTGGATACCTATAGTTGTTTCTTCTACTCAGATAATATTTTCGGTTTGATTTTCTGATGATTCTTTTAAATGTATATTGTTGATTATATCCAAAGATTTGATTTCTGATTATTTGATTTCGTTCACGTTATACCGCCGTATAACGACATGATACAATGACATGATCGTAAAATCGCCCTGTGTCTGTCCACTAAATATTATTCCGTAAAAGACGCCCGTAGAAGTAGATAGTGGTAACAAAACGCAGTGTCTTTTACTATGAATAGATAGTATATTAAATATATTTCATTAAGTGTAAAACTGAACGCTGGACATATGCATTGTTTACAGACAAATCCAGATTTTGATTAATGGCAACTCATTTGATTGCAGTGTTGCCAGTTGATAAAAAAACAGACAATGGATTTTGTTCAGTATTACCCGACGAACTATGTTTCAAACTAATATTGTTATAGAAATTTTCCACCAAAATATAATTATGTCTGTTAATTTAATCATATAATTAAGCAGTAATGCTTACAATACATGACATACTATATGTATTAGTTTCAGTCATAGTTCGGGGGTGTCTTGAGGTCTGGTTTGATTCGGGTAGTCTAGATATGCGAGCGGTCTTTGGCTAGCTGAACAATATATTGTCTTAAATCAGAGTAATTTTCTGTGACATGTTTAAAAGGTAAATATCCTAAATAAATGGTACTTGGGACATATAGAAACAAAAAGTTTTAAGATCAGAAATGGTGTGTCTAATATGTAATAAATCAAGTTGGAATGCCAGTCAAAGACCGCTCGATGATAACATTGTGATGTGAGGAGGTGTGAAAATGGAGAATTAAATGTTTTTTATTGCCACATTAGACTTTTATTTCACCTGTGAAAAAGCAAAGTTAAATAAATTACGTACAATTATTATTTTGTTATATACACAGTCACGTAAATTATTCTTATGATCTATTTATTTATGTACAATGGCTTTGTGTCGCGTTGAACAAAGTGGTCATTGTTTTTGTTGGATTTTTTTTATAGATTTCCTTACAAGAAAGTTCCGCTCAATGGTTAGTCGCTTGCAATACACTATAATCATTAGATATATTTGTCAAAGTATTATCATCCTTACTGCTGCACAAATAAAGTTTAAATTATCAAATCGAGACTACAATACGTATTTTAATAAAAATAAAAGGATTTCTATAAGAATAGCATCTTTATAATTCATAATCACCATCAGACTATTAATGTCGCCACTGCTGGGGCGCAGGCCTTCGCTATGGATGGAATAGGGAGATGAGCCATGACCCACCACGCGGGCCCAGTGCGGATTGGCGGGTGTTAACGGCTGCAGATGCAGCCGGGACCAACGGCTTAACGTGCCTTCCGAAGCACGGAGGAACTCGAGATAGAAGATTTTTGGTCCCCCATCCAATGGCCGACCACTGCGAAAGTTGCTTAACTTCAACAATCGCAGTTGAACGCGCTAACCACCTGCGCCATCGAGCTCCACATACTTCTTACATAATACCAATTAGCACATGGTTATCATTATTTATTGCGAAAGATGATAAATACTTGAATGTTTAACATAATAATTTTATCGTTATACAGTTTTAAAATGAATAAATAGCCCTTTTAGCAATAAAAAGTGAAAAGCTTTCTGACCACTAGGTCCAACACTTATATCGAGATTAATTAAAATTATTGAACACGCTCTCATAAATAAAATTAATTTGTGACGGCAACACACGGTGTTTAGTTAACTATTAAAGCTGGACCATCGTATGTACAACAGGCTATAGTTCGATCAAATAAAACACGACTGAAAACGGCGGAGCATTCGTACAATATTGCTTAAAATCGGCCATTTTTAAATTAAAAACAATTAAATTCATCAATGATAATGTGAAAACCAAAAAGAAATCCACAGGTGCCCCTTTTTCAGATATGAATTGAAATAAAAACTGTCCCCAAAAAATAAATACGGCGAAAAATCTTGCATGATAACAGTACTGCTGTCAAACACCGCCATTAACAGTCAATTTATTGAATTGACCTAGCTATGCGGTGACTCGCCTTTGCACATTTTAAGCTAACTCTAGTGACTACGTGTAAGTACATAAATGCATATTGTCTTCGTTATTAAAGTATTTAGTTAGGTGAAAAACTTCTACTTATAAATCTTTAATCAAAGGACATGGCTAAGAAACTGCCTTTAACGGGTATAAATATTTCGCACTAGCCAGTAACTTTACAATATTTTTTTATTAATTATTACGTGTTTATTATTCTCATACAACTTTCGTGAAATAATCAAATCTTTGAAAGTATAAAAATTGACTTCATGTCTGTTTAAAAAGCAAAATGTTCCGTTTTACAAAATAAATGAACAATAAATGTACACAAAATATATTTGTGTAAGTATATCGAAATAAACAATATTGTTTCTAAACTCCTTCAAACTATGACATATTTGGCCCTAATTTTTATCAAAACAAATCACTGAAGGCCTAAAATAATAGATTTCTATAATTCTGATCAGGCTTGAAACAAGGCTGTATGATAATTTATCCTTTAATTTTTGCAAATTAACAAAATAAAACTTCACAGATTTCCTGTCAGGCCGACGATAACAAACTATTTGTATTTTTTTTTTGCTTTAAAAACAATTTTTGTGAAGAGTTAATCAGAGAAATGGGAAGAAAGATTTTAAGAAAATGCGAAATGCATGACTCTGTAAACAATTGGCAACATCTTTTATCAACTGTAGTAAGGTAATGACATAGTAGGAGTTCTCATAATTTTCAAGATTGTGACTATCAAAAGTTCCCGAGGCTTTTTTCATAGAAATTATAAATATTCAGCCATTTACCATTAAATATTACTAAGTATAGTATTTATACATTGCCAGGGCAGTCGCTCATACAAAACTTTACCATGTCCTTTAAAATGTGCTTATAAGTCGCAGCACGGAACTCTAGCGCTGACCGTTATTGCGCAGAAGTAAAAATTAAGATGTGTTGGGGGGAAACGAGGTGAGCTGGTTGGCGTGCCCTGCGCCGATTGTCTCTCCCGTCATGCCCATGCGCAGATAGCCCCCCAGTGGTTTGTTCAACGCTAGAGTTACGTGCCGCGCGACCTTTGATTGATTTAATAATAACAAGAATACATCTCGGAACTTTTATGATACTACAAATACTACTTTAGTGGATCAAGAAATGTGTCAAAAATTCAATATGATAATGAGGTTTAAAGTATCAATTTCATAGAAAAAAATTACTACCTAAGTGTACACCTATATAGAAAAATACAAAAAAAATATTAAACTATGTGACTAAATATTTACAGATACAGTAATTATCGACTTACTATGAATACTGGTAATTATATTAAGTACCTCATTATGTACACGAGTATTAAGAGTGTTGTCCTCCATAAATAAAGGGTTTTATTTAGTAAAATAATATTTACATTAGCCTCTGTTTGTGACTCGTGGTGCTGATAATCTGTTTTAATAGCAAAGGAGAATGCCCATTGGTAGTATCGTCCTTGGTCGGCCTTGTACATTCACCTAATTTATATCAAAAATCAAGTTTTTAATTTTCACAAAACCATGTTAAATAATTTGCTTTAACTTCGCCGAACAAAAATTTCTATAAAAAATTAGTAATTCATTCACTTCCATTTCATTTGTATTTTTGACACACTTGTCTTCTCAGTGTTGCCATTTTGTAATAACCGTATCGATTTATCAAAATATAATCGATGCACTTGTAGTTATTTCATCAAAATAACGAGTTAGATTATGCGTACAATTCAATATGCTTAAGAAAACATATTATATTGCATTACATTTGTCGCAAAAAAAGTAGTCTGATCTGTATATTAAGATTATTACTTAAGTATAGATTTAGACTCGAAAGTCACTAATACACGTTTAGATCGACTGCTAACAGTTTATTTACCGGATAATTGTCCATATTATCGAGGGGTAGTCAGAAAAAAAAGTATCGCAACGGCTCGGTGTCTATTAAAAACCCCGATTTTTTAGGGTCGTACATGACACATTGTATATGTGTCATGTGCCCTAAACGTAAATGCTGCATCACATGCATTTATGTCTACGTGCATGACCGACGATAATCCATACGAGTAATTCATAACTTGCATGCTGATAATAAAAGGAACTCCATGGGGACTTCTCATTCATCTGCCTGTACCTAGCCTGAACGCTGTTTGTTTTGATATCAATAAAATAAATTCTTTTTTGCTTTACTAAGTATCTCATGACGCAATACCGTCCACAGATTTAACACAAATAATGTATCAGATATACTATGTTATATTTTGCACGTATAGCGCTATACATGTGCTATACGTGCAAAATATAACATTTATGCTTCTACTATGATCATAAATCTATGACAGTGTAATAAATAATTAAGCGGGATTAAACTATTGTACCAGTAGTGATAAATCGGGAAAGAGGAATATCGATTCATTCATATTTTTTTAGAAACTGGTAATAATATTTCCAGCGGTGTCTGTCAAATTGTTTTTTTTTCACTGACGGTTCTAATTTCGAGCAGATTATTTGGTAAATATTTCAGTGTTTATAATTATTTTCATCTATTTCCTTTAAGCCGAGTTGATTTTTGATTTGATCCAACCATTTTATAGATAGATAAACTTGAAAAAGGGAAGGCAAGAATTATTAATATAATGACATTTGTTATATCGTTATTCGTATTACCCGTCGAGCTAGAGAAAAAGTATATTTAATTATTGAATCTACACATAGGACCCTACAAAATAATGTAAAAACCGTCATTGTACAAAATTTTTCGTAGCGATACTACAGTCCATACTACGATGGGCATTCTCCTTTAATGTATACTGTATTTGCTGAAGGTGACTCGCCTCGGTATAAAATAATAATAAAATTATCTTCAAAGTTTTCACTTTACAATTACTAATGCGTCTAAAAGAATTGATACAAAAAATCATAATTAATTTTCAACAAACATAAAATCTTAAATGTTTAATTACCATTATCTTGGTGTTATCAAGACACATCGAAAAAACTTTTGTTATGGAATATTCTTAAACTCAGAACTCTGCTTTCTGCTCTGTGAGACTGTGACCCAAAACCAGATTTGGTATTTATTTAAGGCACTCAAAATCTAGTCTAATTTGACCAAATACATTCGCAATTATAGAAATACGTTTTAAATTGTTCCTATTTTTTCCAAATCTCTTAAAATACAAAATTTACATTATTAATCTCTAGCCAAAACTATTTCAAAGTGAATTAAAGTTGCTTTTAAACTACATTTAATCAATTAGATTTTTGGATTTTCTAATGTAATTTATTATCAACCATGATAAAAGCAAATGAAGATAATCTTTATTAAGACAGTTGAAAGAACTCAAGCTACTTTGAAAGATTTTCCTATTTTTAAATATGAAGTTCTATCAAGCTCATCTTAGAAGATACATTTGCACTACTAATATCGTTCTTAGTGCTTGGCAATTGGAGCTAACAATATCATTGTCATATTCATTGGCAAGTATTTTCGAATTACAAATTCTACGTGACAGAAGAAATACTAAAAAGCGTAATAAAACATATTGAGAGCGAAAAGAAACGAAACGAAATAATTTCGCTTTTTCGACCAACAAATAGAGCTACATACTAAACTCTGCAGTGAAAAATCTTAAGTACTAAAAAGATGTATAGAAGTATTGCCTGTGCTGTAACACGACAGCTGTGATGGGAAGTTATTACACAAAAATATCTCTACGTAACTACAAAGGTTTTCTTCGTAGGAGGAAATCGATGGTGAGTGATGTATTCCGTTAGATTCCAAAACATTGGGCCCTTAAGGTGTCTTCTATCTTCCCGCGAGTTTAGGAAGGTCTTTTTCACTTTGGGAACTTGTACCGCATCATGGTCACCGCTTCGGACACGAGTCCAGGAGTACGTGGTGGGTGTTCATCTCGCTCCAGGGTCGTAAGCGTCCCCCCACCCATACTTCAGCGATGCAACCCTTGAAGTTCTCCCGCCCGCCGTCCGGCAGGTCCGCTGTACCTTCTGGAATGATACAATATACATGTTGTAAAATTTATGAAACATAATTAGGCATTCAATATCTATATATATAAAACTCAAAGGTGACTGACTGACATAGTGATCTATCAACGCACAGCCCAAACCACTGGACGGATCGGGCTGAAATTTGACATGCAGGTAGATGTTATGACGTAGGCATCCGCTAAGAAAGGATTTTGATCAATTCTACCCCCAAGGCGATAAAATAGGGAATGAAAGTTTGTATGAAACTTTGTCAATTTTAAACTGTTCGGGCTGAGACTTTGCATGCAGGTATAAGAAGAATCATAGATGAATGTCATTGTGTATAATACAAGCCTGAGAAAAAAAACTGTAGTCTACACTTCAGCTCCACACCGAAGCGAAGCGAGGGCGGGTCGCTAGTTGTAAATATAATTTTAATGACAGAGTTCTTGTAAGATGCTAAAGAATTTAAGATGCTAAAGAATTTGGTGCAGGAGGAATGAGGAATAACATAATGCCTTGTAAACGTAGATTCTGGCCCAACAGCGTGTAGGGCCAGTACCTGGCGCGCCGGCGACGTAGAGGCGTGGCAGGCGCGGCGCGTCGGGCAGCAGGGCGGGCGGGCCTGGGTCCGCCCCCCAGTGTGTAGGGACAGTACCTGGCGCGCCGGCGACGTAGAGGCGTGGCAGGCGCGGCGCGTCGGGCAGCAGGGCGGGCGGGCCTGGGTCCGCCCCCCAGTGTGTAGGGCCAGTACCTGGCGCGCCGGCGACGTAGAGGCGTGGCAGGCGCGGCGCGTCGGGCAGCAGGGCGGGCGGGCCTGGGTCCGCCCCCCAGTGTGTAGGGCCAGTACCTGGCGCGCCGGCGACGTAGAGGCGTGGCAGGCGCGGCGCGTCGGGCAGCAGGGCGGGCGGGCCTGGGTCCGCCCCCCAGTGTGTAGGGACAGTACCTGGCGCGCCGGCGACGTAGAGGCGTGGCAGGCGCGGCGCGTCGGGCAGCAGGGCGGGCGGGCCTGGGTCCGCCCCCCAGTGTGTAGGGACAGTACCTGGCGCGCCGGCGACGTAGAGGCGTGGCAGGCGCGGCGCGTCGGGCAGCAGGGCGGGCGGGCCTGGGTCCGCCCCCCAGTGTGTAGGGCCAGTACCTGGCGCGCCGGCGACGTAGAGGCGTGGCAGGCGCGGCGCGTCGGGCAGCAGGGCGGGCGGGCCTGGGTCCGCCCCCCAGTGTGTAGGGACAGTACCTGGCGCGCCGGCGACGTAGAGGCGTGGCAGGCGCGGCGCGTCGGGCAGCAGGGCGGGCGGGCCTGGGTCCGCCCCCCAGTGTGTAGGGCCAGTACCTGGCGCGCCGGCGACGTAGAGGCGTGGCAGGCGCGGCGCGTCGGGCAGCAGGGCGGGCGGGCCTGGGTCCGCCCCCCAGTGTGTAGGGACAGTACCTGGCGCGCCGGCGACGTAGAGGCGTGGCAGGCGCGGCGCGTCGGGCAGCAGGGCGGGCGGGCCTGGGTCCGCCCCCCAGTGTGTAGGGCCAGTACCTGGCGCGCCGGCGACGTAGAGGCGTGGCAGGCGCGGCGCGTCGGGCAGCAGGGCGGGCGGGCCTGGGTCCGCCCCCCAGTGTGTAGGGACAGTACCTGGCGCGCCGGCGACGTAGAGGCGTGGCAGGCGCGGCGCGTCGGGCAGCAGGGCGGGCGGGCCTGGGTCCGCCCCCCAGTGTGTAGGGCCAGTACCTGGCGCGCCGGCGACGTAGAGGCGTGGCAGGCGCGGCGCGTCGGGCAGCAGGGCGGGCGGGCCTGGGTCCGCCCCCCAGTGTGTAGGGACAGTACCTGGCGCGCCGGCGACGTAGAGGCGTGGCAGGCGCGGCGCGTCGGGCAGCAGGGCGGGCGGGCCTGGGTCCGCCCCCCAGTGTGTAGGGCCAGTACCTGGCGCGCCGGCGACGTAGAGGCGTGGCAGGCGCGGCGCGTCGGGCAGCAGGGCGGGCGGGCCTGGGTCCGCCCCCCAGTGTGTAGGGACAGTACCTGGCGCGCCGGCGACGTAGAGGCGTGGCAGGCGCGGCGCGTCGGGCAGCAGGGCGGGCGGGCCTGGGTCCGCCCCCCAGTGTGTAGGGCCAGTACCTGGCGCGCCGGCGACGTAGAGGCGTGGCAGGCGCGGCGCGTCGGGCAGCAGGGCGGGCGGGCCTGGGTCCGCCCCCCAGTGTGTAGGGACAGTACCTGGCGCGCCGGCGACGTAGAGGCGTGGCAGGCGCGGCGCGTCGGGCAGCAGGGCGGGCGGGCCTGGGTCCGCCCCCCAGTGTGTAGGGACAGTACCTGGCGCGCCGGCGACGTAGAGGCGTGGCAGGCGCGGCGCGTCGGGCAGCAGGGCGGGCGGGCCTGGGTCCGCCCCCCAGTGTGTAGGGCCAGTACCTGGCGCGCCGGCGACGTAGAGGCGTGGCAGGCGCGGCGCGTCGGGCAGCAGGGCGGGCGGGCCTGGGTCCGCCCCCCAGTGTGTAGGGACAGTACCTGGCGCGCCGGCGACGTAGAGGCGTGGCAGGCGCGGCGCGTCGGGCAGCAGGGCGGGCGGGCCTGGGTCCGCCCCCCAGTGTGTAGGGCCAGTACCTGGCGCGCCGGCGACGTAGAGGCGTGGCAGGCGCGGCGCGTCGGGCAGCAGGGCGGGCGGGCCTGGGTCCGCCCCCCAGTGTGTAGGGCCAGTACCTGGCGCGCCGGCGACGTAGAGGCGTGGCAGGCGCGGCGCGTCGGGCAGCAGGGCGGGCGGGCCTGGGTCCGCCCCCCAGTGTGTAGGGCCAGTACCTGGCGCGCCGGCGACGTAGAGGCGTGGCAGGCGCGGCGCGTCGGGCAGCAGGGCGGGCGGGCCTGGGTCCGCCCCCCAGTGTGTAGGGCCAGTACCTGGCGCGCCGGCGACGTAGAGGCGTGGCAGGCGCGGCGCGTCGGGCAGCAGGGCGGGCGGGCCTGGGTCCGCCCCCCAGTGTGTAGGGACAGTACCTGGCGCGCCGGCGACGTAGAGGCGTGGCAGGCGCGGCGCGTCGGGCAGCAGGGCGGGCGGGCCTGGGTCCGCCCCCCAGTGTGTAGGGCCAGTACCTGGCGCGCCGGCGACGTAGAGGCGTGGCAGGCGCGGCGCGTCGGGCAGCAGGGCGGGCGGGCCTGGGTCCGCCCCCCAGTGTGTAGGGCCAGTACCTGGCGCGCCGGCGACGTAGAGGCGTGGCAGGCGCGGCGCGTCGGGCAGCAGGGCGGGCGGGCCTGGGTCCGCCCCCCAGTGTGTAGGGCCAGTACCTGGCGCGCCGGCGACGTAGAGGCGTGGCAGGCGCGGCGCGTCGGGCAGCAGGGCGGGCGGGCCTGGGTCCGCCCCCCAGTGTGTAGGGCCAGTACCTGGCGCGCCGGCGACGTAGAGGCGTGGCAGGCGCGGCGCGTCGGGCAGCAGGGCGGGCGGGCCTGGGTCCGCCCCCCAGTGTGTAGGGACAGTACCTGGCGCGCCGGCGACGTAGAGGCGTGGCAGGCGCGGCGCGTCGGGCAGCAGGGCGGGCGGCAGTCTGGCGGGCGGGCCGTCGTCGGCCCACACGGCGGTGCCCTTGACGCCGGCCCAGTGCCAGCGCGCGTCGCACAACCCGCGCCCGGCCTCCGCGCGGCCCCGCACCTCGCCGGTGCTAGAGTACCGCGTCAGCACCACCTGTTAACACACATAAATAAATCTATATATATAAAAATGTTATGTTGGTTTGTGTACGCTTCAAAAACTCAAAAAGTTCTGCACCGATTGAGTTGAAATTTTAACATGATATAAAGTCCGCATCAAGGATTGTTTTTATCTATTTTTCGCGTCAGTCGCATATCTGCGACCGCGAGAAAACAGTTTTTTTAACGATCAGCTGTGTACCAGTGACCGCGCCATCTGCCAGAAGCGAGGAAAACACTCGCTGACAACCGCAATAGTAATGACGCAGTCTTATGTGAAATGTATTCACATTTCTCAACCATTCAATAACAATGTGCCACTGCGAAGCGTGGCAGGGTATAGCCATAAATAATAAAAAATGGATGCGTGTAACTTATGTACGCGCGTGAGAAGTTATACTTCTTTAGCATCATTAAAAATATTTTTTAATTGCATGCAAATAATTAATAATTACAATAAAATAATAAAAGGACTGGAAAAGGATAGAGTTAACACAGTCAATTAAGTTCAGTTTTAATTTGAAAAATTAAATAAATATTCAAAATATTCAATTAAAATCACTACTGAATTTAAGTTATAAGTCCATATGTAATTAGCACTTGTAAGTAACTAAAACACGTTGTGTCTATATAGAAACTAGAAACATGTGGATAAATATTATAAATATGAAAACAGTGATCAGAGGCGACGAGCGTGCCAACATTGTTTTTGACAACGCGATCATCTTATGGAGCTCCGTGGATCGTTCAAAGTACCTTTCGAACAGATGTCTAATAATGGTGGATTATTAACCACTAAGTTGTTAATAATCCACCATTATTAGACACTAACATTCATAACGCGCCCGCGGCCAACTTCATGGTGTTACTATTGTGTTACAGTGATGCGCGCGCATCTCGAAATTTCACACATGATTTTTTCATAACGCGCCCGCGGCCAACTTCATGCTGTTACTTTTGGGTTACAGTGATGCGCGCGCATCTAAAAATTTCACTCATCATTTTTTCATAACGCGCCTAAAGAAGTATAACTTCAATAAATATTTACTACACACACCAATTAGCCTAGTCCCAAAGTAAGCATTGTAAGGCTTGTGTTCTGAGATACTAGGGTAACGGACAGAATACATATACTGTACTTAAATAAGCATATTTATATAGAAATACTTATTAAACATCCATGACTGGAGTATAACGTTTGGTAAGATCAAGTGATTACCTTTCCGTCTCGTAACTCCAGCAGTAATCCGTCAGCGGCGAGCAGCAGCGCGCGCGACGCCGCGCTCCTGAAGCGCACGCGCACTTCCGAACCAAACTCCACGTCGCTCACCGACGCGTACGCATCACCTAAGTCATAAAATTACATGTTTATACGTTTTTAATAATGTATTCTCTTTTCGGCCGGCAGGATGTACGAGTAATCGTACAGTTTAGGTTATAAATAATATGTTCTAATTTAGGTCACGTAGAAACAAGTCATTTACGCGTTGTATTGTGCAATATGTTTAAGCTACTACTTTATAATATTAAATTTACATGCAAATAAACAGTGTTAGAACAACTATCATTGGGTTTGTTTCGTACATTAACTTTCCCTTATAATTACAATCTGGCACTCTTCTCATGTACTGTAGACACACTACAATTGTTATTTATTAATTTTTTTTATTTTACCCTACTGCGCAATGCAAGAGCGCGAAGTGTTTAACAGTCTATATATGTATGTTTGTTCCTTTGTGGCACACTAGAGACCAAACGCCTGGACCGATTTTGATGATTCATACATCAATCGATTCTTCTCAATCATGGGAGGGCTACTAAAGATATGATAGTAATCAAAATTCAATATGGGCAAAATTATTTAAGCTGATGTTGATATTTGTTGAAGATGTTTAAATCTAAACAAATTGTTTCTAGAGAGAAATCTTCGCGGAACAGTTAGCAGACGGGACTCTTATGGATGCACTGTCCAATTATGCTATCGCGACCTTAGCGTCCGTGTCGAATTTCTTTTAGTATTTCTGAATAATGATATTTTACTCATATACCTACTGTTGGTGTTTAAACTTCTGGACATAGCTTAAACAGTCTAGGATTTCATTTAATAAACAAAAATGCCTAAAGACATTTTATGAAAGTTCAGCAAAATGCTTCAGCACCTCATCGAAACCCTTTTGTCCCGGAGTTCACTCAGCAAAAAAAAAATGGATGCGTGTAACTTATGTACGCGCGTGAGAAGTTATACTTCTTTAGCATCATTAAAAATATTTTTTAATTGCATGCAAATAATTAATAATTACAATAAAATAATAAAAGGACTGGAAAAGGATAGTTAACACAGTCAATTAAGTTCAGTTTTAATTTGAAAAATTAAATAAATATTCAAAATATTCAATTAAAATCACTACTGAATTTAAGTTATTAGTCCATATGTAATTAGCACTTGTAAGTAACTAAAACACGTTGTGTCTATATAGAAACTAGAAACATGTGGATAAATATTATAAATATGAAAACAGTGATCAGAGGCGACGAGCGTGCCAACATTGTTTTTGACAACGCGATCATCTTATGGAGCTCCGTGGATCGTTCAAAGTACCTTTCGAACAGATGTCTATGTATGTATATTAACCACTAAGTGGTTAATAATCCACCATTATTAGACACTAACATTCATAACGCGCCCGCGGCCAACTTCATGGTGTTACTATTGTGTTACAGTGAAGCGCGCGCATCTCGAAATTTCACTCACATGATTTTTTCATAACGCGCCCGCGGCCAAGTTCATGCTGTTACTTTTGGGTTACAGTGATGCGCGCGCATCTAAAAATTTCACTCTCATAATTTTTTCATAACGCGCCTAAAGAAGTATAACTTCAAAAAGAGACTTTTTGTCGACGTATCAAAGCACTTAATCAATACAAGTACACTTATTATGTAAGCAGTGGCGGCGCTAGACCACATGTGGACGTCGGCGACATCAAGTTCGCGAGGCCTATTTTATTTCGCAGTAAAAAACCGTTAAATTAAGTGAGCCAAAATATAAAATAACGTATGAGTAAACGAGTTTTATTGTTGATGATCAAATGATGACAAAAAATAATTACAAACATAGAAATTTAATTATAAAAATAGTGTTGCCAGACAGACGATTCTGAATACCCGTGAAGTACTATTCGCTTCCATCACGCACGTGTTCGAAAATAATAAAAGTCATTATCATCTGCTTAGCTTTTTCCCCGAATTGTTCGGGGTCGGCTACCGCCAGGCCAGGAGAAACGAAAATAAATAGGTAACTTTGTAAAAAATTTTTGCGAGGCCACCGCCGACGGCCTCGCGCATGAGGGGGCCGATATGTAAGTGCTATTTCCCTCCAGTATCCGTACTTCGTGCTGTAAGTTAGCGGTACTTACCCGCGATGTAGTTAACCTACTCGACGTCTGGGAAGCGCTGCCCGACGCCTTTGTGGTCGCCCGCTTCCCAATGATTCTCCGTTTTGAGCCGACTTCTTGGGTGTACCAGTTACGGACTTTGTACGCTGGCTGTTGACTGTACAATAGGAGGAAGAGAAGCTCGATGGCGCAGGTGGCTGCGATCGTTGAAGTTAGGCAACTTTCGCAGTGGTCGGTCATTGGATGGGTGACCAAAAATCTTCTACCTCGAGTTCCTCCGTGCTTCGGAAGGCACGTTAAGCCGTTGGTTTCGGCTGCATCTGCAGGCGTTAGTACCCGTCAATCGGCACTGGGCCCGCGTGGTCATGGTTCAATCTCCCTATTCCATCCACAGGGAAGGCATGTTCCCCAGCAGTGGGGAGATTAATAGGCTGATGATGATGATGATGACTTACCTGCAAAGTACGCCGCCTGTTCGACGTCGGGGAAGCATTGTCCGACGGCGTGGTGGTCTCGCGCGTCCCTCACTAGATCCTCCGCGCGATTGTTAAGTGTCACCTTCCGTACGCAGCCTACGAACCCGCCCACGCGCACGATCTGTATCAATAAAGTAGAACATGAAAATACAAGAAAGCTGGAAATACTGGAAGGCTGCCGTTGAAAGAGTAACTTTAAATAGGCGAAACTGTAAAGTTTAAATTTGGGAGAAGGGCTGATGCACACTTCCTTAAGTACAATAGCCAGTTTAGTAATCGGAGAGTTAAGCAGTACGTAAGAAGTTAACTCGCCAAAACCGTAAATTAACTCGCTACTGAAGTGTAAAAGTAAATCAGCCAGAAGGATTAATTTCCACATTTGGTTCCACAATAGCATTTATCTATTTAGAAATCATTTACTGTTTCTATTTATATGGAATCAACTTCCGATTTTACGGTCCTTCGAGTTGGATCTGAATAATCGGACAACGGTTGCACTTAACGAAATTCAAGTGTGATTAGGGTCTCCACCTGATTGTGTCTGCGCATAGTCTGATAATATTAAAAATCATACCCACCAAAGGCTTGAATTGATTGAATTGAAATAGGTAGTACTGATGACGCCCAGAGGTAAGTCAGAGGCATAGACTTAGTATTTGAACACTAACATAGTCACGTCTTCATGAAAATTCTACAAGGTAGAAAGAGACGCAACGTGATGTACGTTTGGTCGCGCCGACTGCGACCCGCTCCATAGCGCCACGCGCGTGCGAGACACTTACCGCGGGCGGTAGGGCGCGTGGGGCGGCGGGCGCGGGCAGCCCGCCCACGTAGAGGCGCCGCGCGCGCGCCGGGCCCACCGTCGCAGCGCGCGCCGACTGCGACCCGCTCCATAGCGCCACGCGCGTGCGAGACACTTACCGCGGGCGGTAGGGCGCGTGGGGCGGCGGGCGCGGGCAGCCCGCCCACGTAGAGGCGCCGCGCGCGCGCCGGGCCCACCGTCGCAGCGCGCGCCGACTGCGACCCGCTCCATAGCGCCACGCGCGTGCGAGACACTTACCGCGGGCGGTAGGGCGCGTGGGGCGGCGGGCGCGGGCAGCCCGCCCACGTAGAGGCGCCGCGCGCGCGCCGGGCCCACCGTCGCAGCGCGCGCCGACTGCGACCCGCTCCATAGCGCCACGCGCGTACGAGACACCGACACCGATACCTGGGACACGTTACCATGACGACGTTAATTTCATTGACATGGAGAACGCTTTCATGAAATTAAAAACTCACAAGAAATAGTGAAAATACAGCTAATAACAAAAAGAAACCAAGATATACCTCTCGTTCTGAGTTCTACAAATGCAAGGACAATGTTTTGTTAAATGCTCATGAAAATTAATATAATAAAATACAATGTGTAAGTTACCGATCTCCACGTGCCATCGGCGACGAACGCGACCAGCGACAGCTCCCGCCGTTTGCGCCCGCGCACCACCAGCTTCAGCTTGCCCTCGCGGATCATCAGCGCCAAGTAATGCTTTGGTTTCGCCTTCGAGCCCTGTCCCAAAAAAATGTTTTAACGTAATTATTAGTATAGCAGATGATAATCAAAAAAAGACTTCGATGACATAGCGGCACGTTAAACCTTTAATTCTGTCCCCGTAGCATGAGCCACCACAATTTACATTATCTCACATCTTTTATCGCGTCTAACTATCAAACCCCATAGTTATTTGACAATTGAGAGTGATAAAAACGTGCTATATATCGCGGTGCTTATGCTAGGGGAGCAGTTTGGATGTAAAGTCGTTAAAATCGACCGATCCGAACTGAGGGATTTAGTAAGTCATGCCCCAATCTTCCTATTCCAACCGTAGGCGAAGGAAAGTTTTTTGTCTCAGCGGTAAGGACATTATTAGAATGATGATGATAATATGCCGGCGCCAGCATCAGGAGTCCATCAGGCTAGAAGATGTTGAAATTCCGACGAGAAGGCCAGCCCTCCGTCTATAAGCAAAGCCTGTGCCTCAGCAGTGACGACATTAATAGGCTTATGATGATAACATACCGGTGCTAGCACACCAGCAGTCCGTCAGGTTTGAAGGTCGAGAAGAACGCCAGCCCTCCATCTAGAAGCAAAGCCTGTGCCCCAGCAGTGAGGACATTAAAAGGCTTATGATGATAACATACCGGTGCCAGCACACCAGCAGTCCATCAGGTTAGAAGGTTCTGAACTCTGAGGGGAACGCCAGCCCTCCATCTAGAAGCAAAGCCTGTGCCTCAGCAGTGAGCACATTAATAGGTTAATGATGATAACATACCAGCGCCAGCACCAGCAATCCATCAGGTTGGAAGGTGCTGAAATCCAAGGAAAAAACCAGTTCTCCATCTTGAAGCAAAGCCTGTACCCTAGCTGTGAGGATATTAATAGACTAATGATGATAACATACCGGTGCCATCACCAGCAGTCCGTCAGGTTAGAAGGTTCTGAACTCCGAAGAGAACGCCAGCCCTCCATCTAGAAGCAAAGCCTGTGCCATAGCAGTGAGCACATTAATAGGTTAATGATGATAACTTACCAGCGCCAGCACCAGCAATCCATCAGGCTGGAAGGTGCTGAAATCCAAGGAAAAGACCAGCCCTCTGTCTAGAAGCAAAGCTTGTGCCCTATGTGTGAGGACATTAATAGGCTAATGATGATAACATACCGGTGCCAGCACACCAGCTGTCCGTCAGGCTGTAAGGTACTGAAATCCAAGGAAAAGACCAGCCCTCCATCTAGAAGCAAAGCCTGTGCCCTAGCTGTGAGGATATTAATAGACTATAATGCGATTCAAATAAGAATAGGAAAGCCAATGACCTCCATCTGTCAAATGTCGCTTGAAAAGTACGGCTTGCAAAAAAATCTCGGAGCCCTTTTTTAGCACTCAGCTTATCTATATATATAAAAATGAAACCCGTTTTCCGTTGTCACGACATAACATGAAAACGGCTTGACCGATTTGGCTGTTTTTTTTTTGTAGTTTTCTAATACTCTGTACAAGGTTCTTACGGAAAAAAATATAAAGAAAATCTCTCAGAAAGATTGAAAAATATAACATTACGAATGTCAACGTCATTCAATTTAAAACAAAAAATCTGTGGTAATCTGTGCCACCACATCGATAACAGCGCTGACAAATGTCAACGTCATTCAATTTAAAACAAAAAAATCTGTGGAATCTGTGACAACACATCCATAACCGCGCTAACAATGAATAGGTACTCATATATAAGATAGGTCAGCTATACAAAATAAAGTAGTGCATCAAAGCTACGCTAAGGCGGTACGAAGTTCGCCGGGTCAGCTAGTTATGGAATAAAAACCAAACATTTGTAAACAAACAATAACAAATATTGTTAATTTTTATTGGTTGATATTTTATTTTCATTTATTGAGCTTTGGCTATGAATGTTTGATAACCTAATCGTCAACCAAATGTCACTTTAAGTTGCGTTCAGAAACTCGATTTAAAACTTTGGTTTACATATAGGATGCATGTTCGTATGTGACCTAGTAATAG
Organism: Chilo suppressalis; assembly: GCA_902850365.2. Lineage (NCBI taxonomy): Eukaryota > Metazoa > Arthropoda > Insecta > Lepidoptera > Crambidae > Chilo > Chilo suppressalis. The sequence goes on along the minus strand of OU963896.1, from coordinate 2,999,880 downwards.
TGCATGATTATTCATAACTGGGTACTCCGGCGGTAATGCAGAGATGAGCGGAATTGAAGAGCTTAATTCTGATTAATGTTTTTCTCGCACAGTCTTAATGAATAAATATTATTAAAAATCGGCTATTTTCTTTTCTCAATTTTAGTTAATAAATTTTATTAAAAAATCGGATGTTTTTTCTCACTTAATCTTAGTAAATAAGTTTGATTCAATAAAAACTTTTTTGCTCACTCTACCTTTTTCGTTTGAATTGACAGCTATGACGTCACAATATGGCGCCCCGTCGATCCTATTCTTAGTTGAATCGCATTATAATGATGATAACATACCGGCGCCAGCACCAGCAGTCCATCAGGCTGAAAGGTGCGAAATTCCAATGAAAACACCAGCCCTCTTCCCTTCGCTGGCAATCGTAAAGCTGCGTGACTCCAAGGTGCATCGCCAAACTTCACTGCTCCAGCCTCTACTGTGTACGACGCTGACTGTGGACAATTGACAATTCATCAGGTTTTGGTAACGTAGAGAAAAAGAATGGTGGTGAAGTGTACGAGTAAGCAATGTACATCGTTAATACACGAAACTTTATTTATTTATTGACGTTTCGCAGCCTTTACAGGCTGGGCTGCTTCGTCGAAATCATTTTTTTTTTAATTTTGTCGAGCTACCTTTGAAAAACTTTTATTGAGCGTTCGGTCATTTCATTGTTCCATTTTTAAAGTTTTATTGTCTATGTATGAATTTATTACTTAATTTAGTTAATAAGTTTACTTTATAATTATGGGCGAAACGTCAATAAATAAATAAAGTTTCGTACATTAACCAGTGAAAAACTAGTTTTATTTAATGAGTGATGTGCGTGAAAACCTAAGAAACAAAAATGTACATCGTCTTATCATTGATTACTTTTTAAAGTGAAACTTTTTTACATCAGCGGTCTGAGCTTAGCAAATCTATTCGAGGGATCTAGCAACGGAAGGGCTTTTTATTATTATGAAATGATTTTAAAAGTTTAACTTGGATCGTGGTTTCATAAAATCACACCTTTTTTGTGATGGCCCTTTGAGCAGGTTGTATTATAAGTTCGTAAACATAAAGTAGGTAAGTACGCATAATTGAAAATTAAATCTGAATAAAATAATTTGAACTTAAGCACACTTTTGATTGAATGCACGATGACGTAAGTCGTTGGCGCGCTTGGTCCGCGATCGTAGAAGTTACAGGTCGCGGCATGTTACTCTAGCGCTTAACAAACCGCTCCTGGGATAATAATCAAAATCATAGTCAAATCATTTATTCAGTTTAGGCTGTCACAAGCACATATGAATGTCTAGAAGCTACGCCATCGGTTCGTTGTACTGAGAAGAACCGGGAAGAAGCTCAGCAAGGGCTGTTTTTTCTCCCTGTTTTACCATTTACAGAGTCGTCAAGTTGAAAAATGACTTCAGAGATGATTCATGAAGTCACCTTTCATTACATAATGTGAAATTATACATTAATTGTTCACCTGCATTTTGATTGCTGTGTCACACAGTATAAATACATATAGAGTTATTTATAATGGGTGTAATTAAACATTTACATCTTAAATATCAAAGTAGTTAGGGCAGACTCATCTCCGCTGGCAGCACCCGTTCACGAGCATGACGCATGAACCAGCCATCGCTTCGCTCAACCATATTTTAGGGAACGTAACGATCCGCCTCACACGATATCTGCGCATGGGCACGACTGTAGAGACAATCGGCGCAGGGCACGCCCACCCGCGCACCTCGTTTCCCCCCAACACATCTTAATGTTGACTTCTGCGCAATAACGGACAGCGCTAGAGTTTCGTGTCGCGACTTATACAGGATGTTACAAAAATACAAAAAAGCTTGAAGGGCGTTGAAGTACATCATATAAGGAGTTTTCTCTAATTTTTTTTTTTAATATTTGAATGAAGTTTTAACTTTTTATAAAAACAGATATTTTTAATGATAAATAAAAATATCGATCATTTTAAGACACGTCACTAGTTCGAGGATCATCAAAAATAACTGTTTTTATAAAAAGTTAATACTTCATGCAAATATTTTAAGAAAATTAGAGAAGACTCCATATATGATGTACTTCAACGCCCTTCAAGCTTTATTTGTATTTTTGTAACACCCTGTAGATCGCGGCACGTTACTCTAGCGCTGAGCAAACCGCTGGGGGGATAGCTGCGCATGGGCACGATTGGAGAGACAATCGGTGCAGGGCACGCCCCGCCCCACCCGCACACCTCGTTTCCCCCCCAACACACCTTAATGTTGACTTCTGCGCAATAACGGTCAGCGCTAGAGTTTCGTGTCGCGACTTATAAGCTTACCTTAGTGCATGGCGCGGCGTCATCAGGGGCGGCATGCAGAGGTCGGGGCGCGCCGCCCGCCCCCCGCGCCGCGCCCGCCCCGCGCCCCTCGCGCGCCCCGTGCCATGACCGTGCAGTCTCCAGCCCTACTAACCTGCGCACATTGTAATAGGGATAGGGTACGGTCAGAGTGCACTCAGATTCAGATTCAGATTCTGAAAACAAGCACGAGAAATAAACAGTGTAGTCGAAGGGTACGGCCAGAGTGCACTCCTGATTCAGATTCAGATTCAGACTCAGAAAACAAAGCGTGAGAAAAAGCAGGCAACCTGCTTAGATTACACTGTTTATTTCTCGCGCTTGTTTTCGGAATCTGAATCTGAATCTGAGTGCACTCTGGCCGCACCCTTAGTCATCATTATCATTGTTCGGGATGTACCGAAACTAAGATACTGATGAAATGATAAACTTGATAACTTGATAATAAAGTATATTTTGGTAACTGAACAATAACTTAAAACAATACTAATTGATATAAAAATGATTGTTATGAATGAGTACGCGCACGGCTTACTTGATAGCTAATTGCGAACTAACTTGTAAGTAATTGACGATTATTGAAAATAATAAAATAAGGTCAATTAGTAAAACGATGAGCGGGCGAAATGTACGTAGCTTGCTCGTACAATCATCATCAGCCTATTAATGTTTCCACTGCTGGGGCACAGACCTTCCCTATGGATAAAATAGGGAGATTGGGTCATGACCCACCACGCGAGCCCAGTGTGGATTGGCGGGTGCTGAATGCGATCGTTGTAGTGAAGCAACTTTCGCAGTGGTGGGTCATTGGATGGGTGACCAAAAATTTCTATCTCGAGTTCCTCCGTGCTTCGGAAGGCACGTTAAGCCGTTGGTCCCGGTTGCATCTGCAGTCGTTAGTACCCGCCAATCCGCACTGGGCCCGCGTGGTGGGTCATGGCCCAATCTCCCTATTCCATCCATAGGGAAGGCCTGTGCCCCAGCAGTGGGGACATTAAGAGGCTGATGATGATGATGATGATGATCATTATTTATTGCGTCATGCATGTGTAACATAAAAGATGATAAATAGGGTTAGTACTAGAAAGAATTGAAGAATTTACTCTTATTGAGCGTTGGGTTATTTCATTGTTCGATTTTTAAAGTTTATAAATTCATACATAGACATATGTATGAATTTATTACTTAATTTACTTAATAAAGTACTTTATAATTAGCTAATAGAAATTTCGTATGCGTTAACGCATCATACTCACTGTGCGTCCACGATAACGTCAGCTATGGTTCCAGTGAACCCTGTGGTAGGGAAAGAGGCGTTGTAGCCGCCCATAGTGTCATTGACCCCGCCCAGGAACAGCCCGTGCGGCCGCGCGGGTATCGCGCCGCCCGCCAGCGTGCCGTGCGTCTCTAGTACGTCGTCCACCCATAATTCTAGCTGAAGGCAAGCACTCGCAGTTAGTTTTTAAACAACACAGTTTCATGGCGGCTCCACATTAGCGCCGTGAATTCACGTGCGAATTCATGCCATGAATTCACGGCACAAGTCGTGCCCTCCACATTCACGGGATGCTCACAATCGTTCGTGAAACCCGGCGCGAAATGGACGTAGAAGCTGCTGCAGCAATAACTTTGTTTGCTGTAGCAATATGTCACTATTTAGACGTACAAAACAAGAGAGTAATTAGAAAGCTTTGGAAAAAAAGAGGATGGTAAATGACTTCAATACATCGTAACCGATCAAAGTATGTTTGCTTGTGTAGTGAATTTTTGAATTGACTTAGTATTATTAATTAATTAGTGATTAGAACTGTCTTTATTAACCACATAAAATTCATATCAGACTTTCTATGGAGAAGCAGTTATCAGAATTACATTCTGAGCCCAGTGGCGAATTCAAAACCTGAACGTCGCGCGAAGGAGGCGCGAACCCTTTGTTGCGGTACAAAATACCGACTCTGATCGGGGAACAGGCGTGAACACGCGTGAATGTGGCGAAAACCGTCCACATTCACGTTCACGCCTGTTCACGGAGCTTCACGGCACTAATGTGGAGCCGCCATCAGATATAATTTCTATTTTTGATGTGAAACATCTTTTGGCGCACGTAAAACCGACTTCTGGCGTGGCAACGCTCAGTACGGCGCCAGCGCCCTTCGAGGCAGGACCTATGTAATTTTTTAACGCACGCATACCGAGTAATTCTTCCGAGTGTATTTATCGTAAACCGGCTAGTGTTTCACATCTGCCAGGCCCAGGCGTCAGTTACGGCTCACATTTTTTTAAGCATGTAACTGCTCGATGATTGAATCTAAACAAAATATTTTGTATATATTGTGGGTTACCTACAATGCGAAGAGATGGCGCTGCCTTGCAGCTTTAGAAAGGCTAGAAAGAATTCGACACGGCCGTCAGGGCCGCGGTAGTATAATGGTCAGTGCATTCGCGCGGATAGCGAAGGGTGCGGGTTAGAGTCCCGTTTGCTGCCTGGTCCGCGTGTATTTTTTCAAGTAATATTTTCTTTATTAACACAGTTTTAGCCATTCTCACTAGCCTGACCACAACTCTCCTCCAAAAATTTTGTACTTGTTATATTAATATGGCCTTCCATAAGTCTATATGTAACTCATAGGCATTGTCCTAATACAACGCGATAACGCGATCATCGCGCGTTTAAACGATGCGACCATCGCGTGATCGCGAACTGGGTGTCCTAATAGAACGCGAATACGGAACGGGTTAGCCCTGCCCCTCTCCCCGCTTAATATCGACGCGACGCGATCATCGCGCGAACTTCAGTTAGGACACCTATTCATCATTAATAGATTTGCGAACGCGCGTTCGCGCGAATAGAATTTTAAACATTTTAGTCGCGCGAATGCATCGCGCGATCGCCTATTAGGTCACCTATTCTAGATCAATATGTTTGATCGTCGACTCGTACGATGATCGCATCGCTCATTCGCGTTATCGCGTTGTATTAGGACAATGCCATAGGCCTCTTGATGAATCATTAATGTCGAAATAAGTTTCTGTAAAAATTACAGGGCGCGCTTATGCTGCAGTGAGCCGTGGAAGAACGTAGTATTATCGTAGAGTGGTTTACTCATGTGTCATTTATCTTCTCTCAATTTGTTGCATTTTAGCTTTTCCCATTAACAATATTAATATAATAATAACTGTTATTTAATGAAATAAATAAACTACTTATAAATAAAATACTGTCGCCAACATAAAGAATTTACAGCCAAGGTAGATAATGTCAAACGTGTCATAATTGACTATAGGAGTTCACTTCTTTTTGGTATATTGACAATTCCATGAGGGAATATGGTGTGAAACAATGTGATCATCATCATCATATCAGCCGTACGACGCCCACTGCTGGACATAGGCCTCCCCCAAGGATCTCCACAACGATCGGTCCTGCGCTGCCCGCATCCAGCGTTTTCCCGCGACCTTCACCAGATCGTCGGTCCACCTTGTAGCGGGTCTTCCCACTGAGCGTCGACCGGCACGCGGTCACCATTCAAGAACCTTTCCGCCCCAACGGCCATCGGTTCTCCTCGCTATGTGTCCCGCCAACAATGTGATAAGAACTGATTAAATACCTGCTTGTGCACCCTGATGATCCGTACGGCGTGCAGATGATCGTCGTCAAATTTCGTTCCGTTCGTGCGCAGGCGCAGCTCTGCTTTGCCAGCGGCCGCTATTAATTGCAAATCCCCTGCAATAGAAAATGATATTAGTTATAATATAATGGTGCCGATTCTAGCATCGTTCTTTCAACTTAAATTTGCAAACAATGTACAACAATGTTGTATGTTGTATTAAATTAAATTTTTAGTTCAGAGAATCTTGCCAGAAACGCTACCATTGTTAGACAGCAGTTTCTCTGCCGCATCAGTTATTTTAATATCAGGTGGGGTGGACTAATCTGCTAAGTCATGAATAGGAAAAGGGAAATATTTAATGATCTTCAAAAAAAAGTAAAAGAAATAAACTCTTTAAGGTTGGGATAGGTTACCAATTTACCAATTTTTAAGGGTCATTTAAATATGAGCAGAAAAATGTGATGTTCTCCATCTACGCATAGGAATAAACTGTTTTCTTCTACTTCCATCAGGGAAGGCTTGTACCTCAGCAGTCGGACATTAAAAGGCTGGTGAAAGTGATGATATAATAATAATAAGCACATCTGCAAGAAGATACCTTCAATTATCATCAGGGCCAGGTAGTGGTTCTCGTGTTCTGTATTCGCAGCATCAGCCATATCCGGGGTACGGTATAGCAGGAGGCCGGGACCCCGAGCTCGGAAACTGATCCCGATGGAGCTCTTGCGTTTGAGTGCGGGAGACGACAGCTCGATGAAGCCCGAGCCTTCGAAGGCAGCAGACCTGACCATCTGCATGCAATTGTTGATTGAAATTATTTATTGCATGCGTTGAAATATTAAACAATTCTAAATGTAAGTTCTGTTTCAGTATTTGTATAATATGGGTTAAAAATATATGAAATATAACGTGTGATGAGAAGCTCGAAGGCGCAGGTGGTTACTTTCGGTCTGCGATCATGAAAGTTAAGCAACTTTCACAATGGTCGCTCATTGGATCCGTGCTTCGAAAGCCACGTTAAGCAGTTGGTTCTAACTGCATCTGCAGTCGTTAGCATCCATCAATCCGCATTGGGCCTGCGTGGTGGGTCATGGCCTATCTCCCTATTCCACCCGTAGGGAAGGCCTGTGCCCCAGCAGTGGAGAATTTAAAAGGCTGATGATGACAAACGTGTGATAGTAACAAAAAAGTGATTTTTTAACTCTTAGAGCCTGCGCTACGTTAAGCGGGTGCAGCTCCCGCTACCGGTCACCGCAGACTCTTGATTGTAGGTACCTTTTATGCATTATCTATTCTTAGGTAGGTATGCTAGACGCCGGCCCAGAGTATACTATCGTTAAAGTACTATACTAATCCGTGGCTCACACGAGGCCACGTGCTTATGCCCCGCGGACGTATCGAGTAAACTGTAGAGATCTCGGTCGATAGTATGGTCACCCTTAGGGACGCGCCACCCAGAAGAGTATATCATCGGCTAGTAGCCGATAAATTGACAATATTGACACCCGGCTCACACGACGCTCGAGGTCTTGTCTCGCTGTTGTATCTAGACAGGTGTTGTTTAACTGTGACGCCGCCCAACCAGTCCCGCGAGGGCGGGTCTGGGGGAGCGGCCTCCCGCCGAGGTCGGGCAGCGTGGCCACTGAATCGATGGAGGTATTGGTACCATACTGACCCGTGGCTCACACGAAGGCTCCAACCCATGTCTTGCTGGCGTGTCGAGCAGGCTATAGAGATGTCTGTCAACAGTGAGGCCGCCTAGACAACCTCGTAAGGGCGGCACGACGGCGGCTCCGAAACCGGAGGACAGTCCGCCGCCCAGCTCGGGCAGCGCGGCCGCTGAAGCGACGTGACCGAGGTATTGTACCATACTCACCCGTGGCTCACACGAAGGCTCCAGCCCGTGTCTTGCTGGGGTGTCGAGCAGGCTATAGAGATGTCTGTCAACAGTGAGGCCGCCCAGACAACCGCGCATGGGCGGGACGAGGGCGGCTCCGCAGCCGGGGAACATTCCGCTGCCCAGCTCGGGTAGCGTGGCCGCCGAAGTGACGCGACGGAGGTATTGTACCATACTCACCCGTGGCTCACACGAAGGCTCCAGCCCATGTCTTGCTGGCGTGTCGAGCAGGCTATACAGATGTCTGTCAACAGTGAGGCCGCCCAGACAGCCGCGCAGGGGCGGCGCCAGGGCAGGCGCGCCCGGGGGCCGGCCGCCCGCCCAGTAGCGCGCGCCGCCCAGTTCTGGTAGCGCGGCCGCCGACACGACGGGCGGCTCCGCAGAGCCGAGTGTTTCTGCGCCGTTCACGCGCAGGCTGCCTGCCCGCAATCATATTATTAGAGACTATCGAAAGACATGTCGCTCCAGGGGCGTATATAACCTAAGGCCATAAGGGCATAGAGCAACACGGAAGGGACATAATACATACGACATATTATAATTTAAATCATTCTGCCATTTTTTTCATCCAAATTCTCTTATTAAAGCATTGGTGCAGAAGAGAAGCAGCAACGTCAAAAGACTCAAAAGAAAAGATATTCTTGACGATTAAGAGAGGTTGAATCAATAACTTTGCTCCTCTCAAACGTGATGAACAATTCAACAAAATAACTTACCTATCTAATCTGGTGAGTATGATAAAAAAAACGAGCGGGCCTTACAGTAGTCGCGTATGATGTGTAACATTTGAAACCTCACCTTATTAGTAAAAAAAGAAATAAAACCTACTACAACAGGAATAAGCCATTTGAACATTATGTTCTAAAATCAAATAACGCGCGCCTTTGGGACTTCCTGTTCACACTTCCGTCCCATTTCACGAAATCACTCCCACAAATTGCAGGAAAGCGAGAGGTTACATATCGTCGGTGATATTCTGAAACCGCGGAACTAACAGTGTTTAAAACCGCGTATTTACAAAACTAGCAAAATCGAGATTTCGCGGGCTTAGCTTCGTTGTAGTGATTGGCTGCGTTCTGTGATGATGGCTGGGCCTATTATTCAATAGGAAGCCGTGGAATCGAATGTCTTTTAATCCGCGTAACGTCAGGTGATTGTTTATTGTGCCCAAACCGCGTATGCATGTAACTTGCTACTGGTTCGACGAAACCGCCTGTGAATTAAAAGCTACCACTTACGCATCATTTTTCATTGATTATTTGACTAAGTTATTAGAAGAAGATTGCAGGGATGTTGTCATCTGGACGGATGGCTGCACTGCACAGAACAGAAACTCAATAGTTTCTGATGCCCTTATAAGATTAGCAGTAGACAAAAATACAACAATTACAGAAAAGTATCTGGAAAAAGGTCACACTCAAATGGAGGTTGCCTCCGTTCACTCCGTAGTGGAAAGAAAACTGAAAAATGTTGAAATTTTTCTTCCTTCTCTTCCTCAACCACTATCCACCCACTGCTGAGTGAAGGTCTCTTCCATTGCACTCCATCTATTGCGATCTCGGGCAGACTGCATCCATTTCGCTCCGGCTATCCTAATGATGTCATCTGTCCACCGGGCTGGTTGACGCCCCACGTTTCTGCGTCTGGTTCTCGGCCTCCATTCCATTGCCTTTCTGCTCCACCTGCCATCCTCGCGTCTACAGACATGTCCCGCCCATTTCCATTTGCTGCGGGAAATTACACAAGCGATGTCAGGTAACTCTTCCTTCTCAGTATGCCTCAATTACAAAAGAAGCCAGGAAGCATCCTTCTCCATACCAAGTTTTTCAACCAGATTACACCTTTTTTAAAGACTACAGTCTAAAAGAATACCAAATTTATGATTCCATTCGTCCTGGGCGTTCTGCTGCGATTGCGTAGTGGATCTGAGGGTTTTAAAGTATAATCCTAACGGCACAATAGAGTTTAAAAAACACTTTAAAGATGATTTCAGCCCACTTCATCGGAGACCAAAACCTATTTCAGCTGTAGTTATAATGTACCTCCCCTGTATTCATCTAGACTGCCTATATTAGACAGTAAGTATCAGCACTTACAGCAATTAAAGAGTGTGATACCTGCAGATAGACACTTATTTTACGATAATTTGCCATTTAAGAAAAAGTAATGTTTCATTGATCTCATTTTTAACAAAGACCTCAATGTGCAATTATTATTCTACTCAGAAGTAATATTTATATACGTTTTTTTCTTCATTTTTAGTTTTAACTGTTAATTAGTAAGTACCCTCTCAACAAGGTATGTTTAACACACTTAGCTATAAAGAGCTACTTTTTTTTAACATTATGGGGACTTATGGTCTTAATTTCCTGTATATTGTTGATTACCTAATGTACCGGTGTTAAATATGTGCCAAAAATTAAACTCTGAAGTTGACTTAATAAATAATTATAGGATGTTGATTGTATTCTTTTGTTTTATTTCGGCGGACAATTCCGCTTAAGTGACATAAAAAAACTCATTTTGATTTTATTTGAGATAATAAAACCGCGAAAGTCGATTTACTAATTAATTAATACATATTTAACATAACTAATGCCTACAATACCAAGAAGAATATTATAATTTGACAATTTAAATGTTTAAACAATAGAAAGTCATGTAATTCAGTAAATATTATGTTTTTCTTCGTTCCTGTAAAATTCACTGCACCTACCTTACGCGGTTTTAAACACTGTTAGTTCCGCGGTTTCAGAATATCACCGACGATATCAAAAAATTAAAAAATGGAAGGCAATATGCGCGTTTGTGTGCATATTCCCACCGCATTTTTTATTTTTTTCCCGCATCTTAGAGACGTAGGGTGTTAAATTAGGTCACACATCACAGACTCAGTAGTAGGCTGCATTGGATGGGTGATTAAAAATTTACTATCTTGAGCTCCTTCGTAATTCAGAAGGCACGTTAAGCCGTTGGTTCTGGCTACATTTGCATTCGTTAGCACCCACCAATCCACACTGGGCGCACATGGTGGATCATGACCCGATCTCCTTATTCCATCTATAAGGAACGCCAGTGCCCCAGCAATGAGGACATTAAAAGAATGATAGGTACAGACAAGTATTTTTTTATTCTTAAACTGCACCTTTGATGCAGTGTCTATTGTAGATAGGAGGATTCGCAAACCTTGTTAAGGATATTAATGTTTATTTGAACGGAGGTCTGTGGTATACGAAGGAATAAACCTATCATCGGCTAGTAGCCAATAATGTACATTACCGACCTTACATGAGGGCTCGATGGAGCCTATGCCTCGCGGGCGTGTCGACCTATCTCCTTATTCCATCCATAGGTAGGGCTTTACCCCAGCAGTAGGGATATAAATAGGCTAATAATGATAATGAGGGCACAGATCGGCGGGTAGGTAAGTTATGTAAGGTACCAGTTAACATCCACTGTTCAAAATTTGTAGCATGTAATTAATTAATGTCATTAATGTAATTTTAAGAAGTTAAGGCACAGATCGAGGAGCTCGATGGCGCAAGTGGTTAGCCGTTCGGCTGCGATCGTGGAAGTTAAGCAACTTTCACAGTGGTCGGTCATTGGATGGGTGACCAAAAATTTAGTACCTAAAGCTCCTCCGTGCTTTTTTTTTTATTTAATTTATTTAATCAAGCAATATTACAATTATAATACATATTATAGTGCAAACAAAAACCAGAAAGGTTTATTCGTGCACTATTCTTCTGCTTCGGAAGGCACGTTAAGCCGTTGGTCCCGGCTGCATCTGCAGTTGTTAGCACCCACCAATCCGCACTGGGCCCGCGCGTTGGGTCACGTTCTCCCTATTCCATCCATAGGGAAGGCCTGTGCCCCAGCAGTGGGGACATTAAAAGGCTGATGATGATGATGATGATGATGAAGGCACAGATCAGCGGGGAGGTTGGTTACCTCTCTCAAGCTTGTTCCCAGCGAATACCCTCGCAGCCTGCACGTGCGCCAATTGTCCGTCGCAGTGGTTCGCGCGGTCGGCGATCTCCAGCCGCGCGCCGCTGTACTGCACCAGGAATACCACGCGGCAGTCCCGCATTATCACCGACACCGACCGGTTCTGGAGGACAATATACAATCTACAGCAACAACGACACTTATATAAAGACAGGGCGCCGCTGTACTGCACCAGGAATACCACGCGGCAGTCCCGCATTATCGCTGACACCGACCGGTTCTGGAGGACAATATACAATCTACAGCAACAACGACACTTATATAAAGACAGGGCGCCGCTGTACTGCACCAGGAATACCACGCGGCAGTCCCGCATTATCACTGACACCGACCGGTTCTGGAGGACAATATACAATCTACAGCAACAACGACACTTATATAAAGACAGGGCGCCGCTGTACTGCACCAGGAATACTACGCGGCAGTCCCGCATTATCACCGACACCGACCGGTTCTGGAGGACAACATATAATCTACAGCAATCACGACACTTATATGAGGACAGGGCGCCGCTGTACTGCACCAGGAATACCACGCGGCAGTCCCGCATTATCGCTGACACCGACCGGTTCTGGAGGACAATATACAATCTACAGCAACAACGACACTTATATAAAGACAGGGCGCCGCTGTACTGCACCAGGAATACCACGCGGCAGTCCCGCATTATCACTGACACCGACCGGTTCTGGAGGACAATATACAATCTACAGCAACAACGACACTTATATAAAGACAGGGCGCCGCTGTACTGCACCAGGAATACTACGCGGCAGTCCCGCATTATCACCGACACCGACCGGTTCTGGAGGACAACATATAATCTACAGCAATCACGACACTTATATGAGGACAGGGCGCCGCTGTACTGCACCAGGAATACCACGCGGCAGTCCCGCATTATCGCTGACACCGACCGGTTCTGGAGGACAATATACAATCTACAGCAACAACGACACTTATATGAGGACAGGGCGCCGCTGTACTGCACCAGGAATACCACGCGGCAGTCCCGCATTATCGCTGACACCGACCGGTTCTGGAGGACAATATACAATCTACAGCAACAACGACACTTATATAAAGACAGGGCGCCGCTGTACTGCACCAGGAATACCACGCGGCAGTCCCGCATTATCACTGACACCGACCGGTTCTGGAGGACAATATACAATCTACAGCAACAACGACACTTATATAAAGACAGGGCGCCGCTGTACTGCACCAGGAATACTACGCGGCAGTCCCGCATTATCACCGACACCGACCGGTTCTGGAGGACAACATATAATCTACAGCAACAACGACACTTATATAAAGACAGGGCGCCGCTGTACTGCACCAGGAATACCACGCGGCAGTCCCGCATTATCACTGACACCGACCGGTTCTGGAGGATAATATACAATCTACAGCAACAACGACACTTATATAAAGACAGGGCGCCGCTGTACTGCACCAGGAATACCACGCGGCAGTCCCGCATTATCACTGACACCGACCGGTTCTGGAGGATAATATACAATCTACAGCAACAACGACACTTATATAAAGACAGGGCGCCGCTGTACTGCACCAGGAATACCACGCGGCAGTCCCGCATTATCACTGACACCGACCGGTTCTGGAGGACAATATACAATCTACAGCAACAACGACACTTATATAAAGACAGGGCGCCGCTGTACTGCACCAGGAATACCACGTGGCAGTTCCGCATTATCACTGACACCGACCGGTTCTGGAGGACAATATACAATCTACAGCAACAACGACACTTATATAAAGACAGAGCGCCGCTGTACTGCACCAGGAATACCACGCGGCAGTCCCGCATTATCACTGACACCGACCGGTTCTGGAGGACAATATACAATCTACAGCAACAACGACACTTATATAAAGACAGGGCGCCGCTGTACTGCACCAGGAATACCACGCGGCAGTCCCGCATTATCACTGACACCGACCGGTTCTGGAGGACAATATACAATCTACAGCAACAACGACACTTATATAAAGACAGGGCGCCGCTGTACTGCACCAGGAATACTACGCGGAAGTTGTGCATTATCACCGACACTGACCGGTTCTGGAGGACAACATTTTGACGTGATAATTCGTCAATTGTCTTATAAATGGATAAACAACGGCTGCGTACACGTGACGTCATGTCACGAGTCACGTTATGTGACGTCCAGTCACGTTAGTTTTAATAACAGGTTCCTTTAACCCCCTCCCTGGACCCCCACCCTCCTCCCCTTCGAGGAGTAGCTTACTCCTGCGGAGCTTTACTTGGGCCCCCATAGGGCTACAGAGGTGTGCTAAGGCTCAAAAGAGCCAGAACAAAAAGGCCCACAAAACTGCCCCCAGGAAAACAGTAAACGACACGTTATCACGTAAAATTATCGTCCGTAAACCAACTTTATAGACAACCATTTTTTTTATATTTAAAATGACTCCATCCCACCCTGATGGTAAGTGGTGGTGATCCCAGAACATAGCGGGTGCAATGCATCAGCAATGCAGAACTGTCACTCATAATATCCTATAGAGATCCTTGTCGTACTTTACTCGTGCCCGCCACGTGTCATCTACACACCAACGATATACTATCGTTGAGCGTCACACGCACGTTGGGCACCTCCGACTCCTCCCACACAGGCCACAAACACCAACACTACACAGTTAGCATACTTGCACACTAGCTTAGCATTAGGCAAACACCGCACCCGTAGGATAAGAGTGCGAAGACCCGGTCTACACACGACACGCTATACCAGGTACAGGTACGTACCTGGACGTTTTTCCCCGCCCCCCACGACAACGGCTAACTAGAGCCGAGGTCCGAGTCTCAGAGACGCCCTCTAGTTGAACCAACCCTCAGGTTGAATTTGTCAGAAGAGACTCCCCGCGGGGAGATGCCATCAGCCTGGAATACCTCTAGAGGCACTCGCCAATCCAATGCTGGCAGAAGTGAAAACTTGAATATTAACGTTGTGCATTTTTGATATTTTGGAATGGTTAGAGAATAATTTTGCACGGATTGCTTTAATTATCAGTATAAAAGTATTATCATGTATGTGGTAGAATACAATATTTATTTATTACGCTATTGTACACAAAGATGACAATTTATATTACATTAAAAAAGTTTATCTCTCAGAAAAATCAACTTACATGAATCACGTTTAAGCGCACTTAGCGACATCTATTGTAAAGAAATCAACTTACATGAATCACATTTAAGCGCACCTAGCGACATCTATTGTAAAAAAATGAATTTTCTTCGCAACAAAGCTGCCACGCGGACGTCCTAGATTATCGCTTATTATTATAATACGGTAAAATAAAATATTACTATGTTTCGTCCAATATATTGAAAGTCGACAACCTTTCCAATTTTATTGTGTGTCATGATGCGATCAGCCCACGAGTTTAACCTGACGTGAGTTTAACATTTTTTGCCGATGCAAAAAAAAGTTTACAACGCCGCTAATAAAGTTTTCACTTCAAAAACTTACGTTGGGCTCGTCCAGCGCGGTGAACAGCAGCGCGTGCGGGTCGCGCGTGCGGAACGTAAAGGCGACACTGAAGTGTCGTCTGTCCGTGCGGCGGCCTCCCGGAAGCTCCGCGTAACCGGCGCCGTCCAGCCACACCATATCACCGCCCGCGCCCAAACCCGCACGACTACTACGGCGCCATCTATGCAATAAAAAAAACATTTATTTCAAGCAACATCTCTTATCTATTAGACAAGTCCGTCCGTCCGTCTGTGGTGCTGTTTCAGCGGCCAAACCGTAAGAGATAGATATAGAGAATGTTTAAGTTATAAGCTAAGAATAGTCTGATAAGACTACAAACCGGATGTGAGTAACGTAGCACTTCCGGTTTTCGAGAAATCACGTGATTTCGATTTCAAACGAAACCACACAAAATCTCCGAAGTTCTCAATTAATTAAATACATTTTTTTTTTGGTGAACATTTGGTTCACTGGTTTGCTAGTCTCTTATCTATTAGACGAGTCCGTCTGTCCGTGGTGCTGTTTCAGCGGCCAAACCGCAAGAGATAGATAAAGAGAATATTTAAGTTATAAGTTAAGAATAGTCTGATAAGACTACAAACCGGATGTGAGTAACGTAGCACTTCCGGTTTTCGAGAAATCACGAATTACACACAAAATCTCCGAAGTTCTCAATTAATTAAATACATTTTTTTTTAAATCAGGTTTTGGTGAACATTTGGTTCACTGGTTTGCTAGTAACTCATAATCATTATAGTAGGGGAGTCTTAGTCTTAGTAGTACGGCGGGCTGTTTCCGCAACTCGACACCCAGTGCCTATTTTGCGTGGGGATTGGCATCAGTCCTGCCATCCCAGCTCCTCCAGAAAGCTCAGCAGTCCCCGAATGTTGCTGCAGGCCTCTACTATTGTCTTCGGGCTTCCCATTAGAGATTATAGTAGGGGAACCCAAGCGGGGATTTTTGGATTTACTCGAGCGCGGCAGAATAACATATGGTGAGCAACTTTGCACGTAGTTAAGTACTCCCACTATACCTCAGCCATTTATGTAGGGCCGAACGTCTAGGGCAGCAAAAACAAAATTTCAATAAACGGCCATGACTTTTGGTCGGGTCCAAATCGTCAGTCTTTTGAATAGGAGCTACTGGAGGGTTCATGTAACGTTTCTAAGAACGGAAAAATAGTGACTGGGAAATGGGTACATGTCACTCAAAATACAACTAATATTTATTTAATTTAAAATAATTCAAAACAGTAGTTATTTTATTAAATATAATAATTAAGGTTAAAGTCAACAGATTAATTATATCACAAAGAAAAATATGTTAATAAATTACGATACAAAATGGAGTTTTCTCTGAAGTAAAAACTTTGTGCACTTTTGGAATTGATAAAAGCACTAAACCGCGTGATCGGTGTGTCTATGAAGGTTTAATACGTCATGAGTGAAAAACATAAGAAGACTAATGATAATTATGTATGTTTAACTATATTTATCAGAAGTGACTGCGGATCAAATAGATTTATGCAATAAAAAGTTGCCAGTAATAAATTATAATAATAAATATTTCCAACACTCGCACCAAGTAGCCTAGCCCCAAAGTATACACTGTAAGGTTTGTGGTATGGGGTAACGGGTAGAATACATATACTGTACATATATAAGAATATTTATATAGAAATGCATATTTAAACGCCCATGACTGGAGTAGAAATGCTCGTATTCATCACACAAACATCTGTACAAACACCGGGGACCTCTCGAGTCGGTGACACCATGAAACCCGGCGTACAAACCACTCGGCCACGGAGGTCGTCAGAACTTGACGTTGAGATGTTGCTGAACATTGACTGGAATTTTTTATTGCATAATAGTTTATTGCCAGAAAGTTTTTGGAGATACTAAGAAATAAACCGAAATTAAGGACGTCGTCAATCACTACGTACTTCTCGTAAATCCTTAGACACTTGATGTCTTTAAATTTGTCACATACCTACACTGTATTATAAATAGATGAGAGATCATAATCCCTAAATCAAAAGGGTATTTGACAAGTTTTCGAAAACGATCTCACGTTATTGACTAATGTCATATAAATCATTCTGTTGTGTATTTCAGTAAAAATAACCAAATTAAAAACTCCATTTTCAAGTTGCCGCGAAAACGTTTTTTTGGACAATATGGCGTCTTACTAGTGTGTGACGTCACACGACTGTTATTAAAACGTCAAACGATACAATGTAATGTCACTTTAACCGGAAGTTTACTTGCGTGTGACGTCATTTTAGGCTCCGCCAATCCCAAGCGTTTTGGGTCACGTGACAATAAATAAGAAAATTAATTATTATCTCTTTCGTGGGTTTTTAGTAAAATTAAGCATATTTTTTTTGTAAAAATAGTAAAAACTCCTGCTAATATTCATTCTAAACACAGTTGCTAACAATTGGCACTTTATATAATAAGCCCTTCAAGTTTATAAAGGCTGATCATGAAGACACTTAGTTCCTAACCTCTGTGTGCATCCCGTGCATTGCGCATTAGGCGGTTGATGCCGGAAGTTCCATAAGCCCAGACTTGCTCCGTCGTACTGAACGCCGTGCACGCAGCCCGGCAGACCGCTGCCGCCTCCACTACTGCCCAACCACAAGGTAGTGGGCGTAAACTGAGTACCGCCAGCCCCGCTACTGTTGCTGAAGGTCGTTGGGCTGATACCGCCGTCGAGTCGCTCCACGCGCAAGGTGACTGTGTTCCAAACCCTGGAACGATCATAATTTAAATTCTATGTTAACTAGAGAGTTCATTTTATAGCTTCTTACCTAGTGGATAGTCCAACAGATTTTAAGCGTGAAAAAACTTATTTAACATGACTCTCTTGCGATAAATTGTATGTAGTTATCGCATAAAACAAACTTAAGAGTTTCGGTTTAGCAAAACACAAAATCAGGCGAAAATGTACCACAATACTAAAAAAAGATCACGTGATAGCGGCACTTCACTTGGGCATTCGTATTGGCCTTTTTGTCATTTTTGACAAATAATCAACAAGTGTGGTTAGTTTGATCGACAAAACATTTGCATTATTGAAAAACATCAACATATTTGACAACTAGGACAAATGATCGTCATTTCGCTAATCTGTGGTTTTGCGTTATTCGGCACCACGTGTGGCTGGCTTTTTGGCATAAAAATAGATAAAGAATAGTAAGTCTATGGATGTAATGTCTATGGTTTTAGTTATTGGCATGTTTGTGGATAAGTATGGTAAGTAAATTTGACAAAACATTGACTTTATTTGCTTATTTAGCAAACAGGACAAATACACACACGCGCTACCCCGCCGTTGTCGGTTCTTCTTTTTTTTTTTTTGGCTTGCATGGCTTGTGAATTTGCCACTACTAGTAGGAAAGGTAGAGCAACTGATTTTAGGAATCATAATCAATGGGAAGAATTGTTACTTTAGGGTAGAGGAATGTTAAATAGTAAACGATCATTTGTCGTAGCTGTCAAATATGTTGATGTTTGTCAATAAAGCAAATGTTTTGTCAACCAAACTAACCACACTTGTTGATTATTTGTCAAAAATGACAAAACGGCCAATACGAATGCCCGAGTGAAGTGCCGCGATGACATTTATGCATGTTTTAAAGTTAAAATAGAAACGATTGGACCTTTTGAGATGTTTAAGACTTACCTCTCAATCTCTATCCCGTATGTGGTGGAGTCGGCGTCATCGTGAGCTGGCTGCAGTACCTCAGGGTGTGAGATCACCCCTTCACCGGCGCCCAAGTCCCAGACCAATCGCAACGCTTTCTTCACAACTGATAGCTTCATGTATTTTTCACTTTCCTAGTAAACAAGTACAGAATAAATAAGAAATTAAATGATTTAATTAATAAGAAATAAATGAAAAATTAAAAAGATTCAATTCTTAAATCTGGTATCAAGGGAATTTCAGTTGGTATAAGATTGAGACACACGCCAACGAGTATGGCCTACTTGCAGTAAATTTGCTCAATCTAGAACAAAATCAGATTTAACCCATACAATAATGTCAAATTGACATTGATGTTTTGACATTTTTCTATGGATGACATCTAGTTTTAGTTGAACCGAGATTTAGCAAATTTACTGTAAGTGGGCCTTACTCGTTTGTGTGTCTCAACCCAACAAAAGTCATTTTTTTTGTAGTAAAAGTTTTCTTTAGATTTAAAGTAGTTAAATGCTTAAAATAAAAACGAAATTCCTTGATACATTCGTATATTGAGCCGATTTAAGACATGAATCTTTGTAATTTTTCACTATGAACAACGGCGACGCGGTCGGCAGACGGAGCCGGGTCTGTCAACAAGTATGCGCGCGAACAGCTCACTATCGCGCCCTGTGCCAACGCCATCCTGCCCAAATCTATGAAAGCTTCAAGAATACTTTGTAACTGCATGCTCGGTTGCTTGATGTTGTGTTGTTGACAACTATTCTTTTAAGAAAGTAGTAAAACTGAAGGCCTAGAAATACCACTTACCTGCGTGTCATCAGTGAGTAGGATAAGTGGTCCGTCCCGCACGGTGGCGAAAGACACGGTGACGGTGACGCGGGCGGCGGACGGAGCCGCGTCTGTCAACGAGTATGCGCGCGAACAACCCACCGCTGCGCCCTCCGCTGACGTCAGTGATACCGATATCTGTGCAGATATATCACATTTATAAAACTGATCACTAGTTTATTATAGCACAGCGGTGACACTCTCTGTACGTGAGAGTTCCAGCGTGTGTGTGTGTGAGTGACCTTGAGCAGGAGCGTGTATGCGCTAGGGTTGAACTTGGATTTTAGACTTGTGCCAATGAATATTTATGCATAGTAAGTTATTAAATGTAAACTGATTCAAGGATACTGGGGTAAATAATGAAGGATAGGTTTGATTTTATAATCAATTTTTAATCATTTAATGTAGGTACTATAACAAATTGCTAACTTTTATATATTTTCTCCTTAAACACCAACATAATTGCATTTTGAAATGGCATAAGTGGCAACTTCCCTTGGCAACAGCCGCCAATAGAGTGCACTAAAGTAGTCTCTTTCACTCTTATGCAGATGACATCTCGCACATTAATTTCTTTAAAACTATACTTACTAATGATATGACACGTTTTTCTGGTCTCTAATAGTTCCCGTGTATTTTGTGTACTACCTAAAAACACACACTGCTTTTTGTCAGGAAAATCGTAAAATATTTACATGTTGTAGCAAAGTGTTATATTCTCTTTGGCAAAGTGTAGCCGCGGCGAGAGAGCGTGCCCGACTGAATGTAAGGCAAGGCACGTATGACGTATCTATAACCTTTAAAAAAATCATAGATTATATTCAAAGAAATGAAGTATATTAGATTCAAGCTATTCACAGATATTAAAATCCACATTAATTTATACCTTAAAGGAAACGAGATGAATCTTAATGTCGAGGAGCGGACCAGAAAGGCATGGAAATGGAAACAGTAGAACAAGTTTGAAATTTATGAAGGAATCAAAAAGTGCAAAAAATTGTCAACATTCAAAAAATAAATTAAATTTATGAAAATGCTTTGGACATACTGAACTGCAGTAAAGCTCCAAATATCTCCATTATAGGTGCCCGGTGGCAAATGCGAAATATAACCAAATACAATATCCGGCGAGAAATAAAATGTGAAGTGACAGCAGACTTAGGCAGAGGACGGACAATCTATCTCTGATTTGATCAAGGGTTAAAGCAAACAATTAGTTAGCTACGAATGAAGGTTTTCCGGAATGACGGGTGCCAGGTAGCAGCACTGTCATGAAAGGTCTACTCATACGTGAAGTCACGTGTGTCGTCATAGTCTATGCATCAATTTAAATGCTCGTACGAATAATTCGCTCCGAAAACTTTAAGACATCATATCACAGTGGCGCCAGCTGGTGGCGTAAATATTTCTAAACACCCTCATTGAATCACTTCCAATAATACACATGTAATAGATGATTACTTAGTACAACTGACCGAGTGTGCGGCGTGCTTGGCGCGCGCGACTTTGTCCCTTAACGCTGAGAGCGCAGGGCTGATAGTCCCCTGCGCGGCCGCGTGCTCGCGGGCTCTCGCCGCTGCCGCCGCCGCCAGCGCTTCCGCTAACTCAGACCCGCGCAGTGTGTTGCCACGGATCTGAGACACTGATAGAATAAGCAAAATAAAGAATCTATTGTTAATTTTTTACGCAGAAATTGAGCAAGGTAATGGTTCCACCACCATAAAGTGTCTCACAGACGGACGGGGTGGTGGCTAGTTGTATTCGCTTGCAAAGTAAGAGAGTTTTCAAATACGATCGACCAATAAGGGCCGGCCGCGGTCGCAGGCCGCCTCTGTCTGTGAGCCCTTAGATGATTCTCCGGTGGTCACTGATTAGTGAATAAAAACATATAAACAACAAGTTTATTCATCCCCCATCTATCAATTTTGGTTCTTCAACTCGGATAGAAATGCCTATATTTTTTCTAACTGTAGTGGTAGTAAAAAGAAGTCATGATGTAAACTAAGGCACGCTTTTCCCATTTTTGCTTTTGCAATACGAGACGAGTTACCCTCTCCACGTCGCGTCGCCCTCGCGGCTGTACGACTTGAGGCGACAGCGCAGTTCTGTGATCGTAGGGGTAATGTTTATTTCTTTGGCTAATACTCTGCAGGTCGGCGAGGCTGCGGCGCAGGGAGTAGCGCGCGCGGCGCCGCAGCTCACTGTGAGTGCGGGGTCCGGGTCACTGACCGTGCTCCTGCGCGGCGCCGAGCTGTGTGTCCCCGTGCCTCTGCAGGTCGGCGAGGCTGCGGCGCAGAGAGTAGAGCGCGCGGCGCCTCAGTTCACTGTGAGTGCGGGGTCCGGGTCACTGACCGTGCTCCTGCGCGGCGCCGAGCTGTGTGTCCCCGTGCCTCTGCAGGTCGGCGAGGCTGCGGCGCAGAGAGTAGAGCGCGCGGCGCAGAGAGTAGAGCGCGCGGCGCCTCAGTTCACTGTGAGTGCGGGGTCCGGGTCACTGACCGTGCTCCTGCGCGGCGCCGAGCTGCGTGTCTCCGTGCCGCTGCAGGTCGGCGAGGCTGCGGCGCAGAGAGTATCGCGCGCGACGCCTCAGCTCGGCGGCGTGCTCGTACAGCGCGCGCATGGTGCCGAACACGCGGTCGGCCCGCGCGCCGGCCTCCTGCAGCGCGTCTGAAACGCGCGCGCGTGGTCGAGCGCCCAGTGACCGCTCGCCCCAGCCGAGGGCGCGCAGGGACACGCTGACCACGTCGCCCGCGCGGCTCAGCGACTCGAGGCGGTTGCGCAGTTCTGCGATCAGTATGAGTCATGACTATTTACTTGTTAAGACTATTCTCAGTTTGTCAGTGTGTTTGAAGAAATAACACTAGTTAATTTGCATTTTGAATTTAAAGTAAATGCTTAAATGTATGCCTCAATAGCCTAGTAAATAAGCAGTATAAAAAGGCGTACATTAAACTTCCACTACTTTCTTTTACAGTGCCTTGCCCTTAACAAGACCTCGTGAACAATACCAAAATATTGTATTTATGCAGTTTGATCGATTTTAATGAATTTCAGTATTGAAGGATACTGTTTTTATGGCGAAACTTAAAGTCGAAAGAGATGTAAGGTTGTATGTGAAACCGAATTATTTTACGCAGACGAAACACACATGCTATTGACAAAAGCTATTATTAGGTAGGTACTTAGCAAACGTGAGCACAAATAACTGAGACAATAACTACAAATGTGCAATTAGCAAAAAGTACATGGCGTAATATAAAACCAGTAAAATCATCATTGTTTTATTTTGTATTAATATTCATCTGCATGTGAGCAAAAAAGATAATTTATCTATCTATCTATCAATTAGTACTCACCATCCGATTCTGCGAGAAGGTTAGCAGCCCGCCTCTTGAGTTCAGTAGACGCAGCTATACCAGCAGCGGCGGCTCGAGGCGCGGAGTCTCTAGAAAAGGTTGCAGCAGCGGCGGAGGCAGCTGCGGCTGCAGCGGCGGCGGTGGCGGCTGCGTCGCGGACTCCGCTCGCAACCGAGCCCCACGCGTGAGCTGCTGAAACGCCCAGCGATGCTGCAGACCGCGCCCCCGCGAATACACTATACGAAGATAACACTATGGAAACAAACTAGGGACAAACTTCGCAGGATTATAGGAAGCCTGACTGGTCATTGTCCCCTAAACAAACACTTAAATACAATAGGAGTGACAGACAGCCCCCTATGCAGAGGATGCATGGAGGCAGAAGAAACGCCACAGCATGTCATCATGGAATGCAGGAGCGTGGCCGACCAACGGGCACGACTTCTCCAGTCGCTAGAATCGTTTCCGGAAGCTTGCAGCAGTCTACCAGGGCTGCTTTCCTTCTGGATCAATATAGGCTGGCTGGAGTAAACGGGAATGTTTTTGAGACACGCACAATGGTCCAATAATTAGGACTAAGTGCGGAAACCGCCCTGAAAAACTAAACTAAACTAAACACTATGGCAATTACCATCCAAGCTCGGTAGGTATATTTTAAAAAATCGAGTGTGCTTATGACCACACGACTGAAGTAAAACTTCTTTAGGTCCATCTGTATGTATATATATATAAGTGCGTACAATATATGCGAAAGAGAGAAAAAAATATGCGCGTGCACTGCTTCTTCTTGCTTATATCCCCCACTCAACTCCCCTTCGCCTCGCCCGAACACACTTTTCGTAACGCGTAACGCATTCGCCAGCTTACCCCCCCAAGTTCAGCGTGCGTAAAGAAGTTTCACTTCAAAAACCTAGTGCATTGTTTAAAATTTTAAAATTGGTAAGCAGCGTTCCGAAAATCTATTGTTTCCTTGTTTTTTCAATCTACCAAACTCAAAATGCCAATAATTGGAAGAGGGCCAATGATGAGGTGGTTTCCCCTATTTTGACTTTTTTACCCGACTGCGCACGCAAGCAGCGCGAAGAGCGACGCGTAGTCAGGGTATTTCGTCTTTAGAAAAGGCATGCCTTCTAGGGATGAAACGATACCATCTAGGTATCGATACTTTTACTCGATACTGTATCGGTCAGTAAGTATCGATGTCTACTCGGTATCGCATGAAAAGTATCGATACTTACTTGTATCGATTAATTTTGACGAACGATATTACAATTACAAATTCAGTCACAGTATTGATTTAACGAAAACAAAATAACGGCTCAGACCACGCGATGAACGAATGACTGACTGACTGAATGTAATAAATATTAATCTTACGCAAGGCTGCTAACTGATCAGTAGAAAAGATGCGTTCGCGAAACAAACCTTACTATAGAGTAAATAATATGCCTAAGATTAATTTTGATACTTCTTAGTGAGTGACCGACCGAGTACCGATACAAATACTTACTTCACGATACTACTTGTTACTCAGTTCTAAAGTATCGATGCCAAAAGTACTTGGTATCGAAACAAAAGTATCGAGTAGTTACTTGTATTTACTCGTATCGTTTCATCCCTAATGCCTTCTTCAGCTCTCCCGTCCATTGGGAGAAGAGCGGCAAGGTTATGCGAGGCTCTTCCCCATTCTTCTTATTTTTTATCTCCTATCTCCTCTCAAAGGCATTAGCTAGCGCGTTCAGGGTTCAATTGTGAAAGTTAATAAAATATTATAAGCTAGTACTGGGCCATTCTTTTTCTGTGACTGTGAAGTTTGCCTGTTTGTACCCCAGCAGCGGTAAGCATTACATTAGATGGCTAGGATGATAATAAAAACACGACAGCAATCGGACCAAAACGGGAGTTCGCCACACTAACAATGTAAGCGTAAATAAGAGAGAGACAGAGAGAGAGAGAGAGGGAGAGAGAAACATTTTATAAATGAGGGCTATCGTTTTTTGTCTCACCAGATGGCGCCAGTGTTTAGTGAGGTCCTGAAGTGTAGCTTTTAAAGTTAGTAAACACGCTCGTGATATCAAAGTTTTACATTTTAATACAAAAGAATCGTATCTTAAACATAATCGCCCATGATAGTGTTGCGCAGTCCCGTTTTGTTCGGAAAAAAGGAGGATGTAATATTTTTTTCATCCCACCACCTCGGAAAGTGTAATTTTGCGCTTCGAAATCTGGCTGGAAAATTCTATTTTATTCGCTTGAGCGGCAAAGTAGATTTGAATTTAGAACATCACATATAATGAGTACTCAATATAATTGTAAATTCAAAACGTCATTAAACCTATTTAATGTAACCTCTATGGTGCCAAATTTATGATTAGAACTTTTTAAATTGTGAAAAAATTTAAATTTGGAACCTTCTTGGTTTCTTTGTTTTATTTGCGTGCTTCGCGCCATTCTAGTTTTTCACGTTTTATTGCTTAATATAATTAACATAACCTAAAAACTGTACAAAAAAATCAACTAAAATGAGTGACATTAGCGACGATGAAGTTTATCTAACGCCAACTGAGTTAACTGAAACAGTTAATAATGCGCAAATGAGCCTTCTCCCTCAGCAATCACGAGAGAAGTATTTGAAACAGTACGATATATTTAACATGTGGCGACTAGCTAAAGGAGCAAAAACTTTCTCCGAAAACGTTTTGCTGGCATATTTTATAGAATTATCTGAGACCAAGAAAGCAAGCACGCTATGGAGTACGTATTCAATGCTAAAATTAACAATTAAGATGAAGAAAGACGTTCATATCGACACCTATCATAAATTAGTGGCATTTTTAAAAAGAGCCTCATCTGGTTATAAACCAAAAAAATCGAAGGTTTTCACAGCATCTGAAATTGCAAAGTTTATTAATGAAGCACCTGATTCCGTATATTTAGCGGCAAAAGTAAGTCAATACGTGTAATTTTTTGTTGTTGATAAAATTGTACATAGTACTTACAATATTTTTAATTTGATTAATTTATTTACGATTATAAATACTTCTTTTGTTACAGGTTGTTCTTATTATTGGTATAACCGGAGCATGTCGAACAAATGAACTTACACTACTTAATGTCAATAACGTATCAAAATATTCTCATAATTCTGATGAATTGCTATTAATTAATGTACTAAATACCAAGACAAAAAAAGACCGCAACTTCGTTATTCGCAAGGAATATGTAAACATTGTTCAGAAATATCAAGCTTTACGTCCTTCTAACACCCCAATTGAACGATTTTTTCTACAATATCGCAACGGAAAGTGTATCCGACAACCTATGGGTCAGAATAAAATTGGCAGTATTCCACGAGAAATAGCAACTTTTCTCGGACTTTTAGAACCCCCGTTATACACCGGTCACTGTTTTAGAAGAACCTCAGCCACACTTTTGGCCGAATCAGGGGCTGATCTTCTATCGCTTAAGCGCCATGGAGGCTGGAAGTCTAATTCGGTTGTAGAGGGATACATAGAGGATTCAATCCAAAGTAAATCAAAAATTTGTAATAGTATCGTGGAGGCCATAACGCTGAAAGAACCTCTGTCAGATTCTTGGTCTCGCCCTTCTACATCTAAAATGAGCCCCCATAAGATTGGAAACAATAGCCCTCTCTCGCCAACATTTACGCCAATAGAATCCAATGAATCGGCACAACTATTTAAAATTACTGATACGAGTAGTTTACCACAAAACAGCGCACAATTCACAAACACCAACATAACATTACCTAACAAAAATATTAAACTTAACATAAGTAACTGTAGCAACGTTACATTTAATATTTCTTAATTATTTTCTACTTCTTATTATTTTCTTCAATTTATAGATTATCTTAATGTGTTTTAATTGAAATAAAAATATTTTGTCATTATAAATTGTTTTCTTTTTCATTTTGTCATTTCCTCGCTGAGGTGGGATGAAAAGTTACGTATTGCACTCGAGTGGAAAGATTTTTCACCTTGTGCTCGTTTGTTTCCCTCGCTGACGCTCAGGATTCTAATTTAGAATCACTCGCTGCGCTCGTGATTCAACTTTAGAATCCTTCGCTTGCTCGGTCATCCAAATCGAGCACGCGGTTAAAAAGGAACTTTCCACTCTTGTATAATAAATAACTATTTACAGCTCCGCTTTTAACTAACGGACATTCATTGACACGTAACTCATATTTGCCATAGTAAGTCTGATTTATTACCAAATATTACAACTATTATTTTAATTAGTAAAAAACCCACAAAGCTATAACATTTGACATTTCGGAGACCTCACGCAACACAAGCGCCTCTAGCGGCGGTTTCAGACGCGATAGCCCTCATTGAATAAGCGATGCAATAACCTCTTGTATTGTTTAGCCTTATCACCAAGGTCTGCGACATGTCTCTCCACCGGTTCTAAGTACTTGGTGCGGTACTGAGGCGTCAAGCTGTACAGGATACCCTCCTTCTCCTCAGCGGCCAGAGTCAGCACCTTCAGCTCCGCCGCCATGCTCGGGAAACGTATGGCCAACGACTGAGCTCTTAGCAAAGACGAACCCACTTCGTCCGTCAAGTTTTTTGGTGATAAAGATGTTATGTCCTGCAACACGATAAGATGACAGCTTATGGAGTAAAGCATAAGTGTGGACATTTCTATATAAAAAAAAATGGGTGCGTGTAACTTATGTACGCGCGTGAGAAGTTATACTTCTTTAGCATCATTAAAAATATTTTTTAATTGCATGCAAATAATTAATAATTACAATAAAATAATAAAAGGACTGGAAAAGGATAGTTAACACAGTCAATTAAGTTCAGTTTTAATTTGAAAAATTAAATAAATATTCAAAATAGTCAATTAAAATCACTACTGAATTTAAGTTATTAGTCCATATGTAATTAGCACTTGTAAGTAACTAAAACACGTTGTGTCTATATAGAAACTAGAAATATGTGGATAAATATTATAAATATGAAAACAGTGATCAGAGGCGACGAGCGTGCCAACATTATTTTTGACAACGCGATCATCTTATGGAGCTCCGTGGATCGTTCAAAGTACCTTTCGAACAGATGACATTGAACATTCATAACGCGCCCGCGGCCAACTTCATGGTGTTACTATTGTGTTACAGTGATGCGCGCGCATCTCGAAATTTCACTCACATGATTTTTTCATAACGCGCCCGCGGCCAACTTCATGCTGTTACTTTTGGGTTACAGTGATGCGCGCGCATCTAAAAATTTCACTCTCATCATTTTTTCATAACGCGCCTAAAGAAGTATAACTTCAAAACTTGTTGTATCGCGTTTGATTACTTGAAAATATTAATGATTCGCTAAACTCAATCATATTCAAAGTAAAGAAATCTGAAAGTATTTCAACCGGTCTCTTAATACCACTACCCTTATTTGTTACTGAGTGACAACATTAATTACGACATACGTCAAAGAATTATCGAGGATTGCTGTGATCAAAGAAGTTGGCGTGATTCAAGAATTCACAAGATGTGTTGCAAAATGTACTTCTATACTTTTCTTGATGTTACGGCTTTTTGCTTTTTAAAACAATAGGGATGATGACTTATTTTTTTTCTTCGTTTATCAGGTAGATTATCAAAAAGTATTGGACACGTATTTTTTCTATTTTCACGTAATATAAACATTGCAGAGATATATTGACTTCGAAAGTCGAAATCAAAGTCGAAGACGTCACGTTTTGGTACAATTTTCACTTGAAAGTCACGTCACGTCACGAGCCCCTACTCAACCCCTACTCCCAAACTTTGACGCGCTATAACTTTGTCATTTTTTGGTTGATTGCCCAAAGAAAAAATACGCGTCCATTATTTTTGATCATCTAACTGACGGACTAAATAGAATTTCGTTTACCCCGTCATCACCCCTATTGTAATAAATATGTGATGCGTATTATCAAGCATACCTCTAGCAGCAGTCTACACCGAAGCGCCGTGTCCCTTAAAGCAGACAGTCTCGGTTTCACAGTCTTCCCGACGGCGGCCACCACGTCTCCAGCACCCCACACTATGTTCCCCAGCCGTTGTAGATCCTCCGACTTCCTTTCCCAATGTTCGAGGGCGTTCTTTATCTCAGACACGCGTTTCTGTGTATCTTGCAATCGGTAATCGTACTCTTGCACTGCTGTAGATTGTAATGTTGCCTGTGAATTTGTGAAAATTTACTTGCGAATGAAATTTTACAATGCGAAGAGATGGCGCTGCCTTAAGGCAAGGAAAATTTCGACGCGGCGAATAGGGTCGTGGTAGTATAATGGTCAGTGCATTCGCCCGGATTGCGAAGGGTGCGGGTTCGAGTCCCGTCCGCTGCCTGGTCTGCGTGGATTTTTTTCTAGTAAACTTTTCTTTAGATTTAAACATCTAGCAGTTAAATGCTTAAAAAATAAATAAAAACATAACTATAATTGCTATTTCTTCTTTCAAATGTTTAATACTTGAAAAAGTATCCATTTTACATTGTGGATTACCTACAATGCGAAGAGATGGCGCTGCCTTGCAGCTTAAGGCTAGGAAAATTTCGACGCGGCGAATAGGGCCGTGGTAGCATAATGGTGAGTGCATTCGCCCGGATTGCGAAGCATGCGGGTTCGAGTCCCGTCCGCTGCTTGGTCCGCGTGGATTTTTTTCTAGTAAACTTTTCTTTAGATTTAAACATCTAGCAGTTAAATTCTTAAAAAATAAATAAAAACATAACTATAATTTACTTCCTTCAAACTAAGCTGCAGATTGTTTTAAGGATTTCACAAAAATTCAGACCACTGTCAATTAAAAACAGCTTTTCCATTATGTAGGTATCGTTTATTATGAACACTTACCGAATCGAAAACATCGTTGGCTCCACCTAAGAAATCGGATATTTTAAAGTCTTTTATTTCTCTGAGCAAGTGTTTCGCATCTTTCAGTGCTTTGCGCGCAGACAGATGTTTGTCACCAAAGGTGAATTCTCCCAACTCGATCACTTGTTCACCTAATCGATTCTTCAACCTCAATACTTCCTCCAGCCCACTCATACTTTCTAAGCTCAGATAATGTGCGTGTTTCTCTAAAGTACTGGCTTCACTTTTCAGTTTGTTGGCTTCAGTAAATATTTCGTGTTCCTTTTCTTCCAAATCGTGGATCGTGGGTTTTATGATTCGCGAGTTCATCATGTCTTGGTTGAGAGAGTCTAAGGTAGATCTCGACAAAGACGCATTGTGCGCGAATTCCAGTAATGCTGGGAACGGCTTCGGTATCCGACTCAGCTCGGTGGGATCCGCTCTCGTGCGTAACTCCCGAGTTAATTGTTCTACCGAGTCGAGTAGGGTCTGGGTGCAATTGTCGCATGCTGCAATAAAAAAACAGGGTTATTTTTAGCAAAGGTTTATGAAGACCACAAATGTTTAATCCATGTAAAAGCGATTTCAACATAAATCGGTTGTAAAACGGGTAATCGGATAGGATTTCAAATGTTTTCAGCTTTATTTTCTCACGTGCATCGCCCTGCAGCGTGTTTATAGTGTGAGCTGTGTAGGGCCCGCATACTGAACCCTGCAATCCAGGGGCGCGTGCGGATAGGCATGGCGTCTATAGTGTGAGCTGTGTGGGGACGGCATACTGACCCCTGCAATCCAGGGGCGCGTGCGGATAGGCATGGCGTCTATAGTGTGAGCTGTGTGGGGACGGCATACTGACCCCTGCAATCCAGGGGCGCGTGCGGATAGGCATGGCGTCTATAGTGTGAGCTGTGTGGGGACGGCATACTGACCCCTGCAATCCAGGGGCGCGTGCGGATAGGCATGGCGTCTATAGTGTGAGCTGTGTGGGGACGGCATACTGACCCCTGCAATCCAGGGGCGCGTGCGGATAGGCATGGCGTCTATAGTGTGAGCTGTGTGGGGACGGCATACTGACCCCTGCAATCCAGGGGCGCGTGCGGATAGGCATGGCGTCTATAGTGTGAGCTGTGTGGGGACGGCATACTGACCCCTGCAATCCATGGGCGCGTGCGGATAGGCATGGCGTCTATAGTGTGAGCTGTGTGGGGACGGCATACTGACCCCTGCAATCCAGGGGCGCGTGCGGATAGGCATGGCGTCTCTATAGTGTAAGCTGTGTGGGGACGGCATACTGACCCCTGCAATCCAGGAGCGCGTGCGGATAGGCATGGCGTCTCTATAGTGTGGGCAGTGTGGGGACGGCATTCTGACCCCTGCAATCCAGGGGCGCGTGCGGATAGGCATAGCGTCTCTATAATGTGAGCTGTGTGGGCCTTGCATACTCACCCCTGCAATCCCCGGGCGCATGCAGATAGGCGCGCGGCGACTCTATAGTGTAAGCTGTGTGGGACCCGCATACTGACCCCTGCAGTCCCCGGGCGCGTGTAAATAGGCGCGCGGCGTCTCTATTGTGTAAGCTGTGTGGGGCCCGCATACTGACCCCTGCAGTCCCCGGGCGCGTGCAAATAGGCGCGCGGCGTCTCTATTATGTAAGCTGTGTGGGGCCCGCATACTGACCCCTGCAGTCTCCGGGGTGCGTGCAGACAGGAGCGCGGCGTCCCTATAGTGTGAGCTGTGTGGGGCCCGCATACTGACCCCTGCAATCCACGGGTGCGTGCAGATAGGCGCGCGGCGTCCCCATAGTGTGAGCTGTGGGGGGCCCGCATACTGACCCCTACAGTCCCCGGGTGCGTGCAGATAGGCGCGCGGCGTCTCTATTGTGTAAGCTGTGTGGGGCCCGCATACTGACCCCTGCAGTCCCCGGGCGCGTGCAAATAGGCGCGCGGCGTCTCTATTATGTAAGCTGTGTGGGGCCCGCATACTGACCCCTGCAGTCTCCGGGGTGCGTGCAGACAGGAGCGCGGCGTCCCTATAGTGTGAGCTGTGTGGGGCCCGCATACTGACCCCTGCAATCCACGGGTGCGTGCAGATAGGCGCGCGGCGTCCCCATAGTGTGAGCTGTGGGGGGCCCGCATACTGACCCCTACAGTCCCCGGGTGCGTGCAGATAGGCGCGCGGCGTCTCTATTGTGTAAGCTGTGTGGGGCCCGCATACTGACCCCTGCAGTCCCCGGGCGCGTGCAAATAGGCGCGCGGCGTCCCCATAGTGTGAGCTGTGGGGGGCCCGCATACTGACCCCTACAGTCCCCGGGTGCGTGCAGATAGGCGCGCGGCGTCTCTATTGTGTAAGCTGTGTGGGGCCCGCATACTGACCCCTGCAGTCCACGGGCGCGTGCATATAGGCGCGCGGCGTCCCTATAATGTGAGCTATGTGGGGCCCGCAGGCGCGCGGCGTCCCTATAGTGTGAGCTGTGTGGGACCCGCATACTGACCACTGCAGTCCCCGGACGCGCGCAGATAGGCGCGCGGCGTCTCTATAGTGTGAGCTGTGTGGGGCTCGCATACTGACTCCTGCAGTCCACGGGTGCGTGCAGATAGGCGCGCGGCATCTCTATAGTGTGAGCTGTGTGGGGCTCGCATACTGACCTCGCAATCCCCGGGCGCGTGCAGATAGGCGCGTGGTGTCTCTACAGTGTAAGCTATGTGGGGCCCGCATAATGACCCCTGCAGTCCCCGGGCGCGTGCAGATAGGCGCGCGGCATCTCTATAGTGTGAGCTGTGTGGGGACGGCATACTGACCCCTACAGTCCCCGGGCGCGTGTAGATAGGCGCGCGGCGTCTCTATAGTGTGGGCAGTGTGGGCCCCCATTCTGACCCCTGCAGTCCTCGGGGCGCGTGCATATAAGCGCGCGGCGTCTTTATAGTGTGAGCTGTGTGGGGCCCGCATACTGACCCCTGCAGTCCCCGGGCGCGTGCAGATAGGCGCGCGGCATCTCTATAGTGTGAGCTGTGTGGGGCTCACATACTCACCCCTGCAGTCCCAGGGCGCGTGCATATAGGCGCGCGGCGTCCCTATAGTTGTGAGCTGTGTGGGGCCCGCATACTGACCCCTGCAGTCCCCGGGCGCGTGCAGATAGGCGCGCGGCATCTCTATAGTGTGAGCTGTGATAGGCTCGCATACTGACCCCTGCAGTCCCAGGGCGCGTGCATATAAGCGCGCGGCGTCTTTATAGTGTGAGCTGTGTGGGGCCCGCATACTGACCCCTGCAGTCCCCGGGCGCGTGCAGATAGGCGCGCGGCATCTCTATAGTGTGAGCTGTGTGGGGCTCACATACTCACCCCTGCAGTCCCAGGGCGCGTGCATATAGGCGCGCGGCGTCCCTATAGTTGTGAGCTGTGTGGGGCTCGCATACTTACCCCTGCAGTCTCCGGGCGCATGCAGATAGGCGCGCGGCGCTGCGCATCGGTCGCAGCGCAGGCCCGCAGCGCCGGCGCGGCAGGTGCAGCGCCCCGTTGCATCGCACGCGTCGGTGAGGGCACCGCGCGGGTCGCAGCCGCACTCTACGCACGCGCCGCCACCGCTGCGGTACCAGCCCGACGCGCAACGCTCGCACTCCAACCCCGCGAATCCTGCGACATCAGACAGGACCAAATTGTTAAGGTGGCCAGGTAAACTAATTTAATGTTTTAAATTTATAGTTAGACACAAATCTTCTTTGCACTTGAATATCATTCCTCCATTTTAAAATCATAAATTAAAACAAGTTAATTGGTTATATAACAACAGAGTGATTACAGTGGTTTATAGAATACTAGCTGTGTCCCGCGGTGTTACCCGCGGTTTGTTGGGGACATTTTCCCTCAGTAAAACGTAGCGTTTGTGTTAATCAGGGTGACAGCTAACTCTATACCAAAATCTAATCTTATTAAAATCGCTCCAGCCGTTTAGACGTCAATAAGTAACAAATATACACACTAACATACTCACAAACCTTCGCCTTTATAATATTAGTGTGATATAATACAAAATTATTAGAGTCTGTGCGGAAAGAGAATGGGCGTGGCGTAAAACGGAACCAACATTCAGATTTTTATTTGGCAATCAAACCCAGCAATCTGTAAAACGTCAAAGTTTTGTATTGATACGGATTTGTTTGTTGTTGTGATTTCTTGCGGTTTTTTCTATTTAATCATGATGTCTAAAAGGGGTAAAACCTTACAAAATTTTAATACGGTAGAAAAGCACTACAGCGCCCTCCAATCTAAATCCCATTCTCTTTCCGCACAGACTCTATAACCAAAAGGTCGCTACTCAGTAAACGCTGCAACGTATTGGTCGCTGCACTGATCTTCCGTAGCGCCAGTATGCGTCAGTGCCTCTAGCAGATGTTTTTTTTAATGGACAATACACACACGGGGAATAATTTTATTAGAAAAAATGGGTGCGTGTACTTATGTAGGCGCGTGAGAAGTTATCCTTCTTTGGCATCGTTAAAATTAGTTTTTAATTGCATGCAAATAATTAATTACAATAAATTAATAAAAAGTCTGGAAAAGGACACAGTCAATAAAGTTCAGTTTTAATTTGAAAAAATAAATAAATAATCAAAATATTCAATTAAAATCGCTACTGAATATAATTTATTAGAACATATGTGATTTGCACTTGTATGAAACTCAAACACGTATTCCGAATATACAAACTAGAAACATGTGGATAAATATTATAAATATGAATACCTATAACTGTTACTTTATTACAAAAAATAAAGATGTGGTTTTTGGTTCTACTACACCAATGGTCAAGAGATGGCGCTGTAGTCTCCTGAATCGCGCTTTGGTTCCGTTGTTCCAGATTAAAAAATACTTTTGATAGGCCTTCACAATGCAGTCGTTAGCACCCACTAAATAGGGATTCTATTTCTATTTTGTTGGTAGATTTTCTTAATGTGCGGTAAACACAAAAGTAACGCATGAAATTTTGTGTTACAGTGATGCGCGCGCATCTTAAAATTTCACTCTCATAATTTTTTCATAACGCGCCTAAAGAAGTATAACTTCAAAAATTCCACACGGTCCAAGTTTCACTCAGGTCTCTAACCTGCACCTTCCACTATTCAGGCGGATATTATAAAACTAGTAGTAAAATGTTAAAAATTAAAAGAAAATACACAAACTACTAAGCACTCGTTACAAACATACGACGACCTCCATGGCCGAGTGGTTTGAACGCCGGGTTTCATGGTGTCACCGACTCGAGAGGTCCCGGGTTCGAATCCCGGTGGGGGCAGATGTTTGTGTGATGAATACGAGCATTTGTACTCCAGTCATGGATGTTTAATATGTATTTCTGTATAAATATACTTATATATGTACTGTATAAGTATTCTATCCATTACCCTAGCATCCCATATTACAAACCTTACAGTGCTTACTTTGGGGCTAGGCTAATTGGTGTGTCAGAAATATTTATTTATTTATTATACAATGATTAATAAGTATAATCTCTGTCAAAATAGTCTTAAATTCAGTATTCGATCTGCAAGCGACCACTAGCTATAGTAAATACTTGAATAAAGCCTAATATAAGAATTGCCTTTTGAAGTGTGAGTAAAAACAAAAAATAAAAAAAAATCGTCACTAAATAAATGTTTTAAAAATTCTAACCTGTAAGATTCATACAAGTGTAAGAATTTATAATTTTCACCTTAATAGATTGCTGATTTGACCACACATTTGTACTTGTCACTGTATTACAATGAAGTGTTAAATTTCTATTGCTTTATTTTTATTAATAATTATTAAAATCGCCTTCATGTAAAATTTATTAGAATTTAACAATAATTTGTTTGTTTTTATATTGTTAATTATAAGATATATTAAATAAATATATCTTTGTTATGACCGACTCTCAGTTTCGGTGTCGATGAAAAGTGTTGAAACGATACTACCTCAATCCTCGACCTCAATCTAATATATAAAATTCTCGTGTCGCGGTGTTTGTGGTTAAACTCTTCCGAAACGGCTTTCCGGATTCTCATGAAATTTTGTGTGCATATTGGGTAGGTCTGAGAATCGGACAACATCTATTTTTCATCCCCCTAAATGTTAAGGGTAATCCACCCCTATTTTTTTTTTAAATTTTAAATTTTTTTAATTTTTTTTATGATACTACATACAAAAATACATACAACCCTAAATTTTCACCCTTCTACCACCAACCCCTATTTTTTATGGCGGTACGAAGTTCGCTGGGACAGCTAGTATTCTATAAAAGCACGAACTTGACACCGGAGAGGGCAGTCAGTGCTGAGTTTTTGTGAAATAAAGTGCTGAAAGTTGAACGAGTTTATGTGCAAACCGACCCCCAACTTACATCTGATCTGAGTAGAGATACTGATCTGAGTTTCCACTCACCAGGCTTGCAGAGACATTGAAGTCTACCAGCGTGCATAGTGCAGGCATTGGCGTAGTTCGCAGCCCGCGAGGGACAGGGGCAAGGCTGGCAGCCCCCCGTCCCGCCCGCCCCGGGCCGCCCGTAATGCCCCGCCGCGCATTCTGAACACCGCGGTCCGCCTGTGTTCTCCGTGCAGTTCTGACCATAACAACAATGTAATTTATTAACTTTAAAACTCGATTAATTTTAAAACTCGTTCCAAATATTGTATTAATTACCTTTTAATTATATTGCATGTAATGAAAACAAAATAAAAGAAATGGATAATCACATGCCATATTGAGGTAAAATAGATGAACTGTGTTATATTATATTTAAGAACTTATTGTACTCTATTTTTGGTGATTTAATAAAATTCAATTCAATTCAATAACTACTTCTTAATTTATTTTCTCTCTACTATAGACATAGAGAATAGACTGAGCGTTGTCAGTAAATTAAAGTCAGTGGTCAACGATATTGAATACCCTAGATACACCACGAGTGCTCAAAATGTGTCCCAATCAAGAAGTGCTTGAACTCTACTCAAGCACTTCTTACTTCACAGTCACTTAGTTCGCGCGGACCGTTGAAATATCAAGATGCCGCAGAGATCCGTGAAAAAATGCGAAAAAAATACTAATAGTACGTAGTGTCGTTTTTTCGATAGGTATCTAATCATCACCATCATCAGCTTATTAATGTCCCCACTGCTGGGGCACAGGCCTTCCCTATGAATGGAATAGGCAGATTGAGCCATGACCCACCACGCGGGTCTCAGTGCGGATTGGTGGGTGCTAACGACTGCAGATGCTGCCGCGACCAACAGCTTAACGTTCCTTCCGAAGCACGGAGAAGCTCGAGATAGTAAATTTTTGGTCATCCATCCAATGACCGACTACTGCGAAAGTTGCTTAACTACAACGATCGCAGTCGAACGCGCTAACCACCTGCGCCATTAAGCTCCTCTCGTCACCATGCATTAATGGTGACTTTTAATGTTTAAATAATGCCTTAAATTGTTTTTGATCACGCGATCATCTTACGAAGCTCCGTGGATCGTCCAATGTACCTTTTGGACACGATTTTGTTCGTGTTTTTGTATCTAGGGTATTTAATATTGTTGGCAGGAGCCCACGAAATTAGCTTCCCTCACGGACAGGTAAAGCCCACACTACTTCACTAGTTTGCGGCTGTGACCATGTTTTCTGCAGTCACGGTGTCTTACTAACCCTTCAACCGTTATGTTGGTAGTGCTAGTTTCATCAAGTTTTATTATTTGTATTGCAGGCAGCTGAAATATCATTGAAGATTGTAATCAAATAAGCATGAGTGTTGGGATCGCAAGCAGTACCCCCGCCGTTACAATCACAAGGTCTTGCCACTTACTACACATGTATAACAATTCCAATGTTTACCTTTTCTTCAGAGGACCACGCGCGCTGGCCTACATTGCCATCGACTTACTGTGGCCACTATTCCTACATGAACAAAGAAATTTGGTGACTCATTTCTTTGTCGTCCTATTCGTAAGCGGAATTCTTTGCTCGCGCACGTGTTCCCTCTTTCCTACAATCTGGGGTCCTTTAAGAGAGGTGTGAAAAAGCATTTATGTAGGCCGGCAAGGTGAGGATGGTTGGTGTGACAGTTTATAACTGCTGTACCAGCTATCTTCGCGTTTTGACTTTATCAACACTTAAGATCAGGTGGGGTCGAGTCATTTGCCTACCTGGCTACATAAAAAAATGTGTGCGTGTACTAGTGTACACACGTAAGAAGTGAAACTTCTTTATGGCCTTATTTTTCGAAAAATGATCTACATGCAACTTTCCAGAAATTGGTTAAATAAAGTTAAATTAGATAAAGTTTAAACAAAAGGATTTTATTATCATAGACATGAATACAAATTACTGCCTATGAAACCGTTATGATTACACGGCTCAGTAATCTAAGGCACATGTTCCACCTCCGACGATGAACGATAAGCGAGTAGAAACTAGAAACGAATTGGCAGTCCTGAGCCAAGCCAGCCTAACCGAGCGAGTATAGCTGAGCGAGTATCGCTGAGCTAGTATTGCTGAGCGAGTACCGCTGAGCGAGTACCGCTGAGCGAGTACCGCTGAGCGAGTACCGCTGAGCGAGTACCGCTGAGCGAGTACCGCTGAGCGAGTATCGCTGAGCGAGTATCGCTGAGCGAGTATCGCTATGCGAGTTTGGCTGAGCGAGTCTTATCTTTAATAACTATTGTCACTCAGCTACAAACGAGTAGAGAGAGTTCTCGCCGGCGACAGTGTGATCATTCAGCTATCAACTATTAATATAAAAAAAGATGGCGCGTAACGGAAAAATGTGACGCGTAACCGAAAAATGTGACAGTAAATTTTTTTCCAACGCCGATAAAGAAGTTTCACTTCAAAAATGTTCTAGCGACAGTGTTAACACGTATTGCAGGCGGTGGCATCCAATATCCAGTCACTTTCACTCGGTTAACTAAGAACACTTACCAAACAAGCGCCCGTGTTGGGATCGCAGGCAGTAGCTCTGCCGTTGCAATCACATGGTCTTGCCGTCCCTTCCATGTGTATCACAATAGTTCCAGCGACATTGGAGAAGCGTACAGCAACTGGCGGCATCCAGAATCCAGGAGCGGGCAGTTGGCAGGAAGGCGCGGAGTAAGCGCTTGAACATTCACACATCTCCACGCCTAGCGCGGGCGCCGACCGACTCAGCCCCGGGATGGCTGTGTCCAACGATACATTCAGCAGCCTAGTGGATGAATCGTACGCTGTAGATATTTCAATAGGACCGCGAAAAAGCGTAGATTTCTTTATGAGGGATATGGTTTCGAATTCCGTTGGAATTTAAAACAAATTGGGGGGTAATTAACTTTCACCTTACAGATGCGTCTGATTTCGTAAGCGTCTATAAACTATGGTGGCCATTAGTGAGTTGTAGGAAGGGAGAGGCACAAAAAATACGAAATAGATTCCGAATAAATATAGAAAAGAAACTGATGACTTGTAGATATATTTTCTCAACCTTCATCATCATCATCAGCCCATTAATGACGCCACTGGTGGGGCACAGGCCTTCCCTATGAATGGTATAGGGAGACTGGGCCATGACCCACCACGCGGGCCCAGTGCGGATTGGCGGGTGCTAACGACAGCAGATGCAGTATGCGGCTTACCGTGCCTTCCGAAGCACGGAGGAGCTCGAGATAGAAGATTTTTGGTCGCCCATCCAATGACCGACCACTGCGAAAGTTGTTTAACTTCAACGATCGCAGCCGAACGCGCTAACAACCCGCGCCATCGAGCGCCTCAATCTTATTAAACATTATTTATATTCGTTTTAAGGATAACCCTAAAACTAGGAAAACGCGGCGGCGCGCGGGTAGTGAGCCGTAGTAGCAGCCTGTCAACGCGCTGCAGCGCCGCCTTGAGCCCGCCCCCTTATTGTTATATATCATGATACTGACAGCGCGTGCACGTGGTCGCGGGCCAGCGGCGCGCGGGTAGTGAGCCGCAGCAGCAGCCTGTCGACGCGCTGCAGCGCCGCCATGAGCCCGCCCCCTTATTGTTATATATCATGATACTGGACAGCGCGTGCACGTGGTCGCGGGCCAGCGGCGCGCGGGTAGTGAGCCGCAGCAGCAGCCTGTCGACGCGCTGCAGCGCCGCCATGAGCCCGCCCCCTTATTGTTATATATCATGATACTGACAGCGCGTGCACGTGGTCGCGGGCCAGCGGCGCGCGGGTAGTGAGCCGCAGCAGCAGCCTGTCGACGCGCTGCAGCGCCGCCATGAGCCCGCCCCCTTATTGTTATATATCATGATACTGGACAGCGCGTGCACGTGGTCGCGGGCCAGCGGCGCGCGGGTAGTGAGCCGCAGCAGCAGCCTGTCGACGCGCTGCAGCGCCGCCATGAGCCCGCCCCCTTATTGTTATATATCATGATACTGACAGCGCGTGCACGTGGTCGCGGGCCAGCGGCGCGCGGGTAGTGAGCCGCAGCAGCAGCCTGTCGACGCGCTGCAGCGCCGCCATGAGCCCGCCCCCTTATTGTTATATATCATGATACTGACAGCGCGTGCACGTGGTCGCGGGCCAGCGGCGCGCGGGTAGTGAGCCGCAGCAGCAGCCTGTCGACGCGCTGCAGCGCCGCCATGAGCCCGCCCCCTTATTGTTATATATCATGATACTGACAGCGCGTGCACGTGGTCGCGGGCCAGCGGCGCGCGGGTAGTGAGCCGCAGCAGCAGCCTGTCGACGCGCTGCAGCGCCGCCATGAGCCCGCCCCCTTATTGTTATATATCATGATACTGACAGCGCGTGCACGTGGTCGCGGGCCAGCGGCGCGCGGGTAGTGAGCCGCAGCAGCAGCCTGTCGACGCGCTGCAGCGCCGCCATGAGCCCGCCCCCTTATTGTTATATATCATGATACTGACAGCGCGTGCACGTGGTCGCGGGCCAGCGGCGCGCGGGTAGTGAGCCGCAGCAGCAGCCTGTCGACGCGCTGCAGCGCCGCCATGAGCCCGCCCCCTTATTGTTATATATCATGATACTGACAGCGCGTGCACGTGGTCGCGGGCCAGCGGCGCGCGGGTAGTGAGCCGCAGCAGCAGCCTGTCGACGCGCTGCAGCGCCGCCATGAGCCCCGCCCGCCCCGGCCCCGCTCGTCTCCCCGCCCCAGCCAAGCCGCCCAGTTCCCAGAGGGACTCGTGGAAGCGCACCGTGTGCGTGCCGTTGTTGCCTAATCGACGCTGTTGACGTAAAAAAAATTAAGTTATATATGACAAATCTTGAATAGAACAGGGTTATCAAGGTCATAAATAGTTGCAAATAACTATACTGTAGGTTTCACCTATTCAGCTGTAGACCGTAGCATGCAAATTTATATAAGTTTTTTATCAAATTAATTAATACGATGTCACATAATTGAATGAAAATTACTTAACAGGTCACAAAATAAATAGTCAAAAATATAAAAATTCGATTAAAATCAGGTCATATTAAAAAACGCTTGAACGCTATAGTGCCAATTATAGGTTTGGAGAGGATCATAGACTTATTTTTTTGATTATTTGTGCTAGTTACGACTTCAAAAATGATGGAAATAGTGGCTGTATGCTGACGGTACGTTAGTTAATATCGTTATCTAGACTTGCGGTGCGGTCACGTAGTAAAATATAAATCCCCATAATAATTACTCATAAAGAACTAAACGTGTTAAGTGGTTAAAATCACATAAAAGGCAGTTTTTTACAATATTTAATTTAGACGAAGATAATAACATCGCTTTTTGTTATTTAGGTTTTTATTCTTTCCATGAATAGCTGTTGTGTAACGTTCTGCGTTAATATAGTCCTTAATGAACGATAAGTATGAGAGTATTAGAAATTATAACTTAAATATTCTTTAATTTAAACGTAAGCTGCGTCAAAGGCTACATTTTTATGCTATATCTAATTTAAAATATTAAATCGATAAAATAGTTAGGAAAATCGTGCGCGGTAAACTGAAAGCAAAATCGCTATGATGCGTTGATACCAAGATCTATTTGGTTACGTAAGGGAGGCGTGGCGATCAGCGTTGGCTGCCTGTGAGACAGAACTTTAGTGTACAAGGATTGCTGCTGGTGTGAGGAGATTTTGACGCTGAGGGGTGCCTGAGTAATCCCCAGCTGAACTGCAACGATAGCAAGATTTTGAAAGATAACAGAAATTCGTAGGCTGTATCCGACCTACCTGACGCTACCTACCTGACCTGCAGACAATTAGCAGACGCTGCAGCCAAAGAAGCGGCTGCCAAGAAAACAGCGGCACTTATGAACGTATTCCCGCTATCCCACACTAAGCGCTATCTGAAGGAAAGGACCCTGAGCGCGTGGCAGGAAGACTATGAAACGGCTCCGCAAGGAGCAGTCACGAAGTCGTTCTTCCAAACCATCGCCGAAATAACGGAATTTCGAACAGTTGTCAAACCTTCTTTTTCTGTCACACAAATTCTCTCGGGCCACGGTTACCACAAGGCCTATCTGCACAAATATAAAATAACACCCGATGATTGTTGCCCATGTGATAACCACACTAAACAGGACATCACACACATCTTAAAAGATTGCCCTATATTCCACTGCACCAGAGCTGAATATGAAAATTACTACGGATTATACAAAATTGAACCATACAACATACTGGAAACAATAAAGAGCGAAACAGCCACTTGCAAATTCATCAAACATGTCGACTCAATAATTTCACAACTTAAGCGCATCAATGGTACCTAACTGCCACATTGACTAAAAGCATAAATACATAGCGGCGGTTTTGGATCTGTATCCAATTGCAGAATCAAAACTGACCATGATCACAATTTAAACGTTTACTTCAATATATAAATATATATATTTGTTCCCTTATAAATATACAGAGAACCATATATTTAACATTACACATGAAAAAAAAAAAAAAAAAAACCTGATCTGCAGGATGGATCCCAATAAGGCCTGTTTCTTCTGTTTATCTACCTACCTACTTACGGAGACATGACGGTCACGGAATTATATTGGGAAAATAAAGGATTAGTTCTACAAATAAATCTCTTATTCTG
This sequence comes from Chilo suppressalis, assembly GCA_902850365.2. Lineage (NCBI taxonomy): Eukaryota > Metazoa > Arthropoda > Insecta > Lepidoptera > Crambidae > Chilo > Chilo suppressalis. The sequence goes on along the minus strand of OU963896.1, from coordinate 2,956,663 downwards.
AACCCTCTAACTACCTGCGACCCTAAACCGGCCACAGTGGCGCCCAACGTGGGGCGTTTTCAAAAAAAAAAAATAAGTCTCAATTGTCAAAGAAACATACAAATACAAAGTAAAAATACTTCATTTTAGTAACAACTGGCATAACTACTTCACCTGATAATGGTTCAGCTCGATGCCATTCCCCTCGAGCCTCACGAGAGGGAAGGAAGCCAGTCTTTGCGGGGGCATCTCCTCCCCCCCTTCCTCTTCCACGGTGAACCGCAGCGAGCCGCCGTATGACGTCACTCGGTCCCCCAGGAATCGCTTGTCCAGCTCCACGTATACAGGGATGGGGGGGTACGGTACGGCTATCGTGGAGTCCACTCGTTCTATAGGAATCGCTATCAACGAGTCTTCATCCACCTAGGAATTAGAAGAAACTTGTAAGGGATAGAACTGAAATTAAACTGGAAGTCGATTACCAATAAAAAAACGACGGGTTGGACTCTGGGTGCATTTTTGATATTTTGGAATGGCTAGGGAATATTTTTGCACGAATTTCTTTAATTATCAGTATAAAAGTACTATCATTTATGTGGTAGAATACAATATTTATTTATTGCGCTATCGTACACAAATATGACAATTTATATAATGCATTTTCTTCGCAATAAAGCTGCCACCTAGACGTCCTAGATATAGTCTTATTATTGTAATACGATAAAATAAAATATTACTATGTTTCGCCCAATATATTGAAAGTCAACAACCTTTCCAATTTTATTGTTTTCGTCTTACGATCAGGTCACGTGGCTTGTGATGCAATCAGCCCACGTGACATGACGCGAGTTTAACATTTTTTACCCATACAAAAAACGTGTACAACGCCGCTAAAGAAGTTTTCACTTCAAAATGTGCGAGCTGGTTCTTGATTTTATAAATTTATTGCTTGCGATATAGCTGTTCGATGACTGAACGAGTCCATCTACTTGTTTGCAACTTTGAGCTGTAGTGTAAAGCTAGGATTATTGCTCATTGGCAAAAGCGAAGTGCATGGCCATGGCCGAAGTCGCATCGTGATATTTATTTACTTCACGATGAAACTTCGCTACAAAATTTTACATCGCCCGTGAGGGCGGCACATCCGAAACATGCTGTGCAAGCGCATGGATCTCAGATTTGACGTAAGTGGTTTTTGATAATTTGTTGTGAGTAGATATTAGATTTGACGCGAGTGAGGTGAGGGAGCTCAAAGACACGCCGTGCGAGCGAGTTGATGTGAAATACGACGCGAATATTCTAGTTTGATGCATATCAAACAGCTGAAGGCAGGTGCTGGCGAACAAAACGGTATAATTACATTAAATTGAATTTTACAGGAGCTGTGTAAAACTGAATGACACACCTCTGAGAGCTTTTGGCATGGTTTTTAATTTATAAATTTAGTAATTTTAACACTGTTTTAGGCGGTTTTGATTGAAAATTATTTGAGATTCAAATTCAACGGGCCCGAAACCTCCGGATTGTAAAAAAATGTAGTTTTACCAGATGCGTAATTATACCGTTTTGTTTGCCAGCTACTCATATGTATATAAAGTGCGCTAAAATCAATAAAAAATCTTAAGATTCACCCAGTAGCGGATTTACCCTAATTTTTGTAATTGCAATGTGCCGTGCGAGGGATTGGATGGTAGATATGACGCGAGTGTTGTAGTGCCACGGAGACTCACGGACACGTTCCTAGCGGTCGGTATGGCGGTGACGTGGTGCGTAAGGGCGGCCTGCGTGCAGTGTGAGCGAGTGGATGGTAGATATGACGCGAGTGTTGTAGTGGGAGGAATGCTCACGGACACGTTCCTAGCGGTCGGTATGGCGGTACCGTGGTGCGTGAGGGCGGCCTGCGTGCAGTGTGAGCGAGTGGATGGTAGATATGACGCGAGTGTTGTAGTGCCACGGAGACTCACGGACACATTCCTGGCGGCCGGTATGACGGTGACGTGGTGCGTGAGGGCGGTCTGCGTGCAGTGTGCCGTATGAGCGAGTGGATGGTAGATATGACGCGAATGTTGTAGTGCCATGGAGACTCGCGGACACGTTCCTAGCGGTCGGTATGGCGGTGACGTGGTGCGTGAGGGCGGTCTGCGTGCAGTGTGCCGTATGAGCGAGTGGATGGTAGATATGACGCGAGTGTTGTAGTGCCACGGAGACTCACGGACACGTTCCTAGCGGTCGGTATGGCGGTGACGCGGTGCGTGAGGGTGGTCTGCGTGCAGTGTGCCGTATGAGCGAGTGGATGGTAGATATGACGCGAGTGTTGTAGTGACACGGAGACTCACGGACACGTTCCTAGCGGTAGGTATGGCGGTGACGTGGTGCGTGAGGGCGACCTGCGTGCAGTGTGAGCGAGTGGATGGTAGATATGACGCGAGTGTTGTAGTGTGAGGGAGACTCACGGACACATTCCTAGCGGTCGGTATGGCGGTGACGTGGTGCGTGAGGGCGGTCTGCGTGCAGTGTGAGTAAGTGGATGGTAGATATGACGCGAGTGTTGTAGTGCCATGGAGACTCACGAACACGTTCCTAGCGGTCGGTATGGCGGTGACGTGGTGCATGAGGGCGGCCTGCGTGCAGTGTGAGCGAGTGGATGGTAGATATGACGCGAGTGTTGTAGTGTGAGGGAGACTCACGGACATATTCCTGGCGGCCGGTATGGCGGGGACGTGGTGCGTGAGGGCGGCCTGCGTGCAGTGTGCCGTCTGAGCGAGTGGATGGTAGATATGACACGAGTGTTGTAGTGTGAGGGAGACTCACGGACACATTCCTGGCGGTCGGTATGGCGGGGACGTGGTGCGTGAGGGCGGCCTGCGTGCAGTGTGCCGTATGAGCGAGTGGATGGTAGATATGACGCGAGTGTTGTAGTGCCACGGACACTCACGGACACATTCCTAGCGGTCGGTATGGTGGTGACTTGCTGCGTGAGGGCGGCCTGCGTGCAGTGTGAGCGAGTGGAAGGTAGATATGACGCGAGTGTTGTAGTGTGAGGGAGACTCACGGACACATTCCTGGCGGCCGGTATGACGGTAACCTGGTGCGTGAGGGCGGCCTGCGTGCAGTGTGGGCGAGTGGATGGTAGATATGACACGAGTGTTGTAGTGTGAGGGAGACTCACGGACATATTCCTGGCGGCCGGTATGGCGGGGACGTGGTGCGTGAGGGCGGCCTGCGTGCAGTGTGCCGTATGAGCGAGTGGATGGTAGATATGACACGAGTGTTGTAGTGTGAGGGAGACTCACGGACACATTCCTGGCGGTCGGTATGGCGGGGACGTGGTGCGTGAGGGCGGCCTGCGTGCAGTGTGCCGTATGAGCGAGTGGATGGTAGATATGACGCGAGTGTTGTAGTGCCACGGACACTCACGGACACATTCCTAGCGGTCGGTATGGTGGTGACGTGGTGCGTGAGGGCGGCCTGCGTGCAGTGTGAGCGAGTGGAAGTTAGATATGACGCGAGTGTTGTAGTGTGAGGGAGACTCACGGACACATTCCTGGCGGCCGGTATGACGGTAACCTGGTGCGTGAGGGCGGCCTGCGTGCAGTGTGGGCGAGTGGATGGTAGATATGACACGAGTGTTGTAGTGTGAGGGAGACTCACGGACATATTCCTGGCGGCCGGTATGGCGGGGACGTGGTGCGTGAGGGCGGCCTGCGTGCAGTGTGCCGTATGAGCGAGTGGATGGTAGATATGACACGAGTGTTGTAGTGTGAGGGAGACTCACGGACACATTCCTGGCGGTCGGTATGGCGGGGACGTGGTGCGTGAGGGCGGCCTGCGTGCAGTGTGCCGTATGAGCGAGTGGATGGTAGATATGACGCGAGTGTTGTAGTGCCACGGACACTCACGGACACATTTCTAGCGGTCGGTATGGTGGTGACGTGGTGCGTGAGGGCGGCCTGCGTGCAGTGTGAGCGAGTGGAAGTTAGATATGACGCGAGTGTTGTAGTGTGAGGGAGACTCACGGACACATTCCTGGCGGCCGGTATGACGGTGACGTGGTGCGTGAGGGCGGCCTGCGTGCAGAGTGCCGTATGAGCGAGTGGATGGTAGATATGACGCGAGTGTTGTAGTGCCACGGAGACTCACGGACACATTCCTAGCGGTCGGTATGGCGGTGAAGTGGTGCGTGAGGGCGGTCTGCGTGCAGTGTGAGCGAGTGGATGGTAGATAATGACGCGAGTGTTGTAGTGCCACGGAGACTCACGGACACGTTCCTAGCGGTCGGTATGGCTGTGACATGGTGCGTGAGGGTGGTCTGCCTGCAGTGTACCGTATGAGCGAGTGGATGATCGATATGACGCGAGTATTTCAGTGTGAGGGAGACTCACGGACACATTCCTGGCGGCCGGTATGACGGTGACGTGGTGCGCGCGGGCAGCGTGCAGCGCGGCGCGCGTAAGAGCTGCCTGCGTGCAGTGCGCCGCGCGGCCGAAGCAGAAGCACGCGGTACAGCCGGATGGATTCGCGGCCGACAGACCGAATGTGCCTGAAAGGCACTCGCTGCACTTATCGCCAACTACGTTCTCCTGACGAAGAAAGAAATGCAAAATTAAGGAATTAGATAAAACTCGTTTACTTTAAAATTTTAATTTATTAATGAGGCACATTCACTTCGCATGGTTACAATGTAATGAATCAGATCCCCTTCACATCTGTCAGTTCATTTTGACAGTTAGTGCTGCCGAAAGTTGGAGCTAAACAATAGGGACGTCGGTTACCGATTGAAGTTCGGTTAAACAAAAAATAAACTAGATACGTTGTATTAAACAACTTGATGTCTTCATTTGATACATAAAAATAACCCTAAGGTATTTTTGATTTCACGTCAATTAATCTCTTCTTATTCTAAACAAAAGAGTCTGCATCAAAAATTTAAAAAGATATTAATAGACAGGTACATGACGTATTAAAAATCAAAACTTTTGTGAATACTTACTTATGGGCTACTAACCCTTAGTTATAAGTTATATTGTATACTAACATATGGATCTGTGTTGTCTGACAATAAATTATATTATTATTATTAATATTCCTGAAAGAGACAGACAGTAAAATATCCTTCTTGATAAATAAAACTAGTTTTTACGTTTATTTATTTGACCCTCAATTTGAAACTCAAAATTAAAAAAAAGAATTTGAAATAAAATACTTTATTAAGTAAATTAAATAATAAATTCATACATAGACAATAAAACTTAAAAATCGAACAATGAAATAACCAAACGCTCAATAAAAGTCTTTCGAAGGTAGCTCGACAAATTGAATAAAAGTTTCTTGTTCTCTTATTGGTCTGTGAAAAGTTTTATTCTGACGACGTAGCCTGTAAAGGCTACGAAACGTCAATAAATAAATAAAATATCGTGCATTAACCCGTAAAAACTAGTTTTATTTAATGAGTGATGTGCGTGAAAACCTAAGAAACAAATCCTTCTTGATAACAAAAATTGTTGCTTACTTTGCAAGGACACCTGCCCTCGTCGTCGCAGGAGCACACGCCCTCCTCACAGTCCCTGGTGCCGGCCTCGTCGCACAGACAGGGCCGGCAGCGCGGCCCGAAGTGGCCCGGGGCGCAGCGTTCGCACTCCACCCCAACCCAGCCCGCCTTGCACTTGCACTGCCCCGTTTGCGGGTCACATTGGTCTGGTAAAAAAGGTTTCAATTTAAATTTTACTCTAGCTCTTTGTTGTCAGTTGACTAGATCATGGCATTAAATCCTAGCGTTACAATTTGTAATTCCTTGACGAGGATTTGTAATAAATTTTCAATCTTTAAACAGAAGCGAAAAAGAGCTATTCAACTTTATTCTAATGTATCTTAGGTTATATTTTAACTATTTTTAGCTTGGATTGAAGGAATATATCTGATTAATGTTTTGTATAACCCACGTTGCAATGTGATTAACGTTTTTAAATGTAGTTATATCAATCAGTAGATATTAAAAATTTATAAAGTTTCTTTGACGGATAACCTGAGTAACCTTAATGCTGAAGCTACCATTCCAACGTGAATATAAACATTTGGTTGTTCATTCTCTATTGCTATAAATATATATATATATATATATTCAAAAAAATTGTGTGTGTCAGCTCCGACGCACGACTGGAGTTTACTCCTTAAGTTCGATAGTCTAACCAGACGAACTCGATGGCGCAGGTGGTTAGCGTGTTCGGCTGCGATCGTTGTAGTTAAGCAACTTTCGCAGTGGTCGGTCATTGGATGGGTGACCAAAAATTTCTATCTCGAGTTCCTCCGTGCTTCGGAAGGCACGTTAAGCCGTTGGTTCCGGTTGCATCTGCAGTCATTAGCACCCGCCAATCCGCACTGGGCCCGCGTGGTGGGTCATGGCAGAATCTCCTTATTCCATCCATAGGGAAGGCCTGTGCCCCAGCAGTGGGGACATTAAGAGGCTGATGATGATGAATGAATGATGAGTTAGAAATGCTAAAAATAAAGCAGTTAGTATTAAGGATATTAAAAACAACAAATGATATAATATGAAAAATGGTGTTAGGAACCTAAATATGATTTTTGATTATCTAGACAGTGATGCCCCACTCGACATATTTTGTCAACTTTTTTTTTACTTCGTCACAATATGGCGCCTAATCTTGCCCATATTGAATTTTGATTACTATCATATCTTTAGTAGCACTCCCATGATTGAGACAAATCGATTGATGTATGAATCATCAAAATCGGTCTAGGCGTTTGGTCTCTAGTATGCCACAAAGGAACAAACATACATATATAGACTGTTAAACACATAACCCTGTCTGCGCGTCGCGCTTCGCGCTCTTGCATTGCGCAGCCGGGTAAAAAATAGGGATTTCGCTTCTAGAATATTATGCCCCACATACGGGACGTCCCGGAACGCTAGTACTAACTGGTGACAGCGCCGGGCCCACAGTGGCAGGGGCTGCAGCCACCAGGGCCGTAGTGGTAGCCCGGGGCGCAGTGCTTGCAGCCGGGGCCCCGCGCCCGCGGCGGGCACACGCACCGTCCGCTCTCTGGTGAACATATCTTGCCGTCGGTGCACTTCGGACATGCTGCAAAAAAAAAATATATGGGTGCGTGTACTTAAGTACGCGCGTGAGAAGTTATACTTCTTTTTGGAATTATTAAAAAATAGTTTTTAATTGCATGCAGATAATTAATTACAATAAGATAATAAAAGGATTGGAAAAGGATAGTCAACGCAGTCAATAAAGTTCAGTTTTAATTTGAAAAATTTAATAAATAATCAAAATATTCAATTTAAATCACTACTGAATTTAAGTTATTAGTCCATATGTAATTAGCACTTGTAAGTAACTAAAACACGTTGTGTCTATATAGAAATTAGAAACATGTGGATAAATATTATAAATATGAAAACAGTGATCAGAGGCGACGAGCGTGCCAACATTGTTTTTGACAACGCGATCATCTTATGGAGCTCCGTGGATCGTTCAAAGTACCTTTCGAACAGGTGTCTAATAATGGTGGATTATTATCACATGATTTTTTCATAACGCGCCCGTGGCTAACTTCATTATGTTACTTTTGTGTTACAGTGATGCGCACGCATCTTAAAATTTCACTCTCATAATTTTTTCATAACGCGGCTAAAGAAGTATAACTTCAAAAAATGTGAGCCGTCACGGTACGCTCAGATGTGGAACATCGACATTATTTTGTAAAAGTAATATGCAGAAAAGAACATTGCGATACGAACTAAATATGGAAATTGATAAAATAAAATATTACTATTATGTTTATCGGCCTAATAGTTACTTAAAGTGTGAAGCTAGCATAAATCATGATTAACATAAGTGTCGCCGCTCACGGGCCACACGCCGCAGCCACAAACGCCGCCACGAGAAGCTAGAAGCGGCTACTAAAGTGGCTGAAGCGTGCGACAGCGGCCGACTAAGGCAAGGGAGAGAGGGGTGGGGAATCGCGCGAGTGACGTGTGGCGGCGTTTTGTATCGGTGCATTAAGTGGCCGGTGCGGGCCACAAGAAGCGAGCAACGACGATTTGTAGCGTGTGACGGCCACCGGCGTACCGTGTGTGGCGAGTCCATTTAAAATGTATGAAAACTACAAGAAATATGCCGGTGGCGGCGTTTTGTGGTTGTGGTCGGTGGCCCGTGTGCGGCGACACTAATAACAATATTCAAATATGCGTCGTTAGATTACCGATAAATAAACATAATAAAATAAATAATCATAATGTAAACATTACATTCACAAACTAGTGCCTAAAAATATAACATAAAAGTTGCCTTAGCAATGCATAAATTGCATAGTGTAATTAATATGTTAAGTTTAGATTAAAATTATGAAATCATTTCATGCTAACACTCTTTTAACCTTAACTAAAGAGCATTAAGTGATAAGTCACAAATATAATATCTTTATCAACGAAATATTAATTATAGTGTTGGTGGAATCACGTGGTCTTTCAATCAGATTTATAACAAACTAAAAGCACCTTTGTATTTTAGAATCTGAACTCAAAAATTAGTAAAGTAGGGGCTGCAATGCTAGCGCTTTCGTTGAGGAGCTCGATTGCGTAATTGAGCACTTTCGGCTGTGATCGTTAAAGTTAGGCAACTTTCGCAGTGATCGTTCATTGGATGGGTGACCGAAAAGGAGCTCCTCCGTGCTTCGGAAGGCACGTTTGGCCCGTTGGTCCCGGCTGGGACTACTGCCCAATCTCAATATTCCATCTACAGGGAAGGCCCGTGCCCTAGCTGTGAGGAAATTAATAGGCGGATAAAGTGATGACGACTCACGCAAACATCCAGTGGGTCCGAACCCATAGTAGCCCGGCAGACAGGTGTCGCACTGTGCGCCGCCGACGCCCGCCGCGCATGCGCACGCGCCCGTGAGCGGGTCGCACGCCGCCGCGCCCGCACCGCACTCGCATCGTCTGCAGCCGCCGTGGTGCAGGCCCCAGTAACCTTCCTGAGAAAACAACAACAAACCTTACTAAGAACCGAACAATACAGGGTGTAAAAAAACCTATGACAAATACTTAAACTACGCATTCTGTACACCCAAACAAGTCATATTACAAATATTATAGGTGGGAAAAATTTGTATTTTTAAGTTAAATAAATACTAATACAAAAAGAATGTATAAAACGGCTGTCAAAAACGGCTGTCAGACCCGCCATGCTATATGGCACTGAATGCTGGGCAATGAAAAAGGCTCACGAAAACAAACTGCACGTAAATGAAATGAAGATGTTGCGTTGGTCGGCTGGTGTAACGAGGCTCGATAAGGTACGCAATGAATACATCAGAGGCTCCTTTAAAGTTACTCCCATAGGAGATAAGTTGTCGGAAAGACGTATGCGCTGGTTCGGTCATGTAATGAGAAGGGACGAGGAGTACCCAGTAAAGAAGGCCCTAGCGATCCCAGAAAGGAGAAAAGGCAGAGGGCGCCCCTTAGCTACGTGGTGGACAACCGTATCCAAAGACCTGGAACGAGCTCAGCTGGACACAAAGACAACCCAGGATACACTATCCTGGCGCCTAAAGACGAGGAGAGCCGACCCCAAATGAAGGGATAAGGCAAGGAAGAAGAAGAAGAAGAAATAAATACTAATACATACATTTTTTTCCAGCACGCAATGTATAGCGCGTTGCTTTACTGTGGCGCTACGCAAAGAATGCGCATGTGTGTATGAGTGTGCGTGTGTATAAGTGCATCGATAAAAAAGTTTCTAAATAACGTTTTGAAAATCTTAATGTATAAATCTTGAAAAAAATATTTTGGCTTTGACCTTTCGCTTCAATATCTCCATAACCATAAATTTCCCAGGTATGGTCCAGAAGAAATTAAATGAACGTCATGATGTGAAAAATACATGGCCTTCGACTTCGTTATAGGTTTTTTTTACACCCTGTATATTAATTTGGCCAGAGTTGAAACTTTGAAAGCATCGAATGGACGATGACACTGGTAGTGCGGCCTTTTTTTAACCCAGAGAAAATGCTTCCCGCATACTCCGCCACGCTAAGTATGGGTTTTGTGAAATTCCTTTTCCCTCTTCCAGTCCACCCCCTAAGTCAGCCTATACGCTGCTCGGAATGGGGGCGCCCTAACTAATACAAACTCTGGGAAGTGCTCCTCTTGTAGACCTTTCTTATTGCGAATCAACCACACCATCATCACAGCACCGGTAGACACACTAGACCCTAGAAATATTTGTTTTTGGTAAAAATTTGACAAAGTTTCCATCTGATTTTATCTTGAAATAAGAAATCAACTAGTACCATTTTTCAGTTACAGGTCTATTATATTTTGAAAAACTTTAAAAGCTCACGCTAGTCCAGAAAATTAAAGTTCCATCGACCAACACGGAAGATCCGCAGGCAAATATTGTGACGTAAAATGAATCATGGTGTCAAGTCTTCGCGTATAAATCATGCAAAAATGTACAATCCACAGCCGCGACCGCGCGCATCATGTAAAATTATGCGGGCCCCAGAAATATCCCTGCGAGAACACCATTTATCAAGGTAGATACGATTTATGAAGGGAATCAACCAAGAACTTGAAATCCGAAGGCTAGCAGCGATGTTGGAAGGAATGGTTCGATTCTAGCCAGTGCTTCCTGACAAGTACCGTCAATAAGTTGCGTTCGTTTGTTGAATTGACACGTCTCGGTTGCTTGAGATTAAACTCGTTTCAATTATTTAGATTTGAGTGATAGAAACGCTGCAGTTTCATATAATTACGAATTTTAGATGTAAAGCAATGGAGAGTTAACAATTGTCAGATTAAAAAACAACGCCATCGGACGAGATTGACCAAATATTTATATTTGACGTATGCAGTTCTTTTTTGTTTTGCTTTTCTTATTATGTTGTGTACATTGTCTTAAGCTTGATAGAAATCAAAAATTCACATTCACCACCATAGATTTCATTCTCAAAAGCGATTCAACAAGCCTCGATAAAATTACTTACACCACTATCTAGATCGCAACGTGATCATAAATCTATTTCACGTGTAAGTAATTGTTATTTATTATAGCGGAACTGTTTTGTGTCAAGTTCTGTTTGTGACGAGGCATAACTGTACAACTGTGACAATTATCAAAATGTCGCATAAACAAAATTTAAGGCAGCGTTAAATATTCCACGACAATAGACTACATTCCTTTTGCGATCATAAATTGGTCTTCTGTCAAATGGAATATTGTGCTTACTGCAATGGAATATTGTTATATTATATACTTCGTGAACATTTCTGATGTAAGTTAATAATACAAAATTTAATATTCACATACCATTCCAAATCCCAATGATTGACTACTAGACTAGGTTCGACTGATAAATATTCCACATTATCATAGGTACTCTCTTCGAATAATTCATTTCCTTTACGACTACTGTTAGATCAGTTCACATCAATCAATTAGAAATAGGTACGGTATATAGGCTTGCCTTGAAAACCTCGATGCATTGATTTAGTACGCATTTTAACAATGCCATTGCAGTGTATGCACATAAAACATAGGCTAAATGGGTACGATTGTTCTCTCTATTCTCAACGGGTAGGAAACATTCCTTATGAGTTGCAAATGAACCGTGAAGAAGGACATGAAGCATGAATGGAGGACTTCTGAGGTGACAGAATATGTTTGTGTCATCTTTCAATAACGATGCTAACTTTTATTAAAGTTTAGTCATTTTATTAAAAACTTAACAAAAGTTTCTTATTATATATAGATAAATATTTCTGTAAATAGGCTTATATCTGTTTTTAATATAATTTACTAACATAGTATTAAGTATTGTATACTAACACATGGATCTATGTTGTCCGAATAATAAATGATTTGAATTTGAATTAGAATTATTAACAGAACCGCATGGTTCCGATGTTTAAGTACAAGTTTTTCATTGGTCTTTTTCGGGTATGACCTCTTCTAGATTTGATTATGTAAATTAATAAAACCAATTCCGAATGCTGATAAGGCATCAATGAATTAATTTATAGTAACATTATAATACACACGAAAAGCCAAAAATCTAACCTAATCCTTTCAGATTCTTAGATTCTTCTGCACGGTGTCTTTTATAACACGAACAAATTAAAAATTCAGAAGTACGTAAGTTCTCGTAACGGGACTCCATGACATTTAATTGAACGAGCAGCTATCCCGCGGACACCAATTATCGGCGTTATTGCCAGAATGCCGTGGCAGCACATTGGCCCAGTTCCCTTTACGACTGGGAAATGTCACCAGAGTCTCTTACACTTTCCTGGGCTACGGGCTATAAACCGATAGCCGTCCTAGACATTTTCGAGTCGTTACATTCGAGGGTATTTCGGAATTGTTATTTCTCTGTTTCCGATGTTATCGTTTCCACCATTTGGAAAGCTCGGCTTTTGTGTTGTGTTAAGCTTACCATGACATTCACGCTTGAGTTTCAAGAGTTAATTAAATTGTAAGTGCAATAGTGTTGGTGTCGATAATTGGTCTTATAAATGTCCAATTAAAAGTGATATAAAATTTATATAGTATTTTCCACATTGATCAAGATTATTTTAGACTTAAAAGTTTAATAAGTCGTATTGCATGATTTATATTTGTGCTGTTTCACGTAGCATTTATAAATAATGATTGTGTTGAAATCATCTACAAAATTGCTTAGGATTATATCAATGTTCGGATTGGAAAAGACAAAATATTACAAATATACATTTTAATTCGCAAACCCAGATGGTGAAAACTTATCGACAATAAACTACTTTAACCGTATTTTTTTAATCTCTTTGTTTTAGGCCTTGGTCTAACTAAGGATTAACTGCTTTGACCTTATGTAGGACGATTTTTGCAATTAACTTTACATGTTAAAGTAAAAACGAAATGTGACTCATTAATTTAAACACTAATTTCGAAATCTCGAAAACTACTTTAACTACGAAGATGACATTTGACAACATGACATCTTCGTGCACTTTAAAACCTAATTGCAATTCTGACTGTGTCAATAAATATTCATTATCAGCTATATACGCCATCTCGGGTTGCAGCCAAATAAAATAAAAAAACTTAGTTACAATAGAATAATCAGCGCGCTTTTTAACCGATATTGGGAAACATAATCATATTTTCTTAAACCAAATATGAACCTGATGCAGAAATTTTGAAGGCGCTCAAGTTTATTTAGTTGGTATTCAGTAAAATCTAGATTAGTCAAGAACTGGAAGCAACAGATATTGAGATAGCATAATTTTAATATATAACAATGTTCAGACTACTAACTTCATTAATATCAATGTTCTAAAAGCAATCAACAGCAGGTATATTATTTCACTACTCACATAAAAGAATGCTACACAGGGCGTAGGCAAGTACATGCATCTAGAATCAATTAATCATTATGAAAACAATATTTACAATCATGAAATGATGGTCATCATTCATTGCCTTTTTTAATTTCCTAAATAGCCTTCACAAGTACAAGCTTAATCAGGGATAATAAAGTATCATAATTAATTGATTGTCTAATCGAAGTCAAAAGTTAAAACTTGGGTGGTCCCTGATAACTTCCGAAGTAGAGCGGTGGTGTGAGTACCAATTTGGAGAGCTATTTCTGTTGTTGGTCCTTTGGTGGCCATCACCGAGGACTCAGGTTCGGTTACGTTAAATGTGTTGGTGGTAATAAATTCCACGATGACACGAGTGTTTCTGCTTCAATTCAATTCAATTTATTGCACTCATGTGGTTACATAGATGCCCAACTAGCACAAACTAGTTGCCAAAGGCGCCAAGCTCAAGCGCCAGAGCGTGCACTGCAGACCTTATGCATCCGCTTTGCAGCCAAAGGGGCACAACTTTTTGCAACCTACAGTTCCATTAGAACTTCACAGTAGTAACATAAAAGCGCTACAGGAGCTGCCACTAATAATTAACACCACACTAAAGCTTTTGTGGCGCGTATTGAATGAATGAATGACAGGTTTAACTGAACGAATAAAGGATCACTGATCATTCACCTTGTCTCTCATTTATTAAATACATCTGTTGTTCCTGTGTCAGACATTACTGAATACAAATAAAGAATAAGTGAAATGAAGGTAAGTGTTTTTGAGCTATATTTTGTATTTTATGCAAGTGGCTAAAACGCAGATCAGTTTATCGTGCATATGGTTGATATTATTGGAGTATTTTTAACGCGCCTCAATAATTACTTCAGAATATCGTAAAATATGTAAAATATTATTATATCCGTGCGGTGACGGAGAAAGAATACAACTCACCGCCCCTTCTCTTCCCGTGGGTGTCGTAAGAGGCGACTAAGGGATATCGGAGCTTCCATCCGCTCTGCTGGTGGTAGGGTGCCTAACACCCGCCTGGTTTGTTACCACCGTGCGCATGGTGAAAAACCCGTGAAGTGCTTCTCGCGCGTTTCGGGGTCAGCCAGCGTACAACCAGGGCTCGAGTGGAGGTTGTCGCGACGGATTCGGTCCAGGGCTAGGCATCCGTGGAACCGATGCCGGGAGGACTGCATCGACCCGCCGGCCAGGGAGACCCGTAGAAACGGCTGTCCCGCTGGCCGCCCGTGGCACAGTACAGGGGCCCGAGCGTTCCTAACCAGTTCGCGAGGCTGCCCCATCATGTCACGCATAATCTCGGGGTGGACCGTCGTGCCGGTTGGTGACCGGGGCGTGTGGTCCCGGCGGCCACTTCCGGGGGGGTGCGGGGGCCCTTTTGTCCGGCGGGTCGGCGTATATCCTCTGCAGGCAATCATTCGGGGAAACATGCCTCCCTAATTTGCCCGGTCTTGTCGCGACAACGTCCACTCGTTTCACGTCTCTTTTTCACTTCCATAATGGCAGCTCCTAAAACAAAGTTTGGACGTTCAGCGGTGCACACCCCCACGCCTTCAACGCTGTTTGAGGTCGAGTTCTGCAACATACGCGGACTCCACTCTAACCTCAACGCTGTCCACCACCATCTTGAGACAGCACGGCCAGCATTGTTGTTCCTGACGGAGACACAAATACTTCCGCCTGCTGACACAGGCTACCTTAATTATCCCGGCTACGTGCTTGAAGAGTCCTTCAAAGCGAAAGCCGGTGTATGCCTGTATGTTCGGGCGGATGTTTGTTGTCGCCGTCTCCGCTGCTTGGAAGATCCCTCCTTCTCCATGCTGGGGGTACACGTCGACTCTGGCCCCCTGGCCAGAGTTTACGTGTGTCTCTACAGATCCCACACCGGCGATGTTGAGACAACTCGACTTTTTGAACACCTTAGTCGGGCAGCAGATGACGCGCAGGAACAATTTCCCAATGCAGAATTGGTGTTTTTGGGGGACTTTAATGCTCACCACAATTTGTGGTTAAGTTCCTCCAAAACTGACCATGCAGGGATCTCTGCTCACGCATTCGCTCTCACGCATGACTTGAAGCAACTGGTTGATCAGCCCACCAGGATCCCAGATATTCCAAGTCAAGAGCCTTCTTTACTGGACCTTCTGCTCACGACCCATCCACAGGGCTATCAGGTTGTGGTAAGAGCCCCCCTGGGCTCGTCAGACCACTGCCTGATATCTGCCAAAGCACCACAGGCCAAGCCTCCGCGTCCAGCAGTGGTCAAGCGCCGTATCTGGCATTATGGGTCGGCAGATTGGGACGGTATGCGTGACTACTTTGCGTCCGTCCCTTGGAAGCAGCGCTGCTTCAGTGACAGGGACCTATCGGCCAGTGCCGTTGCCATTACTGAGGAGGTTATAATGGGTATGGAATACTATATTCCTCATTCTGATCTCATCAGTAAGGGCACGCGTAACCTCTGGTTCAATCACGACTGTGCTGAAGCTGCTTCGCGTAAGCAAGCGGCATATCGTGCTTGGATCAGAGGTCGCGCTCTCAAGGATCCCGAGGTCGATTCACTCAAAGCAGCCTACAATTTTGCTTCCAAGGCCTGTAAGAAGGCTTACATTAGAGCGGATGCCCAGCGCGTTGCACGTGTTGGCCAGGAACTTATGACGCATCCTACGGGTTCCCGTAGCTACTGGCGTCTGGCCAAGGCCGTGCAAAAAAACTTCTGCGAGCCCTCGCTGCCACCTCTGAGATGCCCAGACGGAACACTAGCCCATAAGACGCAGGAGAAAGCCGATTTACTGGCAAAACTCTTTGCGGCTAACTCCCGAATCGATGATTGCAATGCACTGCCACCATCATTACCTCACTGTGGCACAACGATGCCTGATATTAAAATCAGGCAGCGCGAGGTTCGTGCCGAATTGCAATCACTCGACGTCCGGAAATCTAGTGGACCTGATGGCATCCCAGCAGTAGTACTCAAAAAATGTGCAGCGGAGTTGTCTCCCGTGCTCACGCGCTTGTACCAATGCTCGTATTCTTTGGGGCGTGTGCCGGAGACTTGGAGAGATGCCAATGTGCAACCGGTGCCCAAAAAAGGGGATCGCTCAGACCCGGCAAACTACCGGCCAATAGCAGTCACCTCAGTTTTATGTAAAGTTTTAGAAAAGGTCCTTAATAACCATCTGACCCGCTACCTAGAGGATCACTCCTTGATTAATGATCGTCAATATGGTTTTAGACCGAAACGATCGACGGGTGATCTTCTAGCGTACTTAACTCATATCTGGGGTGAGTCTATCGACAAGCGTGGCGAGTCGTTGGCTATCAGCCTTGACATTGCCAAGGCGTTTGACAGGGTCTGGCACAAAAGCCTTCTCTCCAAGCTTCCGGCATACGGTCTGCCAGCCCAGTTCTGTTCTTGGGTAGCTGACTTCCTGCATGAGCGTAGAATTCGTGTCCTTACGGATGGTAGCAGTTCGCGGTTCATGTCAGTGAATGCCGGCGTTCCCCAGGGCTCCGTCCTATCCCCCACTCTCTTTCTGCTGCATATCAATGACTTAATTCCTCTTGGGAATATTCATTGCTATGCAGACGATAGTACAGTGCATGCGGGGTATCTCGGACAAGCAGCGGCTGGGCTGGCGGTAACCAAGGAGAAACGCGAGAATCTTGTCATTGAACTCAATCAGGCTTTGGACCACATTTCCGAATGGGGTACCAGGAACTTGGTTGAGTTCAATGCCAAAAAAACTCAGGCTTGCGCCTTCACGGCAAAAACATCGTCATTCCTTCCCCTTCCATCTCTTCAGGGCACAACACTACCGCTGCAGAGCAACATTTCTATGCTCGGTATGGAAGTTCGCTCAGACCTGAATCCAAAGAACTACATCGAAACCGTGATCAAAACAGCTTCACGCAAACTCGGAGTCCTGAACAAGGTGCGGCGTTTTTTCACGCCCGATCAACTGTGCTTGTTGTACAAAACGCAAGTGCGGTCCTGCGTGGAATATTGCTCGCACCTCTGGGATGGCTCCGCCAAGTACTTGCTCGATGCTTTGGATAGGTTACAGCGACGCGCGATCCGCATCATAGGCGATGAGGAGGTGACTAAACACCTTGAGCCTCTTCAATTACGCCGTGACGTGGCGTCACTAAGCGCGTTCTATCGTCTGTACCACGGCGAGTGTTCTGAGGAGTTATTCTCTCTTATCCCACCTTCTCCTTTCCTTCAGAGGACCACGCGCGCTGGCCTACGTTGTCATCGTCTAACTGTGGCCACAATTCCAACGCGTACAAAGAAATTTGGTGACTCATTTCTTTGTCGCACTATCCGTAAATGGAATGCTCTGCCCGCTCACGTGTTCCCTCCCTCTTACAACCTGGGATCCTTTAAAAGAGGCGTGAAGAAGCAACATGCAGGCCGGCAGGGTGAAGATGGCTGGTGTGGCAGGTAAAACTGCTGTATCAGCTATCGTCACGTCTGGACTTCACCTTCACTTAACATCAGGTGGGGTGGAGTCATTTGTCGGACCTATCTATAAAAAAAAAAAAAAAAAAATATAAATAATATTATATCACATACCTACACGATATTGAAATTACATTTTGTATTAAGTAAGTTGCTGGTTCTATATTTAGTCATATTTTACTACAAATTTTGATAAAAACCTATAAATTTCAAGTAATGATAAATGATTGTCTTGTAAACATGGCGCCTATGAGAAGCAGCTTTAACTTGCAACTTCAACCTTAATACTTCCTCTCTGGACTTCAAAGCGTTAAGTTTCATTCTTCTGAAGGTACAAGTAATACCTGTACCGCTAATGCAGTTCAAGTCTTTACAAGCACTTTTATTTCGTACTTACTGCAGGTATCGAACCAACTAATGGTAATTTGTTTAGAGATCCGTAGAACTTGTTGAAAACCCTAAAATACGATGATCGTTTGTAGATGCTTCTATATTTTTCGCTCTGTTAACACTAACTATGTCTTATCATGTTTTCAGAATGCCTACAAAAATAATACAAACTTATAATGAACAACAAAATAAACAAGAACTTTGCATCTGTCCATCTACGTGGGAAAAACCTGGAGTGTTACATTGGCCGAACAATAATGTAAAAAAATATGTAAAACAGAAGATTCAACTCCACAACCAAACTGGACTAAAATAAACTCGCTGTCCGAGTCCACATGATTACATCTAGAAGAAATAAACAGAAAATTACACAAATAAAGTTATTTTACTTCATTTTTATAATATGCCAGACCAAGCTACAACTTACTATTCCTCTGTAACTGGTCCGTTATCAATAATTGAGAAAACAAATTCTACGGGACCCTCGCTTGTGTTTGTTGAACTCGAACTTGGCGCATTATTTTTGTTTGTTTCCAATGAATCTTTTTAAAAATTAAAGAACTTCCATGCCTTCAGATTCATATTTCTTTTAATACAATATTTTATAAAATGTGATTTCTCCAATAAAAATAGCAGAATCTATCGAAATAAGTAGGCAATGTCCATTATGCTTCTGCTTCTATTGTAAAGCCTTAATGTCGCTATTAGTAAAACAGTCGATCAAATTGCTACTTAAGTCTGCGCAAAAGTACAAATCACTTCTGCAATAAAACTTTAAGTGGCAGAACAGTGATAAATATATCATTTATACAGTTCCGTTAAAAAGTCTGCAATTAAAGTCTTTGTGCGGTTCTGAAGCGTACAGCAGCGGCAATAGAAGCTTTTTAGCAGCTTTAAGCTTTAACATACATGTTTTAACTCTCTTTTAAATCTATAGACGGCAAACAGGTTGTAAAATGAACTCTTATAAAGACTAGAGTGGCATTTGGTTTAGTTTTTGCTACCCCCAGTGATATTTACAGCTATGAGCAGTTACGGAATCAACATTAGAACTTAAAACCACTTCATGAACTCCTAAAGCGCTACTGTACAGCTAAAAGTTGCAAAATAGGCTGCTATTTCCACTAGTGTGCTAGTTGGGTGGTTACAAGTTACAAAATGCATAAATTACCTAAAATGAACCAGAACCCTGTCAGGGTATCGCAACATAGTAGTGTCTTATAGATAAAAATTACAAAAGAGAAATTAATTAATATACAATTATCTATATGAAGAACTTAATTTGTATTAAACAATTTTATTTCTTTTGTTTTAACTACTTGATATTGTAAAGGCCATATGCGACCAACAGCATACACTCAAAAAAAAGAGCTATACAGCTATTATCTCTTCAAAGAGCTAAATTTCTCATGGCTAGAGTGTTCCAATAGTAATGGAATAGCGTACCTCGCAGGTGTCGCAAGCGCGCCCGATGACATGCGGTCTGCAGCGACACTGCCCGCTGCGGATGTCGCAGGCGTTGCTCTCGGCGCCGAGCTTAGAGCAATTGCAGCCTGGAACAATAGAAAAGATCTGTAAAGTACAGTTTATTCGATAAAGACAAAGTGAAGTTAAACAAAAATGCAATCTACTTTTGCAACTACAATGTGTGGGTACAGCAATGTGCTGGACTCTGTCGGGCACACTGACAGGTTTTAGAAGAGAGGATTCAACAAGAAGGAAGGAAGGAAGACACTTATGATTATGCGCTGATGAAATTGTAATTTACTGTAGCTGCCGATATTTTCATATATGGCATTTTGCGGATTTGATCAGCTTTCATCTATGTCCAGATTGGAGTATGGGTCGTTGATGTTAGTGCTTCATGGTTTGTTTCTTTTTTGTATTTTTGAAGTGAAAACTTCTTTAGCGGCGTTGTATACTTGTTTGTATGGGTAAAAAATGTTAAACTGCCACGTGTCCTGATAAGACGAAAACAATAAAATGGGAAAGGTTGTTGACTTTCAATAAATTGGATGAAACATAGTAATATTTTATTTTATCGTATTATAATAATAAGTCTCTATCTAGGACGTCCACGTGGCAGCTTTATTGCGAAGAATATGCATTTTTTTACAATAGATGTCGCTAGGTGCGCTTAAATGTGATTCATGTAAGTTGATTTTTCTGAGATATAAACTTTTTTAATGTAATATAAATTGTCATGTTTGTGTACGATAGCGCAATAAATATATATTGTATTCTACCACGTACATGATAGGACTTTTATACTGATAATTAAAGCAATTCGTGCAAAATTATTCCCTAACCATTCCAAAATATCAAAAATGCACAACTTTAATATTCATGTTTTCACTTCCCGTCGTTTTTTTGTAAATGTGTTGTTTTGTATTGTAATAAAGTACTTGTAGTGTGACTTTCTTATTAAACAAGTTTTATGAATAAGTTGCTCGCTTAAATTTTATCTTATTTTTTGCATTGTTTTTCCAAGCTTTCAGTTAATAAATACACATTATTTATATTGTGTGTAACCGTTTGTGTTTAAATGATTTTAAATTACTGCGGTAATCTGATTAGTAAAAAAATGAAAAGAACGCAAAATAATATCTGGGGATATATGTGAAAAATGTGCAATATAGGCATTTAATAATTTTAGTTTCGAGAAACAGTTGTAGCCAAAGCGAAAACTAAGGCTTGTTCAATATAAAGGTTTTCCCATCCAATCTCGTTTGGCGCTTAAGAGCCCCAGTTGTTAATTGCCAATATTACCCAGTTAAACCTACAGATATTACAGAATTAACTTAGGAGTCGCTCATTCGGATGGAACCGGTGTGTTTAGTTAGAGTCGCGTTGATAAAAGATTTCTCGATATCGTTTAATGTTTCGGTTGCTTGTATTATAAGCAAACGGCTGTCACTTCCTTAAGATTTATTTTATTTTATGATAAGATATATGAAATTTTTGACATTTGTGTTCCTCATAAAAAAATCATTCAAACAAATGTGATAGCAGGTTTATTTACCCGGTGTGGTACACGGCTGAAATTATTAAAAATATAAAGTTGAAATACCGATTGCATAAAAAATATAAGTCCAGTAAATTGCGCGGTGATTATGAAAAGTTTTCACAATGTAGAGCGAAAGTTAAAATTGAAACTGCATTAGCTCATGATCAGTACCGCGACCGCGTACAGCAGCACTTAGTGAGGGACCCGCGAGCTTTTTGGCAATACATAAGATCTAAGAAAGGGAATTCGAATAATCGTAGATTGATTAAAGACGGGAGGGTACTGACGGAAAACGAATGTGCCAATGAGTTTGCTCGGTTCTTCCGTTCTGTATACAATCCAGAGCCTCCCGTGCTAAGTGTGGAGGCTGCGAGTGCAAATTCTGAAGCAGGCGCAGCGACGGGTGCCTGGGCGCAGGTGCGCAGTCACTTGCGTGACTCCTGCGGAAGTGCAACACGCACTCGCGCGCTTGATTAAGATGCGCGCTTAGATGTAAGTGATTATTAAATAAATAAATAAATAAGAATAAGTAATTATGAGAATCCCATGCTCTAATCGGGCGTTTAATTAGGTTCATCATCATCAGCCTACTAATGTCCCCACTGCTGGGGCACAGGCCTTCCCTATGGATGGAATAGGGAGATTGGGCCATGACCCACCACGCGGGCCCAGTGCGGATTGGCGGGTGCAAACGACTGCAGATGCAGCCGGGACCAACGGCTTAACGTGCCTTCCGAAGCACGGAGGAACTCGAGATAGAAGATTTGTGGTCACCCATCCAATGACCGACTACTGCGAAAGTTGCTTAAATTCAACGATCGCAGCCGAACGCGCTAACCACTTGCGCCATCGAGCTCCTCATCTTTAGGTTACTACCGACAAATTGGGTGGTAAGGAATATTTAAAAACAAACTGACCATCTAGGTAGACAACTCCGATTGTCGGCGAGGAACGCAGGTTTCCACTATTGCGTTTAACAAAGGCCGGTAGATTTGCCTTTTAAGAACCCATATTGATTATTTGCATGCGATCAATGTATTAGTTTAAAGGATTTTTTCTTTCATCTTGCCTTTCGTTTCCTTCAATTCATATCTTCATTTTGTGCTTGTCAAATGAATATAAGTGTGTACTTTATTTGCTCATATGTTCTTTACATGAGTTAGGTAAGTTGACGAAGGATTGTATTGTGATGTGGCGAATAAGATAGTTGGTGAAATAGGCACATAGAATACAAGGCCACTCGAGCCAGGGAGGTCATACCTATGGGTGGAAAAGAGAGAAAGAGGAGAGGAGAGTTCATTAAAAAAAAATTACACCCAAACACACACAAACACACACACACAAAAACATAAACACACTATCACACACACACATGCACAGTTTTATGATTTCTATTTTAAATTTGTTTCTACCATAAATAAATATATACATATACCTATTAGGTTTTTATGGAGTGTTTTGAAATTGTATCGAGGGCTGGAGACCTGGAGCTCTAAAATACAGGTAGACTGCTGCCTAGTTAAGACCCCAGTCTCCTACAGACACGTTAATGTATGTATATTAATAACCTATGTTTACTATGATCCGTTTGATGTTAGTGGAGAGAAATAAATAAATTAAAATTATTGTTATTATTAACAGTGACAGGCGAAAGGAAGAAGACAGGTAACGAAATAGAAAACTAATGGCAGGTGTATAGGATGAGAGTGAGAACAGTGTAGGAGATGAAGTTGAATCGGTTAAACCCCTTCCCGAGAAGATGAACAACATTTGCTTTATCATAATATGTCTATGCCCGGTCCCGTTTCAAATCTGACATAGTGAAAAAGACTAGGAAGAAATAACATTGGTTGCATGAAGATGAAAGGTAAAATTAAGAAATAGTAGGGCTGCCATCTCTAAAATGTGGCAACCAGGATAAGATGCGTAATAACCCCGGATTTTGAAGCCCAGAACCCGGACAGACCAATAAAAAAACAGTTAAAAGGTCACAAATCAACTTTTTTATGTTTATCTAGGCAAAAGAGCTAGAGCGGTCTACCCCATAATAAGTGGTCACTGCTGCTAATGGACACTTGCAGCACCAACGGCCACTCATGCGTTGCCGTTGCCTGAATTTTTAAAACCGGACTACAAATAAAACCCCGCGCGGACGCTCCCCGGACGCCCCGTAAACTAGGACAAATCCGGGGAAACCCGGACGGATGGCAGCCCTAAGAAATAGTCTTGATTTATTATTAATTTGTTTTATCTAATTATGATATTTAATTATTTTGATATTATATAATACTTATATTAATATAATCTATATATCGATGTATAGTTTTGATCGATTTCCGAACGGTTCGCTTTTAACGTTTTCTTGGTAGTCTATGGCATGTTGTTCACTTCTTGGCGGTTGTAAAAGAAAAAGTGTGTTCCCTTAAATAATTTTGTAAAAGGTTGAAAAATTTAATTATTGTGAATAGTGTTTAGCGGTCTCATCATTCTGAGTGAATCCTTTCAAAGAGTAAAAGAGAAGTCAATCTTCAATCACTTGTCGACCTATTATATTCTTCGTTTTAGTCGAATGTAAAAACTATGTACGGAGCTTAAGGCATTGTCAACTTTGACAACAAAATTGCTGGGTCATGGACTTATTGATGAGTTAAGTCACCCTAGCCAATTTTGTATGCGTGCAAGGTAATGTCCGACATATTTAACAATTTATCCCTGGGAAGCTTTGGTCACGATTATTTATAATTTTTATTATTTATAAAGCATGTAACTGCTTGATGTTTAAATCTAAAGAAAATATAACTAGAAAAAATTCCACGCGGACCAGGCATGCTTATATATGGATTTACATGCTTTATAAATAATAAAAATTATAACTATAATTGCTATTTCTTCTTTCAAATGTTTAATACTTGTAAAAGTATTCATTTGACATTGTGGGTTTACCTATAATGCGAAGAGATGGCGCTGCCTTGCAGCTTAAGAATAGCTAGAGAGAATTTCGACGCGGTCCGTGAGGGCCGCGGTAGCATAATTGGTCAGTGCATTCGCCCGGATTGCGAAGGGTGCGGGTTCGAGTCCCGTCTGCTGCCTGGTCCGCGTGGAATTTTTTCTAGTTATATTTTCTCACGATTATTTATTTAACTTGTCATTTTCGTGCAAGTCGCCCTAAGAATTCTATAACTTCAGCAAAACCTGTTGGCTATTAGTTATAGAATCGATACTTCGGTATTATCTCACCGGTAATGGCCTAAGCAACAACCTACCTATTGGCGGTGCTATAATCTATTCGAGCATGCAAAATTATGCGAGCGATAACAATAAGCGAAAATCGACTAAGTGCTCCTGAGTCGCGTTATGACGGGCTAAAAGCTTTCGAGCATCGATGCCTGATTTATGGCATGAACTAACGGTTATTGGTTTATATTGGGTGCTTAATTGAACATTTAGAAGTCGTATATTGTTTTAAACTTTCATGGCCACTAACATTATAGTAATATAAGTTATTTACGGGATTGTTACCGATTGTTATTGAGTTTCTAGTGAATAGTGAGAATGTGAACAGCGGTACGGGTATCGAACGCAATAAAAGACTTCG
Source organism: Chilo suppressalis (assembly GCA_902850365.2). Classification (NCBI taxonomy): domain Eukaryota; kingdom Metazoa; phylum Arthropoda; class Insecta; order Lepidoptera; family Crambidae; genus Chilo; species Chilo suppressalis. Next base: position 2,931,831 of record OU963896.1, on the reverse strand, counting down.
TCGGAGGGTAGACCGATATGTCTGTCAATAACAGCCTACGCGCAAATACTCCGGGATCATGGCGCTTGCAACAGTGCCGAAATATCGGAAACTCGCTAAAAACAAGGTACATGGTAACAATCCTGATAACTTATATTACGTTAACAAGTCGATTATAATTCAATATTAAGTTATAAAGAATCGACTTTAGGTACTTTATAACTTAATATTAAAATCAAATGGCAAGGTATATTAAAAATTGTTATCTTGTAACATGAATAAAAATAAAAAAGTAAAAAACTTTTCAAAAACAAGCTTTTATTTAACGTGCGCTAAAATTTTTACAATTTATATAATATAACAGCTTGTCGCCATATTTAAGTAGGTATACTGTATACATGGAGGAGCTCGATGGCGCAGGTGGTTAGCGCGTTTAGCTGCGATCGTTGAAGTTAAGCAACTTTCGCAGTGGTCGGTCGTTGGATGCGTGACCAAAAATTTTATATCTCGAATTCCTCCGTGCTTCGGAAGGCACGTTAAGCCGTTGGTCCCGGCTGCATCTGCAGTCGTTAGCACTCGCCAATCCGCACTGGGCCCGCGTGGTGGGTCATGGCCCAATTTCCCTATTCCATCCACAGGGAAGGCCTGTGCCCCAGCAGTGGGGACAATAATAGGCTGATGATGATGATGATATTGTATATATTAAATTAGTTTGAGCATTCTGAAGATTATATTTTCAAATAAAATCAAATTTTATTTATCAAACAGGTAAATCTCGCTCTAATAAAAATAAATGCTAATGCGAAGATGTAATAATTGTGATGATGAGATGTCTTTAGCCTAATCCCATTTTATACCTAATACACAACTTTTATAGCTATTCGGTTATCGCCTTTCTCCCATTCAACAAACGCAAAGGCACAAACTCCGGTTGTAAACTTGAATTAACATTGGCACAATGGCTTGTTATTGAAACCACTGCGCGCGCGCAGGTGCCGGCGCAACGCGGAAAGGGCACGTCCACTTTAGAGACGGGAAACATATTTAGCGCTCTTTAATGTTAAATAGTAGATAATATTTATTTATTTATTTATCTTTAACAAAGTTTCTACAGCGGGTTTTTGTGGAATTTAATACAATAAAATATACATACAGTCTTAAGGCCAATTACAGAAACTCATTATGTACACATTAGATATTAACTGCGTTATTATATGTCAGTAATTATTACATTTAATTTTAAAAATTGTATAAAAATCATATAATTTACTAACATAAATAATAAAATAAAATTAGGATAAAAAAAACAAACACTGAATACCCATATAAAAGGGTTTTCAAGAATTTGTCATATGATAACTTTATGAAGTGTCGGTAGGTGTGTGTGCGCGTATGTGTGTGTGTATCTGTATGTGTGTGTGTGTGTTGTCCATGTAGCTGCAATACTATGCCTGGTAACGAGATGGCGGACGCAACCCGGGCATTATTTTGATCATTAAACTCACGGGACACAGAAAGAGGCTAGAAAGGTGATCGTAGACTGTCGAGAACCGACGTTGACGGCTCGCACCCACTACACTTCCACCTTATAGACAATAGCCAATCAAACGACGCGACGTCAAACAAACGAACCAATCAGCACTCACACCCGAGAGCAACAACGCAATCAGAACCAAGTTTTGATCAAGATCAGCATTTGCTCACACATAACTGTGGCGCGCCTGCTCCGACCACAAGTCAATTCTTTCTTCTTCTGTTTTATGTGATTAACCTGCTAGATTCTTCTTCATCATCATCATCATCATCGACCCATGCTCGTCCACTGCTGGACATGGGTCTCCCCTAATGCACGCCACTGCTCCCGATTTTCTGCCACTCATCCAGCTCACGCCAGCCAGCCTACGAATATCATCATCCCATCTTGTCTCAGGGCGTCCCACACAACGTTAGATACTTACCTAAACGAAATTTTAGTCCAGGACAGCGGAAGGTGCAGTTTCGAATCCTGTCTGTAACCTTGACCTAATGGAACTTTTCAAGTAATATTTTTTTTACAGTTAGCTAATACTGTAAATGCGAAGGTGAGTTTGTATGTTTGATTTCTGGCCTTGACCACTGAATCAATTATCTGCATTATCTTGGCATAGATAGATGGGATCCAGATGTTTTTTTTCATTTTCATTAGCTCTAAAATACAAGCTCAGTTAACCTATTAAATAAATAAAAAAATTGTGTGTGTCAGCTCCGACGCACGACCGTAGTTTACACTCTAAAAACGATTGTCTTTGAACAGACACAAAACAAAATCAAGTCCGAAGAAGTCGGTTACAAGTAGAGATACCTCAGGAATCGTCCCATGGTTTCGACTATCATAGGTTCTATGTCACACATTTTATCATCTAACATCAGCGATATTCATTATATATTTTATTATGTATTTCTGGAAACACACAATTTCAAGAATATCACACACTAGTCATCATTTTGTAAATATGTATTATAATTCCATCTGTACTGAAAATCACTATTCCAGAGTGCTGGACACTTACCGGCATTTCTCTATATTCTGTTATTTATTTGTTTTTATTAATTTTGCTCCGATTTTATCTATTTTTAGCTTATTTATTTTATTGACATTTGTGACAACTTAATGTTTTTTATCCGTTGCCATGGCTAAAAGTGAAAGGTGCTCAGATGAGGTTGCGCACAAAAACGTAACGAGGTCATTAATGTCATTCATCGATAGATTTTACTCCTCACATTTTTCTCATACCGGGCCCCTTATATATGCAAATCGATTCTTAAGGAGTAAACTCCAAAAATATACGTAATATAAACTATATTATCAGTTTGTTCGTGTCCTTTTCTGCAGTTGACTATTATTAAGAGATTCTATGAAAATGTGTGCCAAATATGTTTGAAATTAAAGAAATTTTATTTCATTTATACGTATTCTTTTTACCCATTAATCCCACCCCTAGTCCGCAACTATGGGTACTTTATGTATGCTTTGTTAGGAATGCGCTGATTACGATAACACAATGCTCTTGCGCAGCGCAATCCGAGGTCCGAGTTACTCTTTACTTACGTTTTTTTTATTCCTACATAATAGTATATAATAATAATTAACAAGTAATTTATGTACCTTATTTTTTTATACTCTGGGGAAATGCATTAAATTGCATACCACATGGTGATTATGTGGGGCTGTCCTCCCCAAAAGGGGGAGGCCTACCCACTAAAACCCCAGCGATGGCCGCCATCAGGCATTGTACGGGGCCTCAGGATCAAGTATCGCATCTGAGGACCCGCCATCCACCCTCCCACGACGACACCCCTGGGAGCCAATCGCCTAACGGAAATGCTTTGGAAAACGCTAACGCTTACGATTTTATTTTTTGTTATTTCTAGCCGCCTGAGGTATTCAAATGCCTCGCGCTCTTTCTTTTTCTTTTGCATTGGTAATAACAATATTAAAAAAAATGAGCGTGAGGTATTCGAAAACCTCAGGCGGCTAGAAATAACAATATAAAATCGTAAGCGTTAGCGTTTCCCAAAGCATTTCCGTTAGGCGATTGGCCCCCTGGCCATGTGGGGGTGTCGTCCCTCCCAGGCGCTTCCATGAGCACAAGCTCCACCGTGCTCACCAGGCCATTATCTGGCCCGACACCGCCTTCTTCGAGCGAAATCGTATATCTCCCGATCCCGCTCGGCGGCCTTCTTCTAGAGCATCGCCGCTTCACAGAAGGAGGCCGCAGCCCTCCAACCTCCCTCATCCGCTAGCATTGCCGCAATCAATGCTGGCGGAGACAGATCCTGCCCTATTTCTCCGACCAAGACTCGACGTTCGGAGTCCCAAGCGGGACAATCCGCCAGCGTATGCTGGGCCGAGTCGAGTTCGGATGCGCAGTGGTGACATCGTGCCGTGTCCTCCCTCCCTATTCGATTCAGATACTCACCGAAACAAAGTAATGTATGTACCTACTATACATAAACTCCTCCAACCTGAAACCCATCGGAATTCTCGTGAGCTTTTTCCTTGATAAATAAAGTCTGGGCTGCATAAAACTCTGTATGTTAAGAAAAATCTAGCAGTTTAATGCTTAAAAACTATTAAAAAAAACATATATTTTTTTACTAGCTCCCGCCCGCGACTTCGTCCGCGTTATTGTTAGTTATTTATACCATTTGTTTTTATTACCAACGATATCATGTTAATATCAATCAAACTTGTGAAATACGTGATAATAAAATCCAAGATCCAAGTACCTACCTGTTTATGGAGTGAATACGAATTCAATCAGAATAAATCTATCATTTCTGTAGGAAGTACGATACTTATGTATTGCGCATTAAGATGAGTTAAGCTGGAGTTGCTTCTTCCTGTTGCCGACGTACGATAGTCAGCTTAATCAGCATAATAAGTACCAACTTTAATATTATTAAATATTTAATAATATTTTATGTTTATTTATTTTCATTTGGTAAACATACAGTTTTACACAATTCAATTAGTTAAGTTTCCACAGTCTGAAACATTCATACACTTACATAATTTACTTAAGATTACGTAAAATATTTAGAATTATGTGAATAGAATAAACATGATAATTAAAATTTATGGTAAGAAAATAATTACTATTATAAGTGTTAGGGTAAAACGACCTTATAGAATGATATGTTGTCATATATCATGTAACCGATAAAACACCGAGAGGCAAGCTACACGTCTTCGGTGGGCAAGGCTCTGGAGATTAGCCTCAACGAGAGCGTCATTGCCTATGAGTCTCTTGGCACGGTGCTCCACCGAGTCCAGTGCATCCAGATGATACCGAGCAGATCCGTCCCAAAGGTGACAACAGTACTCCAAGCAGGAGAGAACTTGGGCTCGATAAAGGTTAAGGAGCTGCTCAGATATAAAATATCGCCTGACCTTAGAAAGTATTCCAAGTTTTCTGGCAGTAATTTTAACAATGGACTCGATGTAGCGACCGAAATTGAGGCTGGATGAGATGTCCATACCCAAGAGCTCGAGATGGTCTTTAACCGGCACGGAGACATTTCGGAAAGTCGTAATTATAATTACTAAGTGTTAGGTTCAAACGACCTTATAGAATGATATGTTGTCATATATCATTTAATCTAATAATTTTTAGATGCATTGACCCTAGTGTAATGTTGAAAAAATAATAACTTCATTTTCTTTTCAACTTAACTTAAACAGAAATTGTTAGGAGAAATGAAGTATTCAACTTGCCTCAGGTATTATATTGTGTACGAGTACGAACCTCACTTTGTGGCAAATGCAGCGGAGTAAATTTATTTATATAAGTATACTAGTGGCCCGCCCTCGCTTCGCTTCGGTGTAGAGCTGAAGTGTAGACTACAGTTTTTGTTCTCAGGCTTGTATTATACACAATGACATTCATCTATGATTCTTCTTTACACTGCATGCAAAGTCTCAGCCCGATCGGTTTAAAATTGACAAAGTTTCATACAAACTTTCATTCCCTATTTTATCCCCTAGAATTGATCAAAATGCTTTCTTAGCGGATGCCTACGTCATAACATCTACCTGCATGCCACATTTCAGCCCGATCCGTCCAGTGGTTTGGGCTGTGTATTGATAGATCACTATGTCAGTCAGTCACCTTTGAGTTTTATATATAAAGATATAGATAGATTAAAATTTTATAGGATTTAAAATGTTACCGATACTTGCATTACTTAATAAAATATTATTAAACTAACTCTAACATTACTAGAATAAATCATTAAAGTAATTCATGTTATTTACGGGATTGTTACCATGTACCTTGTTTTTAGCGAGTTTCTGATATTTCGGCACTGTTGCAAGCGCCATGATCACGGAGTAACTGAGCAACAGTTTGCAACAGCACAACAGTGCCAAAATATCGTAAAGTCGCTAAAAACAAGGTACATGGTAACAATCCCGTAAATAAGATCATCATCAGCCTACTGCTGGGGCACAAGCCTTCGCTATGGATGGAATAGGAAGATTGGCCCATGACCCACCACGCGGGCCTAGTGCGGATGATTGACGGGTGCTAACGACTGCAGATGCAGACGGGACCAAAGGCTTAACGTGCTTTCCGAAGCACGGAGGAACTCGAAATAGAAGATTTTTTGTCACCCATCCAATGACCATGTCACTGTGAAAGTTGCTTAACTTCAACGATCGCAGCCGAACGCGCTAACCACCTGCACCATCGAGCCCCAATAAATAACATAAATTACTATAATATTAGTGACCATGAAAGTTTAAAACAATAAATGGATTAAATCACTTGAACATTGTATAGATAGAACGTGGTAGAGAGACTCCATGCATAAAGACAGATATAAGAATATAGTTCATACGATATTTGACAAGTTATAGAAAACGATCTCACGTTATTGACTAATGTTTATGGAGTCCGTAAAAAGCGGATATTCACCATTCTGTTGTGTATTTCAGTAAAAATAACCAAATCAAAAACTCCATTTTCAAGTTGCCGCGAAAACGTTTCTCTGGATAATATGGCGTCTTACTAGTGTGTGAAGGCACACGACTGTAACTTAAAACGTCAAAAGATACAATTTAATGTCATTTTAACCGGAAGTTTACTTGCGTGTGACTTCATTGTAGGCTCCGCCAATCCCAAGCGTTTTGGGTCACGTGACAATAGATTATGAATATTTTTTTTGTGAAAATAGTAAAAACCCCTGCCAATATTCATTCTAAATACAGATGCTAACAATTGGCACTTTATTTTTAACACTGTCAAATACCCTATGTTAAGTTATGTCATATATATTTTTTATATATGTTATGTTTAGTTATTAAGAGTTGCAGACACTACTTCAGTGTCACATTGTTAATTGCATGTTAGTACTTAAGAAAACGTTAATATTGTCCAGTTTTTATATTTTATATTTAGGTTTGTATCAAGATTCTAAAACATTGTCGAACAATAATTAAGACGTCTATTTGTACATGTTTTTATGATAAATTGGTGATATTGAGAAGCATTTTCAGTTTTAAATTGTTTTCTTTCCACTGTTTATGGACTCCGTCCATGTCGGGCGGAATGTTAAGTTTGTAGTAATATTATTTAATTATCAAAGCCATAGATGGCGTTACTGTTATGTTAAATATTTTTCTATGCAAGTTCTGAATCACGGTATTTAGTTTGTTTTTCGAATACACATAAGTTCAATATTATTTTGAAATAGACAACCTTTGCCACAGATTTCGGTGTTTTATTTATTTAAATAGCTCACAGACTTTTTGAGATTTGAACACCCTATTAGGACTTATTAAAGTTTTCTTTAGTATCAGGCGTACGCGCAGCTTTGCCCGTGGGTTTGTTTGGCTAAGATGTTAATTAGAAACCGCCTCACTTGGTTAGGACTTCAAGTTTAATAGTATACATAATTCTAGGCGCGCTTCACCCATAAAGTTATTATGATTCCTCGAGTCACGTCGTTAAGTTACAGTTATTAGATAATAAGTCATTTTCATGATTATCTTTGCATCTCTATTCCTTCATATAATTATAGTCATAGGAACTTTATAACTTTTCTCTGGTTTAGTTATAAATGTTTGATGCGTTTTTGTTAATTAAATTCGTAGTCATTAATGAAATTAAATTATCATCATCATCATCAGCCTATTAATGTCCCCACTGCTGGGGCATAGGCCTTCCCTATGGATGGATTAGGGAGATTGGGCCATGACCCACCACGCGGGCCCAGTGCGGATTGGCGGGTGCTAACGACTGCAGATGCAACCGGGACCAACGTCTTAACGTGCCTTCTGAAGCACGGAGGAACTCGAGATAGTAAATTTTTGGTCACCCATCCAATGACCGACCACTGCGAAAGTTGCTTAGCTACAACGATCGAAAGAAATTATATCATAGTATTGGCAAATAATACATTAATTAGTTTTAAGTTTGAGTAATGTATAGTTGGTGAGTTATATTTGTAAGTGCTGTCTACGTTTAAGGTTACATGACAAAGAGATTTCACCTTTTATTTAATTACGAATACTAGACAGCTCCATTTGTGAGTGCGAACTCGAGGCAGGCAATGTAGACCACATTTTTTTCAACTGTCAAAAACACCCTTCTCTTTAGCTAATTCTCCCAATTGTGAAGTTTGTAACATAGTGGCGATGTTCAACACATTTTGATGGAATGTGTGAAGAATAGAAGAGAGAGTGAGCTATTCATACAACAATATCAACTTAAATCAATTTTTTCTAGTAAACTTTTCTTTAGATTTAAACATCTAGCAGTTAAATGCTTAAAAAATAAATAAAATCATAACTATAATTGCTATTTCTTCTTTCAAATGTTTAATACTTGAAAAAGTATTCATTTGACATTGTGGGTTACCTACAATGCGAAGAGATGGCGCTGCGTTGTAGCTTAAGGCTAGGAAAATTTCGGCGCGAATAGGGCTGTGGTAGCATAATGGTCAGTGCATTCGCCCGGATAGCGAAGGATGCGGGTTCGAGTCCCGTCCGCTGCCTGGTCCGCGTGGATTTTTTTTTAGTAAACTTTTCTTTACATTTAAACATCTAGCAGTTAAATGCTTAAAAAATAAATAAAATCATAAATATCAACTTAACTTTGAAAATATAGGTTCGTTTGTGGAAATATTAGCACTACCAAACTCAGATGCAGCAAAATCGATGTTTGATATGGTTTTCGCTAGTAAGAATAGCTCGCCCTCTCCAATGTTTTAAATTAATTAGTTGTGTATGTTTTGGTTAGGGTACGATAAGGCTGGCATATTCATAGAATAAAAGCCTCTAAATAAAAAAGAAAAAAAACCCCTGACTTTTTGTGTTTATGTAAATCTATAAAAAAAATACAATATTAAACTCTTACTTTTAAAAACCTTTCTATTTTTATTTGGAAATAATTGTCTGCTCTACCCATGTCATATAAATTAATATTGTTTAACCTGTGACGTCTTTGTGTATGTGTGTTGTGTTGTGCTTTCAGAAAAGTGAAATACTCAAGGAAGAACGTATATTCGGTTATTTACTTTATATCACCTTAATCTGTTTCTACGGAGCAGTGTTTCTCGTGTCTCTCTCACAACGGGACATTGGCGAAGTCCCGTCTGCTACCTGGTCCGCTTGGATTTTTTTCTAGTTATATTTTCTTTAGATTTATACAATAAGTTAATTGAAATTATGTGGTCGAACCAAAGGTGGGTCTTGGATCTTAATATTAACACTTTTAATGGTGCTAAAACAAAACTTATCATTGGCCTATTCCGCATACATAATTAATTATGTTACCTTAACTGTTAGATGCGCAAAGATAAGCAAGTGGCTAACCCGTCCCTCCGGGCACTAACTGATAAAGCTATTAATACTCAATCAATAATATATACTGCTCTCACTTAAGTTTAATTAGGACGCCATCAGATAACAGAGTAGGTAATTGTAAACGGAAACTGTTGAGTAATGAGATCACGTTAAATTTTTTATAGACTTTATGAGATCTCGTTAAACTTATTAGAGACTATGAAATCAATTTAAACTTTTTACAGATTTTATGAGATCTCGTTAAACTTATTACAGACTATGAAATCACGTTAAACTTTTTACAGATTTTATGAGATCTCGTTAAACTTATTACAGACTATGAAATCACGTTAAACTTTTTACAGATTTTATGAGATCTCGTTAAACTTATTACAGACTAGCTGATCAAGCGAACTTCGTATCGCCATAAAAATATGGGTGGAAGAGGGGTGAAAATTAATGGTTTTTTGTGTTTTTAATATTACGATACATATTTAACGTAGTTTTTATTTCTTCAGACGATTTAATAATTATTTTGTACAAAAATCGGTTATTATGATTAAACCATGATAGCTATATGTTCTTGCGGACTTTTTTGTAGGTCTTAATGGGATCTACAAACCCGTAGTACATCATTTTGTTCTATTGTCAATAGTTTTTGCAGCGCACGCAAAAATAGGTTTTCGATTTTACACCTTGTGTTACAAAATAGCAATTTTATTGCGGATCCCTAATTTCGAAAATAAATATAACTTATAGCCTTCCTCGATAAATGGACTCTACCCAACACTGAAAGAATCATTCAAATCGGACCAGTAGTTCCAGAGATTAGCGCGTCCAAACAAACAAACAAACTCTGCAGCTTTATAATATTAAGTATAGACTATGAAATCACGTTAAACTTTTTACAGATTTTATGAGATCTCGTTAAACTTTTTACAGACTTAATGAGATCTCGTTAAAGTTATTACAGACTTTATGATGATATGTATATGAATATAAACTGTTAAATACCTAAGTCACGGTAATATTATTACCGTGCCTAAGTGTTCATGAAAATTTACAAAGTTTGCGTTCTTGCGGGTAGCCATGTGCGCTGGTGGAATCACACTACGATTCTAGCGGAAATCCCTTTAGAATTTCAGCTATGCCTCTTCTAGGAGAATTGAAAACTCAGTTGGGAACTAAACGATACAGCTACCTAGTAAATGAAGATATAAAATGAAACAAAAAAAAAACGCATAACTGTATTTATAGTAGCAGGAATCGTAGTATGACTGCTATCGATATCTACTTTGAAAACAAAATCTGAAGTTACTATTTTGACCTTTATACTAAACTAGTGGCCCGCCCTCGCTTCGCTTCGGGGTAGAATTGATCAAAATCCTTTCTTAGCGGATGCCTACGTCTTAACATCTACCTGCATGCCAAATTTCAGCCCGATCCGTCCAGTGGTTTGGGCTGTGCGTTGATAGATCACTATGTCAGTCAGTCACCTTTGAGTTTTATATAAGTATATAGATAGATTATATAAATTAATTAGTAGGATAACCCAATAAATAAAGTCTTTTTTAAATTGTTGTTATCGACAATAAAATTAATTAGGTATAAAAATTACAAGAGAAACTTTATTATTGTAAGATGTCAGCCTAGACATTATCTTCTATACTTATAATAAATCTGTAGAGAGTTCAATTCTGTACATGAACTATATTTTCAAAATAACTATGGGGGGGTGATTAGTAATCGATACTGATACCAAAAATGCAATCAGTAAAATTTTTGTCTGTCTGTCTGTCTGTGTGTATGTTCCTTATAGAAACAAAAACTACTCGACGGATTTTAACGAAACTTGGTACAAATATTCTTCATACTCCTGGGCAGGTTATAGTATACTTTTCATCACGCTACAATCAATAGGAGCAGAGTAGTGAAGGGAAATGTTGGGAAAACGGGAGAAGTCACTCCATTTTTTAAAGCTTCCGTCGCGTGTGCAACCTTTATGGTTAAAGTTACATAGAAATCATGCATAACGGAAATATTCTACATAAAATTGTCTAAAAAATATCCCGCAACAGCATATGTCTATCTTTTATGGTTGACTCACAATAACACGTGTAACTCCTGATAGCTTAGCAGTTCGGAGCATTCTGATTATATTTGTTTACTCTTACGTTTATAATACTCTCACTCATCCCTAATTTAAAAAAGTTAACATTATTACCTATTCAATAAAAAAAGAATCATAGAAAAAGAATTAAATAAATAAATTCATTGTGTACAATACACGCCTGAGAACAAAAACTATAGTCTACACTACAGCTCTACACCGAAGCGAAGCGAGGGCGGGCCACTAGTCATCAATAAAAAGTTAATGATACTTTCTAAAGAACAAAAACATGTCGGGCCACACATTAAAACGACAAATCGGAACGTAACAGCTCACAAAGAGTGGTATGGCCGGCATCTCCATGGTTTTTAGCTCGCGAATAAAACATGACTTCTCCTCAAGTATGCCAAGCATACGCTGGGAAAAAGCTTGGAAAGTGACCCCATGGAATAATTAAACAATCCATCTTTAGTTGCGCGTACGCACCGATTGCGAATTGGCGAAGATCCGTGGGCGTGTTTCGAAATGCAGTTAAGTGGTTGCAATTAATAGTGCAGTTATCATTTTGTATTTGTTAATTTCATTTGCGCGCAGTGTTGCTAGGTCCGATTTCAAAAAATCGGGAGGCGTTACAGAAGAAAACAGTAGATGTATGGAAAGAGCTACAAGAAAAACAGTAGATCCAGAGGCGTACTTTTTCCGATTTGCGATCCGATCCGATCAAATCAAGATAAAGACCTGTAACGAATATGTTGTACCGCCCCCGCTGTTTTTTTTTATACAATAACATTTATTTTAAAATTAATAAGGTTACCTACAGAGATGGCCGAAAACGCAACTCAACATGCAATTTAAAAAAGAAAATTGTATTCTAAGAAAAACAGGAGATTCATGTAGAAAAACAGTAGAACAGGAGAAATTTCAGAAAAACAGGAGATCTCCTGTAAAATCCGGAGACCTGGCAACACTGTTTGCGCGCGGCGTGAACGAATCGAATGAGTCGGCTAAAACTAAGGTACTTGCATTTACTATGTTCCATCATCATCATCATCATCATCAGCCTATTAATATCCCCACTGCTGGGGCACAGGCCTTCCCAGTGGATGGAATAGGGAGATTGGGCCATGAGCCACCACGCGGGCCCAGTGCGGATTGGTGGGTGCTAACGACTGCAGATGCAGCCGGGACCAACGGCTTAACGTGCCTTCCAAAGCACGGAGGAGCTCGAGATAGTAATTTTTGGTCACCCATCACTTTAGTTACTATGTTCCATGTTCGTTCAAAATTAAATCTCAAACGATAAAATTCATATCCAGTAAATAAAAAGCTCCTGTGCTCGAGCTCACATATTGTTTATTCTACGGGACAGAACAAAATGCCGGGAAAAGCGTTTTATGCGAATGAACCTCCTTGGGATAAACATTCTAGGCCAGTCATTAAAGCCGGAAATAATTAGTAACTTGCTGAAAATTTGAGGGTTTTCGAAAAAAGGTAAAAAAACCGACCGGGTGATTTTGTAGCGTTCTGGGGTATACCGAAAGGGTTGAAAAGGGGTGAAAAGTGTTTTTTGTTAATAAAGTTGCCAAAATAATTAGTAACGCGCTGCAAATTTAGAATAAGGTTGTTTTTAGCGTTTTCTAACGTGTATTAAATTTGCAGCGTTTTGCAATATACGGGACATTGTTTATTATTTAAAATAACAATGAAATTTGTTAATAACAAGGGCAAAAAAAAATAGTAACACGCTGCAAATTTGGAATTAAGTTGTTGTTATCAATTTGTAACATCTATTAAATTTGCAGCGGTTTGCTTTACGGAACATGTTCCGTATGTTGCAATTTTATTAACAAAAACACTTTTCACCCCTTTTCAACCCTTTCCGTATACCCCAGAACGCTGCAAAATCACCCGGTAAGTTTTTTTACCTTCTCTCGAAAACCCTCAAATTTTCAGCAAGTTACTAATTATTTCCGGGTTTAAGACTTTAATGACTGGTCTATTCATGGAACCACAGAACACATTAAGAGGTTACAAGGGCCATGAAGGGTGGGGCTAGCGCGCCACAGTTATGTGTCAGCGAATGCTATGCTCATATCTTGACCAAAACTTGGTTCTGATTGCGTCGTTTCTCACACCCGGGAGCGCTGATAGGTTGGATGATTGATGTCGCGTCGTTTGATTGGCTATTATCCATTAGGTGGAAGTTTCCCGTACAAACGGTTGATTATCACCCTTCTAACCTCTTTTTGTGTTCTGTGCGTGGAACTTACCTATATTCCGTGCGAAATTCAAGAAAATGTTAACTAAAATTTTTTTAAACTAGCAAACCCGGCGAACACCGTTTCGCCACCGGATGGCTTCGTTTTATGTAACATTTCGTTTGGTGATTAAAAGATTTTTTTTTTTAATTTTTCCTGAATTTTCTTTGCTATAAACCTCACGGAGCCCGAGACCTTTCCAACCAATGTAAAACCGTGGAAATCGGTTCGTGCGTTCTGGAGTTATAGCGTCAGGAAGGAAAACCCGACTTATTTTTATAAAGTAGATGAGAGTTTTAAGTTGTAGCCAGGCAGGAATCCTTTTAACTTATTTCCGCTTTTCTAATTGGGTATAGCAGTTGTCTTTAAAGCAAAAAGATGTGGTTTCGATTCCCGAATGATCCTAGTGGTAAGTATAATTTGCATTAAAGAAATGCTGTTTTAGACATTATTAAAATTTATACATTTGTTATAATTGAAAGCATAATTTATAATGAAATAAGATGTTTTAAACCTGTCTTTGCATTTAAATAAACGTAAATATGGATATACGAATAAACTTATGGCCTTCAAACACAATCGCAAGATGTTTCCGCCGGTATGACTTGATTCGGGTCATGCGTCAAGGGTTGCCAGTCACATCTTTAAAATAAGTCGTAACAGTAAGATTCTTGAATATAAATCCTATGAATTTTAGATTATCTGAAATGTTTTAATAATCATTTTTAGTTTTGCAATTTTGTATATAAATATACCTAGTTTTGTTTTGAGGATCATTACTAGGTCAGCAAATCAACTCAACAGTAGATCTAATAAGCTTTTTAATTAATATACTTTTTAGATGATCGAATTCGGTTCATTCGTTGCGATTTTATAACTCATTTAATGGTAGCCAATATTCACCGGCGGCCGAAACGTGTGACGTCATAGAGCTCGATCGTGGTTCACTCCGGTCGAACTTTAGTAGCGTCACGCGGCCAGCCGAAAATTCGTTTAGTAATTTGGTTATTACTACGTCAATATTTGTCGTAGAACAAAAATTGAAAATCGTTATGGATCCTCATTGAATATTCTTTTAGATAGTCAAATATATTTATTTTTGTGTGACTATTTTTTTGGTTGTTATTTCTTGAGAGTCTTTAAAACAACTTTAAATAAGTATTTTCCTTGTGTTTTTTTTCCGCCAGACGAAAAAAGAAAAAAAATTACAAACAGTTACCAATACAAAGAATTATCACCACTTTTGTATAAAACCGGTTCCAACGGAAGACCAGCGCCGATGGCAACATCAGCACTATGGTGAGTTGGGACCGATTTGAGACAAATTTTTATTGTTTTTGTTTTATTTTTTATATAAATATTGTTTTTATGCCTCAAATAAAGTTAATTTTATTTTCCCTTTTTTTCTTTTCTGATCGTTTTGTTTGATTGATTTTTATTTTATGTTATAGGAGGGGCATACGAGCAACGGCTCACGTGATGGTAAGTGATCACCGTCGCCCATGGGCAACACCAGGAGTATCACAAATGCGATGCCGGCCTTTAAGGAAGGAGTACGCTCTTTTTTTGAAGGTTTTTGGGTTGTATTGGTCCGGAAATACTGCTGGCGACAATAGATTCCACAGTTTTACTTAAGATTTCTTTCTTTATTTCGTTTGAAAAGTTACCCATACAAAACTTGACAACCCTGCACCCGCCCGTCAATGGGCGGATACGATTCACCAAACAGATGCATATAAATCCCTGTTTCAAGTGGTGCCTGCACTCGAGTACTTTTGCACACAATGAAATTATTGTAAACTACTTTTCTCCGTTATGTTCCGAACAGCGCCATCTACACTCGGAAATTAAACGACAAGAGCCCATACATATAATTCGGTGAAGTTTTTATAATTATAAATAAAAGTGTTTCGAAGGTAGCTCGACAAAATTAAATAAAAAATCAGCATTCCGACGATGCAGACCTAAAAAGGCTGCGAAACGTCAATAAATAAATAAAGTTTCGTGCATTAACCCGTTACAACAAGTTTTATTTAATGAATGATGTGCGTGGAAACAAATAGTGTTTATAATTTTTCAAGACATTTGCTCAAAAAATGCGTTTACTGAGGTTGTATACAAAGTCCGAAAGTTCAAAATTACGCGCCATACAAAGGAGCGTGCTGTCAAAATTTTACCGCACGCTCCCAAACATGGCACCGTGAGTATTTTTTACGTTTTTTTTAAATTCGGTCGAACCTCCTTGGAAGTGCTTTTAATCTATACTAAAAGAGACGAAAAATGTAGTTCTGATTTTTACCACACGCACGTGGCGCCATTTGGAAATGCACGCCATTTTGTTATAAGAAAAACTTTGCTTCATTACTTAAATTATATATACTTTTCGTACCACTTGCTCAAAAAAGTGACATTCTATGCCACAAAAAGCGAACATAACAATAGTAATTTTTAATCTGTTAAAAACAGGGAAAGAAAATTGTTCTGAATTTCATTCATCCCCTAGGGAGAATGTGATTTAAATTTGGAATACTTACCGAAATTTATACTGAACTACGTCTGTGTTTACACCATTGAGTTTGTATATAAAGCATTATACTTTTTTTTGAAAAAGGAATACGCATATCTCATATTTTTATTGTGCTAATTTTTTCGCAAATGGTACGAAAAGTAGAGTATTTTCTTCGGTGATAAAGATGTCTTAGTCTTGGGTGAACTTAACACCCTCGCTACGCTCGGGAGTAAACCTCGAGTCCTTCGTTTCGCTCGCGATTTAAATCGTCACCCGCGACAGAAGACACTGCTTTATTCCCTTGGTTAATAATCTACTATTTCTCGTATTGGTGTTGAAAAACGTTGTATGACATTAGTGCGGATTGGTTTTTACAAATTCGTGGTGACTATGGTAAGCCATTCTTCTACTCCTTTGTAATAACAAACCAACTTACCGCACTAATATCATAAACAAACTATTATCGACTGTTTTGTATTTTTCGATTTATATAGCTGTGCCCAAACTGTGTTCGAGAATAACACATAAATAAAGAAACACTTATGTATTATAACATGAAATCACAATAAAGTTTCAGCCTTCGCCGAGTTACCCTGACACACACACACACACATACACACACACACACACAAACACACACACACACTCACACACACACACACACACACACATATATAGTCATGTGACGCTCATAAAGCATTTCCCTTTCATTCGTTTCATAATGACATAATACTACTGAAATCATTCTGCCGCATTTTGCGGGGGGAATAATATGCACCCAAATGCAGTCCAACATACTTTTTCAAAAAGTTTTTTTTTTATAAATATTTCCAAACCACACCAATTAGCCTAGTCCTAAAGTAAGCACTGTAAGGCTTGTGTTATGGGATCTAGGGTAACGGACAGAATACATATACAGTACATATATAAGTATATTTATATAGAAATACATATTAAACATCCGTGACTGGAGTACAAATGCTCGTATTCATCACACAAACATCTGCCCCCACCGGGATTCGAACACGGGACCTGTCGAGTCGGCGACACCATGAAACCCGGCGTACAAACCACTCGGCCACGGAGGTCGTCAAATTACGATCAAGTCGTCAAATTGTAATTACGACACACACATAAATTATGACAAGCGCTGCATTGTCCTGTCTACATACACCTTCCTCTTCCCTATGGGCAATGACCCATAGGGAAGAGGAAGGGGCTCACTACTGATGGAGCACAGGACTTCCCTATTAAAGGGTTGATGTTGATGGTGAATACTCACCACCACCCATTCACACGTACAAATACACACACACACACACAAACATACACACTCTCGACATAAACACACACACACTCGATATAAACACACACACATAAATATACATAAGACTTTCGTATTTTTATTTTAAAACCATGTAAAAATTCAAAGATTTATTATTCTTTGATATATGTGCTTACATTTATAGTCCTTTTATAGTTATATAGTATTTATAAGTCCCTTTTTTTTTGTTTAATCATAAAGATCGATAAGCAAACTGTAATTTTAGGTATGGAGGAGCGGAGTCACCTGTCACAGGCTTTATTTGCTTAAAAGGTGGCTTCAATCATGAGTATATAATGTAACTAAAATAAATGTTAAAGAAAATAAAATTTATTATTATTAACTAGCAAACCTGTGAACCAAATGTTCAACAAAAAAAAAAAAAAAAAAGTGAGTGTGACTTCTCGAAAACCGGAAGTGCTACGTTACTCACATCCGGTTTGTAGTCTTATCAGACTATTCTCAACTTATAACTTAAACATTCTCTACATCTATCTCTTACGGTTTGGCCGCTGAAACAGCACCACGGACGGACGGACGGACTTGTCTAATAGATAAGAGATACTAATACAAAATATTCCTAGCGTGCTCATCTTAGTCCTCGCAAGATCTACAGATGTCCGTGATGGTGGGGTCTATGGTTTTGTAGTTACTTACGTAATTACTAATAATTAAGACCTTCATTATTATTATAAACAAAGGTTCTTTATAAGTCCCGCTGATGGAAGCGCCAACTCGACAGCCGCTTTGATGTGCCGGCGACCTACATATTGAGTAATTATCATTATCAGTTACGGCTACAGATGTGATTGAAAAGGCACGCGTAGGAGTTCTAAGAAACGGGCCACGTTGAAAACAGCAGCACTATTCTATAAGAATTACAACGTTGTAGCATTTTCGTTACCAATCTCCTATAATAAGCAGGCAACATTGACATTATAGCTATTAACGGGATTGTTACCATGTACCTTGTTTTTTTGAAGTTATAATTCTTTAGGCGCGTTATGAAAAAATGATGAGAGTGAAATTTTAAGATGCGCGCGCATCACTGCAACACAAAATTTTAACAGCATGAAGTTGGTCGCTTTAGCGACCAACTTCATGCGTTACATTTTGTGTTTACCACACATTAAGAAAATCTACCAACAAAATAGAAATAGAATCTCTATTTAGTGGGTGCTAACGACTGCATTGTGAAGGCCTATCAAAAGTATTTATTAATCTGGAACAACGGAACCAAAGCGCGATTCAGGAGACTACAGCGCCATCTCTTGACCATTGGTGTAGTAGAACAAAACCACATCTTTATTTTTTGTAATAAAGTAACAGTTATAGGTATTCATATTTATAATATATATCCACATGTTTCTAGTTTGTATATTCGGAATACGTGTTTGAGTTTCATACAAGTGCAAATCACATATGTTCTAATAAATTATATTCAGTAGCGATTTTAATTGAATATTTTGATTATTTATTTATTTTTTCAAATTAAAACTGAACTTTATTGACTGTGTCCTTTTCCAGACTTTTTATTAATTTATTGTAATTAATTATTTGCATGCAATTAAAAACTAATTTTAAACGATGCCAAAGAAGGATAACTTCTCACGCGCCTACATAAGTACACGCACCCATTTTTTTTTATGAGTCTTTAACCGATTCGGGTCCTAATCAATGGATTGAGTTCCGTAATCTACAAATCATCTCGACAGAACGCCACTACATACCAAGATTGGTCAGGGAAGCGATTGAAATAACCAAACACAAGAATTTCAATCGTGAGGATGGGTTTAAATTGTCAAGTGTCTGGAATCCAGTGGTTCGTATATATGCAAAAACCGCAAAAATAAAAAAAAAGGTAAATTTAAAAAATCAAATAACCCGACTGCTTAATTATACTTCAAATAAAAACTTAAAAGAAAAAAACAAGTCCAGTAGTCTATAATTCTGTTAATAAGGAACAAATCTACTTTAAAAGTCGGGTCCCATTTTAGATATTCAAGAATACATAGGGCTGCCATCTCTAAAATGTGGCAACCAGGATAAGAAGCGTGATAACCCCGGATTTTGAAGCCCAGAACCCGGACAGACCAATAAAAAAACAGCTAAAAATGTCACAAATCAACTTTTTTATGTTGATCTAGGCAAAAGAGCTAGCGGTCTACCTCATAATAAGTGGTCACTGCTGCCCATGGACACTTGCAGCACCTAGGGCCACTCATGCGTTGCCGTAAATTTTTAAATCCGGACTACAAATAAAACCCCGCCCGGACGCTCCCCGGACGCCCCGTAAACTAGGACAAATCCGGGGAAACCCGGACGGATGGCAGCCCTAAGAATACATAATATTTTTCAATAATTTTTCATAATATTTTTTTAATAATTATACTTACTGCTGCTGCGGTATATTTATTTACAACAACATTCTGCTACATCGTGAATGTGTACAAGAAAATGGTAATCAAAAAGAAATGGAAAAGAAGAAGTTGGTGGATGTTTTTGGGTGCCCATAGCAAACTAAGCGCGCGCCCAATGTGTAGACACGACGGCCATCACTCCGCCACAACCCCTTGATCTATTAATAAAAACTAACACCATACGGATCTTGCGTCAAATCGTGGACCATCGTTCCAATACCTACCAAGGTAAATAAAAACCCCTGCTCTACACGTTGGCCATAGGTATTGGCCATAACCATTCGCCACAATGTTGGCCAACGTACAGCAGGCATAAACGAAGCACGTAAGGCTTTTATGGCCATAGAAGTCCCCCCACGGGTGTGCTTTAGTCAGTAAGAGTCGGCTATACGGTTTTCATGATGGATTTCACACCCGCTTTCCCGCCTGGGAGGAAAAAGTCATGTATATATGTGTGTATATATGTGTATATATATGTGTGTGTACAATATATACATGTATATACATATAGATATTTCATTTACTAGCTATAAGAGAAAGAGAGAAAGAAAATTTGCGCGCGCACTGCATTCTTTTGCTTATACCCCCCACTCAACTCCCGTTCGCCTCGCCTAATCACACTGTTCGTAACGCGTAACGCGTTCGCCAGCTTACCCCCCAAGTCAAGCGTGCCTAAAGAAGCTTCACTTCAATAATGTATTAAACCCGAGTATAGTATACTTAGATTGATGTACCTCTCTACAAGAGCAGTTTTAAATGGTGAGGTGATTGCGCTGGCGCGGTAACTGCTTAAGCAGTGATTCATTAACGTAGATATCCTAAGCGATAATGTAATTAACGTTTAACCGCATAATTATTTAGAGACTATTGTTTACAGACCATCTTGGGATCAACCTACGCCAAATGTGACGTCACTGAGGCAACAAATTATATTTATTGTTGTGCGATACATCGATTTCTGTGTTGAATACAAATTGAATTTTATGAAAATGATTTAATTTAGTTTTGTTATAAAACGATTTAAAATTATCTTAACCGTGAGCCTATAATTTTCCCCATTACTGGAGCACAGACCTTCTTTATAATATCGGACGGTTCAAAAGAACTTTCAATTTGTGAACTTGAATAAAATATAATTTCATTTCATTTTATATGGATCAAATATTAATGTCCCCACTGCTGAGGTACATGGAGTACAAGAATTGGACCATGACGCACCACACGGGCCTAGTGCCGATCGGTAGGTGCTAACGACTGCTGATGCAACCGGGACCAACGGCTTAACGTGCCTTCCTAAGCACGGGGAAACTCGAGATATTTTTGGTCACCCATCCAATGAGCGACCACTGTGAAAGTTGCTTAACTTCAACGATCGTAACCGAACGCGCTAACCACTTGCGCCATCTAGCTCTTCGAGTAAATATTACAGTTTAATTAATTTATAATAATAATAAAGAAACAAATATAGTCAAATGTGACTTAGTATAAGTTGTTGTAATATTATTTTTAGTTTCACGACTTTTCATGATTCTGTTTAGTGTGCGTTGCAGAGGAGTTTAATACAAAGAACACTGAATGGTGCGAATTGATCTCTACAAAGTTTTATATTAGTTTAATACTAAGAAAGAATACTCGTTAGTCTCGATACCTTTCCGAGTTGATATGTCTACTGCGGCCATAATACAATACAACACCCATTTGACAACCTAATTCTTGCGGTGTTAACATCGTAAAATTTGTAAGGCACTTTTTACAAGTCATAAAATATCAATAAACCAGCGCCTCGATGCCATCAAATGAATGTGAACGGTACCACTGTATATGTAGATTAATCGCTTTAGCTAATATTTCCTAAAGTGTTTTTTGATGCTGCAATAAAACATAGACCGGTGCTCATATAAATGTATGTGAATCGCTTATTTTATCAAACGATTGGAAATATGGTGTAGATAATAGTAATATAAGTTATTTACGGGTTTGTTACCATATACCTTGTTTTTAGCGAGTTTCCGATATTTCGGCACTGTTGCAAGCGCCATGATCATGGATGGCGCTTGCAACAGTGCCGAAATATAAGGTACCTACATGGTAACGCGTTATAACAAACAGGAAATATATACAAGGTGCATGGTAACAATCCCGTAAATAACTTATATTACTATTATGGACAGATGGCGCTGCTAGCCATGTAAACATCGGCTGCGTACAAAAGTTTAATTTAAAAATACAAAAACAAGTGATTTCAATCAAGTAAAGTAATAATTATTTAAAAGTGAGCATAAATTGTACCGTTTATTGTTTGTGGAAGTTTTCATACGGTAACTTCGACATAAAAGTGAAAAAACTGCAACAGTGAAAATGTGTGATAAGTGCAAAGTTTGTACAGATAATAAACCAAAATAAACGAAAATAACTAATGCAAGCGTTAAAAGGATTCACACTTATGGGTGGATAACTTATTAGAATAGACATTGAAACAGTTTTGTGAAGTTAAAACATAAACGCTATTTGTGAAGAAGGTAGTTTAACTTCCAGTATCGGTTTCAAATCAATCGTCACTAACGGACTTAACAAACGTAATATAACACATGAACTGATACTAAATTTCGTCAATAGTCTTCAAGTCTAGTTGGAACAGTGGATAAGGCATTGCGCCGACACCCAGAGATCGACTGTTCAAATCCTCAGCGAACCAATACATTTTTTTAAAAGGAATTGTTTTTCATTATAATATTCTACATATTTGTAAAATGAATTCCGAGAACATTACATACCGCAGACGAAGATCAATTTCTCCGAGTGAAAGAACTAGTGAAGATGACAAATTAAGCGATTCACCACTAGATGGCACTGCGAGTAGCGTACCAAATATCTCATTAGATGGCGATAGTGATGAAAACGAACAAATACAGACATTAAAAAAACAGATAGACAAACTAAATATTGATTTGGCGTTGGCTAAGGAAGAAATAAATAACCTGTCATTGGAAAATAGAAATCTAAAAACGGTTTTACAAGAAAAAAACTCAAATGAAAGTACTAAAAAAACAAATGGCCAAAGTAATAAAACCATTAATATTTCCTCTACTCCAAGAAGGGCAAGCAGTAATATTTTTTCACCGCAATCATCGGATATAATTATAGACAAAATAGAAAAGGAGAAACAAACTCACAAAAAAAATTGTAATGATACAGCCGTGATAAGCAAGCGAATCAGACCTAGTAAACATTTTTCTAAAAAAATTTGCTTTGTTAGTAGCAATAATAAGAACAGAATACTGGATATCGCAGAGACTTCTTTCCAAGATCATCGCATATTTCATTATATAACACCGAATTGTGGTATCCAGAAGATGATTGAAAACCTAGAAAATAAATTAACAGAGTACACAATGGAAGACTATTGTATCATATTAATCGGTGAAGAAGATTTCTTAACCACTCTTAATTATTTTGAAATTGTTATGCAATTGCGACAGACATTACAAAATCTAAATCATACTAATATTATATTATGTGCTCCAACTTATAGATGTAACGAATACTCTAAAATGTTTAACTGTAGAATTGAAACATTTAACAATATATTAAGTTTTGACATATTTTCGCATAAATACGCTTATATTTTGGACTCTAATTTAGAATTATCTTACGATTATGACATGTTTTCACACAATGGTAAATTGAATAATAAAGGCATGGAAAATATATTTGACAATTTAAAAAAAAATAATTTTTGACATTGAAATTTACAATAGCAGGGATGTAATTTGTCAGAGCGAGGCCATGCAAACACGATCAGCTACAAATAACAATTTTTTTCTCTCCTAAAAATCTGTACTTCTCTAGAATTACTTTAAATATTTTACATCAAAATATAGCTGGATTATTAAGCAAGTCTGATTCACTTGTTGTCTGTTTAGAGGAACTATCTGAAAAGAATGTAAATGTTGACGTAGTGTGTGTAACGGAGCACTTTATTATGGCCGGCTATGAAAAATTTCTATCCGTCTCCAATTACCAGTTAGCTTCCCACTTTAGCAGAAAAAACTCTAAGCGAGGCGGAGTTTGTATTTTAATTAAAAAATGCCATCAATGGAAGGCATTACCCAAGGTAGCAGAGCTTTCATTGCCGGGTATATTCGAGTGTTGTGCGATGGAATTGGTACTCCATAGGACTGCAATAGTATGCATCTATAGGGTTCCTAAAGCGGCACATGTGAATGTTTTTTTCTCCAAGATGGACCAATTACTATCGCTCCTAAGTAGGAAAAAATTCAGTAATATTATAATAGCGGGTGATTTTAATATCGATGTTTTAAAAAGAAACAGTATGACATTAGAGTTTCAATGTCTACTTTTGAATTATAATCTTAAATTGGCGTTGAAAGAGCCGACTAGATTGATAAGTAAAACGTGTATTGATAATTTTGCTCATAACTTCCCAAAGACTTGCAGGACGGAGGTGCTAGAGTTAGCTTTATCTGATCATACCGCACAACTATTAACTTGTCCAGTAAAAAATGTACCTGTAATTAAATTTTGGCGTAAGAAATATAGAGATTTTTGCATCGAAAATATTTCAAAATTTAGGGATTGCCTCATGAGGTTATCGTTCTCAGAAGTATACGACACAGATGATCCAAATGCTGCATTTTCTACCTTCATGGATTATTTTAAGTTGTTTTATGATCTTTGCTTTCCATTTAAATTAATTACCATATTCGTTACAAGGAAACCTAAATGGGTCTCCAAGGGTGTTAGATTATGTAGTAAGAAAAAAAGACGCCTACTATGGAATTACAGACTTAAGCCAACAAAAACTAATAAAGAGATATTCATTAAATATAACAAATTGTATAAGAAAATCATTCGACTCACGCAGCGTGCACAGAACGATTTTCTTATAAAAAATTCTAAAAATAAATCTAAATCTACTTGGTCAATTATAAATAACACCAGGCTTAATATCCCTAAAGATCATATCTTAGAAATCAGTGACAACGACGAAATGATTTGTAATCCAGAACAAATAGCTAATAATTTTAATAATTACTTCATTAACAGAATAACTCCAGCATCGGTCTCTAGTACATATGGAACCTCCACCTTAGAAAATACAAGAGATTCTTTTTTTATGGCACCTAGTGTACCAAAAGATATTCTACTCATTATAAAGAACTTGAAAAACACTAATAGCGAGGGATATGATGGCATATCGACTAAGATAGTTAAGTCAGTTGGAGATCTGATAAGTGGACATTTAAGTTTTATTATTAATTTGAGCATTCTTTCTGGTATATATCCAGACATGCTTAAAACATCTATAGTTAAACCATTGTTCAAGAAAGGAAACAGATTATTGATGAATAACTATAGACCGATTGCTCTTAATCCAGTTATGTCGAAAATTTACGAAAAATATATCTATAAAGAAATGTATACGTATTTGGAACGAAAAAATATTTTTTGCCAAGAACAAAATGGTTTTCGTCAAAATAAAAATATTAACAAAGCTTTATTTGAATTTCTAAATAATGTAATATCTAATATGGACAAAAGAAACCCTATTTCTGCAATATATTGTGACATGACACAAGCTTTTGACCACGTAAAACATGACATTTTATTAAAAAAACTTGACGCATATGGCATTAGGGGAAATATATTGAAACTAATTGAAAGTTATTTAGTCGATAGAAAACAGTATACTGTCATCTCACAAATTAATCCTAAATCTGGTTTGGAAGAACATTACTGCTCAGAAACGCGCATAGTTAAATATGGAGTGCCTCAAGGGAGTACGTTGGGTCCATTGTTTTTCAATGTTTATATAAATGACCTACCTAAATCAGTGAATTGTCCAATTACTCTTTTTGCTGACGACAGTACTTTGACTATTCCGTGTAACGATCCTGACATTTATGAATATGACATTAAAAATTCTTTGACATCAGTTATTTCGTGGTTAGATAATAATAATTTAAAAATAAATCTTGAAAAGACCCAATTAATGACATTTAAGCAACGGATAAATAATGATCGACCTCTAAAAATTGATTATCAGAATTTTGACATATGCGAAGTAGAAAGTGCCAAATTTCTAGGTATTATGATTGATTGTAGATTAAATTGGAAATCTCATATAGAATACCTTAGTAAGAAAGTCAGTAGTGCGGCCTATGCGTTATTTAAATTGTCTTCTTTATTGAACACAGATGCCCTGCTTACCGCATATCATGGTCTATCTGCGTCAATTCTGAGATACGGTATTATCTTCTGGGGGAATTCTACTGATAAAGACACAGCATTTAAAATGCAAAAAAGATGCATAAGAGCAATGTTTGGTTTAAAAATAACGGACAGCTGTAAACCGTATTTCTTAAAACATAAAATTCTGACACTTCCGTCTATGTACATTTTTGAGGTTTTACTATTTGTAAAAGATAACATGCATCTTTTCGTTAGAATGGCAGATGTTATAGATCGCAATAGACGCGATAATAGTAGGTTGTGCATGCCAAACTCGAGAACAGCTCTTATGGGAAAAAACATATTCTGCATGGCCCCTCGAATATATAATAAACTCCCGACATATATAAAAGAATTAAATTTTAATTTATATAAGAAGAAAATTAAAAATATATTATTAGATAAATGTTATTATGATGTATCGGAATTTTTAAATGACAAATTTTGAATTATAATTATGTTTTATTATTATTATTTCTATTTTGTGATTAATTTTGACATTTTATTATTGAATTGGAATCATTTGAATTTGACATGTTTTATTATTGACATATTTTGACAAATTTTGAATTGTAATTATGTTTTTATTATTATTATTTCTATTTTTTTATTAATTTTGACATTTTTTTTATTGAATTGGAATAATTTGAATTTGACATGTTTTATTATTGAATATTAAGATTTTTGACTTAGAATTTAAATAACTTAATGAATTTGTATGCCCATAGCGGCACGACATGTTATGCACCCATAAAATCATAACATCTTACTTACACATGTTGTTCAAATAAATATTTTCTTTCTTTCTTTCTTTCTTTCTTTCTAACTTATATTACTATAATGTTAGTGACCATGAAAGTTTAAAACAATATTATGGTGTAGATAATGTGTGTAGGGAGGAGCTCGATGGCGCAGGTAGGCCCCTCTTTTCTAGTGGGCACTTTGGGCAAGTGCCCAGTGCCCCGCGATCGGTAGGGGCCCCCCTCAGATCAAATACAATGTCCCTAGTCCCTAGTCTGTTAAATCACAAAACGGGGGTTATAGGGGCCCCATTATTCTATTCCGATTTGTGAAAAAACGTAATAGTTTTTTTCATTATTTTTTTTATTCACATGTAAATGCCAGAATTTTTGATCTTTATCTCAACAGGAAATAATTTTCTATTCACACTTTATTATGGACAGACGATGTCACAGGCCGCAGCTGGAAAACGAATGAAACCGGAAATATGTCTTGAATAAAACACGTATATCCAGGGCTTGTAACCGGTTTCAAAAATACCGGTAAATAAAGGTTAATACCGGTTTTTGGTAAAGGTTTCGTTCGGAGCGCGTCCGAAATAAAAGCGGTACCCAAAACCTTAATAAACCGGTTTAATCCAGAGCGACACGTGCACGCGTCGGCGTCGCTGGAAGTTTGTTTTGTTTGAACTAAACAAGTCACAAATTGTTAATGCTCAGAGATTGATGCATTTATTGACACGTTTACTAGTGCCTAGTGAGTCAAGTTATTCATTTTGTAGTTGTGTATTTATTTCAGCCGTCAGTAAGAGCGAAATGAAACCCTTTAAAACCGCTAAATTGATTCAAAACCTATTTGATTTCGCTTTTTAGGAAAACCGGTTTTTTCAAGGTTAAGGTAGAGTCAAACCTAAATGAAACACTCCTTATGTACTTGACTCTGATTTAGGTTTGAAAATTAACCGGTAAACAAGCCCTGCGTATATCATCCAATTCAATATAGCCTGTTCCACTATCTGTGCAGGCGAGCCTCAGTTATCGACTTATCTGTGATAAACGTCAGCCGTAATTAGCTGATGCGTGCCGAGTGGGCCATTCTGTAATATAACTCGACGTTGAGCTCGTTGGTGAGATGGAGCGCTACAAGCGCTTGGAATTCTATGTCCATGCAATATTTTCCTCATTCCTGCAATCTGGGGTCTTTTAAAAACCGTTTAAAGAGACATTTATTTATTTATTTTAAAGCTAGGTAGGCAAATGACTCTACCCCACCTGATGTTAAGCGGTGATAAAGTCCAAACGCGAAGATAGTTGGTACAGCCGCCTTGCCGGCCTGCAAAAATGCTTCTTCAAGCCTCTCAAAAAGGAACCCAGATTGTAGGAAGGAGGGAAACATTTCAAAGTCTGGTGAATGAGGAGGAGCCAGTATGGCACAATAAACTAATAAATAAATAAATAAATATTTCCAACACTCACACCAATTAGCCTAGCCCCAAAGTAAGCACTATAAGGCTTGTGTTATGGGATACTAGGGTCACGGATAGAATGCTATATGTATGTACATATATAAGTATATTTTTATAGAAATACATATTAAACATCCATGACTGGAGTACAAAAGCTCGTATTCATCACACAAACATCTGCCCCCACCGGGATATGAACCCGGAACCTCTCGAGTCGGTGACACCATGCAACCCGGCGTACAAACCACTCGGCCCACGGAGGTCGTCAGTACAAACGTACAAACTGCTGCATCAGTTATCCTAGCCTCTGGTCTTTAAAAAGTAGGCGTTTTATCTCATCGTCGACCTTTCGGTTGTTATAATTTTTAGTTAATGAAGCATGTAATTGCTCGATGTTTAAATCTTAAGAAAATATTACAAGGCAAATTAACTAGAACTGCTATTTCTTCTTTCAAATATTTAATACCTGTAAAGGTATTCATTTGACGTTGTGGGTTATCTACAATGCGAAGAGATAGAGCTGCCTTGCAGGTTAAGAAAAGCTAGAAAGAATACTACACGGCCATAAGGGCCGCGGTAGCATAATGGTCAGTGCATTCGCCCGGATAGCTAAAGGTGCGAGTTCGAGTCCCGTCTGCTGCCTGGTCCGCGTGGAATTTTTGCTAGTAATATTTTCTTTCGGTGGTTATCAAAATTGTCTTCGTCAAGTGTAACTATTTCTAAATAAGTGTAAAATATTGTGCAGTTATTTTTACATCGTTGAGACCGTCGATGTTTGCTTATAGAATAGTGATTTTGCGTGTTGGTGCTGGGTGCTATCATGCCCCTGTCACAATCACAGCCTCACACCTCGATAAGTAGTGCATCAATATCATTATACTTTCATAAAGTTGTTACATTAACTTAGGTAGGTACATTGGTGTAATAATATCTTTAAATACTATCTGTACTTCATGGTTATTATCTCTTCATAATTTCTATTAGTAACAAGACCCATCACTTTTTTAACCGACGAAAAAAGCTGAGGAGGTTCTCAAGTTGACGGGTATATATTTTTTTATGCCACCGTTGAGACTCCAAAAGGTTCTTGGTTCATTTGTGGGTCAAGGTATAATAAAATACTAAAAGATATAATTATTTATTAATTTACCTTTTAATAAGTTTAAAGTGTGTATAAAAACATATCTCCTTAAGAAAGGTTATTATACTGTTAAAGATTTAATAAATGATAAGGCACCTTGGACTTAATATAATAGACTAAGTAGTTTTACTCGTTTAATTTTAGTCGTTTAATCGCCACCTTTAAAAATAGTACCAAGCTATTTGCTAATTAACTTATTGTAAATTAATAATATTAATGTGATGAAAGTTGTGATGTCAACTTTCATGCATGCATGTTTTCAATTTTTTATGTTATCTTTCAATTGACTACACTGTATGAAACAAAACAGGGAGCAAAATAGCCCTTGCTGAGTTTCTTGCCGGTTCTTCTCAGTTCTCCCGCCGTAGATTTACGAACCGATGGCGTAGCGTTTGACTTTCACAAGAGCTTGTAACAGCCTAGACTGAATAAATGAGTTTGAGTTTATGTATGACTCATAACTTTTTACAGAGCAGTCTGATTTTGATAATTCTTTATTTTGAAAAAGGTTTACCCCTAACTCCCATATGAATTTGGAAAGTAACTACCCTAAGGGTGAGAAAATAGGGGTGATTGTTCACTCACAGATTTTGATGCCAAGTTGTATTACAAAAATATTAAATAAAACTTTTTAACAAAAAAAAAATTAAACTGCCGGAATGTAAAAAATAAGATACCTTTTTTTTATCTTTAGTTAAATTAATATTTGGAGTCGGTGCCATGCAGGTCTAATAGATCTGAGCTCCTATTTACTACCTTGGTTGGCCTGGCACTGGCACCGACTCCAAATAATATTTTGAGCAACGCTAAAAGGAGCTCGATGGCGCAAGTGGTTAGTGCGTTCGGCTGCGATCGTTGAAGTTAAGCAACTTTCGCAGTGGTCGGTCATTGGATGGGTGACCAAAAATTTACTATCTCGAGCTCCTCCGATTCGGAAGGCACGTTAAGCCGTTGGTCCCGGCTGCATCTGCAGTCGTTAGCACCCACCAATCCGCACTGGGCCCGCGCGGTGGGTCATGGCCCAATCTCCCTATTCCATCCATAGGGAAGGCCTGTGCCCCAGCAGTGGGGACATTAATAGGCTGATGATGATGATGATGAACGCTAAAAAAGGATAATTATTTTTTTACTTTAACGTTACGTTTAATTTTTTTGTTAGAAAGTTTTTGAGAAAAAATATTGGATTTCATGAAATTAATATGAGATTTACGCGCGCACGGATATGCGCTTTGCAACGGCAACTGGCTACCAAAGGTTAAATTTTTATGTTAATGTAATTAAAAATAAAAGCCAGGATTGGACAGAAAAGGCGAGTAAACACGATAGGAGCTAAGTGGTTCCGTCAGCCG
The DNA here is from genome assembly GCA_902850365.2 of Chilo suppressalis. Lineage (NCBI taxonomy): Eukaryota > Metazoa > Arthropoda > Insecta > Lepidoptera > Crambidae > Chilo > Chilo suppressalis. Next base: position 2,900,955 of record OU963896.1, on the reverse strand, counting down.
GCACAATCAGTACTGATACGCAAAAACTGAAGCGAGCAGTTCAACAGTGGTTAACGTGTTTGGTCTGCAACAGGCTATTTCAAAGCATGAAAAACGAAGCACCAGGGGGCTATTCGCCTTACGGAAATGCTATGGAAAACGCTAACGCTTTCGATTTTATTTTGTTACTAGCTGACCCAGCGAACTTCGTACCACCCTAAAAAAATAGGGTTTGTCCAGCGGACAAAATTGTGAATCTAAACCATTCTCAGATCCCCTTGAACACAAACAAAAAATTTCATCAAAATCGGTCCAGTCGTTTTAGAGAAGTTCAGTGACATACACACTCACAGAGGAATTATATATATAAAGATTTCTGACCGCCGAAGGTTTTCAAATACAACACGCTCATTTTTTTTAATCTTAAAATGTCATATTTTATTTATTAGTGTATGTATAAAAAGTCGACATTTATAAATCTGTTACATGTTTCAATAAAAAACAAAAAAAAATCAAATATGCCGTGAAATCCTTTCTCTAGCATTTACCGCATATTTACTGGCAGGTGACGTCACACGGCTCTCATTAAAACGTCAAACAGTACAAAGTAAAGGAATGTGTTTTTCTTTTGCATTGGTAATAACAATATTGTTATTACCAATGCAAAAGAAAAAAAAAGAGCGCGAGGCATTTGAAACCTCAGGCGGCTAGAAGTAACAAAATAAAATAATAAGTAAGCGTTAGCATTTTCCTAAGCATTTCGGTTAGGCGAATGTTATTAGAGAAGAGCTTATATGGCTGTGTATTTAACATATATTAAATTTAAGAATATTGGAAGCGATTTTACTATTCTGCCAAAAAAGTAGTTAATAATAAATAATAAAAATCTTTATTGGATAAATACCAGAATACAAATCATAAGGGCTCCTAAAAATATAGGATTTACCTGTGTATTAGGAGCCAGTATCTTCCAAAAAATGATACATTTACTGGGTAATTTCAGAAGCGTATAAGGCAATGTTTAGTATTTTAAAGCTAAATAGAATTAGCAAGTTATTGGCAAAATATATGGTTAATGTTTCATTTTTTTTTTTAGTTGAATAATATAATTAAAAATCACGAAATAGAAAGGTTTTTTTTGATCTGTAGTCACGTGACTGAAAACGCCTAAGATTGGCGGAGCCTAAAATGACTACACCTGCTTGTAAACAACCTGACGAAGTGAAATTCCTTTACTTTGTAATGTTTGACGTTTTAATGAGAGCCGTGTGACGTCACCTGCCAGTAAATATGCGGTATTTGCTAGACAAAGGATTTTTTCGTTTTTTACTGAAACACTTAGACGACCTCCGTGGCCGAGTGGTTTGTACGCCGGGTTTCATGGCTGTCGCCGATTCGAGAGGTCCCGGGTTCGAATCCCGGTGGGGGTAGATGTTTGTGTGATGAATACGAGCATTTGTACTCCAGTCATGGATGTTTAATATGTATTTATATAAATATACTTATATATGTACAGTATATGTATTCTATCCGTTACTCTAGCATCCCATAACACAAGCCTTATAGTGCTTACTTTGGGGCTAGGCTAATTGGTGTGAGTGTCGGAAATATTTATTTATTTACTTAACATATTTATAAATATCGACTTTACATATAGAGCCACTATAAGGGTGAGGCCGAGAATTTTGCCATATTTCTTGTCTTCCAAAGAAACCTTGTTTTTATAGAAAGTAACTTTTTTATAGATGGGCACTGTACAGATTCGGCACAGATACAAAAACAAAATGATCCAGTTTGCATGATGGTTGTTAAAGTGTTCATCATCATCAGCCTATTAATGTCCCCACTGCTGGGGCACAGGCCTTCCCTATGTATGGAAAAGGGAGATTGGGCCATGACCCACCACGCGGGCCCAGTGTAGATTGGTGGGTGTTAACGACTGCAGATGCAGCCGGGACCAACGGCTTAACGTACCTTCCGAAGCACGGAGGAGCTCGAGATAGTAAATTTTCGGTCACCTATCCAATGACCGACCACTGCGATAGTTGCTTAACTTCAACGATCGCAGCCGAACGCGCTAACCACTTGCGCCATCGAGCTGCTCTAAAGTGTTCATCATTTATTAATATTACATCAGGCAGAGCTCCGCAAGGTAATGGGGCGTCAATTCATATATCTAATATATAAAATTCTCGTGTCGCGGTGTTTGTGGTAAAACTCCTCCGAAACGGCTTTCCCGATTCTCATAAAATTTTTTGTGCATATTGGGTAGGTCTGAGAATCGGACAACGTCTATTTTTCATCCCCCTAAACTGTAAGGGTAATCCACCCCTAATTTTTTTTTTCAATTTTAGATATTTATTTTTCATTTTTTTATGATACATCATACAAAAATACATACAACCCTAAATTTTCACCCTTCTACCACCAACACCTATTTTTTTATGGCGGTACGAAATTCGCTGGGTCAGCTAGTCTATATATAAAACTCAAAGGTGACTGACTGACATAGTGATCTATCAACGCACAGCCTTAACCACTGGGTGGATCCGGCTGAAATTTGGCATGCAGGTAGATGTTATGACGTAGACATCCGCTAAGAAAGGATTTTGATCAATTCTACCCCCAAGGGGATAAAATAGGGAATTAAACTTTGTATGAAACTTTGTCAATTTTAAACCGATCGGGCTGAGACTTTGCATGCAGGTATAAGAAGAATCATAGATGAATATCATTGTGGATAATACAAGCCTGAGAACAAAAACTGTAGTCTACACTTCAGCTCTACACCGAAGCGAAGCGAGGGCGGGCCGCTAGTTTTCTTAATAAAATTAAATGCAAGTGCAGTAGAATCAAGAATGCAGTAGTCCATGTCGTGACTGGCTCGCCCCACTGGAATGTGACGGCGACGTTCACCAATAAACCAATACCACACAGTTCAGCAGGTCAGATTGTAATTATATGTTTCGAAGAGACTGCATAGCATGAATGACGAATAGTATGACCCTGGAGCTCTATTTTTGAATCACTCGTCTTGCGTCGAACGCTCGATTTCTACTAAATGAGGGCTATCGTATTTTGTCTCACCAGATGGCGCCACTGTTGAGTGAGGTCCTGAAGTGTAACTTTTGAAGTTAGTAAACACGCTCGTGATATCAAAGTTTACATTTTAATACAAAAGAATCGTATCTTAAACATAATCGCCCATGCCACAGTGTTGCGCAGTCCCGTTTTGTTCGGAAAAAAGAAGGACAATATTTTTTCTTAGCTCCGCTTTTAAATAACTGACAATCATTGACACGTAACTCTTATTCTCCATAATAAGTCTGATTTATTACCAAACTAGTGGCCCGCCCTCGCTTCGCTCCGGTGTAGAGCTGAAGTGTAGACTATAGTTTTTGTTCTCAGGCTTGTATTATACACAGTAATATTCTTCTAATATAATAGGCACGCGCCGCCAGGCCCCCCACCCGGTAGCATCGGAACCGCTATGTCCATGCATTTTAAAATCTGTAATATCTCCGAAAGTATTCATTTAAATTACATGCGCTAAAGCACAATGTCTTTAAGGTACTTAATTGGATAAGGATGAATATATTGCTGAAAATCGCTTCGTAAATAATCTTTTATTTCTCGTAAAAAGTATAGGATAAAAAATAGTTATTGTGGGTTATCCCTAAGAGATAGACATATACCATCGGGGACTTTTTTGTAGACCTTTTTAAGATGTACAATACTGTAGTACATTATTTTGATCTATCTCGTAGGGTTCAGCCAGCGTTTGCAATGTAAGCGCAAAAAATGTGTTTATTTACGACGTTACATTTAAAACCTCTAAAATAATCAGTGTTTCTCTACTATATTATGCATGTATTATACATATAAACCTTTCTCTTAAATCACTCTATCTATTAAAAAAAACCGCATGAAAATCCGTTACGTAGTTTTAAAGATCTAATCATACATAGGGACATAGGGACAGACAGCGTGAACTTTGCTTTATACTATGTAGTGATATTCACAACTATTATTTTAATTAGAAAAAAACCGCGTAGTCAACCCGCAAGCTATAACATTTGACATTTCGGAGACCTCACGCAACACAAGCGCCTCTAGCGGCGGTTTCAGACGCGATAGCCCTCATTCCATTCGACATAATAATTCCGTATTTTTGAATCGCTCGAGTGCAACGAATGGGTGAGACCACTCGCTGCATGGCGAATGGTGGAGGCGAATGATAGAATAATTGTCAATTTTTTTGTGGTATCAGACGACGATAATCTATCATTGTCATGCTTTATATGAAACGACGAAGAGTAGTAGTAATTACCGGTTTATATTATTTCTGCGTGAAATGAGTAAAATTTAGTATTTCGTATCAAACAGGTAGCACTGGTGACTAGTGATTAAAAAATGCGAAAAATCAGTATTATGCGACTTGAAAGTCGAAAGTGACTTATGTCGCATTCGACGATACTATGTCAGACGAGTGATTCAAAAATAGAGCTCCTGGAGCCTCGCGTCACCAGTGCTACCTGTTTGATACGAAATACTAAATTTCACTCATTTCAAGCAGAAAAAATAAAAGCTTTTTTAAAAAAATCTCGTTTTCGTTTCATATAAAGCATGACAATGATAGATTATCGTCGTCTTATAGCACAAAAATTTGAAAATTATTCTATCATCAGCGAGTGGTCTCACCCATTCGTTGCACTCGAGCGATTCAAAAATACGGAATTAATTATGTCGAATGAAATTTAGTAGAAATCGAGCGTTCGACGCAAAACGAGTGATTCATAAATAGAGCTCCTGGGGGTCTGCACTCTTTCTCTGAAACGAGCTTTAGGTAACGAAGTGACTTAGACATCTCATTTATCAAATTATAATTTCAATTTAGATTAATATAAGTACTTAATTGACATTGTTAGAATAATAAAATTAATAGTTAACTAAATGAAATAACATTGCATTGCAACAAGACAGAATATGGCTGAACTTAATATAATTTGTATGTTTGTACACAACACAATAACCTGTATTCGCAATAAAAATGATTTGAATTTGATTTTGAAGCTCAAACGAAATTTCATTTCGTCAATTTGAGGTTATACTTTATTTGAACGATATACTACTAAATTCGATTTTTGGTTGAGTAGTCTCAGAGGATTTAATATAATTAGAAACGAATCAGAAACCAGCTAAAATTCGTATTTTAATTTATTCTGTCGTCAGAACAAATTCACTTTCCATTACAAATGTAAATAATATAAAAATTATGACTATATAAAAACTGGTTTAACAAAGTTTAGAAATGCCGGGTCCTACTATTTAGGCAAAAAAAAAATGGTTCACTACAATCGTCTTTTTTCATTTCTGCTCAAAAAAATTGACTTTTTATATATATTTTCAATAATTTTTGAAGTCATAAAATCATGGATTACTTAAGTAAGTAAGTAATCCGTGATTTTCTATCTTTAAAGTATTCTTTTTCTTTCAGCAATTCGCACTTAGTCGCTTGTAAGGAATGCGCTATCACTATGGCCGTGACTTGGCAGGCCTATCGTCTACAGGCCCGCTATCCTAAGAAATAATATCAGTATACCCCTAGCACGAACCAGTATCGAATTCGAATAGTTTGCGAGTGCGAAATGTCATTGTCTCATGTGTACTGATTTTTAGTATGCAAATGTCAGCGCGACATTGTTGCGGTCGACCCTTAAAACGACAATTAAAGCTATTTTTTGTTAAGTAATATAATTAGGTACACAAAACTATATATTTTTGGAATCTCTATAAAATAATCTACAAAACCATCTGAGTTTTAGTTAGTTAGAATTATAAAACTATGAATGTAAAGGCGATATATTTTGAAATATTTTATTGATCATAAAATAATCATAAATCATAATAAACGGGTTAAATTGCTACCACACAATAATGCATAGACTATATTTATAGAAAAAAAAACAAATTAGGGGACTACCCCCTAATTTTTTTTTTTAATATAAAGCGATAATAAAAAGCGAATTAATTTACGTTACAAATCAAAGAGCGCAGCGCCATGTCCAAAAGCTATCGTTAAAATTCCTCATATTCTCTAATCAATTTCTATCAAAAATGAAGACATTTTAACGGTGTTTTTAATAATTACTATTAGATAATACATTCGTCTATCCAAATTAAAAGAAACTTACATTGATTTATTACCCTTATCCTAGTTTCTAATAAATTAAAGTCCAGCCAAAACCTGTCTCCAAAAATCGAGTCAATTTAAGGCTACAGTTAAAAAACCGTAGTTTTAAATGGCGATGCATGTCACGCGTAGGAAACGCGTGGACATTCCTACCGTGGGTTTACCATGCAATGCCTGCCCTACTGACACAGGGACCGCGGTCCTCGGGATATGTGTCAGCGGACAGGTGCAGGAGTATTATCAGATTTTTACCGTTAGGTAGCGCCCTAATCATTTCGTCGAGTCACCATGCTGGGTGAAATAAGTGGGGAGGAGTATGCAGCTTTAGGCTAAAAAGCTAAGCCATGTCAACAAAAAGCTATGAAGAAAGATTTTGTATTTGTAACTTTTTCGTTTATAAAGATCAAGCTGATCTGAAAGGTATTCGAACCGCTCTGCGTTAGATGCGATTCAGAAGGAATAGCTCCTGCTCAAAGAATACAACAGAACCTAACCTACTCCACAATCCACATGTTGCGTGGCCAAAGGCTTTAAGGGAGCAAGGCCGCGCCCCGCAGGGTTAAGGCACGGTAATAATATCATACAGTATTCTATCTTCATGCAAACGGTCGGAAAGCGAGTCATACCTACGCCACTCGAGTTCGATGTGCTCTCGGCGGGCACCCAGTCGCGAATGCGCCGCCGCGCCGCAACGACGACCGAACGGTCTGAATTGATTTTTATGCAGTTAGCCGTGCTTAAACATGCGTTTTGTATTGTAAATATTTGATTTAATTAAGTAGATAACTACATAATTTAGTATGGAAAAGAACAAACGACGATCAGTATCGTACAACAGCACAATTGCTGTTTTTGGTTGCTTGAACTCTTCAATAACACACCCAGAGATATCATTTTTTAAATTACCTGAAAAATTTTAAAGGTGTCTTACCTTTATAGAATATTTTTTATATACCTATCTGCTAGTACGTTATTTGTTTCTAATATTTAGGTATTTCGGTTTTTCCATCGGGCAAAATATCTGGAATAATATATAAATAAGTGGTTAGGATGAAAAAAGAGGCAAACGAGTAATCTACCTACACTCGCGTTAAAAACAAAACTACATAAAATACTGTAGGCTGGCGGCCCTACCGCGTGCCAACGCAGCGTTCGGTGTAGGCATTTATTTTCAAGGACAGGGCGGAGTCACAATACTGTATAGATAATATTACCGTGGTTAAGGCGCGGGTGAGGCTGCACCGCGCAGGGTTGCCAAACGTATGAGAACTCTAACGTTCGAGATTTACCAGTCTCTATACATGATACGAGGTAAATAGAAATCTCGTACACTTTGTGATGGCATAATGAAGCGAGTCGATCCTTTGTGGACTGGACATTTATTTACTCTCATACGTTTGACAACCCTGCGCGGCGTGGTCTCGCGCGCGATATCACAGTTCGTGGGATATATATATATCCATATATATATGTGTGTGCGCGGAATTGGAGGTTAACTCGGCGAAGGCTGAAACGCTACGAGCGTCACACGCGACAATATGTAAATACTTAGATATATATATATATATATATGAGTGATGCGTGCGCTGCTCCATTCCTCTATGCCTTATGCACCGCCTAATGTTAGGTTATTAAAAGAAAAGAAGTTTCTCTTCACACATTTTTTTTATTATTGATTTTAAAAGTTTAACTTGCGTCGCGGTTTTGTAAGATCACACCATTTTGTTATGGTTAAAAGCTACTCGAAAAAAAGAATAATTAAATTAATTCGTAACGCTATGATATTGGAGTTGTAACAATCAGATTTTAATTAAAGAAAGAAAATAAGTTCAACGCTAGCCTTATCGATGGAACACGCTTAAGTAATTTCACAGACACGAAAGAGGTGTGTAGGAATTGTGGAAAAAAAAGTCTCAACACAGATTAGACAATTAAATAAAAAAAAAGATCATCTGTGAGTCGAACTCGAAAGACGAAGGGATCCGTAGGTTCTACCGTATAAAATTTAACAACATAATGTGATTTTATTTAATACGTACATGATGTTGAGAAAATGTTTATTTATAGTGTCGCCGCACACGGGCCACCGACCACAACCACAAAACGCCGCCACCGGCATATTTCTTGTAGTTTTCATACATCTTATATGGACTCGCCACACACGGTACGCCGCCCGGTGGCCGCCACACGCTACAAATCGTCGTTGCTTGCTTCTTGTGGACCGCACCGGCCACTTAATGCGCCGATACAAAACGCCGCCACACGTCACTCGCGCGATTCCCCACCCCTCTCTCCCTTACCTCAGTAGGCCGCTGTCGCGCGCTTCAGTCACTTTAGTAGCCGCTTCTAGCTTCTCGTGGCGGCGTTTGTGGTTGTGGCATGCCCGAGTGCGGTGACACTAAGGCAAGGGAGAGAGGGATGGGGAATCGCGCGAGTGACGTGTGGCGGCATTTTGTATCGGCGCATTAAGTAGCCGCTGCGGGCCACAAGAAGCGAGCAACGACGATTTGTAGCGTGTGGCGGCCACCGGGCGGCGTACCGTGTGGCGGCCACCGGGCGGCGTACCGTGTGTGGTGAGTCCATATAAAATGTATGAAAACTACAAGAAATATGCCGGTGGCGGCGTTTTGTGGTTGTGGTCGGTGGCCCGTGTGCGGCGACACTTAGTATTTGCAATGCCCTAGCAGGGTCAAGTTTGTATCTATATTATATATGTCTAAATAAGATCAATGTAACAACATGGTGCAATAAAGGATTTGAACTTTGAACTTTATTTTTTAGCATTTAACTGCTAGATGTTTAAGTCTAAAGAAAGTTTAATAAGAAAAAAATCCTCGCAGACCAGGCAGCAGACGGGATGTTGGATGGTGCTGCCTTACAGCCTGAGAAAGCCTATAAAAAATTCGACACTGCCATCAGATCAGATAGCGAAGGGTGCGGGATCGAGTCCCGTCTGCTGCCTGGTCCGAGTGTTTTTTTTTCTAGTAAATTTTTTTTTAGATTTACAGATAATGTGATGATTTTGTACTTTTAAAATACTTTTGCGACTGTCAAGTTCGAGCGGAAATGTAAGAAACAGGTTCTTTTCTGGGTTAACTCCCATTATTTCTTAATTTAATTCAATTTCTATAAGTTGATATAAATGCTGAAGCTTAGGGCTACTTGCCATTCTTAAATCTAACTAGGGCTCAATCCTGTTTAGCACATCAATCCATCTCTGTCATTTGTTAAAGTTAACTAGAGATTCGTGTCACGCTGTGCGTAATTGAAATACTCCGAAACGGCTCCACCGATTTTCGCGAAACTTTATATGTATATTTTTCATGTTATTTCAAATTTTTCATCCCCCTTAATGTTAAGGGTGGTCTTTACCCTTAATTTTAAATTTTTTTGGAGATTTTTTAAAAAAATATCTACTACCCTAAATTTTCACCCTTCTACCATCAACCCCTATTTTTTATGGCGGTACGAAGTTCGTTGGGACAGCTAGTAGAAATATATAAATTACAAAAGCTTAAAACTACTTAACATCTAAAAACATAAAATCAGGATTATATAAGTATATCAATGATCAGCTTCCAAAATTGATTGAAGAACTTGCCATGCACTTGGTGCATTAAAGCCCCATTTGCACCATAGTTCTTCAATCAATTTAAACGCTGATCATGTTTATATTTGTTGTTCATTACATCAATAAATAAGAACTTTCATTAAATGAGCTACAGCTCACTGACAGCCATACAGACGGCCTTTGGCACCTTTTAGGTAAGAAACCCTAAAAAGAATGTCCGTCGTCATGGCAGTGAACGGGCCGGGCGTGCGCACGCGCCGATCCTATCGCGCGCTCTCCGTACTCAATGGGCGTTTGTGTTTCGCGAATGTAGCGCTTACAATAAGGTTGCCAATGACCCTCATAAATAAAAACAATAATTTCAAATTGAAAGTAGGCACGTATCTCAAAAAAAACTCATTAAAAACATGGCGTGACACAATTTTGGTGCCCGAAAAATTACAAGATTGTATAGCATGTATTCAGGGGAAGTCAAGTAGGATAAATTCTGTATAAGCAATGTGTATTTTTTTTAATTTGTAAGAAGTGAAACTACGATATTAATGAATATACTGTTTATAGAATTATGAAAATGTCAAAAGATTAAATATACATCTAATTATAATTGCTTTACATTGGTGTAAACACAAGAAAGCTGCGCCATCAGTTAACAAAAATCTACATCGTAAAGACAGATTAACCAGGAACTATCTTTTTGTCAGATTATGTGTTACTTGGAGATTTGAACATGTATCTGCAAAATAACTAACAACTTTATTCAAACATCATTTTATGATTTAGCAATTAAGTAAATATTTTGGTGTAGCAGTTTATAACTGGTGTAACAGCTATCTTCGCGTTTGGACTTTATCACCACTTAACATCAGGTGGGGTAGAGTCATTTGCCTACCTAATTATAAAAAAAAAAAAAACCTACCTAACATCTAGTGTGGCAGCCTTACATCTAGATAAGGTTGTATATGCGTTCGAGACAGCGAGGCTATAGGCGAGACAGCGCGGCTATAGGCGAGCCAGAGCCATCACGTTATTTGTGCAACGATAACAGCTCGGCCGCGTGCCCATTGTGTTATGCGCGACTGTACCGTGCCTACCCACTAATGGGATACGAATGGATTTACCCTAGATTACGTATCTCAGATCCTTAGGCAGTGCAGAAACAAATATTTTGCTCTGGGGTTTGTGGCTCCGTTAGGGTATAAGTACTTACATATATAATTATCAAGAGGTCTAAATCTAACTCCAATTATATTATATTAGTCTAGGCTCCGAATATTTTGTCCCGTTCGGTGTCAAGACCCTTGGTCCGTGGGGTCCTAGCGCTTTAAGGCTATTTAAGGAAATAGCAAAAAGGTTAGTCGACATCACAGGAGACCGAAGAGCTGGCAGCTACCTCGGACAAAGAATTAGTCTAGCCATTCAAAGGGGTAACGTTGCCAGTATCTTCGGATCCTTGCCTAAAGGGACTCCTTTTAATAATATAGTTTAGTTATTATACCTAAATATATGTATATATTTTTTAAGGTTTTTATTTATAAATATCTTAGATAGTATTTTATTAAATGTATTATGTTTAAGTAGGTATATTACAAAAGCACTTTATGTACTAATCTGATTTGAATTAATATTGATGAAATTATAACGATAGTTGGTGCCATGTTCACAAGACCACGATGTTGTTGAGCTTTGCTGGTAGTCTAAGGATAGCTTGGAAATAACGTGAAAATATAGGATATAAAAAGACAATGTTTTTTATTCAGAACAAAAACGTAACTTAGTAACCAAACAACAGAACGCATAATCATCAAATTGCATAAAAATCTCCTTAACAACCGAATGAATCCTTAGAATAAGCTTCGATCGAGCTGTTCAACATAAAAAAACCATCAACGCACAAAAACGTTAAGAAGCCCAACGACCGGTTAATTATAGAGTTATGATGTCAGTACCGGTACTGCCTTCTCGCCTCCGCGCTATGAATTACATTGACTACAAATAAAATCAATTTTCAAACTCGATTAATTAAAAATCAAGTAGGTATTAATTGAAGTAACATCAGCTCGTTCAAGAAGATTATAATCAATGTGATCTTTTAGAATGTACGAGCTATAATTGTATTTATATTGTTTTAAACTTTCATCATCATCTATATACCTATATAAAACTCAAAGGTGACTGACTGACTGACATAGTGATCTATCAACGCACAACCCAAACCACTGGACGGAGCGGGCTGAAATTTAGCATGCAGGTAGATGTTATGACGTAGACATCCGCTAAGAAAGGATTTTGATCAATTCTACCCCCAAGGGGATAAAATAGGGAATGAAAGTTTGTATGGAACTTTATCAATTTTAAACCGATCGGGCTGAGACATTGCATGTATGGTATAAGAAGAATCATAGATGAATGTCATTGTGTATAATACAAGCCTGAGAACAAAAACTGTAGTCTACACTTCAGCTCTACACCGAAGCGAAGCGAGGGCGGGCCGCTACTTAACATTAAAGTTATTAGAGGAATTGCTTCCATGTACCTTGTTATGTATGTTCAATGTCGTATAATAAATATACACAGTTATACGCCAACATTATTGTATGATATCATCGCGAAACTACAGACAGGCTGGCGACGGTCACGGTGAAGGACTTTGCTTTATAATGTAGTGAAGCGTGGATCTCACTAAATTTTGGTCAGTTGTTGTTTTTTTTAAGTTTATGCAGGCAAACGAGCTGACCGTCCTCTTGATGGTAAATGGTCCTAGCCACCCATTGCCCATTGACACTTAAGGAAAAAACCTTTAGCTGTCACATCCGGCTCCATTCTGCAGCAATCTTCAATTGTGTTAAACCATCGAACTTTTGCTCGTAGTGACGGGAGATGAGGAATGAAATAGCCAGTGTGTCACTACATAATCAAGAACGTCGTTTATTCCGATTTGCTTTTTTTTGCCTAAACAGTAGGACACGGCATTCCTAAACTTTGTTAAACCAGTTACTTATATATTTTTTTAATTTATAGACATAATTTTTATTATATTTGCATTTTTTGTTTGTAATGGAAAGTGACTTTATGAGTTACCTCATATTGAAGTCATTTTTCAATTTGACGACTACGTATATAATACAAGGAGAAAAAAACAGCCCTTGCTGAGTTTCTTGCCGGTTCTTCTCAGTATAAGGTCTCTCGCCGTAGATTTGCGAACTGATGGCGTAGCTTTTCGACATTCACAAGTGCTTGTAACAGCCTAGACTGAATAAACGATACTGAATTTTGAATTTTATTAAATTAGTTTCTCTTAACTATTATTGATGTACATAATTATCAGCCTATTAATGTCCCCACTGCTGGGGCACATATCTTCCCTATGGATGGAATAGGGAGATTGGGACATGAGCCACCACGAGGGCCCGATGCAGATTGGCGGGTGCTAACGACTGTAGCTGGACCAACGGCTTACGTGCCTTCTGAAGCACGGAAGAACTCAGGATAGAAGATTTTTGGTCACACATCCAATTATTTATGTGCGTCAGCTGTAAATTCTGTGCTCGGCGTGTTCTAGATACAATGTACACGCTGATGCTACATCATTCCCCCATTAGAAAGAGCAAAGAATATTATACGTATTTCAGAAAACATAGCCCTATTAGTGTAAACAATGAACAATTTCCATCAATAGGGGTGATGACGGGGTACAGTAAACGAAATTCTATTTAGTCCGTCAGTTAGATGATCAAAAAATAATGGACACGTATTTTTTCTTTGGGCAATCAACCAAAAAATGACAAAGTTATAGCGCGTCAAAGTTTGGGAGTACGCACTTTTGAGTGAATTTTCACTTATAAGTGTACTCAAACGTAACGTCATGCGACTTTTCAATTCAAAATATATCTCTGCAATGTTTATATTATGTGAAAAAAGAAAAAATACGTGTCCAATACTTTTCGATACTCTACCTGATAAACGAAGAAAAAAAATTAGTCATCATCCCTATTATCTTCAAGTCTTTCAACCATCGAAAAATATCGAATATGTTAGTTAACTGTAAACGTCAATGGGTACAATAGTGTAGATAATTTTCCGAGAAACATTCGGAAGTGATATGCTGCGCAAGCGCACAGGCTGCATCCGCTCGATTCATGAATGAACAGGCAGGCCATGGGCGTAAATCACAACGATATTGTTGTAGGCGAGAACCTGTAGGCCTAGCCTAGATTGGCGTGAAGGAGTTGCTCAAACTTTAAACAAAATCACAAATCAATCTAATTAATGAAGAGACTAACCTGAACACCATCTCTTATCTATTAGACAAGTCCATCCGTCCGTCTGTGGTGCTGTTTCAGCGGCCAAACCGTAAGAGATAGATAAAGAGAATATTTAAGTTATAAGTTAAGAATAGTCTGATAAGACTACAAACCGGATTTGAGTAACGTAGCATTTCCGGTTTTCGAGAAATCACGAATTTCAAACGAAACCACACAAAATCTCCGAAGTTCTCAATTAATTAAATACATTTTTTTTTTTCAATTGGTAAACATTTGGTTCACTGGTTTGCTAGTTATATTATTAATTTGACTTATGAATTTTTTAACCATGTATTTAATTTTGAATGATGTTTTTATAAAATGAAGCGGCTTATTATTTATTTGATGAATTTAAATTTATTGTTATTGAAAAATGATTTCACAATGTAAATTAATATGTATTACGTTTAGTTATTTAGTGTAAAATATTTGCATGCTATTTAAGATGGCTGAATGGGCCGAACTTCAAAATTTGTAAGATCCCCCCTGTACCCTATTCAAATGCAAATAAATAAATTCTAATTCTAATTCTATTATGAGGAAAATACAGAAATACTTCATGAACAGAAGACAGTAGGCAGCATTTAATTCTTCTGGCAACCCCGTCCCTGTTTGTGTCCAGTAATTAGACCATTTACCGGTAACCCCGAATATCAGTTTTTTTGACAATATTTACTATAAATGACTACCTCCGTGGCCGAGTGGTTTGTACGCCGGGTTTCATGATGTCGCTGACTCGAGAGGTCCCGGGTTCGAATCCCGGTGGGGGCAGATGTTTGTGGGATGAATACGTACATTTGTACTCTAGTCATGGATGTTCAATATGTATTCCCATATAAATATACTTACACATGTATAAGTATATTTATTCTATCCGTTACCCTAGTATCCCATAACACAACCCTTCAGTGCTTTTTTGGTGCCAGGCTAATTGGTGTCAGTGTTGGAAATATTTATTTTTAATTATTATTATCCAGTGTTAAATGTTAAGCACTTTAACTACAGTTTACACTTGAAGAAAATAAAAATAAAGCAACAAACTATCGTTCAAAAATGGTATTTTAAATAAATGCTATTATTTATATTGTAATACTATTTATACATTTTGAAACTGTGAATCTATACTGATAATCGATCAAAAAGTGTTTATTTATTTGTTACTTCAGTTTATGATAAGAATAACTTACTCAGATTTTCTTATTTTGTAATTTTGTGTTTCTAAGAAAATAATTTATGTTTTACTTCCTTAATTATTCTAAAACTCTGTAATTGGCTTGGTTTTTTAAATACGTTTACTTAAGCATGTAATTAATAAATAAAAGCTGTTGAGTTACCTAATAAAAAAAAATCAGGTTGACAGAGTATGCATTGCTTACCTACTTCAAAATCTTAAAATATTACACACACACACACACACACGCACAGCGCAGAGTTTAGTTAAATCATATTTATACTGTTTAGCATAAATACGTGACTCAATTAGCTTATGCTGTATTTATCGGGGCTTAGAAGTAAAGTGGCGCGACAGTTTGAGTACAGCTGTCTCTAGGATCAGACGGCTGCGTGGGCGCACCCACTCGAGACCTAGCTGACCCGTCCGATAAATATTGCCCATATTTATCTCCTCATCTTTGATTATTAAATTATAACCTACACTATCTTCATCAAGTGTTTAATTGACGTTGTAAAGAGTATAATCTTTTGAAATTATTAAGTTGATTTGTTAAGAATTTAGAGAAAATTGAGAAAATATTACACCTAATAAAGATTAACCTAGGCGAGAATTTACGCAAAGCAAATTATTGGAAGCTTTGTACGAACAGATACGTTACTAGTACATCGCCTGCAATATAATTCGATATTACCATCTCTATTGGTAGAACTTGACTATCAGAGATTTACTATTTGCTCGGTACAACTTGTTAGGTGATCATATTTATGGAACGAAGTTCTTTTTAGGACGGTGTGGTGGATGGAGGCTAGGCGAAAACTTAGCGCCACAACCTGGCGAGTCAGCTAGTATTAGCAATTTTAGTTAGAAATCTATCTCACAGTAACGCCATTTCTTGTCACTTACCAGTAATATTAAAATATTAATCAGTTTCTGGTCATGAATACAGATTTGAAATGATACACTGTGGCGTGACTGACTTGCTTTATAAAAGCGGATTGTGATAGCATTCGGGCATTCTTTATTCGAGCGTCGTCAAGAGTGGTTCATTGGTCCTTAAAATTAATATAACTATAGTGTGTGACTTATAAATCTGTAATTTATTCCGCTCACATACTTCTGAACTCTTTTACTAGAAAGCCAACAAGCTAGACAGCTGGGCTGGGCAGGTAGCTAGATAAGATGACCACTGACGGCGGAGGTTGTGGCCTTGCTTTTAAGTTTTGTGTGGTGAGTGATCGACCGGGAGGAGTAGCAAAGGACAAGGAGCGTCCGCTCTGGGCTCATTCTCCTCACAGCCCATTCCTAACATTCCGCATTGGGCCCATTCTCAGCCACACAGGCCCAGTGCCGCGTGGTTTAGTTGGTGGTAGATATTTAGGTAAATATTTTCACTTCATTCCAACCGTGAGTTCCACGACACTCACACAATATCTCTTTTCTTTCATTCTCTACAATACCCTTAGTACGAGTTTGAGCTCACGACAACTATCATAGTTTTCGTAATTGTAAATTTTGTTTCTATGTTCATTTTGGTGAGAATTAACCAAATATACTTAAAATTTAAGAAGAAGCAAATGATTTAATGATAGAATTTAAACACTGTTTATTTGTATTGAAACGAAAACAATAATATCAGTACCCTTAGTATGAGTGCGAGCTTACGAAAACTATCATAGTTTTCGTAATTGTAAAACTCGTACTAAGGGTACAGCTCAAAAAAGATTGTTTAATAACACACAGGATAATTTTTATTATTTTTAAAGCATGTAACTGCTTGATGTTTAAATCTACTGTGGGTTTACCTATAATGCGAAGAGATGGCGCTGCCTTGCAGCTTAAGAATAGCTAGAAAGAATTTCGACGCGGTCCGTGAGGGCCGCGGTAGCATAATTGGTCAGTGCATTCGCCCGGATTGCGAAGGGTGCGGGTTCGAGTCCCGTCTGCTGCCTGGTCCGCGTGGAATTTTTTCTAGTTATATTTTCTTTAGATTTTAACACACAGGATGTTAGGTTCTGTGGTGTGATGACAAGTTATACAAACAAATCCACGAATCGTGTAATTGGTGGATGTTATGGTTTTATTTTATTTTTAAGCATTTAACTGCTAGATGTTTAAATCTAAAGAAAAGTTTACTAGAAAAAAATCCACGCGGACCAGGCAGCGGAAGGGACTCGAACCCGCATCCTTCGCAATCCGGGCGAATGCACTGACCATTATGCTACCACGGCCCTATTAGCCGCGTCGAAATTTTCCTAGCCTTAAGCTGCAAGGCAGCGCCATCTCTTCGCATTGTAGGTAACCCACAATGATTGATGATGATGATGCGTGGATTTTTTTCTAGTAAACTTTTCTTTAGATTTAAACATCTAGCAGTTAAATGCTTAAAAATAAAATAAAATCATAACTATAATTGCTATTTCTTCTTTCAAATGTTTAATACTTAAAAAAGTATTCATTTGACATTGTGGGTTACCTACAATGCGAAGAGATGGCGCTGCCTTGCAGCTTAAGGCTAGGAAAATTTCGACGCGGCTAATAGGGCCGTGGTAGCATAATGGTCAGTGCATTCGCCGGGATTGCGAAGGATGCGGGTTCGAGTCCCGTCCGCTGCCTGGTCCGCGTGGATTTTTTTCTAGTAAACTTTTCTTTAGATTGGTGGATGTGTTTGTAGTCGAATTGGCGGAGACTTAAATGTATACTGGTGCGTCTGTAAGGCTAATTATATTAATCGGGTTCGACCATCCGGGATTTAAAGCCGGAAATATCACAGATGCGAGACTATTTGGAACACCAGCACATAAATATAATAATAATTAACGTACTAGATAAAAAAATAAAAATGTCAGTTAAATATTGGGAAACGCTGTACTGTAACTGGGGAGCTCGATGGCGCAGGTGGTTAGCGCGTTCGGCTGCGATCGTTGAAGTTAAGCTACTTTGGCAGTGGTCGGTCATTGGATGGGTGACCAAAAATCTCCTCGAGTTCCTCCGTGCTTAGGAAGGCCCTTGGGTCCCGGCTGCATCTGCAGTCGTTAGCACCCGCCAATCCGCACTGGGCCCGCGTGGTGGGTCATGGTCTAATGTAGCTTTTTTTTTGACGATGAGAAATCGCATGACGGACCGTACCGTGAGCTCTGGCGAGGCGCACGGCGTGTGTGGGACTCACTTGGCGCGGGGCACAGCGCCGGTCCTACCCACTAAAACTCACCGGTACCCTCCTACACCCATTTTCCATCCATAGGGAAGGCCTGTGCCCCAGCAGTGGGGATGTTAATGGCTGATGATGATGTACTCTAACAGCCAAACATTTTATTCACCTAATTCACATTTTCTGTGATGTTAGATTAGTAGTACCAGCACGGATATCTATGAGTAAGAACATAAAAATCTTCAATCATTACTAAATAATGTCTTCTATAGTCTTGATGAATATAACAGTTGTAAAACTAAATATAATTTACTCTCTAAAATGTATTTTTTGAAGTGAAAACTTCTTTAGCGGCGTTATACACTTTTTTTTGTATGGGTAAAAAAATGTTAAACTCGCGTCAGGTTAAACACGTGGGCTGATCGCATCATGACACACAATAAAATTGGAAAGGTTGTTGACTTTCAATATATTGGACGAAACATAATAATAAGTCTCTATCTAGGACGTCCACGTGGCAGCTTTATTGCGAAGAAAATGCATTTTTTTACAATAGATGTCGCTAGCACCTGGCGATAGCTTAAATGTGATTCATGTAAGTTGATTTCTTTACAATAGATGTCGCTAAGTGCGCTTAAACGGATATGTAAGTTGATTTTTCTGAGAGATAGACTTTTTTAATGTAATATAAATTGTCATGTTTGTGTACGATATCGCAATAAATAAATGATACATGATAGTTCTTTTATACTGATAATTAAAGCAATTCGTGCAAAATTATTCCGTAACCATTCCAAAATATCAAAAATGCACAACGTTAATATTCAAGTTTTCACTTCTGCCGGCACTATCGGAGTGCAACCCGTCGTTTTTTGACGTGACAACGTCTTAAATTAGGTTGCGGCTGGGAGTCACTTATGAAAAAGTGTAACGCTCGGTAACGTTACGATGAGTTTAAGTTTACATGTACAATGTTTTAGTAAACAAAATATATTTCTATAGTTAAAATTTGTGCAATTCTTATTTTCATTCAATTCCTTGTTCCTATTGTGCAATTTAATTATATTCATATCAATAAATATTCTACCGAGAAAAAGACGTTGTCACGTAAAATCTTCGCCCGTAAAACCGACTTTACAGGCAACCATTTTTTTTGTGATAGTTTTAAATTTTACCATTGCACGCCCGTTGTGGGCACACTGTTGTGACTCTGTTTATCATTGCAATTCCAACTGCAAAATTGTACACAGTTTTTAAACAATAAAAGTTATTCCTATTTAATGCATGTGGGAAGAAACAGTAAGTAAATGATTGTGTACATGTTCAGAAACCAAAAAAAATACGATTAGCAGAAACAAGTATTACACTCGAACCCGCACCCTTCGTAATCCGGGCGAATGCACTGACCAATTATGCTACCGCGGCCCTGACGGCTGCGTCGAAATTTTCCTAGCCTTAGTAAGATAATAAATAGAATAAATAAAATAATAAACAGAAGATAATTAAATTAATGAGGTTCAGTGACGTCATAATAAATAAAATTAATTTAAAGATAATAGTTATACGCAATGTCACAAAAGAGTACTTCTGATCTATTCATAATTCAAAAAAAGTCAGGAAAAATTGCATCGATATTGAATTAAAATGTCAGAAAATTACATATATTTATCATTTACATAATTTATACTATTAAATTAAATACACACGAATGTCAACCAAATATATTTTAGGGTATTTTATCATTTAAAAAATCATTAATTATTATAGTACATTTTGTTAATTAAAATTGTAAAAAATTCAGCCCTAAATTTGGTTAAAGTCAGTTTTTTTTATATTTGAGGGTAAATTATTAAATATATGAATGGACATACAATATGCATTTTTAGAAAATATCATTAGTCTTTGGATTGGAACACATAAAAGCATAAAGATCCCTACAATGTTTCTGGTGAAACTCACCGGAAATCGGATCACAGTCTAACAACAATGCCCTTATCTACAGATACGATATTCTCACTATTGGCTGCCCACGACAAGAATCCGAATTGTCCAAGCATCTCATTACTGTCACCGTAAAACCCGACACTGGCTGCTTTGTAAACCTCCAAATTTGATATCACACCTCAGACTATTCAAAAGCAACGACATATTGTTCTCAATCTTTTTGGTGTAACGCCCAATATAAGTATTGATTAAGCATATTTGGCTAAATAATAAGACACGTATGGGGATCGTATGTATATTTCATTGTTTTATTATATGATAATCATTGTATTCATGTTGTTTTATATACATATAGTGTGATATCTTAATGAGGGCTATCGTTTTTTGTCTCACCAGATGGCGCCACTGTTGAGTGAGGTCCTGAAGTGTAACTTTTAAAGTTAGTAAACACGCTCGTGATATCAAAGTTTACATTTTAATACAAAAGAATCGTATCTTAAACATAATCGCCCATGCCACAGTGTTGCGCAGTCCCGTTTTGTTCGGAAAAAAGAAGGACAATATTTTTTCTTAGCTCCGCTTTTAAATAACTGACAATCACAACTATTATTTTAATTAGAAAAAAACCGCGTAGTTTGCGGTTTGACATTTCGGAGACCTCACGCAACACAAGCGCCTCTAGCGGCGGTTTCAGACGCGATAGCCCTCATTAATTAACATATAGACAGAAATGAAACTATTGTTGCAAATATCTTTGAATGAACTATATAGATAGACACAAAAATGTTACGCAAGTGAATATGTTACCAGGAAAACTGTTATTGGCTATTCTATCTATTGGGAAGGCCTGTGCCTCAACATTAGGGACATTAATAGGCTGACAATGATGATGATTAGACGCAGTCTTCTAAACCTATGAGGATAGCGGCGGCGGCACATTTTGTATACTACATCAGCTCTTCAGCAATTTTCACGACTGAACTTCCTTTATACTTAAAATCAGGTGGGGCACAGTAAGTAGTGCGATCTACTGGGTAATGTTTACATGACATTAGAGCGTTAAAATAAATCCATGGCTCACAAGGGGGATTTTCACACATTTTGAGAAAGACTGGCTCAGCGTAACTGCAGTACGAAACAAGACGTAATGTAAGACGAAACGAATGAATAAAACATCTATTTTCGAAATTCGTTACCACGATTTTATTTATGGCGATGTTGCATATCCAACGTAGCACTTTAGGTAATTCATATTGTAATTTTATGACTCACTCTGGTTCGGCAATTCGGAAGTTTCAGAGCACTATGGCGAGAAATATTTTCGTTTGGGGAAACGCGTTAGAATGTAAGGGTACGGCCAGAGTGCACTCAGATTCAGATTCAGACTCAGAAAACAAGCGCGAGAAATATACAGTGTAGTTTAAGCAGGTTGCCTGCTGCCACTATGACCACCTTGCTTTAACTACACTGTTTATTTCTCGCGCTTGTTCTCTGAGTCTGAATCTGAATCTGAGTGCACTCTGGCCGTACCCTAAGTTGCGATGGTTCATGTAATACCTAATGCCGGCACGATCACGGCACGTTTTTTTCGTTCAAAACAAAACGTGTTGTTGGTACATGGTATGGCAAAGCTAGCGCTAGGCTAACAAGCTCCTACAGTGCCATACAACACTGACGACCGTGCCTACGCACGAAAAAAACGTGAGTGGACAAGAGGCCCAATTATAATTCCATGATAGTATAAAATGAAATAAAAGCTTGTTAATAAAGTACAGCTATACAACCTCAAAACTGATTTCCAGGTGGATAGACAAGCATAGTCATAAAGGTCCTTGAGTGGCGACCACGTACCGGACGACGCAGCGTGGGGCGGCCCCCAACAAGGTGGACTGACGACATCGTCAAATGTGCTGGGAGCCGCTGGATGCGGATAGCGTAGGACCGCGCATTGTGGCGTCTATGGGGGTGGCCTATGTCCAGCAGTGGAAGGAGAAAGCCTGATGGATGGATGGATGAACTATAAGCTGAACTTTGGAAGCGGGAAAGAGATTCTATCATTATCAGCCTATTAATGTCTCACTGCTGGGGCACAGGCCTTCCCTATGGATGGAATAGGGAGATCGGGCCATGACCCACCACGCGGGCCCAATGCAGGTTGGTGGGTGCTAACGACTGCAGATGCAGCCGGGACCAACGGCTTAACATACCTTCCGAAGCGCGGAGGAGCTCGAGATAGAAGATTTTCGGTCACCCATCCAATGACCGACCACTGCGAAAGTTGCTTAAATTCAACGTTCGCAGCGGAACGCGCTAACCACTTGCGCCATCGAGCTCCTCGGCGTTCTATGGGGGAGGCCTATGTCCAGCAGTGGACGGAAAAGGCTGATGGATAAATGGATGAGACAGGCATAGAAATAATTATATCTTCTTTCGCACTTAAAAAAACAAATGTATAACGATGGATAGGGAGAATATCAAATGTAGCTAGCTTAATTTACAGCTGACCCACATCAATATTTGATAAGAGTAATGGTACTTTATAAGATGCAATTAAAAATAAATATTTTTCTTAGTTATCGAGCTACACACTGACTATGTGATTTCTAATCTCCCGTCACAAGGACCAAAAACCATGAAGTATTGTGAATAGGGTTGATGACGGGGTACAGTAAACGAAATTCTATTTAGTCCGTCAGTTAGATGATCAAAAAATAATGGACACGTATTTTTTCTTTGGGCAATCAACCAAAAAATGACAAAGTGATAGCGCGGCAAAGTTTGGGAGTAGGGGCTCGTGACGTCACTTTTTAGTGAATTTTCACTTAAAAGTGTACTAAAACGTGACGTCATGCGACTTTTCAAATCAATATATCTCTGCAATGTTTATATTATGTGAAAAAAGAAAAAATACGTGTCCAATACTCTTTGATAATCTACCTGATAAACGAAGAAAAAAAAATTAGTCATCATCCCTATTGTGGGTCAGCAAGTGGGATGGAAGAATGTTCTTATGTGTTGTTCGGAACCTGCTGTTAGTTTATTTTGCAAATTGTTTCAGTAAACCGTGACGCGTGCTATTGTATTGCTTCGTATCGCACCGCATGCCCCATCGGATACCGTATCGCTGCACCACTACGACATTATCGCCGCTATCGCTTCGTATCGCATCGTATGCCCCATCGGATACCGCATCGCTGCACCGCTCCACCGTTACGACATTATCGCTGTGCCTGCGCCGGACGCTTGAGCCGATCTATTGAAATAATTCTTGAGCGCTAAAATGCAGCTAAGAGTAGGTATTTCTTTTTTATGTATATAAACATAATGTATATATACATAAAAAATTATGTCTCTTATCTATTAGACAAGTCCGTCCGTCTGTGGTGCTGTTTCAGCGGCCAAACCGTAAGAGATAGATAAAGAGAATATTTAAGTTATAAGTTAAGAATAGTCTGATAAGACTACAAACCGGATTTGAGTAACGTAGCACTTCCGGTTTTCGAGAAATCAGGTTTTGGTGAACATTTGGTTCACTGGTTTGCTAGTATATACATAATACATAATGTTACCACCTTATTGTACCAAGTTTAAACAATGAATAAATGAATCTGAATCTGAATTTTATAATTTTTTAAAGCGCATGGTCCGTCTGATGGTTGTGCGGGCAGTCTTCACAGGGTACCGCAACCCCACTCGCACTCCTGACCCGCAATACTGGGACTACGGTCCTAGCAATGCGGGTCGGGTGACACGGTGCAGGGATATTGACGACCTCCGTGGCCGAGTGGTTTATACGCCGGGTTTCATGGTGTCGCCTACTCGAGAGGTCCCGGGTTCAAATCCCGGTGGGGGCAGATGTTTGTGTGATGAATACGAGCATTTGTACTCCAGTCATGGATGTTTAATATGTATTTCTATATAAATATACTTATATATGTACAATATATGTATTCTATCCGTTACCCTAGTATCCCATGACACAAGCCTTACAGTGCTTACTTTGGGGCTAGGCTAATTGGTGTGAGTGTTCGCAATATTTATTTATTTATTTATTGTCTGGTTTTTAGTGGCCCTGTTCAGGGCGTAGGTAGGGCCCTGTACACTTCATCTGGTCTCAGGGCTGGCTGAAGTGGACAGGGAGGAGTCCCACATACCTTCTTCTCGCTTCCCCAGTGGTTGAAGGATGCGGAAGGCATTTTCCGGTAGGTCACCGTTACTTATTTTCTCTTAGCACAGGGTCTCTAAGGCCCGTATTACAGAATGACAACTAAGTGTTGATCTTTACTTGCGTAAAGTTAGAAAGGGATGTCGCTATGTGCTATATATAGCGACATCCCTTTCTAACTATGCTCAAGACTAGATCAATCACTGAGAATCTCTCTATAATACGGGCCTAAATGTGGGCTGCACAGTATCTTTAAGATTTCGTATAAGTCGCGGCACCAAACTTTAGCGCTGGCCGTTATTGCGCAGAAGTAAAAATTAAGATGTGTTGGGGGGAAACGAGGTGCGCGGGTGGGCGTGCGTTGCGCCGATTGGCTCTCCAGTCGTACCCATACGCAGCTATCCCCTCCGTGGTTTGTTCAGCGCTCGAGTTACGTACCCCTAGCACGAACCATTATCGAATTCGAGTAGTTTGCAAACCGAAATATCAATGTCAAATTTTGTATGGAAACTTGAACAGCAGCGGCACAAAGTACGTAACGGGAACTAAAAATCAGTACACATTTGACAATGACATTTCGGACTCGCAAACGCTACGAATTCGATATTGGTTCGCGCTAGGGGTACTGTACCAAGTAAGCAAGCAAGCAAGGGTTCACAGTAGCTCTGGTAACACTTAAACATTAAAATATTACTAAGCATTAATGTATTAATATGTGTAATAAAACTATTTATCAGTGTTTTATTTAGAGAAGGCTTGTTTTCTTTTCCTAAAACTTAATTTTTTGCCTGTCAAATAATGCTCAGTAAAATTTTTCACATTCGGGCCATTCATTTATTACGTAAGACGATTTAGGTGGAGGTGAGTCAACCATGTCTTTTATTTTTTTCTTACAAGGGCCACCCCCTTGGAAGGAGTCTCGATAGTTCTTTCGTAAGATCAAAAAAATGCGCAAATTTAAAATTATACTTTGAAAGAGCGCGGGTAACCACGTGAGTGCCGAGGCACGGTAATAATATCATACAGTATTCTATCTTCATACAAACGGTCGGAAAGCGAGTCATACCTACGCCACTCGACAGTTCGATGTGGATGTGCTCTCGGCGTGCACCCAGTCGCGAATGCGCCGCCGCGCCGCAACGACGACCGAACGGTCTGAATTGTTTTTTATGCAGTTAGCCGTGCTTAAACATGCGTTTTGTATTGTAAATATTTGATTTAATTAAGTAGATACCTACATAATTTAGTATGGAAAAGAACAAACGACGATCAATATCGTACAACAGCACAATTGCTGTTTTTGGTTGCTTGAACTCTTCAATAAAACACCCAGAGATATCATTTTTTAAATTACCTGAAATATTGGAAAGGTGTCTTAACATATTTGTTTCTTAGGTTTTCACGCACATCACTCATTAAATAAAACTAGTTTTTACGGGTTAATGCACGAAACGTCAATAAATAAATAAAGTTTCGTGCATTAACCCGTAAAAACTAGTTTTATTTAAGGTGTCTTACCTTTATAGAATATTTTTTATATACCTATCTACTAGTACGTTATTTGTTTCTAATATTTAGGTATTTCGGTTTTTCCATCGGGCAAAATATCTGGAATAATATATAAATAAGTGGTTAGGATGAAAAAAGAGACAAAACAAAACTACATAAAATACTGTAGGCTGGCGGCCCTACCGCGTGCTAACACAGCGCTCGGTGTAGGCATTTATTTTCAAGGACAGGGTGGAGTCACAATACTGTATAGATAATATTACCGTGGCCTAGGTTCGCTCGGATGCGTAAAGGTTAACGATTTCCATTTCCATGGCAACGGACCCACGCTATTCATTACAGTGTTAAAAGGTAAAGATGAAAGAAAACCAAAGTTCGTAACTACCTAAACATTTCTGATAATTGTTACTTTGAAAAAAAAATACCTTTAAACAACCCAAACGTGTATTAATTTTTTCCTTGAGATTCTTACGTAATAAATATTAAACAGGGGGAGGGGTCGTCCTAATCTATTTTTTTCTTATAATAGGGAGTATAGCGTCAAAAACTAGTGAAAATAGCCTTACGTTATAAATTAATGGACTCATTATAAAACTGATCTCTGTCAACAAACTTTAAAACTGCTACTTTAGACTGTGCAAGTTTATTTGACTGTAGTTTTGCTCAAGAAGATTGCCGCTATCTATAACATTTTTGAATTAAAAATTTTTTACTCACGCTTGAATTGGGTGATAAGCTGGCGAACGCGTTACGCGTTACGAAAAGTGTGATCGGGCGAGGCGAACGGGAGTTGAGTGGGGGATATAAGCAAGAGAAAGCAGTGCGAGCGCACATTTTCTTTCTCTCTTTCTCTTAGCTAGTAAATGAAATATGTATATGTACACACATGTTTATATTATACACAGATAAACACATTCGTTTTTTTTACTGCTCAATAAGCTTATTCAAGCGTCGTCTTAGTGCCCTTCGCCGTAAGAATTCGCGGTCGCCGCCGCACTGATAAAATCAAACGATGCTATGTTTTGTTCCATAGATATCGGTTTCACAACGGCAACGGCTAACCCGGCATATCATTACTATTGCGACACTATTTATTAACGTTGTTTGTTTCTGGTCCAAGATAAAGTATATTTTGCTTGCTCAAATTGATGACTGGGTGGTCTGGAAACCAACCTTCATTTAAGAATAATGTAGAAAAATAACATGGACATATTATGTAAAAATATATTCCTGCAATATTCCAGTCCAAAATAACTGATGGAGAAAAGTAGTCATTGTATTTGTGATGCTGGAAACGTTTTCCAATGTGGGACAAGAATTCTCAGATCATTGCAAAGAAGACATAAGTATTTCTGAAGTGAAAACTTTTTTTAGCGGCGTTGTACACTTTTTTTGTATGGGTAAAACATGTTAAACTCGCGTCATGACCCGTGGGCTGATCGCATCACAGGCCACGTGTCCTGATCGTAAGACGAAAACGATAAAATTGGAAAGGTTGTTGTTCAATATATTGGACGAATCATAGTAATATTATACTAGGACGTCCAGGTGGCAGCTTTATTGCGAAGAAAATGCATTTTTTACAATAGATGTCGCTAGGTGCGCTTAAATAAGAAATGCTGAGAGATAAACTTTTTAATGTAATATAAATTGTCATGTTTGTGTACGATAGTGCAATAAATAAATATTGTATTCTACCACATAAACGATAGTACATTTATACTGATAATAAAAGAAATTCGTGCAAAATTATTCCAATATCAAAAATGCACAACGTTAATATTCAAGTTTTCACTTCTGCCGGCACTCCCGGAGTACAACCCGTCGATTTTTAACTTTATGTTCTGTGGATAACTAGCTCCTAAAGTACGACTTTAGATCCTAGTGAAGAAATTCAAATCCGTCAACTAATTCGCCGACACCAAAACGGTTTCTAATAAACACAACACAATTCTATCTCGAAAATATCTTTGATCCAATAATGTTTGACTTTGCTGACATAAACATGATAATGAAATAGAATTTTAATGCGGTTATCCGAATGCTGTGTATGTGCGTTCTTTTACGTGTAGGTATGTACTCATAATTGAATACATTGGTACAGAGAATCATTTATATCATCTGCGATCTCATACGTTATGGCATTTCTGCAAAAGCTTTTCGTGTACATGAATAAGTCACTTAGCATTTCGGGCTTATTTGTGGTTTGAGACTTTTGGTATCAGATTCCAACAGCATCTGAAGATACATATTAGCTATTGACGAATCTATATTCTTAATCTTAATATATATAAATCTCGTGTCACAATGTTTGTCCTCAATGGACTCCTAAACCACTGAACCGATTATAATAAAATTCGCACACCATGTGCAGTTCGATCCAACTTGAGAGATAGGATAGTTTAAATCTCAAATTATAGTCGCAATTTTAATTTATTGCAAATTATTACTTTTGGACGGTACGAAGTTCGCCGAGTCAGCTAGTATATTATATAAATAGCGCGTGACGTTCTTTGACCGGGATGGAATCCAAAACTACTTTATCGATTTTTCAATCAAATCTGCACACCATGTTCAATTTGATCCAACTTGAAAGATAGGATAGCTTACATCTCAATTTATAGTCGCAATATTATTTTATTTTAAATGATTACTCTTGGGCGGTATGAAGTTCCTGAAGAAGCCGTTCCTAAGGTAAACCTGCAGCTAACACGTAAGTTAATCAGACTACCTAGACAAGCCCTAAAACAAATCGTGGGTATATACTCACGGGTCACGGCTACTTCAACAAACATAGGTATTTCTGACAGCCCTCTGTGCAGAGCCTGCCTGGAGAAGGATGAGACGAGCGCCCATGTCCTACTGGAGTGCAGGGGCGTTGCAAGACAAAGGACTTCTCTAATGGGAAGCCCGAAGACAATAGTAGAGGCCTGCAGCAACATTCGGGGACTGCTGAGCTTTCTGGAGGAGCTGGGATGGCAGGACTGATGCCAATCCCCACACAAAATAGGCACTGGGTGTCGAGTTGTGGAAACAGCTCATACTACTAAGACTAAGGTATGAAGTTCGCCGAGTCAGCTAATGTATTATATAGACTGGGACTTTGCCACATGTGTAAAAAAATGTGTGTGTCAGCTTCGACGCACGACCGGAGTTTAAACTCTAAAAACGATTGTCTTTGAACAGACACAAAACAAAATCAAGTCCGAAGAAGTCGGTTACAAGTAGAGATACCTCAGGAATCGTCCCATGGTTTCGACTATCATAAGTTCCATGTCACACATTTTATCATCTAACATCAGCGATATTCATCATATATTTTATTATGTATTTCTGGAAACACACATTTTTTCTAAAATATCACACACTAATCATCATTTTGTAAATATGTATTATAATTCCATCTGTACTGAAAATCACTATTCCAGAGCGCTGGACACTTACCGGCATTTCTCTATATACTGTTATTTATTTGTTTTCATTAATTTTGCTCCGATTTTATCTATTTTTAGTTTATTTATTTTATTGACATTTGTGACAACTTAATGTTTTTTATCCATTGCCATGGCTAAAAGTGAAAGGTGTGCAGATGAGGTTGCTCACAAAAACGTAACGAGGTCATTAATGTCATTCATCGATAGATTTTACTCCTCACATTTTTCTCATACCGGGCCCCTTATATATGTGATTCGATTCTTAAGGAGTAAACTCCAAAAAATGAAAACAATGAAACATAAAATCATTCATCACGCATTGATGTAAATCAGACAGCATTAATACGAGAACAACTGACATTTACAAACAAACACGCTTAACAATTTGTCACTTTCTAAATCAGAGAGATCGCTTTATAATTCAGATAATTAGTCGATCCATTAGGCATATTATGAGGTAGAACACAACTATCATTTGCATGCATTACCGCCTGTATTTATAAGCCGTTAAAGTTGTTAATGACCTATTCAGATGTCGGCGGAAAGTGGTTTAGAAATAGAGTTATTCTGTATGCGGCGAGAAGTAAGGCGTAGTCGATTTGACACGTCGAATCGATTGGATACGATTATCTCGATACATCCATTGAGCTTTGATGATGATGTAATCGAGTACTTGATATCATGGAGGCATCCGTATCTAAGTTGTGACAGTGTAGAGTTTCACAGGCTAAAGTCACTGAAAAAGGTTACCTATATATATTTTTTGTTTTAAACTTTCATGGTCACTAACATTATAGTAATATAAGTTTTTACGGGATTGTTACCATGTACCTTGTTTTTAGCGAGTTTCCGATATTTCGACACTGTTGCAAGCGCCATGATCACGGAGTAACTGAAGTTATTGCGGGTAGGCTGTTATTGGCAGACATATCGGTCTACCCTCCGACGAAATCTTTTATTGCGTTCGATACCCGCAATGACGCATACGACCTACTATTGGGCATATGATTTAATGTTTGCTTAACAAAGACATGTATGGCGGGCCGAATGAATTTTGCTTCAGCGACATTTAATTCGTACTTAACTGTAACTTTTCAATAGGAAGGTATTTAGAAAATATTATTTTATTTTTATGGCGCTACTTCTTATTTACAATCAGTTATGTTTTTTTTTGTGAAAAAAAAAATGATCCTCGTTACTGTAAAGCAGGGATGTTACGGAGCTTCGACTCCGATTCCGTTAAGTCGGAACTTCCGATTATTATTACACCTTCGGATCCGATTTCGGTTCCGAAACTTTTAAATCGCAGATCGAAGCATAGCAAATAGCGACGGCCGCCTGCATCATATTACCAGCGCTAAGTAAAGTATTTGAGAAAATAATTTATAACCAATTACTAGCACACTTTTCTATAAATAAGCTATTTCATTTAAAACAGTTTGGTTTCACTAGAGGCAAAAGTACTACTGATGCTGGAACTGCACTTCTCAAACACATCTTTGATATATGGGAGAGTAAACACGATGCTATTGGCATTTTTTGCGATTTATCTAAGGCATTTGACTGCGTTAGCCATGAAACATTGTTAAATAAAATGAAGCATTATGGTGTATCAAATATTTCACTAAGTCTGATACAGTCTTATCTTTCTGCTAGGATTCAGAAAGTGGTTATAAATCAAGCTGAGTCTACAGGAGCACCCATTTCTATGGGCGTGCCCCAGGGTTCAATATTGGGCCCATTGCTTTTCCTTATTTATATTAATGACCTTCCTCACTTTACAAGAGATTTGTGTGAGACAGTACTATTTGCTGATGACACCTCTTTAGTGTTTAAAGCTAGGAGAGGAAATGATTGTTATGACGAAGTAAATTGTGCTCTCTCTGAAGTCCTTCACTGGTTTACGGTAAATAATTTAAAACTAAACTCTAGTAAAACAAAATGTGTTAAGTTTACTTTACCTAATGTGAGGCAGGTTAATACTAGTTTAAAAATAAATGACCAGCCTGTAGAGTTAGTGGATTCTACAAAGTTTCTGGGTATTACTTTAGACTCGCATTTGCAATGGGATCCTCATATTGATGCCTTATCAAGTAGACTGAGCTCTGCGGCTTTTGCTGTTAAAAAAATAAGACTTCTAACTGATGTGGAAACGGCAAGATTGGTTTGCTTTGGTTACTTTCATAGCGTTATGTCATATGGCCTTTTGTTGTGGGGCTCAGCTGCTAATATAGAAAGTATTTTCGTACTGCAAAAGAGAGCTGTTCGCGCCATATATAATTTAAAGGCAAGAGAATCTCTTAGAGAAAAATTTAAAGAAATTAATATTTTAACACTGGCATCGCAATACATTTATGAAAATTTAGTATATGTAAGAAAAAACTATGACGCATTTTCAAAAAAAAGTCAAACCCATAACTTTAACACGAGATATAATAACAAACTTGCCGTTCCATGTTTCAGACTCCAAAAATCAAGAGGTTCATTTCTGGGATGTAGTATTGCATTGTTTAACAAAGTTCCCCAAGATCTGATTGAGCTTCCACTAACCAAATTTAAATCTCAGATTAAGAATACTCTTATGAATAAGGGCTATTATAAAGTTAATGATTATCTAAATGATCGAAATGCATGGACATAGTGTTTCTTGTAATTTGTTATTTGATGGGTATGAGTCAGTTTTTGAAACAGTAATATGGTACCTATCTAATGCCGCTTCCTATATACTAAATATAAAATTTATTGTAACTATATATCTATATCCTTAATAATGTAATGGAAGGTGACTTCAGATGTATCTCTGAAATCATTTTTCAACTTGACGACTCTGTATATATCAATACAGGGAGAAAAAAGCAGCCCTTGCTGAGTTTCTTGCCGGTTCTTCTCAGTACAAGGTCTCCCGCCGTAGTTTTGCGAACCGATGGCGTAGCTTCTTGACCTTCACAAGTGCTTGTAACAGCCTAGACTGAATAAATGACTTTTCATTTCATTTTCATTTTCATTTTCATTTTCATTTTCATTTTCATTTCATTTCATTTCATTTCATTTCATTTCATTTCATTTCATTTCATTTCATTTCATTTCATTTCATTTCATTTCATTTCATTTCATTTCATTTCATTTCATTTCATTTCATTTCATTTCATTTCATTTCATTTCATTTCATTTCATTTCATTTCATTTCATTTCATTTCATTTCATTTCATTTCATTTCATTTCATTTCATTTCATTTCATTTCATTTCATTTCATTTCATTTCATTTCATTTCATTTCATTTCATTTCATTTCATTTCATTTCATTTCATTTCATTTCATTTCATTTCATTTCATTTCATTTCATTTCATTTCATTTCATTTCATTTCATTTCATTTCATTTCATTTCATTTCATTTCATTTCATTTCATTTCATTTCATTTCATTTCATTTCATTTCATTTCATTTCATTTCATTTCATTTCATTTCATTTCATTTCATTTCATTTCATTTCATTTCATTTCATTTCATTTCATTTCATTTCATTTCATTTCATTTCATTTCATTTCATTTCATTTCATTTCATTTCATTTCATTTCATTTCATTTCATTTCATTTCATTTCATTTCATTTCATTTCATTTCATTTCATTTCATTTCATTTCATTTCATTTCATTTCATTTCATTTCATTTCATTTCATTTCATTTCATTTCATTTCATTTCATTTCATTTCATTTCATTTCATTTCATTTCATTTCATTTCATTTCATTTCATTTCATTTCATTTCATTTCATTTCATTTCATTTCATTTCATTTCATTTCATTTCATTTCATTTCATTTCATTTCATTTCATTTCATTTCATTTCATTTCATTTCATTTCATTTCATTTCATTTCATTTCATTTCATTTCATTTCATTTCATTTCATTTCATTTCATTTCATTTCATTTCATTTCATTTCATTTCATTTCATTTCATTTCATTTCATTTCATTTCATTTCATTTCATTTCATTTCATTTCATTTCATTTCATTTCATTTCATTTCATTTCATTTCATTTCATTTCATTTCATTTCATTTCATTTCATTTCATTTCATTTCATTTCATTTCATTTCATTTCATTTCATTTCATTTCATTTCATTTCATTTCATTTCATTTCATTTCATTTCATTTCATTTCATTTCATTTCATTTCATTTCATTTCATTTCATTTCATTTCATTTCATTTCATTTCATTTCATTTCATTTCATTTCATTTCATTTCATTTCATTTCATTTCATTTCATTTCATTTCATTTCATTTCATTTCATTTCATTTCATTTCATTTCATTTCATTTCATTTCATTTCATTTCATTTCATTTCATTTCATTTCATTTCATTTCATTTCATTTCATTTCATTTCATTTCATTTCATTTCATTTCATTTCATTTCATTTCATTTCATTTCATTTCATTTCATTTCATTTCATTTCATTTCATTTCATTTCATTTCATTTCATTTCATTTCATTTCATTTCATTTCATTTCATTTCATTTCATTTCATTTCATTTCATTTCATTTCATTTCATTTCATTTCATTTCATTTCATTTCATTTCATTTCATTTCATTTCATTTCATTTCATTTCATTTCATTTCATTTCATTTCATTTCATTTCATTTCATTTCATTTCATTTCATTTCATTTCATTTCATTTCATTTCATTTCATTTCATTTCATTTCATTTCATTTCATTTCATTTCATTTCATTTCATTTCATTTCATTTCATTTCATTTCATTTCATTTCATTTCATTTCATTTCATTTCATTTCATTTCATTTCATTTCATTTCATTTCATTTCATTTCATTTCATTTCATTTCATTTCATTTCATTTCATTTCATTTCATTTCATTTCATTTCATTTCATTTCATTTCATTTCATTTCATTTCATTTCATTTCATTTCATTTCATTTCATTTCATTTCATTTCATTTCATTTCATTTCATTTCATTTCATTTCATTTCATTTCATTTCATTTCATTTCATCGACCGTTATGAATGTTCATACCCGTTACGTTGAGGGTCTGCGTTAATAATAAGTAAATTTGAATGAAAAAAGGTTATTTTATGTAATAAAATGTAAAAAGGTTGACTGAATGATGTTTTATTTTTTCTTTAATGCAAAAATATCTCTCTTTTGACCACTTCTGACTCTGCCTCCGTTTTCGGTTCCGACTCCGATAAATCAAATTTAAAAACTCCGACTTCGGTTCCGACAAATTTACCTCCGTTTCATCCCTGCTGTAAAGTTACTAAAGTGGAGTTTAAGCGATTTAGCTTTGCTACTATATACATTAGAATCCTGTTATTATGACTCCGCCTATATTGACCAACCGATTATTATGACGTAATTACACTACGAAGTTTGATTTTCATATAAAATTATTTGTAAAAAAAAATGGGTGCGTGTACTTATGTAGGCGCGTGAGAAGTTATCCTTCTTTGGCATCGTTTAAAATTAGTTTTTAATTGCATGCAAATAATTAATTACAATAAATTAATAAAAAGTCTGGAAAAGGACACAGTCAATAAAGTTCAGTTTTAATTTGAAAAAATAAATAAATAATCAAAATATTCAATTAAAATCGCTACTGAATATAATTTATTAGAACATATGTGATTTGCACTTGTATGAAACTCAAACACGTATTCCGAATATACAAACTAGAAACATGTGGATAACTATTATAAATATGAATACCTATAACTGTTACTTTATTACAAAAAATAAAGATGTGGTTTTTGGTTCTACTACACCAATGGTCAAGAGATGGCGCTGTAGTCTCCTGAATCGCGCTTTGGTTCCGTTGTTCCAGATTAATAAATACTTTTGATAGGCCTTCACAATGCAGTCGTTAGCACCCACTAAATAGAGATTCTATTTCTATTTTGTTGGTAGATTTCTTAATGTGCGGTAAACACAAACGTAACGCATGAAGTTGGTCGCTAAAGCGACCAACTTCATGCTGTTAATAATTTGTGTTACAGTGATGCGCGCGCATCTTAAAATTTCACTCTCATCATTTTTTCATAACGCGCCTAAAGAAGTATAACTTCAAAAAAGTCGAATATAATGACTTCCCTTACAGTGACATGTAGTGCCGTCTTTGACCTATTGGAGGCCCTGGGCATATTAGGATAATGGGGCCCCCATGACCCCCGTTTGGTGATCTAACAAGAACTAGGGACTTTGTATTTGTAATCTGAGGTGCCCACCTATCGATCACGGGGGCCTGGGCACTTGCCCAAAGTGCCCACTGGGAAAGACGGGTCTGGTGACATGTATATTTATTTACCAGTTCACTTATATCCCTCATAAATTTAAGTGAAAACCACAAAGTTAAAGCGAACAAATGTGCCAATTTCTGTTCAGCAACCCAACATGAAAGAATTTGTTTTTAAAATCGTTACAAATCGTAGATACTATTGGCTGTTTATCAACATAATAACACTCGTGAGATAACCGAGGACCGGTCGTGTGCAACCTAACTAAAAATAAAACGTTTCCATCTCGGTATGATTGCCGGCATCAATCACGAGGGACGCCTGCGCCTGAGACTTAACAGGAGTAATTTGAATTAACAGAATAAAAAAACCGGCCAAGTGCGAGTTGAACTCGCGCACGAAGGGTTCCGTACCATTATTCATACAACATTGGACACTTTATAATAATAGCGAGCAAAAACGCCAAAAAGATTAGGCCTGTTATTGGGGAGCCCCTCTTCAAGATATATTTTATTATGTTCTTAGTATTTGTTGTTATAGCGGAAACGGAACAGAAATACATCATCTTTGAAATTTCCAACAATCTAGCTATGACGGTTTCCAACTATGGTTTCCAACTATTTCCAACTATGGTTTCCAACTATCTAGCTAAAACGGTTTATGAGATGCAGCCTGGACTGACAGACGGACGATGGAGTCTTACTAATAGGGCCCCGTTTTTATCCTTTCCGTACTGTACCCTAAGTGTCGCCGCACACGGGCCACCGACCACAACCACAAAACGCCGCCACCGGCATAGTTCTTGTAGTTTTCATACATTTGTATAGTGACTCGCCACACACGGTAAGCCGGTAGCCGTCATACGCTATAAATCGTCATTGCTCGCTTCTTGTTGCCCGCACCGGCCACATAATGCGCCGATACAAAACGCCACCACACGTCACTCGCGCGATTCCCCAACCCTCTCTCCCTTGCCTAAGTCGGCCGCTGTCGCGCGCTTCAGCCACTTTAGTAGCCGCTTCTAGCTTCTCGTGGCGGCGTTTGTGGCTGTGGCGTGTGGCATGTGTGCGGCGACACTAAAAACTGGTAAAATACGAGTCGATACAAAGACATGAGAAACCTTTCGTATATAAATTGTATAAAAATTAAACGCTATGTTGTCTTTGGACTTGGGAACTAATATTTGTACACGTAAATCATCATCAACCTATTAATGTCCCCGCCGTTCAGTCTAGGCTGTAAATAGGGCTGCCATCTCTAAAATGTGGCAACCAGGATAAGACGCGTGATAACCCCGGATTTTGGAGCCCAGAACCCGGACAGACCAATAAAAAAACAGTTAAAAATATTACAAATCAACTTTTTTATGATGATCTACGCAAAAGAGCTAGCGGTCTACCTCATAATAAGTGGTCACTGCTGCCCATGGACACTTGCAGCACCAAGGGCCATTCATGTGTTGCCGTAAATTATTAAACCTGGACTACAAATAAAACCCCGCCCGGACGCTCCCCGGACGCCCCGTAAACTAGGACAAATCCGGGAAAGCCCGGACGGATGGCAGCCCTAGCTGTAACAAGCACTTGTGAATGTCGAAAAGCTACGTTATCGGTTCACAAATTTGAAGACAAGAAACACAGCAAGGGCTGTTTTTTTCTCCCTGTATTGTTATATACAGAGTCGTCAAGTTGAAAATATGACTTGTATACGGGATATCTCACGAAATCACTTTCCATATGTTTGTTTGGTACCCCTTTACCATAAAAAGGACGCGCTAAATAAAATCTTATCATCAAACAACGACAACAAACACCATTGGTATAACGTCAACAGAGATAGACATTGAAAAGGAGATTGCTCAGCTTCCATACATGTTTGGCCTAAAGACCAATAATCATGAAAAATTGTTTCCTAGATTCGAAATTATATGTAAATTACTGTAGAAACGAATATTATTGACGGACACCCCTGAGAACTTTTATAAACCATATACACTGAACATAATTATTAAAATAATAAAAAACAAATAAGTTATATAGTAAACTAGGGAAATCAAGCCAATTACCGAAATTATGGATTAGATTCAGATATATAGAGCATGTAGATTAACAGATAGTTGCCTGTTTTTAAAGTTAATGCATAAGAGTAACTTTCAAAATCAGGTGTCATTTCCGGCTATAATAAGGTAGGTACTCTGTGACAGAAACTGTGTGATGATTGTGAATGAGCCACAGATTAGAGACAATTTTTAAACTCTCGTTATAAACCAAATAAAGCTAAGAGATTTAGGTTCTATAGCCATATTATATTATATTCAGTAGCTTCATTATTTTTGTTATGTTTTTAAGATAACCATATTAGATTTTTAGTGTATCACACATTATAATTTTATTTATTTATTAATTTATAGTCAGGGAACGTAGGCCCTTAAACCTTAAAGTCTAACATTATATACAGATTATAATGTATTTATGGAGATGTTTGGCGAAAATTGTATGGCAATAGACTTTATGATGTCTCCCACCATCTATAATAATTGTCTGAGCACATTTGCATCTAGTGAAAATGATAGTATAGTTGTGGATATTAATACAGCGAAAAAAAAAATGATTTATTTTATCGATCTTTACAGATTATCGATCGTTATATAAACAACTTCGATCAGTCTTTGGCTGAATGTTACTACACCCATAGCCATTAAAAATGATTCGTATGTTTTCCAAACCGGTAAAATAAAAAGTCCTTTTTAAAGTAAATATATTATACAAAGGTGTCCGTTGAAATCTAATGACTGTAAATTAAATTATAAATTACGCCAAGAATTACCGTGTATGACAATATTTTTTGTGCATTTAGGCCAATTTGAGCAATCTCCTTTAAACTTTGCCTGACTGACAGCTACAAGCAACGGAACTCTAAAACTCCATCCATTCGGTACGGGGCCAGAATAACTGATACGTATACCCGTCAATTCCTCCTACTATTAGTGACACCAGACAGTATGAAGGTTTTATCTTAACTAATATTATAAATGCGAAGGTTTGTCTGTTCGTTAGCCTATCTTCCTCGAAATAACTTAATAATGGATTAATGTGATAGCGTTAAGTACATACAATAGGAATAATGAAAAATTTTTTCTTCATCCCATCTTCAGCCTATTAATGTCCCCACTACTGGGGCACAGCCCTTCCCTATAGATGGAATAGAGAGATTGGGCCATGACCCACCACACGGACCCAGTGCGGATTGGCGGGTGCTAACGACTGCAGATGCAGGCGGGATCTACGGCTTAATGTGCCTTTCGAAGCACGGAACAAGAGGGACTCGAGATAGAAGATTCTTGGTCACCCATCCAATGACCGACCACTGCGAAAGTTGCTTAACTTCAACGATCGCAGCGGAACGCGCTAACAACTCGCGCCATCGAGCTCTTATTTATCTATCAGGTAAATTTTCAAAAAGTATTGGACACGTATTTTTCTTTATGTACGTAATCATAGTATTACAGAGATACCTTTATTACTCGGTACAATTTTCAAGTATGCCGCAATTACATTTGGCCGTTAGCCCGTATTAATGTGCACCAAGGACATTACTCGGATTCGGACACCCGAAGCAATATTCACACTGGAAAACGGGCTTGATGACGGTGTCGTCTAAATTAAACAAAAATCTACCTCAATACGGGCATACTCGACTCCGTTCATTTTCACTTAGTCGTTTACCCGAATGCCATTGGCACTCGTATTCGAGGTAAAGACCAAGTGTTATCGCGTCATTAGAAGTGACGTGACTAGCCCCCCACTTCCAAACTATGACGCGCTTTGTAACTTTTACCTTTGTAATTTTTCGGTTAACTGACAAAAGAAAAAACAAGTGTCATTATTTTTTGAAAATCTAACTGACGGACTAAGCCGAATTTCGTTTAATTTACCCTGTTCAGCATCCCTAAGTGTCGCCGCACACGGGCCACCGAGTACAACCACAAAACGCCGCCACCGGCATATTTCTTGTAGTTTTCATACATTTAATATGGACGCGCCACACACAGTACGCCGGTGGCCGCCACACGCTACAAATCTTCGTTGCTCGCTTCTTGTGGCCCGCACCGGCCACTTAATGCGCCGATACAAAACGCCGCCACGCGTCACTCGCGCGATTCCCCACCCCTCTCTCCCTTACCTTAGTCGGCCGCTGTCGCGCGCTTCAGCCACTTTAGTAGCCGCTTCTAGCTTCTCGTGGCGGCGTTTGTAGCTGTGGCGTGTGGTCCGTGTGCGGCGACACTAATAATTGTTTTTATTTTGATAATGGACGACTATTCAAGTTTTTTTCATATATAGCTAGGTAGGTAAATGTCTCTACCCCACCTGATGTTAAGTGGTGATAAAGACCAAACGCGAAGATAGCTGGTACAGCAGTTATAAACTGCCACACCGACTATCCTCACCTTGCCGGCCTGCAAAAATGCTTCTTCCCGCCTCTCTTAAAGTACCCCAGATTGTAGGAAGGAGGGAACACGTGCGCTGGCAAAGAATTCCACTTAGAATAAAAGTTACAATAATATTATGGTAGAAAGTCAGCTTTAGAGTACAATTGTGGCCCCTGAGACACACATGTTCGGTTTTTTATAAGTTAAACTTAACGAACCAGCTTACCCACAGCAATAGTTTTATTTTTTAAAGAGCTATAATCCAGAGCGAGCCAATCTTCTAATCAGCGTGACACTGAAGCCGCGCCGCGCACGTTAGAAAGTGCGCAAGACAAGATTAAAAGCTTCGGTACACTAAAAGCTTGGTTGAAAATTTTTGAACAAAAAAATAAAATCTACTTCAAAATCGAAAATGGAACTAAAAAGTAAAAAATAATATTTGGTTCATGATTTTGGGTTAAGATTGAAAGACGTGTTATTATCGATCAGAAACGAAAATCTATTGAAACATTTAATAGGTATGTAGTAACAATCCCATTAATAGCTATAATGTTAGTGACCATGAAAGTTTAAAACAATATATTTTTTTTAACATGTAACACTAGAAGGAAGATTATATTCACTGTGAAAAATCTCCAAATACTTTTTTAAGAAAAAAATCCTATATATTTACTACCTGAACCCCTGAAGTCTGCAACCTGAATGGCGTGGATTTCATTTTTGGTAAAATTTTCTTTAGATTTATTAACCAAATAATTCATTACAAAATTTAAAGTCTACTACAACGCCTCAAAAAGATGTTCAATACAATGGTGCATCGCTTTGTATTAGATACAATGTAAGCGTACGAAATACAGTAAACTAAAGATCGCTAAACGAAAAACTACGTATTTTTAAAGAACTAGAATATCATATTTGTTTCATAGGTTTTCACGCACATCACTCATTAAACAAAAAAAAATCTACGGGTTACATGCAATGAATTTATTTATTTATTGACGTTTCTCATCCTTTGCAGGAATGCATAGTCAGAATAATGATTTTTTATGTATTTTGTCGAGCTACCTTCGAAAGACTTTTATTGAGCGTTCGGATATTTCATTGGAAGATTTTTAAAACTTTATTGTCTATGCTTGAAAAATCTTCCAAAGAAATATCCGAAAGCTCAATAAAAGTCTTTCGACGGTAGCGCAATAAAGTAAATAAAAAATCATTATTCTGGCGACGCATTTGTTTTATTTAATTAGAAGATCGCTTTTCTCCGGTATTGCTTTTGGTGTACGCCTTCTTAATGTAACGCGCAAGCACTGCTTAAGTACGATTGACACGATTTGTAGTTCTCAAACGGCCGAGATCCCCGCATCGCCGCATTGCCTCCAACGGTTGACACTTTTCAACTTGTTCAGTAGGAAAATTGTCTCTTTGTATTTTCTACATAGGTAATCGTACAGTTGGTTAGTAGCTGACGTGTAATTTGTTATTAACATAATGCCAGTAAAGTCGATTCGCAGTGTTTTTAAAAGGTGATGATGGTTGTATCGCTTATTTTAAGAGTTTTCCACCGCCTAAGAGGAATGAACTAGGAATGTCTAACGGAGCGGTCTTCGTGTACATAAAATAGGATTGTAATTTTTATTTTTTAGCATGTAACTGCTAGATGTAAATCTCAAGAAAATATTCCACGCGGACCAGGCTGCAGACGGGACTCTAACCCGCATCTTTCACTATCCGGGCGAATGCACTGACATGCTACCGCGGCCCTGATGGTCGTGTCATTTGAAATTGTGGGTTATTTACAATGCGAAGAGATGGTGCTGCCTTGCAGTTTAAGAAAGGCTAGAAAGAATTCTATAAAAACCAGTGCCCTTGTACATATTTCTCGTTATTGTTTTTCTTATCTGTTTTATTGTGTATGTGTACTTAATTAGTAAATCTATATATATAAAACTCAAAGGTGACTGACTGACATAGTGATCTATCAACGCACAGCCCAAACCACTGGACGGATCGGGCTGAAATTTGGCATGCAGGTAGATGTTATGACGTAGGCATCCACTAAGAAAGCATTTTGATCAATTCTAGGGGATAAAATAGGGAATGAAAGTTTGTATGAAACTTTGTCAATTTTAAACCGATCGGGCTGAAACTTTGCAAGCAGGTATAAGAAGAATCATAGATGAATGTCATTGTGTATAATATAAGCCTGAGAACAAAAACTGTAGTCTACACTTCAGCTCTACACCGAAGCGAAGCGAGGGCGGGCCACTAGTAAATAAATAAAATCAGTGCATATGTTACCGGCCAAACCCGATTTCAGGACAATCTAGTTTTGCCTAGGCTAAACTGGTTCTTCCTATACGCGATAGGATTAACTAGTATAGCCTAGTCCAAACTAATTTATCCTAAGCGCGACAGGATAAACCAGTTTAGCCTAGGCCAAACTAGATGATCCTGATATAAATACGCACACTCTAGGATAAACTAGTACGACCTAGTCTAAACCAATTTAGCAAAGCGGAAAGTAATTGAACAAACATGTCAGGACTTGTACAGGGCGCGTCATGTAAAAAGAACGCTGGAAGAAAGTGGAGGGAGTGTTTTTTCTGTAATTGGTTTTTGTTTAATTCTTTTGTTGTTGCCGGGAGTTCGGAAGACAGTAAAGCCGGGTACGCATTAGCGATCTGTTACCGTAACATGCGTGATACAGTACGAAGTTCTAGTGTGTACGCTAGTAGCTCAGTTGTGAACGTTGGCTCGCTTCAAACCGCACGCGTACCGTTCTCGCAGCAGGTTATCGAACCACGTACACACTATGCTTTTTGGTTACAGTGCGTGCAACGGTTATGGTTACAGCTCGCCAATGAGTAACTACCCGGCTTAAGAAATTCCGAATCATTCGAACCTTTTACAATTCATCTCACTGTAAACTCAAAATATTTTAAGAAAAGTTTACTAGAAAAAAAAACCACGCAGACCAGGCAGCGGACCGGACTCGAACCCGCACCCTTCGCAATCCGGGCGAATGCACTGACCATTATGCTACCACGGCCCTATTCGCCGCGTCGAAATTTTCCTAGCCTTACGCTGCAAGGCAGCGCCATCTCTTCGCATTGTAGGTTGCAACCACGCAACCCACAATGTCAAATGAATACTTTTTCAAGTATTAAACATTTGAAAGAAGAAAGAGCAATTATAGTTAGTGTTTTTATTTATTTTTAAGCATTTAACTGCTAGGTGTTTAAATCTAAAGAAAAGTTTACTAGAAAAATTAAACTTTTCTTACTTTTCTTTGTATTACTAATTATCCATAACTTGTAACGATGAATCATTATGGTTTTAATAAAAAATATTATTTTTCCAATTACGGATTATTTTATTCAGTTTATCTATTTATTTTGACTTTCTAGATATACTATAATGATTACACTAGGCCATACTAGTTTATCCTAGAGTATGCGTATTTTTATCAGGATCAACTAGTTTGGCCTAGGCTAAACTGGTTTATCCTATCGGGCTTAGGACAAATTAGTTTGGACTAGGCTATACTAGTTAATCCTATCGCGCATAGGAAGAACCAGTTTAGCCTAGGCAAAACTAGTTTGTCCTGAAATCGGGTTTGGCCGGTAACACATATATACCGTTCAAAGTTGTTTTATTTAATGAGTGATGTGCGTGAAAATCAAAAAAACAATTAAATTAGGATATTGTATAAAATTTGTTATGTATATACACACATCAAAAGTGTCTAGGGATCAAGCATTTTTATGCGGATTTCTTGAGATTGAGATGTGGCTTTGTAATAAATTTATGATTTTATAAATTTATATGGATCCTTTTTGGTGCATTTCATAATTTGAATCAGGAACTGTGAATCAAATTCGAGTAAAAGATGAAAATCAGCTGTCAATATTTTCCCTATAAAAACATACAACGCATTGAAGACATTATTAGTGCTACTGTTTCCCTACTACTGATTAAAACCAACGTTATTATGGAGCGGCGACGTCATTTAAGCAGGGAAGAAATGCTCAGAGCCGTGGGAATGATAGAAGCTGGTTCCCGGCAACGTACTGTGGCTTTAGCTCTGAATACAAGTCAGAGTGTTATCAGTCGACTTTGGACACGATACCGAAGCACTGGTACCGTGGCTGAGCGCCATGGAGGACGGTATCGCTGCACCACACGGAGACAAGACCGATACATTCAAATCTTAACTCGAAGAGCTCCAACAATAACCGCCATGATGTTAGCCGTGAGGCTTCATCACTCTTCAGGGAACTTAATTAGCGACCAAACAGTCAGAAACCGCTTGCATGAAGTGAACCTTCATTCCCGAAGACCGCTACGGGTACCACCTATAGCAATGCACAATCGTAGGATTCGATATCAATGGGCTCTTGAACACAGAAATTGGGCAGAAGAACAATGGCGTTTCGTGTGCTTTTCTGATGAGTCTCGTTTTGGTATGAGACCGGATACAAGACGTATACGACACTGGAGAACCCCTGG
This sequence comes from Chilo suppressalis, assembly GCA_902850365.2. Lineage (NCBI taxonomy): Eukaryota > Metazoa > Arthropoda > Insecta > Lepidoptera > Crambidae > Chilo > Chilo suppressalis. Next base: position 2,856,346 of record OU963896.1, on the reverse strand, counting down.
ACGCCAACAGCGATTAAAATCCTGCCAGGAAGTCCATCCTTATAGTGGTGGAACCATCATGGTATGGGCGGGTATTTGGATCGGCGGAAGAACTGAGTTGATTTGGATCAGAGGCAACCTCAACGCTCAAATTTATGCTGAGACGATTGTATCAGACGTCATCGTTCCTCTACAAGTGCAAATCGGTCCCTTATTTCAGTTAATGCATGATAATGCACGACCGCACACCGCAAGAGTTGTAAGACAGACTCTCGCCGCAGCTAACATCAATGTCCTGCCCTGGCCTGCTCAGTCGCCAGACTTGAACCCGATTGAGCATGCATGGGATATGCTACAGAGAAGAGCTCTGCCGAATATGGAGGGTATCCAGTCGCAAGAAGACCTTTTTTTGTTGTTGCAACGAACATGGGCGGCCATTCCACAGCGTGATTTGGATGAACTCATTTTGAGTATGCCAAACCGATGTTCTTGTGTTGTTAGTGTTCGCGGTAGAAATACGGATTATTAATTGTTTAAGTTACCCAATAAAATTTTAGAGAAAACTGTTATTTCAGTCTTTTTTTCGAACTTTTGTGTTAGTGGTTCAAATGTCAAAAATCCCTTTATTAGGAAAATGGCAAATTTCTTTATTAATGCAAAGGTGACTTGGTTTATCGTTACTGTGACAAACGAAAACACTTTATTTGATGAATCCTTAAAGAAAATTTTAATTAATATCAATCAGGAGAAAAGTTATTGCAAAAATATATGTTGATCCCTAGACACTTTTGATGTGTGTATTAATAAAATGTTGTATAATATGAATGTGGCAAATAAAGTATTGAGCGTAGAAATAGTTAATAAATAAATAGCATATGCGAGAGAGAGAGAGAGAGAGAGAACCATTTTATTGACCAATAAAACACAAACATAAAAATTATAAACTGCTAAAATAAAAAACATATATAAAAAGTAAGCATTACACAATTTTCTAAACACTGTTTATTTGTTTTGAAACGAAAACAATAAAATCAGTACCCTTAGTAGGTACGAGTTTGAGCTTACGATAACTATCATAGTTTTCGTAATTGTAAATTATGTTTCTATATCCATTTTGGTGAAAAGTAACCAATATAGGTACTTAAAATTTAAGAAGACGCAAATGATTTAATGATAGAATTTAAACACTGTTTATTTGTTTTGAAACAAAAATTAATAAAATCAATACCCTTAGTACGAGTTTGAGCTTACGAAAACTATCATAGTTTTCGTAATTGTAAATTATGTTTCTATATCCATTTTGGTGAAAAGTAACCAATATTATACTTAAAATTTAAGAAGACACAAAAGATTTAATGATATAATTTAAACACTGTTTAATTGTTTTGAAACGAAAACAATAAAATCAGTACCCTTAGTACGAGTGCGAGCTCACGAAAACTATCATAGTTTTCGTAATTGTAAAACTCGTACTAAGGGTACTGGATACTGCGTTTGATATTACGTAGATGAAGTTTAAACAGCACGGGGGACGGCTCTAATCCCACACAGGCTTTCACAAATTAGAAATTAGCGAGTGCTAAGGGTATTCGGTAGTCAGTATAGTGATGTAACGAATATTCGCATTCGCATTCGCGAATATTCGCACATTTTTGAATATTCGCATTCACATTCGCATTCGTAAAATCTCTGCGAATGTTTTGCGAATATGAATATTAGAAAAAGCAATTTGAAGAAGTTGTAGTTCTGCCTTACCTTGAATATTCATTGTTACACAGCTTGCATTTAGCTCGTTCAGCATCGCAAAGTGTGAAATAAGTCCATGTTTCACTAGAATTCGATTTATTCATCTTAATAAATCACTATTCAAACTCTAACCTCAAAATTCACTTGTTTTGTTTACGGAAAGACCGGTGCGAGCGGAAGGACACTTCAGTCAGATGAGTTCATATCAACTCGGCAATTCGAACGAGACTGCCACCATGCCAACAACAACAACAACACTCACACCAATTAGCCTAGCCCCAAAGTAAGCTCTGTAAGGCTTGTGTTATGGGATGCTAGGGTAACGGATAGAATACATATACTGTACATATATAAGTATATCTATATAGAAATACATATTAAATATCCATGACTGGAGTACAAATGCTCGTATTCAGCACACAAACATCTGCCCCCACCGGGATTCGAACCCGGGACCTCTCGTGTCGGCGACACCATGAAACCTGGCGTACAAACCACTCGGCCACAGAGGTCGTCATATACCATAGACAATTGGTGCCAATTTAAAAAAAAACTAAATATTCGCAATGTCGGTATCAGACATTCGCGAATGTTCAAAAAATGACATTCGTTACATCACTAAGTAAGTATACAGTTGTGAAGTCAGGGGCGCGGTTATAGATGTAAGGCCGGTTTAAAACCAATTAAACCAATCCGTTTAAAACGAAAAAAACCGTTTAAAACCGAAATAAACCATTTTTGCCATTTAAAACGGTTGGTGTTGATGACTATGTTTTTCTTAATTATAACTACATTGTCTTGATTTTACCGAGGTAGGAATATAACGGAGTACCTATAAACTGTAAAAAGATTTTTGAATGTGTGATATACTTACTGATATACTTAGTGAGTAGTTGGTCCATCCGCGACCAAGCGTAGGTATTACCTACCTAAGTTATAAAAACTCTTATCATAAGTTAAAAACTCTGTGTTGGTAATTAAAAAAAATCATTGTTGAAGTGTAAAAACCATAGTTCTTTTATTTTGTATGCCAGTTTTCAAGCGTTTAACAAACGATTATTTGCGGTTTAAAACGGCAACATTTTGTTTAAAACGTTTTAAATCGGTTGTTTTACATCTATAGGCGCGGTCGTGGGCGGGCCGTAGGTGGCCGCGCTCCTGGGACATTCGTCTTAGTTCAACCGACCGTTAGCAACTGATTTACTTATTTATGCTAAGTTAATCTAAGAAGGTGCACTAAATCTCCCTATTTCCATCCATACGGAAGGCCTGTGCAGTGGCAGGGCAAGACCTAAATTTGATGTGGGCAAGACAGATTTCGCGAGGCCCTGTTCTGTGGCGACCTGAAGACGGATTTAATAAAATAATAATAAAAAAAGAAATTCGCTTTTAAGCAATGCATAAAAATTTTTGAGGCGCGATGCCTCTTGTACCGCGAGGCCGTAGGCGGTGGCCCACGTCGCCCACGCCTTACGCCGCCTCTGGGCCTGTGCCCCAGCAGTGGAGACATTATAGGCTGATGACGACGATGAATCAAAAGTCAAAATATCTTTATTTAAATTGGATACACAACACAACTCTGTTTTTTTTTCTCTCTACCACCAGTTAAGGGTATTTTTTAAGCTGTGGAGAAAAAGTGGCGAAAAGAACTTAACAGCGTTAAATAATTATCTAACAATATTTACAAAATATTTTCATCTTCATTATAATTATAGAAAACGCCTCCCGGAACATTTAGAACAGTTTAAACTAGGGCTTGAAACCGGTTTAAATACCGGTAAATAAAGGTTAATACCGGTTTTTAGTAAAGGATTCGTTCGGAGCGCGTCCAAAATGAAAGCGGTACCTTAAACCTTAATAAACCGGTTTAATCCAGAGCGACACGTGCACGCGTCGGCATCGCTTGAAGTTTGTTTTGTTTGAACTAATGAAGTCACAACTTGTTAATGCTCAGAGATTGATGCAATTATTGACACGTGTGCTAGTGACTAGTGAGTCAAGTTATCCATTTATTATCAGTGGCAACAGAAAGAGCGAAATGAAACCCTTTAAAAACCGCTAAATTGATTCAAAACCTATTTGATTTTGCTCTTTAGGAAAACCGGTTTTTTAAAGTTAAGGTAGAGCCAAACCTAAATAAAACGCTCCTAATGTACTTGACACTGATTTAGGTTTGAAAATTAACCGGTAAACAAGCCCTGGTTTAAACCCGAGCATTTTTATTAATAAGAACTCTTTTAATGGTAGTTTTAAAATTGACGCTTAATTTTTGGAAATTACTAGAGACTTTGTTGTAGAAGGAAAGGAAGAAATTGGATGATAGTGATGGTACAATCTAAGAAGGAGCTCGATGGTAAAGCTGGTTAGCGCATTCGGCCTGCGATCGTGAAAGTTAAGTAACTTTCACATATTCGGTCCTTGGATAGGTGGGCAACAACATAAAGCCATTGGTCCCGGCTGCATCTGCAGTCGTTAGCACCCATTAAGTCTCCCAAGTCCATCCAAAAGGAAGGCTTGTGGCCCTGCAGTGGGGATATTAATAGGCTGACGAATTAGATAGAATCTCTTATCTATTAGACAAGTCCGTCCGTCTGTGGTGCTGTTTCAGCGGCCAAACCGTAAGAGATAGATAAAGAGAATGTTTAAGTTATAAGTTAAGAATACTCTGATAAGACTACAACCCGGATTTGAGTAACGTAGCACTTCCGGTTTTCGAGAAATCACGTGATTTCTATTTTCTAATTATCACAATTTTAATTAAGTATTTAAAGGTTATTTTTTTTAACTTAATAATTTCAAACGAAACCACACAAAATCTCCGAAGTTCTCAATTAATTTAATACATTTTTTAAATCAGGTTTTGGTGAACATTTGGTTCACTGGTTTGCTAGTTAGATATAATTTATAACTAGGCTAAGGTAATTTATATTTAAAATGTAAACCTACATAAGGTAGTTTTTAAGTTGCTGTTATTTTATTTCTATATATTGCAATTCTATAAATAGTTCATAACGTAAAGTATTCCAAAAAAAAACGACGGGTTGCACTCCGGGAGTGCCGGCAGAAGTGAAAACTTGAACATTAACGTTGATATTTTGGAATGGTTATGGAATAATTTTGCACGAATTGCTTTAATTATCAGTATAAAAGTACTATCATGTATGTGGTAGAATAAAATACTTATTTATTGCGCTATCGTACACAAACATGATAATATATATTACATTAAAAAAGTTTCTCTTAGAAAAATCAACTTACATGAATCACGTTTGAGCGCACTTAGCGACATCTATTGTAAAGAAATCAACTTACATGAATCACATATAAGCGCACCTAGCGACATCTATTGTAAAAAAATGCATTTTCTTCGCAATAAAGCTGCCATGTGGACGTCCTAGACAGAGACTTAATAATATAATACGATAAAATAAAATATTACTATGTTTCGTCCAATATATTGAAAGTCAACAACCTTTCCAATTTTATTGTATGTCATGACGCGATCAGCCCACGTGTTTAACCTGAAGCGAGTTTTAAATTTTTTACCCATACAAAAAAGTGTACAACGCCGCTAAAGAAGTTTTCACTTCAATAAAAATATCAGTGAAAGGCCCATAGCACAGCCCTAGCGGCGACCACAGACAGGGTTAAGTTCACGCGAAACAGAGCGAACGAATTGACCCCATTATTCGTAACTATCCCATTACCGCCAATTTGTAGCGGCCATCTCACATGCTTGGTAAAAAACAGGTTACCGCCATCCATATCTTTTAAGAATTTTTTATATTTACACACTTTTATATGTCCATATTATTTATAAGAACAAGATAAAAAGGACTTGGTATTTTATAGACTGTTTGGGAGACCTTGAGATGTTGATTATAAATAGAAACAGTTGATATAATTTTATAGTTTATTGATTTGATATCTAATTTGGTAATACTAAATTAAGTGATTAAATGATATAATTCATATTGAGTACACGTCCGCCGTGTAATAGGTGAAAACGTCACTATTCTTTAAATCATGTTAGGCTGAGCGCAGATTAGAGTCACGACAGTCTCAAGACAGACTATTGCTTAACAAAAATTATGAAGATGCGCACATTCGAAACGAGACGTCTCATAGACAAAAAAGTCTTATGTACACAAGAACTGCAAAGCGACAAGTCTGACTAACGATTGTCCGCTTCCCTTTGTAATGTATGCGAGGGCGCACACCAACGACAAAATTGTCTAGCGATTAGGGATGATAATCGATACTGAAAGAAAGTATAATACATACGATAAAATAAGTAATATGTGGGTCCATAAATTTTGACAAATTATCAAAGATAGATTGATACATTCATTCGCAATTACTGGTAAAACTTTCTGGGCTGGTGCCTTAATTTCTATAAAATAAATAATCGGTGAAATCTATTCTGATACTGATGAAAATGGTGTGTGTCGCATCATAGACAAAACAGTTTCGTCTTGGTGTGCGCCTTGTGGTAGACACAACTGTTTCTTTTTAATTGTAAAGCTGTCTCGTCTATGTAAGACAAGATTGTCTAACAACTGTCGTGACTCTAATCTGCGCTCAGCCTTAATGGCGTAAATTGCATCGACCTAATTAAACTGCGGACTTGCAAAAATGTACGGTCGCTCCGTACATAGACCATTATATTCACTTAAAAGTAATTAATAAGTGTTAAAACCGTCTTTTAAAAAGGAGGGAGGTTGTTCAATCAATTTCAGTGTATATTGTTTTATTTGTTCACGAGTGCGACCCATATATCATCATCATCATCATCATCAGCCTATTAATGTCCCCACTGCTGGGGCACAGGCCTTCCCTATGGATGGAATAGGGAGATTGGGCCATGATCCACCACGCGGGCCCAGTGCGGATTGGCGGGTGCTAACGACTGCAGATGCAGCCGGGACCAACGGCTTAACGTGCCTTCCGAAGCACGGAGGAACTCGAGATAGAAGATTTTTGGCCACCCATCCAATGACCGACCACTGCGAAAGTTGCTTAACTTCAACGATCGCAGCCGAACGCGCTAACCACCTGCGCCATCGAGCTCCTCGGCAAACGGCATATGACTGAATGAAATATGACAATAAATGAACTTTAGATATTAGTAAAATAAAGCATTGTATTATTTGTTACTTTTTAGTTGTTTTGTTTTGCTTAAAGTGGGATTAAAAGCTATTTTTAGACCTTAGGCTTTTGTAGGCAATCGTAAAAGAATCCTAAATGTTGGGTGAGGTAAAAAGCGAATAAGCTTAAGCTCATTAATGTTCGGAGTCTATACCTACATATTCGCCGAGCTTAACCCTACACAGTGAAGAGTTTGATGGCGCAAGTGGTTAGCGCGTTCGGCTGCGTTTGTTCGAACTTTCGCAGTGGTCGGTCATTGGATGGATGAACAAAAAGGACATGGCTAAGAAACTGCCCTTAACGTGTATAATTATTTTGCACTAGCCCATAATTTTATAATATTTTTTTATTAATTATTACGTGTTTATAATTCTCATACAACTTTCGTGAAATAATCAAATATTTAAAAGTATAAAAATTGACTTCATGTCTGTTTCAAAAGGAAAATGTTTCGTTTTACTAAAATAAATGAACAATAATTGTATACTAAAAATATTTCTGTCAGTACATCGAAATAAACAATATTAATTCAAAACTCCCAAAAACTATGACATATTTGGCCCTTATTTTTATTATAACAAATCACTGAAGACCTAATAATATATTTTAAATTTCTAATCAGGCTTGAGAGAAGGCTGTATGATAATTAATGCTTTGATTTTAGAAAATTAAAAAAATAAAACTTCACAGATTTCATGTCAGACCGACAACAACAAATTATTTGTATTTATTTTTACTTTTAAGAATGCTTTTATAATAAATATTCAGCCATTCTGCATCATATATTCCTAAGTACAATATTTATACATTGCTAGGGCAGTCGCTCATACAAAATTTTACAATGTCCTTTTCTATCTCGAGTTCCTCCGTGCTTCGGAACGCTCAAGCTGTTGGTCCCGGCTGCATCTGCAGTCATTAGCACCCGCCAATTAGATCTTCCGATGTACAGAGGGCGTCCCACGGTTTTGTCACACGGAGGGAAAGTATATTAAATATTGAAGATATTATAATGAGAAGAACTGCATTCACAGATTTTTTTAAATCGACTGCTACACAGGGAATCAAACTCGTGGAATTTGAAAAAAAACACATGACAAATTTCTATTTATTTTTAAAAATAAAATGATGTCTTCTTTCAGTAAAATATCCAATCTTCAATATTTAATATACTGTCCCTTCGCGATATTGAATTCTGAAATTTATTTCTGTTTGTGTTTATGCGGTATTCTGTAACGTAAAAAGCTCTCTTTTAACTATGTATGAATTTGATTACAGAGTGGCCGTTTAAAATAATCAATGTAAGTCCAATTAGGGATGTTGTAACATGCATATTTAATATGATGCGAACTCCGGCCTATAAATATTTAAAAGACAATAAATCTAAAAACGATTAACTACGTACGTGGTGTATATTTAAAACGCGGTTCGCGTTTATCGATGTTTTGTTGGGGTTTTTTTTTATTATTAAAATATCCAATTACGAAATGGTAATGCATTTTTAATAAATTTTCTATTCAATCTTCGATGACGGTGTAATTTTCTTGAGTATTTTCCCAATATTTCTAATTTGGCAATCTTGAAAAATAAAAAAAAAATACATGCGTTAAAGTGTACTTATAATATTGATAAAATAATGACAAAAATATTTGAACTAATAATATAGATCGCATATTTTGTTTTCAAGTTGGAGGGTTAGTCTGCCAAGGGAAGGAAAATTTTATAATAATTACTTTAAATACATACATTTTCCACACGCAGGACTTTGAGAATTTTGAATAATTTTAGTTTATATCGAGTAGAATAAGCTAATACTTTTATTAAATAATATAAAAAAATATGTGTGCAAGGACCACACATTATATGTAAAACTTCTTTTCTTAAATAACCTGACATGAGGTGGTGCATAAGGCACAGGGCAATGGAGCAGCGTCACTCATATACAAAGGAGTCCCACGGGTTTGTCACACGGAGGTAAAGTATATTAAATATTGAAGATAGGATATTTACTGAAAGAAGACATCATTTTATTTTTAATAATAACTAGAAAACTACATTCACAGATTTTTAAAAATCTCCTGCTACAACTGGGAATCAAACTAGCGAAATTTGAAAAAAAAACGTGTTGTATTTTATGATAACCATCGAAAGGGTTAATCATAAGGATTGTTCTTTCTAAATAACATAGAATTTTAAATGAACGGAAGATCATGAAATTGCAATTTTGTTCAGGAAAATTTCCTCTAACTTAAGCACGGAGCTTCCAACAGCTAACGTTATCATTACAAAGTATTTACTTACTACATAGTACCTGCTCACTTAATAATACAGTATTTCCTTACTTCAAGTACGTGAAAAACAGCGATACTTATACAAACTTAGCACCGTTTCTTTTTTATTGTAGTTTCAATCTACTATATAAAAATAAGTCGGGTTTTCCTTCCTGACGCTATAACTCCAGAACGCACGAACCGATTTCCACGGTTTTGCTTTCGTTGGAAAGGTCTCGGGCTCCGTGAGGTTTATAGCAAAGAAAATTCAGGAAAAATTAAAAAAAAAAAACTTTTAATCACCAAACGAAATGTTACATAAAACGAAGCCATCTGGTGGCGAAACGGAGTTCGCCGGGTTTGCTAGTTATTAATAAAAAAGTAAAATTTCGTGACTTTCTTTCATTCAAAATGCTGTTATTTAGGACAAACAATCCTCATGATTTACCCTTTCGACGATTATCATAAAATACATATATTTTTTTGTTACACATTTCACGGGTTGGATACCCGGTTTTGGCAAAGGATTTTTTAAAAACTGTAATTGCAGTTCTACCTAATATTAGAAATAAAATGATGTCTTCTTTCAGTAAAATATTCAATCTTCAATATTTAAAATACTTTTCCTCCGTGTGACAAACCCGTAGAAAGCCGTGTATATAATCGTTTGAAGCTTTTCTGTTTCATCTTTTCCATAGGATTTTTCCATTTACACCCGTCCGAAAAGAAGTTTAATTTTAATAAGGCTAGATTGTTGCCCTAGCACCACGAAGGTGGTCCTGTGTTTCGACGATAGGTCAAAACCACCTCCATAAATTGTTACGTATGAAGTTCTTCCCGGTGTTACCAAAGCTGTTAAGACACAAACCGGCGATTTCTTATTCAATAACCGGCCGTGTGGGATCCACGCTCATATTTTGGATTCGCTATGGACGCCTGCTAATAACCTTTATTACCTCCGAATCCATGGCCGTGTTCGCGACTCGACCTCCGCTGCGATATTAATAAATGTTCTGTCGTGTTATGGGAAAATCTTGTATTTTGTAATAAGAGCAGAGAAAATTAAGTTTATTTTTAATCTTGACCAAAGTGTGAAGCCGACTGGCGCACCGGTTCTGTACGAAATTGTGGATATTTATTGTGATTTTATTCTTGATTCTAGTTTACTGTTTGATTGGTATTTGATCCAGAATGACCAACAGCTTGTTATGACGTTAATTTTGAAGTTTGACTTTCTAGTGCCCCATTAGGGATTGAAAAAAACCATATTCCCCTATGATGTTTTAAAGTTATAGTTACGTCATACATGCTTCTAATTTGGCGATATGAAAGTCAGGTAATTGCCCGACTAGTAGTCATTCAGGCACGCTCTCTCGCCGCGGCTACAACGTTTAATTGTTTTACGTTTTTCCAGACAAAAATATATTAAATTAATGTTAAAATATTTAGTGATTTCTTATTTCGACAGTTGCTGTCACCGCTGACACGTGGAGGCTAGAGTGAGATGTAATCTGCTTCATGCATGAGAATGAAAGACACTACTTTAGTGCGCTCTATTGGAGAAGGGTGTTGCCAAGGTACTCTGGGGCGGGGACTACTTGTGTCCTTTTCCAAATGCATTAATGTTTGAGTTTAACCTAAAAATTAAAAAAAAAATTGTTGACGTCACTAGTTGGACCACCTGTATAGACATACAGTGTGGTCCAACTAGTGACGTCAACATATTTTTTTTAGATACCTCGCACCTGGGGATATCCGAAAATACCCCATATGTATGTTCCGCGATTTTTCTTTGTTTTCGAGTTATAATTCTTTTTGTATATCTTTAATGATTGCTGCCAGCGAGGTTTCAAAAATTCTTATCTTTTTTCGTAGTGGGTATTTTGCAGTCTTTTTTTTAGGACATAATTGTTTTTAAAGTTGTTTTAATAAAAAGGATTAACTCAGCTTCCTAAAATTACTCAAAAAAGGCTTGAAAGTTGGAACTTTGGTTTTTAGTAGGATTTACTCAAACATTCAACTTCAATTTAAAAATACAGAAAGGAGTTTCCATAGCTTCTGGCTAAAATTAAAAACTTCGCATGCTTCTAAACTACCAAAAATCACAACAAAAGACTGCAAAATACCTACTACGCAAAAAGATATGATTTTTCGAAACCTCGCTAGCAGAAATCATTAAAAATAAACAATAAAATTTATAACTCGAAAACTAAGAAAAATCGCGGAACATACATGGGGTATTTTCGGATACCCCCAGGTGCGAGGTATCTAAAAAAAATTGTTGACGTCACTAGTTGAACCACTCTGTATATTATACGTCATTACCATTCCCCGCAGTTTTTCTTTTGTATTAAATTTGGAAAAGAAAACAGATATTTGCACCGATTTTGCTTATAATGGAAATACTGTGAAACCTATGCGAATTGCGGCCCACGCGTGGTCGTCGGCGTTGCCATATTAAAGGGTTTGGTCTTAATTTAAGCTGCAGGAGGAAATTACTTTGCTGTCGTGGGATGTGAACGAGTGAAGCATTGTTCCTATAATGATCGGTTTATAAACAGCTTTTAAGTGAATAAAAGGCTTTAGAGAAACGATATACGGCAAAATATATCCCATTATATCCAGGAGGAGCTCGATAGCGCGGGTGGTTAGCGCTTTCGGCTGCGAATTGTCCATTAATCTTTATATATATAATTCTTCTGTGAGTGTGTATGTCACTGAACTTCTCTTAAACGACTGGACCGATTTTGATGAAATTTTTTGTGTGTGTTCAAGGAGATCTGAGAATGGTTTAGATTCACAATTTTGTCCGCTGGACAACCCCTATTTTTTTAGGGCGGTACGAAGTTCGCTGGGTCAGCTAGTATTCTATATATCTTAAACCCTCTAATTAATAAACAAGGAATAAGTTTAGACTAATTACTTATTAGTTATTTACTTTTCGATTAGTTATATTGTGATCCGTATAGGTACATTACATGAAACAAAACTTCAAGGAATAACGTATTAAAATTCGACAAAAATTACGACAAAACTATATGATGCAATAAAGAGTGTACAAAAAAAAACAAACGAATAACGAGCTATAAAACGCTCGTCCTTCACAAAGCACCGCTACTGCTGACGCTAAAAATATTTTATTTAAATATATTTTAGTACACTTCCTGCACTACAGGCCTTATTTCAGCATAGGCCTTATTTGTATCAAGTACCATTTTAAGCAGTGTTGCCAGGTCTCCAGATTTTACAGGAGATCTCCTGTTTTTCTGAAAATTCTCCTGTTCTACTGTTTTTCTACATGAATCTCCTGTTTTTTAGAATACGATTTTCTTTTTTAAATTGCATGTTGAGTTGCATTTTCCGTAATAATGTAGATAACCTTAATAACTATAAAATAAATGTAATTGTCTAAAGAGAAAATTGCTTTGAGGGGCGGCAGAAGCCACAGAAACACATTCGTTACTGGTCTTTATCTTGATTTGATTTACCAATTCTAGGGGGGGGGGGGGGTGCAAACCGGAAAAAGTACACCTCTGCATCTACTGTTTTTCTTGTCTTTTTCTATAACGCCTCCCGATTTTAAAAACTCGGACCTGGCAACACTGATTTTAAGTTACTTTAGTACCACAAGCTTATCTTGGCACCATTTTTCTATTTTTAACTAACTTAAGAGGTTGTTGACGCCCCATCAACATTTGCATGTAAATGGAATACTAAAGACGGTATTAGCACAAACTTTTGTCATACTAATAAGTCAGAATTCTACCAAGCGTGAGCTATATTCGTTAAATTACATTCACGTTACCGTATCGATTACGCTGAACAATCCTGACGATCCAGTTCTCGGCTAATTATATGTGATTATCGATAAATTGATAATGCGAGAAGCTCAAACACTGGCCCTTATCAATCAAGGTGCAATCAAGGACAGGGGTTAGGGTTGCCAACATTTTTTCTATCAAATATAGTATTTTCGAAGCTGTTACCTCTAAAAATATAGTTGATGGCAAAAAAAATGGAAAAAATATAGTTCGTGGTTGCAATATTCACTTTACTTTTGAAATGAGTATAATTTTTCTGCTCTTTATTTCAATAATAGGGGTGATGACGGGGTACAGTAAATGAAATTCTATTTAGTCCGTCAGTTAGATGGTCAAAAAATAATGGTCATATATTTTTTCTTTGGGCAATTAACCAAAAAAATTACAATGTTATAGCGCGTCAAAGTTTGGGAGTTAGAGCTTGTGACGTCACTTTTAAGTGAAAATTGTACCAAAACGTGACGTCATGCAACTTTTCAAATTAATACATCTCTGCAATGTTTATATTATGTGAAAAAAGAAAAAATAAGTGTCCAATACTTTTTGATAATCTACCTAATAAACGAAGAAAAAAAATTACTATTTATTTAATTATTTATTTTAAACTTTATTGACCAAAATACAAAACAATGGTACAAAAGGCGGACTTAATGCTAATAGCATTCTCTCCCAGTCAACCTTCGTCAACGTCAACGTCAAAAAAAAAAGAAAAACGCGAACGGCGGTATTAAGCTAAATATACACATAAATATTGAAATAATAAATAATATTAAAATATATACGAATTAACATAGATACATATATAAATAGATACTACTTACGAAAGGAATACACATACATACATACATACATACATACATACCACAATTATATTTAAATATATATATATACACACATAACTATACACCATGATGATGATTAATAAAGTGACTCTTTATCTTAAATTTTGAAGCAGATGAGTGCGAACATTCCTTTTAAATATGAATTTATTTGGAGATCTTCTGATGGAGTCGGGTAGGTCATTCCACAGCCGTATGGCTTAGTTTCTATTCAGTTATTATTTTTAAGAAAGCTTTTAATGACAAAAGTGTGCTTTAAACAAAATATACATCGTTTCGTCTACTATATTTTTGTAGAAATAATAATTGATCCCCTCATATAGTAGGATACTATATTGTATAGTAGGGTTAGCAACCCTAACAGGGACCGTTCGTTGGTTCCGCGAAGGGGCCGCACGCGGCGGTCGCCCGCGGCCGGCGCATCTACGTCACAGAGCCACTACACAGCGCATACCATGGTGGCGATTCTGCTACGTTAGATTGCGTATCAAGGGGCCATCCATAAATTACGTCACACTTTAAGGGGTAGGGAGGGGGTCGACGAAATGTGACATCGTGTGACAAAGGGTGGGAGGGGTCCTAAATTTCGTGACGTCACATTTCAAAATATATTAAAATCTAAGTGTTGAAACTATTACTTTACGAAAGCATTAACAACCCAAACGAGAACAAAGTGGTGCTATGCCAGTTATAAATAATTTAAAGGAGTGGGATCAATGTCCATGGACTCAAGATTATTAAGTTTGTATCTTTAATTATAATGCTATTTATATTTTATGTTTTGTTAATTTCTTTAATTAACATAGTCAATCACTTTTTGTTCGGTAATTTTTTTGTTTTGTTAATTGTTTGATTTGATTATAATAATAATGTAAAAACAATTTAAATGGAAATAAAACTGATTACAGAACCGCTGTTTTCATTCAATGATTTCTAAATGTAAATTTGCAAAATATGTGACGTCGCACTAGGGAGGGGGGGAGTCTTACAAATGTGACCAGCTGTGACAAGGACGGGGGGAGGGGCAAAAAAGACATGAAATTCGTGTGACGTAATTTATGGTTGACCCCCAATGGCGTTTCCGTAGTTCTGATTTTTGACATAGTTGTTAAAGGACAAAATCTATATATATATATAACTCCAAAGTGACTGACTGACATAGTGATCTATCAACACACAGCCCAAACCACTGGACGGATCTGGCTTAAATTTGGCATGCAGGTAGATGTTATGACGTAGGCATCCTCTAAGAAAAGGTTTTGATCAATTCTACCCCCAAGGGGATAGAATAGGGAATGAAAGTTTGTATGAAACTTTGTCAATTTTAAACCGATCGGGCTGAGACTTTGCATGCAGGTATAAGAATAATAGATGAATGTCATTGTGTATAATACAAGCCTGAGAACAAAAACTGTAGTCTACACTTCAGCTCTACACCGAAGCGAAGCGAGGGCGGGCCGCTAGTTACAAATACATCTATACCCACTCATTTGCTTTTATGTTTTTTAATTTTTAGTAACAAGAACTGTAGCAACGGCTTAACGTGCCTTCCGAAGCATGGAGGAACTCGAGGTAGAAGATTTTTGGTCACCCATCCAATGACCGACCACTGCGAAAGTTGCTTGTTTAAGCATATGACACGCCCCAAAGTCGCGATACAAGTTTCCACCTAATTTGTCAGCCGACCGTGACGCCACAGTGAAGTGTCCGAAACGCGGCTTATTCCTAACTTTGGCAATTTCAAATAAAAATTAAGTGTATTTGTTTCTTAGGTTTTCACGCACATCACTCATTAAATAAAACTAGTTTTTACGGGTTAATTCACGAAACTTTATTTATTTATTGACGTTTCGTAGCCTTTATAGGCTACGTCGTCAGAATCAATTAAATAATAAATTCATACATAGACAATAAAACTTTAAAAATCGAACAATGAAATAACCGAACGCTCAATAAAAGTCTTACGAAGGTAGCTCGACAAATTAAAATAAAAGTTTGATTCTGACGACGTAGCCTGTAAAGGCTACGAAACGTCAATAAATAATAAAGTTTCGTGCATTAACCCGTAAAAACTAGTTTTATTTAAAAATTAAGTGAATAAAATAAATTGCATGTTAATTTAATTGGAAAACGTCTCTCTAATACCGGTTATAATAAATTCTTAAAATGGAGCAATAAAACCTTAACTTAATGCATTTAAGTCAGGCTTGTTGTTAAAAAAAAGCTCTACAACAGTAGTATTTTACAAATGACCACATTAAAAACATCTGTAACATCCGGAGGGGTATAAAAAGGCAATATAGGATGAAACGTCCTATAAATATTTCACTATGAATTCTTCAATTTGACAATAAATTATGACGTATCATTTATTGTGGCCATTTTAAGCATTCGCATATAAATGTATCAATTTTCATTTAGAGAGAATTAAGTTCAATTAATCAACTCAATTCTTTTCTCCTATACCTTGTTTTTTGTGTATCCCCGATATTTGGGTTTTGTTACAAGCGCCAACCAAGATCACGAAGAAATAAAGATGTTAAATTTGAACGAAACTTCAGTTCGTAAAATTTGTCAATTGAATTGGTCGAGTGCAATATCACACGCTTATCTGTCGTTTGGTTATAATATTATAAATTCTATCACATATCACTGTTCTTCAAGTTTCATCCAAACAGTGAATCTCCTGATAGATACAATTAAGAAGACAGCTAGAATAAGATAACTGTGTGTCGGATGAGCCCTAAAGTATATCCAAAAATCTAACACGATTGGGAGAGTTTTGTACGAATAATTAAAATTTGTATTGCATTCCATAAAATTTGTGAATGCAGCCTATTTATCGTATAAAAATTCTATATAACATTTAATATCAGATTCATTTGATGTTGTCACACAAATGGTATTTCGTGAAATCATGATTTAAAAAAAAATAAACAAAAAATAAAACCGACTTCAAAATCGAGGATGAAACTTAAAAGTAAAAATTAATATCTGGTTCATGATTTGGGTCAAGATTGAAACATTAAATAGATTTTCGTTTCTGATCGTTAATAATACGTCTTTCAATCTTGACCCGACCGACTTATTTTTTATTCAAATAATATTTTTTACTTTTTAGTTCCATCTTCGATTTTGAAATCGTTTTTTTTTAATCTTGATATTTCATGAAACACCTTTTGTGTGACAACATCAAATGAAAGTGATATTAAATTTTATATGGATTTTTGTTAAAACAAAATGATTTCATCAGTTTTAGTGAAAATTACTGATGTAAACAATAACACAATTGACGGAGAAATCGGTGAAAATGCATAAAAAATGCAATCATGCAAGACTGAAATTTTAAGGTTTCCCTCGATTTCCCCGGATTCCACCATCAGATCCGGACTTGGTTCCAATGGGACCACCTTGGAAGTACACTCTTACGAATAAAAAAAGAATTTTGGAAATCGGTCCACAACTGACGGAGACATCGGTGAACATACATAAAAAAAATATACAGACGAACACAGAACCTTTTTTTGTTTTTTTTTTTTATTTTTCACACCAATTAGCCTAGCCCCAAAGTAAGCACTATAAGGCTTGTGTTATGGGATGCTAGGGTAACGGATAGAATACATATACTGTACATATATAAGTATATTTATATAAATACATATTAAACATCCATGACTGGAGTACAAATGCTCATCACACAAACATCTGCCCCCACCGGGATTCGAACCCGGGACCTCTCGAGTCGGCGACAGCCATGAAACCCGGCGTACAAACCACTCGGCCACGGAGGTCGTCGTTTTGAACAGAGCCTCCTCCTTTTTTGAAGTTGGCTATAAATGAAACAACTTATGAAACATGCGATCCCGCTATTTAGACCTGCTCGTAATGTTAGCATAGCAAGGCCTGCGCGTGTACAGCCCAAGGGCTTCGCATGGACCACTCGGGTAAAGGGATGGTTAAATGATCATTGATCACCACATACTATCTTAATTAGATAATTTATCATCGCTAATGTAAATATTATTGCCGCATTCTATGCAATTACAGACCTGCTTCTTTGGAATTCTTACTCTCAAGATTTTATTTGCTACATTCATATTTAGAATTAGATGTGGGTAAATATATTATTGAAGACACCAAAGTTTATGTACCACTAACCCCTTGTTTGCACCAATGTATAATTTGTACATGTATATAACAAAATTTATACAATGTCATGATTTTTTGTTCACACTTATATACATGTATAAAATATGTAGTATACAATACTTGCATCAAGCTTGTTGGATACACATACTTAATAAGTGAAGTAAATAGCGATACTTGTAAAGATACTCATTGTCTATGCAGTGTAAACGAAAGAATGTCACAACAAGTATACTACAAGTTGTGTGTAAAACTAGTATATGACTTGTTTCTTGGTGTCAACGAGGGGTCACGGAAACGAAACCAAAAAAAAAAACTTTATTTAATTCTTTAAGTCCTGTAAACTTTAAAGTTTGAACTGATAGCAAACCCCATAGTCTTTGACAACGATGACTTCTTAAACCTGAGAAAAAAATCGAGTTCTTTTTCGATTTGCAGCTGAGTATAAACTGCATAATACGAGTAAATTTAAAACTCACGTGTTGTCTGATTCTATTGTTATAGCAAAGAAAGTGACAACAATAACTTTAATCAAACATAAAAGTTTATAACGTCTCTGATTACAGCTGTGAGATCCTTAAAGAATCCAGAAAATTGGCCACTAAACATTGCGAAGCGGTCACATCGTTAACGTACACACTTATTGAATCTTCTTACGCATGACTGTTTTAATCAAATCCAAATGCAAATGCAGTAAGAGGGCATAATTGAACCGCTGCTCAGTGTTGCCAACTCTACGTCTTTTTACGTAGATCTACGTATTTTAGGCCTCTTCTGGAAACCTACTAACTTCAGTCCCAGAATCTATGTATTTTCTTAATTTTTTTCAAATTTGTAAAATAACTTAATTCACTAGAATAAAGAAGAATATTTTCCGTTACTTTACTTAAAAACTATACAAATGTTCATTTCTTATAAAAATGTATCTAAACACTCTTGTATCTTGTAGAAAAGGTTCCCGTTATTGGTTTTTTTTACTAAATTAATGCTGGACGCAGGATTTGTGAAAGCAGAAACAACAAAACTCTTTGACTTAGTAGGTACATACATAACCTTAAAAATTGTATTTTTAAACTTTTACTATTATCTATGAGTATCTACTCACATCGAATTATTTCACTCAGAAAAAAGTACGTAGATCTACTTACTTTTCATATGCAAAACTTACCAATTCTACGTAATTTTCTCATCGGGCCTACGTCTTTTTTAAAATCCGAGTTGGCAACACTGCCGCTGCTGCTGGCTGGCGGATCCCTATCACATGCTGATTGCTGCGCCGGAGCATCCCGCACGTTATAAATGTTTGTATTACGCCCACGGTTCCCAACTTAGGGGTTTTGCCCCCAGATTTAGGGCCTAGAAGGGTTAAAACGGACTTTTTTAGGGGCTGGCATTTTTTAGGGGTTCTTTTAGGGGCTTTAAACAAAACTTTCAATTAAATTGAAAAACAAAGCGTGTGTTTTCTTTCAGTTTTGTGCGTAGAATGGAACGCACCACGATATGAAACGACTGAACTCACTGTGTGGCAAGTTGTTTCCAAGGCTGTATGGATTAAAGTTCCTTCCTTCCACCAATCAAAACAGCTAAATAAGATTTAACAGCCTGTTATATGTCAGCTCATTTTCGTTTGATTTTCCATTCGGAAAATGTATTTATTCAATAAAATAATTCACTCTAACTAAATATGTAACGTTTTAATTTATGAGCAACGAAAGAATTTAGGTAATAAGATAAGTAGGTACAAATAAATTTCTATATTTAGGGGAATTTAAAAAATATTTAGGGTAAAATTTTGGTAAGGGTTGGTAACACTGATTAAGCCTCTTTATTTCCATTGCGTTATCTTTCATTATGCATGCAGATAATTGATTGCTAGGCTATATCTGTTATATTTTAAGCTATTGCATAGATTTTATCGCGGGCTTTGAGCGCGACGACCGAATCAAGAAATTCCGTAACGAAAATAACTTGACAGGAGAGCATATGAACACAATTTTCGCCTTGCCATCATCACCGCATCACCGCGGTCGTCGGTTCAAATCCCGCACTCGTTTTTTTTATTATATTTTTTCGCCTTTTTTATATATTTGTTTTAGACCCCAGCACCTGTTCTTATTTTTATTTGTCTCCCTTTTATTTAGACTTTATAATTATAATTTAAATTTTTGGACTAAAGATGGTAAACTGTGGAGCTTGTGGAAGCTTTTTGGCGCCGGGCAATGCTGTTGTTTGTTGTGCTTGGCCAATAAAATATCATAAGGTCTGCTTATGGCCTATGGTCTGTTAATTAATATGAAATAAAAAAAAAATCTGCATATATAAAATAAATAAATAATTATAATTGCATAAATTGATAAATAATGCTATGCAATAGCTTTACCGCGGCAGTCCCCGAGTGCCACACGTATTTTTGGAGTTTACTCCTTATGAATCGATTTGCATATATAAGGGGCCCGGTATGAGAAAAATGTAAGGAGTAAAATCTATCGATGAATGACATTAATGACCTCGTTACGTTTTTGTGCGCAACCTCATCTGCGCATCTTTCACTTTTAGCCATGGCAACGGATAAAAAACATTAAGTTGTCACAAATGTCAATAAAATAAATCAACTAAAAATAGATAAAATCGGAGCAAAATTAATGAAAACAAATAAATATAGAGAAATGCCGGTAAGTGTCCAGCACTCTGGAATAGTGATTTTCAGAACAGATGGAATTATAATACATATTTACAAAATGATGGTACTAGTGTGTGATATTTTTGAAATTGTGTGTTTCCAGAAATACATAATAAAATATATGATGAATATCGCTGATGTTAGATGATAAAATGTGTGACATGGAACCTATGATAGTCGAAACCATGGGACGATTCCTGAGGTATCTCTACTTGTAACCGACTTCTTCGGAATTGATTTTGTTTTGTGTCTGTTCAAAGACAATCGTTTTTAGAGTGTAAACTCCGGTCGTGCGTCGGAGCTGACACACACATTTTTTTTTATCTGTAACTCTTTCGCCATTCGTTTAGGAGTTTTGTATAACACAAATCTAGATGGGAGCATGTTGCTTCTGGATATCATGAAAGTTTTTTGTTGTCTTCTTTTTATTACGTGTATTTATTCTAAATGTCCTATCATTAGCTAATGATAGGACATTTAGAATAAATACACGTAACACGCTCTCTTCGCGACAGGTTGAAATACATAATTGTTCAATAAGGTAAACTTACAATGTTTCTCATCTCACGGAATGCAGAAATTACGAAACGATATATTATAGATACGCAATTATTAAGAAGTCGCAATTACACACCCAATAAATTCTCGGACATCAATTTGCAAAGAATTCTGTTCGTCACACAAATAAGGTACAAAGAATGCAATGCGACAGAACGAGGACGGAGCAACAGAGTTAATAAGCTCTTATTACAACTGCAAAAAGTTTAATTTGATGTAATTATACCAATAAGATTCCGGACACGGCTTTAAAATACGTGAATTTGAAGAGTCTGCGTGAGTTCCGTTGGTTTTGAATAAGGAAGCTGGTTTGTTGGAAAACGTGTGACATAATTTTAATAAAGTCAAATTACACATGTTATTAAATTACCGTTTTTTTTCATTCCTTAACAGAGGCAACAGACAGTCAGCAGATTCCTCGATTTTTGGCACTTTCATTTATTTAGTTGCATACAGTTTTTGACTAAAGTGAATAGTTCTTAAGTATCATTCATTGACTTGAGATTCGGTAAAACGGAACGTGACCCAGGGTAGGTAGGTACGTAGAGGTATAAGAATAGAGTGGGGAAGGCGGCTCTGCATTCAATCTTGTTACAGCCAAAAATGAGTATAAATGCACTTAGCGTTTTACGCATGTAGATCTAATCAGAGATGTCAATTAAATTTGTTAAAAGTTTTTCAAAGTAGTTATTCTATTGCTACCGTATGGAAAGCGGCAGCGTAAACATTTATACCAAACTTTAAGATTAACTGCGGCTGTGGTCTCTAGTTGAATATAAATTCTTAATCTAATAGGTGTCGTGTGAGGCGGGTCGTTACGTTCCCTAAAATATGGTTGAGCGAAGCGATGGCTGGTTCAAGCGTCATGCTCGTGAACGGGTGCTGCCAGCGGAGATGAGTTTGCCCTAACTTCCTTAATATTGAAGTTAATGTTTAGTCACACTTAATATAAATAACACTATTTGTATTTATACTGTATGACGCAGCAATCAAAATGCAGGTAAACAATTAATGTATATTTAATCATTATGTAATGAAAGGTCACTTCATGAATCATCTCTGAAGTCATTTTTCAATTTGACGACTCTGTAAATAATAAAACAGGGAGAAAAAAACAGCCCTTGCTGAGTTTCTTACCGGTTCTTCTCAGTACAAGGTCTCCCGCCGTAGATTTACGAACCGATGGCGTAGCTGCTAGACATTCATGAGGGCTTACAACAGCCTAAACTGAATAAATGATTTTGATTATGATTATAATTAACTTTAAACTTTTGCACCACAAGATCAGATAATCATGAAACAATGCTCAGTTTCTCTTCCGACAGTTAATAACAAATCGATATTTTTGTTGTGGGAGGCCAAAATCCTACCTGACGAGTGACGAGTGACGGATTAGATAACAGAGCATTCATTTCATGTCATAGAGCATCACAGCTGACGCGGCCAGGAGGTCAATCGCCTAACGGAATTGCTATGGCTATTGCTATCGCATACGATTTCATTTTGTTATTTCTGACCACCGAAGGTTTTCAAATACCTTGCGATTATTTTCTTTAATATTGTTGTTACTAAGACCAAAAGAATAAAGAGCGCGGGGCTTTCGATAACCTTCGGCAGTCGGAAATAACAAAACGAAATCGGAAGCGATAGCGATAGCTATAGCAATCCTGTTAGGCGATTGGCCCCAGGACGGAGTAGGCATTCAAAGCGTTCCCCTCTGTCGATTTTCTTCGCTGTTGGGCCAGCTCAAGAACAAAACTATGTAGTTGCGCTCGGATTTTTTACTAGACTGTCTCAAGTCGCGAGAGTGTAAGTCAGAGCACAAAAAATGACATATTTTTTAGTAATTTGATGTAAAAACAGATTTGCAACAACAAACTTAAATAAGGATGGTTTAACATTACATAAGTAAGTAGAATTATTAACCTTTTCTTTCTATTTAATTACTTTTATACAGAAAATAAATATATAAATAAATATAATTATAAATATTTCCAACACTCACACCAATTAGCCTAGCCCCAAAGTAAGCACCATAAGGCTTGTGTTATGGGATACTAGGGTAACGGATAGAATACATATACTTTACATATATAAGTATATTTATATAGATATACATATTAAACATCCATGACTGGAGTACAAATGCTCGTGTTCCCCCACCGGGATCCGCACCCGGGACCTCTCGAGTCGGCGACGCCATGAAACCCGGCGTACAAACCACTCGGCCACGGAGGTCGTCAATATTATTTTTAATTCAATCTTCGGACATGTTTGAGAAAACAATCGACTCGCTAGAACAAATTTCAGATCTGTCAATAAAAAATCTTAAGTTTTACCTATTCTCGATTTAGTTTTGTAATTTTTTATATGTGAGTGTCGTAATTACAATTTCGTTTTTTGCGAAAGTATGTTAGACTGCATTTATGTGCATATTCCTCCCCCCGCAAAAAGGTGCAGAATGATTTCAGTAACATTGTGTCACTATGGCTACTCCCCACATGGCCGTGTCGGCTGCGTTGTTCTATGCAGGGCTTGAAACCGGTTTAGAAAATCGGTATTTTAATATTATTAAAAACCGGTATTAACCTTTATTTACCGGTGTAAATAAAGGTTAATACCGGTTTTTATTAAAGGTTTCGTTCGGAGCGCGTCCGAAATGAAAGCGCTACCTAAAACCTTAATAAACCGGTTTAATCCAGAGCGACACGTGCACGCGTCGGCATCGCTTGAAGTTTGTTTTGTTTGAACTAATCAAGCCACAACTTGTTAATGCTCAGAGATTGACGCATTTATTGACATGTTTGCTAGCGTCCAGTGAGTCAAGTTATTTATTCATTATCGATGCCGTCAGTAACAGCGTAATGAAATCCTTTAAAAACCGCTAAATTGATTCAAAACCTATTTGATTTTGCTTTTGAGGAAAACCGATTTTTAAGGTTAAGGTAGAGCTAAACCTAAATAAAACGCTCCTAATGTACTTGACACTGATTTAGGTTTGAAAATTAACCGGTAAACAAGCCCTGGTTCTATGGTTCGTGTCCGCACATTCGGTAATGACACTCCAGTCTATTTTGGCATCGATGGTGTCACGATGACTCGAACGTTGCCCAACTTGAACTGGCTGGTAAACGTGATTTGTTCACGCATATGGACCTATTGTTACAAGTCGAAACGTGTAAAGGCGAAGCTTTCGACATGTTGCCTCACGACATACTCTTTCTTTTTTATGATAACGAAATCCAATAGGACAGCGTGACAGATTTACGGTACAAGATTATTAAAGTAATAACGAGTTTAAAAACTTATCTTTGAGTACGCTTTTTCGATAAAGTCGCAAGCACAATCAAGAACTTTATCACAACATAGTATAAAACAAAGTCGCTTTCTCTGTCCCTATGTCCCTTTGTATGCTTAAATCTTTGAAACTACGCAACGGATTTTGATGCGGTTTTTTTTTAATAGATAGAGTGATTCAAGAGGAAGGTTTATATGTATAATAACATCCATTAAATAGTGGAGAAGTACTGTTATTTTTGAAGTTTCTAATGTGATGTCGTAAATAATTACATTTTTTCCGCTTACATTGCAAACGCAGGCTCAACCCTACGAGTTTTATCAAAATAATGTACTAAGTATTGTACACATTGAAAAGGTCTACAGAAAAGTCCGTGATGGTATATGTCTATCTCTTATGGATAACCCACAATAACTTTTTTTTTTCATTTACTTTTTACGACAAATAATGGCTAATTTTCGGAGCGATTTTAACCAATACAACATTAATCCTTAACCAATTAAATACCTTGAATACATTGTTCATTTAATATAGATCTATATGGCCCTTTACACCTTATGAGTTTAGTGAATATTTTCGAAGATATTACAGATTTAAAATGAAGGGACATAGCGGTTCCGACGCTACCGGGCGGGGGGCTTGGCGGCACGTGCCTATTGTAATTAGGTATTAGAAGAATGTCATTGTGTATAATACAAGCCTGACTACAATAACTATAGTCTACACTACAGCTCTACACCGAAGCGAAGCGAGGGCGGGCCACTAGTTCTATATAATTTTAAATGGATTTAATAAAACAGTTGGAATCAGTTCGAATGACGACGAATGGACAATTATTTTACGTCATTAAAAAATGTATAAAAAAGCGCTTAGTAGGATTGCGTTTTTTTCATATTCGCATAGATAATTAATTGATTATGCATCATCAATCACTCCGTCAGACAGTTGAATTAATATTTCTATGACGATGTTTTTTAGCAAATAGCGTTTGTGCTTGGCTGTTTGTTCCGTACTGTGGACGGGTCAAAATATGTGAGATGACAATCTATATGTTAGCATTTATCATCGTACCTGTATTATTCTATAGTCAAAACAACCACTGCTTTTAACAAGAAATTCACAAACACACAAAAAAAATTTACAATGGGCAATGTGACTTTGATTCTGGGTGTTTATCTATTTGACATTACTTTTTTGTTTTTTATTTTTCTTTTCCGTTTCTCTTAATTTTGTTGAATTGGAATGTATGTTAATGTTTTTATGTATGACTTGCCGGCGTTTTGGATATTTATGTAAGCCGGCATGTGTTACTGAATAATAAATAAATAAATAAGAGTCCTGTACTCCTGTGTGCTTGGTTTGAGATTACAGCGTTGTTGTGATTTGTCAGTATGATATTTTCGTTTTATTAATAACGATTAGATGATTAGATTGGACCAATCATTTCCTCTCGTGAGCTTTGATGTTGGTTACAAAATTATATTCATTGATAGCTTTTTCGATTGCTCAAATTGACGTCACATCTATATTTGGATTAAGTAAACACAGCTATAGGTATAGTTGCCACCCGCGCTCCAGTATCTTCTAATAGTTAAACAATCGTAGCATGTACAATCTTTTTACGACTAACAAGGTTCGATTCAATTCACAACCGTGTCCTGGGGGCGTCGACCCCGCCGGGAGGTGGTCCTGTCAAAACGAATTCACTCCTCATTTTTTCTCGTTTATCTTCACGATCAACGCTTTGTTGTGTAATTACCGGACGAGGAATTACCGAAAGCTGGACTGAGGCGACCCGAGGTCACGGCTCACCGGCGCGCCTCAATGGGCCTTTGGTACACAACAGGGCAGGACACTATCTGATTTATTGCCTCGTCTCGATTGAGACATCGACAGGAATATTGTGCCGCGCTCCGATTGATCTACGGAGCCTATTGATAGCTCGCGGAGCACACGGTCTTTGTTTGGATATAGCACTTTCGCCTTTGTCATCAACGTATGTCACAAGCAAAGACGAGAACTGATGGATGCGTGCAACAGAGATGTTTACCATACTAGATTTACGGTGAACGAAGAGTATCGTTCTGAAACGATTGGTAGACCAACGATTTGTAGATAGAGACAATACATCAAGAGCGATGCGATTGATAAATAGTTCTCGTTCAGCAATTTCCTCGGGTCACGGGGCCGGTCGCACCGGTTTACTCGGCCGAGCCGGGTTCCGTAAACCCAACGTGCAGTGATTGATAAACGTTAGCGCTTGATTGAGACTTTAATCCTGGTATGTGATTACGGTGTTATCGAGTTGCGGTAACATGATGACAATATTATGCAGCGCGCCATTAGACTGTCCAGATAAGAATCTGATATTGAAACAAATGATGTGAATTGCAACCGATTCAGAACGGCTAGGTGGTGTAATTTTTATAGTGGCTCATTACTAAGCAGATGCTGTTGCAGTGGGAGCCCCATTGTTGGAGGATTTGCATGTTCCCGGCACGAGATTGATCACCTCATTTGTATGATTGATCGGTACATGCGGAAGCCACACGCGGGGTATCTGAAGCGGCCTGTGTTCACTGTCGGACTGTACCTGCACTTATAACATCTTTGTTTAGTACGCATCTATCTTAGCTTTGTCGATGGGTGTGGATATACAATTCTATTTAATGTGGCATATATAGATAATGTGAGCGTCATATGGCGAATCTTATCTTAAATCCGTTCCAATGACCCCAATCAGCGGGAAGTCCATTTGCTTAGTGTTTGTGGTTGGTCTAATTCATGAATGGGATATTTGGCAACGGAGAGCGGGCGGTCGTCGACCCCTGCTCCAGCGATAACCTGGCGAGCCGCGCGGAAGTACCGACCTCGATCTTAAAGGTCACGATCTGGATTTCGACTGGTACCGTCAATGTGCTATAATTTTCTTGTAATTTGCATGAAATTGGACGATTGGGATGCGAGCGCGGCGGGCGTCCTCGGAATTTGTTGACTCTGAGGTGCGCCCGATTGACTGCAAGCGGTTTACTTGAAATCGATATGTGGAATTCATTGTAGAGTAAGTTTCCTCAATTTAAAAAAGAAAAAGCTTTTGTAACCAAATTCCTAATTCTTAAGACCATAAATTAATTGTTAGTAATATTTAGGGATCAAGATATCAATGGTGTGATTTTGTGTCATTTAACTGTTTATTTTAATAATCCAAGTTAGTGGGAGTAAAAGATTGATTGTTTGATGGATGGATCATTTTAAGGTCAATATTGTAGCAGTGTGTAGAAAATTCTAGATAATTATGTATTGACGACTTAAGAATTTGAAGTAGGTGATATAACTGAAAGACCGCATCAGAAATGATGTAATCTGAAAGAGAACCAAAGTCACCGACATAGCCCACCGAATTAGCAAACTGAAGTGGCTGTAGGCTGGTAACATTAGCCGCAGAACTGACGGCCGTTGGAGCCGGAAAGTTCTTGTGTGGAAACCACGACTCGGTAAACGTAGTGTAGGACGCCCTGAGACAAGATGGGATGATGACATTCGTAGGCTGGCTGGAGTGGGCTGGATGAAAGTGGCAGAAAATCGGGAGCAGACGCGTGCATTGGGGGAGACCTATGTCCAACAGTGGACGAGCATGGATTGATGAAATATAATAAAAAGAATCAAATAACTACAAATTATCTTATCACATACCGTACTTCAGTCCATACCACGTCTTATGGTAAGGCTGGTAGCGCCTCGCTGGTGGTAACGGTCGCCTTCGTTGCGAGCAAGCAGGCGCACAGCACAGCAAGTAGAACCTTTTATCACGCACTTTTTCTGCTGCTTTGAGCCTTTCGCGAGCCACCCGACCCGAGCATCTCCGTGGAGAAGAAGCTGCCCAAACTCCTACCAAAGCCACCGCCACTGACACCAACAGCAGACACCGACGCATGACTGGTAACTATCCCACAGCCATAGTCTTAACCACTGAACACTTTCAGGATTCCACTCCTGCACTGGGTAAAAGTTACTTGGGTTTCCAACCCCACATCACTTTGTATAAGTTTTGCAATAGTGTACTCTATTCCTCTGGGTATCTTTCTAATTTAAAATTCTCAAAATTTATCATTGAACAAAAACTGTTATCTTTTTAAATCATACTTTACACAAGTTTCGCGTGTCCAATGAGTTTTATTTTTGCAAATTAAACTTTATTTAAGATAGATGTAACAACTACACTGTAGAATACTTTTAAGTTTCATGACAAGTTGCTAAAGCGACTCTGGGTAACTGTTTAAATTTCTTAAACATCGCAAAAACTTCAGAAATATCTACACCATTCCAAATGTTATAACTTCACTGTTTAATGAATAAGTTCTTTGAAACTTCACATGATGGATCCAAAATTATGAAACTCGCAGGATCATGCAAACTTTTAATTATCTTGATGACTTTTTTATTCACAGTTTTGGAGTTACTGTTCACGTATCACATTTTTTTAGATGTTCGCGCGATGGCATTTATTCACGTGAGACTACGGAATTCGAGGTGGCGAGATACGTGCGTTCATCTCGGCTCGGCCGCGGTGACTAGTGTGCCAACTAAGACTCCGGCTGTCCGAGACAACTTCTAGGAGTGCCTTGCAATCCTGCTCCGCTAAGACAGAGCTTAGTGCAACTTTAAAGCATAGTTCAGAATTGTGATACTCAAAAATGTTTAGTGTAAAGCGTTAGCTGCGACTTCTAATATGATTATATTCTATTTTCAATATGATTAGCATTATCAACGAAATTGACCTAATTTTCTGAAATGAAGCTTTCTGTTTACAGACGTTATTCACAAATTTGTGACCATTCTAAGAATTGATAACTAAACAATGCTAAACAATGTTTGACGACCTCCGTGGCCGAGTGGTTTCATGGTATCGCCGACTCGAGAGATCCCGGGTTCGAACCCCGGTGGAGGCAGATGTTTGTGTGATGAATACGAATATATAATGAATATGAATACTCCAGTCATGGATGTTTAATATCTATTTCTTTATAAATATACTCATGTATGTACAGTATATGTATTCTATCCGTTACCTTAGCATCCCTTAACAGCCTTATAGTGCTTACTTTGGGGCTAGGCTAATTGGTGTGAGTGTTGGAAATATTTATTTATATATTTAATGCTTAATTATATGCACTACTCTTCATATGTACAAGATACTTAAGCATTAGGACTATATTAATAAATATAATATTTTCATCATGATTTGCGTTAACCCGAAAGTAAATAAAATTTTCACTATTTACAGATTTCTGGTTAATCACAGAACGCAAAAAGAGCTGTCCATTTTCAGTCTCAGTAGATAGTAGTAGGCATTTAATGGCAAATATTATTTTCTCTTTAGCACCACTTAATTTATTCGTCTTCTTGTCACGTGTTACAGTTCCAAATGTAAGCGTCATTTTACCGTCCACCGCGTCAGACCGGCACGCGAGTCCACTAATTAGGCCCCGGTCGGATCTAGAGATTGCCCCTTGATAACGGATGATAAAACACGCGGGTGGTCGACCGCGCGTCACAGCCATCAAACCTGCTTCTCTATACCCTAAGCATAAGGCCTACTTTTACACTATCTATGTACGAGTATATCTAAAATTGTAGATTGAATTTCCCAATCAATACGCGGAGATTTGCTATAATATACAAAATGCGCGTTAACATGTCCGCACTAGCAGATCGGTTCAGGTTTCAGGTTCTGACACCTTCATGGTAATGTTACATCTTCACTACATAGTATAAAGCAAAGTCGCTTCCCGCTGTCTGTCCCTATGTTCCTATGTATACTTAGACCTTTAAAACAACGTAACGGATTTGCGGTTTTTTTAATAGATAGAGTGACTCAAGAGGAAGGTTTATATGTATAATACATGCATAATATAGTAGAGAAACACTGATAATTTTAGAAGGTACTTTTAATGTAAGGTCGTAAACAAACACATTTTTTGCGCTTACATTGCAAGCGCTGGCCGAACCCTACGAGATAGATTAAAATAATGTGATACAGTATTGTACACCTTAGAAAGGTCTAGAAAAAAGTCCGCGATGGTATATGCCTATCTCTTAGGGATAACCCAGAATAACCATTTTTTATTCTATACTTTTTACGAGAAATAATAGCTTATTTACGAAGCGATTTTCTGCAATATAACATTCATTCTTAACCAATTAAGTACCATAAATACATTGTGTATTTAATACAGATCAATTTGACCTTTTAAATCATGTAATTTAAAAGAATATTTTCGAAGATATTACAGATTTTAAAATGTAGGGACATAACGGTTCCGATGCTACCGGGCGGGGGGCCTGGCGGCGCGTGCCTATTGTAATTAGGTATAAGAAGACTGTCATTGTGTATAATACAAGCCTGAGAACAAAAACTATAGTCTACACTTCAGCTTTACACCGAAGCGAAGCAAGGGCGGGCCACTAGTTATTTATATGCATACATCTTTATCATGAAAACTTTGTTGAAGATTCTTACGGGAAAAAAATACAAAATTGCATTTAAGAAAATTTAATTTAAAACTCTATCTGAAAGGTAGTGCTTCAGTTGAGTTTAAGGATGTTTTAATACTTCTATTAGCATAGAAAACATCTGTTGGGTCCAACAGTATTTAGCAAAAGATAAATTTCGTTTCTTTATTGCTAGTTCAAGCAAGGGAAATATTTAAATGGTCCTTAAAACAATTTTTAATGATCATCAACATCATCATCATCCTATTAATGTCCATACTACTGAGGCACAGGCCTTCACTATGGATGGAAATTGGGCCATGACCCACCACGCGGGCCCAGTGCGGATTGGTGGGTGCTAATGACTGCACATGCAGGCGGGACCAACGACTTAACGTGCCTTTCGAAGGAGCTCGAGTTAGTAAATTTTTGGTCACCCATCCAATGACCGACCGCTGCGAAAGTTGCTTAACTTCAACGATCGCAGGCGAACGCGCTAACCATCTGCCCCATCGAGCTCCTCTATCTCTGTTTCATAGACTTATAATTTTGTACTACCTCTATAATAATAATAGTTTCATTACCGACAGTCCGCGTCGTGTGGTCTGTCTTTCTGTGCATTCAAATGGGAACCGATCTGCCTGCGAGATGGCTCGTTATCTAGGCCTTGTAAAAACAGTTTCTGTCATTAGCCGGGTGCCACTAACAAGTAGAAACTGCATGAATGCCTCATAGAACATAAGATTTTACCTTGTTGTATAATTAAGCTGCATAGATTTGTATCACAGAGTTCCCTTGCGGAGTTTTTTCAGGAAGTTAAGTTGATTTTGGTCTGTCATCATCATCATCATCATCAGCCTATTAATGTCCCCACTGCTGGGGCACAGGCCTTCCCTATGGATGGAATAGGGAGATTGGGCCATGACCCACCACGCGGGCCCAGTGCGGATTGGTGGGTGCTAACGACTGCAAATGCAGCCGGGACCAACGGCTTAACGTACCTTCCGAAGCACGGAGGAGCTCGAGATAGTAAATTTTTGGTCACCCATCCAATGACCGACCACTGCGAAAGTTGCTTAACTTCAACGATCGCAGCCGAACGCGCTAGCCACCTGCGCCATCGAGCTCCTCTCAGCTTTTGGTCTGTAGACTTTTTTAATTCGCCTATGTTTTCATCTAAATTCTAATATAATACTAGCCGACCCAGCGAACTTCGTACCGACTTAAAAAAAGGGGCATGTGGTAGAAGAGAAAATTTACGGTTGTATGTATTTTTTAATACCACATTATAAAAAAATTAATATTGTCCAAAATAACATTCCTCGTAACCCATATGAGAACACTGCGTTACAATACCCAATAGTTTGAGTTTTGGCGCGAAGGCGGAAAAGCAGGTTTTAGAACAGTACGTTACAGGTGGACAACCATTATCAGTTAAGGATATGAAAAATAGATAGTAGCCGATTCTCAGACCTACCCAATATGCACACAAAATTTCATGAAAATCGGGAAAGCCGTTTCGGAGGAGTTTAACCACAAACACCGCGACACGAGAATTTTATATATTTAAAAATAAAAAAAAATCTAAAATTGAAAAAAAAATTTAGGGGTGGATTACCCTTAACATTTAGGGGGATGAAAAATAGATGTTGTCCGATTCTCAGACCTACCCAATATGCACACAAAATTTCATGAGAAACGGGAAAGCCGTTTCGGAGGAGTTTAACCACAAACACCGCGACACGAGAATTATGATATTAGTATACCTAATTTAGTAAATAACGAATT
Source organism: Chilo suppressalis (assembly GCA_902850365.2). NCBI lineage: Eukaryota > Metazoa > Arthropoda > Insecta > Lepidoptera > Crambidae > Chilo > Chilo suppressalis. Next base: position 2,823,584 of record OU963896.1, on the reverse strand, counting down.
GTTCATTACAGATTTGGCAATAAATGTATTTTATAACATTGAAGTAAATTTAGGTTAAACTGTACCCTTAGCACGAACCAATATCGAATTCGTAACGTTTGCGAGTCGTAAATGTCATTGTCAAATGTGTACTGATTTTTAGTTCTCGTTACGTACTTTGTGGCGGTGCTGTTCAAGTTTCCATACAAAATTTGACATTAACATTTAGAACTCGCAAACTATTCGAATTCGATAATGGTACGTGCTAGGGGTACAGTACCCCTTTTAGTTCTCCCAAAGTACGTAACGAGAACTAAAAATCAGTACACATTTGACAATGACATTTCGGACTCGCAAACGATACGAATTCGATATTGGGTCGTGCTAGGGGTACTGATCTCGCATACAGCTGTAATTAGTAGAGACGCAACTTAATTAAAAGCAGTACAAAGTCCTTTTATTGTGTCTAATTAGTTTTAATTGTTTTATTGTAGTTATGCTTAGTTTGGTAAATATTTGCATAATATTTTGTTTTATTCTCGGTAAAACCACAAATTACCTTTATTCACCAATGACTAACAGAACGTAATCATCATCATCAGTCTATTAATGTCCCCACTGCTGGGGCACAGGCCTTCCCTATGGATGGAATAGGGAGATTGGGCCATGTCCCACCACGCGGGGCCAGTGCGGATTGGCGGGTGCTAACGACTGCAGATGCAGCCTGGACCGACGGCTTAAACGTGCCTTTTGAAGCACGGAGGAACTCGAGCTCGAAGATTTTTGGTCACCCATCCAATGACCGACCATTGCAAAAGTTGCTTAACTTCAACTATCGCAGCCGAACGCGCTGACCAACCGCCATCAAGCTCCTCATATTATACATAAATATGTGAGCTGAGCATGCATCTAGGCCATATTTGGAGGCATCGCAGCTCAAAACTACAGGTAATTTAGGATTATAATGAACTAGCAAACCAGTGAACCAAATGTTCACCAAAACCTGATTTAAAAAAAAAAAAAATCTCTTATCTATTAGACAAGTCCGTCCGTCCGTCCGTCCGTGGTGCTGTTTCAGCGGCCAAACCGTAAGAGGTAGATAAAGAGAATGTTTAAGTTATAAGTTGAGAATAGTCTGATAAGACTACAAACCGGATGTGAGTAACGTAGCACTTCCGGTTTTCGAGAAATCACGTGATTTCTATTTCAAACGAAACCACACAAAATCTCCGAAGTTCTCAATTAATTAAATACATTTTTTTTTTGGTGAACATTTGGTTCACTGGTTTGCTAGTTTCTAACTAATTGAGAACTTCGGAGATTTTGTGTGGTTTCGTTTGAAATTCGTGATTTCTCGAAAACCGGAAGTGCTACGTTACTCAAATCCGGTTTGTAGTCTTATCAGACTATTCTTAACTTATAACTTAAACATTCTCTTTATCTATCTCTTACGGTTTGGCCGCTGAAACAGCACCACAGACAGACGGACGGACGGACGGACGGACTTGTCTAATAGATAAGAGATAAGAACTTTTTCACTAGCTATCATATTCTTTACCCAAGTAAAACCATCATTATGATCATTAGTCCATGACCATGTTGTATCTTTGCGTACCTAACAATTTATACAAAACATGTAAATTTTCTGAGGCATTTTTAATGAATTTATTATTAAAATTGATAGTCCTTAGGAAGCTTTCTAGCTCCTTTGCATTTTTAAATCGACGATAAATATCCTCGATTTATACATAATTTTACTTAATTTCAAGTTGTTAGAGTTTAGTCACCGTAACAATGAGTCACGTCGGTCGGAGGCGGTGTCCGTCGTTCATTGAAGCAAGCGGTGTTTACGTTACTAAATTACAAATCAATTTGCGGTCACTAATGAGAACAGACCGTTTGTTGAATTAGAATACTCTATCTGTTCCGAGAACGATGACCGATAGGTCGGGGATTTAACCCAGATACTCCTGAAACATTTTATTGTTTGATACTGATAATTTTTTTATTTCAGGCTTAAAATCTGTGTAAAAATATCACTGGGAAAATATGAAAAAGATTATTTTCATATATCGCACGTCACAAACAAAAGGGTATTATCTTCAAACCAGTGTTTTGAGATATCGCGTTTTGAAGTTTTAAAAAATCAAAGAAGCGGAACTACTTGTTCAAATGTTTAAAATGATACCTTGATTTAAACGTACATTATCTTTCTTTGTGTTGAGTAAGTTTAGTTAGTGTATCAATAGTAGTTTTTATTTTAAAAGTACTTTTATGTGACTGGGTTAAGAGAATAACCTATAAGCAGTTCAAATGGCTCAAATGGCGCATGCTAAAATAACAACTTGTATCATTTTAAAATAAAATATTAAATAAAATTGAAAATAATATATTAAATAAAATTGAACAGGCCAGAGGGTATTATTTTAAATAAAACTTCAAACTTGTATTAATCCGAACGGGCAATAGGGTATTAACTTAACATAATACTGTTTAGATTAATCACAATCATAAATTTTGCCTAGAAATTGACGACAAGTGTTGCTATAATTCAAAAACTATTTCGAATTGAATTACAATTATCTTACCAGTTTATAAAGAAAAAAAAATCGAAATGCAAATAAAACAATAAATGGTTTTGCCGACTTAATACCCTATTGTTAGTGACGTGCGATATATTCTCATAGAAATCCGGAAAAATGGAGTCGTTTAGTTTATAAACTGCATTCTATCTGCTGCAGTAGTGCAATCTTCTACTGTTAACTGTTGTTTAACAGTAGAAGATTGCACTACTATAGTGCAACCTCGATCTAACACATCGGAATGGAACAAGTAAATATTCGTTATATTAAGTAATTCGTTCAACTGAGGTTAGGTTAGTCTAAAATTTGTTATAAAGCGGTAAAAAAAATGTTGGCTGTCTGTGACATGAATCGCGTACTATGGGATAAAGGGCCATATATTGATGTAAACGTTTTAAACAGGTTTTTGGTTGACAAAATTCGATAATTAGAGATATTTATACTATTTTTGGCAGTTGAAAATTTGTTATGAAGAGGTTGTCCGCAAAAAATGATCGCAATGTAAAGGTATATTTTACATTGACTCTTATGGAAAATTCTAGGGATTACGAAGAATTTTTTAAATCAAAGAAGTCGTTATATTGAGGTACGTCATATTAAGGCTGCACTGTATCAGGTACGCATGTAAACAGAAAAGAGTTTCACTACAATCCTGTATTGTAATGACCTTTATGATAAAACTAAGTGAAAAAATGACTAAATATTTTTTATTCACATGGGAGTAGGTATAATACACTCCAAATTCTTTACTTCGAAAAGCACGTCAAGCCGTTATTCCCGGCTACATCTGCAGTCCTAAGGTACTGTTCGTGGGCCCGCGTGGTAGGTCATGGCCCAATCTCCCTGTTCCGTCTATAGGGATAGCCTGTGCCCCAGCAGTGGGTACATTAATAGGCTGATGATGAATCAGGAGTGACAGCGTCTTCTAAGATAATGGTCCGTCCGTGGTTAAAGTCCGGGTTACTATAAGTTCTACGAAAGGAGATTGCTCAGCTTCCATACATGTTTGGCCTAAAGACCAATAATCATGAAAAACTGTTTCCTAGATTCGAAATTATATATAAATTACTGTAGAAACGAATATTATTAACGGACACTCCTGAGAACTTCTATAAATCATATACACTGAATGATTTTGAGGTTATGTTTGCAAATAGGCACATAGGTATTAAAATAAAAAAAAACAAATAAGTTATATAGTTAACCAAAGAAAGCTAAGAGATTTAGTTTATACAGCCATATCTTCAGCAGCTTCATTATTTTTCTTATATTTATATTATAACCATAATTTAGATTTTTAGTGTAACACGATATCACACCTTATATGTTTAGGGAGGTGTTTGGCGAAAATGTATGGTAATAGACTATATAATGTCGCCTACCATCTATAATAATTGTCTTAGCACATTTGCATGTAGTGAAACTGATAATATACATAGTTGAGGATATTAATACCACAGTGTAATAAAAAAACTGTTTTTTTTAATCGATCTTTACAAAATAGATTTGATTTTATGTTATATAAACAATTTCGATCAGTGTTTGGCTGAATGTTACTACACCCATAGCCATTAAAAATGATTCATATGTTTTCCAAACCGGTACAATTAAAAGTCCTTTTTTAAAATGAATATATTATACAAAGGTGTCCGTTAAAATGTAATAACTGTAAAATAAAGTATAAATTACGCTAAGAATAACTGTATATGTCAATATTTTTTGAACATTTGGGCCAATTTGAGCAATCTCCTTTAAACTCAGTTCAGATTATCCAACAACATGCGCATGCGCTTAATCAGACAGGCAAGTTGATCGGCATCAATAGAAGTCCGCTATTGCAATTACTATATTGGTGTCGACAGACAGACGGTCGTCCCTTTCATGTGGTATTCTGGTCCCGATCGCGACCGACATCTTGAATTACAAGAATTGAGGCGAACTTGGGCGTTAAGGCGAATGATGTTAATTTCCAACTATGATTAGACCAGCTGTGCCCCGCGGTGTTACCCGCAGTTTATTAGGGATGTTTTCCCGTAGTAAAACGTAGCCTATGTGTTAATCCAGGGTGTCAGCTAACCCCATACCAAATTTTATTAAAATCGCTTCAGCCGTTTAGTTATGACGAAGTAACAAACATATACATAAAATATAAGTGTGATAACATAAATACATACACCAAAAAAGTCTAAACAACATACATAATATACGCAAACTGTAACTTTTATATTTAGTTGTTTATTTTATATTTGTTTCTTAGGTTTTCACGCACATCACTCATTAAACAAAATTAGTTTCACTAAAACTTTTAAAATCAAAAAGAACAAAAGTCCTTCCTCTGCTGCGAATTGAACCCGGGCCGCCCACATAGCAGATGAGCTTTCTACCACTGGACCACCGAAGCATATTGATAAGATAATAGCTAAAAATGTAATGTGCCATGCTAAAGATAAACAAAGAAATTGAGGCGATTTAATAAAATTTTCACTTTAATTATTTAGGCACGAGGGGTGCAATAAAAGCACGCACAAAGACTACCACGCTTATATACATATATTGTATAGATGTAACTATTATGTGTGTATCTATGTGTGTGTGTGGATATATATGATTATAATATAATCTAGGTAGGTAAATGTACTTTTTGTATTCAATCAGGGTTGGCCTATCAGCCGATTTCGGCTATAATTCCGGCCAATCGTTGCAAATTGCAAATAAATAAGTTTGATAGTTATACATAAGCGAGCATTACTTATAGAAATAAGACGTCACTACAATAATTATGATGTTTTCTCTCCTAATAATATAAAAAAAATACTATGGAATGGATTAGTATAAATAAAGGCAATATCTATTTATTTCATAATTTTACGGAGTATGTTGCACATAAAGTAGGAAAATTAAAATATTGTTGATCGCCTTAAGTGCGCCGGCGCAGACAGAGCGACGCGACGCCTGCTGCCAGACGACGCTATTGGTACTTAAATTGACATTTATTTTATACACGCACGCAACACTATTTCGGTATCCACCTTCTCAGCTAATGGGAACACTCGGACATTTGTAATACAGGTGTTATAGTACATAATTATAATCAAAGGCTGTTAGTATAGTATAGGCTATTAATCATTAGGCTGTTACAAGCACTCATGAATGTCTAGAAGCTTTACCATGCATCGGTTCGTAAATCTACGGCGGGAGACCTTGTACTGAGAAAAACCGGAAAGAAACTCAGCAAGGACTGTTTTTTTCTCCCTGTTTTATTATTTACAGGGTCGGCAAGTTGAAAAATGACTTCAGAGATGACTCATGATGTCACCTTTCATTACATAATGTGAAATTATACATTAATTGTTCACCTGCATTTTGATTGCTGTGTCGTACAGTATAAATACAAATAGTGTTATTTATATTATGTGTAACTAGACATTTACATCTTAAATATCAAAGTACTTAGGGCAGGTTCATCTCCGCTGGCGTTCACGAGCATGACGCATGATCCAGCCATCGCTTCGCTCAACCATATTTTAGGGAACGTAACGACTCGCCTCATACGACATTATGTAGAGTTTATAAGAAGTGGTTTTTACAAAAAAAAAAAAAAAATGCATTGCAACGTTATAAGAACATTAAAATATATTATTTTATTTATTTAAACTTTATTGCCAAACATAAGCAAACGGCTGACTTAATGCCATAGGCATTCTCTACCATTCAACCAGTATGATTGTTGGAGACAAATAGTATGGCGATAGAGCAAAGTTGCTAAAAATAAAATAAAATGAACAATATCAAAATAACAGCAATAAAATAATAATACTGAAATACAAATTGATGCACATACATAAAATACTCATATAACCATACATAAAATACAATATATATCGATGCAAACTATAGGGAAAATCACGTAGTCAGGTAGTGTTCACGAACAAGTTTTTTTGAACTCTAACTTATCGTCAGTACTACGTATGCTCAGTGCTATTATTCCGTCTCGGAATCCGCTCACAGGTCAAAAGCAACGAGTGGCCAACTCGACACCCTCCCGCTTACGTCTAGCGTTCCACCTACTTACGTCTGGCTGTCCACCCAACTTTATCTAGACATCCATAAGCTTATGCCTAGTTACGACTAGTCGTCCACCCACTTAAGCCAAACCGTCCACCCACTTAAGCCTAGTCGTCCACCCATTAAGCTTAGCCGTCCACCCACTTAAGCCAAGCTGTCCACCCACATACGTCTAGCCGTCCACCATATAATAAACACCGATTAATCTTTATATATTTTTTGTTATTATTACGATTAGGAACTGGAAAGTCTATACCATTTTCGTAGTTTGTCTTATGACAAAAAAAAAATGTTGCCTGACCTTTCTTTAAACTGCAGTGTGCAATATTATTAGTGGAAAATTTATGACTATAAAGTCATAAATTTTCAATAAAGAATATTATTATTTATGACTATAAAGTCATAAATTTTCCACTAATAATATTGCACACTGCAGTTTAAAGAAAGGTCAGGCAACATTTTTTTTTTTATGTTATAGGGGGCATACGAGCAGACGGTTCACAATAATAATATTCTTTATTGACATACACTTCACAGAACATAGAAGACATAAAACATGAAAGTGAAAACGTACACAATAGGCGGCCTTATTACTAAACATAGGGAACCCATGACAGTGAAATCTTAAAATATATAAATCTCGTGTCACAATGTTTGTCCTCAATGGACTCCTAAACCACTGAACCGATTATAATAAAATTCGTACACCATGTGCAGTTCGATCCAACTTGAAAGATAGGATAGTTTAAATCTCAAATTATAGTCGCAATTTTAATTTATTGCAAATTATTACTTTTGGGCGGTACGAAGTTCGCCGAGTCAGCTAGTAAATAAATAAGAGGAACAGGAAGGGGGTTGTACCAGGCATAGTAAATAAATAATGAATAATAAATGCAACAGATATATCCAAAGAGAGAGACCAGACAGGGGTAATATTTAAAGTTGAGAAAGGAAATAACCTCTAATTTGATTACTAAACGAGCTTAGAGTGCGAACTTTTCCCATTACTACTAGCGTAGCTTTGGCACTACTACTTGGGTTCGAAATTATATGCCAATTCACGCTTGACAGTACTTTATTCACCACACAGTTAACACACAATGTTAATCACAATACAGACACTAAACCCTGTACTTAACTGTACAAGTCTTTAAACAATCGCACTTGAACACTCTATTTGCACTTTGATCGCCTTTGTAATCTTTCCGAAATCGCTGTTGAATCTCAACCTGTCTCTGCGCGGCGCCGATCGCGCATATATGTCCCGATAAATTAAGGGTTAACTAGCACCCGCGAGTGCGTAGTACCTACTTATACCTACGTAGGTAACGCGCATAAGTTGTAAACAAGTGTAGATGTCGTTGCACTTTCTACCTTACGCCGCACTGCATAAGGCTCATATTAAAATGAGCGTAACCACTCGACCTTTATCGCGATCGGTGGTGTTCTGGTAAATTCTGTATCTAGTATTTCCGCGTTTTTTTTTAATTCGAAGCGTATGCGCACGTGTTACTATGTTTAAAGCAGGCAACACTTCCACAACCAAAAGTTTGTTATGATATCGTCTTTTTGGGATTCCGTACCCGAAGGGAAAAACGGGCCCTAATACTAAAACTACACTGTCGGTCTGTCTGACCGTCTGTCCGTATGTCACAGGTCTCTAGATCGTAAACGAAACAAGTTACAAAACCCAAATATTCAGTTAAAAATTCAATTTATTTTTTTCATGGTGGTATCCCATATATGAAAAGGCGACGAATAATAGCTTTTTTCTTTTTACCACAGCATGTGACACGTCATTCTATAGCTCGTTGAGTAAGATGTAATTTTTTTTTCATCTTTCTTTTCAATAACAAAGAAATCGGAGCGGAGTCCGTCAAAGTTGTAATTTTTAGATAATATTTGTTACGGAGTTTATCTTAAAATCGAAACGAGTTAGGAATGTGAAATTTTGGTATATGATGTCCCTTATCATCATCAGCCTATTAATGTCCCCACTGCTGGGGCACAGGCCTTCCCTATAGATGGACTAGGAAGATTAGGCAATGACCCACCACGCGGGCTCAGTGCGGATTGGCGGGTGCTAACGACTGCAGATGCAGCCGGGACCAACGGCTTAACGTACCTTCCGAAGCACGGAGGAGCTCGAGATAGTAATTTTTTTGGTCACCCATCCAATGACCGACTACTGCGAATGTTGCTTAACTTCAACGATCGCAGCTGAACGCGCTAACCACTTGTGCCATCGAGCTCCTCCCTGTCCCTTATGCTTTATTTAAACTAAACGTATTAAAAATTCCGATTCATAGTGTTCATTGTAAGTTGTGACGAAAAGAAACAAATGATTATTCCAATCGTGGTTTATTGTACGGAATGCTTCGCGCGCGAGTCAACTCGTACTTGGCCGAGTTTTCCCATTACCCACAAAGTAAACAGTCTGGTCAACGCTCGCCGCAGCATAAACATTGCCAATGCATCGATTGAATTATCGCGTATTGCGTATGCGCATGTTTACATGTCATCATCAAAGAATGCATAGGTTGCGAGGAAACCAAAGATGTGTGAAAACTGGGTTAAACACACAGCGTTATTACAAGATACAACAGTTGAATATCCTCTAAACATCAATATGTAGGCATTAAATAAAAAAAAAATTGTGTGTGTCAGCTCCGACGCACGACCGGAGTTTACACTCTAAAAACGATTGTCTTTGAACAGACACAAAACAAAATCAAGTCCGAAGAAGTGGGTTACAAGTAGAGATACCTCAGGAATCGTCCCATGGTTTCGACTATCATAGGTTCCATGTCACACATTTTATCATCTAACATCATCGATATTCATCGTATATTTTATTATGTATTTCTGGAAACACACAATTTCAAGAATATATAGGTGCGCAGATGAGGTTGCGCACAAAAACGTAACGAGGTCATTTGTTCAGTAGATTTTACTCTTCACATTTTTCTCATACCGGGCCCCTTATATATGCAAATCGATTCTTAAGGAGTAAACTCCAAAAATATTTAAGTTGTCTACTTAATATAATATTTATGTAGATTTATTTGCAAGTATATTTATGTTTTACACACACCAATCATTTAGTAAAACCATTTTTACAACGTTTTGAAAGGGCGATTTATTAACTTAACAAATTTGTTTGTAGATTATGATGGCTTGTTAGTATCTTTTGTTTTTTTTTATTGTTTCCGAAGTTTTTAGAGCGCTTGTTTTAGCTATTGAAAGCCACCATGATAGAAATAGGAATTAAGTACGTCATCATTGAAGCCGCAAAGAAAACAGTAAGCCGTAGCGGTCTTTAACCGTATTAATTCGTATGTATTCGATCGGGCCGCATCTATTTTTATTGCGATCCTCCCGAGCCCACCAGCTCTGCCCAGCTTATTTGCTGAGACGCGCGATCGAAAATAAATACAGTACACCATTACGCAAGGGCGGATCCAGCTTTAGCGCCAGGGGGAGTCATATACCCAGCTTTGGCCCAGGGGGGGGTCATATAGTCGTGGTATATTAAATATTGAAAGTACTTAAATAAAATCCCCCTGGGTTTGGTCCATCTGTACCCAGCCCAGGGGGGGGTCATACCCCCATGACCCCCCCTCCTGGATCCGCCCTTGCCATTACGCTTGGGGACATGGAAAAGGCGCACATATGATAAGTTCATTCTATAGAACATAAATCAATATTTCGAATTTAAAGCTAGGTTGCATCGCGGTGTCCGCTAAAATGGACTCTTATCTACACGAAAGAATGAAAAGATTAAACAATAATATATTCAAAAGTCTCTTCGGTGGTGTCGTATGAGGCGGGTCGTTATGCTCCCTAAAATCCATATTTTAAACCATTTGAGCGAAGCGATGGCTGGCTCATACGTCATGCTCGTGAACGGGTGCTGCCAGTGGAGATGGGTCTGCCCTAACTACTTTGATATTTAAGATGTAAATGTTTAATTACACCTATTATAAATAACTCTATTTGTATTTATACTGTGTGACACAGCAATCAAAATGCAGGTGAACAATTAATGTATAATTTCACATTATGTAATAAAGGTGACTTCATGAATCATCTCTGAAGTCATTTTTCAACTTGACGACTCTGTAAATGATAAAACAGGGAGAGAAAAAAACAGCCCTTGCTGAGTTTCTTGCCGGTTCTTCTCAGTACAAGGTCTCCCGCCGTAGATTTACGAACCAATGGCGTAGCTTCTAGACATTCATATGTGCTTTTAACAGCCTAAACTGAATAAATGATTTTGATTATGATTATGAATATATTAATATTGTTCGTAACGTAACAAACAAATATAACATTCATGTCTGATAAATTTACAACGTGGAACTTGTAGGAGCAGCAAAGTAATAAAAATAAAACACAGTTAATAAATTGAATTGACTAAGATTTGAATGACTACTAAATAAATTAACATTGTAATTAATATATTTAACATTGAATTTATATAACTAAACACTGAAAATTTGACGATGGGTAGGCTTAAAACCAGCTGGGCAGTGACTATTCCTATTTCCTTAACAGTAAAATTAAATATTCTATGTGCAGTACACACTAAATACATTTTTTTTAAAATGGCATAGGAATGGAGAAGTTATATATGTAATCTAATACGATATGGAAATAAAGCATTTGTATTTTTATTTACAGCCGGGTAGGCAAATGACTCTACCCCACCTGATGTTAAGTGGTGATAAAGTCCAAACGTGAAGATAGCTGGTACAGCAGTTATAAACTGCTACACCAACCAACCTCATCTTGCCGGTCTGCAAAAATGCTTCTTCACGCCTCTCTTAAAGGACCCCAGATTTTAGGCAGGAGGGAACGCGTAATTCAAAGAAATGAGTTAAAACTCTTTGTTCGTGTAAAAATAGCGACCACAATATTTGTATTTGTTAATATTTAGCGTTATAATTCGCACCCAATAAAATAAATCTATCTATATATATATATAAAACTCAAAGGTGACTGATTGACTGACATAGTGATCTATCAACGCACAGCCCAAACCACTGGACGGATCGGGCTGAAACTTGGCATGCAGGTAGATGTTATGACGTAGGCATCCGCTAAGAAAGGATTTTGATAAATTCTACCCTCAAAGGGATAAAATAGGGAATGGAAGTTTGTATAAAACTTTATCAATTTTTAACCGATCGGGCTGAGACTTAGCATGCAGGTATAAGAAGAATCATAGATGAATGTCATTGTGTATAATACAAGCCTGAGAACAAAAACTGTAGTCTACACTTCAGCTCAACACCGAAGCGAAGCGAGGGCGGGCCGCTAGTCAATGTATATGACTCACGTTTTTGATTTAGCATTAGCACTGCAATGAATAGAAAGTTAGGCCACCTGCCTAGTGCACCTGGAGTAGGGCTGCCATCTCTAAAATGTGGCAACCAGGATAAGACGCGTGATAACCCCGGATTTTGAAGCCCAGAACCCGGACAGACAAAAAAAAATCAGTTAAAAATGTTACAAATAAACTTTTTTATGTTGATCTAGGCAAAAGAGCTAGCAGTCTACCTCATAATAAGTGGTCACTGCTGCCCATGGACACTTGCAGCACCAAGGGCCACTCATGCGTTGCCGTAATTTTTAACCCGGACTACAAATAAAACCCCGCCCGGACGGTCCCCGGACGCCCCGTAAACTAGGACACCCCGTAAACCTGGACGGATGGCAGCCCTAACCTGGAGATACAGGATATATGTTGCGATGTCTGCCAGTGTACACGACCGCCTCGCGCACTATTTATAGTGACGTATTTAATGTCGTTGATAGCTAATGATCGCAGTGTGTTTGTTTTTGAAGTAGTCAATATCGCATTTACAGGAGCGGAGCAGATAGACTATTTATGGGATTTGTTTTCATCATCATTTTTGATGACCTTTTCGGACCTTTGGTCCGCGGACTTTTGATCAGCGGACTTTTTTGTCGACCAAGATACATCGCTTACAACTGCATCCGATAACGCACACGAGAGATTAAAAGTATGTAATGAGTACATAAAGTCCCCTGAATAAACGTAGACGCCGAGAGACCGGACAGTACAAAAGTATACGGGGATCCCCGAAAAATTAATAGAACTCATGTGAACGAACACGCAAATTTATGTTTGCGTTACCGCACTATCCGATTGAAAGAGATGGATCCAGTATTCTATTTTCGAACGTCTTCTTTTAACTTTGAAAATGTTTTTTTCGTTCGCTCCAGTAGGCCTCCATTTTAGCTGAAACTGCGACTCGCTCGTGATACCGCGAGGTTAAGGGCCACGAGGACGTATGAGAGATCAAAAGACGCAGAATTTGAAGGGCTTTAAGAAGATGTAAACCTTATTTACGAAAAGTCAAAAACTTTTTGGAAATCGAAAATACCGACTTTTTTGACCAATTTATCGTGTGTTTTCATAAAAAAATCCGATATCCGAGAACGGGACCGTATTTCAAAAAATGAAAAAAAAAAGGTGTATTCAGGTTAACAGTGCCCGAGATCTGTGATTTTTTTGTCAGGCAAGATATATCGCTTATAACTGCATCCGATAACGCATACGAGAGATTAAAAGTATGCAATGCGTACAGAAAGTCCCCCCAATAAACGTGGACGACGAGAGACCGGACAGTACACAAGTATACGGGAATCCCCGAAACAAAAATCTCTTGAGACTACAAGCTTCAGTTTGTGTTGCGCGCTCTATCCGATTTAAAAAGATGGACCCAGTAATTATTATATTGTTTTAAACTTTCATGGTCACTAACATTATAGCTATTACCATGTGCCTTATTTTTTATGAGTCTCCGATATTTCGGCACTGTTGTAAGCGCCATGATTACGGAGTTACTGAAGTAATTGCGGGTAGATGTTATTGGCAGACATATCGGTCTACCCTCTGACGTCGTCTTCTACTGCGCTCGATACTCCTACCATTGGTCACATTCTCACTATTCACTCGCACCTGTTCCCGACACACAATTATTTATAAAGTATTGTTTTTTTTCTTAAAATTTATAGTAAATACGACACAGCTCGAACGTAATTTGAAAATTTTTACTTCCATAGCGTGCGTTTCTCAAAATTTTCGCATATGGTGTGCGTTGAGTCCATGACAAGTCCTTGGTGTACATTATTTTCATGTTCTAGGGATTTTTGTCATCCGCGGACAGACGTCTTTTGCGCAGACCATTTAATGTCCCCATTCATCATCATCATCATCATCATCATCAGCCCACTGCTGGGGCACAGGCCTTCCCTATGGATGGAATAGGCCACAACGCGGGCCCAGTGCGGATTGGTGGGTGCTAACGACTACAGATGCAGCCGGGACCAACGGCTTAACGTACCTTCCGAAGCACGTAGGAGCTCGAGATAGTAAATTTTTGGTCAGCCATCCAATGACCGACCACTGCGAAAGTTGCTTAACTTCAACGATCGCAGCCGAACGCGCTAACCACTTGCGCCATCGAGCTCCTCTCCTCTCCCCATTGCTGGGGTACAAACCTTCCATACACCACAACACGATTTGGGCCAATACCGAGGGCTGCAGGCAATTAAAGGAAATTTTTCCCTGCCTCAACCCCAGACTAACTAGAAAACTACTAAATCTCAACTGAAGTGATCTCCGAGTAATGCTAGGCACCATAACAGGGCACTGCCTACTTAACAAGCATTTACTAACCATGCGCGTTACAGATAGCTCTCTATGCAGAGGATTTCTGGAAGCAGATGAAACGGCCGCTCATGTGATCCTGGAATGCACGAGCGTTGCAGAACACCGGGCATCAATCCTCAGGAAGCCGAGGACGCTTCTAGAAGCCTGCGAGAGCCCCAGGAGACTACTGCGCTTCTGGATGGAGCTGGGCTGGCTGAGCTAGCTAGCCCAATATACCCTGCACGCACAATGGACCAAGTACGGAGTCTACGTGCGGAAATGGGGGCCCACAACAAGTAACAAGTAAGCCTTCCATATTCTCAGTGCAGATTGTTGGGTGCTAACGATTGCAGAAGCAGTAGCCGGCGACATACTTTCTAAAGCAAGAAGGACTCTGAGACAGTGAATTTTTGGTTACCCATCCTATGCCTTAAGGTAGGTATCGTCAGCCTATTAATATCCCTACTGCTGGGGTACAGGCGTTCCCTATGGATGGAATAGGGAGATTGGGCCATGGCCCACCACGTTCGACCAGTGCCGATGGCGGGTCCTAACGACTGCAGATGTAGCCGGGACCAACGGCTTAACGAGCTTTCCGAAGCACGGAGGAACTCGAGCTAGAACATTTTTGGTCACCCATCCAATGAGCGACCACTGCGAAAGTTGCTTCACTTCAACGATCGCAGCCGAACGCGATAACCAGCCGCGCCATCGAGCTCATCGAAGTAGGTATAAAATTGAATTAAGGTGTATAATTACACTCACTTAAATGAATTGCGGTGTCCGCACACGTCTTGATTATCATATTTTGTACGAATGGTTTTTTATGCGTAGCATGAAAAAAATCGTACAAGTTCATCCTCGCTGATGGTAACCTTCGTTGTTACATCGGATGAAATAGCTTTTTGTCAAGCATGTCAAGCATGTACAGATTAAATTATTACGTTTTTGTGCTATATCTAATAGCACAAAAACAAAATTATAGGAAAGACTGATCGAGACGGCTGTGATGTGTTCATTACAAAAGTATTTTCACTTAAACTTAAATAAACAATCTTATACAATCAAGGAAAATAGTATGGTGATCTCGTAAAGCCACACGAGTTTGAAGAGCATACCAGTGATGCCCATAATTTTGCATAATTCCACAAGATTGCCACTCTTACTTATAATCCGCATCTAAACTAATCCGGACATGACGTCATAATTTCACATGCACTCCGCAATTTCCGCGCACATCACTATGATGAGCTGCAATAAACCTACGTTGGGATTATCAAAGCTGTTTAACTGTGGAACGCTTGCGAAAATGTTGGTGTTTGAGCGGTAATGTATGCTGGTGTGTGGCGATTCGGCCACGGGCGAGTAACTGCGGTAGGTCTGCGGGCTGCAGTCGGGCTGAGGAGCCATTTTACGTTAGGCGCAACGCACACCTCAGAAATTCGGATTACTAGTTCAAAACATATTCCTCAATAACATCATGGATCATCATCATTATTGGATATTAAGGTACCTGATATTTTTTTTAATGATAAATAGATAGAGTCTGTGCGGAAAGAGAATGGGATTTAGATTGGAGGGCGCTGTAGTGCTTTTCTACCGTATTTGTAAGGTTTTACCCCTTTTAGACATGATTATTACAAGAAACCACAAGAAATCATAACAACAAACAAATCCGTATCAATACAAAATTTTGACGTTTTACAGATTGCCGGGTTTGATTGCCAAATAAAAATCTTAATGTTAGTTCCGTTTTTCGCCACGCCCATTCTCTTTCCGCACAGACTCTAAGTATCTTTTCTTTAAAATATATACATGACTCATGTAAAAGTATACAAATATTTGCTCCTACCGGGATTTGAACCCAATACATCTGTAATCTACTGCGAAGGGTATCAATAAGTCTTTATATTCAATGGCCTTTCGTTTAACCACTTCAATCTACAATAAGTACGGTACTTTCATCGGTTGTACGATTTAAGGTGAAAATTTTCAAAATTCCTACATAAATATACATCATGTCATCAGCCAATGTCGTAACTGCTAAGGTAAAGGCCTTCTCTGTTGATTAGGAAGAACGGGCGAGAACCCACCCATAGGTATGCTGTTGGTCGCAGATGACCTTTTACATCGACACCTGGTTTGGGGACAACGAGATCCTAAAGGGATCCAAGCCGAGAATTGGCGATGTTCTTCAGGCGGATAGTGTCTCCCGTCGGGGGGATTCTCCTCTCCGTCTGGAGCCTCTAGACCACTCGAACCTGAAAGGTCGGGTCAAAAAGGACATCTGGGACTCTGTACTTGGCTCTAGTTAGCCGTTGTCGTGGAGAGCGGGTGAGTCAACGAGAGGAAACAACGGTAAATGTAGCCAGAACTAAGGGCTTAACATTCATTTTGAATTTGAATAGCAGAGGGAATGGGGTTTATATAATATTTTCGGTTAATGAACCAATGAACATCGAGAAAATAACACAACTTCCACAACAACGATCGACTTCGCATTGTTTCACTAATATTTTATATTAAGGTCATCGTCCGTCGTTTGCGGCATGCTTTATTATTTAACTAGCAGCGCCGCGCAAAGTTAACACGCAAAACTTCAGTTTTTTGAAAATCCCACAGGAACCAAACAAAAAAGTATCCTAAGTCTCAATCTAGGTCTTAACTATACGCATACCAAATTTCATCGTAAACCGTTCAGTAGTTTTTGCGTTATTTAGTGACAAACATTCACATTAATAATATTTGTTGAGGCTACTTTTTTTTAATTTTTTGTACTTTTTCTGTAAGGCTAAGGATGGTCAAAAACATTCAGCCTATGTTGTTATTATCTTTTTTTTTGATGTGTACATTGCTATGGTTGATTATTTTACTATTGTTAAAAAATAATAATCTGTGTCATCAATCTTAGGCCCTGCCAGAATTATCAGCGCTGCAGCAGCCCTGGTGTTGCTGTAGTATCAAGCTGAGGCAGGGACCTAGTTGGCCAAAAAAATTTTTTATTGTTTTTATTTATGTTAACTATACTGTTTATGGTCAATAAAATTTATTTCTCTCTTTCTTCTCTTTCTATTTGTAGGAATTCCACAACAGCAACGGACTCAGTTCTATTTCGTCCAACTTGTTTTTAAAGTATTTTCTTAGGTTTTCACGCACATCACTCATTGAATAAAACTAGTTTTTTAAGGGTTAATGCACGAAACATTATTTATTTATTGACGTTTCGTAGCCTTTACAGGCTACGTCGCAGGAATCAAAAATTTTTTTTTCAATCAAATTTTTTTGGAAAAAAAAATGATTCCGACTACGTAGCCTGTAGAGGCTACGAAACGTCAATAAATAAATAATGTTTCGTGCATTAACCCGTAAAAAACTAGTTTTTTTGTTTTTAAAGGTTTCGATCCGTCGCTTGCGGCATGCTTTATTTAAATTGTATATCATGGCAACATGCATCGCCTTGGGTAACGCGTTCAATACATGTCCGCAGTCCACTCGCAGAGAGTTGAGAACTAGCCATGGGCCTGTCTTACACTAACACGCATTGATGTTGTACGAGTATGTTGCTTCATCGGTTGCCGTTATAGGTAAACCGCTTAACTGAGATACCTATAGCTATTGACATGTGTAGATTACGTCTGTTTGTAATTAGATTAACACAGCACGCACGAAATTGAAACATATATCATTAATAAATATACTTATATTTTTTTTTACAGCATGTATGTTTAAATCTAAAGAAAATGTAACTAGAAAAAAATTCCACGCGGACCAGGCAGCAGACGGGACGCGAACCCGCACCCTTCGCAATCCGGGCGAATGCACTGACCATATATTTATTATTTTCTTTATTATATATTTTCTTTAGATGTAAACATCAAGCAGTTACATGCTTTAAAAAAGAATAAAAATTATAACTATTATTGCTATTTCTTCTTTCAAATGTTAAAAGTATTCATTTGACTTTGTGGGTTACCTATAATGCGAAGAGATGGCGCTGCCTTGCAGCTTCATAATGACTAGAGGAATTTCGACGCGGTCCGTGAGGGCCGCGGTAGCATAATTGGTCAGTGCATTCGCCCGGATTGCAAAGGGTGCGGTTTCGAGTCCCGTCTACTGCCTGGTCCGCGTGGAATTTTTTTCTAGTTATATTTTCTTTAATAAATATACTTCTGAAAATACTGATAAATGAATGATACACTTTCTAACGTTTCAAACGCAGATTCAAAGAAAAATATGCTACGTACAAAATTATGGATTCGTTTGTAGTAAACATTATTTAAATAGTACCTACAACGATGGGGTAATGTGTGTAACATATTCTTACTTTTTTTAAGAGAAAATGGACACAGTTGATGGAATAAAAATAGCAATAGTGTTTTTAAACTTCTAATTTGGGTTATGTCCAGGTCCAAATTATACTGTTGACTGCCAACGACACCATCTTCTTCCATTAAGTAAGCGTAGAGAAGCTGAGGACCTAACGTTTTTCCACAACTTAATTCTCGGCAAGATAGACAGCAATGAGCTGCTATCATTGGTTAAAATCCAGGTACCATTCCGTACAGTTGCCAGACGCAAAAGGGATAATGACTATTTTTTTTTCTTCGTTTATCAGGTAGATTATCAAAAAATATTGGACACGTATTTTTTCTTTTTTTACATAATATAAACATTGCAGAGATTATATTGATTTGAAAAGTCGCATGACGTCACGTTTTGGTACACTTTTAAGTGAAAATTTACTAAAAAGTGACGTGACAAGCCCCTACTCCCAAATTTTGACGCGCTCTAACTTTGTCATTTTTTGGTTGATTGCCCAAAGAAAATATACGTGTCCATTATTTTTTGATCATCTAACTGACGGACTAAATAGAATTTCGTTTACTGTACCCCGTCATCACCCCTATTATCTGCGATTCCATACTGATTTATGTTCGACAAATTATAGACAGAATTCCTACTATAATAGAGTAACACGAAATTTCAACAATAATTATTCAAGTGATGTGGACGTATTTCTGGCGAGACAAAATTATTTCAAAAGATTGTGAATAGTATTTTTTTTAATAATAATAATAAAACCTAATTTAAATTGCTTTATATTTTTATCAGCATTTTCTCTGTGGGTATGGCTTTATGCTTAGTTTTATATTTCTGTGTTTTTATTTTTATATAGTAATAAATTAATCTACGGCCTCGATTGGATAAAGTATATTTTGTTTGATTTGTATTTGTGAAAACTGTATAAGGCTTATCAATGCTACAACATCTCGTTTTATCCTTTTTTTTAACATGCCGTTTGTTTTTCATGAATAAATAAATAAATAGAAAAAAAATAAGGTTTCAATCTGCTCGAAGGACCATGACCATGATATTGCGAGTCAGCTTAATAAATGTGATAGTAAAGAATACAAGATTGTTTATTACTTACCTTTGTTACTGGGTATAAATACTCATTGTATTTATGAGCTCATTTCATCGTACAAGTAAAAATAAATGCACAACAAAAAATAATAATTTGTGAAGTTTCGGTTTTGTGTAACAGAGTTTAACAATCGCCGTTACCGCTGCTCTTCAAAATAAATCTTGCTTTCAGTTACTTTTTTACCATAGTTGATTATCATAGCACCTAAAAGCTTGTTTTCTCACCGGAAAGACTGCAAAATTTTACAACGAGCACAAAGGAACATTTACATCAGTTGTCAAACTTTCAAAACAACTCTTCTTTTTTTTCCTACAGAATTCTCAAGACTTTTCTGTAGAACTTGTTCGCATATTCTTAATAAGCACGCCATCTGTTGATGCAGGTTGAAAACATCATGCAACACTCACCCAAGCAGCCGGTGGCGTTTAGGCCGTAGTGCTCGTCTAGACAGGCGTCGCAAGATGGCGGCGCGGCGCCGGGCGCGCACGCGCAGTGCCCTGTCACCGAGTCGCACGCGCTGCTCTGTGCCGCCACGCCGCAGTGACACAGCGGGCAGCCTGCTGCTATGCCTGGTGGTGGATAGTAGAGTCAAAATCATCCATGTTGCAATAAGGTACGGTTAACAAGGTATAGAAGAGAAGCAGTCACCCCTTAATGTCGCCGCACGCCACAGCCACAAACGCCGCCACGAGAAGGTAGAAACGGCTACTAAAGTGGCTGAAGCGCGCGACAGCGGCCGACTAAGGTAAGGGAGAGAGGGATGGGGAATCGCGTGAGTGACGTGTGGCGGCGCTTTGTATCGGCGCATTAAGTGGCCGGTGCGGGCCACAAGATACTGGCAACGACGATTTGTAGCGTGTGGCGGCCACCGGCGTACCGTGTGTGACGAGTCCATATAAAATGTATGAAAACTACAAGAAATATGCCAGTGGTGGAGTTTTGTGGTTGTGGTTGGTGGCCTGTGTGCGGCGACACTTAGACTCGAGTGACCTAGTGACTATGATGGAGGGAAACTTCCCGTGATTGGAGATGCGATTCCCTTGATGATAAGAGCGACTCTTTATTTCCCGGCTAGTGAAAAAAATGGTTGCCTGTAAAGTCGGTTTTACGGGCGAAGATTTTACGTGACAACGTCTTTTTCTCGGTAGAATATTTATTGATATGAATATAATTAAATTGCACAATAGGAACAAGGAATTGAATGAAAATAAGAATTGCACAAATTTTAACTATAGAAATATATTTTGTTTACTAAAACATTGTACATGTAAACTTAAACTTAACACGAGAGACTCATCGTAACGTTACCGAGCGTTACACTTTTTCATAAGTGACTCCCAGCCGCAACCTAATTTAAGACGTTGTCACGTCAAAATATCACCACCCGTAACTAGATAACGCTGTAAAGATCATCTGTGACCATTTTTTTGAGTGTGTATGCTGTTGGTCGCAGATGAGCATTACAGCGTCACCGGGTTTGGGGACGGCGAGATCCTAAGGGGACCTCAAGCCGAGAATTGGCGAGTGCCTCTAGAGCTATACCAGGCGGATGGCGTCTCCCCACGGGGGAGTCTCCTCTCCGTCTGCAGCCTCTAGACCACTCGAACCTGAGGGGGTCGACTCAACTAGAGGGCGTCTCTGAGACTCGGACCTCGGCTCTTCAAAAACAATTTCGACTAATACATTTTTAATTTACTTAGACGCTTGTGACACTATTACCATCTATCGCTTTCCACGCATCGAACGCCACCCCACTTTACAATGACAATGACGCGTTATCGCCGAACCTTTAGCCTATTCTTCTAAATCTAAGTTACGTCAGTACCTCCGTGTCCTATTTCGCCCACATCGCAGGCTCAGCCCGTCCACCCGCCGTCGCCGCACTATAACTATAGGATTGCAGCCTACCTCCGTGTCCCTCCTCACACACGTCGCAGGCGTGGCCCGTCCACCCGGCGCGGCAGGCGCAGTGTCCGGTGCACGCGTCCCACGCATTCTCAAGCGCTCCATCGCTGCACTATGTCTATAGGATCCCAGCCTACCTCCGTGTCCTTCTTTACACACGTGACACGCACGGCCCGTCCACCCATTCGCAAGCGCTCCGTCGCTTCACTATGTCTACAGGATCGCAGCCTACCTCCGTGTCCCTCCTCACACACGTCGCAGGCGCGGCCCGTCCACCCGGCGCGGCAGGCGCAGTGTCCGGTGCGCGCGTCGCACGCGGCCGCCAGCGCGCCGTCGCCGCACTATGTCTATAGGATCGCAGCCTACCTCCGTGTCCCTCCTCACACACGTCGCAGGCGCGGCCCGTCCACCCGGCGCGGCAGGCGCAGTGTCCGGTGCGCGCGTCGCACGCGGCCGCCAGCGCGCCGTCGCCGCACTATGTCTATAGGATCGCAGCCTACCTCCGTGTCCCTCCTCACACACGTCGCAGGCGCGGCCCGTCCACCCGGCGCGGCAGGCGCAGTGTCCGGTGCGCGCGTCGCACGCGGCCGCCAGCGCGCCGTCGCCGCACTATGTCTATAGGATCGCAGCCTACCTCCGTGTCCCTCCTCACACACGTCGCAGGCGCGGCCCGTCCACCCGGCGCGGCAGGCGCAGTGTCCGGTGCGCGCGTCGCACGCGGCCGCCAGCGCGCCGTCGCCGCACTATGTCTATAGGATCGCAGCCTACCTCCGTGTCCCTCCTCACACACGTCGCAGGCGCGGCCCGTCCACCCGGCGCGGCAGGCGCAGTGTCCGGTGCGCGCGTCGCACGCGGCCGCCAGCGCGCCGTCGCCGCACTATGTCTATAGGATCGCAGCCTACCTCCGTGTCCCTCCTCACACACGTCGCAGGCGCGGCCCGTCCACCCGGCGCGGCAGGCGCAGTGTCCGGTGCGCGCGTCGCACGCGGCCGCCAGAGCGCCGTCGCCGCACGCGCACTCCACGCATTGGACGCCGCCCCCTTCTATGACGGTGGACGTGTTGTCGCCGAACCAGTATCCCTCCTTTTACGTATAAATACCGATAACACAATTAGTTCCAGTCGCAAAATACAGAAAGAGGTTACAGTGATGTTCACTTACGCTACAACGACAAGATATATAAATAGACCTTTAGCTCATTCACGAGGCAAAGATACAGACCTGACAATGGACTTAGCGCATAATTTAGGTAATACGAGCAAGTAAAAATAATAGAGGAGGGGCGCAGGGCTGTACAAAAATCTAATTTTAAAAACAGAATAAAAAAAGTGTAGCCTATTTGTTAATCTAGGGTGCCAGCTATCTCCATACCAAATTTTATTACAATCGCTCCAGCCGTTAAGACGTGAAGAAGTAACAAACATACACACACACACTCACAAACTTTCGCCTTTATAATATTAGTGTGATGGCAACAGGTAGACGCTTGAAATATTTAAAGAATATTTATATCAATTTGGCATTTGTACGAATTTCTATAGTTTTATTTTAATGAGATTGCGCGGTCAGAGTTGGTCTTAGCAACATCTCAACTAAACTCATAGACCGAGACTGTTGAGGATACTGCCAGAGGTGAGAGCTAAGTATGCATTACAAGAGCAAGAGAAAGGGGAATATTTTTCATATAAAAAAAAGTAAGGTTAAGACAAAAATTGTTTTAAAGCAATATGGATGGATTAAAAAAGTACTTGGGTGCCAGACCTACCTCAACACACTCGCCGGAAGGGCTTATTTGAACTATCAATCGCAAGGGGGGTTGAAGCAAAATCCAAACTCCCTTAGGGATGTCTATTAAATTGAAATTTCCAACTAAATACCAATGATTTTCTTGAATTTCGAAGCTAGGTCCAATTATCCTCTGATATTTATAATCTTAGCTTGAATTTACATAACGGAAGAATTCCCTTCTCTTACCAGAATTAGTATTTATGTCCTTACTAGTACATATTTACATGCGCTTACTGTCCCCGCTACATATTTGTTATCTATACATATAATAAAATAGTAGTGTTTTTTTTTTTAAAAAAAGAATACCTAGGGTGTGATATACAATCGATACCGAAGCCAAAAATATAGTTTTTAGAATTTTTGTCTGTATATGTCCGGGATAAACTCAAAAAGTACTGCATGGATTTACTTCAAATTGGGCACGAATTTTATTAAGAAGTCGGGTCAACATATAGGCTACTTATTATCACGAAACTCCACCCCCAAGGGGGTAATTCGGGGGTTAGAAGTTTTTATGAAAGTCCTATGTTTTTGAAGTAAGAGACTTGAAATTTAACATGTATACTCTATAGAAATAAACCCCCTTTTGGGGTCAAAAAGTATGTGCAAATAACTAACTCCACGCGTACGAAGTCGCGGGTGGCCGCTAGTGTGTGAATATAGGAGTGTTATGATTTTATTTTGGGTTAGCTACAATGCGAAGAGATGGCGCTGCCTTGCAGTTTAAGGCTAGGAAAATTTCGACGCGGCTAATAGGGCCGTGGTAGCATAATGGTCAGTGCATTCGCCCGGATTGCGAAGGATGCGGGTCCCGTCCGCTGCCTGGTCCGCGTGGATTTTTTTCTAGTAAACTTTTTTATAGGAGTGTTACCTCGCACTGGTCGCAGCGCGCGCCCTCGGCGTGTGGCGGGCAGGCGCGGCAGGCGCCGGTGCGCGGGTGGCAGGGGGAGCCGTTGCACCCGCAAGGCTCGCACCGTCCGCCTGGTGTGCTTGGCGAGCCCCAGTAGCCGAAATCACAGCTGATGGCAAGCAATATAAATGTTCATTTTTTTTTTGAAGTTATATTCCTTTAGGCGCGTTATGAAAAAATGATGAGAGTGAAATTTTTAGATGCGCGCGCATCACTGTAACCCAAAAGTAACAGCATGAAGTTTGCCGCGGGCGCGTTATGAAAAAGTCATGTGAGTGAAATTTCGAGATGCGCGCGCATCACTGTAACACAATAGTAACACCATGAAGTTGGCCGCGGGCGCGTTATGAATGTTAGACATCTGTTCGAAAGGTACTTTGAACGATCCACGGAGCTCCATAAGATGATCGCGTTGTCAAAAACAATGTTGGCACGCTCGTCGCCTCTGATCACGGTTTTCATATTTATAATATTTATCCACATGTTTCTAGTTTCTATATAGACACAACGTGTTTTAGTTACTTACAAGTGCTAATTACATATGGACTAATAACTTAAATTCAGTAGTGATTTTAATTGAATATTTTGAATATTTATTTAATTTTTCAAATTAAAACTGAACTTAAATGACTGTGTTAACTATCCTTTTCCAGTCCTTTTATTATTTTATTGTAATTATTAATTATTTGCATGCATTAAAAAATATTTTTAATGATGCTAAAGAAGTATAACTTCTCACGCGCGTACATAAGTTACACGCATCCATTTTTTTTTATACTAAATAGGCAATGCGTTTGACCACAATCTCACCTGATGGAAAGCGATGATAAGGCCTAGGATGGTACACGCCTGCCTAGAAGATGCCTGTTAACTCTGGCCTTGATGATGTCCAGGTTATATTGGTCCGGGAAAACAGACCTCGGCAAGGAGTTCCACTCCCTAGCCGTTCGTATAATGAAGGCCGAAGCAAATCGCTTCGTGCGAATGGGAGGAACTTCGACAACATAAGGGTGGAAGCCCTCGTTGCGCCTGGTCGTCCGGTGGTGGAAAGGGGAAGGGGGGATCAAATTATGTAATACCTCCGCACACTCTCCGAAATGTAACCGATAAAACACCGAAAGGCAAGCTACACGTCTTCGGTGGTCAAGGCTCTGAAGATTAGCCTCATCCTATTAATGTCCACATTGCTGAGGCACAGGCTATGACCCACCACGCGGGCCGAGTGCGGCTTGGTGGATGCTAACGACTGCAAATGCAGCCGGAACCACGGCTTCCGAAGCACGGAGGAACTCGAGACAGAAGATTTTTGGTCACCCATCCAATGACCGTTGCGAAAGTTGCTTAACTTTAACGATCGCAGCCGAAAGCGCTAGCCACCTGCGCCATCGAGCTTCTCATCAATGTTAGCATCATTAGAAAAACAACGTAAAAATAGGCTTGGTGTACAGTACACAGCGTGGCATTCCGAATTATAAAATTAAATTCTAATGAACTATTATTTCTGCAATTACATAAATATTGTAGCGGTTCATACAAGACACATTATTTTTTAGTACCATGTCTTGTATGGCCCACTGATATACAAACTTTTTAGTAAGAATTAACTTACTTTATTCTTTAAATATGAGGTTGTCAAAATTGACATTCAGACACGTTCGCTCGAAAAATTTACATGGAATCTGTTGGTAAATATTGACTATAATTGTTATTTATATATTATAAGTAATAAAATGATTATTATACAAATTTGAAAAAAAATTTAATTGAACCACGAGTTCGACATAATCTTTCCTGGATCTTCGCGCTTCAGTATCATAAAAGTGAGAGAAACGAACGAGCATAAATTAATCATACTTTGCGTAAGTAGGTGTATAAATAAATACATAAATAGGTACAGAATAAATTCACATACTTACACTACTGAAAGGTCTAAAAATGGTTGCTTATGCGACCATTGACTATATAAAAGTAAAAACCACTTACTTCTCACAGTGGTCCCCGGTGTATCCGTCTGGACACTGGGTGCAGACAAATTCGTCACCCTCCGCACTAGCCAGCGCGCAGTTGGGACTAAAGTTGTTCGACGGCAAGTAAAGAGGACAAGCGCACGGCTTGCAACCACCCTGAAACAGAGGCAGTTTATTATCCAGCTCGAAGGACTAAACAAGTGTGGTTATAAAAAGGTTTGGCGCGGCTGGCGTGGCTGGATATTGCTTTGCGTACTCGATTCAAAGGCACACCAGGGGGCCAATCGCCTAACGGAAATGCTTTGGGAAACGCTAACGCTTACGATTTTATATTGTTATTTCTAGCCGCCTGAGGTTTTCGAATACCTCACGCTCATTTTTTTTAATATTGTTATTACCAATGGAAAAGAAAAAGAAAGAGCGCGAGGCATTTGAATACCTCAGGCGGCTAGAAATAACAAAATAAAATCGTAAGCGTTAGCGTTGTCCAAAGCATTTCCGTTAGGCGATTGGCCCCCTAAATGTAACCAAATTTTTCACACTAAGCATTAGACTAAATGATTTCATCATTGGGTAGAAAACGACAACTTTTTGCCTATTGACCGGCTTCGCTTCAGGTAACGCTAGAAATCTCCAAAAGCTAGCGAACAAGCTTTTTAGCTTTTCAGTTTCAGTGTATGTATGTTGCAGCATTATTGGCAAGAGTTATAAGGTTCTTTGAGGAGTTCGATAGCACAAGTTCAGCAACTTTCGCAGTGGTCGATCAAAAAATTACTATCTCGAGCTCCTCCGTGCTTCAGAAGGCACGTAAAGCCGTTGGTTCCGGCTGCATCTGCAGTCGTTAGCAGCCACCAATCCGCACTGGGCCCGCGTGGTTGGTCATGCCCCAATCTCCCTATTCCATCCATAGGGAAGGCCTGTGCCCAGCAGTGCGGACATTAATAGGCTGATAATGATTATTAATTATACCTGTACAGGGTTCCCATAATGTCCCGGTAAGCAGCGCTCACAATGCGGTCCGGTGGTGTTGTCTTGGCATTCGCCGCAAGGGCCGTCCACTGGGGAAGTAATAATATCATCAATGGCGAACTTAGCAGGACATTTTAATGATTTAATGGCAGAAGTTTTTTTAAATGATTGATTGTCAACGAATTAAACAATAATTACCCTAGCGTCCTCTAGTAAGCATGTGATTAAAATGGAATCGTGGTGAGTTGCGTTCTGCACCTCCTAAAACCGCTGCTCCCTGTACTCTTGCTCTAAATGTGTCCCCCCGTCTGTGTCTAAATCTATTTTTATTTTATATATTATTTAATTCTGGGCAACAAACAGTCATGTACATCGATACAATTTTTTCTTTACAGTAGCTAAAGTTATAGACCTTAAATGCCAACACATAAGTCTAAATATACTTAAGGGGAACAAAAAAAACTTAAGGATTTAAGTGCTAATGTTGATAGACAGTTGGTTCTTCAATATTACACGGAACGCTAAGATTATATAATGATATGAAAAACAATATTCTAAATTGACATTGCTTTTGATATTCACAATAGCTATAGCACGGTAATATAATCTATACCGTATTGTGACTCCGCCCTGTCCTTGAAAATAAATGCCTACACCGAGCGCTGCGTTGGCACGCGGTAGGGCCGCCCGCCTACAGTATTTTATGTAGTTTTGTTTTTAACGCGAGTGTAGGTAGATTACTCGTTTGTCTCTTTTTTCATCCTAACCACTTATTTATATATTATTCCAGATATTTTGCCCGATGGAAAAACCGAAATACCTAAATATTAAAAACAAACAACGTACTAGTAGATAGGTATATAAAAAATATTCTATAAAGGTAAGACACCTTTCCAATATTTCAGGTAATTTAAAAAATGATATCTCTGGATGTATTATTGAAGAGTTCAAGCAACCAAAAACAGCAATTGTGCTGTTGTACGATATTGATCGTCGTTTGTTCTTTTCCATACTAAATTATGTAGGTATCTACTTAATTAAATCAAATATTTACAATACAAAACGCACGTTTAAGCACGGCTAACTGCATAAAAAACAATTCAGACCGTTCGGTCGTCGTTGCGGCGCGGCGGTCTTTTGTATGAAGATAGAATACTGTATGATATTATTACCGTGGCTATAGTTCGCAGTAAGTAAAACATACCTAAATTATATAGAACAAACAATTAAATACCTTTTGCTTAAATTGGTGTACACTATTTGAGGAATGGTCAATATTTGCAAATGATGTATTATATGCGGTCAAACTTCGTTGTATATATGCGTTTGCTGTATAATTTTTGTTAGATCTGGGAATCTATGTTTGTATAGTGTGAAGGAGCTCGATTATGTAAATGGTTAGCGCTTCCGGCCTGTGATCATGGGACTAAAGTAACTTTCGCAAAAGACTGTCATTAGATCGAGGAACAAAAAAAAATTATAATGTCGATCTCCTCCGTGCTTCGGAGTTTAAGCAGTTCCGGCTGCGTACTGGGTCATGGCGCCGTCACACTATTCCATCCATTACAAAGGCCGGTACTCCTACATTAATTAGCTGATGATGTTGATAGAGGAGCTCGATGGTGCAGCTGGTTAGCGCGTTCGGCTGCGATCGTTGAAGTTAAGCAACTTTCGCAATGGTCGGTCATTGGATGGGTGACCAAAAATTTTCTATCTCGTGTTCCTCAGTGCTTCGGAAGGCACGTTACGCCGTTGGTCCTTGCATCTGCAGTCCTTAGCACCCGCCAATCGGCACTGGGCCCGCGTAGTGGGTCGAGGTCCAATCTCCCTATTCCATCCATAGGGAAGGCCTGTGCCCCAATAGTAGGGACGTTAATTAGTTGATGATGTTGATATGACATTATGTGATGGAAGTTGACCTCAACACATGTTTGCAAGTTTGATGTCAACTTTCAATTGGACAACACTGCATGAAATAAAACAGGGAGAAAAAATCAGCCCTTGCTGAGTTTCTTGCCGGTTCTTCACAAGGTCTCCCGCCGTAGATTTGCGAACCGATGGCGTAGCTTTTCGACATTCACAAGTGCTTGTAACAGCCTAGACTGAATAAACGATATTGAATTTTGTTTTTTTTTAAATTTTGATAGCGTACCGGTGACGCAGGTGGCGTGGCCGTGGCAGGCGCAGGGTAGACACTGCCTGGCGACGCGCGCGTGTGTCCAGGCGCAGCGCTGGCAATGCTGGCCTTCATAACCTGCTGCGCACGAGCAACGTTCCATCTGCACGCCATCCACACGCTCGCCCAGCGACACCGACTCCAGGCGGACCTGCCACACCACAAATTTATCTATTAAGGATTCAGTACAAGTCGCGGCATGTAACATTAGCGCTCACGTAACAGACGCGGAGGGGATAGCTGCGCATGGGTACGACTGGAGAGACAATCGGCGCAACGCACGCCCACCCGCGCACCATGCCCACATCTTAATTTTTACTTCTGCACAATAACGGTCAGCGCTAGAGTTTCGTGCCGCGACTTTCTCATTCTCACTTACTTAATCTTATGAGACAAGAATGCGCCGTTTTCTTACCTCGTCCTGATCGTAATGGTAGTGCGCTCTGATCATCACCGCCTTCAGGTCGGCCAGGACGTCCATAAGTTGAGTTCTAGTGACGGGCACCACCGGGTCTTCGAGGGAGAACCAGTGATCTTCTAGCAGAGGTGCGGACAATTCTAATAGGCCAGGTTGCTCGTGACTCGAGTTGCCGAACGCTAGCTTCGTGCCATCTGAGATTGGAAAGTAATTGTCAAAGTTTTAAGAGCCCTTTTACAAAATTGCGCCGCTCTAGTTTAGGTAAATATGACCGCGAGCGTGTCCGAGTCGCACGAGCGAGACATCGAAGCGGCGAAGTTCAGTATAGCGCGCTTTACCAAATTGATACTTTAATATGCAATTATTGATTATACAATAAATGCAAATATAAAATAAAGTTAATTTGAAGTGCTAAGATGGATCCCTACTGTAGCAACGAACGATTCTAGATAGGAATCCTGAGTGGAGCAAAGGATACAAGGATTAAGTTTTTTTACTATTGTGAGAAAATAAATAATATATTTATAGTACCCATTGGTTGCGTTTTGGAAATGACAATAAAGATTAATTATGATTATTACTAATTATTGTAACTTTATATGTTTGATTTGCATAACTTCTGTTTGTTCAAATTTTTTTATTCACTCAGTAATTAAATGAAAAGTTTGTTCACTGTTATCGCTGAATGAAATCCCTTTTTCGAGTGGCAATGAGAAATAATATTTTATTTACTTGTATTTTTAGTATTGACTTTTTTAATGGTGATTGATGTTTGGTAATAATCAAATATCTCAGTAAAACTGTACTAAGTGTAGTTTTGTCTTTGCCTTCGTAGTTCATTTAATAAAAAAGTTTTCGCACTCTGTATTTTCAATATATCTGTAAGAGTATTTGATAAAAAAATAAAAAGCATGTTTTCTTGTATTCGTGTAATTTCCATTCATTTAAACAAAACCCATCAAAAGCATTTAACTTTCATAGGAACTCATCTCTTACACACCTAACTCATGAAATTTTTGCTGCGAGTTCTCGTATGGTAATTTCAGGATAAATAATATGAAAACGGAGCTGGGAAAGTTCACACCTCTTCCATCACTAGCTGCTGTAAAGCACATTCAATAAAATCTGCTATTCTCTATACAATTAATTACTCATCAGTGTTATCAAAGATTATCATCACTGATACATCATAACCGGAAGCAGTCTGGTAGTATAACGTATCACGTACAATGTTTGTCTCTTTTTGAAACTGATGATTGATGTTTTGTTTTTCGTAAATTACAATGAAGGTTATATTATAGTTATCTATAATAATATATTATTCTTTGTGGATTATTACGGTGACAAAGGGCCACAATACATTTAATTTTAATAAAAGTATGACGATAATAAACAAAATACTTATAATAACAACATCTGAAATTTCCTCGCTCATTGTCAATTCTATAAGTTCTTATTTCAGCTGAGGTGATATTGATATGTTGACATTTGACGGTCCAACACCCAGTCTGGTGTTTCCAAGTGCAAAATGTCCTGGTATCATTACACGTCCTCCATCAACCATGTACTCCTCCTGAAAACAGATTATCTAATTGACTACAATACTGCTTTTATCGACTATCTATATATATAAACAGATATAGGCAACACTGGAAATACATTTCCAATCCAGACACAGATATGGTACGTAAATCAGCAAGTTACTGTCAATTGAACTTATGGAGCAAAGAAGTCTAAATATAAACTATTGAAAATAAACTTTTTTGCTCTAGAAATGCATCCCATTAGTTTAAGTTTAAAACAAAAAACCAAACTGCTAACATTGCAAACCATGTACCTAGTGTAGTAGTGAAATACCTATTAAGTCAGTATAAAACAAATAAAATATTTAAATTAGAGTTTGACGCTTCCCTTTGTTCCTCGGATTCGATTTCCAATCCAACAGCATTTTTTTCCTATAATATAATTAAATTTATTATTATAATTTCAATTTCTCTTTTCATTGTCTACTTCCAATAACAACATCAAAACTTACAGTTTCCGTTGCAATCGAATCCATTGAACTTATGGTCGGTATAGTTTCAATATTTTCGGGGTTGCCATTAAAATTTTGTTTCCATCTAAAATACATAGAACTGTGGATTTCTATTCTAAATATATTATTATGTTGGGCCAATATGTACTTTGGCGGCCCACGAGCTTATACTTGTTATACTTGATCGACATGCAAAATTTTACCGCACTCTAGCTTTTTTTATAGACATAAGGATAGATTGACATACCCATTAAGTCAGTAAGTTAAAATCGTTGGCCATTAGAGTACAGTACCTTGACTGATTACAATTTTATACCAATGATACTTGAAAAGTCCGGAGAAATCACCATTTTTATACAATTAAAACAACCCATTGAAACCACAAAAATAAAAAACGAAATATTATAAGCATATTCACCTTGCTTCACAAGCTTTCTTTATAGCTGCATCATTCTTTCGTTTTTTTTGACACAATGGTAAGCAGGAATTTTACGCCTCATTGTAAAAGCTTATAACAAAAATATTAGTTGAAGCAAGGATAATTAATAACACCTAGTTATTAATTATCGTTGCTTCAACGATACTTATGATAATAAAATTTAATACGGTTGTGGATACTTACATACAGTCAACGATTAAACTTTTGCGGTCGTAGTATATCCAGTCAGTTTTACGATGAATGCACTCGTAGCATCGCTCGGAACGCGTGCGGTACAAAGCGACACAGGTCCGACCTCCAAAGGCGCTGGCGCCGTACTGAACGGCGTCTTGATTTGCACTACTATATATTGCATTTTACGGGTGATGTTCAGAGTCTTATAAAATAATAATTAATGAAATTATTATAAAATTATATACATATTTCAGTAGTTCAATGATTGTAGATTAGTTTTATGACAGTTTTTGATAGTAATTCTATTTAATTCAATATCAAAATACGAGGTAAACCTGCGTTATTTTTTGGGGAAACTCACGGAGGTTAGATGTTTTTTTAATAATTAATGAGATGGAAAATCAAGATTCTCATACATTATGTTGCAACTAAAACATATTTCTGGTGTCGTAGTAATTAATTTGATCTAATTTATTGAACATTATTGTGAGATTAAGGCGTTTTTAGTTGTGCATATTATCGTTTTTTCCGTAAACTAGCTGCGGTAGAACGATCAGTACAAAAAAATGGAAATAGTATTTGAAAATATTCTACATTAATTTTCAAAAGGAAGAATAAATCTATTGTTTACTTCTATTGGAAGTAGTCAAAATCTCTTCTAAGGGGGCAAACGAGGCGCTCAGAAATTGCGATTTATTGCAAAAAATGTGAAAGGGCTCTTAACAGTTTATAAATGTATACAGTTTGATGATATTTAATCTTTTCCTAGTGTAAGTATACGAGTGTATTTTTTATGGACATATACTGCAAGATGATGTAAAAATTGAGTTAGAGGCGTAGCGTGGATTTTCGCCGATCGAGAAATTTGACCGCCCATTAGCACATCACCCTTCATCCCTATAATTTTCGCAAAATGATTCCCAAAATAAGTGGGAACATTTTCTAAAAATATTATAATTTACTACCACTTCTATGCCACTGGATATAGAAGCAATGGTAAGTCTTGATGGGGGACAAGTGAGGGCCCATTTAATAAATAGCTGGATAACAGTAACATTGCGTATACGCTCAGATATTCTCATTCATATCATAATATTTATTTAATTTAGAGCTTGGTGGGAGCCGTGTTTCTGGCTACTTCTGGCTACTTCTATCCTTCTTCTGGCTAATGGCTAATACATCTCATCCAAAGACGACAAAATGTGCACATGTGGTGTACTTACCGCTTCCCAGCATCAGCAGGTCATGCGCAGGTAGAGAGCTGCACTCCATATTCCCACGCTGCAGCCCCCAGATGAGCTGCTGCTTGCTCCACGCGTGAGATGTCAGTAGTAGTCTCCCAGCCCTCCACCTGCTAGCACGCATGGTGTACATACCACTCCCCAGCTGTAGCAGGTCGTGCGCAGGTAGAGAGCTGCCCTCCGTATTCCCGCGCTGCAGCCCCCAGGTGAGCTGCTACCCGCTCCACGCGTGAGATATCAGTAGTAGTCTCCCAGCCCTTCAACTGCTAGCACGCGTGGTGTACGTACCGTTCCCCAGCAGCAGCAGGTCCGGCGCGGGTAGAGGGCTGCCCCCCGTGTCCCCGCGCTGCAGCCCCCAGGTGAGCTGCTGCCCTCTCCACGTGTGAAATATCAGTAGTAGTCTCCCAGCCCTTCACCTGCTAGCACGCGTGGTGTACATACCACTCCCCAGCTGCAGCAGGTCCGGCGCGGGTAGAAGGCTGCCCCCCGTGTCCCCGCGCTGCAGCCCCCAGGTGAGCTGCGCTTGCAGCCCTCGACCTGCTAGCACGCGTAGTGTACCTACCATTCCCCAGCAGCAGCAGGTCCGGTGCGGGTAGAGGGCTGCCCCCCGTGTCCCCGCGCTGCAGCCCCCAGGTGAGCTGCGCTTGCAGCCCTCGACCTG
Organism: Chilo suppressalis; assembly: GCA_902850365.2. Lineage (NCBI taxonomy): Eukaryota > Metazoa > Arthropoda > Insecta > Lepidoptera > Crambidae > Chilo > Chilo suppressalis. The sequence goes on along the minus strand of OU963896.1, from coordinate 2,789,166 downwards.
CTAGCACGCGTGGTGTACGTACCACTCCCCAGCAGCAGCAGGTCAGGCGCGGGGAGAGGGCTGCCCTCCGTATGCCCGAGCTGCAGCCTCCAGGTGAGCTGCTGTCCCCTCCACGCGTGAGATATCAGTAGTATGGTAGTAGTCTCCCAGCCCTTCAACTGCTAGCACACGTGGTGTACGTACCGTTCCCCAGCAGCAGCAGCTCCGGCGTGGGTAGAGGGCTGCCCCCCGTGTCCCCGCGCTGCAGCCCCCAGGTGAGCTGCGCTTGCAGCCCTCGACCTGCTAGCATGCGTGGTGTACCTACCATTCCCCGGCAACAGCAGGTCCGGTGCGGGTAGAGGGCTACCCCCTGTGTTTCCCGGGCTGCAGCCCTCGACCTGCTTGCACGCGTGGTGTACCTACCATTCCCCGGCAGCAGCAGGTCCGGTGCGGGTAGAGGGCTACCCCCTGTGTCCCCGCGCTGCAGCCCTCGACCTGCTAGCACGCGTGGTGTACTTACCATTCCCCAGTAGTAGCAGGTCCGGTGCGGGTAGAGGGCTGCCCCCCGTGTCCCCGCGCTGCAGCCCTCGACCTGCTAGCACGCGTGGTGTACCTACCATTCCCCAGCAGCAGCAGGTCCGGCGCGGGTAGAGGGCTGCCCCCCGTGTCCCCGCGCTGCAGCCCCCAGGTGAGCTGCGCTTGCAGCCCTCGACCTGCTAGCACGCGTGGTGTACCTACCATTCCCCAGCAGCAGCAGGTCCGGCGCGGGTAGAGGGCTGCCCCCCGTGTCCCCGCGCTGCAGCCCCCAGGTGAGCTGCGCTTGCAGCCCTCGACCTGCTAGCACGCGTGGTGTACCTACCATTCCCCAGCAGCAGCAGGTCCGGCGCGGGTAGAGGGCTGCCCCCCGTGTCCCCGCGCTGCAGCCCCCAGGTGAGCTGCGCTTGCAGCCCTCGACCTGCTAGCACGCGTGGTGTACCTACCATTCCCCAGCAGCAGCAGGTCCGGCGCGGGTAGAGGGCTGCCCCCCGTGTCCCCGCGCTGCAGCCCCCAGGTGAGCTGCGCCTCCAGCTGCCGTCCGTACGCATCCAGCTGCTGCCCGCTCCACGTGTGAGACACCCAATAGTACGCCTCCCAGCCTTCCACCTGGGGAATATATCGACATAGCTCCTTTGGGATTATGTTAGCCTGGTACTTTTAATCTAAATCTGTAATGGTATCTAGTAAATAAATATATACCTAAGTCAATAAATGTTTCAGTCTTTTCCAAAATTCAAATCAGCAGTTTGCGTTGCGGCGTCGCGGAAAAGAGCGTTATATGGTATGGCAGGGAAACCAATTTCTTTGATTTTTAAGTGTGGATAAACGTGTCTCTGCCATAGATCGTCGTAAGAAACTAATTGCTTATTTGTTATTATTAAGACATTACTCTTCTTAATGTCTTCTTAATGCATTTGTTATTTTTTTGGGTTTTGGGTTCGAGTCCCGTCCGCTGCCTGGTCCGCGTGGATTTTTTGTAGTAAACTTTTCTTTAGATTTAAACATCTAGCAGTTAAATGCTTAAAAATATATAAATCATAGACATTACTCTGTTTTAAATATACGACAAAGAAATTACTGCATACATCCATATTAATAAGGTTTTGATTCCAGATGGCGAGTATTTTTCTCGAAAATACAAAGCATTAAAGATTTTTTTTCGCTTACTTTAGAATGAGTTTATCGACATTTGAAGAGCTATTGAGCGGGTTATCAAAATATATTATAAAAAAGAAAATTAAAGAAAAAAAACCTGTTACTGCTTCGGAAACGCTAGGCTTGACTGTAAGGTAAGTAAGGTGTTTTTATTGATATTTTTTTAATAATATTGTTGTTGTTTGCAAGAGTGATAGAAACAAACTAAATCATTGTCAACAAGTATGACGTCATAACTACGCCGTTAAAATCAGCGCTGCCGCCACTGCCAATTTTAGCGGCGCGGCGCCACAACGCGGTTATGTGTTTACACCCTTACTACAAAACTCGGACTAAAGTTAGTCTTTGTTCAAAACGAGTGTTATCTTTGTCTTCTTTTTAGTAAACAAAAGTGACAGCATCAGATTTAATCCAGGTTTAACTTTACTCTACGTTTTGTAATAAGGCCGTTAAGATTTATTGTTGTGTTGTTAAACTTCTGTAGAGCGAGTTACGTTACCCCGAATTAACAAGAAACCACAGGCAAAATCTTGTGTCTTATTAAACAGTTATTTTGAGAATATAAAAGTCTCAGTTAAATAATAATAGTTCTAATGCGTTTCAAATAAGAATAGGAAAGCCAATGACCTCTATCTGTCAAATGTCGCTTGAAAAGTACGGTTTGCAAAAAAAAACTTGGAACCCTTTTTTAGCACTCCGCTAATTTAAGAATAAAAACCAAACATTTCTAAACAAACAATAACAAATATTGATTATTAATATCGGTTGATATTTTTTTTTCACTTATTGAGCTTTGGCCATGAATGGCTGATAACCTAAATCGTCAACCAAATGTCACTTTAAGTTGCGTACAGAAACTTGATTTCAAAGTTTCGTTAACATAAAGGATGCAAGTTCGTATGTGACCTAGTAATAGTGCATGATTATCCATAACTACTCCGGCGGTAATGCAGAGATGAGCGGAATAGAAGATCTAGATTTTAATTAATGTTTTTTCTCACAGTCTTAATAAATAAATATTATTAAAAATCGGTGTTTCTTTTTCTCAATCTAAGTAAATAAATGTTATTAAAGAAATCTGATGCTTTTTCTCACTTACTCTTAGTTAATAAGTTTTATTAAATAAAAACTTTTTTTTTGCTCACTCTACTTATTTGGTTTGAGTTGACAGCTATGACATCGCGCCCAGTCGGTCCTATTCTTAGTTGAATCGCATTATAATATCCACTGCACTGAAATAGGTATGTTATTAAAATGCTATAGATGTAATAACCATTAACCTCATAGCTGGTCAGGAATGGTTTCCCCTCTTCATCAAACGAAGGCTCGACGGTCTCATTGCCCATAGAATCGGTCACCATCCACGCCGCCCCCATCGGTAACATCACCTGAAAAATACAAAAAGACTGACATACCTACGTACACTTTCAAATCTCTCCACATAAATATGATATTGTTTAATGTGAGTTGCAGTCAAGGGCGGATCCAGGGGGGGGGGGGTCATGGGGGTCATGACACCCTCCTGGGCTGGGAACAGATGGACCAAACCCAGGGGGATTTTATTTAAGTACGTTCAATATTTAATATACCACGACTATATGACCCCCCCCTGGCGCCAAAGCTGGCTATATGACCCCCCCCTGGCGCCAAAGCTGGCTATATGACCCCCCCCTGGCGCCAAAGCTGGCTATATGACCCCCCCCTGGCGCCAAAGCTGGATCCGCCCTTGGTTGCAGTGCGATGTGTGTTAGTGAAGTTGCAGTGTACGCTATCTTAAAGGTACATAATGGCATTAACGATAGACAAGCAAGCCTGCGCAGCAGCAATTTTACATACAAAAACGTCTACTGCGCAAGTTTATTTATCTGTGGTTTAGCTCAAGAACTTTTGCCGCTACCAATTCCTTGTAAAACGAATCTAGACGACTCCTGGAAGACCTACTCTATTTCAACGAAAAACTAAATTTCGATCGAAATTTCGCACGTTTCCTACTCTGTTTCCTTTTCATTTCGAAAATTCGTTCGTCCGGTAATAGTTTGACAGTTAAATTCTCCAAGCCTACTCTAATTCACAAAACTTTCAAACGAAAAGTTGAATTTGACATATAAATTGTTCGGAATTTTAACCTCAAATTGACGAAATGAAAAGTGTTACCTTGCATTTTCGTTTTGGGACTTTTGTTTAAGTTAAGCCTAAAATGACTGATAGAGTATTTTTAATCAAGGCTGCATAGCGTGAGGAATATTGGAGGAATACTAGAGGTTAGCATGTCAAATTAACAAATACACCAAATTTTAATTAATTATTATATTTCCAATACTTCAAAGTATTAAATGACAAAGGACAATGGGCAAAACGCACCCAGCTCCGCCAACAATGTAATTAGTATGAATCGATAGATCTATGAAAAACTAGCCTTTTTTATTATGGCACCAAAAATAAATATCCTGGGAGTCAAAAGATATGACACCGTAAAAAATATCCTGGTAGTCAATAGATATGACACATGGGCATATTTAAGTAGCTGAATTAATTCATTTTATAGTACCTTCATTTTATATTATTAGTAATCATAATAATATGCCATAACGTACTATACAACCAGATATACGACAAAGCCTGTCGACCATCCTGCGCTTGCTCTTACTGAGACATTTCAAAACGGTTTACGGATGCTGAAGGACTTGCAGTTGCAAATAGTCGACTCGTCTTATTTCGTTGTGATTGTGCACTCCGTGTTACTTGATTGATTTTTATCTAACACGCTTTGGATATTGGAACACGATTATCGGTTTTGTCAATTAGTATGGATGAACTAGAATCATGTGAAGCGTGGAAAAGTTTGTGTAATCTGTGGTCGCTCCGTTTTATATAAGATAATTTACTATAACGAACAGAATGTTTAAAAAAAATCCAACTCAAGCGCGGATTTTTGATTTTACTCTAGCGCGGCAGAATAACATAAGGGGGCACCCTTGCACCTTGTGAAGTACTCCCATAATTCGAACTAACTAACTAAATTAATTCCCTTGTTTCATTAATGTTCGTTCGGTATAGTACTTGTACATATTTAACTTAAAATTACTAAAGACCCCCTGGATGGAATTTGATGCGCTTTGGCACAGACGATCTCGACTATAATACCTTTCAAACAAATGTAGTTTAAGCCGTGGCAGCGTCCATACATTTTTGCCCAATGTCCTTTAGGTTGACATACAATGAAGTGCATTAACTCTACAAATTAGTCGGGTAACACTTTCAAAAAAGGTTCTTATAATGTCATCAAACATTTTGTAGTAAAGTAATATTGTTTCCAAGTAAAACAGGAAATCTAAAAAGTGGAGATAAAAGAACTCACAAATTGTCTGTGATTCCGAACTTTATGTGCGCGTTAGAAAATGAAATAGAGTAGAGTCATTGGCGAAATTTCGTTTAAAATTTGTTCGTTACCGAAATTTCGTTTCGGAGAAAGAGAGTAGAGCTCCTGGTCGTGATCATCAGTAAGACTGCGCGCTAAGGCCTTAGTGGCCCTCGAGTGTGTCACTTACATGTGCCGGCGCCTGGTCGTCGTCAGCAGTGAGACAGGAGTGCGCCACATGCGAGCAGTAGCAGGGCGTGCAGCCGCCGCGGGACTGCGCACTCAGGCCGAAGAATCCCGGCGCGCATGCGTCGCAACGTTCGCCTACCACGTTCGCCTGACAAAGACATGATACCTTTAAGCATTTTAAAGTGGAAGAAATTAAATTCATCGATGAACGAACTTTGCGGTATCTCCTATTGTTGTCTACGCTCAGCACCTGAGAACTCTGCTACGTTGAAACCGCAAATTGTATGCAATAGAAGCGCACGCGCTGGGACTTATGTAACGTAGGAATTCTTCATAGAAAAAATGCTGTTATTTTGCGATGTCCTTAATAGTCCCGACTGCATCAGCATTTGCTAGCACCCACTAATGCGCACTGGGTGCGGTTGGTTACAGCCCAATCTCCTCATTCCATCCATTGGGAAGGCCTGTGCTCCTGCAATCGGTACATTAATAGGTTGATGATGATGATATACACCCCCAAAAACTTCTAAATCATAAACCAGAGACAATGGAGCCTGCGTAGTAGCAATTTTACATACAAAACATCTTGATTTATCTGTAGTGGCTTAAGAAGTTTGCCGTTACTTATGCGTACCTTACACTCGTAGACTTTGTCGCACGCACGGGTGAGGTACACAAAACCGCGAGGGTTGGGGCGGTTAGTAATAGGTGTACGTTCAGGCGCTTAGCAGACGACGGGGCGGGGCGGGTATTTTGTCCGCGAAGCAATAAAGACCGCGTCTGCCCGTCGATGTCTGCGGCTGCCCGCGCCGCGTACACAAAGCACACGACGGGCAGAGGCAGTCAGTTCACGACGTTCGTTCTAGTGAATAGTCCATCACTAATAAGCGCGTGGCGCGGACTGAGCTAGCCGCCCCGCGCCGCCGTCTGCGTTACTGCATGTAAACTGGTTTGTATGATCCACGGCGGGCAGCCGCGGATATGCCGCGCCGCCACTGCCCGCCAGGCACCTGCGGCGCGGTCTTTTTGCCCTCTGTGTGCGTTTGAAGTATAGGATTCACTTTGTGCTATTATTCGCGGCGAAATTGACCGGCCCGCCCCGCCTAATCGTCGTCTGCTAAGCGCCTCAGGGTTTGGGCACGCGGGAAAGGTATCGCCGCAGTCGCAGATTCCCTAGGTATGGCGCTCTCGACTATGCCATTTGCAAGAACCTCTTGTTTTAATCTTAATATAGTGAATGACCTTACCATAATGTAACTTATGCTATGGAAGAGTGGTTCTTTTTGGTACAGGTGTCTTTACACTTAAAAAAAAGAGCCTACCTTTATATATGTAAGCAGATGTATGGTAAAGAAATAAATCATTTTATTTATTTACTAGCCGTGCCCCGCGGTTTCACCCGCGTTTTTCTCGTTTCCGTGGAAATACCGAGATAAAAATATATAGGTAATCTTAACATCTTACACACGTGATAACATTTAAACGAAATATCCGATTGAGATGAAACAAAAAGTATTTTACTTCTACATAAATACTCTTGATAACATAATGCTTAATTTCGATAAAGATTAATATTACGATACATATTTAACGTAGTTTTGTTTTCTTCAGACGATTTAATAATTATTTTGAACTAAAAACACAACAACAAAATCGGTTATTATGATTAAACCATAATAGCTAGATATATATTCTCGCGGACTTTTTTGTAGGTCTTAATAGGGTCTACAAACTCGTAGTACATCATTTTGTTCTTTTGTCAATAGTTTTTGCAGCGCACGCAAAAATAGGTTTTCGATTTTACACCCTGTGTTACAAAATAGCAATTTTATTACGGATCCCTCATTTTGAAAAAAAAAATATATAGCCTATAGTCATCCTCGATAAATGGACTACCCAACACTGAAAAAATCATTGAAATCGGACCAGTAGTTCCAGAGATTAGCGCGTTTAAACAAACAAACAAACAAATTCTGCAGCTTTATAATATTAGTATAGATTACTAGCAAACCAGTGAACCAAATGTTCACCAAACTTGATTTCTCGAAAACCGGAAGTGCTACGTTACTCAAATCCGGTTTGTAGTCTTATCAGACTATTCTTAACTTATAACTTAAATATTCTCTTTATCTATCTCTTACGGTTTGGTCGCTGAAACAGCACCACAGACAGACGGACGGGCGGACTTGTCTAATAGATAAGAGATGATTATGCTGATACCTACCTTACACTCGCAGACTTCATCGCACGCGCGCGCGGGGTCTACAATACCACGCGGGTCGCACTTGCAGCTGGTGACGGTAGTAGCGGGGTATACGGTAGCGGGGGTGAGGTCAGGGGTCAGACACGCGGGGAAGGTGGAGGCGCGGTCCTCGCACGCGTCGCACGCGCGCCCCGTGAAGCCCGGGTAGCACGCGCACAAGGTATGCCGCTGTCGCCGATCCCATTTGCACGATCCTGGTGTATTGATAGAGTGAGTTTTAAAGTAAATCGTAAGCTTTGTTACGACAAAAAAGTTACATATAATGCGATTCAACTAAGAATAGGATCGACTGGGCGCCATTTTGTGATGTCAAAGCTGTCAATTGAAACAATATAGGTAGAGTGAGCAATAAAAGTTTTTCTTCGATAAAACTTATTTACTAAGATTAAGGGAGAAAAGACATCAGATTTTATTAATAAAATTTATTTACTAAGATTGAGAAAAAAAACCACCGATTTTTAATAACATTTATGACTGTGTGAGTAAAAATATTAATCGGAATATAGCTCTTCAATTCCGCTCAGCTCTGCATAACTGCCGGAGTTGTCTTCGTCGTCATGTTTGTTTACAAATGTTTGGTTTTGTTATTCTAGAATTAGCTGAGTGCTAAAAAAGAGTTCCAAGATTTTTTGCAAACCGTACTTTTCAAGCGTCATTTGACAGATGGCTTTCCTATTCTTATTTGAATCGCATTGTAGACACGTTTTCAAGGCGAGTTTAAGAAAAAATGTGATGCAGAATTTGCTTCAACGAGGTTTGAAACAGTGTCTCACTTTGTTGTAGTAAGACCATAATTGTCTAACCAAAGGCTAATCAAAAAAGTCAATTTAATTAATTGCTCCATTAAGTCGCGTGTTTTCCCATTCTGCTGTTTTAGCAAAGGAAGTGCAGCAAATACCACAGAACACAGAAAAAGGTCCTCTTTCTCTTACTGTGTTCTGTGGCATAAACTTTAGTAAAACTCAAAAGTAGGCTACTCTGGGTTCACAGAGAAACGCTTTACTCAATAATTCAACAAATGGGCAATATTTTTTGTGTCATGAAGTTCTACCCAGTTGTTGTCAATAGGGGTGATGACGGGGTACAGCAAACGAATTTCTATTTAGTCCGTCAGTTAGATGACGAAAAAATAATGGACACGTATTTTTTCTTTGGGTAATCAACCAAATAATGACAGAGTTATAGCGCGTCAAAGTTTGGAAGTAGGGGCTGGTGACGTCACGTTTTAGTGAATTTTCACTTAAAAGTGTACCAAAACGTGACGTCACGCGACTTTTCAAATCAATATATCTCTGCAATGTTTATATTATGTGAAAAAAAAAAAAAAAAAAATACGTGTCCAATACTTTTTGATGATCTACCTGATAAACGAAGAAAAAAAAATTAGTCATCATCCCTATTGACAACCGATTTGAAAAATTCTGCGAATTTTAAGTTTTCATTTGCTTTTCTGGAATTAGGTCACATGATAAACAAATGATTGATTTATTGATAATAGAAATTACTTCTACTAGGAGCCACGCTCCAGTTTTAGTGAGTAGGCCCGTGGGCTTGTACTAGACCAGGTAGGTGCAAGCGAGAGAGACTCAAATTTCAACACCTTACTCGCGGAAGAAGAATGCAATTTTTTGGATTGAAAAAGCTTCCTTTTGTTTTATTGGGAACGCTAAAAAATTGTCTCTTATCAAACAAAATAATTGTTTGATCGGAGACAAACAATTAGCGTTAAGGTTACGATTACAAAACAAAAAGACAGATGCTAGTACCTACCATCAGATCCTTCAGGGTCACAGTCACATGGCAAGCACGGGCCATCAGGTAAAATGCTGTAGTAACCGCTCAGGCAGCGGTCGCAAAGCGGTCCAGCACGGTTCTCCTGTAATATTATACGTACACAAAGTTATAGTAACACAAATCTATTAAAAACTGAAAAAGTCTCTGCCCAGCCCACGCAGTGATTTCGTTCAACTTCCATCTGACAATCATATTATGACTAGCGGCCTGCCCTCGCTTTGCTTCGGTGTAGAGCTGAAGTGTAGACTACAGTTTTTGTTCTCAGGCTTGTATTATACACAATGACATTCATCTATGATTCTTCTTATACCTGCATGCAAAGTCTCAGCCCGATCGGTTTAAAATTGATAAAGTTTCATACAAACTTTCATTCCCTATTTTATCCCCTTAGGGGTAGAACATCTACGTCATAACATCTACCTGTATGCCATATTTCAGCCCGATCCGTCCAGTGGTTTGGGCTGTGCGTTGCTAGATCACTATGTCAGTCAGTCACCTTTGAGTTTTATATATATATATAGATATAGATAGCAAGCTGAAAATGACCAGTTCTGCTATATTTTTATTTATTTATTTTCATTTGGGAAACATACAGTTATACACAATTCAATTAAGTAGCACTTATTACTTCAGTTAAATTTAACATCAGGTAGGAGAGGAGAGTGACGAGAGTCGTTATGACATAAAAATACATATAAGTCGCGGCACGAAACTCTAGCGCTGACTGTGCTATAACGCACAGAAGTAAAAATTAAGATGTGATGGGGGGAAACAAGGTGCGCGGGTGGGCGTGCGTTGCGCCGATTGGCTCCCCAGTCGTACCCATGCGCAGCTATCTCCTACGCGTTTTATTCAGCAATTGAGGGTTGGTTTCTGGGGGTTGACTGACAGGGGGTTTCTTAAATCAAAAAAAACTGGTACCCTGTTTCCACAGATCGCTGTGGCCCAATTTATTCGCAATTTTGAACCTTATTCATCTATCATAAGTATATACATAAAATAATTTCGTCAGCGCGATTTAGAACATATACCCGAACACTTGACACATTTTATTAGCACCATCTTTCGTGACCAAACGGTACTAAATACATATCAAAACCAAAATAAACATTGTTTAATGTTGAACAACAGGTACTACGGGTATCTCTGATTCCTCAAAGAAATTGGAAATTATTTTATTCCTCGGAATAAACAGAAAAAGTTTACTTTAAATTTACACCACAGCTGAAGTGGAAACATTGCTCCGACGTAAAATACACAGAAGTGAAGGAGCAAAGCCTAAGTTAAACCTAACCTAAACCTTTTGAAGTTATACTTCTTTAGGCGCGTTATGAAAAAATGATGAGAGTGAAATTTTAAGATGCGCGCGCATCACTGTAACACAAAATTTTAACAGCATGAAGTTGCATTTAGCATTTTTGCATTTAGCGACGAAAATGCGATTCAGGAGACTACAGCGCCATCTCTTGACCATTGGTGTAGTAGAACCAAAAACCACATCTTTATTTTTTGTAATAAAGTAACAGTTAAAGGTATTCATATTTATAATATTTATCCACATGTTTCTAGTTTGTATATTCGGAATACGTGTTTGAGTTTCATACAAGTGCAAATCACATATGTTCTAATTGAATATTTTGATTATTTATTTGGACGTAGTTACGCGAAAACGTTCCAACCCACAGCGACCCCATTTTGAGATAAACGCAATTTTGTGTTTTAGCGGTACACTTTTTCCCTGTAATTATTTCAGGCAAATACTATTGGTGTTACTGTGGAATGCCAAATTGGTTATTGAATGATATGCATATTTTTTGTAAATACATAATACAAGGGGCATATAAATAGGTAAAACGAGTTTGAAACGTTTTCGCTAAATTTAATTTTGTATGAACCTTGTTAAATAGCAATTATGCATAAACGTTCCAGAACGAATTTAAGTGTATTATTTTATAAATATATCTAAAATAAATATGTAAAATAATAAATAACAATGAGGAACATACAAAAACAACAAAAATTTGAAAATGTATTACAAAAAAAATAGAACGTGATCTTTTGAGCTTTGAACCTATGCCAATTTGCTGATATGGTTCCAAAAGTTATCAAAAACTTATATTATAAACATTCAATTTTCATCATCGTATTCTATGATCTCGAAGTCCGGAACTCCACCAAACCCATCAACATCATCAGTGCTTCTTCAGAACAGAAGGCAATCCACTTCCTGTGCACCTCTTCCTACCTCTCCTTCTACCAATACATAACAATGCCCAGTATCATTAGATGCACTATGGATACCACTATTGTAGAACTAAGTAAAAAAGTTAAACCTCTTCAAGTTTACAAAATGACAAAGACTGATTTTATAGTACAACTAAACTGGAAAAGAAGATTATCAATAGGAAGAAGTTTACAGACTCATCTAAAGTTAGTTGGCTACATACAAAAGAAATTAAGTTGGATAAAGATATAATTTTTTCTATTTTTATGCGGTCTACGATGGAAGACGATTTCAATGAGTTGAAAATTGATAAAAGAATAAAACGAGAACTACAATACATAAAAGAATCTGATTTTTGCTTATTGTGGCCTAACGACAAACCGATTGCTCCAGCGAAATTAGTGGACTTACAATCCATGTACCACTACATACCCGAGGATTGCCTTCAATTTTATAGAACGCTTCAAAGTTCTGAAGAAGCACTGATGATGTTGATGGGTTTGGTGGAGTTCCGGACTTCGAGATCATAGAATACGATGATGAAAATTGAATGTTTATAATATAAGTTTTTGATAACTTTTGGAACCATATCAGCAAATTTTTGGCATAGGTTCTAAACTCAAAAGATCACGTTCTATTTTTTTGTAATACATTTTCAAATATTTTTTTTGTTGTTTTTGTATGTTCCTCATTGTTATTTATTATTTTACATATTTCTTTTTGGTTTATTTTTATAAAATAATACACTTAAATTCGTTTTGGAAAGTTTATGCATAATTGCTATTTAACAAGGTTCATACAAAATTAATTTAGCAAAAACATTTCAAACTCGTTTTACCTATTTATATGCCCCTTGTATTATGTATTTACAAAAAATATGCATATCATTCAATAATCAGTTTGGCATTCCATAGTTAAACCAATAGTATTTGCCTGAAATAATTACAGGGAAAAAGTGTGTAAATTGCGTTTATCTCAAATTGGGGTTGCTGTGGGTTGGATCATTTTCTCGTTACTACGTCCAAATATACCATAGTTATTTATTTTGGTAAAAAATATCTTTTTCTCTAGAACATACTTAATAGCAAAAATGGATCAAGTATATGTGGATTGTTTATAGCAAAAAATTAGAAAATAATATATTATAATAAAAGGTTTCAATTTATTTAGAACAGTGTTCGCAGCTTAAAAAAACAGTATGGATTAATCTAAAAGGTTTCAAATTACATGGAACATTTTTGCAGAAATAAAAAATGTATAAAGATTTTGCAAAAACGTTCCAACCCACATGGATCATTTAAGAAACCATTAAATGTGCGTTTTATGAATTTAGTATAATGTTCCAAGACAAGTGGAACATTATAACGATATGTTATTCTATTAAGAGTTTTTAACAATATGTTTCAGTATGCATGTAATGTTTTTACTTTATTTTGAGTACACGTCCTTGGCATAATGGTGGGTTGGAACATTTGGGTTAAACTTTATTGATGAAACTAACCTAAAAATACTAGCATCTTTGTGTGCACATGATGTAATATGTCAAAAATAGTACCCTGGTTATGGTAACTCATTTTCGAGTGACTTGTGGGTTGGAACGTTTTCGCGTAACTACGTCCATTTATTTTTTCAAATTAAAACTGAACTTTATTGAATGTGTCCTTTTCCAGACTTTTTATTAATTTATTGTAATTAATTATTTGCATGCAATTAAAAACTAATTTTAAACGATGCCAAAGAAGGATAACTTCTCACGCGCCTACATAAATAAGTACACGCACCCATTTTTTTATATATATAACGCAGGTAAAAAATCTTTTTACGGACGACGGCGCCATTAAGAGGCACACCGCCGCCGAACGGAACCCCCCACACGGAGCTCCCGCAAGTCTTACGGACCCCCCAGTGGCTGCCCACCGAGGACCCTGTAACTCTTACGGGCGCTTTACGGCATAATATCCGCTAAAAAAGTCCTGCGAATACCTTCTACACTGCTTAATGCCAAGCCGCAGTGTCCCCATTAGGGATTCTACCACGATGATATAAAAGTGGTTAGCGCGTTCGGCTGCGATAGTTGAAGTTAAGCAACTTTCGCAGTGATCGGTCATTGGATGGGTGACCAAAAATTTACTATCTCGAGCTCCTCCGTGCTTCTGAAGGCACGTTAAGCCGTTGGTCCCGGTTGCATCAGTAGTCGTTAGCACCCACCAATCCGCACTGGGCCCGCGTGGTGGGTCATGGCCCAATCTCCCTATTCCATCCATAGGGAAGGCCTATGCCCCAGCAGTGGGGACATTAATAGGCTGATGAGGATGATGAAAGTTAATGCGGACTAAGTCGCGAGCGGCGCTAGCAAGTTTTTAAAATAAAGGAATATTTGAACAACTCACCGTGCAATTGACGCACAGTATGGCCCCAGTGTCGTCATATGTGCAAGCACCGCGCTCCCCACACGAGCACTCCTGCCTGTCTTCTGCTCCTTCACAAGGCTTGTGGGGCTGCCAGCGGTCACCAGAGCAGCAACGCTGGCAATGGTTATCGCATGTGCCGTGTTGGCAGTCACATTTCGCTCCCTAAAAAATATATATTTTAAACCAAAATTAACAACATCTCTTTACACAAAGTCAACAAATCGGTTGAATCAGCATTTTAACATCATGGAAACCAGAGAACACCTAGATCTAAGGAAATATAAAAAATGTTAGTCTATTCTTCTACTCTGTCTCGAGACCGGCCTCGACTCAGATAAACTCATTATTCATGACCATGAATTTATAATTTTGAAAATGCTCTCTATGTTGGATAGTCTAAAAAGGACGTATTAGGTAAAGATAACAATGAAAAGGGCATATTGTAGAGATAATGATGAAAGCTTTGATAATTTGCAATTTGCAGAAGATGTAAAGGTTAGTTTTGTGCGCAGGTGTGTGGATGATAAAATTGACGTCATGACGATAACACCATATTTTAATTCAAGTAATGACGCATTCAATAATAAGTAAAATAACTGATTCGAACGTTTCATAAAATAAACTTTGATACTTATGACAATATATGTTCATAAATACAAGCCTTAATTAAATGTTTTGCGGTAATTCAGATGGCAGAGTGATCTTTGATACACTTTAACTATGTATACGAGAAAGTAAGTACCTGGCGCATTCTGTTATTTTTTTTCCCCTTACTTAGCATAGGAAAAATGACTTTTCCAATTGCTTTGAAATCATCAATGTAGAAATAAATATGCAAGTAAAAGCATATAAAGATATTATCAAACACAAATAATAATCAATGATAAAGAGTTGTACCCAAAAAAGATCCTTGAAGAATTCCTGGTATAACTACTTACAAATCTGGACTAAGTATGATCATTAATATCTGATTTTAAAAATGGAAAGGAAGGATTTTAGTCTGCAGAGCTACAAATATGACACTCAGTAAAATTATATTTTTAATTCAAGTGTATTGTATCAAATGCCTTGCTTAAGTTGCTGTCGACCACATCATATTGAATTGGCACTTCAACTGCGTCTATTGTACTCTCAGCATATACCACGTTTCTTATTTCTATTACCTGATGGTCCACATTGCAGTGCCGCGCGTGGCCGTGGCATAGGCAGCGCGCTGCTATCGTCAGCGCGCGCACCGTGTAGTACTGCTGCCGGGATACGGTCGGGTGCGCGGCTCGAAACGATATGCGCACGCGACGGGCTGACACTCCATCGCCGAGACCCACGTGCATCTGACGACATGATTGTTACTTTTTATAATCGTTAAATTAAATGTAATGAGTGAGTCAAAGGATGGTTATTTCACTCTCACTCCAAGGTTTAGTTTAATGAAATTAATCTCTAGAAAAAAAGGATCACTCCCTGATTAATGATCGTCAATATGGTTTTAGACCGAAACGATCGACGGGTGATCTTCTAGCGTACTTGACTCATATCTGGGGTGAGGCTATCGACAAGCGGGGCGAGTCGTTGGCTATCAGCCTAGACATTGCCAAGGCATTCGACAGGGTCTGGCACAAAAGCCTTCTCTCCAAGCTTCCGGCATACGGTCTGCCGGCCCAGTTTTCTTGGGTAGCTGACTTCCTGCATGAGCGTAGAATTCGTGTCCTTACGGATGGTAGCAGTTCGCGGTTCATGTCAGTGAATGCCGGCGTTCCCCAGGGCTCCGTCCTATCCCCCACTCTCTTTCTGCTGCATATCAATGACCTAATTCCTCTTGGGAATATTCATTGCTATGCAGACGACAGTACAGTGCATGCGGGGTATCTCGGACAAGCAGCGGCTGGGCAGGCGATAACCAAGGAGAAACGGGAGAATCTTGTCATTGAACTCAATCAGGCTTTGGACCACATTTCTGAATGGGGTACCAAGAACTTGGTTGAGTTCAATGCTAAGAAAACCCAGGTCTGCGCTTTCACGGCAAAAACGTCGCCATTCCTTTTATGTCCTTCTCTTCAGGGCACAACACTGGAGCTAGAGAGCAGTATCACCATGCTCGGTATGGAGATTCGCTGTGACTTGAATCCAAAAAATTACATCGAAAGTGTGATAAAAACAGCCTCACGCAAACTCGGAGTCCTGAACAAGGTGCGGCGTTTTTTCACGCCCGAGCAACTATGCTTGTTATATAAGACGCAGGTTCGGTCTTGCGTGGAATATTGCTCGCACCTCTGGGATGGCTCCGCCAAGTACTTGCTCGATGCTTTGGATAGGTTACAGCGGCGCGCAATACGCATCATAGGCGATGAGGAGGTGACTAAACACCTCGAGCCTCTTCAATTACGCCGTGACGTGGCATCACTAAGCGCGTTCTATCGTCTGTACCACGGCGAGTGTTCTGAGGAGTTATTCTCTCTTATTCCACCTTCCCCTTTCCTTCAGAGGACCACGCGCGCTGGCTAACGTTGTCACCGTCTAACTGTGGCTACAATTCCAACGCGTACAAAGAAATTTGGTGACTCATTTCTTTGTCGTACTATCCGTAAATGGAATGCTCTGCCCGCTCACATGTTCCCTCCCTCTTACAACCTGGGATCCTTTAAAAGAGGCGTGAAGAAGCAACATGCAGGCCGGCAGGGTGAAGATGGCTGGTGTGGCAGGTAGAACTGCTGTATCAGCTATCTTCGCGTCTGGACTTCACCTCCACTTAACATCAGGTGGGGTGGAGACATTTGTCGGACCTATCTATAAAAAAAAAAAAATCTTGCTATCCCGAACAGGTAGTAAAATTGGATAAGTAGCTTCTTAGATAGATCGGGAATGAAAAAACTATAATATCGAACAATTTTATATATAAAAAAAGTATGGCACTTAGTATAGTATTGGTTGATCATTTTATAGTACCTACCTACACAATGCTGTGGGATAATATGATACTGTTATAACGTAATGAGTCACAGTAACGAATTTTGCTAATAATACATTATCATCTGATAGCATTTATCTAGTTTATTCATCGTTGATAAATTGCACTACTATGAGTCACATATAAGTTGGCAACTAATATATGAATGAAAAGCAACTGCATCATCTGAAACTAATGAATGTCAAAGAAGTAGATACTAAGGAGAAGATAATGTGAAATTTAGAATATAGCAGTGTTTTCCAAAAAAATATATACATGTTCTTTAAAATACTAAAAACAAAAGAGAATAGTATTTTTCCATTAGAAGACGATGTTCACCATTCAGCTACCGTAGTCTAATTAAGAAAAACCGTACCAACGAATGTACAAAAAATAGTAATAATAGTCAATCGATAACTAACTTTAACATTTCTGTCTGGAGTGGTGCCCAAAAGGAGTACCCTAAAAACAAGTTTCACTTCAGTCATGTGGTCATAAGCACACTCGTTTTATATGAAATAATTCTATTCTAAAACAAGGTTAATTTCCTTCTAGAGTCAAATAAAATGTAAACTAAGCATACATGACTTTTAAATTTACTTACCTCTCCGCTCTCCAATGGTTTGGGGCTGACAAATTGCGTAGAACAGGTTGGCTTATCTGCTCTGCTGGTCCTTCTAGCTGCTCTAACTTTTCTCCTGCGCCTCTCTGGTCGAAGGTCCCACAGCTTCTTGCAGTGATCTCGGTCTCCGAAGGCGCGAACCATGCGCCAATCCTCACCATGTTCCGACGAAGACACTTCTAAAGACCACGCCAAGGGCCTGGGAGATGGGCCGGCTTTTACAATAACATGCAGAACTTCCATTTTCTGAAACAATGATGTTAAAAAATGTAAAGCTTTTTTGAATAGTGATATTGTTCAAATAAAAAGTAAGTGAATAGACAAATTTGGGTAAGATATGGTTACGTTAAATTTTGATTGTAAAATTGAGTTAAGGCACACCAGAGTTCCTGCTCTAATTGAAACATTAGCATTAGAGTGACTTTAAATCCTGTGAGTAAGTTTGTAAGAGATTCACGAATAATAAATTGGCTTCAACCAACAAGGCGAAGATTTGTGAAGCATTTATCTTTGCCACATCAACTATCTACGTTTCTGGGTCCAATTACGCTTAACAGAGAAGGAATAACAACTGTATTGGAAAATCATTAACTTTTTGCTTTTCTAAATAGTAGGATAGAATGGTAAAGATCTATATTATATACATAGATCCTGAAAATATTACACTTCTATTTTGGACAGTCGTAAAAATAATGGCAACTTGTGAACGTTATGAAGAAATGTTAAGGAAATGTACATTTATATTTAAACTTTTTAAGCATTTAACTGCTAGATGTTAAAACCTAAAGAACATTTTACTAGAAAAAAATCCACGCGGCTTGACAACAGATGGATTTTCTTCTAGTAAAATGTTCTTTAGATTTAAATATTTAGCAGTTAAATGCTTATAAAATAAAAATATAACTAAAATTGCTATTTCTTCTTATAAGTGTTTAATATAATGCGATATTGTGGGTACACTCGCGGAAAGACCCGCTCTGTCACCCATAATGCCATAATCGCTTGCGGTAGCGGCGTAGTAAAAATTCATTCATAGACATGTAATTATCGCTGTCTTACTTTTTCGTATAGCGCTGTCGCGATCACGATGCGGATGACAAATTGCAACTGAAACAAATGCATTTCAATTCATTATTCAGTCAATGAAATGCTCTCTGTCTTACTTTTGTGCGGCGGCCCGGATTGGCGCGTCGGACGCGAAGGTAGTAAAAACTACTGTAGAAAACCGTTCAAAGCATTTTGTTCGCCAAGTGACAGAGCGCAAAATTCTGCGATAGTACCTACAATAGCATAATGGTCAATGCATTCGCCGGAATAGCAAAGGGCGATCTACCGTGGCCTTGATGCTCGTATCTAATTTTCTCTAGTATTTCTTAGGCTGCAAACCAGTGCCATCTTTTCGCATTCTTGTTTCTCACAATGTCAAATGAAAATCTTGACTGTATGTATTGGCAAAAACAATAAAGCTTGTGGCTGGTTCGAGTTCCGCCTGCTGCCTGGTCCGCGTGAATTTGTTTTTAGTGAAGAATATGTATTGACAAAAACAATAAGGCTTGTGTTTATTTAACCAAGCTTTCTCAAGTCAAGTTAACATTGCCTCCTGTAAGTGATCGACTTTTTATTGCAATAAATCATCACATGCGTCGTGCCACGATATCTACTAGTGGTCTTGTTTAGATGGACGAGCAAAAACTGGTGAGCAGCGCCGTATCCGGTGACACGGATCATAATCGTCCATTACCGTAGAAATAGGTACAATTTCTTTAAAAACGCTGTAAATATACTTGAGACTGTTCTCAATGCAAGTTCTTGTAGCTATAAGAAGTTTTGAAAGGGTTCTGTGATCCATTCATCCACCATCATCGTTTCTGGCTTATTTATGTTTTAGAGCCGACGACTGGCATTCAAGAGAATTTTGAAAAGATCAAGAAGATTCAAGGAATGCGGTTGCTTTTGTCTTAATTCGAGAGACGGAATTCTAGAAAAAGGCGTGGAATAGGCAACATACCAATGTTTTTTTTTATTTTAAGGTAGGCAAATGACTCTACCCCACCTGATGTTAAGTGGTAATAAAGTCCAAACGCGAAGATAGCTGGTACAGCAGTTATAAACTGCTACACCAATCATCCTCACCTTGCCGGCCTGCAAAAATGCTTCTTCACGCCTCTCTTAAAGGACCCCAGATTATAGGAAGGAGGGAACACTTGCGCGGGTAAAGATTTCCACTTACGAATAGTACGACAAAGAAACGAGTCACCAAATTTCTTTGTTCGTGTAGGAATAGTGGCCACAGTAGGTCGGTGGCAACGTAGGCCAGCGCGCGTGGTCCTCTGAAGAAAAGGTGATGGAGGGATGAGGGAGAGTAACTCCTCAGAACACTCGCCGTGGTATAGACGATAAAATGCGCTTAATGATGCCACATCGCGGCGTAATTGTAGAGACTCGAGTTTCTTGGTTACCTCTTCATCGCCAATGATGCGGACAGCGCGCCGCTGCAACCTATCCAAGGCATCGAGTAAGTACTTAGCGGAGCCATCGGATTTTTATTGAATTAGTTATATACTCAGGTGTAACGTATGATGTGGTGTATCTAAAGCAGCTGTAAAAATAGGACGCTATATTTTACGTGAGCGATATTTCGTTTCAAGGAATCTTCTTTTTTTGTACCAGCTAATTGCGTTTGAGGCAATAGCTATGTATGTCTGTTCTCTGTCACTCAGTTCCTTTGCAATACATGCCACTTTTTATATAATACGTTTGTTCGAATAAGCATTGAAAATATATTGTACGAATAGTAGTTATAACATTTGTCACTAGATGGCGCTGTACCAATATGAATCGCGCTAAACTTTCGCTGTGTTTTATATATAAGTTTTCGTTTCGCCTTGGACACAGTTTTGGTTTTTATATTTTATCTACGTATTTTACAAATGTTGTAGTTAAAAGAAGAAAATAGGGAAAAATATCGAAGAGCCAGTCAGTGTTTCATTTTCAGATGTTTAATCTTAGAGGACGTTTTCTGCAGCCGGAGATCGTTATAGTAAGGAAAGTTGTTGTATTCAAAATGTTTCTACATGTAAAGCCAGAAACATATTAACGTGTCGTGGCGTGACGTGGCGCATCGGTTTCATACATTTATTATGGGTTAGAGAGAGATAGCAAGGAGCTCGATGGCGCGGAGGAGCTCGTTGGCGCAAGTGGATAGCGCATTCGGCTGCGATCGTTGAGGTTAAGCAACTTTCGCAGTGGTCGGTCATTGGATGGATGACCAAAAATTTACTATCTTGAGCTCCTCCGTGCTTCGGAAGGCACGTTAAGCCGTTGGTCCCCGCTGCAACTGCAGTCGTTAGCACCCACCAATCCGCACTGGGCCCGCGTGGTGGGTCATGGCCCAATCTCCCTATTCCATCTATAAGGAAGGCCTGTGCCCCAGCAGTGGGGGCATTTATAGGCTGATGATGCTGATGATGATGAGAGAGAGATAGACAGGTTAAAGCGTCGACACGACACGATACGTAAATATGTCTCTAACCATAGTAAATGTATGAAACCGATGTGCTTCTGGCGCGCCACGACACGACACGACACGTTAATATGTTTCTGGCTCTATGCTAGTATTTTATATTTTAAATTATAATCCGGTTTTAAACACCGATATATTTCGACCTGTGAGTAGTAAAACATGTAGGTAACTATATACACATATAGTATATGAAAAACATGATAAGATTTAGATATATAATTTATAGCTCAGTGGAATTACGTTTTTGATTGTTTGCGGAAAGTTAACAAGATTTACAACATTGGCGTACATTAATAATATTAAAACTAGCAAACCAGTGAACCAAATGTTCACCAATTAAAAAAAAAATGTATTTAATTAATTGAGAACTTCGGAGATTTTGTGTGGTTTCGTTTGAAATTCGTGATTTCTCGAAAACCGGAAGTGCTACGTTACTCAAATCCGGTTTGTAGTCTTATCAGACTATTCTTAACTTATAACTTAAATATTCTCTTTATCTATCTCTTACGGTTTGGCCGCTGAAGCAGCACCACAGACAGACGGACGGACGGACTTGTCTAATAGATAAGAGATGTAGTATATTTTTGATGGGAAGAGTTATTGATGCACGTACATTGAAAAAGTAGAGGATGTTTTCAAAAGTCTTGTACTACCCAACCTACTCATTTAGATCATTTAATTATTATCTATGTCGTTCAATAAGAAATGGCTATTGAATTAGAAAATTTGACATGTATTATATAATTATTGGAATCAATTTAAATTTGAATTTTTATATTTTTTATTTTTTTTATTTTATTTTATTTTCATTTGGGAAACATACAATATTTTATTACATTTAGATAAATTAAATATAGATTAACGTACATCAACAAAGTTTCCACTAACAATTAGTACAGTTATGAGCAGCTGTGTATTTAATAAAAAATCATATAAAGTTAAATTAAATAAAAACAAACAAAAACAAAGTAACAGAGAAGTTTACACAAATCAAATTGACAAATAAATAAATTTTAATAATAACAGTTCATTCATTCAATTACATCATTTAAAAGTTTTTTGTATTCAATAATTCCATTTTTAAACATATCAATAAAATTAAATTTATTATTATACGAATCACAGGCTCGGTACAAAAATGTATTAGAAGTATATTTTGTCTTAAGAAAAGGAACACTAAACAGGCTGTTAGACCTTGAGTTTATTAATATAATTTATTAGTATTTTTTATGCTCTTAAAAGGGCGAAACATATGGATTTTTTTATATTATTTACCAGCTGTAACAAACTATGTTTCATGCAAATAAACTTTCATTTCATTTCACTTTCATTTCATTCCAATATTAATCAATCTTTTATCATGACTACCCAGTTATTTATTTAACGTTCGTATAATGATGATGATGATGATGATAAGCAATCGCTTCCTCTTTGTACATGTAGGGCTCCGCTAGCGAGGAACGTGCGCTCGCGCAGGTATGCTGACAAGCCGCTCGGGCCATAGGTTTTTGAAAACATTGCGTTGTAGACGCTGCGAGACCTTGTAAGATCAATTTAAAATTAGTCTTTTTTACATATCAGAATAGGGATGATGACAAATTTTTTTTCTTCGTTTATCAGGTAGATTATCAAAAAAGTATTGGACACGTATTTTTTCTTTTTTCACATATTATAAACATTGCAGAGATATATTGATTTGAAAAGTGGCATGACGTCACGTTTTGGTACAATTTTCACTAAAAAGTGACGTCACGAGCCCCTACTCTCAAAAATGGACGCGCTATAACTTTGTCAATTTTTGGTTGATTGCCCAAAAAAAAAATTCGTGTCCATTATTTTTTGATCATCTAACTGACGGATTAAATAGAATTTCGTTTACTGTACCCCGTCATCACCCCTATTCAGTGCCCACCGGTCTGTGGGACGGCCCAGTTACCACTGGCTGGACCAAGTCATGCTGGATTTGAATTGAAGAATGTTGGCGTATGATAGAATGAAATGGCGTTTTCAAAGGTGACAACGGTACTCCAAGCAGGACCGATCTTGGGCTCGGTAAAGATTAATGCATATTTTCAAGGAAATGGTTCCAAAATATCATCAATCATCGTTCGTGCGATTTTACGAATATTTAACATTAATCCTCTCAAATTTATCAAATTAACATAATCTAGAGCCGTAGCATAATTAATTAATTATCTTTTGCTTTCAAATTACCTACTTATATTAAAAAGATTATAAATACTAATCTTTATATAGAAACTGAGACGTAATCAATGATTGGACGGACTTCTTACCATATTATTAATTCTTATAAAAATCGGCAATACTTTGTGTCCTTTAGTTTCAACATTATTAATTTGATGCAACACTTTATCAACATTTCCTTATTTTCGTCTATAGTGTGTTAGATTCAGGTCAAATGCTTATTCTAAATGTGAATTTAATTTAAACGTCAATTTTGTACAAACAACTCTTCCTTTAAACAAACAAAGCTACCGACGCGGCGACGCCATTTACCGAGCAAACAAACCGAGGTAACGATTCATTTATCCAAAACAACTGAAAGGTAGCCAAACCGCACCTGAGCATCGGGCGCTATCAGCTTATCAAGTGGATAGATAAGTTTCAGCTCGCCCCGAAAGTAGCTATCAGGCGCAATCAGCGACGCGACACATTGTCATGTGAGCTCTGAGCTAACACACGCGGAAATGTCGAAAAAATCGCGCGAAGAACTCGGAGAGGTGCGTGTGGATGTGCTGACGCATCAACCGCGTCAGCAGTCCAACATCGTGAACAGTAACAGAAACATAGTGCCCGCTGGATCGGAGTTTGTGTACGTCAATCCTACTTTTGTGGCGAGCACGCATAGTGTGAGGATGCCGGATCAGAGAAGGCGAATAGAAGTGCCTGCGCAGACAAGGTTAGTTACCTACCGTATTCTGCAATATTCTACTTAAGTCCCTTGGAGTTTGTCGTTCTTGTATCAACCCGTACATTCAATAGGGGTGATGACGGGGTACAGTAAACGAAATTCTATTTAGTCCGTCAGTTAGATGATCAAAAAATAATGGTCACGTATTTTTTCTTTGGGCAATCAACCAAAAAATGACAAAGTTATAGCGCGTCAAAGTTTGGGAGTAGGGGTTCGTGACGTCACTTTTTAGTGAATTTTCACTTAAAAGTGTACTCTAACGTGACGTCATGCGACTTTTCAAATGAATATATCTCTGCAATGTTTATATTATGTGAAAAAAGAAAAAATACGTGTCCAATACTTTTTGGTAATCTACCTGATAAACGTAGAAAAAAAAATAGTCATCATCCCTATTGTTATTTGTGAGTGCAAATAAGCATATGACTCGCCTGGTAAGCGGCTATCAAAGCTTGTGATACTGCAGTATCACTTGCGCCTTTGCATATCGATGACAGGGAGATAAAATGCATTATATCGACGTCAATGACCAACGCCGCATTGGTTTGCTGTTAACAAACCCTCGCAACGCAGGCAATTGCGTGGTGCATTCGGCCAGCGGCCACTAGTCGGTGGAATGCTCTGCCCGCTCACGTGTTCCCTCCCTCTTACAACCTGGGATCGTTTAAAAGAGGCGTGAAGAAGCAACTTGCAGGCCGGCAGGGTGAGGATGGCTGGTGTGGCAGTTACAACTGCTGTATCAGCTATCTTCGCGTCTGGACTTCACCTTCACTTAACATCAGGTGGGGTGGTGTCATTTGTCGGACCTATCTATATAAAAAAAAGGTATACTTTCACGTGCACTCAAGTAAGCGTGGCAGACGTCAAACCACCCTGCCTTCGACCGGCCAGCCCGGCCTGCACCCGCTTCAGCCGATCCTGAGTTTCTCCGTTCACAGAGTTACCTGAGTAGTCTCACGGACCGCAGTCCGAGCTAACTCCATCCTCTATTCCGTAGCACACTGGAACCATACTCACCGACAGAAACATACTACCAAAAGGAAGTGTTATTTTACTGTGGTCTTACAACTATAACTTGAAACAAGATAAATATGTACTATCGTGGAATTTTGCGCTCTGTCACTTGGCAAACAAAATGCTTTGAACGGTTTTCTACAGTAGTTTTTACTACGCCCCGCCTTCGAGTCGGACGCGCCAATCCGGGCCGCCGCACAAAAGTAAGACAGAGAGCATTTCATTGATTGAATAATGAATTGAATTGCATTTGTTTTAGTTGCAATTTGTCAGCCGCATCGTGATCGCGACAGCGCTATACGAAAAAGTAAGACAGCGATAATTACATGTCTCTGATTGAATTTTTACTACGCCGCTACCGCAAGCGATTATGGCATTATGGGTGACAGAGCGGGTCTTTCCGCGAGTGTACCACAGATCGTTTTCTGGAGACACGGAAACGCCTCTTTTTATGTGTTAATAGGCACCCTAAGGCCCGTATTACAGAATGACAACTAAGAGTGTTGATCTTTACTTGAGTACAGTTAGAAAGGGATGTCGCTATGTGCTATATATAGCGACATCCCTTTCTAACTATGCTCAAAACTAGATCCAGTGGCGGCGCTAGACCACATGTGGACGTCGGCGACATCAAGTTCTCGAGGTCTATTTTACTTCGCAGTAAAAAACCGTTAAATTAAGTGAGCCAAATTATAAAATAACGTATGAGTAAACGAGTTTTATTGTTGATAATCAAATGATGACAAAATAAATTCAAAAAATAGAAATATAATTACAAAAATAGTGTTGCCAGACAGACGATTCTGAATACCCGTAAAGTACTACTCGCTTCCATCACGCACGTGTTCGAAAATAATAAAAGTCAGTATCATCTGCTTAGCTTTTTCGGGGTCGGCTACCTAAGCCAGGAGAAACGAAAATAAATAGGTAACTTGTAACTTGGCACCCTCAGGCGCGAGGCCGTCGGCGGAGGCCGACGTCGCCGACGCCTAGCGCCGCCACTGACTAGATCAATCACTGAGAATCTTTCTATTACGGGCCTAAGACCCCTATGTCCTAGAGTCCATATTAGGCTTAAAAATGAGAAAAATACGTAGCAAGTACTGTACTGAGCCCATGTTTAGATCAGATTGACGAAGCAGTTTACTTAATCTTGCCTTGCGACCTTTACTTAGGCAGATAGAGTGCTTCTGTTATGACAATAATTGAAATCTTATTAAGTATTCAAGTGTAATGGAACAAAGAAGTAGCTATTATACCAATACTAGCAAACCAGTGAACCAAATGTTCACCAAAACCTGATTTCTCGAAAACCGGAAGTGCTACGTTACTCAAATCCGGTTTGTAGTCTTATCAGACTATTCTTAACTTATAACTTAAACATTCTCTTTATCTATCTCTTACGGTTTGGCCGCTGAAACAGCACCACAGACAGACGGACTTGTCTAATAGATAAGAGACTAGCAAACCAGTGAACCAAATGTTCACCAAAACCTAAAAAAAAAAAATGTATTTAATTAATTGAGAATTTCGGAGATTTTGTGTGGTTTCGTTTGAAATTCGTGATTTCTCGAAAACCGGAAGTGCTACGTTACTCAAATCCGGTTTGTAGTCTTATCAGACTATTCTTAACTTATAACTTAAATATTCTGTTTATCTATCTCTTACGGTTTGGACAGCACCACAGACAGATGGACGGACGGACGGACGGACGGACTTGTCTAATAGATAAGAGATCCTTTCTGAAAAAGACCATGCGTGAGTGCGAAGTACTATGTCGTATTTCCTACAGTGTGCAGCCTTGACCCTTGACAGAAAAACGACATTCTCAGCAGGTAGGGTTACCATCCGTCCGGATCTGTGGACTTTTTGTCTTTTGTCCGGACTTTGCCCGGCTTTTTTAATTTGTCCGGATTTTTTAATTAGATGGAATATGAGTAAAACTACTTATTAATTTATATCAAATAAAAGATGAGGAGCTCGATGGCGCATTTGGTTAGCGCGTTCGGCTGCGATCGTTGAAGTTAAGCAACTTTCGCAGTGGTCGGTCACTGGATGGGTGACCAAAAATTTACTATCTCGAGCTTCTCCGTGTTTCGGAAGGCACGTTAAGCCGTTGGTCCCGGTTGCATCTGCAGTCGTTAGCACCCACCAATTCGCACTGGGCCCGCGCATGGCCCAATCTCCCAAGTCCCAAGTGGGGACATCAATAGGCTGATGATGATGATGATGATGATCAAATAAGTCAAATAATGTTTATTAAGTTGTCATTAATTTAAAACAAAAATATAAATCATCTTTAAAAATCAACAAAGAGACCCCCCCTATGCGATGCGAGCGTCTGCTACCACGCGTATAATATCACTGTTACTAAGTGGGTGATGTTCACATTTTGGGACTAAAATGTCCGGACTTTTATCGAAATGGCCGGTTTTTTGTCAGGACTTTTAAAATTTTTAAATAGTAACCCTATCAGCAGGTAATGTTGTTTCACTGTTTTCGGTAAACTGGAGGATACTTATAATTTTTTTTATTTTTTAAAGCTGCTGTACTGTGTCAATGTAACTGCTTGATGTTTAAATCTAAAGAAAATATAACTAGAAAAAATATTTTCTTTAGATTTAAACAACTGCTTCAGCAGTTACATGCTTTAAAAAATAAAAAAATTATAACTATAATTGCTATTTCTTCTTTCAAATGTTTAATACTTGTAAAAGTATTCATTGTGGGTTACCTATAATGCGAAGAGATGGCGCTGCCTTGCAGCTTAAGAATGGCTAGAGGAATTTCGACGCGGTTCGTGAGGGCCGTGGTAGC
This sequence comes from Chilo suppressalis, assembly GCA_902850365.2. NCBI lineage: Eukaryota > Metazoa > Arthropoda > Insecta > Lepidoptera > Crambidae > Chilo > Chilo suppressalis. Next base: position 2,761,404 of record OU963896.1, on the reverse strand, counting down.
ATAATTGGTCAGTGGTCAGTGCATTCGCCCGGATTGCGAAGGGTGCGGGTTCGAGTCCCTTCTGCTGCCTGGTCCGCGTGGAATTTTTTCTAGTTATATTTTCTTTGGAGGATACTTTATTAGACGGGAGCTCCATTTGAAGCAGATATTTCGCTGTTCCTTAATCTTTCTAAACAAAAGCGACCAGGTGCTAATGTCAGATTTATTATAAGGATTTGTTTTATTTACGTGGTATAAATTGCAGTGTTAAAAAAATATTATCATTAGCTTAATATATCTTAAAGCTTAAGATATATATATCGTTTTTATGATGATACTAAGTTATATCGCAATATTTAGGTTTTGTGTTTCTTGTTTACAAAGTTTTTACGTGTGGATGAAAATATTTAATGATTCCATTCAATTAAATTAAATTCACGATTCAAGATTAACTCCAGCAGATGGTCAGTTATTTGTAGGTTTAATTCTTTTAAAACTGTTTTTCATGTATATTTTTTTTTATAATTTTAGCTATAATTGCGTAGTGTCTCAAATTTCTTAAATATTATATACATAAAATAAAAGCTAACAAATTTCATAATATCTTCGAGAGTTTAAAAAAAACCATTTCCCCCAACAAAGGCATATAATGTAATATTATATTGCCCCCCATTTGATTCATCATCAGCCTATTAAAGTCCCCACTGCTGGGGCACAGGCCTTCGCTATGGATGGAATAGGGAGATTGGGTCATGACCTACCACGCGGACCCAGTGCAGATTGGCGGGTGCTAACGACTGCAGATGCAGCCGGGACCAACGGCTTAACGTGCCTTCCGAAGCACGGAGGAACTCGAGATAGAAGATTTTTGGTCACCCATCCAATAACCGACCACTGCGAAAGTTGCTTAACTTCAACGATCGCAGTCGAACGCGCTAAACACCCTCGCCATCGAGCTCCTCTCATTTAATAAGGCTATGCATGAAAACGTAATTGTGCCATCCTCATTTTTAACAATCAATATAGGTATGATTTTATTTATTTTTTAAGCATTTAACTGCTAGATGTTTAAATCTAAAGAAAAGTTTACTAGGAAAAAATCCACGCGGACCAGGCAGCGGACGGGACTCGAACCCGCATCCTTCGCTATCCGGGCGAATGCACTGACCATTATGCTACCACGGCCTTATTAGCCGCGTCGAAATTTTCCTAGCCTTAAGCTGCAATCAATATAGGTATTTGGTAAAAACAGTAAAGTCGTCACACTTCAGCCTGACCGATATCGTATTATACCTAGAATCGTACAGTAAAGTACTTACTATCCGCATTACCATCCTATATCTTATCGTATTTCAAATCCCACATAGATATTGAGCTATTTCAATAAATTTTATAACTAAAACAGATGCTATGACTTTTAATTCAATGATGTGAAAAGTATTTTTTGAATAAAAAACCGTTTCGAGACTGAGACGACATATTTGCTATATTAAGCAATGCAAAAACATACAAAAATAAGTCAATGGATGACGTCGAAAAACCTCAAATGACGTTTACCAAAATAATAGTTACTGATCATTTATATATAATTAATTATAAAAGTTCTAATTATAGACTAAGGAATTATAGATAAGGCCTACTGTCTTCAGCATAGACATAAATAGCTAATTTAGCGTTGGGAATTTTTCGAAAATCTAAACGATATTTTTGGTACCGTTCGATATTGTTTTTTCTAAAACTACTATGACTACAACAAAAAAAACAACGAACATTATTTTTGTTTTTATGTAGTTTATGCAATTTCAAGCTTAACGAATATTTTTGTAACACCCTGTATAAAGGACATACATTATAGAGTCTGTGCTGAAAGAGAATGGGATTTAGATTGGAGGGCGTTGTAGTGCTTTTCTACCATATTTGTAAGGTTTTACCCCTTATAAACATGATTAAATACAAAAAACCGCAAGAAATCACAACAACAAACAAATCCGTATCAATCCAAAACTTTGACGTTTTACAGAATGCTGGGTTTGATTGCCAAATAAAAATCTTCATGTAAGTTCCGTTTTTCGCCACGCCCATTCTCTTTCCGCGCATACTCTACAGGCCTAAAATTTTTTATCGACACTTAACTGTCAAATTCCATTGTAGTTTGACAGTTAATGACGATAAAACGCGGTTTGGTGGTCACGCTTGTGGGCCCGGCATACTCATATATATCGAAAGCAATTGTGTTTTACCTATAATTTCACATTCTACGCTAGTTGCGGTTGCGCAAACGCGGCGGGCGCGGGCTAAAATCGTTGCGTAAATTCTTAGCCTCGTAAGATCACCAAATCACTCAACGAACTCTTAACTTAGCATTAGTCAGATTCTAATCAAATTAAGTAAAAGTGAAGGATACTTAATAAATATTACTATGAAAATATTCAGATTGTCAGCGAAACCTCAGCATTTTAATATTAGGATAATCATTTTTCATTTTAAGCTGCAGTTCAAATCATAATGAATTTTGGCGTAAAGACTTATTAAGATAAGAAATAAATTAAAACACCTAAGCGTGTTACTATCTAGTATTTAGACACAGATTGCATAAATATCTTGAGACACCGGCAATTTGCAACATGATAACGGTGAAAGAATTTATAAGCACATGGATAATAATCATAATATAATAATGAAGATTTATCAAACAGTAAAGCAAATAAAATTGTTCTCTGTTTACAGGGACCAAAATAGCATTTTAATCCATAGGGACTAAAATTGATCTGAATTGGTGATGTGGATATCATTAGTAAAAGTTCCAATCACCAAAGAGATCCATCACGAACATCGTATGAACAAGTCACAGGCTTTATAAAAACTAACCACACCTTAACTAACTAATTAAAAAAAAATTGTGAAAAAATAAAAAACGCGTGAAATAAATGTCGCCTTTGTTCATAATTGTCGACGTGATAAAAAGTCCATTGTCCACCTGGAGAGTAATTTAAAAGCTGGAGCGGCATGCTTTGATTCTTACTACACTAGAATCTTTCGCTTCGCTTAATTCGATAAAAAACCTCGCCTCAAAAAATAGTTTTTTGCTCCCTTAGTAAACAAACAATCTTCTATTGCAAACCTCTGGTAAAAATTGAATTTTAAGGCAAAGCGAGGTTTCCAGAAAGCATCGATGAGAAATACTTAGTGGTGTTTTGTTCCTGACTATTAATGATCTTAGAGTATGATGGGATAGGAGATGAGGTTATGGTAGAGATTTGAGTCCAGTTGCTATGGTGGCCACTTACCTTTTCATAAAAAATGCTAAATATGCAAATGACAAATAATTTACAATATATTTTACTTATCTAAAACTGTAAATCTAATGCTACATGCGACATATTTGAAGCATTGCTAAAATTTGTCACTTTGTGATGTCCTGTCTACCATACCTGTTTTGGTATTCTATGAAAACACAGAGTCAACTTTGCCATAGCCGGTTTCGCCTGGGACTATAAGTGTCAAATCAATAACACCATTAAAACAGTTATTGAAACAGTGAATCACACGATTGGTATCATTTCAGTTTGGGCTTTTCAAATGCCAAAATATAATGCGTTTTAAGGAATCATAATTAAAGATCTAATTGCCTATTTATCATACACATTGCCCAGTTCTTTTATATTATACACTTATATTTCTCTTTTATATATTTTTACAATACGCAAGGCATCGTTTAAATATTTTATCTTTAGGGCATAACCTTACATAACCGTGTTCCGATTTCCATAACTTGTAAAACGTACTTCAAGCTGTGTTTATTCTAACATAAACAATTCATTTGGAGAGGCCTATGTCCAGCAGTGGACTAAAATGGGTTGTTGATGATGAGATGAAACAATTCATGCAACATTGTAAAATACTTAAGTTTTCCTTGTAGAAATATTTTTTTTCACAAATCCACAGGTAAATGCACAACCTTATCATCTCCCATAGTTAGCTTTTCTCCTGTCATAAAAAATGTGATTCATTTATAGTTTAAAAAAAAAATTATGTGTCCTCATTCTATCTAGAGATTGAAATCTAAATCACATATTTCATTGTTTCTACGTCTGATTGAGGGAGTGGCTAATAATTTATTTTGTTGTTTGGTTGCTGATTCTAGATTACTGTTTCTACAGAACTTCGTGATAAGAGCAATGATTGTAATACATATTGTTAATTTTTTGCTATTTGCTATATCTCAAATTTCCACTAGCAATGTTCCGAAGGTTGTTTTTAAAGTTATGTCTTTCTTTTTTTCAGTGTTGTCCTCGAGCAGTATTGGGCTTGTTCGAAATGGACTTCAGTCCAGAGGTTGCTGGCCATTTCAGTGGCCGTGCTCCTGGGCACAGTCATCGGGCTTGTCATTACTGTTGTCTTAAACAAGGGTAGTCCTAGTGACCTCGTTGGTGGCGGTTTCTTCAATAATTTCAGATCTGCGCCCGGTTAAAAACTCAGTGATATAGAACTAAGCTGTTATGTGTCTAATAACACAGCGTGCGCTGTAATCTGTGATTTTTATTTTAGGCTTGTTATACTTTAATACGATTTGAGTTATTTACTGCTGTGTTTAAAAATGTTTAGCAAAAAGTAAGGTTATAAGATCTCAATGCCCAGTTTTGCACAAATCAAATGTAATCAGTGTGACCAGAATAAATTTTACGAAAAAACCGAAGCACCTCAATAGGATAATGAATACTTTTATCGACATCTTATTTGAAAAACAAATCGATTAAATATACCGAATAAGCATTAAAACACTGAATCTGGTCACACTGAAATTACTTTCATATATGTAATATAACGCCACACCGCTATAGAATTAAAGTAAATTAAATAGGTACATAGCCTTAGGTAGATATATATCATATCTTTCAGGAGATTATATCCGTTTATAATTTCCGTTTTTAATTTTATCAGATATACAGAAGTTTTGTCTGACAATAGGATTTCCGGCTTTAAATATTATGTTGATACAATTTAATAAATCGCCATTTTGATAGAGATAAACAGAACTGAGTACACATGATTATCTTTTGTATGGATGATATCATATCCGTTTTGCAGTAAGTAAATCAGATATGAAGCTTAAGTATATCTGTTACGTAGATAGATAAATAATATAATTCTTTATTGAACACACAACAGTATATATTACAAAGTTAGGCCAATAATTTAAAGTGGTGGACATTTTTTTTATGTTTTAGGGGGCATACGAGCAGACGGCTCACCTGATGGTAAGTGATCACCGTCGCCCATGGACACTTGCAACACCAGGGGGCCAATCGCCTAACTGGATTGCTTTGGAAAACGCTATCGCTTACGATTTCATTTTGTTATTTCTAGCCGCCTGAGGTTTTCAAATGCCTCGCGCTCTTTTTTTTCTTTTGCATTGGTAATAACAATGTTAAAGAAAATGAGCGTGAGGTATTTGAAAACCTTCGGCGGTTAGAAATAACAAAATGAAATCGTAAGCGATAGCGTTTTCCAAAGCAATCTGGTTAGGCGATTAGCCCACAGGAGTATCACAAATGCGATGCCGGCCTTTAAGGAAGGAGTACGCTCTTTTTTTGAAGGTTTTTGGGTCGTATTGGTCCGGAAACACTGCTGGCGACAATATATTCCACAGTTTTGTCAATTCAATTATATTTTGGCAATTGCCGGTGTTATGGCTTTGTAGCCATTTCTTTCAGACAACCATAGGATGGAGAGGCGAAATTTAATTAAAGAGAGTAAATGTACTGACTTTTAGTATCTTTTTTTATTTATTTTATCTATTTTTGTATGTTGACTGACTACGAAAACAAAAACCGTAGCCGGCAATAGCTTAGGTTAAAATATATATATATATTTTAAGAAAATAAAATTTAAGGTGTAATAGGGATGATGACTAATTTTTCATCGTTTATCAGGTAGATTATCAAAAAGTATTGGACACGTATTTTTTCTTTTTTCACATAATATAAACATTGCTGAGATATATTGATTTGAAAAGTCGCATGACGTCACGTTTTTGTACACTTTTAAGTGAAAATTCACTAAAAAATGACGTCACGAGCCCCTACTCCCAAACTTTGACGCGCTATAACTTTATCATTTTTTGGTTGATTGCCCAAAGAAAAATACGTGTGCATTATTTTTTGATCATCTAACTGACGGACTAAATATAATTTCGTTTACTGTACCCCGTCATCACCCCTATTATATGTATCTACAGAAAATAATGTTTAATTTTAAATAATTACTTAACAGAGATACAGCCAACACCACTTCGATAGGGTACGGTTTTGTAATTAATAGCGTCTTGATTAAGTAAAATTAATAATTACATTTATTTAAAGTGTGAATGTTTCCAATGCGAAAACCACTGTACTTCTATTGTGCCATATACCTACTTCTAATAATTATTACATAGATATACCTGTGTCAAAAAGTCGAAAATCAAAATATCTTTATTCTAATTAAATGCACAATACAACTCTTTTGAGACGTCCATATTTTTTTCTTACCAGCTGTTTAGGACATTTTTTTAAATGTGAAGAAAAACTGGCGAAAAGAACCGCCGGGTATCATACTTCTTTCTTTATAAAGGGGAAACCGGGGAAAAGCAAATATGTTAAGCAAAAGGTTAAAAAAAACATACTAATTTCTACTTAACAGCAGTCTTTTCATTATTAACTTATTCTTTGGTTAATCAGCTTTGGAAAATTATAATAAAAACTTATAAATTTCTAAAAAACAGGTGTTTGAGTCTTAGGGTCGGGATCAACGGATACACCATTGATGTTTTAACCTTCGTACTGATCACAGATATGATAATTACCCACTCCTGAATTAGAAGTATAACTCTCATGTACCCTCCACTTGCATTAGTTGCAATCCATCAAATCTTCGATAGCCAGTTCCATTTATATTTCTTAGCACACTAAATATGAACATAAAATAGACGAATAGAATTAACTTTATTTTTACAATCAAATGACGGCATCTATTTTTGGTAAAAACGCCATGGCATTGCTGAGTTGCTGTTTTACCAACCCAGTGTGCCATCTATCATAGGTTTTTCATAAAATCGAGTATTCGTCTTACCCACGCTAAGCACCTATCCCGGACTTCCCCTACAGAATACTCTAGAAAAATATGTCTTCTGTTTTGGAAGAACAAATAAAAACTAATATGTTTTTATATCAAGACTTGTGCAGTATCTTCCAATCATATTACTTGTTTTTTTGCAAACATTTCAGATTATATCGAAGTATAAGCCAGATAGTCATTATGACGGATTGACGATAAGATTTCTTAGCACAAAGCTAAAAATTACTTATAGCAACAATGATTCCATTAAATCCATTTATATGTATTTTGGTCGTCATTTACATGAAGATCAATATTATACCTAATAATATCAATTGGAACCTATCTCTTTTAATGAGATTTATTAATTTATTGTTTCTATGTACAACCTATTAGTCATAAAGATACTCTATGCTATTAGTTGATAACTCTGAATTTTTTTTTTTTTTACTTCTTGGCGGGATCGGAAAGCGTCACTTTAGCAGTTTTGTTTTTCTTGTTAAAAATTGTGTTGTGGCGGTTGTTAGTGTCTAATAATTGTGGATAATTAACCACTAAGTGTTCGGGGACATGCACAAGTGTTGGCAAGTGAAACAAAATAGCGGAAAGTGTCTTTCGACGTTCCCTCAAGAAGTCCACGGGGAGGTTCCAGTAAATCCCCACACATTTACTGAAACACAGGGACTTGACTGCCACTTACTTTGACTTGATATAATACTTTGACCACGAGTGCTATAGAATTTGTAAACATTTTTAAAACTTCACATTGGCTAAATGCACAAGCCGTGAGAAGCCATTGAGGAAAAATAATAAAAAAAATCAATTTAACCAATATCAAATTTCGCGAGGTCAGTAAAGTGTTTAATAAATCTTTGAAATTGTATATTTTTATAAATAAAGCAACATAAAAAAAACCTTGTGTGTAGCCAGAATTTATATTTCATGGTATGAAAAATTCAACTGCTGATTATCGCAGAGATAACAAGGAGTTTGTCTGTATTATGTTACGTTATTATTTATAAAGACGATGAAAATTGATGACATGTAATTATTATTAACCATGTACATACGTACATCCATATGGATGTCAATATACACCAAAGCATTAGTATTATAATCAATTTCTAGATACTATAATTTGTAATATCTTTATATTATAGGTTAGTACCTAAATAATCATTTGTTTTGGTTTATAAATATCATGAAAGGTTAAGACGGCCTCCGTGGTCGAGTGGTTTGTACGCCGGGTTTCATGGTGTCGCCGACTCGAGAGGTCCCGGGTTCGAATCCTGGTGGGGGCAGATGTTTGTGTGATGAATACGAGCATTTGTACTCCAGTCATGGATATGTAATATGTATTTCTATGTAAATATCTTAATATATATAAATCTCGTGTCACAATGTTTGTCCTCAATGGACTCCTAAACCACTGAACCGATTATAATAAAATTCGCACACCATGTGCAGTTCGATCCAACTTGAGAGATAGGATAGTTTAAATCTCAAATTATAGTCGCAATTTTAATTTATTGCAAATTATTACTTTTGGGCGGTACGAAGTTCGCCGAGTCAGCTAGTACTTATATATGTATTCTATCCATTACCCTAGTAACCCATAACACAAGCCTTATAGTGCTTACTTTGGGGCTAGGCTAAATGAAGTAATTTTGAGAACTTTTGCTATTCTTTGTAAACTAATCATTTAATAATTCCTTTATTGTGAGATTTTAACTTAACAACTTAAAAACATCGTAGTAAGAAGGAATTTTATGGGTAACTTTGCTGTAACACAGAAAAAGCTCATTCAAATAAGTTTTCTGTAAATGTTTCTGTGAAATCAAGAATGACAAACTAGACAGTGATGCCGATTCTAGGGCTTGATTCTTTAAACCTAAAGGACACCCGGCATTTTGTGCCAAAGTTGTATACTTTTTTAATTTTTTTATCTGTGTTTCATAATTGGGTAACGTAGTCTGGCAATATTTGTCATCAGCAGCTAGCTGTCAATGTCAAATACGTAGGTTTGTCATCAAAAGGGTTACTATATCAAAAAATATAAATCATTATTATTATTATTATTATAATATTATTACTTCTTTCCACGATTCACTAAAAATAAGGCAAAAGTAGTTTTATGTAGCAAATAATTTTGGCTTTATTTTGAGACCAAATTCAACTGTATACAAGTTTAGCATTTTTTCTATGAAAAGTGCCAGATCTCCTTTAAATTTGACAACAGTGTATCCTCGTCATTCTTTACACAGAATGAAAAGGAGAGATTGATGTTAAAATTAGTTTTAAGATAAGAAAAGCATGCCAGAATCGACACCAGTGCACTGTTTGAACACTCTGAGAGTATGTATAACATACTGATTATTACATAGTAAGTGGTACTAGTAGTCTAAGTGTCGCCGCACACGGGCCACACGCCACAGCCACGAAAAGCTAGAAGCGGCTACTAAAGTGGCTGAAGCGTGTGACAGCGGCCGACTAAGGTAAGGGAGAGAGGGGTGGGGAATCGTGCGAGTGACTTGTGGCGGCGTTTTCTATCTGCGCGGCGCATTAAATGGCCGGTTCGGGCCACAAGAAGCGACCAACGACGATTTGTAGCGTGTGGCGGCCACCGGCGTACCGTGTGTGGTGAGTCCGTATAAAATGTATGAAAACTACAAGAAATACGCCGGTGTCGGCGTATTGTAGTTGTAGCCGGTAGCCCGTGTGCGGCGCTCAGAATACAGTACTTCTGAGGTACGGCGACAGTAAATACTGCTTTTATAGTAAACTTTTTACTAGCGGACATTTGTTATAAATTATAGCTATTAACGGGATTGTTACCATGTACCTTGTTTTTTATGAGTCTCCGATATTTCGGCAATGTTGTAAGCGCCATGATCACGGAGGAACCAATAGTCGTAGTAGTTACTCCGTGATTATGGCGCTTGCAACAGTGCTGAAATATCGGAGACTCGTAAAAACCAAGGTACATGGTAACAATCCCGTTAATAGCTATAATGTTAGTGACCATGAAAGTTTAAAACAATATATTTGTTACAAACTATATTTAGCAAAATACAAACATGCATTAACCAGTTTGATATTCAAACTTGTTGAAATCATGACTACTTTGTTGTGTTTTTATTAGGTGTGAGAATGAAAACGTTAAATCTAAATTTAAGAACCGCAACTATAATTATATAAAAAGATATGGAGCCTAAAATCATTTCTTATTTCTTATAGGGTTTTTTAAGATATTGTTGCATACAAATGTATGAGTCAATAGAGAATAATATAATAAAGTGTTTTTTTTTGTCTATTTGTTCGTTTTACTTTCTTCCAATTCATGTGTTCAAATGAAATATCGATCTGTCTTTAACAAGTCTTCATATCTTTTATAGTTTAAATCTAAAAATCCGTTATGTGATGAATGGTTACAAAATAGCAATAATTCAAAGTTAACACGCCGTTTCTTGGCCATATCTCAAAAGTTGGTTTTGTCATTTAACCGCATTTTAGCTTGAGGACGGCAGCATGACCAAAACTTGGTTCTTATTGCGTCCTTGCTCTCGGTGTGAGCGCTGATTGGTTCGATGGTTTGATGTCGCGTCGTTTGATTGGCTATTATCTATTACTTGGAAGTGCAGTAGGGGTGAGCCGGCGATATCGGTGCCCGTAAAAACGGTCTGTGATCACCTTTCTAATATTTTTCTATGTTCAGTGTGTCCAAAGGTGGTAGAGACCACTTACCATCAGGTGAACTGCTAGCTCGTTGGTCTACACAAACATAAAATATGGGAATATTTTGCCACTTTGGAACTGTCTCCCGCGCAAACTATTCAGTTTGGAAAAAAAATGATATTTGTAACCGCAATATAATTTCGGAAGACCTTTCTATAGATACCCACACGTATGGGTTTTATGAAAAAAAAAATGAGTTTCAGTTATATGGTATGGGGAATCCCCCAAAGTTATAGTTTTTTTTTTCAATTTTTGTGTGAAAATCTTTAAATAATAGTTCTTAAAATTTCGGAAAAATGGGCTGTGACATACGGCGGACAGACAGACATGACGAATCCATAAGGATCCGTTTTTTTTCCATTTGGCTACGGAACCCTAAAAATTGTAAAAATAAGACCCCTGTAAGGTCGTTCGGTAATAACATTATGAGCACAAGTTCACTAGGCGCTGTTTTTTTTATAGCGAGGTAGGCAAATGTCTCTACCCCACCTGATGTTAAGTGGTGATAAAGTCCAAACGCGAAGATAGCTGGTACAGCAGTAATAAACTGCCACAACAACCATCCTCACCTTGCCGGCCTGCAAAAATGCTGCTTCACGCCTCTCTTAAAGGAACCCAGATTATAGGAAGGAGGGAACACGTGAGCGGGTAAAGAATTCCACTTACGAATAGTACGACAAGGAAATGAGTCACCAAATTTCTTCGTTTGTGTAAGTCCGTGTAGGAATATTGGCCACGGTAAGTCACAGCTTAGTGTCGCCGCACACGGGCCACACGCCACAGCCACAAACGCCGCCACGAGAATCTAGAAGCGACTACTAAAGTGGCTGAAGCGCGCGACAGCGTCCGACTAAGCTAAGGGAAAGAGGGGTGGGGAATCGCGCGAGTGACGTGTGGCGGCGTTAAGTGGCCGTTGCGGGCCACAAGAAGCGAGCAACGACGATTTGTAGTGTGTGGCGGCCACCGGCGTACCGAGTGGCGAGTCCATATAAAATGTATGAAAACTACAAGGAATATGCCGGTCGCGACGTTTTGTGGTTGAGGTCGGCCCGTGTGCGGCGACACTTAAAGGCAAAGGGCAAGTCGCAGCGGCGCCGTAATGGTCACACGATCCAACATAATTAAACGTGTTGATTTACAACACGACGCGGGATGATTTACCACCCCCGGTTATTAATCACCGCCGAATTCGTTTTAAACTGACCTGTTTGAAGAAAAAAAGCGGCTATCTGTTGATTAAATTTCAACACACTAAAATTACACTTTCCAAATCTTCAAGATTAATCTTAATTCAACATGTTAAGGTTCTCTGCGAAAACCTAACTGGGGAACCTATTGGAGCAAATGTGTTTAAATGTATGTTGAACTATTTATTGTTTTTAAATAGATTTATATTTATAGTGCGAATGATATCGGTACCTACGTAAGTTATAGGATCATTTAGTAAAAACATTTTATTAAAAAACCGACCAATAGCGTGACGTGCCACGAGCAGGGTAGGGTTCCGTAGTTGCCTGTAGCTACCACAATATATTTGAGCAGGAGTTTTTAATTTCTTTATCGGAAATTAGAATAATCAATTAATATGAATCTATGTATCTCAACTTTCCAAATCTTTACCGTAATCAAAGTCAACCTGCGTCTTAAACTCAAAATCAATTCGATTTTTTTTTAAATACAAATGATAACCGCCAATTTGTTTTCTTTCCGCCCAGGCGGGGAGTGGGTGTAAAATCCTTATAAAATAAATATTTCCGACACTCACACCAATTAGCCTAGCCCCAAAGTAAGCACTATAAGGCTTGTGTTATGGGATGCTAGGTTAACGGATAGAATACATATACTGTACATATATAAGTATATTTATATAAATACATATTAAACATCCATGACTGAAGTACAAGTACTCGTATTCATCACACAAACATCTGCCCCCACCGGGATTCGAACCCGGGACCTCTCGAGTCGGCGACAGCCATGAAACCCGGCGTACAAACCACTCGGCCACGGAGGTCGTCAATGTATACCCTACAGCCGGCTGCAAGGTTATGTCAGACTTTTACTGACTAAAAGCTTCATCTGAAGGGATCGTCCCCTGAGAAGGGGATGATGTGGTATAACCGCCGACGTATTCAAATGCTTATATACTTTTTATAAAAACGTTTCGTTAGCGCGACTCAGAACCCGTTGCTGAAGCGTTGTGGAACTAATGATATTTTATTGTGGTTTTTAAATGAAAAGTGTTGCCGTGGCATTTATTATTTGATCATGAATTGTGTTCTATATAAAAGCATCGAAGGCATTGTTTTATATTTATAACACAGAATATACGCAATATCGTTATATTGAGTGCACATGCATCGTGTTTGGATGTCCAATTGTGACTAAAGCGAATTGTGGTCATGCACCACAATTTAAGCGGATCACTTTTGAGCCGCGAGTACCGTAACTTCCCTTTTTGTTTTAATCTAAGGATAACAAGTCATTCTCAGGATTATATAGTAGGCGCCCCGTGGCTCTGCGCGCTTCTGACTGATATAATACCCACCAGATTTTATCCGCTACTCCACCGATAAGGTTATTTGCCCCTTTTGTTGGCCGACAGCACCATTGTTCGACCGTCGGCCCTATCTAGGATGTGCTCCTAGATGGGGCTTAATTGAAAATTATTTTATGGCTTCAACGAGATCGGTAGGGCTACCAGACTTAAAATAATCTATATATATATAAAACTCAAAGGCACAGCCCAACCACTGGACGGATCGGGCTAAAATTTGGCGTGCAGGTAGATGTTATAACGTAGGCATCCGCTAAGAAAGGATTTTGATCAATTCTACCCCGAAGCGAAGCGAGGGCGGGCCACTAGTTGTTAATAATTATATTTAGTTCATGTACCATTGTAGCATATGATTGATTTGAAGCGTAAGGTACAATATTGAATGCGCCAATTATTACCTTTCATGTGCAGATAGGAAGAAAAACAACGGACAGGGTATTTCGTAAAATTGTGTAAGCGGTCAAAATCAAACTTTTATCACTTATTCCAATCGAATACATAATAAAACTCTTTTGAAGCGTCAAATTTTTTTCACCCTAATACCCGTTGAGAATTTATTTTTAGCTGTAGATGGTCTTGTTACAAATTCTGAGACACCACCTTTTAAAAAATTACTGTAAAACAGCCAGCATCATCGCTGATATAAACCTCAAATGGTAGGGTGCGGCCAGAGTGCACTCAGATTCAGAGTCAGATTCAGATTCTGAAAACAAGCGCGAGAAATAAACAGTGTAGTCTAAGCAGGTTGCCTGCTTTTTCTCGCGCTTTGTTTTCTGAGTCTGAATCTGAATCTAAATCAGGAGTGCAATCTGGCCGTACCCTTCGACTACACTGTTTATTTCTCGCGCTTGTTTTCGAAATCTGAATCTGAATCTGAATCTGAGTGCACTCTGGCCGCACCCGTATGTAGTACAAAAGGCTTTGTTATAGAAAGGAAGCTAAAAGATTTGCGAATTGGATTTTTTTTATAGCTATTAAGGAGATTGTTACCATGTACCTTGTTTTTATGAGTCTCCGATATTTCGGCACTGTTGCGAGCGCCATTATCACGGTACATGGTAACATGTACCATGTACCTTGTCTTTCATGAGGTACTCCGGGATCATGGCGCTTGCAATAGTGCCGAAATATCGGAGACTTATAAAAAACAAGGTACATGGTAACAATCCCGTTAATAGCTATAATGTTAGTGACCATGAAAGTTGAAAACAATATATGGCTTTTTTTTTGAGTGTGTATGCTGTTGGTCGCAGATGACCTTTACAGCGTCACCGCGTCTAGGGACGGCAAGATCCTAAGGGGACTTCAAGCCAAGAATTGGCGAGTGCCTCTAGAGGTATTCCCGGCGTATGGCATTTCCCAACGAGGGGAGTCTCCTCTCCTTCTCTAGCCTATAGACCACTCGAACCTGAGCGTGTCGGCTCAACTAGAGGGCGTCTCTGAGGTTCGGACGTCGGCTCTAGTTAGCCGTTGTCGTGGAGAAGCTTGATGGCGCAGGTGGTTTGCGCGTTCGGCTACGATCGTTGAAGTTAAGCAACTTTCGCAGTGATCGGTCATTGGATGGGTGACCAAAAATTTACTATCTCGAGCTCCTCCTTGCTTCGGAAGGCACGTTAAGCCGTTGGTCCCGGCTGCATCTGCAGTCGTTAGCACCCACCAATGGGCCTGCATGGTGGGTCATGGCCCAAACTCCCTATTCCATCCATAGGGAAGGCCTGTGCCCCAGCAGTGGGGACATTAATAGGCTGCTGATGATGATGTGGGGGGTCTGCTGTACATGGGATATGAGTACTTTTTAAGTAAAAAGGGAAGCATACAAGCATTTGTCCCGCTTAATGTTAGCCCAGTCTATAGATGCCTGTGCAAGCATCGTGTAACTCGCGTTAATAAATAAACGAATCGCAAATAAAGACGCAAGACATTCTGTCCCTCTCGCACATGCAGTCCAAAGTTACATGCGAGATTGACAAAATGTCCTCCCAAAATTCATTGTCTAAGGCCCACTTGCACTATGCGAGTTGACTATTGAACTGGGATTACAAAAAAAACTTGCACTGCCAAGAGTTAACACTAAAGCTTAGGTTAAATAATTAACCTGCCAAAGTTGTAGGGTTAAATTGGTAACTCGCGATTTAAAACGTCAAAATTGTTAAAGGTTATTATAGGCTGTGTTGTATGTTTTTATAGAGATAACATTTTATTTTATTAATTTCTGAATGATGGATGACTTTTTGTTTTCTGATGATGATGAAAAAATTGACGATTATATAAGTACATATTTTTTTGACCGACTTTTTTTAGCGATGTTGACCAGTAGTAACAGCATTATATTCTTCCATTATATCCTGCCAAACGCTTTGTTTTTGAAAAAGAGTAGCGCCGTATTTTTTTTTATTTTCAAATATATTTTTATAAAATATCACATTGAAGTACTGAATCTCACAAGTAGTGATTACTTGTAAAATTCGGGGCACGTAAACGAGATTTCTTCTCCATTTTACAAAATAAATCCGCACGAAATTTTTGTCACAAAATACAAACTTACGAGATAAAATCGTTATACAAACACCTATTTGACAGACAAATTACAGGACGCCATTCAATTTAAACTCTCAAAAACACCACGTCTTTTCTAATTTGACATTACGAAAGAGACATATGCAAGATACTGTTATGTAAAAGGTAGAACAATACTTATGTCATTCATCATTCACTCTTTTTGTTGGGTTAGTAAACCCTAGGTTATTTTCTGTTCGTGCAAGATAGACTCTGAGTTAAAAAAATGTTATATTAACTTAAGTTAGTAAACTCGGAGTTATTTTGTTATCTCAAGAACCGCATCCCCTACCCCTTGGAACCGCGAACCTAACTCCGCCGACAAAATCACATCACCACACAAAGACTGCACTATAAGTAGTTAAGTACCTACTTAATTATAATAGGCAACGAGCTTATGGCCGCTGACATTTCGTGGGTCATCAAATGTATGTTTAAAACAGTAATTTACTTAAGAATAAGTTTTATTAGAAAAAAATCCACGCGGACCAGGCAGCGGACGGGACTCGAACCCGCACCCTTCGCAATCCGGGCGAATGCACTGACCAATTATGCTACCACGGCCCTGATGGGCTCGTCGAAATTTTCCTAGCCTTAAGCTGCAAGGCAGCGCCATCTCTTCGCATTATAGGTAACCCACAATGTCAAATAAATACTTTTTCAAGTATGAAACATTTGAAAGAAGAAATAGCAATTATAGTTATGTTTTTAATTTTTTAATCATTTAACTGCTAGATGTTTAAATCTAAAGAAAAGTTTTACTACAAAAAAAATCAATTAATTTAAATTCATTTGACATTGTGGGTTACCTACAATGCGAAGAGATGGCGCTGCCTTGCAGCTTAAGGCTAGGAAAATTTCGACGCGGCCATCAGGGCCGCGGTAGCATAATTGGTCAGTGCATTCGCCCGGATTGCGAAAGGTGCGGGTGCGAGTCCCGTCCGCTGCAAGGTCCGCGTGGAGTTTTTTCTAGTAAAAATTTCTCTAGAGTTAAACATCTAGCAGTTAAATGCTTAAAAAAATAAAAACATAACAGTAATTTAGTTACCTTGCTAAACACTATAATGCATACTAAAATAATATATGTATATTACAAACTCGATAGCAACCCTTAATCTGTCGAACTCAAAAACGATGCTTCCTACAAAACTCTTTAAAGTTCCACTGATAGTAAAGGATCATTAATTTATTGGCCTCTCATAGATCAATGGAGTTAAGTGGCTTCTTTTTATAAGGTTCTTCCCCGTATCACGCTGTGAAAGGCAAGATTAACTACACAGATAACAATACAGCGATAAATTTCATAGTCTAAGAGTTACGAGTATTTTTGACCACGGTACAAATATAGTGAAACCATCAGCACATCATGAGTATATTCATGCCAAGACACCAACCAGCTTTTTCGCCATATTTTTTGACATTTATCTATACATATAATAAAATGAAAACACACGATTTTTCGGTCGAAAAAAGTCGTTTTTTTTTTGATTTCCAAAAAAGTTTTTGAATTTTTCAAAATTATTTTTAAAACGCTTTAAACTCTGCGTCTTTTGGCCTCTCATACGTCCTCATGGCCCTAAACATCGGGGTATCATGGGCAAGTTGCACCTTCAGAAAAAATATTTTCAATATTAAACTCACGTTACACACTCACCTAGTTGTGACCTAGTGAAAAATCTGATAAACGCTTGCCATATTAATAGATAACCATATCATCAACTAACGTCGTTGAGGACCTTGATAACGCGTTTGTTTGCGTTCGAGGAAGCTAAGTAACTTACTCAATAGCCAATAGTTGGATAGGTGACCAAAAAATAATTATCTCGAACTCCTCCATGCTCAGAAGGCTCATATATTATAATAAAAATTATAAACTCAAAGAATACTCTATATTTAGCTTTGCTACTCTTCGCTAGATGGCGCTAGCGTAGGAATTTCTTGTACAATCAGCCTTTCATAAGAACAGTTTTATAAACGGCACCAAATAAATTCAGTCCATTAACTCTAGAGAAATTTTTCATCCTTCACTTCTTAAATTTTGTTGTAATCACTTACCTGAACTTAAAGTGATTCATTTCATTTAAATAACGGCCGATTACGCAAATTGGCTGGGCCGCCCAAGCGCACTCGAATCGCAGTTTACTAATTGGCGACTTTAAAAACCCATAAATATCAGTAAATGCCGAGTTTGGGTAAAAAAAGATAAGTATGATTTGTAACTGATGATATTACCCACGAGGTCATCTAATTGATCGACCACATGAATCCTTTTAATTCCGATTTCATCAATGTTGGCAAGTAGTAGTTTATTAAGGTTAAGCAATAAAATAAAATGCTTATGCCTTAATTAAAACTTGTCCTAAATACTTAGGTACGTTTAATTTTATTTAAATATGACTTTGTTCATTCTTCAAAAAAGCTTTAGGGAAATATGGGTTCTTATTTTATATTTTAACAGTCTATATTTGAGTGGAACCAATAATTAAAATTAGTTATAAGTAGCGCTATCTAGTGACAAATAGCAAACTTAAATAAATACGATAACACCCTGAAAAACAATCTGATAAGATTAGGCTTTCTATTATATTACATAAAAAGCTATTATTTGTTTCCATAAAATTATGAAATTAAAATATAAAACATAGCTATGTTAATCTTTATATATATAATTCTTCTGTGAGTGTGTATGTCACTGAACTTCTCTTAAACGACTGGACCGATTTTGATGAAATTTTTTGTGTGTGTTCAAGGGGATCTGAGGATGGTTTAGATTCACAATTTTGTCCGCTGGACAATCCCTATTTTTTTAGGGCGGTACGAAGTTTGCTGGGTCAGCTAGTAAAATATAAATTCATACATTTAAATCCACATTGTATACTACATTACAATTTATGTAGCAATTTGTATGTAATTTACGTAAATTTCGAACACATTAGTAACCCATTTCCATAGAATACATTTTATTAATTACCATAACTATGAGTTTTTGATTAAGGTAGACATAATGTTGTGTGGGCGAGTCTGTCTGCGCCGGCGCCGGCCGCCTTGCGACACTCACCCAACCTCATAGGAAGTTATGCAGGTTCAACTCTACGTAACATGGGACCAGTTAGAAGTAAGGCATTCATGTCGGAACAATGTATAACAATGTTTATTAGAACAACATTCTTTCATAATTTAGAAGTAGCTTGCCTTCAACAAACTTGAACAGCGGGCAGCGTAAGGAAAGCTACGAAAAATTTTTGCGTCCAAATAACCTCAGGGCGTCTCAAGACAAAAGTCTTTGACCGGTGTGTGTGGCCAGTGATGAACTACGAAAGCGAGACGTGGTCCTTTACTGTGTCTCATAAGTAGTCTCAAGGTCACACAGCGAGCAATGGGGAGAGCGATGCTCGGTGTTTCCCTACGCAATAGAATCAGAAACCAGGAAATCTGTACGAAAACCAAAGTAACCGATATCACGGTAATATTATCTATACAGTATTGTGACTCCGCCCTGTCCTTGAAATAAATGCCTACGGCCGAGCGCTGCGTTAGCACGCGGTAGGGCCGCCCGCCTACAGTATTTTATGTAGTTTTGTTTTTAACGCGAGTGTAGGTAGATTACTCGTTTGTCTCTTTTATCATCCTAACCACCTATTTATATGTTATTCCAGATATTTTGAAAAAATCGAAATACCTAAATATTAGAAACAAATTACGTACTAGTAGACAGGTATATAAAAAATATTCTATAAAGGTAAGACACCCTTCCAATATTTAAGGTAATTTAAAAAATGATATCTCTGGGCGTGTTATTGAAGAGTTCAAGCAACCAAAATCAGCAATTGTGCTGTTGTACGATATTGATCGTCGTTTGTTCTTTCCATACTAAATTATGTAGGTATCTATATCTATACTAAATTATTCAAACAAAACGCACGTTTAAGCACGGCTAACTGCATAAAAAACAATTCACACCGTTCGGTCGTCGTTTCCGCGTGGCGGCGCATTCGCGACTGGGTGCCCGCCGAGAGTGCCTCGAACTCGAGTGGCGTAGGTATGACTCGCTTTCCGACCGTTTGTATGAAGATAGAATACTGTATGATATTATTACCGTGCCGATATCGCTCGAAGGATATCTTCGGGGTGGCTACGGACAGCAGTGAGCGTCGTACGGATATGATGACTATAATGTCCCTACAGTGAACAGTGATAGCTATTGTCAGTTGGTGAACCTCCTAAACCTATTCCAACATATTAACTCCCCCCCCCCCCCCCCCCTCCTCCACTTCTCGTTCCAGATTAACCATCTTTACCTTCCCGGCTTAAACTTACGCCACCAAAGTATTGTGTTATCACTGTGGTCATTGTAAGGTAGAGGTTACTTGGCTCCAATAAAAGCGGGAAAACCGCTCCGCTCTGCTCCTTAAATTCTAGGTTTTGGAGTAAGCCTCACCACAAATACAATACAAATGTATCAGCACCAAAACATGGATGATAAAAAAATACATAAATATGTATTTCTAACACGCACACCAATTGCTTGCTTCAAAGTAAGCACTGTAAGGCTTGTGTTATAGGATACCAGAGTAACAGATAAAATACATATACTGCTATCTACATCATATTTATAGATATACATATCAAAGACTTAGGTACAAATTCTCGTTTTCATCATACTAATCCTTGCCTCACAGGGATTCGAACCCGTGACCTCTGACTAGGCGTTACCTTGAAAACCAGCATACAAAACCCCGGCCACGGAGATCGTCATCAAATAATATTAATCATATTAACAAAAATAACACCAAGTTACTCACAGCAGGTAGTGTGGTGACAAGCTCCACATGCGCGTAGTCTCCGGCTGCGTGCGTAGGGCTCTGCCACCAGGTGGATGGGTCGCCGTCAACAGCGTGCAACGCGGGATGTCGCCGAGTAAGCGGGCCGTCGGCACCCTCGCACACATCGCACACCACGCCGCGTCTGCATTAGACAATCCCATTAATTCATTTCGTGGCCTATGATACCAGTATTTCATCATCAACCTATTATTGTCCCCACTGCTGGGGCACAGGCCTTCCCTATGGATGGAATAGGGAGATTGACCCAATGCGCGGGCCCAATGCGGATTGGCGGGTGCAAACGACTGCAGATACAGCCGGGACCAACGGCTTAACGTGACTCCCTAAGCACGGAGGAACTCAAGATAGAAGACCTCAAGTATTTATTATTCTCAGTATAGTAGGATAAGATAGATAAATTAATTAAATGCTTCAATGGCGACCTCGCACTTGGAAGTGCAGCGTCGGTAGACCCCTCACGAGGTGGACTGACGAAATCAAGCGTTTGGGGGGGGGGGGGGGGGGGCACTGGATGCGAAAAGCGCAAGACCGTGCATGAAAATTCTTTGAGGAGCCTTCTGTCCAGCAATGGACTTCCATCGGCTGATGATGATGATGATAACATGGAAGAAAATTTTGACTTTGGTATATGAACCTGAGATTGAGTTGTCTAGAAATAATTTTGTAAATAAGGTAAATTTGCACGGTAGGGGTTCTAAAACATGTTTTGTCAGTTCATCAGAGGAGAAGGAGCATCTATTAATTTGAGGGACCCCCAAAATTGTTGCCTTTCTCTAAGGGAAGTATTTTATGTTTTTATTTACATATCCGTCAGGAATAGTGCTCAGTAGGCTGGCAGCATTTCCAAGTTAGGTAGCAAGGCTAAACCTCGGTAATCAACTCGGTGAATCTCTTAGACAATTTCTTAAAGAAGGAACGAGCGCTTCGACCCCATGGTCCAATACTCTCAGCATTAAACGGCACAAATATGTAGTGCTCATTGAGAACTGAATATTTGCGCCGCTTGGAGCACTCGGCAAAGGTTACCGCCGCGCCTGCAGCTAGAGAAGTACTACCTGTATGGCACGGAGCAAGCGTATCTATGCAAGATGAAGAAGAAAAAAGAAGAAATCAAGAAAGAACTATTATTTTTTTAGTCCTAGTATTGGTGACGTACTGGTCCCGACACGTAACTCTAGCGCTGAACAAAACGCGGTGGGGACAGCTGCGCATGGGTACGACTGGAGAGCCAATCGGTGCAACGCACGTCCACCCGCGCACCTCATTTCCCTAACCTAACCTAACCTAACCTAACACATCTTAATTTTACTTCTGCACAATAACGGTCAGCGCTAGAGTTACGTGCCGCGGCTTATACATAGGCTAATAATGATGATATTATACGTACTTTCCAGGTGTATCCCTGCAGTACTCCTCCGCTCCATTGTCACCACACGTGGCGTTTGCCGTGATGGCGGCGTATGGTGCAACGTCGAGCGGAGCGGGTAACAGCTCGCCCGCCCGCGCGTCGCTCGTCACTGCGATCTCGCCCACTGTCGTACCGCTCAGCTGATCGAGGAGGGCTCGACCTGCGAACAACGGAAATTAAAATTAATAAAATCTGCAACTTCGTCAAATTAATGACGTTGTTGTTAAAAGGACTTTTTGCTAGATGTACTTAGGTAGGTAAGAATGGCTTTGTTACTTTTTTCTTCTTTTACGGAGACAACGGATACCGTTCTATCCTAATAGGTGTAGCCTCTCCCGTATCAATAACATGCTAAATTTCTGAACACGAAAGCGACAGAGGTCTTTCTGCCACTACCCCATTTGCCGACCTGATGATATTAAGTCGCCAAGGCAATATGTCTCAGTGATTAAAACTTTCGAAATGCATAAAATGAAAAAGGGCAAGGGTGAATCACTTATCTATCTCTTCTGAAGATCATTAAAAAATAAAAGTAAAAATACTTTTTTTTAAAGCAAGTTTTTATTTAAATGCGCTGAAAATTTTGTCCCTTAAAACTGTAACTATGAAGTTATAATTTTATTACACAATTTATATAATATAAAAGCTTGTCGCGAGATTAACCTGTGTAGGTAAACAAAATTTTAACGGATTGTTTTTTTTTATTTCTCATATTATAACTACCAGTACCTACCTACTTAAGTTTGGCGACAAGCTTTTATATTATATAAATTGTGTAATAAAGGTATAGGTTCATAATAAAAGTTTTAGGTGAAATTTTTATTTTATTCTTTTTAAATATAAGACATCTGTACCCTTAGTAGGAGTTTTACAATTACGAAAACTATGATAGTTTTCGTGATTGATTGATTGATTTTATTGTTTTCGTTTTAATACAAATAAACAGTATTTAAATTCTATCATTAAATCATTTGTGTCTTCTTAAATTTTAAGTATTGTATTTGGACACTTTTCACCAAAATTGACATAGAAACATCATTTACAATTACGAAAACTATGATAGTTTTCGTAAGATCATACTCGTACTAAGGGTACTGCTTCAAAATTGAGTTGCAAGATTCCACACGAACAGAAATACATACTTACATACATCGCAAGTTAAATAAAGGCTTTTAAAAAGATAGTGTATGGCCACATAGATATATAATGAGGCAAAATAAATACTTATTCGTCAGTAAAGAGCATAAATGTCCGTATGGGAGATTTTTCCGCCTCACAGATAACCACAGTAAAATGGTATTGACTACCTTTTCATGGTATTGTGCTATCTATCAGTAACTAAAGTTCCGGAAAAATCCACAGGTAGGCGATTTAGAGTTAGGATATGCAATAAAATAATTGACAGCTCGTCAGCTGAAAATAAATTAATATTTACAACACTCACACCAATTAGCCTAGCCCCAAAGTAAGCACTGTAAGGCTTGTGTTATGGAATACTAGGGTAACGGATAGAATATATACTGTACACATATAAGTATATCGATATAGAAATACATGTTAAACATCCATGACTAGAGTGCAAATGCTCGTATTCATCACACAAAGATCTGACCCCACCGGGATTCGAACCGGAACCTCTCGAGTCGGCGACACCATGAAACCTGGCGTACAAGCCACTCGACCACGGAGGTTGTCAATCTGCAATCACTTCGAAAACCTTGACTAAATTCTTATATACTTTTACCATCGTTCCAGCTAAGTGAACCATCCTCGTTTAAGTTTTTATTAACTACTTAAAATTTCGACACCATACAATACATATTATAATAAAAAGACAGTTACATCAGCGATATATCAATGGTCCGAACTCTCGGGCTGTAAAGGGCGTGTTAAACTCAGCCTTTAACCGTGCGAACATAACGCCATGCGCATGAGTTACCGCCTCTGGTTTAGGTTTGGTACACACATAGGTACATGACAATAGGCTAGTTGGCTCATGTCGAATTGTATTAAATAAATGTTTATTTCTTAAAGTATTTGGTCTAAGGAACCTAAATATATCGATTTCACTTTATAAAAGCAGAAGATTGCTGTAGAAATTTAATTTAAAAAAAAAATTTTTAGTCTATATTTTTTTTTTTTTTTTTGGTTCTGTTCTTTCCGTTCATTAAACGGAAAAGGCAAAGACGACAAAATGCGCCATACAGCCAAGACCAAAAGTTCTTTTCTTCAAGTCTTCATAGAGAATCATTCGAAATCCAAGTTTAAATATCTTCTATAGTACTCTTGATGTAATTATACAGCGACAAATAACATTGTGGGTTTTGAAGAAGTACAGGTAAGGAACGCGGGATATTCTCGGCTGAATTGTAGATTTCAAGCAAACTATTACTGAGAAATATTCGTTGAAGAGCAAAATGAGGGCATTCGAGGAACAAATGATGAAGTGACTGACTTGAGAATCTGCAGAACGAGCATGATGGGGAGGAGACCATGTTCATTCTGAATAAATGTTCGTTAAAGCGTCCATGTCCGAGTCGCAGTCTACATATTGTAGTGTAAAATTTTCGGTGTATAAAATTTCTCTGAGCAAACCACGGCTTTCTGATTGTGTTATTAATATTATGATACCAAACACCTTTAGTTTGTAAAGTTTCATGCCAATGATCTAACCATGTCTTCTTTATTTTGTCTTTTAGAAATTCTACACAATCAGAATCAGGAATCTTTATGTTTTTCACAGGGACATTTTCAGCCGTGTTAGTTATAATCTTTGCCAGTGTATCTACTTGTTCATTTCCGTAAACGCCTATATGTGATGGAGTCCAAAACAAAATGATGTCTTTTCCGTTTGTTGTTAGTTGACAATATTTTTCTCTGATCTCGTGTATAGTGTAATTGGATTTTGAAGAAAACGCTGGGTTTGATAAGGCTTGGAGTATACTCATGCTATCTGTTATTATGATCCATTTACTATGGTTAGATTTTGAAATATATTCTAAAGCTGCTAATATAGCCATTGCTTCCGCTGTATAAACGCTACTTTGACTTGGTAATTTCAAGCCATGGCCAATTTTTGTGTACAAATCATAAAACGCCATGGAAACATTTTTATTATTCTTCGATCCATCGGTGTACAACTGTCTATATTCAGCCCATACATTTAACTCGTTATAAACATCATATTTACAAGAAAGATCCCTATTTATTACTATATTTATTTCCTGAAATTTACTTTTATACACACCTTTATAACAAGGCAACCTATCACTAATATATACATTATTATCATCTATAACTCTCGAAATATTATTTACACCATTATGTAAAAAGGAATTGGTATTATATGCACTAAGTTTATTTCTAAGTAAACTATTTTCTATAGACATCACTTTTAATAAAAATTTACAATTGAGAAATTCAAAACGTATATGCAAAGGGGGCAAATTGCATTCTATTTGCATAGAATTTATTGGTGAGGTATTCATAGCACCTAAAATAATTCTTAGATTTTTATTTTGTATTTTTTCTAATCTATTTGTTAGTTTTTTGTCAGATGCAAAACAGAAAAAAGCATATTCGAAATGACTTCTGACTAAAGTTTTATACAACAGAAGCAAAATTTTAGGATCGGCGCCCCACTGGTAACCAACAAGGGATCTTAATACGTTGGTAGCCCTCATAGAACGGTCTATCAAGCAATCGACATAAGCTTTCCACGATAGGTTTTGTTGAAAAATAACCCCTAAAAATTTTGCTGATTTCAAAACGGGTAAAGTTTGACCGTTATAAAGTAATTTTAAGTTAGACACGTTTACAAATCTTTTCCTAAAAACAACCACATTACTTTTACTTATATTAACATCTAGGTTTAGGTACCTAAAATGGGAATACAATTGTGAAAGGGCATTGTTTAGTTTGGGTTCCAATGACGAAAGTTTAGAACCCTTTGCATAAATAACTAAGTCATCAACGAACTGCAAATTCGAAATTGTAAAATCTCGCCCGAGTATTTCATTTAATCTATGAATATACAATATATACAATGAAGGGCTTAGAATTCCACCTTGACAAACTCCTTTGTGGGAAAGTCGAGGGCCATGTAAATTATTATTGATTTTTACGTAAACTTGTCGACCATTAAGAAAGTTGAATAACCATTTAACCATCTTATATGGAATACCTAATCTAAAAAGTGTGGTTGATAGTACAGACAAATTCACGTTATTAAAGGCACCAACAATGTCAAGGAATATACACACCATTATATTGTTGTCATTGAGTGCATTTTGTATGTCAGTATGAAGACATCCTATACTTTCGCGGGCAGATCGGCCACGTCTGAATCCAAACTGGTTATTTGGGAGTAAATTATTACTTTCTATATAAAATTCTAGACGGTGTTTCAATAATTGCTCGAATATTTTACCCATACAAGAAGATAAAGCTATAGGACGATATGAGTCAGCACAAGCCTTGGATTTATTTGGTTTAATTACAGGAATCAAACAATCTATCTTCCAGTTATCAGGAATTAAACTATTTTCCCAAAGGCCGTTAAATATGGCTAAGAGTTTTTTGATACTATTGCAGTCTAACTTTTTTAACATTTTGTAGGATATAAGATCTAGTCCACAAGCTGTATCTTTTCTAGATTTTATTGCAGCAGATAATTCAGACAAAGTGAAAGGTGAAGTTAGGTAATCATTCGTACTATTAGTGATATCGCAGGAATTAGAGTTCAATCGCAGATCTGAGGGAAAAGGTGCAACTTCTACAAAATCAGGTGTGTATTTTCGTAAAAAGTCGTTTACCCAAGATGGAATTTCGTCTTTAATTGGAGGAATAAAGCTCCGGTTAAATTTACGCATAGTTTGCCAAATTTTAGATAGAGGTGATGATCTATTTATATCAGAACAGAATTCCTTCCAACTAGTGGTCCTTTCTTTTTTTATAATAATTTTTTTAAGTGCTTGCATTTTTTTAAAGTTGACATAATTTTCCTGCGATGAGTTGTTTTTAAATTTAATATAAGCTTCCTTACTATTTTGTACTGCTTTATTGCAATTTTCATTCCACCAAGGGACAGCAAAATGTCTCCTTTTACGAGAATGGGGATAAGGAGAAACAAAACGTTTATCCCTATCTCCATTCTTAAAAACATCTGGATTGTCACTGTCACTGTCAACGTGAATTCTATGATTTTGTTTATTGAATTTAGGAACTGATTTATGTAAAGCTAATGTTATTTTATTAGAAAAACTATTGTAAGAAAATAAAGGATCGCTAGAACAAACAGAAAGACTTTTTAATGTTTCGTTTGCTAATTGCGTGTAATGTTCCCAATTGACTAAGCGAAAGTTAACATGAGAAGGGAGTTTACGCATTTCAAATTTTTGTGGTGTTGACGTAAGGTTTGTGGTTGAAGCCGTTGTAGGGTTTATACTAATATGAATATGAGTTAACGTAGGTAAGTGGTAACTTCCTAGAGGATCATCATTAACAAACCAGTCACAGTTCAATGCCATAACAGGACTCACCATTGTGAGATCTAAACCATTTGGTCTCCAAGTGTCAGTGCCAACAGTAGTTGCTTGTGCATCATTTAATAAGATCAAGTCACAATTCTCTAAACTATCTAATATATCTCTGCCTCGAGCATCCACTGTGTGGCAGCCCCAAATGGTATGGTGAGCATTGAAGTCACCGGCAATATATACTGGCTTTAATTCATTAATGAGGTTAGTGAACTTACTTATGTTAAATCTAGGTGTGCTATTAATTGGACAATATATAGAGACAATAGTTAGTAGTTTATTGTTTATTTTAACTTGCACTGCTAGGTTTTGTATTGAATCATCAGAGTATGTAGATAATCTATTATAACATATTGTATTGCTAATGATGATGGCAACTCCATTGTGTTTGTTGCCACAATCATTACGTTCCACTGTATAGCCTTTAATTTTAAAATGTATATGTGGTTTTAACCATGTCTCGGATATGACAGCTATATTAATATAGTTGTCATAAATAAACTTTGTAAGCAAATGCCGATTGCATGAAAGACTCTGCGCATTCCATTGCATCAACCTTAATTGAGTGAATTTTGATTAGATTTGCTTTTGTTGCAAAGAGTTTCAGTTAATACTTCTAATATATTTTTTGAGGAAATTGCTGTGCTTTTAGTCTTATTTAAAGTTATTAATTTAATTATTGTTTCCATGAGTATTTCCATTGATAGTGAATCTGAATTTAACATAGTTAATAAGTTTTGGGGATCATTGTGTTTAACATTAGTGTGTGTGGGCTTAATTTCAGGAAAATTGTTATTGCTAAATAAACTTGCAAATGTAGGTGGCTGATGTTTATCTCTGTTTTCTTTAATTTTCTTTTGTTTAACTGGGCATTGTGAGGAAATACTAATATGATTTCCATTACAGTGGGCACAAATGGCCTTTTCTTTAGGTACTGTACACTCTTTAAAGTTGTGATTATTGTTACAGATGGAACACTTTTCTGCATTTTTGCAAAACTTTGAAATGTGACCATACCTCAAACACCTGTAGCATTGTTTCACTGGTGGTATATATGTTGTGATACTATGCCTCCATCCATCCAAATCGACGAAGTCTGGCAGATGAGAAGCAGCGAAAGTGATTGCAACTGTCTGTGTTGGCTGAAGGGAAAAACCAGAACCATCATTATACACCTTTTTAAAGAAACGTCTTACACTTACAATTTTTTTGAAGCTTGAGAGTAATGTAAAAATTTTCTTATTGCTATATTTAGTTGAGACGTTTCTTATTATTCCAGTGATTTCTGCTGCTGATGCTGGAATGATTGCTCTTAAATTATTGTCATTTAGAAAAGTTTTATTATTTAATAAAGCGTTGGCCAAATTTGGTTTTTCAAAATATACTCCAATTTTGTATTTATTAATTGAACGTAGATACTTTACTCCCTTTATATATCGTCTAAGGCAGTTTGACAGTGAAAGTAGATCCCTTGTTCCTATGGGTCTCTGAGTATCTGCCGACTCTACAAAGACCACATATTCTGAGTTCATTGAATCCTCCTGGTATTGGCGTGTATAGTCTGTGACGTAATATGGGACGCGAAGGCTCTCCTCCCCATCTTCATCAGAATCCGAAGAGGTAGAGTCCACCTGGAGTCCATCAGGGTCATCTTTATCTGGTTCAGTTTTCTTCCGCTTCTTGCCCACTTTGTTCCTCCCCATATTAGATTACCTGTGTATTATTAAATAATAATAACGAATTTGCTTCTTTTGATTTGACTTCAACCTTAAAAACAATTAAATATGATAAAATTTAAATTTTCCGCCTTTACAGTTCGAAGGTTCCCGCCTTTTTTCAGTCTATATTTTTAAACACTAAAAGCGCTGTTCGCCACATCCGCCATGATTGTGACGTCTCTTATGGTAAAGAATTAAATGTCATTCGCGTGTTACTGTGGGTGGATTCTTTCGTCTGACTTAATTTATCTTAAAACACTTTTAACTTTAGAAAAGTTTCCGTTTACTGTTTTTTTTGGAAATAACTAATTATGGATGCCGGCTTTGTGAAAACAGAAAGCACAAATCTGCTAAGAATTGACGCATTGATGGTTGGTGTATTTATTGCACTAAACCCCGATTTCTGCTTTGCGGAGCAGAGAAACGACAAGGCATCTATGTAAGTACAGTGTATTTAGTATTACAATGTAGTAATAAACATAAAACTGATACAACATATGAATAAGTGTAATAAAGTTGCGTAAGAAATTAACCTTTCGGCACTTTAATCCACAACTTTCCTGGAGTCTTCAAGGATGTGTTTTTATATTCTCGTAAAATACAATAATGATAATTACTTTATTTTTCGTGGTATTTATTAGAAGTCATGTTTTTTTTATTATAAAGTCAGTTACGTTAGTTTTTACGTACTTACGAGTTTTTGTTTACTGCAGTTAACGTCATAGCATAGATAATCTATAGACTAAAATGGCCGACAGCGTTTTTGTATGTCCATGAAAAATCTACTTTAAAATTAAAGATTTGTAGCTTTTTAGGTCTCAAAAAAATACAATACATTTTTGAAGTTATATTTCTTTAGGCGCTTTATGAAAAAATGATGAGAGTGAAATTTTTAGATGCGCGCGCATAACTGTAACCCAAAAGTAACAGCATGAAGTTGGCCGCGGGCGCGTTATGAAAAAATCATGTGAGTGAAATTTCGAGATGCGCGCGCATCACTGTAACACAATAGTAACACCATGAAGTTGACCGCGGGCGCGTTATGAATATTAGTGTCTAATAATGGTGGATTATTAACCACTTAGTGGTTAATAATCCACCATTATTAGACATCTGTTCGAAAGGTACTTTGAACAATCTACGGAGCTCCATAAGATGATCGCGTTGTCAAAAACAATGTTGGCACGCTCGTCGCCTCTGATCACTGTTTTCATATTTATAATATTTATCCACATGTTTCTAGTTTCTATATAGATACAACGTGTTTTAGTTACTTACAAGTGCTAATTACATATGCACTAATAACTTAAATTCAGTAGTGATTTTAATTGAATATTTTGAATATTTATTTAATTTTTCAAATTAAAACTGAACTTAATTGACTGTGTTAACTATCCTTTTCCAGTCCTTTTATTATTTTATTGTAATTATTAATTATTTGCATGCAATTAAAAAATATTTTTAATGATGCTAAAGAAGTATAACTTCTCACGCGCTTACATAAGTTACACGCATCCATTTTTTTTTCGGTCTAATAGAACATTTATTAACCATTTAAAACTTTTTTCCAAAAAGGATCAACTAGCCTATTATTACGATTTTATTCAGACAGTTACTAGGGGCTGTTCAAGTATTACGTAAGCACTATAGGGGGGCAGGGGGGTCTTTGACCCTATTCGGGCGGTCAAGGGACCACCCGGGTAGGGTCATGAGACGGGCGCAGACAGGGTACGTCGCCGTCCTCTCCTACCCGACCTACTAACGACCTAAGGACTTTTCGTCGAGCCCATCACCAAGTTAACTTAAATAATATTATTTCTGAGTTTCTTGCCAGTTCTTCGCAGTACGAGATCTCCCGCCGTAGATATACGAACCGTCGTTGGCGCAGTTTCTAAATATTCATATATTGCTTATAACAGCCTAAACTCGATAAATGATTTTGATTACTGATTATTGATTATTTCAGTCAATATACCACGGGTTTGTCACACGGAGGGAAAGCATATTAAATTTTGAAGATATGATATTTTACTGAAAGAAGACATCATTTTATTTTTAATAATAACTAAAACTACATTCACCCTTGGGACGCCCTGTATATTCGTGTTGATAGCAATGACCTTTTAATAAATATGTAGTATAAAATACAGTGGATAGAAAGGTTACAAACCTTTCTAAAGATATAGCTTTATTGTGAAAACAAATGAATAACCTTTCTAGCAGCTTTAATCGCCGTGTGTACCCACAGCCTTACTTGAGTGGCCCGGTATCAGTGTTGTGGCATCTGGCGCTTAACAGTTTTCTCTGATAGCTTTATTAATTCGTGCGCACGTCTCATACTGTAGCTTGGGTCAGACTTACTTGCGCGCCGCGACTCATTATTGTGGTAGTGTTTTATTACGCATATACATATAACAAAATTAACAGCGAACTCTTTTCCATAGCAAAGGTCTTGGGTTAAATTGCCAGTCAGATTGTTGTAAAAGTGTTCCGTGGAGTGACCATTATCCAAGACTTAGAAGAAGAGGAGTTCGATGGCGCAGGCGGTTAGCGCGTTCGGCTGCGATGGTTGAAGTTAAGGAACTTTCGCAGTGGTCGGTCATTGGATGGGTGACCAAAAAAAACATTTATCTCGAGTTCCTCCGTGCTTCGGAAGGCACGTTCAGCCGTTGGTCCCGGCTGCATTTGCAGTCGTTAGCACCCGCCAATCCGCACTGGGCCCGCGTGGTGGGTCATGGCCCAATCTCCCTATTCTATCCATAGGAAGGCTTGTGCCCCAGCAGTGGGGGCATTAATAGGCTGATGATGATGATGATCCAAGACTTAGAACCTGCCCGCATTGTGATATTTCTCACAATTCTGTAAAATATTGAGTATTATATGTCATGCGTGTCATGAAAATCTGGGATTTGATGCAAATGAATGGAACGTAATGCGATACGGATTCTCTGTTATAGTTCATCGTAGGCGTTTGCCTCAGCCGGGAACGCATTGAACTGGCAAAACTCGTATGAAATTTAATCGCAATACATAATAGCTGTAATTCTGTCCAAGGAATATACAGTGTCTCGAAAACATTATTATGAGATCTCGAAAACAAAATGCTGGTGAACAATCAATGTATAATTTCACATTATGTAATAAAGGTGACTTCATGAATCATCTCTGAAGTCATTTTTCAACTTGATGACTCTGTAAATGATAAAACAGGAAGAAAACAACAGCCCTTGCTGAGTTTCTTGCCGGTTCTTCTCAGTACAAGGTCTCCCGCCGTAGATTTACGAACCGATGGTGTAGCTTCTAGACATTAATATGTGCTTGTAACAGCCTGAACTCAATAAATGATTTTGATTATAATTGATTATGTAAGAAAAAACTATGATGAATTTGCAAAAAAAAGTCAAACCCATAACTTTAACACGAGATTTAAGAACAAGCTTGCCGTTCTATGTTTCAGACTCCAAAAATCAAGAGGTTCATTTCTGGGTTGTAGTATTGCATTGTTTAACAAAGTTCCCCAAGATCTGATTGAGCTTCCACTGACTAAATTTAAATCTCAGATCAAAAATACTCTTATGAATAAGGGCTATTATAAAGTTGATGATTATCTAAATGATCGTAATGCATGGACATAGTGTTTCTTATAATTTGATATTAAATGGGTATTAGTCATTTTTCATAACAGTACATATTGTACCTATCTAATGCTGCTTCCTATATACTACATATAATGTTAACTATAAAATTAATTGTAACTATATATTTATATTCTAGCTGATGTAATGGAAAGTGACTTCAGACGTATTTCTGAAGTAATTTTTCAACTTGACGACACTGTATATAACAATACAGGGAGAAAAAAAACAGCCCTTGCTGAGTTTCTTGCCGGTTCTCCTCAGTACAAGGTCTCCCGCCGTAGATTTACGAACCGATGGCGTAGCTTCTTGACCTTCACAAGTGCTTGTAACAGCCTAGACTGAATAAATGACATTTCATTTCATTTCATTTCATTATGTTTTTAATATTATGTAATTTATGAAATCGAATATCTTCAGGTGAATTAAAAATTCTGATTTCAATTACACTGACTTATTGTTAATAATTCAATCTTAACTTTATGTGTACAAAATTCAATAAATATAGTCCCAAATATGTTAAGTAATCCATAACTTACGTGTAAATACGTAGCTAGCTAGCTATACTAGCTTTAAACATGTTTTCCATTATAAAGTTTAGATTGTTTCTTGTTGGCTCTTTTTTCTTCAATAGTTTTCCTTGAGCAAGTTGCTGTTCATTTAATAAATACAATTGTCTATTAAAAAGAATATTTAAGGACTACTTCTTTGGCTTTTTGCAGCAGGAACCAAATAAGAAAATTAGCATTAATTAAAAGGAAATATAACTAGAAAAAAATATATTTCCTTTTAATTAATGGTATTTTTCTTATCCGTGTCGAAATTCATCTAGCCATTCTTAAGCTGCAAGGCAGCGCCATTTCTTCGCGTTGTAGGTAGGTAACCCACAATCCCAAATTTCGACGCGGCCGTCAGGGCCGCGGTAGCATAATTGGTCAGTGCATTCGCCCGGATTGCGAAGACTGCGGGTTCGAGTCCCGCCTGCTGCCTGGTCCGCGTGGAATTTTTTCTAGTTATATATTCTTTAGATGTAAACATCAAGCAGTTACATGCTTAAAAAATTAAAAATTATAATTTTTAATTTATTTGGACGCTTTGTAATCCTATCGTTATATAGGTACGCCTGTCTTCTTGCATCAACATTATTGTGCCTTACCATCATCAACGAAACAGTTATATTATAAACTTTATGCAAATATGCTGTAACTGGTAAACGGTATATAAGTTTTACTAGCGGCCACCCGCGACTTCAGACGCGAGGAGTTAGTTAGAAATAAAGGTTCACTGTACCCTTAGTACGAGTTTTACAATTACGAAAACTATGATAGTTTTCGTGAGGTCGAACTCGTAGTAAGGGTACTGATTTTATTGTTTTCGTTCCAATAAAAATAAACAGTGTTTAAGTTCTATCATTAAATCATTTGTGTCTTCTTAACTTATAAGTAGGTAAGGTTACTTTTCACCAAAATGGACATAGAGACATAATTTACAATTACGAAAACTATGATAGTTTTCGTGAGCTCAAACTCGTACTAAGGGTACAGGTCGTTCCCCGTAGGTAATAGCGTTATAATATGTAGCCTATAAGTTGACCCCACTTCTTAATAATATTCGTGCCAAATTTGAAGTAAATCCATGCAGTACTTTTTGAGTTTATCCCGGACATACATACAGACAAACAGACAAAAATTCTAAAAACTATAGTTTTGGCTTCGGTATCGAATGTAGATCACACCTAGGGTTGCAACGATATATCGGAATATCGATAATATCGAGATCAAAATATGGATATTTATATCGATATTTAAAATTCACTGATATCGATAATATCGATATCGGAAATTCCAAAATATCGATATTTCGTAGACTAAATTTAAACACAATAATATCAATTAATTTACCTGATATGACTATCTAAATTGAATAATATCGAAATAACTATTGCTTTGAAATCTCAAAGCTTATAGATGTATTAAAAAAATCTTGAACCCCAAGAAATATACTAAACAGGTGTGGATTCTGGCATGATTCTCTAAACCTAAAATTAAATTTGACAACAGTGTAAGTATTCTTTAAAAATAATTATTCTTTTAAAATAATATTCAATGTACAGTTTTGACATTCCTACCATTTTATTATATGTATAGATAAATTTCATCAAGTAATAAGACTCACGACGAATTATGTTGCTCGAAATGTTTCTTGTTAAACACTTATTACGGTAATAGTTAAATTCCTTTCTAAATTGCTTAGTTTGTGGAAAATTATGTTAGCTCGGATGTAATATTCTGGTACGTAAGAAGATTGTTTAATTTCTAAACTTACAATTTGAACAAGTTGTTGGGTTGTAGTTTAATAATATTCAAATACAAATAACTTAAAATTGAGAAATCATGCTAATATGTTAATGCGACAGTGTGTCTGTCAGTCTGTTACCTCTTCAGGCCTAAATCGCGGGACTGATTTAGATGAAATTTAGTATATAGATAGTTTGAATCCGAGGAGGGACATAGGAGAGTTTTGCCCCATAAAACAACCGTCATGCTGGTGAATAATTTTTCGTCGCGTCCACCCTCTAGTGACTATGATAAACTTGAGTTTCGTGCATCGCATAGGATATATTTGGAGTCTTAACAAACACTAGTAGGCAACTAAAACGGTAAAATATTTATCAAAAATTATTGAGTAAATAGCTCTCCAATTCTAATTGTATTTGTTGTAACCACAGACCATTAAAAGAACAAGCCGTCTGAACCAACCACAGATTACTTCTGTAATCATAAACATTTTTCTGCCACAGATATTGTGATATTGTGATGTGTTCTGACGTGTGACTGTTTTTTGGTTATTTTGAGTGTATATAAGTGATTGATAGCTGTAAAACTTCCTAAAATAAAATAAATAAATACTTATCATAAATTGAAATAGTCACCTACTGCCTTCAATGTCTGAGAATCTGCACTAATGCGCCTTTTAAACATAAAAACACATAGTACACATGCACATTAAGCCTAAAAAAATGCCTCTACGGGTATGCCGACAGAAGTGCAAAGCTCAAAAAAACTTCCACAGATATTGTGATATTGTGATGTGTTCTGACCGTTCTTTTCTATTTGTATTTTTTTTCCTCAATGGCTTCTCACGGCTTGTGCATTTAGCCAATGTCAAGTGTTAAAAATGTTTACAAATTCTATAGCACTCGTGGTCAAAGTATTATATCAAGTCAAAGTAAGTGGCAGTCAAGTCAATCCCCCTTTCCCTGTGTTTCAGTAAATGTGTGGGGTTTTACTGGAACCTCCCCGTGGACTTCTTGAGGGAACTTCGAAAGACAGTTTCCGCTGTTTTG
This sequence comes from Chilo suppressalis, assembly GCA_902850365.2. Taxonomy (NCBI): domain Eukaryota; kingdom Metazoa; phylum Arthropoda; class Insecta; order Lepidoptera; family Crambidae; genus Chilo; species Chilo suppressalis. The sequence goes on along the minus strand of OU963896.1, from coordinate 2,724,994 downwards.
TTTCACTTGCCAACACTTGTGCATGTTCCCGAACACTTAGTGGTTAATAATCCACCATTATTAGACACTAATATCTGCCACAACACAATTTTTAACAACAAAACAAAACTGCTATAGTGACGCTTCCCGATCCCGCCAAAAAGTCCCTATTTGTATATAAGAGGTAATTAATTTGTATTTTTTTTAATAATATTTTCTGTGATGTCGCTGCTCTGTGTATGGCAGAATACCAGTACAGCAGTTATTTTACCTGTTGTGAATGCTGAGCCATATCCAGTGTTGGCATCACATAAAATCTTAGATTAAAACAAAAAGGGTAGATACGGTACGCTCATACTAGCATCAAATAAAATATGATCCGACTCAACTACATAAGCAACTCTCGCCACGCACACGTCTGTATATAAACATCAATCGAGCGAGCGAGACAGAACTATACGCTTCAACGCAGTGTATTGTTGTCCTTTTCTTGCTTACAAAATGGCGATTACGTAAATAATATTGACGACAAACCGTGATTTTTGAGAAAAAAAAAATTCACAGTTTTACGAATGAAAAGCAATGCTGAACTATTTTTGTTCTTTATAAAAGCATCGAAGGCATTTTTTATCTTCATTAACACTTCAGCTCTACACCGAAGCGAAACGAGGGCGGGCCGCTAGTATTTTATAAAACTATAAACTAAAGGAAAAGTTTTAATGAAATTAAACATGCTCCAGGCGAATTAAAGTTGTTTTTTTTCTCGTATTTTGTATGTTTATTATTGACAGTTAATTTGTAACAGTGACAGTATCAAAAATATATTTTATAAAACCATAAACTAAAGGAAAAGTTTTAATGAAATTAAACAGTATGTTACGTGCTGTCAACAATAAAAACAGTTTTCTTTCTTCCTTTCAAATCTCATTTTAATTTAGCTGTTTAAATATTTTAGTCAACATAATAAACATTACTAAGGCTATATTTTTATTTATTTTTAAGCATTTAACTGCTAGATGTTTAAATCTAAAGAAAAGTTTACTAGAGAAACGGCTAGCTACCACGGCCCTCATGGCCGCGTGACATTGCGGGTTACCTATAATGAAGACTATAATGAAGGCTAGAAGAATTTCGACGCGGCCATCAGGGCCGCGGTAGCATAATTGGTCAGTGCATTCGCCCGGATTGCGAAGGGTGCGGGTTCGAATCCCGTCTGCTGCCTGGTCCGCGTGAAATTTTTTCTAGTTATATTTTCTTTAGATTACTAAGGCTTTTACGATGAAATGGTGTCACACCAAGCATGTCTTATTATTAGCTTTATACTTACATAATTATAAGTTACATTACCTGTTCTAAGAAACGAGACATCCCTGAGAAAATGCCACCTACAGAGCCAATTAACACAATTACACGTATTTCCTTGTTTAAAATCGTTCTCCGGAACGTGATTGCCCAATACACAAGAGTAGTGGTTATGAAAACACACACATAAAGTAATATTTGTGGGAATTTTAAATAAATAAATAAATATTTCCAACACTCACACCCATTAGCCTAGCCCCAAAATAAGCACTGTAAGGCTTGTGTTATGGGATACTAGGGTAACGGGTAGAATAAATACATATACAGTACATATATAAGTATATTTATATAGAAATACATATTAAACATCCATGACTGGAGTACAAATGCTCGTATTCATTACACAAACATCTGCCCCCACCGGGATTCAAACCCGAGACCTCTCGAGTCGGTGACACCATGAAACCCGGCGTACAAACCACTCGACCACGGAGGTCGTCAAATAATGTAGGAAGTTGACATCAACACATGTTTTAAATTTTTGATGTCATCTTTCAATTGACGACACTGTATGAAACAAAACAGGGAGAAAAAAATAGCCCTTGCTGAGTTTCTTGCTGGTTCTTCTCGGTACAAGGTCTCCCGCCGTAGATTTATGAACCGATGGCGTAGCGTCTGAATTTCACAAGAGCTTGTAACAGCCTAGACTGAATAAATGAGTTTGAGTTTAATATCAAGCTAAAGCCCTGTCTCCAGCGCGTAATTTGCTCAACACAATCAACAAAGAGGAGCTCGATGGCACGGGTGGTTAGCGCGTTCGGCTGCGATCGTTGAAGTTCAGCAACTTTCGCAGTGGTCGGTCATTGGATGGGTGACCAAAAATCTTCTATCTCGAGTTCCTTCGTGCTTCGGAAGACTCGTTAAGCCGTTGGCCCCGGTTGCATCTACAGTCGGGTTGGTCATGGCCCAAGCTCCCTATTCCAACCATAGGGAAGAGCTGTGCCCCAGCAGTGGGACATTAATAGGCCGACGATGATAAATCAACAAAAACATATCAACATTCAACAAAATCGTCTACACAAAACATTGTTTCACTACACATATTTGTTTGCATCAAAAAGGTTTTTACTTTTCGAGCCCGATGGAAAACACGTACACCGATGCGCCCGCGCATGGCAGGGTATTGTTTCATCGGCCATTTTTTTGATAACTCGCTAGCGGGGGCTCCGACCCAAACACCTACGCACCGAGTCAAATTAAAACAAAAGGGAAGATACGGCACTCGCAGCTCAAAAGTGATCCGCTAAAATTGTGGTACATGACCACAATTAGCTTTAGTCACAATTGGACATTCAAACACGCTGCATGTGCACTCAGTATAACAATATTGCGTATATTCTGTGTTATAAAGATAAAACAATGCCTTCGATTCTTTCATAAAGAACACAAATAGTTCAAAATCAAATGCCTCGGCAACGCTTTAAAACTGTAAAATCATTTTTATGTGAAAACTTCTTTAGTATCGTTGTGATTTGAGATTCGATGGAAGTAGAGTATTTATCATAAGATACGTTACCGTAATTTTATCATGTACTATAAGAGAAAGATGTCTGACCGGTAACTGGCTTGGGGTCGAGACTAAATCATCGGTGGTTCGATCTTGAGCTCAGTTATATGTATTTGTTATTTTTTTCTCTTATTAAGCTATTATTTATTTTTCGGGACAATTTAAGTATAGCATATTTAAATTTGGAGCTCGATGGCGCATTTGGTTAGCGCGTTCTGCTGCGGACGTTGAAGTTTCCCAGTGGTCGGTCATTGGATGGGTGACCAAAAATTTATTATCTCGAGCTCCTCCGTGCTTCGTAAGGCACGTTAAGCCGTTGGTCCCGGTTGCATCTGCAGTCGTTAGCACCCACCAATCCGCACTGGGCCCCCGTGGTGGATCATGGCCCAATCTCCCTATTCCATCCATAGGGAAGGCCTGTGCCCCAGCAGTGGGGACATTAATAGGCTGATGATGATGATGGTGATATTTAAATTTGTCCAGTATTTTACAATACCTGAATAATTAAGTATTAAACGTTTGGTTGGCCTAAGTTGTTTATTAATACAGGCTTGGTTTTTATCAACGATCCTTACCGTTCCAATATTTGCAATTTTATTACAGTATTTTTTTATAAATAAGTAGGTATTTAGAAAACATCTAAGATAAGAAAAACATAAGAAAAGAAATAAAATAAAAATAGCTGATAACAAATAAATATAGCAGGCAAATAAAGCTGACTTTTACGTGTATACATCTTTGTAGGTTTTTAATTGTAACTCAATAAGTATTTATGACTACTGAACTGACCCTTATGTGAAAAAAATATTTAATTAATTTAATTACTTTTATCACATAAATTAAACAGCAGTAACTTTGTAATTTGTAGGTATGATGGCATGAATAAATAATTATTATATTATACTTATCGTAAATTGAAATAGTCACTCTACTGCATTAATTTTCTGAGAATCTGCACTTATGCGCCTTTTAGACCTAAAAACACGTAGGTGAACATACACATTAAGCCTAAAAAATGGCTGTGGTACTTCGGGTATGCTGAGAGAAGTGCACAACTCAAAAAACAAACACGCTACTCTGCGAAAGTTGCTTAACTTCAACGATCGTAGCCGAACTAAATTATATTCCTGTCGGGTTGGAACTCAAAACCTCTTGCACTAGAAGGAGCGTTTGTTGTATCAGACCAAGCCACTTCTATAAATATTGGACAAAATTTGAGGAGCTCGATGGCGCAAGTGGCGATCGTTGAATTTAAGCAACTTTCGCAGTGGTCGGTCATTGGATGGGTGACCAAAAATCTTCTATCTCGAAGAAGCTTCGCTTCGTTAAGCCGTTGGTCCCGGCTGCATCTGCAGTCGTTAGCACCCGCCAATCCGCATTGGGCCAGCGTGGTGGGTCATGGCCCTATCTCCCTATTCCATACATAGGGAAGGCCTGTGCCCCAGCTGTGGGGACATTAATAGGCTGATGATGATGGACAAAATTTAAATACACATATTTATATACACAGAGGTGTCGATCACGCGACCACAATCACGGGATCGCGATCTAGTTGTTTTTTCCCATCTCAAAAAATTCCCAACGCGGATGTATTTTAGTACCATTTCAGCCCACAGTAGCACGTCCTGTGATTGACATCAATCTGATGCGCCGGTACGTGATGAATTGGTGATTTAAACACCTTTATGGGGGAAACAATCAGCGAGCAACTCGATTACAAATGAGTTACGGGTGTTAATTATTTGCATATAATTAGGTCCTCACCACAGAAGACAGAAAGAGGTTAGAAGTGGCTTGTGGGCGAGGAAGGTATGTGAACATCAATGAGTCTTTCATAACTTGACCAAAACTTGGTTCAACAGTTATGTGTGAACATCAATGAGTGTTTCATAACTTGTCCAAAACTTGGTTCAACAGTTATGTGTGAACATCAATGAGTGTTTCATAACTTGACCAAAACTTGGTTCAACAGTTATGTGTGAACATCAATGAGTGTTTCATAACTTGACCATAACTTGGTTCTGATTGCGTCGTTGCTCTCGATGTGAGCGTTGACTGGTTCGATTGTTTGATGTTGCGTCGTTTGATTGGCTGTTATCTATTAGGTGGAAGTGTAGTGGGGGCGAACTGGCGACATCGGTTTCTAAACAAACGGTCTACGATCACACTTCTCGTCTTTCTGTGTTCTGTGGTCTTCGCAAACAATAAGTTTCATTCAAGTACTTTTATCAACCCTATCTTAGTCTACTACTCACTCACTCCAATTTCACACGACTAAGATCGATCTTGGGCTACTTGTATCAAACTACTACCAGCCACCTTCCGCAAATCGTCATTGCACCGTGCCTGAGGACGTCCTACACTACGTTTTCCTAGACGCGGTCTCCACTACAGAACTTGTCTACCCCGACGGTTATCGGTTCTCCGATGGGCCATATCGATAACTCTGGTTCTCTGTCGGATCACCTCATTTCTGAGGCTATCCTTGGTTTTCGCACATGACTGGGTTAAAGTTGTAACCATTTACCTCGGGTCAATGCTTCTTTGACACATCATTAGTATCTAAAGAAAAGTTTACTAGAAAAAAAACACGCGGACTAGGCAGCGGACGGGACTCGAACCCGCACCCTTCGCAATCCGGGCGAATGCACTGACCATTATGCTACCACGGCCCTATTCGCCGCGTCGCAATTTTCCTAGCCTTAAGCTGCAAGGCAGCGCCATCTCTTCGCATTGTAGGTAACCCACAATGACAATTGAATACTTTTTCAAGTATTAAACATTTGAAAGAAGAAATAGAAAATTTTAGTTATGTTTTTATTTATTTTTAAGCATTTGACTGCTAGATGTTTAAATCTAAAGATTTCTAGTAAACTTTTCTTTAGATTAGCTTTTCTAGCAGTTAAATGCTTAAAAATAAATAAAAACACATTATTAGTACTTTTTATTTTTTCGAGTTACCGTTACTTCTGCGATGTTATAAATACTACATATAATTATCACAGAGTAACTCCGTCAGAATCCTTAACTCGCAAAAAGGTTCACGGCTGCAATCCTACTAGTAACGTAAATTACTGTAACAAATACGTTATCTCATTCAAACGTCAAAAGATCTCCCTCGAAGGTGAAATTTTCACCTACTGTCAGTATAACATTCAATCGATCGATCGATCACGGCTAGCCGTGACGCGTTAATGAGAGATAGTCCACATCATCCACATCAAGTTCACACAGATACCGAAGTGACATGGTAATGAGAAAATTACTAGCATGCGTAGAAATAAGTGATGTTCAAATGTCGATATTTTATTCATAAGTGTAAATTCATCATATAGAAGCATCTCATTACCATTCGTATGATTTGCTATCAATTTATACGCGTTATCATATTAATATTATAAAGGTGAAAGTTTGTGAGTGTGTATGTTTGTTACTTCTTCACGTCTAAACGGCCGGAGCGATTTTAATAAAATAGTTGGTTTATAAATCATAACTGTAATTGCTATTTCTTCTTTCAAATGTTTAATACTTGAAAAAGTATTCATTTGACATTGTGGGTTACCTACAATGCGAAGAGATGGCGCTGCCTTGCAGCTTAAGGCTAGGAAAATTTCGACGCGGCTAATAGGGCCGTGATAGCATAATGGTCAGTGCATTCGCCCGGATTGCGAAGGATGCGGGTTTGAGTCCCGTCCGCTGCCTGGTCCGCGTGGATTTTTTTCTAGTAAACTTTTTTTTTTCTAGTAAACTTTTCTTTAGATTTAATGGATAGCTTGTTAGAAGCATTATATAATATTTAGAGATTGGATTTTTTTTTTGAAGTGAAAACTTCTTTAGTATCGTTGTGACTTGAGATTCAATGAGACAGAAGTAGACGTCGTCACGTATTTGACACAAGGTAGGTATCCGTAATTTTATCATTTACTATAAGAGAGTCCTTCCCCCTCTAAAAGCTAAACTATTGGCTTGAAAAACCTGGAGAAATTCATAATAATAGAGTGCTTTTCATGAACTTTAAAGAAAAATTGTAACGGTTAAAATAGATTTGTAAGTTAAAGAGTAATAGTCGATATATGTATCAGAATCTGACCTAATTAAATTCCTAAGAAGAAAACATTAAAAGTTCCAAAATATATAGTGGTGATGACGAGCAACTACGAAACCCTACACTGCGACATGCAGTTGGCCGGATTTTTAAGATTAGAGGCCTACATTCACATTTAAGTGTTTTGATATTTCACACTCCAGTTCCTAATAAATCCATATTTATCCATAGAACTAAGCATGCATAAAATGTCTCTACTTATAACAAGAACAATCGATATATTGGAAGACTAACGGCCCGCTCTCGCTTCGCTTCGGTGTAGAGCTGAAGTGTAGAGTACAGTTTTTGTTCTCAGGCTTGTATTATACACAATGACATTCATCTCGGATTCTTCTTATACCTGCATGCAAAGTCTCAGCCCGATCGGTTTAAAATTGACAAAGTTTCATACAAACTTTCATTCCCTATTTTATCCCCTTTGGGGTAGAATTGATCAAAATCCTTTCTTAGCGGATGCCTACGTCATAACATCTACTTGCATGCCAAATTTCAGCCCAATCCGTCCAGTGGTTTGGGCTGTGCGTTGATAGATCACTATTTTAGTCAGTCACCTTTGAGTTTTATATATATAGATAGATCAGTAACGTGTTGTTGCCTCAATAGTACTACATTAAAATTTACTTTATTTATTTCATTTATTTGGGATGTAGTTATAATTGGCATCATGTAAAATTTTCTCAAACTTTCATTCCATCGATAACTTTCTTTGCGCCAAAAATAAAGCAGAAGGAACAAAATTATCGATATCTAGTTATTGCGATTGAATATTCACAACACTAAATCTGGCTACAGGACTATCGCTGTATCGTTATAAGGATGGTAATGATAAAGCGGTGGTTTAACAACCATTAAGCTATCAATTGAATTTAACACTTTAATAGTGTTCATTGGTGGTCCGCTCCCGTTGCGTCGTGTGTTCACGTTGACAGGGCAGCTTTAAATGCAAAGCTCGCCAGACACTCTGACAGGTGGTCTACAAGATATAAATACGGGTGAAAAATTATACAAATTACCGGAGCAAATTATAAAAGCATCTGCACTAGGGTTATCAAATATGAAACGCAATTAAAACCCTTTTTTAGTCTTGTACCCGGCTTTGCTTGGAGACTATTACCACTAGAGAACTGTAATTTTGTGGAGATATGTATATCCATTACGATGACAAAATGTGCAGAATAAAATTTTGGAAAAAAAACGTTTTTTTTTAGTTTAGCTCCCCTACATGTAAACTGGGGTTGTTTTTCTTACATCATCTACCCCATCGTGAGGGTAACTTTAAGCAGATCCTTCAAAATAAAGTACTTAGAGTTTACTAGGACTATATTTTGATTTTGAAAATCCGTTTGCGAAAAATGGAATTTTAAAATGCTAATTTTTCGCCCCTCCGGGGGGCGAAGAAGGGGGGCTTCTTAAAGATAAACAAATGACTTGAAAAATCTGGAAAAAATCATGACGTAATAGGGAGGGGGGGTACCCTCTGCCTTATAATAAACCTAAGAGTGCTCCCTCGTTTACCGGAATGGGTCTCGTTCCAATGTGAAGTGTCACATTAACCCCAGCAGAGAAAAAAATCTTACTAAAAACAGAAACTTATTTTAGGTTTCAAAATTAATTTCAAAGCCATTGATTTCTGGGTATGTTATATGACAAACTTGACACTAAATCTAGAAGCGAGCCACGGTTTTGCACTGGTGAAATATTATACTATAACGCAATAATATACTTATATGATTAAACTTCCTAGTTATAATGCAGAAAGCTATAAAGCTTTCAACATTTTTCCTGGTGAAAGAGTGTTCATAATCGGTTAAGAAGCTCCAGGAATTATACAAACAACAAATTAAGTTAAGTAATTCGTTTTGCAAAATCAAAAATACTTATAAGCGATTTGATCTAGCAGTTTAAAACAAAAAATCTCGTTAGGGTGTTTTGCTAAGATTAGGAATTCAAAAGTCCTAATAAGCGAAATTTAGGACAGAAACCTACTACAAATGAAGTACTTAATTGCCATAGAGATAAATTTATAGTGAAGCTATTATATGATCGAATATATTCATCACACATTATTCGAAGTCAAAGACTGGCAAATGAATAATTTTCCACTCCACTGCCTTTCCAGTCGTAAAAGTCTAGACAATAGCCGATCAATGAGACGATGATATGCGCGCGCGCATAGCAGAAGTGAAGCTGGCGTCATAAAATTCGACATACATTGCTATTTATTGTAAAATCACTTAAAGAGCAGTAAGCAACAACCGCATTAATGAACATCGAACATTTACAATAGTCGTAGTCTTCTCTTAACATAACGTAACTGGTTTTCCGTTTTGCAAGAATTCTTCGTGAAATATAGTTTAGATAAATTTCAGATAATGGGAGATAAGACTAATTGAAGGTTCTTGTATTTTTTCTGCTTGATGGAATTTGAGTTATTTAGATAAGACGCAGAGCCGACATACGGTGAGACAGCGATTGGAGAGACGAAATTCGGTAACAGCCACCAGGGCTTGTTTACCGGTTAATTTTCAAACCTAAATCAGTGTCAAGTACCTACATTAGAAGCGTTTTATTTAGGTTTGGCTCTACCTTAACCTTAAATAAACCGGTTTTCTTAAAAAGCGAAATCAAATAGGTTTTGATTCAATTTTTAATGGATGAATGAATGGATGGAAAAGCAGTTTTTAATGGATTTCATTTCGCTCTTACTGACGGCTGAAACATATATATAACTACAAAATGAATAACTTGACTCACTAGACGCTAGCAAACGTGTCAATAAAAGCATCAATCTCTGAGCATTAACAAGTTGTGACTTGATTAGTTCAAATAAAACAAACTTCAAGCGATGCCGACGCGTGCTCGTGTCGCTCTGGATTAAACCGGTTTATTAAGGTTTTAGGTACCGCTTTCTTTTCGGACGCGCTCCGAACTAAACCTTTACTAAAAATCGGTATTAACCTTCATTTACCGGTATTTTTGAAACCGGTTTCAAGCCCTGACAGCCACAAAACACAGAGCTGTGATCTGTGGTGACAGCATAACTCCAAAGAGAATAATAAAGTTGGCTGATTACACTTTAGATAATCAGGATGATCTAGGTGTGTTGAATACCCTCGCATAAGTTTGGAATTCAAAATAGCGTTGCTTTTTTAGTATAGCTGAAAAGGCGAAAAAAATACATTGGTGCCAATTCTGGCGTGATTCTCTAAACTTAAAACTAAATTTAACATCAGTCTCTCCTTTTCATTGTGTAAAGAGAATGTCAAGGATATACTGCTGTCAAATTTAAGTTTAGGTTTAGAGAATCATGCTAGAATCGCCACCATTATCTGTCTACAACATCACGCATTGCTGAATAACTCTATTAGGATATGACTCCGGAATCCCGATGAAACACTCTGCACATTTCAAAAATAGCTTAGCGTTATCTAATAAAGTGTTTTAAAATTGTTTAATTGTATTTAACTTCATGAGTATGAGATACTCATAAAATATGAAAGAAACACTACTGAAATTGTAGGTTTAATTGACATCATTATGGTATGAAGTCAAGAGGAACAAGTTCGTAAGTACCTCAAAATAACTTACTAGCATAAACAGCATACTGCACTTGATATAAAGAGAGCCGATGAGTCGATTAGTATCAATTGTCAATTAAAGATTTTAATAGTGAAAACCAGAGATTTCAGTTAAATAGTTCTTTCGAACTGAAATCGAAAACAAAATAAAATTTTGAAACGTTGCTGTAAAATCTTCACCACTTCCTAACCGAAGTGAAGTGAATCAAAACTGTTTACATTTCCACTTAGGTTCAATCAACAAAGGGTCGTTTGTTGGCACTCGAAGCTGGTGTTGCCAAACTATCGATATTAAAACTATCGACAATTTATATCGATAGCTCAGAACAAGGCAATACTATCGAATGAGTGCAATACTATAGATATTATCGATACTATTATAGTTCGTTAATAACAAACTCATATTGATGAGTATCTACTACTACTATCATATTGATACTATCGATACTGTTGATTTTATCTGCAACAATACTATCGATAGTATCGATACTAGCGATTATTTATGATTGACTATAATACTTGAAAATTGTAAACAATACTATTGCAAATTGTTAAACTATCGATAGTATGTTTGCAAATAAAATCGACAGTATCGATACTATCGATAGTTTGTTATTAACGAACTACAATGCTATCGATACTATGAATAGTATCGATAGCACACTATCGATAAGCCGATCGATTGTCATACGATTGGTTGGCTATCGATAGACTATCGATTAATAATCGATCGGCAACACTACTCGAAACATTCCTCCCGCGTCCCGCCGCGTGGACAGCGATGCGCTTCCTCCGAGCTGTTTATGGTGTGGCGAACGCTTCCCCTTGACGTTTGATGGTGTCTGTACTTTTGTTTGTTTACGTCTGATTCAGGGTCGTATTCTATTTCCATTGGTATCTTCCTCCCATCGTTTCACGATGTCGATTCTGTGAGTTTCAATCTCACTATCGGTTTCGTTAATCCGTTTTTGTCGACAATTGGCAAATATGTATATAATTTTATTACAACTGGCTGCTTCAACAGTCATTGCAACATTTTAAAAGATAATTAATTTATTTTATACCCTAAAATTGGAGCTATCGAACTCGAGAATTAGATTTTATTTTATAGAAACGCCCGTTGATTATTCTTCATAATCATCTCAGTTATGAAGAATAATAAATTTTCTAGCAATACTGTCAATATGGAGAAGCACTAATTTTTCATCTTCATTACAGCTTATGATAATTTAATAATAGGTATTTTGGTTTGGAGCTTGTAATGGTACAACATCAACATGGAAATGTTTAAATGTTTATTGTGCAACAGCTTTATCTATTACTAGTGGCCTGCCCTCGCTTCACTTCGGTGTAGAGCTGAAGTGTAGACTACAGTTTTTGTAGTCAGGCTTGTATTTTACACAATGACATTCATCTATGATTCTTCTTATACCTGCATGCAAAGTCTCAGGTTTAAAATTGTCAAATTTTCATACAAATTTTCATTCCTTTATCCCCTTCGGGATAGAATTGATCAAAATCCTTTCTTAGCGGATGCCTACGTCATAACATCTACCTACAAGCCAAATTTCAGCCCGATCCGTCCAGTGGTTTGGGCTGTGCGTTGATAGATCACTATGTCAGGCAGTCAGTCACTTTTGAGTTTTATATAATATAAGATTATTACTAATACTATGTTTTCAGTTGAAGTGTATCTAGTAATTTCTTATAGCATAATAAAATACATTCTTCGAGATAGTTCAAGTGAGAATACCTTACTCGGAAGCGCTTGATTGTGCGCAAATGTTGGGAGCGCAAATTTTCGCTAAGTGGTCACTGTAGCCCTGCAGTTGCCCGTGGCTAGCCCTTCGAGCCCTATTATCTCGGCTGCGTGTGGCCGAACACAGAACGCCATGCCTTTGACCGCGACGTGTAAAACCACAGAACAAAGATGAGGTTAGAACGGCCTTGTAAACGGGTTAGTCACACTTAATATAAATAACACTATTTGTATTTATACTGTATGACACAGCAATCAAAATGCAGGAAAACAATTAATGTATATTTAATCATTATGTAATGAAAGGTGACTTCATGAATCATCTCTGAAGTCATTTTTAAATTTGACGACTCTGTAAATAATAGAACAGGGAGAAAAAAACAGCCCTTGCTGAGTTTCTTGCCGGTTCTTCTCAGTACAAGGTCTCCCGCCGTAGATTTACGAACCGTTGGCGTAGCTTCAAAACATTCATTAGTGCTTGTAACGACCTAAACCGAATAGAATAAATGATTTTGATTATGATATGCAGGCGCGCCACAGTTATGTGTGAGCAAATTCTCATAACTTGACCAAAACTTGGTTCTGATTGCGTCATTACTCTCGGATGTGAGCGGTGATTGGTTCAATTGTTTGATGTCGCGTCGTTTGATTGGCTATTATCTATTAGGTTGAAGTGCATTGGAGGCGAGCCGGTGACATCGGTTCCCATACAAACAGTATGTGATCACCCTTCTTACCTCTTTCTGTGTGCTGTCTATAACTATGCGCATGTGCACCCTGGTCTTTGAACCCGGTGTCATATTTTTACACATGACAAACAAACCGCGTTAGACTTGCTTGCTATTTCGAATCATGAGGAAGAATCGGAAAGCTTATTTCTCTTTCTTGAATTGTGCTTTTTCATATGGATAGTGTTTAAATATTAGTATGCCTATATAATCGACGATTCGACGATCGGATCGACGCCTAATTTTCGTAATGGGGTTGCTGTGGGATCTGATACGTGGCCACCTTGATTGCCCTGTGCTGCTTGCGGGCCTCTCGCTATCTGTATCTTATTATCGTACTCACACTTCGATTTTTCATTCATTTCATTGCACCGTACAAAATATGAGAACCATCTCTTATCTATTAGACAAGTCCGTCTGTCTGTGGTGCTGTTTCAGCGGCCAAACCGTAAGAGATAGATAAAGAGAATATTTAAATTATAAGTTAAGAATAGTCTGATAAGACTACAAACCGGATTTGAGTAACTTCCGGTTTTCGAGAAATCAGGTTTTGGTGAACATTTGGTTCACTGGTTTGCTAGTTCTATCCTAACGCGCGTGTCACACTTATACAATTCAAAATTTAGAGACAGATATATTTTTTTGGATCAAAACAGAAATTTAAAAATGATTTGAGGTTGACATTTTACCCCCCCGTCCCCCGTAAACAAAACAGCCACCTATACCAGCAACTAAAAGATAATACAAACAGAAATTTTAGATATTTAAACAAACTTGTATTGAGTAACAATCCCAAAACTTCGCGTTTCAATAAAAATGGTTATGCAATGGCTATAAAAATATATAATAAAATACCTGACAATATTAAGCAACTACCCTACAACAGGTTCAGAATTGTATTAAAAAATTGGCTATTGGATAAATGCTTTTATTCTGTAGAGGAATTTTTAAAAAATAAGTCCTGAATATTGAAATGAATGTCGATTTTGGATTAATTTTATTTTGAATTCATATAATATATTGACATGAATATTACTTTGAATTGACATCAGGAATCGTAATTAATATTGACATTGAATTAAGTAATACTCTTAAATTGTCATACGGAAAAATTTGTTATTATAGGTATATCACACTGAGTTGACATGGAGTGTTTTTATCTTGAACTGACATTGAGAATTGTAATTAATATTGACATGGATTTGAATTTAAATTATAATTATAAAATACTTGTTATTAAATGAATGATAGGTGAATTTAATATGATTGTTATGTTTTAATATATTGGAATTTTTTGCATGCTATTAATATGGCTAAATAGGTTTAAGATTCTTAGCTTTTAACATATGCTCTTTAAGCAAACACCTTTTGTCAACCCTATTTAATGCAAATAAAGATTATTCTATTCTATTCTATTCTATTCCCGTCCCCAAAAAAATAAATAACAAGAACCCTTGTAATTTTTAAATATAAATACATATTATTATACATATTTATTTAATTTTATGCATGTTTTTATTTCATTTTGGTTGATTGCAGATACATGAATGTTTATTAGACTCGTACCCAATTAGTGACTTTTCTCTGGTAATATCAAGTTTTCATTCCTTTCGCCCGCTTTGTTTCATCACTTAGGATTGAAGACTAATGTTTTTTTTCTTTATTTTTATGTTTTCTTTTTGGTAACTAAGGTTTACTTATGTTATTCAGCTGTGTACATTTTTGTTGGCCTTTGGCTTTATAAATAAAATAAAATAAAATAGTTATCTAAACAACGATAAATGGTCGAAATGTTCTACACGACTGCACCAAATAAAACAATACCTACATAAACAAAAATTATATAAAAATTTGATTCTGACGACGTAGCCTGTAAAGGCTACGAAACGTCAATAAATAAATAAAGTTTCGTGCATTAACCCGTAAAAAACTAGTTTTATTTAATGAGTGACGTGCGTGAAAATCTAAGAAACAAATAAAACAATACCTATAATTTTTATTATTTTTAAAGCATGTAACTGCTTGATGTTTAAATCTAAAGAAAAGATAACTAGAAAAAATTGTGGGTTTACCTATAATGCGAAGAGATGGCGCTGCCTTGCAGCTTAAGAATAGCTAGAAAGAATTTCGACGCGGTCCGTGAGGGCCGCGGTAGCATAATTGGTCAGTGCATTCGCCCGGATTGCGAAGGGTGCGGGTTCGAGTCCCGTCTGCTGCCTGGTCCGCGTGGATTTTTTTCTAGTTATCTTTTCTTTAGATTTAAACATCAAGCAGTTACATGCTTTAAAAATAATAAAAATTATAACTATAATTGCTATTTCTTCTTTCAAATGTTTAATACTTGTAAAAGTATTCATTTGACATTGTGGGTTTACCTATAATGCGAAGAGATGGCGCTGCCTTGCAGCTTAAGAATAGCTAGAAAGAATTTCGACGCGGTCCGTGAGGGCCGCGGTAGCATAATTGGTCAGTGCATTCGCCCGGATTGCGAAGGGTGCGGGTTCGAGACCCGTCTGCTGCCTGGTCCGCGTGGAATTTTTTCTAGTTATCTTTTCTTTAGATTTAAAACAATACCTTCTTTGTTGTATTGGTGATTGTCAGGACAAGGTTTGTATTAAAGAAATTTTTAAAAAGTCGAACGGTTTTTTTTTAGTCATTATTACTGGAATTGTCAGAGTTCTTTAGTCCGCGACCATAGACCACCGGGGTAATGCTGAGGCGGGCATAAAACCTTTCAGGAATTTCGAAAATATTCACCAACCAAATATGGCGGTTCTAAGTTTGCCGGGTCAGGTAATCGTCAAAATGTTTATGTATGACATCTAAGTAATAAATATAAATAAATATATTTCCAACACACACACCAATTAGCCTAGCCCCAAAGTAAGCACTATAAGGCATGTATTATGGGATACTAGGGTAACGGATAGAATACATATACTGTACATATAAAAGTATATTTATATAGAAATACATATTAAACATCCATGACTGGAGTACAAATGCACCCATTTTATCCCACAAACATCTGTCCCCACCGGGATTCGAACCCGGGACCTCTCGAGTCGGCGACACCATGAAACCTGGCGTACAAACCACTCGGCCACGGAGGTCGTCATCAATTGTACAATTCTTTGTTTGTTGTGTCTAGTGAAGTGTCAGGCAGCTTTTAGGAAACTCAACGGGAGAACAAAAAATATTAACCGTTACCTATTAGTCTGTGGTGGCGACATCACATGCCCTACATATAATATAACATAGAGGAAATAATTTTTATTATTTTTAAAGCATGTAACTGCTTGATGTTTAAATCTAAAGAAAATATAACTAGAAAAAATTCCACGCGGACCAGGCAGCAGACGGGACTCGAACCCGCACTCTTCGCAATCCGGGCGAATGCACTGACCAATTATGCTACCGCGGCCCTCACGGACCGCGTCGAAATTCTTTCTAGCTATTCTTAAGCTGCAGGGCAGCGCCATCTCTTCGCATTATAGGTAAACCCACAATGTCAAATGAATACTTTTACAAGTATTAAACATTTGAAAGAAGAAATAGCAATTACAGTTATAATTTTTATTATTTTTAAAGCATGTAACTGCTTGATGTTTAAATCTAAAGAAAATATAACTAGAAAAAATTCCACGCGCTTTAATAATTAATTGCTAATTTTTCTAGTTATATTTTCTTTAGATAGAGGAAATAGTCACTCGCCTCCTCAAGAGATGGCACTACCGGCGCTGCGGTCACAACGTAAGGAAGCCTACATCGCGCAAGTAAAGATTCGAATTAATATAGAAGATTCGAATTCTTTGGTTTGGTAATGTTAAAATATTTAAGTAGACTTCAATATTTATTAAGGGTTTCTTATATCTAGCTTTACCTCAACAAGTACAACAAATAGCTCACAAACCTATAATAATCAAATAATAATTATATACAAAGTTTTCTCTGAATGTTTTCTCACCAAAAAGGGCAAGAAAACTATTTTCCAATAAAACCACAACCCGAACCGAACATACAGGGTTGCAAAACTTATTTCATTGAGGTTAGACGAAACTACAAAATGAGTTTAAATCTAATTCGTTATGAAACTCTAAAATAGCTATGTTATTATTTTTTTAAGCATTTAACTGCTAGATGTTTATTTGTAAAGAAAAGTTTTACTAGAAAAAAAATCCACGCGGAACAGGCAGCGGACGGGACTCGAACCCGCACCCTTCGCAATCCGGGCGAATGCACTGACCAATTATGCTACCACGGCCCTGATGGCCGCGTCGAAATTTTCCTAGCCTTAAGCTGCAAGGCAGCGCCATCTCTTTACATTGTAGGTAACCCATAATGTCAAATGAATACTTTTTCAAGTAGTAAACATTTGAAAGAAGAAATAGCAATTATAGTTATGTTATTATTTTTTTAAGCATTTAACTGCTAGATGTTTAAATCTAAAGAAAAGTTTTACTAGAAAAAAATCCATGCGGACCAGGCAGCGGACGGGACTCGAACCCGCACCCTTCGCAATCCGGGCGAATGCATTGACCAATTATGCTCCCACGGCCCTGATTAACTTCACACACACAGCCACAGGTTTAACTTCTGTGTCTGAAAGGTATTTTATGTGATAAGTTCATAAGTTGCGTTGTTGTAGACATTTTCAGACATTGAATTAATTTTGTCCGTTGAAAGAAGTTAATATTAGTCAACCGTCGGGACAGAATATTCCGCCACTTTCTCGTGGACGCAAATTATTCTCCGAATATTTTTTTATAGCATAGTTTTTGCACATAGTATAGATATGGAATGATGCTTTTAGGCTCGATATTCACGTGTTCGATGGCGCAAGTGGTTAGCGTGTTCGGCTGCGATCGTTGAAGTTAAGCAACTTTCACAGTGGTTAGTCATTGGATAGGTGACCAAAAATGTTCTATCTCGAGTTCATCCGTGCTTCGGAAGGCACTTTAAGCCGTTGGTCCTTGCTGCATCTGCAGCCGGTAGCACCCACCAAACCGCACTGGGCCCGCGTGGTGGGTCATGGCCTAAACTTCCCAATCCATCCACAGAGAAGGCCCGTGGTATTTGTGAAAAATATGTCGCAGCACAAATTAATAACAAAAATACAGTATCAATAATAATTTTATTTTGAAATATTAATTATCATTTGAAATGATATTAGTACAGAAGAGAAAATGAATAACGTGACGGAACGGCGATTGACAAATGATACAAGATGTTGCATGTAGCAGTTGGTGATTACGATGCGCAGTCTGTTCTACGTATTTATATATTTTGCTTTGCGCGATCGACTGATCTAAGTATCGCCGCACACGGGCCACACGCGACAGCCACAAACGCCGCCACGAGAAGCTAGAAGCGGCTACTAAAGTAGCTGAAGCGCGGGACAGCGGGCGACTAAGGTAAGTGTCGGCGCACACAGGCCACCGACCACAACCATAAAACGCCGCCACAGACATATTTTATTTAGTTTTCATACATTTTATATGGACTCGCCACACACGGTAGGCCGGTGGCCGCTACATGCTACAAATCGTCGTTGCTCGCTTCTTGTGGCCCGCACCGGCCACTTAATGCGCCGATACAAAACGCCGCACACGTCACTTGCGCGATTCCCCACTCTTCTCTCCCTTACCTTAATCGGCCGCTGTCGCGCGCTTCAGCCACTTAAGTAGCCGCTTCTAGCTTCTCGTGGAGGCGTTTGTGGCTGTGGCGTGTGGCCCGTGTGCGGCGACACTAATGGAGAGAGGGGTGGGGAATCGTGCGAGTGACGTGTGGCGGCGTTTTGTATCGGCGCATTAAGTGGCCGGTGCGGGCCACAAGAAGCGAGCAACGACGATTTGTAGCGTGTGGCGGCTACCGGCGTACCGTGTGTGGCGAGTCCATATTAAATCTATGAAAACTACAAGAAATATGCCGGTGGCGGCGTTTTGTGGTTGTGGTCGGTGGCCCGTGTGCGGCAACACTAAGGTAAGGGAGAGAGAGGTGGGGAATCGCGCGAGTGACGTGTTTCCGCGTTTTGTATCGGCGCATTAAGTAGCCGGTGCGGGCCACAAGAAGCGAGCAACGACGATTTGCAGCGTGTGACGGCCACCGGCGTACCGTGTGTGGCGAGTCCATATAAAATGTATGAAAACTACAAGAAATATGCCGGTGGCGGCGTTTTGTGGTTGTGGTCGGTGGCCCGTGTGCGGCGACACTAGTCGCGATCGACCAACCACCCCTGCTATATAAGTTAACCAATGTCAAACCTACAGTATCGATGCTCCTCATACATACCAGGCTTGGAAAGAATAAATACACTCGCCCAGGATAGTTATGTTCGGGAATGGAGTTGGCTGTAAAAAGGGCGGGCCGTGGGAGCGCGGTCCATTATGAGACCATTAGTCTCATTAGCCCGCCCAAATATGGCCGGGCTGCGTTTTTGTCCGGTCCGGTTAGGATGCATTCCTGTTTAGGGTTACCATCCCTATGGATTGGTCAAACAGACAGTATTTACAAAAGAGTGTTTGACAAGTTTTAAAAATACGATCTCGCGTTATTTGACGACCTCCGTGGCCGAGTGGTTTTTACGCCGGGTTTCATGGTGTCGCCGACTCGAGAGGTCCCGGGTTCGAATCCCGGTGGGGGCAGATGTTTTAATGAATAATAATAATAACCTTTATTTCTCACCATAATCACAATGTTCACAATGTTGGTATTAATGGCTACATAAAAACAATGATATAAAAAGCATGCATTTTTTTTACCAAAAATAAAAGGTACGTATTGATCAGATTATGGTGGGTTGACACCTCAACTAGGAGGAATGAATGAAATGAATGAATGATGAATGAAATGATGAAATGAATGATTTGTGTGATGAATACGTGCATTTTGTACTCTAATCATGGATGTTTAATATGTATTTCTATATAAATATACTTATATGTGCTCAGTATATACATGTATTCTAACCGTTACCCTAGTATACCATAACACAAGCCTTATAGTGCTTACTTTGGGGCTAGGCTAATTGGTGTGTGTGTTGGAAATATTTATTTATTAATGTTTATGGAGTCCATGCTGTGTGTTTCAGTAAAATAGATTAAATCCAAATTTCTGTTTTCAAATTAGCGAGAATAATTCCCGGCATTTCACGGCGTGTCACTAGTATGTGACGTTCACGACTGTCATTAAAACGTCAAACTATACAATGTAATGTGACTTTGACCGGAAGCTTACTTGCGTGACAGAATTGACTTCAGGGTTCATGTATGTATGTGCAATTCTTTATTCCGCCATAACTTCAAAATGCCTGAGCCGATTTAGATGTGTAGGTACAAGTGACATAGGATACCTAAACTGTTAAAAAAAAAGTGTGTGTCAGCTCCGACGCACGACTGGAGTTTACTCCTTAAGTTACTATAGTCTAACCAGACGCAAAAAGAGTTTATTTAACTTAAAAAAGATTATTGTCAAACCGTCATCTTTGTTTATCAAAGTTGCGCGACATAGGATGCGCACCAAAAACGTAACGAGGTCGTCATTCGTCGATAGATTTTACTCCTCACATTTTTCTCATACCGGGCCCCTTATATATGCAAATCGATTCTTAAGGAGTAAACTCCAATAAAATAAAAATAATGGCAAAATGTCAATTGATCATCATCTTTAGTCTATTTTTTTCTGCGATCTTCTCCACCTTCGTGGCGTAATGCAAGTGGGACACATACTGGAGCGTCACAGGTATAAATTCCCCCACTGTAGGGGTCAGGCGATCAGGAAGGAATAGAGATATAGGGCCATGACCCACCACGCGGGCCTAGTGCGTATTGGTGAGTGGTAATAACTGCAGATGCTGCCAAAACCTTCCGAGGCATGGAGGAGCTCGAGATTAGAAGTTTTTGGTCACCCATCCCATGACTGACCAATGTGAAAGTTGTTTAAAATCCACGATCGCCGGCAGAACACGCTAACACCCTGCGACATCGTGTTCGGACAAAATGTCAATTATTTAATAATATTATTATTATTTTGTCAAATATTAAAATGTCAAAATAAAAAAGAACTTATTTAGGTGGTGAATATTATTTGAAAGGTCCCATCATGAAAATAAATATTTCCAACACTTACACCGATTAGCCTAGCCCCAAACAAAGTAAGCACTGTAAGGCTTGTGTTATGGGATACTAGGGTAACGGATAGAATACATATACTGTACTTACTATATATATAAGTATATTTATATAGAAATACATATGAAACATCCATGACTGGAGTACAAATGCTCGTATTCATCACACAAACATTTGCCCCCACCGGGATTCGAACCCGGGACCTCTCGAGTCAGCGACACCATGAAACCCGTCGTGCAAACCACTCGGCCACGGAGGTCGTCAATTGATCAGTACATCTTGTTCAGATATCATTATTGTAAAAATTACAATGCTTGTATGTACACTCGCGGAAAGACCCGCTCTGTCACCCATAATACCATAATCGCTCGCGGTAGCGGCGTAGTAAAAATTCATTCATAGACATGTAATTATCGCTGTCTTACTTTTTCGTATAGCGCTGTCGCGATCGCGATGCGTCTGACAAATTGCAACGAAAACAAATGCAATTCAATTCATTATTCAATCAATGAAATGCTCTCTGTCTTACTTTTGTGCGGCGGCCCGGATTGGCGCGTCCGACGCGAAGGCGGAGCGTAGTAAAAAGTACTGTAGAAAACCGTTCAAAGCATTTTGTTCGCCAAGTGACAGGGCGCAAAATTCCGCGATAGTACTTACACTCTTGTTCCAAAAGTATAATTTTATTAAAGTGTCCGGAGTTTTGTTGGGTCTTTAAAATGGCAACCCTGCTCCCGGCGGGCAAAGTGTCATCATACACTAGTGACTCTTTATTCGGCTCCTTGACGATGAACTGGTTATCTACTTGTTTATCAGTAAATTATTGTTATTTTTTGGGTTTTTGTGGAATAACAAGGCTTAGTTAAGGCACTACTATTAATAGGATTGATGACCGAAATTCTATTTAGTGCTGCAGCTAGATTATCAAAAAATTATTGACACATATTTTTTCTTTTGTCAATCAACCAAAAAATTGCTTAATTAAAGCGCGTCAAAGTTTGGGAGTGGGAGCTCGTGACGTCACTTCTAAGTAAAAATTGTACTAAGACATGACGTCGTGCGACATTTCAAACCATATATCTATGTTTTGATTACGTGAAAAAAGAAAAAATACGTATCCAATACTTTTTGATAATCTACCTTAAAACAGAAGAAAATAAACAATTAAGTATTCAATCCAATTCAATTCAAAATATTTCCATACTTTTTCCCTACCACCCGTTGAGGACATTTTTAGCTGTGAAGAAAAACGGGTGTAAAAATCTTTACAGCGCCAAATCATGTAACAGTATTTACAAAATATTATTTGTTACAGTGTCAATTACAAAATTAGGGCATCTTTATTATAATTATAGTGGGTTGTTATTGTTGGGTATTTGACAAGTTTTAGAAAACAATCTCACGTTATTGATTAATGTTTATGGAGTCCGTAAAGATATTCATCATTCTGTTGTGTTTATCAGTAAAAATAACCAAATCTTTTGATTTGGTTATTGAAAATGGAGTTTTTACTCCATTTTCAAGTTGCCGCGAAAACGTTTCTCTGGACAATATGGCGTCTTACTAGTGTGTGGCGACACACGACTGTTATTAAAATGTCAAATGATACAATGTAATGTCACTTTAACCGGAAGTTTACTTGCGTGTGACGCCATTTTAGGCTCCGCCAATCCCAAGCGTTTTGGGTCACGTGACAATAGATAAGAAAACTATTATCTTTTTCGTGGGTTTTTAGTAAAATTATGAATATTTTTTTGTAAAAATAGTAAAAACCCATGTCAATATTCATTCTAAACACAGATGCTAACAATTGGCACTTTATTTTTGATACTGTCAAATACCCTATTCTATGTTTTCGTCTCCCTATCGACACATGATGTGAACAGCAAAGATTAATGATTATACAGGACCATTCAATCGTAATGTTCTTCCTGTAATGGCTATTTGTCTTTCATGTAAAGACGTCCCAATCGGCAGCTGGAATCGGCAACGATGGAATCTCCAACAGAAAAGGGGGTCTACCCTGCACTTTAATGAAATTTCGTGTTCGAAACATCCTTGCAATGACCGTAATAGTTATTTATGATATAAGTGCAGTAAGTTGGTTATTACAAACGAGTTTGTAAATACCAATTAAGTAATTAATTAAGTATATATATACATACTAAATTGGTATTTAACTGGATAACTTTCCTCCTAACCCATATGAGAACACTACGTTATAATACCCAATAGTTTGAATTATGGCGCGAAGGCGCATTGTAGGTTTCAGAACACTACGTTACAGGTGGACAACCATTATCACTTAAGGATATGAAAATTAGATAGTAGCCGATTCTCAGACCCACGGAATATGCATATAAAATTTCATAAAAATTAGTCAGGCCGTTTCGGAGGAGTATGGTAACTAACACGTGTGACACGAGAATTTTATATATAAGACATATAATGTCGCATATGACACTTGTGACGCATTCCCATAGGATTTTTCCATTTACACCGACCGAAAAGAAAACCTCAAAAAAAAATTCGTTCAAAACACAGCAAAATTGTTACTCTACTTCTGTTCATAAAGAGTTCAAAGAACGAACGATTCACTATGACGCATGTTGTACTGAAACTTCTTTACGCATGCTTGACTTGGGGGGTAAGCCGGCGAATGCGTTACGCGTTACGAAAAGTGTGTTCGGGCGAGGCGCACAGGAGTTGAGTGGAGGATATAAGCAAGAGAAAGCAGTGAGCGCGCACATTTTCTTTCTCTCTTTCTCTTACAGTTAGTTAATGAAATATGTATATTGTATATACATGTATATAGTATACACAACATATACAACATACAGATGGAGCTAAAGAGGTTTCACTTCGGTCGTGTGGTCACTCGTTTTTTTTTTATATATATATTATAGGGGGCATACGAGCAGACGGCTCACCTGATGGTAAGTGATCACCGTCGCCCATGGACACTTGCAACACCAGGAGTATCACAAATGCGATGCCGGCCTTTAAGGAAGGAGTACGCTCTTTTTAGGCATGGTAGGCAAACTAGTTCCCTCCTCATAATACAAAACCTATGATAATACGTTGCCGATATTATCGACGCCAGTTCAACTGCATCGTCATTTTGTAAGGCGCCCAGCTCATTTCGTGCTACAAAAGGCACTTTAAAGCTTGGTTTACGACACCAATTTAAAAAAAAATCTTACACATTTAAACTCCTACGTTATCCTTGATGAACATATCATCGAGTATTTTCAAAAAAAAAAAGGTTTCCGTATGAAAAATTCGAAAAAGTAACCCAAGGTGTGTAAAAATACCAAAAAATAACCTTATATCGCTTACGCTGCGAAAGACATTGACAATATAGCAAAGTGATGATATCTATAAAAAAATGTCCGCAATTTCATATATCTAACTATTACAGTTATCTCAGAATTAAAGGTACCCTGCGGTTTCACCCGCGTTAATTTGAGGAAAAAAGTTATTGTGAGTAAAACTTAAGAGATGTGCATTTGCTGTTGCGGACTTAATTGTAGAATTTTTGGCATGATAGGCGAACTTTTGTCGAAATTTTTTACTACGTACGACAAAACTGTGGAATATGTTGTCGCCAGCAGTGTTTCCGGACCAATACGACCCAAGAACCTTCAAAAAAAGAGCGTACTCCTTCCTTAAAGGCCGGCATCGCATTTGTGATACTCCTGGTGTTGCAAGTGTCCACGGGCGACGGTGATCACTTACCATCAGGTGAGCCGTCTGCTCGTATGCCCCCTATAACATAAAAAAAAAGAACTAGTTCCCTCCTTATAATACAAAACCTATGATAATAATACGTCGCCGACATTATCGACCGTCAGTTCAACTGCATCGTCATTTTGTAAGGCGCCCATCTCGTTTAAAGCTTGTTAGAACCATTTACGACACTGTGGTGTGCTTGGGCCACGTTTTTGCCCGTCGTTCCGACATATCCTTCAAGGAAGGCAGGAGCAACGACTGCGCTATCCAGTTTTAGATCTAATTCTGCGCGCGCGCACCTCGTATATGGCATTACCGGCTGATGGATAGCCGCCGCGGCTCGTAGGCATCCACAATAGCTGTTCCGGGTTATGTTCCCGGATAAATTCATGGTTACAGTGTGCAGATGTTTGTAATTATAAGATGGAATTTATTGCTGCGTTTTCAACGCGATACCGTAATCTTGGCAGTGGTGTAAGTAAAATATACAGTTTTATTGATGTTGACTTTCTGAGATATTAATGATAGGGTAAATTAGGAAATAAATTGTCGTAATTTAAATTAGATCATATTTTTATTTTTTGAGCATGTACCTGGTCTATGTTAAAATCTTAATAAAATATTATAGAAAAAAATCCACGCGGCCTAGGCAGCAGACGGGACTCGAAACCCGCACCCTTCGCTATCCGGGCGAATGCAATGACCAATTATGCTACCGCGGGCCTAATAGCCGTGTCGAATTCTTTCTAGCCTTTCTTAAATGTCAAATGGTCAAATAAATACCTTTACAAGTAGTAAACATTTGAAAGAAGAAATAGCAATTATAGTTATAATTTTTATTGAACTGCTATCTCGGATGATTACTCGGACCAGGA
This sequence comes from Chilo suppressalis, assembly GCA_902850365.2. Classification (NCBI taxonomy): domain Eukaryota; kingdom Metazoa; phylum Arthropoda; class Insecta; order Lepidoptera; family Crambidae; genus Chilo; species Chilo suppressalis. The sequence goes on along the minus strand of OU963896.1, from coordinate 2,699,243 downwards.
GGAGGAAATTTCTATTGAAACTTTGCATGTTTCTCACTATCTGTCTTAGTTATTTCTAATTATAATAATATTCGTTCGCTCGAAAATATAATAAATAATAATAAATAAATAAATATTTCCAACACTCACACCAATTAGCCTAGCCCCAAAGTAAGCACTGTAAGGCTTGTGTTATGGGATACTAGGGAAACGGATAGAATTCATATACTGTACATACATAAGTATATTTTTATAGATATACATATTAAACATCCATGACTGGAGTACAAATGCTAGTGTTCATCACACAAACATCTGCCCCCACCGGGATTCGAACCCGGGACCTCTCGAGTCGGCGACACCATGAAAACCGGCGTACAAACCACTCGGCCACGGAGGTCGTCAAAGGTTAATTAGCCGAAAAACCTTTAAAAGTGAAACTATGCGAAAGATTCGCGGTGTACACGCGCACATGTAAACTGCGGCAGTTTGATTGCGTGCGACGCTGACCGGCCGGCCGGCAACAAAAGCATTCCTTGAACAATCGCCAGTACACCATCTGTGGACTTCACGAGCTAAATGTTTCCTGTATGTATTAGGAGTTTTCCTTTCTTGGTCAACTATGTTAAGCTAGGTGGTATGATTGCGTAATTATGTGGCAACTGGCAACATGGACTGAAAAAAGCTTTTTTATCTATATATATATATATATATATATGTTACGCTCAAAGATCGAAAACGCTCAGTGATCCATATCGGAAAGTAGTGTGCGTCGTAATTAAATAATATTCCATACGCGTCATGGCCTTTCTTTATTGCCACAATGCGTTGAGATCGAATAGCATGTCAGCCACGACACGAATTTCGCTATTTGGTCTTTCTGTGATTGCCACAACGCGTCGTGCGCGTTTTCATTAGAGCCATAACACGAATTTGGCGATGTGGATGTTTTACTGTGACCACAACGCGTTGTGAGCTACTTTTCCGCTCACTGAGCGTAACATATAAAACTCAAAGGTAGGACTGACTGACTCATTGACATAGTGATCTATCAACACACAGCCCAAACCACTGGACGGATCGGCCTGAAATTTGGCATGCAGGTAGATGTTATGACGTAGGCATCCGCTAAGAAAGGATTTTGATCAATTCTACCCCCAAGGGGATAAAATACCGAAGTGAAGCGAGGGCGGGCCACTAGTATGTCATAATGTTAGAGATGGAAATAACTCTCTTACTTTTTCAGCTTCCAAGTACCTCCTTCCTCATGTTATATAGACAAAATTTGGTGTTAGGCTAAGTAATTTAAGTTTAAGAAATATTTATTTATTATTAATTATTTGTAAATATCGCAAAGTCAAGATAAGACCTGCAAATCTATACTAATATTATGAAGAGGAAAGATTTCATTGTTTGTTTGTTTGTATTGAATAGGCTCCGAAACTACTGAACCAATTTAAAAAAATCTTAGACATTTAAAGTAATACGTTATCACTGATGAACATAGCTATAGAGTATTTTCAAAAAAAAATAGGTTTTCGTATGAAAAAGTCGAAAATATAACCCAAGGTGTGTTTTATTTTATGTTATAGGTGGCATACGAGCAGACGGCTCACCTGATGGTAAGTGATCGCCGTCGCCCATGGACACTTGCAACACCAGGAGTATCACAAATGCGATGCCGGCCTTTAAGGAAGGAGTACGCTCTTTTTTTGAAGATTTTTGGGTCGTATTGGTCCAAGGTGTGTAAAAAATACCAAAAAATAACCTTAAGCCGGGTCCAGACATGTATCATTTGCCCGATCCGATCACCGTATCCGTATCGTCGACGCGTATCATGATCGCATATGTGGACGGGTAATGATATACGTATCATGATACGGGATCTCGATACGCCGTTATGATACGGCCCGTCCCATGTCGTGTCGGTTTTTGTCCGATCATCAAAGGTGATACAGATACGGACGTGGGTGAGTCTGGATGCGTCACTCGCGACGCTCGGTCGGTTGCACGTGCGCGTCATTTTCAGTCCTTGCCGTGAAGTAAAAAAAAATGGTTGCCTGTAAAGTCGGTTTTACGGGCGAAGATTTTACGTGACAACGTCTTTTTCTCGGTAGAATATTTATTGATATGAATATAATTAAATTGCACAATAGGAACAAGGAATTGAATGAAAATAAGAATTGCACAAATTTTAACTATAGAAATATATTTTGTTTACTAAAACATTGTACATGTAAACTTAAACTTAACACGAGAGACTCATCGTAACGTTACCGAGCGTTACACTTTTTCATAAGTGACTCCCAGCCGCAACCTAATTTAAGACGTTGTCACGTCAACAATGAATTGGAACAATGAAAATGTTAATAAATTTATCTGTGTTTTTAGTAATTTGTCTTTTCTGTTTCTAAATAGTTCCGTTTGCCACCATCGTCTCTGTTTTGGTTTTGAGGTTAGAATGTTTTGAATGACAATAAAACATGAAATTGCTAAATTCTTTTACATTTCAACCAACTGCGACGACATGTTTGATCGAGAGCAGAAACTGAACTGGGCAATTTGCGCGATCATGACTATTGTGAAGATACGGATACGGAGTAAATCGGAGGCGTCCACAACTTGATACGGGGCTTGATACAATACGCAGATACGGATACGACGATCGGATACGGTGATAGGATCGGTCAAATGATCATGTCTGGACCCGCCTTTATATCGCTTACGCTGTGGAAGTCATTGACAATAGAGCAAAGTGATCTACTAAAGTTTTATAGAAGACATAAATATCTACAAAAAATCTGCGATATCATATGTCTATTACAGTTATCTCACAAGTAAAGGCTGCGGTTTCACCCGCGTTAATTAGAGGAAAAAGGTTACAGTGAGTAAAACTTAAGAGATGTGCATATGCTGTTGCGGACTTAATTGTAGAACTTTTAACGGGTAACAATGAGGGCGTTTTCTGTCTCACCAGATGGCGCCACTGTTGAGTGAGGTCCTATATTGTAACTTTTAAAGTTTATTAATACGCACATGAAATCAAAGGTTACTTTTAGATCGTATTTTAACACAAAAGAACCATATCCTAAACATAATAGGCCATGCCACAGTGACGTCCAGTTCCGTTTTATTCGGAAAAAATGGGAACATAATCATTTTTCTAAGCTCAAATTTTTAATAACTGACATTCATTGCCACATAACTCATATTTGCCATAATTAAGCCGAATTGTTACCAATTATTCACAACATTATTTTAATAAGTAATAAACCCGCGTAGACAACCAACAAGCTATAACATTTGACATTTCGGAGACCTCACGCTACACTAGCGCCTCTAGCGGCGGATTCATACGCGATAGCCCTCATTCCGTGATACATGATTTTTGTTTAACTTTAATCATTTACGCAGCGCACGCATCGGAATCTCACAAATGGAATATTTTTACCCGTTTTTGCAACATTTTACATCGATACTCCGCTCCTACTAGTCGCAGCGTAATATTATATAGCCTAAAGCCTTCCTCAATAAATGCACTATCTATTACAAAAATTTTTATGTTTATATTTATGACGACCTCCGTGGCCGAGTGGTTTATACGCCGGGTTTCATGGCGTCGCCGACTCGAGAGGTCCCGGGTTCGAATCCCGGTGGGGGCAGATGTTTGTGTGATGAATACGAGCATTTGTACTCCAGTCATGGATGTTTAATATGTATTTCATATAAATATACTTATATATGTACAATATATGTATTCTATCCGTTACCCTAGTATCCCATAACACAAGCCTTTACAGTGCTTACTTTGGGGCTAGGCTAATTGGTGTGAGTGTTGGAAATATTTATTTATTTTATTTATTTATTTTTTTTCTAATCGGCCCATTAATTCGTGAAATTTGCGCTGTCAACTAAAAAAATTGTGTACAACGGGTCCTTAACTATGCAACAAAATTTTGACTATCAGGTAAATAAATTTCCATGGAAATTTTATAATTACATAAAGAAATTAATTGTGTAAAATACAAGCCTGAGAACTAAAACTATAGTCTACACTATAGCTCTACACCGAAGCGAAGCGGGTTACTAGTCTCCCTATAAATCCACTTTGAGATTCGTTATTTTTTGGAGTTTACTCCTTAAGAATCGATTTGCATATATAAGGGGCCCGGTATGAGAAAAATGTGAGGAATAAAATCTATCGATGAATGACCTCGTTACGTTTTGGTGCGCATCCTATGTCGCGCAACTTTGACAAACAAAGATGACGGAATGACATTAATATATTTTTAAAATCTGAACTGAATTTAGATATTGTTTCTGATAGAGCAATGGGGACAACGAGCTATGGTACAACCATTGATGCGGTATTTTCAAGATTCGTGAACCACGTATCTACGAACGTCCATGTGTCTTATTTTAGTTACCATAAACCACTTGTCACTGTAATTAATAATGCAGACAATGTTGATTTAATTAATATTTAAAAAAATGATAATAGTCTGATAATAATAATTACATAATTTATCAACATTCCTAATGATATATTTATCAAATCACATCTGAAATTGACTATTGTAAAAAGTTTAATGTAAAATATTTCGTCGATTAGTTATAATAAATGTATATGAAATGAATAAATATATTATAATTTTTATTATTTTTAAAGCATGTAACTGCTTGATGTTTAAATCTTTCTTGTTTAGATGTTTCTGAATAAATATATATTTATATATGTATATTATTTTCATTAATTTGTTAATTTACCCTTTCATACAGTATCAATCTTTTTTAAGTAAAATAAACTCTTTTTGCGTCTGGTTAGACTATCGAACTTAAGGAGTAAACTCCAGTCGTGCGTCGGAGCTGACACACACAACTTTTTTTTTTTACTACCTATTCGTTCATAATATCAAAATAAATGATGAAAGCGACATGGCGGTAAATTTCCATGAATCCAATTGCTTTTGTATTGTGAAGTGCGTATCAAATGCAACGAACGCATCGTACCTCTCGTGGTGCACAAAACATGCGCAAGGGCATTGTGCAAGCGCCGGCGCCGGCGGCGGTGGGGCGGTGTTGCCAACAATACCATTGTGGCGTGATTGACGAGAATCGAATCAGGACCCTTGTTCCCGGGATTATTGTGGCTTTGTGCAACTAAACCTAGCGTGTGATTTATTGCAGCCGTGACTAATGCGCTGTTGTACGCACTTTTGGAATTGATATAATATAATTAGCTGGAGGCTTAAATAAATTACAAGGCGTGATTCGCAGGTTTGATTGTGTTTTTTTCATTATTACCATATCCAAAATAACCTAAAACAATGGCATGCAATAACATATATAAAACCACTAAAGTATATAAGATAAGATAAAAACTCTTTATTGCACAACACAGTAACAAAACAAGCAGATACAAAACAAGTAGAAAAATACAACATTGCATAAAGGGCGATCTTATCGCTAATGAGCGATTTCTTCCAGACAACCCAATGAGCTGGAAATAAAATAAGGTAAGCGAGTGAGGGAGGTTGTGCGGAACACAAGGCAAAAGTATTCCTGATAATTAGATAAAGGGGGGGGGGGGGAAATTAAAAGAAAAAAAAATACAATAAGAGAAATTTTAATATATAGGCACACATAAATACTCAGATACTTCACAACGCTACCGAAACCGGTAAGTTCTAATGCAAGATTTATGAAAAATTAAGTTCCTCCGACAAAAAGTGCTCCTTAACTAGAGACTTAAAACAGTCTAAAGTTTGGTCACGCCTTATCTTTCGGGCAGGGAATTCCAGTTGGATAGCATGTACGGTAAAAGAATGGCTATATGCCTTGGAAAAGTTAGGAGGAGTGAAAAGAAGAAGATTGTTAGATGAACGAAGTGGAAGATTATGGGAGGAAGAAAGAAACTTAAAACGTTCTTTGAGATAAACAGGAGATTATATACTGCGCTATCGTAGTTTAAAACTTAATTAACTTAATCAATCTTAATAAATATAAATCTCGTGTCACAATGTTTGTCCTCAATGGACTCCTAAACCACTGAACCGATTATAATAAAATTCGCACACCATGTGCAGTTCGATCCAACTTGAGTGATAGGATAGTTTAAATCTCAAATTATAGTCGCAATTTTAATTTATTGCAAATTATTACTTTTGGGCGGTACGAAGTTCGCCGAGTCAGCTAGTACATGATATAATGCTTCTATACAAAAACAACTGAGTTACAGCAAACTAAGAAAGTAATCTTTCAACTTATAATTAACATTCTTATGCGTGATGCTGTCTCGTAATTCTGTAAATGCACCTTATATTGACTACGCCGGGTTCGGTATCGGCACTGAGAGGTCCCCAGTCAGTGTTGCCATAAAGTTTAAAAGAGTTGCCGTATTTAATGATTAATTAATGATTTTGCCGTATTACCTAACTTTATTTATTAAAATTTATAGGTAATTAGTATTATTATATGGCAATGACCAATCTTCCGTATGCCGTATAACTTGAAATTATGAGCTGAAACTGCCGTATATTACGGTAATTGCCGTATTAATGGCAACACTGTCCCCAGTGCTTACTTTGCGGCTAGGCTAATTGGTGTGTTAAAAAAAACGATGCAAATTATATTGAATTAACAGCCAGCGCTGATGGAGGTTTAAAAGGAACTTATGAGAAATTTATGTTGTCATTATTCACAGGATCTCTTATATATTAGACAAGTCCGTCCGTCCGTCTGTCTGTGGTGCTGTTTCAGCGGCCAAACCGTAAGAGATACATAAAGAGAATATTTAAGTTATAAGTTAAGAATAGTCTGATAAGACTACAAACCGGATTTGAGTAACGTAGCACTTCCGGTTTTCGAGAAATCACGAATATCAAACGAAACCACACAAAATCTCCGAAGTTCTCAATTAATTAAATACATTTTTTTTTAAATCAAGTTTTGGTGAACATTTGGTTCACTGGTTTGCTAGTTTTTATTTAATTAAATACAAGCATATCACTTTACCCAATCTGATGTTCATTATGAGAGTTGCTCAGTTGTATAAATAAATGAATAAAAGAAAAGGTCGCGGGTTACCTGCCCAAAAGGCACGTAACTTGCGCTGAACAAATCGCGTAGGAGATAGCTGCGCTTGGGTACGACTGGAGAGCCAATCGGCGCAACGCACGCCCACCCGCGCACCTCGTTTCCCCCCAACACATCTTAAGTTTTACTTCTGCGCAATAACGGTCAGCGTTAGTTTCGTGCCCCGACTTATATTTATGTTTATTGACGGCCGGGACACCGATATCACTGATTCGAAACGAAACTTTGGGGCCACTTGCACCAACATATTTAAATTCAGGCTAAATTTTATTGAACACATCCATTCCCTTTTGTCAATTGTTCAAATTCACATGAATAGTTTCTTAATTTGATCCATGTACTTGTGCAAGTTATGTTTTTATTTTATTTTTTAAGCATTTAGCTGCTAGATGTTTAAATCTAAAGAAAAGTTTTACTAGAAAAAAATCCACGCGGTCCAGGCAGCGGACGGGTTGTCAAAGTTCGAAAAATATAAGCAAGGTGTTAAATAATGGCAATATTGCATTGTACACACATAAATAATCATTTTTCAGAATTCTAGCCTGCAGTGACAAAGTTATCGCTACTACAATATATAATATATCTGACGAATTGCTGTCTGTCTGTATGCGTCATGACTTATATATATATACATATATAACAAAAACTGACAGACAGACAGTCATAACTTAGAGATATCAATGAACATCTTAAAACTTAAACAGCAAGGGCAGCTTTGTTCCACATATCCATTAAAGGTGAAAAAAACAAACGCCATGCCCAATAACAATAAATCCTTTATCACATTTTGGCTTAAAAGTCCAAGATTCCTTGTCGTGTCCCCGAACAAAATTAACGTTTAAAATGCATTTGTCGCTTGGTGTTTGTCGGTTACTGTCAAAGACTTGTCGGCAATAAATTGTAAATGAAGTGCTTCGCCTGTGTTACGGGGTCCGTGAGCCACACGCACCTCGCAGCGGGTGCCACACCAGGTAGGGACTTAAACTTTTCTGACTGCATCATAATACAAATTTAATAATGTAGGTACGATATGCATTGGGACAACTTTACTTCTCATGCGTGTCTGGTGAACAGTGCAGGAGTATTGTCTTTTTCATCATCATCAACAGCCGGACTAGGATAGACTGCTGGACATAGTCAAATTGCACGCCACTCAGATCGATTTTGGGCTACTCGCATCCAGCTCCTGCCAGCCACCTTGCGCAAATCGTCACTCCACCGTGCCTGAGGACGTCCTACACTACGTTTGCCTATCTCGTCTTTTCACTTCACCTGTGCCTCTTCTTCGAGCGACGTTCGTTGGATGACGCGGACAGGGAAGAGTCTACAGATACTCTCGTCTTGCTCCCCCGGTTGAGATGTGTAAGACTCAAATTGCCACCATTGAGACTCCAAAAGGTTCTTGGTTCTTTTGTGGGTCAAGGTATATGTTACTATAATAAAATACCAAAAGAAATAATTAATTTACCTTTTAATAAGTTTAAAGTGTGTATAAAAACATGTCTCCTTAAGAAAGGTTACTATACTGTAAAAGATTTCATAAATGATAAGTCACCTTAGGCTTAACATAATAGACTGTCGTTTTACTTTGCTAATTTGGTTGAAAATTGTTTAATCGCCACTTCTAAATTTAAAAATAGTACCTAGCTATACTTAACTTTTGTTAATTAATAATATTAATGTGATGGAAGTTGACATCAACACATGTATTCAATTTTTGATGTCATCTTTCAATTGACGACACTGTATGAAACAAAACAGAGAGAAAAAAATAGCCCTTGCTGAGTTTCTTGCCGGTTCATCTCAGTACAAGGTCTCCCGCCGTAGATTTACGAACCGATGGCGTAGCGTTTGACTTTCACAAGAGCTTGTAACAGCCTAGACTGAATAAATGAGTTTGAATTTGAATTTAAGAGCATTTCCCAGACACAAAAAAGGTACGATATGCAGTGCTCACTGCCGCAGTGGTAGGTAAGCACATTCGCTCCAAGGATCATTGCTAGGTCATAGGAAAAGTGACCAAGAATTTACTAACTACAACTTCTTCGCGTTAAGCCGTTGATCCCAGCTGCATCTCCAGTCATTTTCATAGTAATAACATCATGGCCCATTCTACCTTTTCTATCTATAGAGAAGGCCTGTCCCCAGTCAGGGTTGCCAGATGCTGGCTTATCAATTTCGGGACATTTGCACCCCCCCCCCCCCCTGAAAAAAAGCATATTATCAAACCCCCCATCACCCCCCTGAATTAAAACACCAAGCACGCCAGCAGTGTCATTCGTTATTAGTTTACATTATCCAAATTCGGGGCAATAAGGTCTAATTACTGGACACGGGATAAGATGCAATGTTTCGGGACAAACCTGGATTTCCCGGCCATCTGGCAAGCCTAGCCCCAGTAGTGAGGATATTCAGAGACGGCTTCACCCGGTGCAGGGTGTGTTGCACTCGGGCTCAGCGGTCTCGAGAAGCACCAAGCGACTATCAACCATTATGATCGCTAGGTAAATAATTACACAAGAGTTATACAAGGGCTAGAGACGCCTCAGATGAGACTATTTAATTACCTGATGATATTATAACAATTGACAATACTAGGTAGGTAAGCAATAGAAAGGATAGACCGGATACAGCTGATTTTCTACACTTATTCGAGTATTTCTATGCTTATGCTTATTTATAATAAATAAATAATAATAAATATTTCGAACACACACCAATTAGCCTTGCTCCAAAGTAAGCACTGTAAGGCTTGTGTTATGGGATACTAGGGTAACGGATAGAATACATATATAATGCGATTCAACTAAGAATAGGACCGACTGCGCGCGATATTTTGACGCCACAGCTGTCAATTCAAACCAAATAGGTAGAGTGAGCAAAAAAAAAGTTCCTATTTAATAAAACTTATTAACTAAGATTAAGTGAGAAAAAACATCAGCTTTGTTAATAAAATCAATTTACTGTGATTGAGAGAAAAAACAATCGATTTTTACTAATATTACTTTATTAAGACTGTGAGAAAAAACAATAATCAGAATCTAGTTCTTAAATTCCGCTCATCTCTGCATTACCGCCGGAGTAGTAATGAATAATCATGCAGGTCACATACGAACATGCATCCTATATGTAAAAGAAAGTATTAAATCGAGTTTCTGAACGCAACATAAAGTGACATTTGGTTGACGATTTAGCGGTTATCAACCATTCATAGCCAAAGCTCAATAAATGAAAAAAAAAATATCAACAAATATTAATTATCAATATTTGTTTAAATATGATTGATTTCTATTCTAGAATTAGCTGAGTGCTAAAAAAGTGCTCCGAGATTTTTTTGCAAACTGTACTTTTCAAGCGACATTTGACAGATGGAGTTCATTGGCTTTCCTATTCTTATTTGAATCGCATTAAATAAGTATATTTATATAGAAATACTTTATTTAACATCCATGACTGGAGTACAATTGCTCGTATTCATCACACAAACATCTGCCCTAACCAGGATTCGAACCCGGGACCTCTCGAGTCGGCGACACCATGAAACCCGGCGTACAAACCACTCGGCCACGGAGGTCGTCAAAACGGAGGTTGTTTAGTGACAAAGGACACCCGGCATTTTGTGACAAAATTGTATACTTTTTTAATTTTTTTATCTGTGTTTCATAATTGGGTAACGTAGTCTGGCAATATTTGTCATCAGCAGCTAGCTGTCAATGTCAAATACGTAGGTTTGTCATCAAAAGGGTTTCTATATCAAAAAATATTAATCATTAAATAACTTCATTCCACGATTCACTAAAAATAAGGCAAAAGTAGTTTTATGTAACAAATAATTTTGAATTTATTTTGAGACCAAATTCAACTGTATACAAGTTTAGCATTTTTTCTATGAAAAGTGCCGGGTCTCCTTTATTGTGTCACTAAACAGGCCCTGACAGAATAACAGCGCTGGTGCGACATAATATCGCATCAGCTAATGCTGAGGCAGGGTCCTGGTTAGTCCTGCGATTTTTGAATTTGTATCTATAAATGTGCAAATGAGGGTTACTAAAATATATTTTATTCTATTCTTTTCTATTTCAGCGTATATTAGAGGTCAGGGTAATAGGCAAGATACATTGTACAAGTATTTGTCAGTATCATCATGATCATCAGACAGGGGCGGATCCAGGGGAAGGGGGTCATGGGGGTCATCGCTTTTAGAATTGTCTTTGTAAACGCAATACCATACATAGTTTTAGGTCTTTCATAATGTAACTTATAACTAGCTTTGTAAACAGAAATGTATTGGGTCTCTAATCATACTTATGTCATTCCTTCTTGTCTTGCTGCGTAATTGTGCCTAGCTGCGTCTCCTCAAAGTAAAATAAAGTATCTTCTTAAATCGTGACTGGTGTTTATATTTCTGGCCATAATCCATCAATGGCAGCCCCCCCCCCCCCCTCCCGCGGGCTGGGTGCATCTGTACCCACTGTGACTTGACCACGACTATATGACCCACCCCTGGCGCCAAAGCTGGATCCGCCCTTGTCATCAGACGAGTCTGTGCTTCTTCTTCTTCTTCTTTTATTATGGCATGACGGCTAATGTTGCCATTTGCCATATGCAAGCTTGATTTCATCTAATTGGTTAGTACATCGATTAACCTTGTTCGATTAGAGGAGCGGAATATGGATAGTTAGAAGATGGTAAAAAGTAGGAAACGATATGAACAAGAAGAGAAAAAAAGGAGATTTGCGATGAACAACAACAAGGAACAACAGGTGAGTAGGTAGGGGAATATAGGTAAATAAAGGGAACTAAAGAAAAAATATAAATATGTAGATAAATTAAATTTTTATATCATTTTTTCTGATAAACTTTCATAAACATATGTATATATCAGGATTATTATTATATAGAAGAGATGGAATGGACGTAGGAAAAGGAATATTTATTGTCTTCAATGAATCTAAACAGGCGGTTTTGTCATATCTGGGACAAGAAAAGAAAATATGGTTAACGTCAGCATCAGCGTCAGAATCTATTTATCCGTATTTTGCCAAACGGTCAGGAGTACAAACATGTCTGAGGCGCATTCGAAAGAGTCTGTGCTTGTTTTCTTCCCTTTTAACATTATATTCTACAGTAAATTCCTACAGCTACAGCGCCAAGGAGTTTCATAACTGTTTTCACATCGGTTGGGTTCAGTTACATTACCTTTATGAAAGTACTTTTGTAATCGACGTAGCAATAATCAGAAATCTTTAAAACTTTATTCAAATTGGATGTATAGAACTACTCTTTTGAATCGTCCAAAAATTTTTGGAGTTTACTCCTTAAGAATCGATTTGCATATATAAGGGGCCCGGTATGAGAAAAATGTGAGGAGTAAAATCTATCGATGAATGACCTCGTTACGTTTTTGGTGCGCATCCTATGTCGCGCAACTTTGACAAACAAAGATGACGGATTGACATTGATAACCATAAACCACTTGTCACTGTAATTAATAATGCAGACAATGTTGATTTAATTAATATTTAAAAAAATGATAATAGTCTGATAATAATAATTATATAATTTATCAACATTCCTAATGATATATTTATGCACATCTGAAATTGACTATTGTGAAATGTTTAATGTAAAATATTTCGTCCATTAGTTATAATAAATGTATATGAAATGAATAAATATATATTTATATATGTATATTATTTTCATTAATTTGTTAATTTACCCTTTCATACAGTATCAATCTTTTTTGAGTTAAATAAACTCTTTTTGCGTCTGGTTAGACTATCGAACTTAAGGAGTAAACTCCAGTCGTGCGTCGGAGCTGACACACACAATTTTTTTTTGCCTACCACTCGTATGGACCTATTTTTTAGCTGCGGAGAAAAACGAGCGAAAAAAACTCCACAACATTAAAAGTCTAATGTAACAACATTTACAAATCATTATGTTGTTACAACGTCAATACAATTATGATTTATTTAATATAGAAAACCTGTTGGGATGATTGGATCGGTTCAAACCCGAGCATCTTTCTCTGTAATATAATCAGACACTTTGTAATAATAAGCTTTTTTAATAAGTGTTTTTTTTATAATAATAAAATATAAATTTATCGATATAATCTTGAGAAATTCTTCCAACACGATGAATGCCTCCCTACTATAAAGAAGACATTTATTACAAAATACGCCTTCCTCACATGCGAACCGACTATTAAGCGCGGAAGATCAATTAATAAGTCACTTAGTAAAAACATCGCTATCATCCTTCGTTAACAAATAATAAATAACCTCTTAGTTCTGTTTCCCTCCAAAACTTTTTCTTTTTAATTTTCCCACGAAGTTCCCGCCACCCAGACGCGCGCGCCTAATAACTTAATAAAGAAACATGGCGCCCCCGTCGACGGATTCAACTCCATTCAGCCACAACTGTCAAGCGCTCAAGTAGTATCACGAACTCGAATTATTAAGTTCTCGTGAGAGCGACGGACGCATTTGAAAACTCGTAAAATATTACTTTAACTTGTACACAAACTATTTATTTAATCTTTTTCAAATGGCTACTACAGTCTGCTTAAAATACTTTATCATGAATAAAATATTTAATGGTTAGTTTACATTTGAATAGATAGAAAATTTCAAGTGTGAGATTGAACGTTGAATAGGAATTAATTAGGCAGTGGAAATGTTCTACAGAAACGTTAATTTGTCTGATAAAATTAGGTAATGAATTTGAAATGAACTAAAAATTACTTGTTCAAGCTGGGGCACAGGTATTTCCTATGGATGACATAGGGGGAATGGGCCATGGATAATCAACCAGGCAGGCCCATTGCGGACTGTTGGAAGTTAACGACAGAAGAAGCCAGGACCACCGGCTTAACGTGCCTTCCGAAGCACGGAGGAGCTCATGATAGAGTCTGTGCGGAAAAAGAATGGGAGTGGCGAAAAACGGAACATTAAGATTTTTATTTGGCAATCTAAGATTTTTATTTGGCAATCAAACCCAGCAATCTGTAAAACGTCAAAGTTTTGTATTGATACGGATTTGTTTGTTGTTGTGATTTTTTGCGGTTGCTTTGTATTTAATCATGTCTAAAAGGGGTAAAACCTTACAAATACGGTAGAAAACTACAGCGCCATCCAATCTAAATCCCGTTCTCTTTCCGCACAGACTCTAAAAGTTTTTGGTCGCAAATCCAATGACTGGCTTTAGCAAAAGTTGCTTACACCGCAGACCGAACATGTGAATCACCTGCGAGTTTTGCCACGCAATAATCAATCTTATTCTCGTCGCTATAGGTCTTTCACAATAAAAGCAACAGTATCATTACCATAGGCCATAACCTTTCTTTTGCTTATTTCGTCACATTTATTTGCATACAGTTTCATACTTCTGAGGAGCTCGATGGCACAGGTGGCTAACGCGTTCAGCTGCGATCGTTGAAGTTAAGCAAATTCCCCAATGTTCGGTCATTGGATGGGTGACAAAAAATCTTTTATCTCTGGAGAGCTCCGTGCTTCGGAAGGCACGTTAAGCCGTTGCTCCCATCTGTATCTGCAGTGGGGACATTAATAGGCTGATGATGATGATGATGATGACATACTTTTATTAGCACAGCACGATTCGGACGTATTCATTTCATTAGGCCTTCCCTATGGATGGAATAGGGAGATTGTGCCATGACCCACCACGCGAGACCAGTACGGATTGGCGGGTGCTAACGACTGCAGAAGCAGCCGGGACCAACGGCTTAACGTGCCTTCCGAAGCACGCAGGAATTCGAGATAGATGTTTTTTGTCACCCATCCAATGACTGACCACTGCGAAAGTTGCTTAGCTTTAACCATCGCAGCCGAATGCGCTAACCACTTGTGCCATCGAGCTCCGCCATCGAATTCATTTACACTCCGTATTTGTGAGCGGTAGTCGAAATTAAGTAGATTAAGTAAAGGGCCACTCATTGTCGCCTACGTTGGCCGGCGGTGCCCAATATGGGACCGCTAACGACACGCCATACATGGGACAAAACCGCTACGGTGCGGAAAAACTGCGCACGCGCAATCATTGGGTATTTACGACGCGAGGCATTCGTAAACAACCTTATGTAATAGCGCATTGTCAGAACTCGTGAGACACAAGAGCGGCGCAAAATTGGACGTCTGTTTAACGTATTGTTTTTATAAGATTGTGAATTTTAGAAGAAATTGATTGGAAATTAAATGCTTTACTCGTTGTAGGCGACGCATACACACCAAAATATTAAAAAAAAAGTTTAACACATATAAACAGTTTATAATATTGACGACCTCCGTGGCCGAGTGGTTTGTACGCCGGGTTTCATAAGCATTTGTACTCCAGTCATGGATGTTTAATATGTATTTTTACAAGCTTTTTACAAGCTTTTATTTAACATGCTATGTATGTTTGTTACGGTCAAATCTTACAACTCAATTTTAAAGCACTTGCCCTCAACCGATTAAGCTGAAATTTGGTATGCTCGTTCAGTTCGGATGACAATGCATGCTTAACAGTGTGACGTCATTCTAAATCCAATATGGCGGCATACCCAAAATGGCGGACCAATCATTTTTAATGCATTCCTACAATATGGGTATCAAATTAAAGGGCTTGCTGAGAGTAACTCGAAAAAAATGTGACGTCACTCTCAATCCAATATGGCGGACTTCTAAAATTTGAAAATCTATTTAGAAACAAACTTTAACTAAATTTTCTTTTTTTCTTTTTAGCGCATTTGAATAAAAGCTTGTTTTTAAAAAGGTTTTTGTACCTTAATTTTATTATATAAATATACTTATATATGTACAGTATATGTATTCTATCCATTACCCTAGTATCCCATAACACAAGCCTTACAGTGCTTACTTTGGGGCTAGGCTAATTGGTGTGAGTGTTAGAAATATTTATTTTTATTATCCTTTACAATCTGGTCCTTCGAGCCTGATCTGAACCAGCAACTTATGGATCTACAGTGCACAGATATATGCACAGTTTTATGAGAGAAAGGGAATAGCGGATCTTCCGCTCGGATTGCAGCATCCGTCTGGGGAAATAGTCTACACCTTAGTGTCGCCGCACACGGGCCAAACGCCGCCACGAGAAGCTAGAAGCGCCTACTAAAGTGGTTGAAGCGCGCGACAGCGGCCGACTAAGGTAAGGGAGAGAGGGGTGGGGAATCGCGCGAGTGACGTGTGGCGGCGTTTTGTATCGCCGCATTAAGTGGCCGGTGCGGGCCACAAGAAGCGAGCTACGACGATTTGTAGCGTGTGGCGGCCACAGGCGTACCGTGTGTAGCGAGTCCATATAAAATGTATGAAAACTACAAAAAATATGTCGGTGGCGGCATTTTGTGGTTGTGGTCGGTGGATCGTGTGCGGCGACACTTACAGAAGATCACAATAAATTGACACTACTTTTTGGTGGTGTTTTGTTTCTGTTGTCATTGAGTAAGCTTCCAGGTCTCCAGGTCTCGGGTAAGGGATAGCGGACTGGGTCAGGGAAGGCAAAGGCACAAGTGATATTTTTTGTATCGCAAACGTCTATAAGCTATGTTGGTCGCTTTCCATCAGGCGGGCTATATGCTTGTTCACCGACCCTTTAACATAAAAAAGTGCCATCAATGTGACCACCTCCGTGGCCGAGTGGTTTGTACGCCGGGTTCCAAGGTGTCGTTTACTCGAGCGGGTTCGAATCTCGGTGGGGGCAGATATTTGTGTGATGAATTTTTAATCCAATCATGGATGTTCAACATGTGTTTTTATATAAATACTAGCGGCCCGCCCTCGCTTCGCTTCGGTGTAGAGCTAAAGTGTAGACTACAGTTTTTGTTCACAGGCTTGTATTATACACAGTGACATTCATCTATGATTCTTCTTATACCTGCATGCAAAGTCTCAGCCCGATCGGTTTAAAATTGCCAAAGTTTCATACAAACTTTCATTCCCTATTTTATCCCCTTGGGGGTAGAATTGATCAAAATCCTTTCTTAGCGGATGCCTACGTCATAACATCTACCTGCACTCCAAATTTCAGCCCGATCCATCCAGTGGTTTGAGCTGTGCGTTGATAGATTATCTATGTCAGTCAGTCACCTTTGAGTTTTATACACACATCAAAAGTGTCTAGGGATCAAGCATTTTTATGCGGATTTCTTGAGATTGAGATGTGGCTTTGTAATAAATTTATGATTTTATAAATTTATATGGATCCTTTTTGGTGCATTTCATAATTTGAATCAGGAACTGTGAATTAAATTCGAGTAAAAGATGAAAATCAGCTGTCAATATTTTCCCTATAAAAACATACAACGCATTGAAGACATTATTAGTGCTACTGTTTCCCTACTACTGATTAAAACCAACGTTATTATGGAGCGGCGACGTCATTTAAGCAGGGAAGAAATGCTCAGAGCCGTGGGAATGATAGAAGCTGGTTCCCGGCAACGTACTGTGGCTTTAGCTCTGAATACAAGTCAGAGTGTTATCAGTCGACTTTGGACACGATACCGAAGCACTGGTACCGTGGCTGAGCGCCATGGAGGACGGTATCGCTGCACCACACGGAGACAAGACCGATACATTCAAATCTTAACTCGAAGAGCTCCAACAATAACCGCCATGATGTTAACCGTGAGGCTTCATCACTCTTCAGGGAACTTAATTAGCGACCAAACAGTCAGAAACCGCTTGCATGAAGTGAACCTTCATTCCCGAAGACCGCTACGGGTACCACCTATAGCAATGCACAATCGTAGGATTCGATATCAATGGGCTCTTGAACACAGAAATTGGGCAGAAGAACAATGGCGTTTCGTGTGCTTTTCTGATGAGTCTCGTTTTGGTATGAGACCGGATACAAGACGTATACGACACTGGAGAACCCCTGGACGCCAACAGCGATTAAAATCCTGCCAGGAAGTCCATCCTTATAGTGGTGGAACCATCATGGTATGGGCGGGTATTTGGATCGGCGGAAGAACTGAGTTGATTTGGATCAGAGGCAACCTCAACGCTCAAATTTATGCTGAGACGATTGTATCAGACGTCATCGTTCCTCTACAAGTGCAAATCGGTCCCTTATTTCAGTTAATGCATGATAATGCACGACCGCACACCGCAAGAGTTGTAAGACAGACTCTCGCCGCAGCTAACATCAATGTCCTGCCCTGGCCTGCTCAGTCGCCAGACTTGAACCCGATTGAGCATGCATGGGATATGCTACAGAGAAGAGTTCTGCCGAATATGGAGGGTATCCAGTCGCAAGAAGACCTTTTTTTGTTGTTGCAACGAACATGGGCGGCCATTCCACAGCGTGATTTGGATGAACTCATTTTGAGTATGCCAAACCGATGTTCTTGTGTTGTTAGTGTTCGCGGTAGAAATACGGATTATTAATTGTTTAAGTTACCCAATAAAATTTTAGAGAAAACTGTTATTTCAGTCTTTTTTTCGAACTTTTGTGTTAGTGGTTCAAATGTCAAAAATCCCTTTATTAGGAAAATGGCAAATTTCTTTATTAATGCAAAGGTGACTTGGTTTATCGTTACTGTGACAAACGAAAACACTTTATTTGATGAATCCTTAAAGAAAATTTTAATTAATATCAATCAGGAGAAAAGTTATTGCAAAAATATATGTTGATCCCTAGACACTTTTGATGTGTGTATATATAGATACTTGCATATGTATCAGTATATGTATTCTATCCATTACCGTAGTATCCCATAACACAAGCCTTACAGTGCTTACTTTGGGGCTAGGCTAATTAGTGTGTGTTGTAAATATTTATTTATTAATTTTTGGTTACAGTTCTAACGTATTTTTAACACGACTGAACTCATTACGGTATAAAACAGTCTGTACGAAAAGTAAATTATTCAAATGAAATAACATACTAGCTGACTATATTTGCTCGCGATAAGCATTATATTCAATAGTTGCTTGCCTAGCGTAATGGTTTAGAAACCGCTTTCAATCTTTAGAACAATCTTAAGGTGGCGCATGCGCTTGCGCCGGTTTACCTGGACACGGCGACAGTAACAAGCGCCACAACGCATGTAAAATACAATTGGAGACCATTACACATAGGTGACTACTGACACAACACTGTTGCGATTCGTAATTGTATTTTAAAACAGGGAAAAAGCTATTTAGTTTTGAAGACATAGATTTTTAGCATTTATTCTTGCTATTGTTTTTAATAAGGTTTTTGATTAGAGTAAGCTTGTTGAAAATATATCGATGTATCGATATATGGATATTTTTTGTTCGATATATCGATACTTTTTGCCGATATATTTTGATTCGATATATCGATACATCGATAAAAAATAACCAGTATCGAAATTCGTATCAAAAACGAAACGACGTAAATTGGTTGTGCTGATTTCCATTATATTCTGCGAAGTGTGTGACTGTCTAGTCTTGTTTACGAAAGAAACCCTGCAATCATTTACCTGAGAGGACCTGCAATCATTTTCATCATTCGAAAATAGGGTCTATTTTTAGGGAGATAATTTTCGTTCCATTATTATTCCGCGTTTCGTTCGTGAGATACTGTACAATATTTTTGGGAAAATTGGTCCGATATATCGATGTTTTTTTCGCGATATATCTATTTGATATTTTTTAAAAGATCGATGTATCGATATATCGATATTTTTTTCAACTTTCGACATCCCTAGATTAGAGTAGTTGGTAGCTAACGGGGTTCGGTTTGTCTTACAGATTAAGGCATTAACTTTATAACAGTCATTTCAAAGAACGCTGTACTACAGATCCCACAATAAAAAATGAAAAGGGTTTCCCGCGATTATTCCTTTTGTATAATACGTAGATAAAATATAAAAACCAAAACTGTGTCCAAGGCGAAACGGGAAGAGTTATTTGTTACCAATCTACTATATAAAAATAAGTCGGGTTTTCCTTCCTGACGCTATAACTCCAGAACGCACGAACCGATTTCCACGGTTTTGCATTCGTTGGAAAGGTCTCCGGCTCCGTGAGGTTTATAGCAAAGAAAATTCAGGAAAAAATAAAAAAAAAATCGTTTTCTTTTAATCACAAAACGAAATGTTACATAAAACGAAGCTATCTGGTGGCGAAACGGAGTTCGCTGGTTTTGCTAGTTACTTATATATAAAACACTGACGCGAAAGTTTAGCGCGATTCATATTGGTACAGCGCCATCTAGTGACAAATGTTATAAATACTATTCGTACAATATATTTTCAATGCTTATTCGAACAAACGTATTATATAAAAAGTGGCATGTATTGCAAAGGAACTGAGTGACAGAGAACAGACATACATAGCTATTGCCTCAAACGCAATTAGCTGGTACAAAAAAGAAGATTCCTTGAAACGAAATATCGCTCACGTAAAATATAGCGTCCTATTTTTACAGCTGCTTTAGATACACCACATCATACATTACACCTGAGTATATAACTAATTCAATAAAAATCCGATGGCTCCGCTAAGTACTTGCTCGATGCCTTGGATAGGTTGCAGCGGCGCGCTGCCCGCCTCATTGGCGATGAAGAGGTAACTAAGAAACTCGAGTCTCTACAAATTACACTGCGATGTGGCATCATTAAGCGCATTCTACCGACTATACCACGACGATTTTTCTCAGCAGTTATTCTCCCTCATCCCTCCATCACATTTTCTTCAGAGGACCACGCGCGCTGGCCTACGTTGTCACCGACTTACTGTGGCCACTATTCCTACAAGACCAAAGAAATTTGGTGACTTATTTCTTTGTCGTACTATTCGGAAGTGAAATTCTGCTGTACCAGCTATCTTCGCGTTTGGACTCTATCACCACTTAACATCAGGTGGGGTAGAGTCATTTGCCTACCTCGATAAAAAAAAGGTACAAAATAATAGCCACGGCAACATTGTAAGTAACGAGCAGGTTATCAATGCTAAACAGTGGTTGCGATCCGAAATTAACCCACAAACAGGCGCGTCGGTCGCAACGACCGGCGACGAACGGCGCCAAATATGGCGCGCGGTAACGAGGGACACGCGCCTTACAAGGGACCATAGGGCCCACGATTCGGCCCTCTGACTGTGCGTTAATGGCCGGGCTGTGTGAATCACGCGAACGATTCGATTAAAAACCCCCTTTTTTCTACTCATTAGTCGTGAGAGCAGCATGGTTTTCTTCTGGGAAGCATTCTTGAGATTCCATAGCGAGATACGAGAAATGTTGCTCAGCAATTTTATCTACGTTTTATGGTAATATGTAGCATTCATATTATGCATTATTGACAAAACTCATTAGTTTCACCAATAAAGCATAATATTACACGCTAACCAAAATATTGTTAATGAACTATGAATATACGAGCATCTCCATAATATTTATTTGTAATATTGGATTCCAAGTTCCCAAATCTGTAAGTGACCAATATAAGTAAGGAGAATAAAATTTATTGAGATATTGTATCTGTTCATTTTTATCGATTGAAACCTACAAACGATTTTACACAATAATTAATCAAGTTATCGCTACCACAATAATCTCATCTCAACATACCGGCAAACAACAACATACCGGCTACTTACGGTGCAGTTAAATGTGTTTAAGCAATCAAAATGCAAATGCTAAGTGAGACATTAAAGGAAATTTAATTTGAAAGTGTTGCGTGGTTGCTCAATTCACATCTAACTATACATCTAGTTAATCTCGTCGAGTTAGGTTCGTCAGAATTTATAATATGTACCTATATAATAATGTAACTTAATATATGTAAGTCTAGATTAAAGTTAGAAATACGATTATTAAATGATATAAATATTTAGTTGGCTAAATATAATCATTGCTAGCGTGATAGTATTAACGGCCGTAATAATATCATAGACGGTGGTGATTATAAGAAGTACCTTCATATTATTTAAACAAAATATTCATACATATATAAATAGTCTTAAGATAGTTATCAGGCATGGACATAGTGTTTCTTGTAATTTGTTAGTTGATGGGTATTAGTCAGTTTTTGTAACAGTAATATGGTACCTATCTAATGCCGCTTCTATATTCTAAATTTATTGTAAATATATATCTTTATCCTAAATGATGTAATGGAAGGTGACTTCAGAAGTATCTCTGGAGTCATTTTTCAACTTGACGACTCTGTATATATCAATACAGGGAGAAAAAAGGCAGCCCTTGCTGAGTTTCTTGCCGGTTCTTCTCAGTACAAGGTCTCCCGCCGTAGTTTTGCGAACCGATGGCGTAGCTTCTTGACTTTCACAAGAGCTTGTAGCAGCCTAGACTGAATAAATGACTTTTCATTTCATTTCATTTCATGAAAAATCAATAAAAATCTCAGAAACTTTATATAAATTCTAATGATGAAACAGTGCAATAAGAAACACATTTGTCAAGGAATTATAAAATCAACAATTGTTTATCTCACTCAGGACTCGTGTGAGCTTTAATTCAATCTTCATTCTAAGCTCTCTCTGAGAAAACCGGAGCGACACAAACTACATAATGATCGCACTATCCTTTTATTGCCGACCCATCAGCAGCCGACCGCTCGCTAATAGCCTCCACGCATTATATTTAACCGACATTCATTCTCACACAATTACGGGATAAATATAACCACACGGCCATATAGACCCAGCTGTACGTTGAAAGGGTTATGAGAAGTGATGTAATGAACAAGGGTTTTTAAAGAAGCTTCCTTATAGTGTGTTTTTTTCACTTCCTTGTCTTAGAAATTAAAAACGCTATTAAACAAAAGTTTGTAAAAGCTTTTGCATAAACAACTTGAGATTATCATAACACAGTGCTTTTGAACTATGGTTTTCTTCAATCTTTTCTCTTGACGTGAAAAGTAACATCAAGGAACAACCAGGATCATCTGCTATATACCTTACCTACCTTGAATATTATGTGTCATCGTCATCAGCCATTAATGTCCCCACTGCTGGGGCACAGGCCTTCCCTATGGATGGAATAGGGAGATTGGGCCATGACCTACCACGCGGGCCCTAAAGACTGCAGATGTAGCTGGGATCAACGGCTGAACGTACCTTCCGAAGCACAGAGGAGAAACTCGAGATAGAAGATTTTTGGTCACCCATCCAATGACCGACCACTGCGAGTGTTGCTTAACTTCAACGATCACAGCCGAATGCGCTATCGATCTCCTCTCTATATTAAGTGTAATACTTACTAAAATATTATTTCTAAACATTAAGTAATAAAATTTTATCCGTAATCCACGCAACAACATGATAATAACTACTTAATTTTTATTAAGGATTATATAGATAACCCGTAGACTCATAAGCTATAAATACCAATTCTTCAATAACATAAGCGGTAAAAGTTTATAATGAAAGGGTTTGTCGACCGGTGGCGGGAATGAGACGTTAGGTGTTGTTAGAAGCATGGCGGCAGTACCATCCATGGCCAGTATAATCGTTTGAGGAGGACCGCTCCAGTAAATTTACCAATAAACGCCTCGGGGTGGATATTAAAATAATCAGCGATGATTGTACAGCTGGTTAGAACTTCAGAAGTCTTGCATTAAGAAAGAAAATCGTTGCTTTTCATTGAATGTTGTGTTTTTGGCGTCGTTTTGTCTTCAAAGCCAAAACTAGCCCTGATTAGTAAAGAAAAAATTGAAAATCGAAAAAAAAAATTCTTTCAATAGATCATGTACTTGTTTGTCACCCTTTTAGATTTAAATATGAGACAATCCGGAGAAGGACCTCCAGGACGAGATCCTCCAGCCGTCGCGCCTGTGGGCCAGAATTTCCTCAGGGGCTAGTCACTACACCCTTTACTATTAAAGTCCTTGTATACATTCAAGAGGAGCTCGATGGCGCAGGTGGTTAGCGCGTTCGGCTGTGATCGTTGTAGTTAAGCAACTTTCGCAGTGGTCGGTCATTGGATGGGTGACCAAAAATTTCTATCTCGAGTTCCTCCGTGTTTCGGAAGGCACGTTAAGCCGTTGGTCCCGGTTGCATCTGCAATCGTGAGCACCCACTAATCCGCACTGGGCCCGCGTGGTGGTTCATGGCCCAATCTCCCTATTCCATCCATAGGAAAGGCCTGTGCCCCAGCAGTGGGGACATAAAAGAGGCTGATGATGATGATGATACTAATCAAACCAAAAGAGTTACCTATATGGTCATTCATACATAACGCATAATATTATTTGCATGAAACGTTTCAATACTTGCTTTTTTTGGTAAATAAATAAATATTTCCAACACTCACACCAATTAGCCTAGCCCCAAAGTAAGCACTTTATGGCTTGTGTTATGGGATGCTAGAGTAACGGATAGAATACATATACCTTACATATATAAGTATATTTATAGAGAAATACATTTTTAACACCCATGACTGGAGTACAAATGCTCGTATTCATCACACAAACATCTGCCCCCACCGGGATTCGAACCCGGGACCTCTCGAGTCCGCGACTTCATGAAACCCAGCGTACAAACCACTCGGCCACGGAGGTCGTCATCAAGAAAATTATGGCCCTGCTGTATACAGTTATGTACAATATTAAGTTAAGAAAATATTAAAACTTTAACTCACAGAATCAAATAACATCAACAGATTTAATTTAAACATCAATAAAGTAGCTTTATAATTTAAACGTGTCACCTAAAATGATCGAGTGAAAGTACCTCATAAAAAATTTGCCATACAATTAGTAAGCATAGGAAATGACCAGCATATACAAACGATAAACATTAGTATCGGGATGCGCGATACGCGCTTTGATCTGACGCATGCGCTGTGGAAAACATTATTATGTATAATTTAGTGATGGGCACCGACTAGCAGCTATATTGGTAGGGTGACCACAAAATATGTTATTTGTGGGAAAAAAACTTTGGTAGAGTCTGTGCGGAAAGAGAATGGGCGTGGCGAAAAACGGAACTAACTTTAAGATTTTTATTTGGCAATCAAACCCAGCAATCTGTAAAACATCAAAGTTTTGTATTGATACGGATTTGTTTCTTGTTGTGATTTCTTGCGGTTTTTTGTATTTAATCATGTCTCAAAAGGGTAAAACCTTACAAATACGGTAGAAAAGCACTACAGCGCCCTCCAATCTAAATCCCATTCTCTTTCCGCACAGACTCTAAAGTAATACCGCAACTGCAGAAATATAAAAGTATCAAGAAGGTAATGTTGCATACCTTTTTGTATTGTGAAATGTCGTCAAACCTCAATGGAATGGAGTCAGGGTGAATTTGCATACGTAAAGTTAGGATAAACATCATTGACATCGAGGTATCCGATTTTGATACTTTTTGAAGATAAGGTTTTTGGCAAACAAGCGTACGGTGCTATTTTTCCTATAACCAAGGAGGAAGGGGTTCTTGAAAACTGTCTAAATAGGTACATACTACTTAAATGATTGGACACTTTAAGGTCAACATGTTTTACTTTGATATCTATATATATATAAAACTCAAAGGTGACTGTCTGACTGACATAGTGATCTATCAACGCACAGCCCAAACCACAGGACGGATCGGGCTGAAATTTGGCACCCAGATAGATGTTATGACGTAGGCATCCGCTAAGAAAGGATTTTGATCAATTCTACCCCCAAGGGGATAAAATAGGGAATGAAAGTTTGTATGAAACTTTGTCAATTTTAAACCGATCGGGCTGAGACTTTGCATGCAGCTATAAGAAGAATCATAGATGAATGTCATTGTGTATAATACAAGCCTGAGAACAAAAACTGTAGTCTACCCTTCAGCTCTACACCGAAGCGAAGCGAGGGCGGGCCGCTAGTAATATTATACTTTAATATGTGGAGGTTTTTAATTGGCCTTTAGATATTGTTTTTTGTTTATTTAATAAGTGATTGATAGCTATATACCTGCCTAAAATAAAATAAATAAATAACAAGACTATTTTGATAATTTGAACAATGACGTATAATATATAGACAGATTATACGCCAACATTATTGCATTTTAAAATGGCACATGTAGTCCCCGCCCCAATTTCCGTTGGCAACAGCCGCCAATAGAGTGCACTGAAGTAGTCTCTTTCACTCTCATTCATAAAACAGATTACATCTCGCTCTTTATCCCCTAAGTGTCAACGGTGGCAGCAACTGTCAAAATAACTAAGCACTAAATACTTTTTCCATTAATATCAACAAAACTGTACTTACAAATGAAATGACACGTTTTTCGTGTCTCCAATCGTTCCCGTGTATTTTGTGTACTTTCTAAAAACACATTCAGGGCTTTTTGTCTCGAAAAACGTAAAATATTTACACGTCGTAGCAATGTGTAGCCGCGGCGATAGAGGGTGTCCGACTGAATGCAAGTCGGGTAATTACCCGACTTTCGTATTGCCAAATTAGAAGCGTGTATAAAGTTATACAAAGATATTGTATAACTTTAAAACTTCCATAGATTTTCTAATGGATCCATTCTCTTAGGACGTATTATTCGGTCCGATCAAACTTTAGCATCACGGTGACTCTACAGATGACTATTCAGTACACCCGGCTTCGCTCGCAACCAGTTCTGAAACCGTCGAGCCGAGCAAACCCACTTCAACCCACGATATCGACAAGATTACGACCGCGGTAATCGATATGTACTAAACAATCATCTGTTACTCTCAGTCTCGCATATAGATTTAAACTGCAACAGGTTGGACAAATATTATGGCCACGTGATATTTAAGTATTTCCTCAATTAGAATTGGAATTTATTTATTTGCTTCAGAAGCTACACTGGGGATCTTACAAATATAAAGTTTGGCTCATTCCGCCATTTACAATAGCATGCGAATATTTTACAATGCATGCATTACATCAATATTATTTAATTTACATTAAGCCATCAATTTCACATCATCATCATCATCAGCCTATTAATGTATCCACTGCTGGGGCACGGGCCTTCCCTATGGATGGAATAGAGAGTTATCAAAAATAAAATTTTAAAGTACAACTTTAAGCGAATTACAATAAATTATCGTCAGCAAAATTATAAGTGTCATCTTAGTCTTAATTTATGTCATTAGAAATTATTTAAATAGCTAACAAAATTAAATAGTCAATTAATAATGCCAATTATAGAATAAAATGTTAATTAAAATACAAAAGAATAAAATGTCAATTAAGTGTAGAATACAAAAAATCAATTACTCAATCATTAATGATTGACTGTGATTGAAAGGAAAACTCAGAAAGCTTACGATGATTGATATTTCGCATATTTAAATAACAAATTCAAATTCTTTATTGGTTGTTAATTTCTTGATAAAAAGTTTTTTTATGATATGCGAACCAAATCGCGTGCGTCCACTAGTTAGAAACAATATCTCAAACAAATTACTGAGTTCAAACCATGTTTGGGCGAGCTTGTAAGGAATTCCAGCAGGCAATTTGTAACTAAAATCGAAGAACGCGAGATCTTATCTTCAAAGAGAACGAAATACTCGAGGAAGCAGTAAAAACAATGGCTTCTTGTCCAAGTTTACGATCCTCAACCAACCAACCGCCAGATGAGAATGTTCGATCACTTGAAAATCAAGATCAATCGAAGACTAACCGTTTTTGAAGAGGCAAAAGTAATAAAAACAAAATGGATGGCGGTCAATGAAGAATGTAAATAGCTGGTGAAATGTTGATCTGAACTATTAATGATAGTAACTACGTTGCAATCGCTAAAGAGATAATAACAATGGTGTCGATTCTGAGATTATTCTCTAAACTTAAAACTAAATTTAGCATCTCCTTTTCATTTTGTATAGAGAATGACAAGGATACGCTATTGCCAAATTTAAGTTAAGGTTTAGAGAACCCTGTCAGATTGTTTTGAATTATAGAAGAATAAGATAAAGAATTAAAAATAAGAAATAAAATTAGAATAAGAGCACATATTTTTTCGATCTAATGCAAAATCATATGCTACGGGAAGTTAGTAGATCATTTTGTTAATTGACATTTTGCGCGAAAAACGTCAGACCTATTTATAAAAAGTATCAAGAACTATAGAACTCCGCTGCACGCGAAAAGAACTCATATAAGTTTCACATTTGCTGCAAAATGATATGCTACCAGAAGCTAGCAGACCATTTTTTCAATTGCCTTTTTTCGCGTTAAAAATGCCAGAACTATTTCTAAAATGTATTAGGAACTATATAACTCTGTTGCATGCAAAAAGAACTGACATTTAATTTTGATCTGCTGGGAAATAATGTGCTAAGTTCGCGCACATATAATAATATGTGTAAATGTCAAACTCAGTATGTTAAAAGAATAACCTCGCGATCTCTTCTCCTCAAAACCTCCGTTTTAGCCCGTTAGGGGTGAGTTTTAGAAAATCCTTTATTTTAGCGCGTGCCTACATCATAATAGTAATAATAATATTAACAAGTATAGAAAAGTTTACTAGAAAAAAATCCACGCGGAACAGGCAGCGGACGGAACTCGAACCCGCATCCTTCGCAATCCGGGCGAATGCACTGACCATTATGCTACTACGGCCCTATTCGCCGCGTTGAAATTTTCCTAGTCTTAAGCTGCATCTAGCAGTTAAATGCTTAAAAAAAAACAATCATCATGTATGCCAAATTTCAGTACAATGCTTTGAGATGTGAGTTTGATAGATCAATCAGTCAGTTACGTTTGCCCTTTATGCTCATATGTACAGATAAATATCAACCGAACCAATAGTCTAACAGAAAGTATCTAATTTTAATATTAGATACAAGTCTCGTAGTCCTAAATTTTTTGTGCTTCAAGTATTCACTAACAACACTTCCTATTACAATCCAATAGTCAGGATGTGTCGTGCTTATAATGAGTTGGTTGGTGTGCATAAGAATGTGGATTTGTTTAGTCTCAATCCGAATCAATTTAAAAAATGTGTTCTAGAAATCGTAGGCCAAGCGCTTTAATATAATAAGTTTTTTTTTTAACCTTATTTATTTAATTAAATATGTACTTGATAATATCTTATTTAATTGATTTGCTAATGTTCTGTTTTTATTGTAATGTAATATAATTTCATAAATGTAATATATGTAATACATATATTTAAATCAATTGTAAGTAATTTTATCTAATCTATAGTATTCAATTTGTTTTTATTTGAATGAATTTAATTTAATGCAATGTAACAGTTAATATCGATATATTGTCCTTTGTTTTATATTACGAAATTTTTTGTGTATGCATGTTAAGTGTTGCAATTTTGATCGATTCTTCAATTATTATAAGTTAGTACTTTGTTGATTGTAACATGTTATGTATACCGAATAAATAAAATAAAAAATAAAAGAAAGGAACAGCCTACCTTCTGTACGGGCTGCTAGTCCTCACCATGTCGTCACCCCACTAATGACACATCCGCGGTATCTTTTGTCTAATTTTACGATTCTCCGCAAAGCGACTCCTTTGAATTTATGACATCAACTATAAAGTATTACTAGTACTTTTACAAAAACACGAATATCAATTTTAACACGACCTATTAAGACTTCTATTTAATCGGATAGTAATGGTAACAGAAATACCTCGACGACAGGAGGAATAGAAATATGGCCACAATAATCTCTAGAATTAATGTCCCGTTGTTATTGGTTTCTGTTACGATTGTATCATTGTTAAAACTATTGGGGACATTAACTCCATTAATTATATTATTTGACTCAGTAGTATAGTAGTCGATTTTTGTGCTTTTAAATTTCTTTGAACGTAGAATGATTTAGTCAAGATATTTGTTTGATTCTATACTTATTATGTATATGTTCTTATTAACTGATTAATTAGGGTAAATATTTGTGAAAAGTGAATCATAGAACCTTAACACGTACGTATTTATATTTATATATTTCATCCCCATCATCTTGATGCTTGGCTATCCACAACCGTGCGATTTTGTCGAATTTTTTTACCACGTACGACAAAACTGTGGAATATATTGACGCCAGCAGTGTTTCCGGACCAATACGACCCAAAAACCTTCAAAAAAGAGCGTACTCCTTCCTTAAAGGCCGGCATCGCATTTGTGATAATCCTGGTGTTGCAAGAGTCCATGGGCGACGGTGATCACTTACCATCAGCCGTCTGTTCGAATGCCCCCTATAACATAAAAAAAATGCTTTACTTTGTGCTTCTTTACAAAGTATGTAACTGCCCCACTCGAACAGAGGATCGGCTAACAAAATGATTTCTGACACGCATAAATTGAACTTACGTTTACAGGTATTCTCACACAGTTTCAAGTAGAATATATTCTCTTTTAGCGACTATATGATCTAGAAATTAATAGTCGTAAGGCGGCTGTCCCAACGCCCGGCCAGGTAGCGACTAAATATCGGCTATTTATACTTTATACTCGTTGACTGTACACACTGCCGGCAAGAACTCTCTCCACTAGGTTGTCGCTAAGTGACAAGAGTTATCAAAGACTAGCAAACCAGTGAACCAAATGTTCACCAAAACCTGATTTCTCGAAAACCGGAAGTGCTACGTTACTCAAATCCGGTTTGTAGTCTTATCAGACTATTCTTAACTTATAACTTAAATATTCTCTTTATCTATCTCTTACGGCTTGGCCGCTGAAACAGCACCACAGACAGACGGACTTGTCTAATAGATAAGAGCTAATACTCGCTCAGAGATACTGGCTCATCGATGCTCGCTTGTCTTAAAGTGCACGCGCGTGAATTCATGGTCAGGAAAGTCTCCGCGAGCGAGTTGCTCGAGTAATCGCCTGTCATACTCGCACGCTCGCTTATACACACTCGCTTTCTACGTAATTTTCGTTCATATTCGGCTGTGGGTCAAGTGCTTCAGTTTAAGTTATTAGTTTTGAGGATGGAGGGACTCATGCGTTCTATTTTGTGACAATATTAAAAAAAACCTCACAAAATAAGAGAAGCTCGATGGCATTCGGCTGCGGTCGTTGAAGTTAAGCAACTTTCGCAGTGGTCGGTCATTGGATGGGTGACCAAAAATTTACTATCTCGAGCTCCTCCGTGCTTCGGAAGGCACGTTAAGCCGTTGGTCCCGGCTGCATCTGCAGTCGTTAGCACCCACCAATCCGCACTGGGCCCGCGTAGTGGGTCATGGCCCAATCTCCCTATTCCATCCGTAGGGAAGGCCTGTGTCCCAGCAGTGGGGACATTAATAGGCTGATGATGATGATAATGATTAAAAAAAATGATATACGTACCTCCATCAAACGACGAAGATAATAATACCGCAGGTAAATCCTATTTACCGTTGTGTGTAGAATTCCTTTGATCCGTCGGGTATTGTGAAGAGCCACGGTTAACCGCATTAGAGCGGATTAGCGGCGGGACGTGCCGGGAACGCTGCGGTTAAGGAACCCCACGGATTCAACAGGGAGACGGTCAATGGCACGTGCTCATTCAAGGATCATGTTCCGGAATGCACGTAAACAATTTAATCTGCAAGCTTTGACGGGTTTGCTTTATCGTAAATTAGTTCAGGTTTTCCATACCTCCGATTTTTTATATAATGCTGTATAAGTTGATAACTTAAGGAAGATTATCAGACTGTTTAAGAATATTTGATTGACAAAACGGCGTGGTCGTGATTTCTCCTTTGCTTTGTTTTGTAATTGTTTGTTGTGTCTTACAGGTAAATGACCTTAATTTAAGTAAATATGTTGTAGTTAGTATGGGTAGTTATGGGTAGTCATGCTCTCATAATAGTCTCTTCGGCGGTGTCGTGTGAGGCGGGTCGTTACGTTCCCTAAAATATGGTTGAGCGAAGCGATGACGTCTGTTAAGCTAGCATGGCAAAGTGAGCAGAATCGCTTAAAATAAAGTGCATCAATTAGTGCTTATTTAGTGCTAATTTAGTGCCAAAACCGGAAATTTAATGCTCTCATAGTTTAGCGAAAAATTAGAACACTGCCAGCTTTTAATTAAGCTAGCAGTGTATTCCCTGAAACGCCTATATTAACGCGGTATAGAACTAAAGCAATGCATAGGGAATTTAGTGCTTAATGAGTGCTGGCAGTATCTGATGAAAATTTTAGAAAATAAAAAATATTTTATTTTTTATCAATAAAAACTGCTAGTATGACAGTCTGAGCAAGTGACCGGTTCGAATACATCACTCTGGATCGAAGATCTATGATCATCAACGGTTAATAATTTAGTGCTCAATGAGTGCTGCCAGTACGTGATAAAAAATTAGGATTTTTTTTAAATTTTTTATCAATATAAACTGCTAGTATGACAGTCTGAGCAAGTGACAGGGTTGAATACATCACTCTGGATCGAAGATCTATGATAATCAACGGTTAATAATTTAGTGCTCAATGAGTGCTGCCAGTATGTGATAAAAAATAACGAAATTTTAATTTTTAAATTTTTTTATCAATATAAACTGCTAGTATTACAGTCTGAGCAAGTGACAGGGTTGAATACATCACTCTGGATCGAAGATTTATGATAGTCAACGGTTAATAATTTAGTGCTCAATGAGTGCTCTCAGCATGTGATAAAAAATAACGAAATTTTATTTTTTTTAATTTTTTATCAATATAAACTGCTAGTATGACAGTCTGAGCAAGTGACAGGGTTGAATACATCACTCTGGATCGAAGATTTATGATAGTCAACGGTTAATAATTTAGTGCTCAATGAGTGCTCTCAGCATGTGATAAAAAATAACGAAATTTTATTTTTTTTAATTTTTTATCAATATTAACTGCTAGTATGACAGTCTGAGCAAGTGACAGGGTTGAATACATCACTCTGGATCGAAGATTTATGATAGTCAACGGTTAATAATTTAGTGCTCAATGAGTGCTCTCTGCATGTGATAAAAAATTAGGATTTTTTTTTAATTCTTTATCAATATAAACTGCTAGTATGACAGTCTGAGCAAGTGACTGGGTTAAATACATCACTCTGGATCGAAGATCTATGATTCTATGATAATCAACGGTTAATAATTTAGTGCTCAATGAGTGCTGGCAGTATGTGATAAAACATTCGGATTTTTTTATTTTTTATTAATAAAAACTGCTAGTTTGACAGACTGAACAAGTGACAGGGTTGAATACATCACTCTGGATCGAAGATCTATGATAATCAACAGTTAATAATTTAGTGCTCAATGAGTGCTGCCAGTATGTGATAAAAAATAACGAAATTTTATTTTTTTAAATTTTTTATCAATATAAACTGCTAGTATGATAGTCTGAGCAAGTCACCGGGTTGAATACATCGCTCTGGATCGAAGATCTATGATAATCAACGGTTAATAATTTAGTGCTCAATGAGTGCTGCTAGTATGTGATAAAACATTTGGATTTTTTTATTTTTTATTGAAGTTATACTTCTTTAGGCGCGTTATGAAAAAATGATGAGAGTGAAATTTGAAGATGCGCGCGCATCACTGTAACACAAAATTTTAACAGCATGAAGTTGGTCGCTTTAGCGACCAACTTCATGCGTTACTTTTGTGTTTACCGCACATTAAGAAAATCTACCAACAAAATAACAAAATAGAAATAGAATCTCTATTTAGTGGGTGCTAACGACTGCATTGTGAAGGCCTATCAAAAGTATTTATTAATCTGGAACAACGGAACCAAAGCGCGATTCAGGAGACTACAGCGCCATCTCTTGACCATTGGTGTAGTAGAACCAAAAACCACATCTTTATTTTTTGTAATAAAGTAACAGTTATAGGTATTCATATTTATAATATCAAAAGTATTTATTAATCTAGAACAACGGAACCAAAGCGCGATTCAGGAGACTACAGCGCCATCTCTTGACCATTGGTGTAGTAGAACCAAAAACCACATCTTTATTTTTTGTAATAAAGTAACAGTTATAGGTATTCATATTTATAATATTTATCCACATGTTTCTAGTTTGTATATTCGGAATACGTGTTTGGGTTTCATACAAGTGCAAATCACATATGTTCTAATAAATTATATTCAGTAGCGATTTTAATTGAATATTTTGATTATTTATTTATTTTTTCAAATTTAAACTGAACTTTATTGACTGTGTCCTTTTCCAGACTTTTTATTAATTTATTGTAATTAATTATTTGCATGCAATTAAAAACTAATTCTAAACGATGCCAAAGAAGGATAACTTCTCACGCGCCTACATAAGTACACGCACCCATTTTTATTAAAAACTGCTAGTTTGACAGTCTGAGCAAGTGACAGGGTTGAATACATCACTCTGGATCGAAGATCTATGATAATCAACGGTTAATAATTTAGTGCTCAATAAGTGCTCTGTATAGAGTGATGTATTCAACCCGGTGACTTGCTCAGACTGCCATACTAGCAGTTTATTTTGATAAAAAAATAAAAAATTCCAAATGTTTTATCACATACTGGCAGCACTCATTGAGAACTAAATTATTAACCGTTGAGTATCATAAATCTTCGATCCAGAGTGATGTATTCAACCCTGTCACTTGCTCAGACTGTCATACTAGCAGTTTATATTGATAAAAAATTAAAAAAATTAAAATTTCGTTATTTTTTATCACATACTGGCAGCACTCATTGAGCACTAAATTATTAACCGTTGATGATCAAAGATCTTCGATCCAGAGTGATGTATTCGAACCGGTCACTTGCTCAGACTGTCATACTAGCAGTTTTTATTGATAAGAAATAAAATATTTTTTATTTTCCAAAATTTTCATCAGATACTGCCAGCACTCATTAAGCACTAAATTCCCTATGCATTGCTTTAGTTCTATACCGCGTTAATATAGGCGTTTCAGGGAATACACTGCTAGCTTAATTAAAAGCTGGCAGTGTTCTAATTTTTCGCTAAACTATGAGAGCATTAAATTTCCGGTTTTGGCACTAAATTAGCACTAAATAAGCACTAATTGATGCACTTTATTTTAAGCGATTCTGCTCACTTTGCCATGCTAGCTTAACAGACGTGAAGCGATGGCTGGTTCATGCGTCATGCTCGTGAACGGGTGCTGCCATCGGAGATGAGTCTGCCCTAACTTCCTTAATATTGAAGTTAATGTTTAGTCACACTGAATATAAATAACACTATTTGTATTTATACTGTATGACACAGCAATCAAAATGCAGGTAAACAATTAATGTATATTTAATAATTATGTAATGAAAAGTGACTTCATGAATCACCTCTGAAGTCATTTTTCAATTTGACGACTCTGTAAATAATAAAACAGGGAGTAAAAAACAGCCCTTGCTGAGTTTCTTGCCGGTTCTTCTCTGTACAAGGTCCTCCGCCGTAGATTTACGAACCGATGGCGTAGCTTCTAGACATTCATATGTGCTTGTACCAGCCTAAACTGAATAAATGATTTTGATTATGATTATGATTAATGGGGGGCATACGAGCTGACAATATACCTGATGGTAAGTGATCACCACCGCCCATAGACATCTGCAACACCAGGAGAATCACAAATGCGATGCCGGCCTTTAAAGCCGGGTACTAGCGAGCTGTAACCGTAATCGTTGCATGCTCTGTAACCAAAAAACATAGTGTGTAGGTGATTCGCAAACCTGCTGCGAGCGATACTCGTGTGGTTTGCAGCGAGCTGACGTTTACAACTGAGCTACAAGCGTACACACTAGAACCTCGTACTGTATCACGTATGTTACGGTTACGGCTCGCTAATTATTACCCGGCTTTGGCAGTCTCACACACTCCAAGGTCTCAGACTGTGTAGAGAGCTGGTTACGGGAATTGTCTTTTTTTTTTTTTTTTTTTATTTATAAGAAACAAACAGTCACATATGTTTACAATTGATACATAAATATTATTGGTTTCTAGACCTATAGTTTCCTTAACTAATTCAAATAATAATTGAGCCCGTAACATTGGTCAGCATTATAAATAGCAAAATTCACATTTAAACTAAAAGCAACTACACATAAGAAATGAAAGTACATACATATATATATATATATATATATAATAAGCAGCAAGGCATTTATTAAGCAAATGTCCACAAAGTAACACTTACTTATCTTACAAGCTTCAGCCTTATATGAGTTCAGCAATACTCCTTCTAAACTTATGTTTGGATGTCTCAAAGATATCAGTATTTATAAAACGCTCATTGAAAAGTGCGCAAGCTCTTTTTATAAAACTATTGCTACCGTAATGAGTTTTACTTGGCTTGATAAAGAATAATGCTTTTCTACGATTTGTTCTCTCTTGCCTTCTGGGTACACGGAAATATATTTTTTCTAATAAAGATGGAGCATCTATCTTATTATTTAGGATTTTATATAAACAATTTATATCTGTTAGATCCCGTCGGCGTTTTAAAGATATTTAGGCTTTTATGGTGGTAATGCATGCAGATAGGCGGGATAACTCGGCGGCAGTTAGGGTGGTATTGGTCTCGAAACGGTTATAAACTTCGAGTAAGGCTTCCTTGTTGCATTTGACGACCTCTGATAGGATATTCTCTGTGGTGGATGTCAATTGTTCTCTTGTCGTGTTCGAGCTGGATGCTAGTTCGTTGGCTTGTTGCTGTGCATTATTCTCCGCTTGCATTAGAGCAGCATAAAGTTGGTTGCACACGTGGTGCGTGAGGTCGCACACGTTGCGGGTCAACACTTCCAAATCTGCGCTCACTGCACTCGACCCTTCTTCAAACTCCTTGTTGTATTTAGTGAAGTGTTTCCTTGTATCCTCCGTTTTTGTGAACATTTTTCAGGTCCTATTGGTCCGTAAACACTGCTGGTGACAATGTCACCCTCCTTGATATTGAATTGATCTGTGTTATGTTGATGGGTAGGTGAAGTCGAGAACCGAAGACAGCTGATGCGGAAGAAATACATCCCGTTCCAGCCATCGCTCATTTTGCCGACTCAATCCATATCCCTCCGAATATCTAATCTCATGGAGTCTTGGGATCCTGCTCACCAACAAAAGATTTCCATATCAAAATATGGCAGTTTTACAGTGAAGTTCTGTAAGACGGAAGTAATAATCCAGCCTCATAATACCTGTTTGTTTGATAGTAGTATATTTGTATTGATGTATCTCTTGACAATTGATAAATGTGAACTTTACTCAGATTAATTACACGTGGATTAAGTCCAGAATTTTTTGAATGACGAACGTAAATCTCATGTATCCGTCCATCCATTTTGATACCACACGACACGCGCACACGCATTTCCGTTCTTTTGCTTCTTACACCAAATCCAAACTTGTTTCATAATGACGTGATTTAAATCAAATGTTCTTCCTTCTCGAAAAAGTCGAAAGTGGTCCAGTGTTGGGATATAGCCCAATATCTCGGCCCCATGATTGGGTGGTTAGACAGGGCAGTGATTCGACTGATAGGTGTTTGCTCAGCAAACATGGTCTGATATTTATGCTTGGTCTAAGTCAAGAAAGAATGGAGAGATCAGTGCGCCTCGTGCTGTTTAAATCTAACATGATATTACTTATAATTTTTATTATTTTTAAAGCATGTAACTGCTTGATGTTTAAATCTAAAGAAAATATAACTAGAAAAAATTCCACGCGGACCAGGCAGCAGACGGGACTCGAACCCGCACCCTTCGCAATCCGGGCGAATGCACTGACCAATTATGCTACCGCGGCCCTCACGGGCCGCGGCGAAATTCCCTCTAGCTATTCTTAAGCTGCAAGGCAGCGCCATCTCTTCGCATTATAGGTAAACCCACAATGTCAAATGAATACTTTTACAAGTATTAAACATTTGAAAGAAGAAATAGCAATTATAGTTATAATTTTTATTATTTTTAAAGCATGTAACTGCTTGATGTTTAAATCTAAAGAAAATATAACTAGAAAAAATTCCACGCGGACCAGGCAGCAGACGGGCCTCGAACCCGCACCCTTCGCAATCCGGGCGAATGCACTGACCAATTATGCTACCGCGGCCCTCACGGACCGCGTCGAAATTCCCTCTAGCTATTCTTAAGCTGCAAGGCAGCGCCATCTCTTCGCATTATAGGTAAACCCACAATGTCAAATGAATACTTTTACAAGTATTAAACATTTGAAAGAAGAAATAGCAATTATAGTTATAATTTTTATTATTTTTAAAGCATGTAACTGCTTGATGTTTAAATCTAAAGAAAATATAACTAGAAAAAATTCCACGCAGACCAGGCAGCAGACGGGACTCGAACCCGCACCCTTCGCAATCCGGGCGAATGCACTGACCAATTATGCTACCGCGGTCCGTGAGGGCCGCGGTAGCTTTTTCTAGTAGGTAGGTAGGTTTTTTCTAGTTATATTTTCTTTAGATTTAAACATCAAGCAGTTACATGCTTTAAAAATAATAAAAATTATAACTATAATTGCTATTTCTTCTTTCAAATGTTTAATACTTGTAAAAGTATTCATTTGACATTGTGGGTTTACCTATAATGCGAAGAGATGGCGCTGCCTTGCAGCTTAAGAATAGCTAGAGGGAATTTCGACGCGGTCCGTGAGGGCCGCGGTAGCATAATTGGTCAGTGCATTCGCCCGGATTGCGAAGGGTGCGGGTTCGAGTCCCGTCTGCTGCCTGGTCCGCGTGGAATTTTTTCTAGTTATATTTTCTTTAGATTTAAACATCAAGCAGTTACATGCTTTAAAAATAATAAAAATTATAACTATAATTGCTATTTCTTCTTTCAAATGTTTAATACTTGTAAAAGTATTCATTTGACATTGTGGGTTTACCTATAATGCGAAGAGATGGCGCTGCCTTGCAGCTTAAGAATAGCTAGAGGGAATTTCGACGCGGTCCGTGAGGGCCGCGGTAGCATAATTGGTCAGTGCATTCGCCCGGATTGCGAAGGGTGCGGGTTCGAGTCCCGTCTGCTGCCTGGTCCGCGTGGAATTTTTTCTAGTTATATTTTCTTTATGATATTACTTCTTGTGAATTCCTTTCGATCCTTGTCCAGGCCTACATTTTCTATTAGACTCCGTTCGTTATTGAAGGTCAACAAACAAAGTCAAATATAAAGTATAGGCGTGGTATTTCTGATATCCATAAGACTTTAGTCGGAATGAGGGCAATGTATGTATGTGACGTTGTCCAAAATTTTTTCTTGCTGCAGAGTAATATAAAAGATGCTGTAATTTTTTTTTCTTATAAATATTTCCAAATTTCACACCAATTAGCCTAGCCCCAAAGTAAGCACTGTAAGGCTTGTGTTATGGGATGCTAGGGTAATGGATAGAATACATATACAGTACACATATAAGTATATTTATATAGATTTTTTTAAAAAATGGAGAGGCCTATGTCCAGCAGTGGACTAGGATAGGCTGTTGATAATATAGAAATACATATTAAACATCCATGACTGGATTACAAATGCTCGTATTCATCTCACAAATATCTGCCCCCACCGGGATTCGTACCCGGGACCTCTCCAGTCGGCGACACCATGAAACCCGGCATACAAACCACTCGGCCACGGAGGTCGTCAAAATAAAGCAATGATCAGGTAGAATTTGCATTATTCCTTATAAAGAGTGGGTAGTAATAGGTTGCAAGAATCCCAAGGAGCAAAATTAATACTTAAAACGATATCAAGACTATTTTCATTTTCACTTATAATAAACTTGTATCGTACAACAAAGAGTTACGCTCTACGCTATATGCTCTTGAGTATGTTAGGACTGATGCTGCTTAAGTGCAATGCCTTTCTTTATACGAACTTTATTAGTTACGAGCGTGTTGATCTATAGCCGGACTAAAAAGAATTTCGTTTAATTTATCCCGTCATCATGTCTATTGTTTAAATGATGCTAGCTCATCACAAAGAGTGGAAGTCCCTGAGCCACTTCTACCATTACCCTTCAATCAAATTCGTACATGGGTGCGTCAACGAACCATACGGAGCCATAACAACCGTTGGGCCAGTCCCGAGGTCTGCAGGCAATCTAAGGATATTTTTCCTTGCCTCAACCCCAGACTAACTAGAAAACTATTATACCTTAATTGAAGTGATTTCCGAGTAATGCTGGGCACCATAACAAGGCACTGCCTAC
Source organism: Chilo suppressalis (assembly GCA_902850365.2). NCBI lineage: Eukaryota > Metazoa > Arthropoda > Insecta > Lepidoptera > Crambidae > Chilo > Chilo suppressalis. The sequence continues at coordinate 2,659,118 of OU963896.1, read as the reverse complement.
TTAACAAGCATTTACTAACCTTACGTGTTACAGTTAGCTCTCTATGCAGAGATGAGAGATCTAGAAGCAGATGAAACGGCCGCTCATGTGATCCTGGAATGCATGAGCGTGGCAGAACACCGGGCATCAATCCTCAGGAAGCCAAAGCCTTTGAGAGTCCCAGGAGACTACTGCGCTTCTATAAGGAGCTGGGCTGACCGTGCTTGCTAGCCCAACATACCCTGCACGCATAATGGACAAAGTACGGAGTCTACGTGCGGAAACGGGGGCCCACAACAAGTAATGGTGCTAGCGATCATGACCTTAATGAAAGTTTGCGTTTTATATTTTAAAGGAGTTTACCATTACCATATACTAACTGGTTCTATTCAATCCACACTCTCACTTCAGAAAACCTCACTCATGTTAGCAACGTCAAAAATGTCAAATAATTTAGATCTAAAGTCCCAGGAAACACTGTTACACGACACTAGTGCAATTTAGTTTTACCTTGTATGTATGTCCGTAATATGTTCATCTCATTTATTATCCAAAATTGTAATATCCAATATTCACCAAATAGATTTAGTGTTACTGTTGCTGTTGTTATACTTTTTTAATGCAGACAGATTTATGTGTGGGGAGAGGGAGAAGGAAATATGTTTTTTTTTCTCGCTTTCTTTTTCAATGGCTGTGGCGGAGATTACTCAATACGTTCAGCCTGCAGTATGTTTTGTTTTTATTTTTATTCATGTATTTTATTTTGCTTCTATTTTATTTATTTATTGTTTTTCTTGTTATTGTTCCGTGCGACACCAAACCGGTTCCAACGGAAGACCGGCGCTGATGGTAACATTAACAATATGCTGAGTTGGGACCGTTTTGAGACAAAATTTAATTGTTTTATTTTATTGTCCATATTTTTGTTTTTGTCTCAAATATTATTATTTCTTTCTTTCGACGACAATAATGTATTTTGACGTGACAACGTCTTAAATTAGGTTGCGGCTGGGAGTCACTTATGAAAAAGTGTAACGCTCGGTAACGTTACGATGAGTCTCTCGTGTTAAGTTTAAGTTTACATGTACAATGTTTTAGTAAACAAAATATATTTCTATAGTTAAAATTTGTGCAATTCTTATTTTCATTCAATTCCTTGTTCCTATTGTGCAATTTAATTATATTCATATCAATAAATATTCTACCGAGAAAAAGACGTTGTCACGTAAAATCTTCGCCCGTAAAACCGACTTTACAGGCAACCATTTTTTTTTTTTTCTATTGATAATTCTGCCACTTCTACATATTTCATGCAAATGCAAATTCTTTGTTTTTTGTAACTTGCACCATAACTGAAGCGGAGCTTTGGTATGCATCGTGTGAACGCATTCGGCTGTGTCACGACCGTCCGTGTTAGCCGAATTTGCCGCGGGAAACGAGGCAGATTACGAAAACGAGCAACTGCTCTTTTGGGAAGTTTAACAAACATCTAAAAGGAAATGATAGCCCGTGTTATTCGAAAAAGTGTGTCAAAAGATGTAGGACAAGACACAATAGGCATTTGACCATAAAGTATGTTCAGTGTAGAACAAGTGCTTTGAGTATGATAGATAAGGGGTTTAGACAGTATAGCTCTCTACATACTTTGTAGAGAGCTATACTGTACGGAAGAAGAAGATGAAAAAAAAGAAGTTGGACACACCAAAAATATTGTCATAAATCTAATACTGATCTAGTACTGGCTCGAATATTTGAAAATTAAATGTCGCTAAAAATACCATGGAAGGATAAAGCACTACCATTTAGTGATGTTGTACTGAACTGAAGGCCTGTGAAATGTCCTCGAGTAAAGCTTAGCAGTGTTTACGGAGCAGCAATTACTCAATACACCAAACTTTTATAAGGTTGATTTATTTAAACATTGAATAATTAACGCTATATTTCTTTACCAGAATACACTTCATTATTATTACTACTAAGATTTTCCATTCAATACGAGCTGATTTTAAGTCATTGTTTGGAAACGATCCGATAGTCAAAGAGCTCATCTGAATGAGTACCATAACCATTTCCATTTCTAAGAAAGCAACTCTTTCGAAATAAAGAAAACAGAAGGCATTGAGAAAGATTCAGAACTAAATAAAGTTATGGCAACGCAGTTACACACAAAAACTGTTTACTTAAGCCAACGTAACCTTGACGTTAGGCGTTCGTCATTCCGTCTTGCTCCGAAAGGCATTGTTATACCCACACAAAGCGTGTACGGTAGTTGGGATGCCTCGTGGACAGTGGGAGCTCGTTCGGGCCAATTAGCCGAAGGGCCAGTCTGAGATAATTGGGCCAGGGGAGGACCGGTTCTGTCGGCACACAGTGTAAAGAGGACCGGTGACGTCCAAAACAAATATGAATAGGTACATGTTTCTTAGACTGCCGCGCGTACAGAATGGTCAGTAAACGACATTATAACGGTTTACTAAGTATATGTCCTGTTTTTAGTTTGGAATGATACTTCATGTTCCAGAAAGTTTTATTGTGATGAAGTAATTAATCTGTACCCTTAGTACGCGTTTTACAATTACGAAAACTATGATAGTTTTCGTGAGCTCGCACTCGTTGATTTTATTGTTTTCGTTTCAATACAAATAAACAGTGTTTAGATACTTTCATTTAATCATTTATGTATTCTTAAATTTTAAGTATATTTGGTTACTTTTCACCAAAATGGACATAGAAACATAATTTACAATTACGAAAACTATGATAGTTTTAGTGAGCTCAAACTCGTACTAAGGGTACTGAAAAGGGTTTAAAATATAAATAAGTATAACTTTAAGTTCGTATGCATTGCTCTGATGCCAAAGCTTATTGATGTTTAGGAACTTAAAAGTTCTCACAAAAACATTTACGTTACGGAAATGAAGAAACGATTACTCTAATTCAACCTGATTTAAAGGTAATATTTTTGCATTTTCGTTGTCAGTGATTGGAAATTTCAGAAGCGACTACGTGGTCCTTAAGCATGTACAATGTATTTGCTAAATAAAAATGTTTTAATGAAAGAAATAAACTAGGGAAGGAAGCACTACAATGAATCTTGATTTATAATTGTCGAAGCAAATGTCAACGACCCAGTGCGTTAATAGCGATGACAATTTAGAAGACAGGGAAATAATTTTATTTACATACTGGAGTTGCCCGCTGTTTCACCCGCATTAATTTAAGGAAAAGGTTTATAGTGGGTCACCCTTAAAAGGTAGTTATGTCCGGTCTCGGACTTTTGTATAGAACTTTTAAAAAGGCAATAATTCCGTTAAACATGATTTTTGTCTAACTTTAACCCTGTATGCAGCGCAAGTAACGGAAATTCCCAAATGGACTATTTATTTCCCGTTTTCGCAGTATTTTTCATTGATGCCCCGCTCCTAATGGTCGTTACGTGATGTTATATAGCGTAAAGCGTTCCTCTTTATAAGCACTATCCAATACAAACATATATTTTTTAATCTGACTAGTAGTTCTTGCCATTATCGCGATCAACCAAATAAACAAACTCCTCAACTTTATAATATTAGCATAGAAGAGTTTTGTTCTCCAAATAGAGACAATGATTCATACGTATTGAATTTCCACTATGCACGACAGTTCTCGTCTTCAGATCCACGCCGAGACTCCGCTTCGGGTAACTTATAACGTGATATACGTAACTTTAATGAGAGGTTTCTTAATGTTATGACCTTGTTTACATATTTATATGAACCCCTGGCGATTTATAGGACTCTGATAAAGATATATGCGGAAAATGTGACTTTTACGTTTTTTTGTTACTTGAAAATAAGCATTCCGTGGCCTGCCTGATTCAGTCTGCTGATGTAGTCGTTTGGTGTATGGATAATATAAGTACAGTTATTAGACGGTGTTAAGCTTTGGTAACGAACCTAAATGGATTTATTCTAAAACACAGACTAAACTTAGTATTGATTGAAACCTAATTAATGTTGTCTCTGTCGTTTTAGAAAATAAAAGTCACAGTATCATTTTTTATTAGTCCAGGTTTAACTTAAGTGTACGTTTTAATTTTATTTTTTCCAGCATTAAACTACTTCATGTTTAATTCTAATATATTAGTAATATTTTCTTTAGAATTAAACATCGAGCAGTTACATGCTAAAAAAATTTCAATAATAACTAAAATTGCTATTTCTTCTTTCAAATGTTTAATACTTGTAAAGGTATTCATTTGACATTGTGAGTTACCTACAATGGCAAGAGATGGCGCTGCCTTGCAGCTTAAAAAAGGCTAGGAAGAATTCGACTCTTCCTTCTGATGGCCGATCAGGGAAGGGTGCGGGTTCGAGTCCCGTCTGCTGACTGGTCCGCGTGGATTTTTTTCTAGTACTTAATATTTTCTTTAGATTAAGTCTAGGATTTGTAATTAAGGATAAAAGTGATTTCCCGTGAAAGGGATGAAAATCCAGAAGGTACATACACCGCTTCATACAAATATTCACAATTCGTAGTGCAATGTGCACTTTGATCAGCATTATCGGGGACTGTTAACGACATTTAAACCAAAAGACCAAACAGAACCCAGCGGGAACCAGTCAGTAACTACAACACAACTACAAGTTCCACAATCAACGGAAATAACTTTAAGAAAGTCTATAAGAACTTTACTTCTTCTTCTTCAACCTTTATCCACCCACTGCTGGGTATAGGTCTCCTCGATGGTGCGCCAATTTGCTCGGTGTTGTGCGATCCGGATCCAATCTCGTCCTGCTACTCTTGTGATGTCATCGGACCATCTGGCGGGCTGCCTACCAACGTTTCTGCGTCCTGTTCTAGGCCGCCACTCCACAATAGCTCGACTCCACCTGTCGTCCGTTCTGCGAGCCACATGACCTGCCCACCTCCACTTCTTTCCTGCGAGTTCGCGAGCAATGTCGGGTAGTTTTGTTCGTTTCCGTATGTCCTACATTGCGTACACGATCTCTCAGGGATATACCGAGCATGGCACGCTCCATTTTTTTTCTCCATGAGAACTTTTAAAAGGCAATAATTCCGTTAAACATGATTTTTGTCTAACTTTAACCCTGTACGCAGCGCACGTAACGGAAATTCTCAAATGGACTGTTTATTTCCCGTTTTCGCAGTGTTTTTCATTGATGCTCCGCTCCTATTGGTACTAAAGTTCCACAATCAACGGAAATAACTATAAGAAAGTCTGTCATAAATCGTTATTTACAATGACAGAAACATCAACAACGGAACAGCGTTGCTATATTAAGACCGATACAGCTAAATTTAAACATCGACATCTCCACGGTGGCAGTGAATCAGAGAGTCGACGAGTGCTCTATATATATTTAGGAAGATGGCAACACGAGACGCTCTGTCGCTAAGTGAGGGATAACACCACACCTTCTATCGTCCGTTCGTCCGTCCGTCTGTCAGCGAGGTTGAGTACCTATATCGTGAGCCGTAACAGGTTTGTACAGAAATTGTATTTCTAATGCCGCTATTACAACAAACATTAAAACTTTTCCTTTAAAATATAAAACTTTAATTTAAATTAATTAATATTATTAAAAATAAAAAAGCATTTACTAAATTGAAACCATGTCTTTTTAGGGTTCCGTACCTATAACAGGAAAAAAACGGAAACCTGTCCGTCCGTCCGTCCGTCTGTCAAAACCGTTTTTCTCAGGAACGCGTGGAGGTATCAAACTGAAATTCATATCTAATACTCAGGTCTACTGTCCCTTGGAGCTGTGAAAAAATCAAACTTCTAAGCCAAAGCAATCAAAAGATACAGCCGTGTATGCCGCAAATTTTCGAAACTCGCACGGGAATCAAAACCTACAGGGTACCCATGAACTTAGAATCTTCAAAATTTTGTACGAAGTAACGTCTTAAAGTACAGATAAAGGAAAAATTGCGATAACCGTAAATTTTTAGTTACATCATATAATAGAAAATATTTTTGTAAATTCAGGTTTGTACGGAACCCTCGGTGCGCGAGCCCAACTCGCACTTGGCCGTTTTTGAAATTATAATTCTTTAGGCGCGTTATGAAAAAATGATGAGAGTGAAATTTTAAGATGCGCGGGCATCACTGTAACACAAAATATTACCGCACATTAGGTGTGAGCGTTCTAAAGACGAACCGGTTTCAAGGACCGTTTTGTGTTCCACGACGATAGAACCGTTTTACGTTTCGAATCAAAACAGTCTTCGTCGAACAACTAGTCCTCGGATTGTCTGCACGCCAATATGTACTTTATGATATAGTAAATACAGTCTATAATAGAACGCAATGATATGAGGCCGTTTCGTTCTATGATAATTAAGCTTTGATTTTACAATAATATAATCTTTATTATTGAACATTTAAAGTCGATTATCGTATAACACAACATTTCTTTCGATGTTTCGTCGTCTCGTTCACAGCAACGAAACGAACGTTAACAAGATTTCATTTAGTTAAGTTTCGTTGCGTTACATTCCTTCGACCGTCGCGTCGCGTCGCGTGTCGTTTCGTTGCGTCACCCAGCCGCAACCAAAACCAGTTGCGAACGAGAACCGTTTCGAGGACTAGTTTTCGTTTAAGAGAAAACGGTTGCGTTTCGTCGTCAGAAATTTTGAGAACGACCCACCGCTACCGCACATTAAGAAAATCTACCAACAAAATAGAAATAGAATCTCTATTTAGTGGGTGCTAACGACTGCATTGTGAAGGCCTATCAAAAGTATTTATTAATCTGGAACAACGGAACCAAAGCGCGATTCAGGAGACTACAGCGCCATCTCTTGACCATTGGTGTAGTAGAACCAAAAACCACATCTTTATTTTTTGTAATAAAGTAACAGTTATAGGTATTCATATTTATAATATTTATCCACTAGTTCTAGTTTGTATATTCGGAATACGTGTTTGAGTTTCATACAAGTGCAAATCACATATGTTCTAATAAATTATATTCAGTAGCGATTTTAATTGAATATTTTGATTATTTATTTATTATTTCAAATTAAAACTGAACTTTATTGACTGTGTCCTTTTCCAGACTTTTTATTAATTTATTGTAATTAATTATTTGCATGCAATTAAAAACTAATTTTAAACGATGCCAAAGAAGGATAACTTCTCACGCGCCTACATAAGTACACGCACCCATTTTTTTTTATATATATAATTATGTCCGACAATTGTCTCCACCCCACCTGATTTTAAATGACGGTGAAGTCGAGACGCGAAGATAGCTAATAGAGCAGTTCTACCTGCCACACCAGCCATCCTCACCCTGCCGGCCTGCATGTTGTTTCTTCACGCCTCTTTTAAAGGATCCCAGGTATGTATATCTTATATATAAATTCTCGTGTCGCGGTGTTTATGGTTAAACTCCTCCGAAACGGCTTTCCCGATTCTCATGAAGTTTTGTGTGCATATTGGGTAGTTCTGAGAATCGGACAACATCTATTTTTCATCCCCCTAAATGTTAAGGGTAATCCACCCCTAATTTTTTTCTTTTATTTTAGATAAGATTTATTTTTATTTTTTTTATGAAACAGCATTAGTAAATACATATAACCCTGAATTTACAACTCTTTACAATCAACCCCTATTTTTTTATGGCGGTACGAAGTTCGCTGGGACAGCTAGTATATATCTTTATATATATAATTCTTCTGTGAGTGTGTATGTCACTGAACTTCTCTTAAACGACTGGACCGATTTTGATGAAATTTTTTGTGTGTGTTCAAGGGGATCTGAGAATGGTTTAGATTCACAATTTTGTCCGCTGGACAACCCCTATTTTTTTAGGGCGGTACGAAGTTCGCTGGGTCAGCTAGTATATATTTATATATATATACACATGTATATCCAAGTAGCGTAGCCAGTTGTAAATCAGGTGCCGTCACATCGCCCGCACTCTGGCAGGCATTGTGAGGACCGAATTCCCCCCAATGCCTGCCATCGCCCGCACTCTGGCAGGCATTGTGAGGACCGAATTCCCCCCAATGCCTGCCATCGCCCGCACTCTGGCAGGCATTGTGAGGACCGAATTCCCCCCAATGCCTGCCATCGCCCGCACTCTGGCAGGCATTGGGGGGACTTCGGTCCTCACACTGCCTGTCAGGTGACCGGTGCTGGATTATTGCCTGGTTCTTACCTCTTTGCCAGGGCTACTCACTTCACCGACCTACAAAGCTGGATGTAGTGAATGGGAAGGAGTTCCAGATACCTTCTTCACACTCCTCCAGTTGCTGGAGGATGCGTGAGGCATTTCCCAAACATAAAAAAGGTGACGTAGCTAGCTCGTAGACAACAGATAAGAATTAGAAGTACCTATGCTATTTTTGAATATGTTACAATGGAGCAAATTATTATTCACTAGTGGCCTGCCCTCGCTTCGCTTCGGTGTAGAGCTGTAGTGTAAACTATAGTTTTTGTTCTCAGTCTTGTGCTATAAACAATGACTTTATTTATATAATTACACGTGTTATTGTGAGTCAACCATAAAAGATAGACATATGCTGTTACGGGATATTTTTTAGACAATTTTATGTAGAATATTTCCGTTATACATGATTTCTATGTAACTTTAACCATTAAGGCTGCACAGGCGACGGAAGCTTAAAAAATGGAGTAACTTCTCCCGTTTTCCTAACATTTCCCTTCACTACTCTGCTGCTATTGATTGTAGCGTGATGAAAAGTATACTATAACCTGCCCAGGAGTATGAAGAATAATTGTACCAAGTTTCGTTAACATCCGTCGAGTAGTTTTTGTTTCTATAAGGAACATACACACAGACAGACAGACAGACAAAAATTTTACTGATTGCATTTTTGGCATCAGTATCGACCACTAATCACCCCCAGATAGTTATTTTGAAAATATATTTCATGTACAGAATTGATCTCTCTACAGATTTATTATAAGTATAGATTAGAGCACGAAATCGTTGACTATTTTTAATACAGTTTAGAGTTTTGAAAGCAAAAGAGATGTCGAATCTTTTCTTGTACGATTTTCGTCAATTGAGAATAAATTGTCGCGTTTAAGAGTAAATAGGTCACTAGGACGACCTCCGTGGGCGAGTTGTATGTACGCCGGGTTTCACGGTGTCGTCTACTCGAGAGGTCCCGCGTTCGAGTCCTGGCGGGGGCAGATGTTTGTGTGATGAATACCAGCATTTGAGTAAAGCTCCTGTAAGAGTTACGGGGTCCTCAGTGGGCAGCCACTGTGGGGGCTCGTAAGGTTTCCGGGAGCCAGGTGTGCGGAGCTCGATGGCGCAGCTGGTTAGCGCGTTCGGCTGCGATCGTTGTAGTTAAGCAACTTTCGCAGTGGTCGTTCATTGGATGGGTGACCAAAAAAAAAAAAATTCTATCTCGTGTTCCTCCGTGCTTCGGAAGGCACGTTAAGCCGTTGGTCCCGGTTGCATCTGTAGTCGTTAGCACCTGCCAATCCGCACTGGGCCCGCGTGGTGGGTCATGGCCCAATCTCCCTATTCCATCCATAGGGAAGGCCTGTGCCCCTCAGTGGGGACGTTAAGAGGCTGATGATTATTTTTTTTTAGGTGTGAGGTCCGTTCGGCGGTGTGCCTCTTAAAGGCGGCGTCGTCTGTAAACAGAGTTTTTGCCTGCGTCACAAAAAAAGGGCTCCACGGAGTAGGAGATTGAAGGAACGGTACGAGAAATATTTTTCGGTTTCGCCGTCTATAGGAAAGCATCTACAGGAAATGGTAGCCGCTTACCATCAAGAGCGTCATACGTTTGTTTGTAACCTTTGCAATGTTATTTACAATTGACCCTGACTAGTCAGATGCGGTTCAAACCTCCGTGAATTGAGGAAGGTCAGTGTATCGCGAAAGATAACGCGATATTTATAAACAACCCATCACCGATGTAATATAAAACTAGTTGTTAATTGATATATCTCTTTATTCAATATGAGTCGGGTGAAAACACACATTTTAAACTTAACTAGCTGTGCCCCGCGGTGTTACACGCGGTTTATTAGGGATATTTTCCCGCAGTAAAACGTAGCCTATGTGTTAATCCAGGGTTTCAGCTAACTCCATGCCAAATTTTAATAAAATCGCTCCAGCCGTTTAGACGTGAAGAAGTGACAAACATACACACTCACAAACTTTCTCCTTTATATTATAGTGTGATTTGCATTTCACTTCTCTGTGATTTGGTTATTAATTCTTGTTTTTTATGGTTTTATCATATTATTTTTTGCTGCCATTTTTTTGTGCTAGAATGACAGAACACGTCGCTTTGGAAAGCATTAAATTTTATTTGGGTTCATGAGTGTCGGCCCTGCTTAACACTTCTTTATAAAAAGTTTTTTCTATACACAACATTGTTTCGGCGCTCGCTGCTTTAGTATAGCAATTTTCTATAACGCATCTAGGACAGAAAGAATATTCCATAAAATATTTAGGTGTCAATTGAGACAAATAAAATTATGACAATACAAATTAAGACATGTTCAATAAACGAATCATTAGGACCCCACGCGACCATGAAGATTGGCGATTTGGCGAATACTCTCCCGTAGCCATAATGCATTACAAACGTCGAAGCGACAGTAACAATTTTATCACGAAAATTTATTTTCTATGCGTCGGCGCTCGTGAGGGTAAGTGACCGGTGTGGTGACTCAGTGTACACCCATCGCCCTGCCTAACGTAAGCGACAAACAGCACTGCATCCGATTATGTCCCCTGTTTTTATCAGGCTTAAAGCTTAGAATGGCATCACATACTTTTGCGTTATAACGCGTTGTTTCGGGGAATTGTCGCTCGCTATATCTGTACAGCCGGTGACGAGCCCTCCCCCCTCTGCCTACGTCTCGCGTACTATTTATTTTCCCCCTACTTGCGGTCCATTGAGCGAGACCGGGAAAGCATAATTCAGATGGCGTCGCCAATGGCGGCCCTTCCGGTTGGCGGAGCCTTGAAAGGCGCAAATTCTTAGCCCACATATAATTCAATGAACATTGAAACAAAGCGAAGCGATGTATTCAGTCTGCCCTATGCGTGTTAACATACCACGTGTTCGAAAGATCATTAATACTACTTACTGCAACAATCTCTTATCTATTAGACAAGTCCGTCCGTCTGTCTGTGGTGCTGTTTCAGCGGCCAAACCGTAAGAGATAGATAAAGAGAATATTTAAGTTATAAGTTACGAATAGTCTGATGAGACTACAAACCGGATTTGAGTAACGTAGCACTTCCGGTTTTCGAAAAATCAGGTTTTGGTGAACATTTGGTTCACTGGTTTGCTAGTATCTTCTTTAATCTATCTATATATATAAAAATGAAACCCGTTTTCCGTTGTCACGACATAACATGAAAACGGCTTGACCAATTTGGCTGATTTTTTTTTAGAATATTCCTTGAAGTACGAGGATGGTTCTTACGAAGAGAAAAATTTAAAAAAATGCCTGAAAATGTCAAAAAACAAAACTTTTCTTTACTCCCATACAAACGATTCGTAATAATACTTAAAAGTCAATTTGAACTTTAATACCATACCATAAATTTCAAATGTTAGTGGAGAGGTTCCGGGAAGGCAAAACAATTGAGTGACGTGATGTCAATAGATGTTTGGAAAAGGCAAATATATCATTTTCAGTTTTTTTTTAATAATATGAAGAGTCATTTTAGTTTACACTACAGCTCTACGCCAAAGCGAAGCGAGGGCGGGTCACTAATTATTAATATTTATAAGCAATTTCAAAATACGAAAGTATTGCTAGAAAAAATCTACACTTATTATTACGATTGAAGAATAGGCTTACTTAAAAATAATATTTTTAACGTAGCTAAAAAAGAAAGCTTATTCATATACTAGTTCATTTTTGTTTTGAAAATTTTTCTTGCTATTTTGGGACTTTTCTCTGCACTTATTGTTAGTAAATTCGTTGATTGTCTATTGTTACATATTTGACATTATGTGATGGAAGTTGACCTCAACACATGTTTGCAAGTTTAATGTCAACTTTCAATTGGACGACACTGTATGAAATAAAACAGGGAGAAAATAGCAGCCCTTGCTGAGTTTCTTGCTAGTTCTTCTCAGTACAAGGTTAGATTTGCGATCCGATGGCGTAGCTTTTCGACATTCACAAGTGCTTGTAACAGCCTAGACTGAATAAACGATATTGAATCTTGAATTAATAACAAGTTCCGACAAAAAGTTAAATTAGTCAGTTTTCATAATATGTACTAAACTCAACTAGCAATGAAATCTCCTTCCGTCAGCATGGATGAAGGTAGGCTTGCCAGAGAGGGCCGGCAAATCCGGGATTGTCCCGGAATTTGGCATTTTTTCCCGTGTCCAGTCAACTAGACTTTATTGTCCCGGATTCCGATAAAGGGACTGCATTTGTCCCGGAATTGGTAAGTCAGCATCTGGCAACCCTAGATCAAGGCGCCATAACTTTACGTTATCTACCTTTCTATAATTTAATTAACATTTTTTTTTTTGGAGTGTGTATGCTGTTGGTCGCAGATGACCTTTACAGCGTTTTATTACACATCTTAATATAAATTACTCGTTACGTTGTTTGTCCGAGATGAACTCCTAAATTACTTAACCGATTTTAATGGAATTTGCACAACGTGTGCAGTATGATCCAACTTGAAAGATAGGATAGCTTACATCTCAATTTATAGTCGCAATATTATTTCGTTGCAAATTATTACTTTTGAGCAGTATGAAGTTCGCCGAGTCAGCTAGTATCATATATAAAAAAATCTTGTTATAAGTCCAAACTGCCGATGACCACACGTAGCCAATATACGTATGCAGGTATTGATAAATGCAGACGTAGAGAATATAGACTAATGCGTCTGGATCTTAGAATACTGCCATCTTGCCGCTTATAGCATGTGTCGTCTTCCTGCCATCTTATTATTAACTTAAATAGGTCCAGTCTTATTTATGGAATTAGATTAAAAATCAATATTACTAAAGTAATATTATTTGCCTCTTTCTTACATAAATTGTTGTCTTTTTTATTAATACAAGCGTAAGTTTATGGTCAACTGTTAGAAAAGGCCATTACAATTAAAAAAAAACTCATAGGAATAGGCTTAAAGAGAACTGATAAAAACTACATCATTATCATCATATTAATGTCCCCACTGCTGGGGCACAGGCCTTCCCTGTGGATGGAATAGGGAGATTGGGCCATGACCCACCACCCACCATCATTATATATTTTCCACTAAAAACTTAAATAAAAAAAATATATTCATTATGAGATGGATATGGCTGGTGATACTAATATCTAAGTTTTCAGTGAAAGTTAAAAAAGTGACAACGTAACATAAAACTAATATAATTCGTGTCTATGAAATGAAAGGAATAAAGGGATAAAGACAAATAAAAAAAGAATTAAAAATCGAAAATGGAATTAAGAAGTATAAAATAATATTTTTACCATTTCATGATTTCGAAAGTCGGCCGGGGTCAATTTTGAAACACTATTTCTTGTATAAACCGAATAGAAATAAAAACTTATTCCATGTCCACATTACTAACCGGATATTTAATTACTTTTTAGTTTAATTTTCGATGTTAAAGTCGGTTTTTATTTTTAACGATTAAAAATAAGTTTTATTTCATCAATTTTAATAAAATTACCACGTCCAAGTTAACAAAAATGCTCATAAAACAAAAACTTCCACACCTTACTGGATTAAATTTTTATGGGACCAAATGGCAAAATATTCTGCATCCGACAAAAAAAGGATCACGCAAATCTGTAACCTTAGCACGAACCAATATCGTATTCGAATAGTTTGCGAGTGCGAAATGTCATTGGTATATTCTCTAAGGTCATTGTCAAATATGTACTGGTTTTTAGTTCTCGTTACGCCTGTAATAGCGCTGCTGTTCAAACTTCCATACAAAATTTGACAATAACATATCGTACTCGCAAACTATTCGAATTCGATAATGGTTCGTGCTAAGGGTACTGGATCACAGTAAACGGTGAACATATATAAAAACACAAAAACAGACCGTATTAAAAGCCTCCGCTTTTTACAAGTCGGTTTAGAACTTATCCAAATTGAGACACAGTGTCAATGGTTCGGTAATCCCTTATTGAAGTGACACTCAATGAAGAAACTTCACATAGGCATTCCTTAACTAAGTACCAGTTCCGTTACCATCTGATTACTGACAGTGACCACTCCAAGAACAGCGGTGCCTTATATGATGACACCACTTGATGAGTATTGATGTCAAGTGAGTGATTGGACATTCGTAATTTTATTTCAGACCGAACCATTATTCCTATATTGTTGTATGTGAAGCCTGGCTTCTATTTCAAGGGAACGACACTCTGATACTTTTACTAATACAACTATTAACAATAAAGATTGTGCTGAGGGAATAATCTCCACAAATGGAATAAGAGTAAGGTATGTAGATGTTATATCTATATACATATATAACACTCAAAGGTGACTGATTGACATAGTGACCTATCAACGCACAGCCCAAACCACTGGACGGATCGGGCTGAAATTTGGCATGCAGGTAGATGTTATGACGTAGGCATCTGCTAAGAAAGGATTTTGATCAATTCTACCCCCAAGGAGATAAAATAGGGAATGAATCATACTTTGTATGAAACTTTGTCAATTTTAAACCGATCGGGCTCGTCTTACGAGCAGCTCCTATGTAACTATAAATGTATGAGTTTGAAAAAATAGGCGTACATTTTAGAATCAACAATATTGTATGACATATGTCACAACCGTTACGATAGTATACGTTAACGAATAGATTAAGATATAAGGTACCCACCAGAACTCACTGTCGTAATACCTGTAAATTGTTTGCTATTGCCCGTTGTCGAACCAATGCTGGAAAAAGATCACCGTTCTATAGTATGACTAATACGTATAATTATTTATTTAATTCTTTGGATATAGCAACAGAAAACAAATATACATACAGAAAAGCTTTGCTTGAACTGCTACAAGCTTAACATCGCATCTCACACTTATTTGTAATTTGCGGTAAACGTTGCTCGTGTCACAATTATACGTATAATGTACTATGTAGTAATTATTTAAAATGTATCGTGTCATTGTTCGTTTACCTTAATAAATTAAAAAAATTTGTGTGTCAGCTCCGACGCACGACTGGAGTTTACTCCTTAAGTTCGATAGTCTAACCAGACGCAAAAAAAGTTTATTTAACTTAAAAAAGATTGATACTGTATGAAAGGGTAAATTAAGAAGTTAATGAAAATAATATACATATATAAATATATATTTATTCATTTCATATACATTTATTATAACTAATCGACGAAATATTTTACAATAGTCAATTTCAGATGTGCAAAAATATATCATTAGGAATGTTGATAAATTATGTAATTACTATTATCAGACCATTATATTTTTTTAAATATTAATTAAATCAACATTGTCTGCATTATTAATTACAGTGACAAGTGGTTTATGGTAACTAAAATAAGACACATGGACGTTCGTAGATACGTGATTCACGAATCTTGAAAATACCGCATCAATGGTTGTACCATACCTCGTGTCCCCATTGCTCTATCAGAAACAATATCTAAATTCAGTTCAGATTTAAAAAAAAATATTAATGTCAATCTGTCATCCTTGTTTGTCAAAGTTGCGCGACATAGGATGCGCACCAAAAACGTAACGAGGTCATTCATCGATAGATTTTACTCCTCACATTTTTCTCATACCGGAATATGTGAATATCTTAATATATATAAATCTCGTGTCACAATGTTTGTCCTCAATGGACTCCTAAACCACTTAACCGATTATAATAAAATTCGCACACCATGTGCAGTTCGATCCAACTTGAGAGATAGGATAGTTTAAATCTCAAATTATAGTCGCAATTTTAATTTATTGCTAAATATTACTTTTGGGCGGTACGAAGTTCGCCGAGTCAGCTAGTATATAATATAATATTTCCCTTATATATGCAAATCGATTCTTAAGGAGTAAACTCCAAAAAAAAACTTACGCATTCCGTTGTTGGGTTACAAAATAATAATCGTTATTGAAACCATTAATCAAACATCGGACGCGACGCGAGTGACATATGTCTGGCATCATTTAGCCCGCGGCGTTGCTCGCTCGGCCCATTATATCTGACGGCTCTTTGACAGCTGTTTGACACTCGCACTCCACTCAGAGTGGCTCAATGAGATCTGACACTTGCTGGCTCAAACCGCACAATTTAGTGTGTGAACGAGGTTTAAGAGGCGCTTTTTATGACGACAACGGATAAATTGGTTGATTAATCTTGTATGCTTTATTTGCTTCACGTAAGCATTCAATGATTCATTAATAGATTATAGGACACGAAAAATTATTATTACGATAATTTGTAATACGAGAATTATTCATCATTATCATCATCAGCCTATTAATGTCCCCACTGCTGGGGCACAGGCCTTCGCTATGCATAAAAAAGGGAGATTGGGCGATGACCCACCACGCGTGTCCAGTGCGGATTGGCGGGAGCTAACGACTGCCGATGCAGCTGGGACCAACGGCTTAACGTGCCTTCCGAAGCACGGAGGAGCACGTGATTGTAAATATTTGGTCACCCATCCAATGACTGACCACTGCGAAAGTAGCTTTACTTCAACGATCGCGGCCGAATCGAGCTCCTCAATAAAAAAAGTTTATTATAATAAAGGCAGTAGTTAAGTACATTATAGCGCGATTTGGTTTTAAATTTATCTATCGCGATCTAGTTTCGATATTTACCAGTAAAGTAATTGCTATGAAATAATTTTAGTGCCCAAAAATATATATAAGTAAACATAGTTTTGAGACGGTAATTAATTCACTGCAACGTCAATTCAAAATGGGGTCATAGTTAACGAAATATTATTATTATATTATTGCAACACCTCAAATCCTAAATAATTTATGTGTTTTTAACATAATTCAATGTATTCACTTCTCACATTCCAGGGTAAAACGAAAGAGTTAATTTATTTTCACTATAAATTTAAAGCTGGTCGCGCAACAAGCAATGTTTCCACTTTAAAGATTTCCTTTCCCCACGCCTCAATTCAGATTTCCCCTTCTTAGGACATTTTCCCCTAAAAAATTATTCTGCTGTAGTTTCTAGATTTGGCACTAGTGTAGTAAATAAAGAAAAAAAAGGTCTTAATCTATTTTATTCTATAACAGATAAATAAAATACATAAAATCTGCACGTGTTGCCACAGTTTCTTTTATACGGCAACACTCTAGTCCACGGTATAGTCCATAAACAATTTGTTCCGTGCCGCATTATTTTAGGCTAGGCTAGGCTTTACCCATAATTTAACCTATTGGAAGGGTCTGAATCCCTAAACACAGGCTATATTTATAGCCTATCTAGGGTCAGTTGTACTTTTTCATTTTAAGACTACTGCCTTATGTAAAAAAAATAATTCCAGTACTTTGTCTCGTAAATTTAACAGCTGTAAAATTTTTGTACCTTATATGTTTTTTTTGGCATGAATAAAAATTATTAGGTATTGTTATTATAATTTCCCGCAATTTCCCCTTTTAATGTCTTTTCCCTTTTTCTTCCCCTCTGGACCCTAATTGCCCTTTAAAAGGGGAATTTCCCCTCATTGTGGAAACACTGGCAACAAGTTTGCGAGCAGTTGGGCGGTGTCATTATGTTGCTAATTGCTTGCATAAAGTGTGCACTTTAAACATACTGCTAATTGAACATTTTGACGGCTCAGAGGTCCAGCGGTTAACGTTCCTGAGCGGTGATTTAAAAACTGTCCGGAATAAATATGAAAAAATTGTACTTTACTGCCGCGGTCAGCAAAAGAGACATTGGTTGAAGAAACGCCGAGCAGCATTGCCATTGATACAGCAATTGCCGTAATATACGGCAATTTGAGCTCATAATTTCAGATTATACGGCATACGGCAGGTTTGTCATTACCGTATAATAATATACGGCAATCCAATCCGATTTTTTTTGAACCGATTTACAAGGATAATGTTTTGAGTTATAATATCGTATAAAATTGTAGTTTAAGCACATCCCTAGCACGGAGAATGTATCCTTACTGGGAATCCACGTGCAGTATAGCTAAATTACTTTCTGAAACTGTAAGAAAAGAGTTCTATTCTTTGGCGAAGCAACCATCAGAAATCAAGTAAACTGTAGGTACAACATTTTAGCCCGTGACGTGAAAATTAAAAACAAGGGCAAATATAGTATAAATAAACACGACAGCGAAATAGTTGTCTATTAAAAAATTGTATGACGGTGATATTAATGAGTAGGTTATTTTTTTATTTGTTTCCTTTATATTATAGTTGCTATTACACCTATAAATTTTAATAAATAAAATTAGTTAATACGGCAATATCATGATTTTCATTTAAAAATACGGCAATCTGATGTATCGAATACGGCAACTCTATCAAACTTGATGGCAACACTGACGCCGAGGCACACATACGTAAGTCCATCAAAGTCTAGATGTGGGCAAGGAATGATAGAACTATCTCTTATCTAATAGACAAGTCCGTCCGTCCGTCCGTGGTGCTGTTTCAGCGGCCAAACCGTAAGAGATAGATATAGAGAATGTTCAAGTTATAAGTTAAGAATAGTCTGAATAGACTACAAACCGGATGTGAGTAACGTAGCACTTCCGGTTTTCGAGAAATCACGTGATTTCTATTTCAAACGAAACCACACAAAATCTCCGAAGTTCTCAATTAATTAAATACATTTTTTTTTTGGTGAACATTTGGTTCACTGGTTTGCTAGTTATCAATTAATGCGCTGAAATTGAAACCCTAGAATTCGCGCCTCGTGGTGGTTTGCATATCTTTTTATTCAATTATTCCATCCGTATAGTAACGGGCTGACCTTTAGCAGTGAGGGCACTAATATACTGATGATGATAATAAACAACAAAAACGACTTCAGTAACTGAGATGGTGTTAAATTTCCCATAATAATATATGAAGAATTATTAGAGTCTGTGCGGCTTTCCGAATGGGCGTGGCGAAAAACGGAACTTACATTAAGATTTTTATTTGGCAATCAAACCCGGCAATCTGTAAAACGTCAATGTTTTGTATTGATACGGATTTGTTTGTTGTTGTGATTTCTTGCGGTTTTTTTTGTATTTAATCATGTCTAAAAGGGGTAAAACCTTACAAATACGGTGGAAAAGCTACTACAGCGCCCTCCAATCTAAATCCTATTCTCTTTCCGCACAGACTGTAACATGTTATTTCTAATTAACCACTTTTAAACACAAAATTCATTCATACTTTTTTGTTAAAATTCAATCGCCGGACTTGTTTGACAAAACAATCGACTCGCCAGTACAAAGGACACCCGGCATTTTGTGCCAAAGTTGTATACTTTTTTAATTTTTTTATCTGTGTTTCATAATTGGGTAACGTAGTCTGGCAATATTTGTCATCAGCAGCTAGCTGTCAATGTCAAATATGTAGGTTTGTCATCAGCAGCTAGCTGTCAATGTCAAATATGTAGGTTTGTCATCAAAAGGGTTTCTATATCAAAAAATATTAATCATTAAATAACTTCTATCCACGATTCACTAAAAATAAGGCAAAAGTAGTTTTATGTAGCAAATAATTTTGGCTTTATTTTGAGACCAAATTCAACTGTATACAAGTTTAGCTTAGTTAGTTTTTTCTATGAAAAGTGCCGGGTCTCCTTTCAGATCTGTCAATACAAAATCTTAAGTTTCATCTATGTCCGATTAGTGCTGTCATTTCTTATGTGTGGGTGTCATAATTAAAATTTCGTTTTTGCGAAAGTATGTTGGACTTCATTTGTGTGCATTTTGCTCCCCCCGCAAAAAGCGGTAGAATGATTGCAGTAGTATTATGTCATTATAGTTACTCCCCTTCTAGCCGCGTCGGCTGTGTTGTTCTACGGTTTCAACCTACAAAAAATCAAATTTCCAAAAATAATTTTATTTTAGTGTTAACCGTGACATTCAATATGTATTGTTGTATCTATGGGATAACAATTAACACGAGACGTAACAACAGGTTGTTGAAACTTGCCACAGTGGATGATTAATGCAGTAGCATTGACGTTGTAACAACATAATGGTTTGTAAATGTTGTTACATTATACTTTTAATGTTGTGAAGTATTTTTTCGCTCGTTTTTTTCCGCAGTTAAAAAATATGTCCAATAACGAGTGGTAGGGAAAAATAATTGGACGATTCAAAAGAGTTGTACTATACATCCAATTTGAATAAAGATAATATATTGATTTAAGATTTGATACATAACTAAAGCTAGATTAAAGAGGAAAGGTTAAAAGATTCGTTTTATCTTGTAATATTATTACTATCGATGTGATTCTTTTTTGTTAGAAATGACGTTTTTGTTTCTGTAATTAACGTTATGAGACACAGAATTCAATTGAATAGTTTACACGTGGACTGCGGACACATTTAAGTTATCTTTAATTGATATTACGGGGAATGTGATCAATTATTTCAAGCGCACTTCGAAGATAAATAGCCGAAATATTTTAAAATTTAATTTTAAAATATTTATTGTAAGGTTTCTAAAAAATTTAATTACTACATAATTTATGACGTTTATAAAATATCCAGCGATCCAACCCGGCTTTGCACGGGCAAAATTAATTTTATCACGATGAAAAAAGCCTTGAGGAGCTCGATAGCGCAAGTGGTTAGCGCGTTCGGCTGCGATCGTTCAAGTTAAGCAACTTTCGCAGTGGTCGGTCATTGGATGGGTGACCAAAAATTTACTATCTCGAGTTCCTCCGTGCTTCGGAAGGCACGTTAAGCCGTTAGTCCCGGCTGCATCGGCAGTCGTTAGCACCCGCCAATCCGCACTGGGCCCGCGTGGTGGGTCATGGCCCAATCTCCCTAATCCATCCTTAGGGAAGGCCTGTGCCCCAGCAGTGGGGACATTAATAGGCTGATGATGATGATGATGAATAAAAGCCTATCCCTTATAATATGTATGTAGCTACCCTAGCTATTATTGGGCACAGCCGGGCGGTAAAATATAGAATATGTGTAGATGAATTTTCGGCAGTAATTACTACAGGTCAGCTTTGTTGCTCGACAAATACTGTCGAACCGACTATGTTGGCCGGCCCAATCATGTGTGACTACCCTGGCAATCAAAGAAAGAAAGAAAATATTTATTTGAGACAAGTAAGTAAGAAGTTATTATTAGTTATGTTATTATTATGTTACTAGCAAACCAGTGAACCAAATGTTCACCAAAAAAAAAAACATATGTATTTAATTAAAAAAAAAACATGTATTTAATTAATTAAGAACTTCGGAGATTTTGTGTGGTTTCGTTTGAAATAGAAATCACGTGATTTCTCGAAAACCGGAAGTGCTACGTTACTCACATCCGGTTTGTAGTCTTATCAGACTATTCTTAACTTATAACTTAAACATTCTCTATATCTACCTCTTACGGTTTGGCCGCTGAAACAGCACCACGGACGGACGGACGGACTTGTCTAATAGATAAGAGATTAGAGGTGCATAACATGTCGTGCCGATATGGGCATACAAATTCAAGAATAATGAAGCTTTGTAATGGTAAATGAATTTTTGAAATCGATTTTGTTGTTTGGAGTTCATTCCTTGTTCATTCGTTACAAACATAAAAAAAAATGCCCCTCTATAATACAAGTATAAATTGAAAAAGAAATTAAAGTTTTATTTAATGAGTGATGTGCGTGAAAACCTAAGAAACAAATAGATACTTAGGTTACTGAATTCGTGTGTACTGTACCCGAGTTTGCTGTCTAATCGCGTGAAACAAAGGCGTTCCGCGAAGGGCCTACCGCCTACCTGTCGTAGTGCAGAGCCCAACAAAGGACCTGCCGGGGCAGGTGCAGGCCAGGCGAGTGCCCGTGTCGTTACATGAACCAAGGGATGTTTATATTTCGCACCTTCTGCCGATGAGATGAATACGTCACGTTTTGTAATGCTAATACAAAACGAAGGTTGCAGACCAAGAAACCATTTCATAAAAGAATGCTTGGAATTCTTTTTAAAACTCACACGCACTAGCATAGTCTCAATAAAGATGTGGTTTTTGGTTCTACTACACCAATGGTCAAGAGATGGCGCTGTAGTCTCCTGAATCACGCTTTGGTTCCGTTATTCCAGATTAATAAATACTTTTGATAGGCCTTCACAATGCAGTAGTTAGCAACCACTAAATAGAGATTCTATTTTGTTGGTAGATTTTCTTAATGTGCGGTAAACACAAAAGTAACGCATGCAGTTGGTCGCTAAAGCGACTAACTTCATGCTGTTAAAATTTTGTGTTACAGTGATGCGCGCGCATCTTAAAATTTCACTCTCATCATTTTTTCATAACGCGCCTAAAGAAGTATAACTTCAAAAATAAGCACTATAAGACTAGGTTTGGGATGCTGAGGTGACGTATAAAACACATACATTTATAACAATGTGTAAATATATTTATATAAAGATACATTATAAAAATCCATGACTAAGGTACAAATATTTAAATATTAATTTATTACGAAATTGACATTTTTTTTTGCCATAATACAAAGTTATGGCGTCAAATTTCACCAATCAACTGGATATTTGTTTCTTAGGTTTTCACGCACATCACTCATTAAATAAAACTAGTTTTTCACGGGTTTATGCACGAAACTTTATTTATTTATTGACGTTTCGCAGCCTTTACATTTGGTCGCCTGGTGCGTGTACGCAATATTTATAACTTGTCTTCGGAATCCAGCCTTCCGACGAAGCAGCCTGTAAAGGCTGCGAAACGTCAATAAATATGGAGTTGAGTCAGCTAATATTTTGTTTGATGCTAGTATGAGCGTACCGTATCTTCCCATTTTATTTTAATCTAATAACAATAAAGAAAAAACGCTAATTACAAAGTAACTAATCAATCAGTCACTGTCATAGTGTACCTGTGTTCTATGTCACCAACATCTCCCGCAGACAAGTTATAAATATTACGCGCAACAGACGACCAAATGTTTACGTTTGTAGGACATGCGGTGAGATATGTTAATCTCTGTCCTAGATAAAACAAACAACAATATCATTATAAAAATAGCATAATAAATAAATAAATTATTATATGGAGTTTCACACTCTCACAGCGCTTTAATCAAGGACTGAGGACCAAGAATCAGGATATGCCCCGAATAAAGTCAATGGATACTCTTTGATTATGGCGTAGCTTCTAGACATTCATGAGTGTTTTTAGTTGTAATAGCCTAAACTGAATAAACCCTTTTTGATTTCATTTGATACTCACATTTTACAAAGAGTACATTATTGCGTGCATATCTACCTGTCGTGTCAATGATCAAAATGTCGTGTCAAAATCAAAAAGTGATACTTTAAACAAATACTTTTGTTACGAAGAAAAGAATGAGTCTGTGCGGAAAGAGAATGGGCGTGGCGAAAAACGGAACTAAAGGATTTTTATTTGGCAATCAAACCCAGCAATCTGTAAAACGTCAAAGTTTTGTATTGATAAAGATTTGTTTGTTGTTGTGATTTCTTGCGATTTTTTGTATTTAATCATGTCTAAAAGGGGTAAAACCTTACAAATACGGTAGAAAAGCACTACAGCGCCCTCCAATCTAAATCCCATTCTCTTTCCGCACAGACTCTACAACCCATGTTTCTACAACTTTCTTATTTTATTAAATTATTTGTCGATGTGTCTAGAGTCTTCATCCCTGAAATATTACAAACCGACTTTTGTAATACTTGAGACAAGCGATTACATTGTAATTTCAGAACATATATTTCTGGATTCTTATATCTTCATTTTGGTGAGTATATGTTCTCATATCTATTGTTCTCTCACTCAAACCTGCACAAAATCAAATACTCTGTAACATATAATCAACTAGCGGCCCGCCGTCGCTTCGCTTCGGTGTAGAGCTGCAGTGTAGACTACAGTTTTTGTTCTCAGGCTTGTATTATACACAATGACATTTGACAAAGTTTCATACAAACTTTCATTCACTATTTTATCCCCTTGGGGGTAGAATTGATCAAAATCCTTTCTTAGCAGATGCCTACGTCATAACATCTACCTGCATGCCAAATTTCAGCCCGATCCGTCCAGTGGTTTGGGCTGTGCGTTGATAGATCACTACGTCAGTCAGTCAGTCACCTTTGAGTTTAATATTTATATAGAAGATATCCACCAAAAAGACAGCTAGTTCCCTTGAAGTAGCTACCCAAGACCAGATTATTTCAGTTTATTTACTGGAAATAGTAAAGCTCCAGTTGAATTGCTTCAGTAAACAGTGGGCGCGAAATGCGCAGTGAGGGTTGATTTTAACTGCAACTTGGACGGCAGAGACGCAATCAGAGGGCGGATGATGAAAGAAAAAACGACGGGTTGCACTCCAGGATTGCCGGCAGAAGTGAAAACTTGAATATTAACTGTTTTAAACTTTCATGGTCACTAACATTAAGTAATATAAGTTACAAGCAGACCCAGCGAACTTCGTACCGCCCTAAAAAATAGGGGTTGTCCAGCGGACAAAATTGTGAATCTAAACCATTCTCAGATCCCCTTGAACACACACAAAAAATTTCATCAAAATCGGTCCAGTCGTTTAAGAGAAGTTCAGTGACATACACACTCACAGAAGAATTATATATATAAAGATTTACGGGATTGTTACCATGTACCTTGTTTTTAGCGAGTTTCCGATATTTCGGCACTGTTGCAAGCGCCATTAGCACGGAGTAACTGAAGTAATTGCGGGTAGGCTGTTATTGGCAGACATATCGGTCTACCCCCCGACGAAGTCTTTTATTGCGTTCCATACAACAATACGCAGAAATCAGTCATCGCGGAACATTTGATTGATTCTGGTCCTAACCACTGGATTGAGTTTCATAACCCACAGATTATCTCGACAAAACGCCACTACATACCAAGATTGGTCAGGGAAGCGATTGAAACAACAAAACATAAAAATTTCAATCATGAGAACGGGTTTAAATTGTCGAGTGTCTGGAATCCTGTGGTTCGTATGTGTAAAACCGGAAATAATCAAAACAGTGTCGTGTCGCGATCCGATACTGTAAGTATTGTGTGTCGAGAACAGTTTCGAGTGAATAGTGAGAATGTGAACAGTGGTACGGGTATCGAACGCAATAAAAGACTTAGTCGGAGGGTAGATCGATATGTCTGCCAATAACAGCCTACCCGCAATTACTTCAGTTACTCCGTGATCATGGCGCTTGCAACAGTGCGGAAATATCGGAAACTTGCTAAAAACAAGGTACATGGAACAATCCCGTAAATAATTAACGTTCTGCATTTTTAATATTTTGGAATGGCTAGGGAACAATTTTGCACGAATCGCTTTAATTATCAGTAACACTTTATATACACGAATTTTACGAATACACAGCAGTGTGGCCACTACACAGACGCTCGAGCCATCAGCTGTCACCAACCATGGATGCACGTGGCACGCTGTAACATAAACACACACGAACATTCACGCAAGCCCCCTGCGCCGCCTAAACGAAACAGCAGGCGCAGGCATACATTTTCGCCGCGCTGTAGAAAGAGAGGGGGATACTTCCTCTCCTACGCCGCACCGGCTGTATACTCTCCATCCGTCTTACGAATTTTCGATCAGGTCACGTGTCCTGACGCGAGTTTAACATTTTTTACCCATTACAAAAAAAGTGTACAACGCCGCTTCAAAAATAATAATGTAACATTTTTTTTAAACTAGTAATATTTTTTTTTGGTTTAAACATCGAGAAGTTACATGCTTATTTTTTTTTTTAATTTTTTTAATTTTGCACAGAAACAAAACGCCAGATACTTTTACAAACATAGACACTGTAGGTAATTACTTATACAAAATAAAAAATCACAAAGAGCTAAAATAAATTAAAAGTGAAACCACGCGGGCGCTCCCGCAAAAGGCGATGTGTTTCAGATCACCATTATGTGTTTAAGATCTAACGGATGTTTTTAATATTCCTGATGGGTGCTGTTGTGTAGTTATTTCTTAAGCTGAGCTTACAGGGCACCTCAGTAAGCTAACCGATTATTATTATATACAAAAAAAAATGCATCCTAAATCAAACATTTGGAAACTCTGATCCCAATTTTGTCACAATAGGAAATTCACAATTTCATGTCATCGCAATTGGTATGAACACATCATCACGGAATTAAGAGTTTTTTTATCCAAATAAATATATATATATATATAAAACTCAAAGGTGACTGACTGATAAGTGATCTATCAACGCACAGCCCAAACCACTGCACGAATCGGGCTGAAATTTGGCATGCAGGCAAATGTTATGACGTAGGCATCCGCTAAGAAAGGATTTCGATCAATTCTACCCCCAAGAGGATAAAATAGGGAATGAAAGTTTGTATGAGACTTTGTCAATTTTAAACCGATCGGGCTGAGACTGCATGCAGGTATAAGAAGAATCATAGATGAATGTCATTGTGTATAATACAAGTCTGAGAACAAAAACTGTAGTCTACACTTCAGCTCTACACCGAAGCGAAGCGAGGGCGGGCCGCTAGTTATTTAATCAACGTACAAAAAAAATAACGTTATCACTATCTCAATCCAACTTAATTAGTTTAATGCGTTATTTAACTTACTGAATTCGTCGAATGGAATGGACGGAACGGAAATGAAGACCGACGACCTACGGACGGACGTAACGTTGATTTGTGTTTGACAATTAACGAATCCAATATGTTTATAAACAAACCGCTCGGTAATTGAACCCAGCTTAGTTGGACCGGCCCAGGGCGGTCCGGTGCAGCGTGCTTGTTGCACACTACAATCTACATGCTACAAGTGCGTTGCGACGCGATCTTGCGCTTACAATCATGATCACTGTCAGCGGAACGCAACCAGGTTTTAAAAATATCTTGATATTTAGGCGTTGAGCAGACGACGGGGCGGGGCGAGCATTTTGTCCGCGATGCAATAAAGACCGCGTCTGCCCGTCGATGTCTGCGGCTGCCCGCGCCGCGTACACAAAGCACACGACGGGCAGAGGCGGTCAGTTCAGGACGTTCGTTCCAGTGAATAGTCCATCACTAATAAGCGCGTGGCGCGGAGTGAGCTGACCGCCCCGCGCCGCTGTCTGCCTTACTGCATATAAACTAGTTTGTATGTCTTTTTGCCCTCTGTGTGCGTTTGAAGTATAGGATTCACTTTGTGGTATTATTCGCGGCGAAATTGACCGGCCCGCCCCGCCCCGTCGTCTGCTAAACGATCGGACGCATTAATCCGTCAATCTATTTCGTTTATTATCAATCTGGATAATGATCATTGATTTAGATCGCGGACTTTGATCGAGATTAACTGTGTCTAAGGACTGCCTAAAAGTGTAGCCGCACACGGGCCACACGCTACAGCTACAAACGCCGCCACGAGATGCTATAAGCGGCTACTAAAGTTGCTGAAGCGCGCGACAGCGGCCGACTAAGGTCGCGCGAGTGATGTGTGGCGGCGTTTTGTATCGGCGCATTAAGTAGCCGGTGCGGGCCACAAGAAGCGAGCAACGATGATTTGTAGCGTGTGGCGGCCACCGGCGTATCGTGTGTGGCGATTCCATATAAAATGTATGAAACCTACAAGAAATATGCCGGTGGCGGCGTTTTGTGATTTGTGGCCCGTGTGCGGCGACACTAAGTAAGCGAGAAAAAACTTGTCTAAGAGAAATCACACTTTAACCATTGAGATATATATAATAATGGCGGTAATGAGAAATTAATTTTGCATATAATAATTTTCTCAATATGCAAAGCCAAAAATTCAATTTACATCGAAGATCCTTTTTAAAGAATACAAAATCATATTTTACAAAACCCTTGTCAGCGGATCATAAAATGTGTATTTCATTTCTACATGATACATGGCTTGACGTTTCACAAGTATTTGTGATCACTAAACCCGAAGTTAGAAAGAAGGTGACGGTTTCTTGAACTTTCTTGTTTCAATGAACTTTTTTCTAATGCTTTCATAAAATTACTTTTACTTTATCAAGTTTTTCCTATAGGTACCTTACATGTATAAATAAATCGTTTCGAATCGACAACATCTCACCCCCCATTTCACACCACGTTCAAGATTTATTTTAAAAAGCAAACAAGGAGCCTCTTTATATACAAGAAATTCGTTGAGAGTGAAACTGAAGAAAAGCAGAATCTGCTGATCTTATTTTATGTTTTTATTTATATTCGCTAGTATATAAGTAGATTATCAGAAAGTATGAGCCACGTATTATTCTTTATTCACATGATCTGTATCCCTAGCACGAACCATTATCGAATTCGAATAGTTTGCAAACCGTAATGTCAATTTCAAATTTTGCATGGAAACTTGAACAACAGCGGCACAAAGTACGTAACGAGAACTAAAAATCAGTACACATTTGACAATATCGAATTCGTAACGTTTGCGAGTCCGAAATGTCATTGTCAAATGTATACTGATTTTTAGTTCTCGTTACGTACACCACTGGCAGATATTTGTGTGGCGCTGCGGTTCAAGTTTCCATACAAAATTTGACATTGACATTTCGCACTCGCAAACTGTTCGAGTTCGATAACGGTTCGTGATAGGGGTACAGAAAGAACATCGCAGATGATATATTATAGGTATATTGATTTTAAACGTCGCATGATGTCTGTACAATTTTTACCTAAGAGTGAAGTCATTAGTTCCCACTCTCAGACTTCGACGCGCTATATATATGACGACCTCCGTGGCCGAGTGGTTTGTACGCCAGGTTTCATGGTGTCGCCGATCGAGAGGTCCCGGGTTCAAATCCCGGTGGGTGCAGATGTTTGTGTGATCAATACGAGCATTTGTACTCCAGTCATGGATGTTTAATATGTATTTCTATATAAATATACTTATATATGTACATTATATGTATTCTATCCGTTACCCTCGTATCTCATAACACAAGCCTTATAGTGCTTACTTTGGGGCTAGACTAATTGGTATGTTTTTGAAAAAAAAAAGCCACTTTCTTTGAATGACAAATAAAAACATAAGTGTCCATTATTTTTTGATACCGTAACTGACCGACTTAATTGAATTTCGTTCACTCTTAAATGCGTAAAGTTATATTTCAGTATAGCTAAGCATAGCTATTTATTTTTTGGATTTGATTTTCGATTTAATGGATTTGTATGGCAAATGGTTTTGCATTTCATACACGCACGCACCACATGCAAGCTTAGAAACACACACACTCACACACGCACACGCACAAATACACATAAACAGACACCCACGCACAAACATACACACACTCAAACACCGGAGTAGATACACACAACTTGGTAATTATTAGCGTTAAATTAAAGTCATTAATTTAAGTATATTATATATCATATCGTTTATTCTCTCGTGAAAAAATAATAATATATGAAGTTTTACTAGAAAAACATCCACGCGGACCAGGCAGCGGACGGGACTCGAACCCGCACCCTTCGCAATCCGGGCGAATGCACTGACCAATTATTATGCTACTACGGCCCTGATGGCCGCGTCGAAATTTTCCTAGCCTTAAACCAATTTTCTAGTAAAACTTTTCTTTAGATTTATAAATCTAGCAGTTAAATGCTTAAAAAATAACAATATTAATATGATTTTATATATTTTTAAGCATTTAACTGCTAGATGTTTAAATCTAAAGAAAAAAGTATTCATTTGACGTTGTGGGTTACCTACAATGCGAAGAGATGGCGCTGCCTTGCAGCTTAAGGCTAGGAAAATTTCGACGCGGCTAATAGGGCCGTGGTAGCATAATGGTCAGTACATTCGCCCGGATTGCGAAGGGTGCGGGTTCGAGTCCCGTCCGCTGCCTGGTCCGCGTGAATTTTTTTCTAGTAAACTTTTCTTTAGATTTAAGACTTCGTAGTTACAAAGTTTTATATAATAAAGTACAAAATATAAGGGTTCTTCTAGAGAGAAATAAATAGATTATTACTATTATAGCTTTCACCCGTAGTGTGGCACAAGCTCAACCTTCGTGGCGGCTGGCACCAAAACCGGGAAACAGCGGTATCGAATGACCACATCACGTTCCCTTCGCATTCTTCGCCAACGACGCCTTCAAGGAAACCCAGGACTGTCACCAATATGGAGACCGAACTTCTAATTAACTAATCTGCGATCGTTGTAGTTAAGCAACTTTCTCAGTGGTCGGTCATTGGATGGGTGACCAAAAAAAAAATTTCTATATCGAGTTCCTCCGTGCTTCGGAAGGCACGTTAAGCCGTTGGTCCCGGTAGCACCCGCCAATCCGCACTGGGCCCGCGTGGTGGGTGGGGCCCAATCTCCCTATTCCATCCATAGGGAAGGCCTGTGCCCCAGCAGTGGGGACATTAAGAGGCTGATGATGATGAGTATGATGAATCAGGGCCGCGGCAGCATAATTGGTCAGTGCATTCGCCCGGATAGCGAAGGGTGCGGGTTCGAGTCCCGTCTGCTGCCTGGTCCGCGTAGAATTTTTTGTAGTTATATTTTCTTTAGATTTAAACATCAAGCAGTTACATGTTTTAAAAATAAAAATTATTTAACTATAATTGCTATCTCTTCTTTCAAATGTTTAATACTTGTAAAAGTATTCATTTGACATTGTGGGTTACCTACAATGCGTAGAGATGGCGTTGCCTTGTAGCTTAAGAATGGCTAGAAGAATTTCGACGCAGCCACCTGGGCCGCGGTAGCAATTCACACGTCTATTGGCTATGGTCTCCGTTTACCATCACGCTTGCCATATGCTTTTTTGCCATCCCTTTTAACGTGAAGAAATAAAAGATCTTCTTCATTCATTCCAAAATGCGAGAAAAAAGCTAACTTATTCAAAATGTTATTTTGTAAGTCATCTTTTCGTCAGCTCTCCTATTCATGGGTATGATTAACATATAAAGGGATTGTCGCTTTCACCCAAGATAACATAATTGGATCCGCCCCTTTTGGGGGATACGGATTGTTGCTCCAGGCTTCGGGATACAGGCTTAAAATATACATATTATAATCATTCGAGCGACGATTTAAGTACGTGGTTGAACTACGGTTGCCAGATTGGCTGGACTTGGCTGGATTGTCCAGCTATTTCACACGTTGTCCAGTGTCCCGGTTTTAGGCAAAATGTCCAGCTAAAATGAAGCTGAAAATTAAAAACCACCAGTATTAGTGGTTTTTCCACCGAGTTGGCAACATTGGCTTCGTTGCGGCCTCTCGCTATCTATGCCCGGGATTGAATTCAATAATTCGATTGAACATAGACGAAAATTGTACTAAATTTAAATCTTTTCTAAATACAGATAAAGGTTCTAAAATGATAAATGCGGATAAAGGAAATGCTAAATATATGTGGCAGAAAAAGTGTTTGATAAAGGTTCCTCTGTTTTGTAATAGTAAAAAAATTATGATAATGCTGATTAATGTATGTGGCAAAAAAGTTATTTCATATTAATTTTGTTTAATTAAGGTTCCTCTGTTTTGTAATAATAAGAAATTTTTATAGTCATGCTGTTTTTTTTTTGTCCAGCCAAAAATCCTAATTTCCAGATATTTTATAATATTGTCCAGAAATTTTGATTTCTCAATCTGGTAACCCTAGTTGTACGCTTATCACGATAGTTTTAATGGGTTTTTATATTAACTAAAAGACATAAACAAGCGCTCCACCCGCTTCATGGTAAGCAGTTCTGCCAGCGGAGATGAGTCTGCTCTAACTATTTAAGAAAATGTAAATGTCTAGTTCCACCTAATATAAATAAAAATATTTTTATTTATACTAGTGGCCCGCCCGCGCTTGGCTTCGGTGTAGAGCTGAAGTGTAGACTATAGTTTTTGCTCTCAGGCTTGTATTATACACAATGACATTCTTCTTATACCTAATTACAATAGGCACGCGCCGCCAGGCCCTCCGCCCGGTAGCGTCGGAACCCCTATGTCCCTGCCTTTTAAAATCTGTAATATCTTAGAAAATATTCATTTAAATTACATGCATTAAAGGGCCAAATTGATCTGTATTAAATATACAATGTATTTCACGTACTTAATTGGTTAAAGATGAATGTTATATTGCTGAAAATCGCTTCGTAAATAAGCTATTATTTCTCGTAAAAAGTTTAGAATAAAAAATGGTCATTGTGGGTTTTTTTTTTCTAACACACACCAATTAGCCTAACCCCAAAGTAAGCACTATAAGGCTTGTGTTATGGGATACTAGGGTAACGGATAGAATACATATACAGTACATATATAAGTATATTTATATAGAAATACATAAACATCCGTGACTGGAGTACAAATACTCGTATTCATCATACAAACATCTGCCCCCACCGGGATTTGAACCCGGGACCTCTCGAGTCGGTGACACCATGAAACCCGGCGTACAAACCACTCGACCACGGAGTTCGTCGGGTTATCCCTAAGAGATAGACATATACCATCGGTGACTTTTTTGTAGACCTTTTTAAGGTGTACAATACTGTTGTACATTATTTTGATCTATCTCGTAGGGTTCAGCCAGCGTTTGCAATGTAATCACAAAAAAATGTGTTTATTTACGACCTTACATTAAAAACCTCTAAAATTATCAGTGTTTCTCTACTATATTATGCATGTATTATACATAAAAACCTTCCTCTTGAATCACTCTATCTATTAAAAGAAAACGCATCAACATCCGTTAAAATCCGTTAAAGATCTTAAGCATACATAGGAACATAGGGACAGACAGCGGGAAGCGACTTTGCTTTATACTATGTAGATGACACAGTAATCAAAATGCATGTGAACAATTAATGTATAATTTCACATTATGTAATTAAAGGGGACTTCATGAATCATCTCTGAAATAATTTTTCAACTTGACGACTCTGTTAATAATAAAACAGCCCTTGCTGAGTTTCTTGCCTGTTTCTCTCAGTACAAGGTCTCCCGCCGTAGATTTACGAACCGATGGCGTAGCTTCTAGTCATTTATGAATGCTTGTAACAGCCTAAGCTGCATAAATAATTTTGATTATGATTATTGATTAGTTGCCGTGTAAGGAATAGGGCCTTTCTTGATACTATGTTGTGCTTGATCACATTTATCTATGTATATATATAAAACTCAAAGGTGACCGACTGACATAGTGATCTATCAACGCACAGCCCAAACCACTGGACGGATCGGGCTGAAATTTGGCATGAAGGTAGATGTTATGACGTGGGCATCCGCTAAGAAAGGATTTTGATCAATTCTACCCCCAAGGGGATAAAATAGGGAATGAAAGTTTGTATGAAACTTTGTCAATTTTAAACCGATCGGGCTGAGACTTTGCATGCAGGTATAAGAAGAATCATAGATGAATGTCATTATGTTAAATACCAGCCTGAGAACAAAAGTTGTAGTCTACACCTCAGCTCTACAGCGAAGCGAAGCGAGGGCGGGCCGCTAGAGTTCTATATTTATAAAGACGTTGCTATGTATTTAGGATACAGCTTTGTTTACCTGTCAACTTCTGTTAGGTCCTAGTTATGTGTTTTTGTCATTTTCAATAAATAACATTTAAAATCCATCGATTGTATTATATTTGGTTATCGCTAATTTTCGCCATTCACATCATTATCATCACCGGCCTATTAATGTCTCCACTGCTGGGGCACAGGCCTCCCTTATGGATGGAATAGGGAGATTAGGCCATGAACTGCTAATGACTGCAGATGCAGCCGGGACCAACGGCTTAACGTGGCTTCCGAAGCACGGACGGTTTTGGCATTTTTCGAGGAGTTCTACTCTCTTTGAAACATAGAAGCATAAAATGAGTAAAATTATATTTTATGTATGAAAATCAATTCATTCATCATCATCATCATCAGCCTCTTAAGGTCCCCACTGCTGGGGCAAAGACCTTCCCTATGGATGGAATAGAGAGATTGGGCCATGACCCACCACGCGGGCCCAGTGCGGATTGGCGGATGCTAACAACTGCAGATGCAGCCGGGACCAACGGCTTAACGTGCCTTCCGAAGCACGGAGGAGCTCGAGATAGTAATTTTTGGTCACCCATCCAATGACCGACCACTGCGAAAGGTGCTTAAGTTCAAGGATCGCAGCCGAACGCGCTAACCACTTGCGCCATTGAGCTCCTCGATTGCTATATATTTATAGTAATTTAAGTAATTTACGGGATTGTTACCATGTACCTTATTTTTAGCGAGTTAAGTTACTCCGTGATCATGGCGCTTGCAACAGTGCCGAAATATCGGAAACTTGCTAAAAACAAGGTGCATGATAACAATCCCGTAAATAACTGATATTACTATAATGTTAGTGACCAAGAAAGTTTAAAACAAAATATTGATATATACCTAAGTGATGTTATGTGGATCAGGGACTGCTGTTATTCCAGTAAACATAATTTCCAGAAAACATATTCGTATTATGATATTTTATAGCCAGTTAAACAATGAGAATTATATGTTTATTTTTTTAATTTTATTCTTCTCTTTTGAGAAAGGCAAAGGCAAAGCCATGCAGCCATCGTCTTATTTTCGTATTAATCTTCCTTTTTTTTTACATTAGAATGTAGGTGTGACGCATTGTAGAAAGTTGAAGTTTACATAAATGTTCGTTTTCTTTGCTTTAATCAAATAGGCTTGATGAAGCCAAAATTCCTTCCGTCAAGTGGCATGTTTTCCAAAATGTCTCCCCACACACACACACAGTCAGTGTGGTAATTAAACAGCAGGATTTTGAGTGGCCACCGTATTTACAGAACATAAAAAAATTTAAGAAGGTCCAAAGGGCACCAAAAAAGAGGTCCAATGGGCACCAAAAAAGAGGTCCAATGGGCACATTGAATATAAAACTTTTTAAGAAGGTCCAATGGACGCCAAAAAAGAGGTCCAAAGGGCACATTTTGCTTTTGGGTCGAATTTTGAGGGTCCAATGGGTACTAGACCAAACGTACGATATTGCTTACCAGGCTTCTGATGACGATGTTTCTTCTTGGCCGCGACCGCCGCCAGCAGCACCAGCATCCACCACCAGCGCCTCATCGTTCCACCATCACACGCACCACATTACAACACTAAACCACCACTCAAAAACCTGGGATATTGCGTAACACAGGATACCACTTATACTCAAAAAAGAAAAGTACCTAATACAATTTTCAATTAAAATTTCGAACAACTCAAATAAACCAGTTTTAATTTAAAACTAACCAACCAGTAATAAATCCCTACATAAATGGAATTTGCAATTCAAAATTTTGAACTAACTACATAAAAATATTAAGTAGTATTTAATAGTATTTACCGAGTGAAAGAGGTATTGCTACATGAAAAAGGTTTTAACACAAAGAATTCCGAACTATTTGAAACTTGAAAAGGTATCACAAAGGTTGGGAACGAATTTAACAAGCTCTCGTCACCGATTAAACGCAACTTTCAGTTATCAAAACTCACAAACAAAACTGTTTTCAAAGTTAAATCACACGCGAGATTGTGATCGTAAGTTTCGAGAGAGAATCGACCACACACCGACGCCGACCGTGGCCGGGGCACAACTAACGACAAACAGTGAGAACTTTTAAAAGCCGGTTATTAAAAAAGCTCACCGAACCAATATAAATACCAATTTTCCCAGTCCGTTAATTCCATTATTTTAAAAAGAAAAATCTATAAATAAAATAAAGACTAGTTTACAAATAAATTGTGTTTTTATAAAGTTTCAAGTTAATTTATTAAGGAAAGAGCAATCGTGTGAGTAGAAAGCTCGCCTGGTGAACTTCAAGCACGCGAGCTTTCGTTCTTACTTAGTTCGGCTACTCGGCAAAAGATGGCGCTACTGTGGTGTACTTTTTCATAAGCATACAATGCAATCGATTAAGATCACAATATATAACAAATAATAAATGAGTTTTATATATGTAGTCATTTTAAAGACCATTATATTTTAATACAACAAAGCTCTAAGCCAATGCACGCTGATTATATTTTTAAGATTTTTTTTATTAGAAAACAATTCCCATAGGATTTATGCCGTTAATAAATTACAGCGGTTTTGTTCATTTTTTAATTAAATTTGTTAAATAATCTTTCTTTCACTTTCCATTTGTATTCTTTCACTGAGAACCGTGTTAATTGAATTATAATTGGAGACTTGTGTCAGCGCCATCTCTGGGACCAATATGGAAACCAAGCTTCCCTAAATAGCCTGCGCAGACTTCAGATTTTCTATTCCATCGAAATAGATCCCTGACAACTGCATCGAGGAACGCACAAGACGGATTAAAAGTACCGCGTACAAAAAGTCCCCCAAACAAGACCAGACAGGACAGGACAAAAGTAAGCGGGAGTCCCCGAAAAAAATGGGTGCGTGTACTTATGTAGGCGCGTAGTCTCCTGAATCGCGCTTTGGTTCCGTTGTTCCAGATTAATAAATACTTTTGATAGGCCTTCACAATGCAGTCGTTAGCACCCATAAAATAGAGATTCTATTTCTATTTTGTTGGTAGATTTTCTTAATGAGCGGTAAACACAAAAGTAACAGCATGAAGTTGGTCGCTAAAGCTAAAGCGACCAACTTCATGCTGTTAATTTTTGTGTTACAGTGATGCGCGCGCATCTTAAAATTTCACTCTCATCATTTTTTCATAACGCGCCTAAAGAAGTATAACTTCAATAAATAGAACTCATGTGATCAGGCGCTTTAAGATGCAATTTCACTTACGAACTTATTTATTACGATTTCTGACAAATGTCAAATATCTAATCCTGGCTGCTTATATAGTCATAGCGAGCCTTGTCGTGTAATGCATATCAAACTAATATCTAAAATGGCAGCTGCCGAAATCGGAAGTGCAATTTTATTTACAGAATCGTCCACGTTCTATTGTATTTCAGTAGGTACTAGAAATTTAATATGCTTAAAACGTTGTAAATGCCTCCATATTAAGCATCTATTCTTATATATTTCAACCTCACAATGCTTCAGTTGAAATGTCCCCCAGTTCCAACACCTTATTGTCGGCGGCAACCAATGACAAATCATTTATTGGGAACTTCGCTTTGTCAATGCCTTTGACTGCCTTTGAGAGCATCTATACCCCGGCTAGTAGTGTAAGGTCGTTCGACATCTATCGCTGGAAGCATCAATCAATTTGACAAAAGGGCTGGCTTATATACTGAAAGTGTTCACGGTGTAGACTCAGCGCTTGTCGCATAGAAGCTATAATGTATTTCTGCACATATCAAATCAAATTACATTTACAAGGTACCTAATTATTTGGTAAATTTATTTATTTATTATTAGAGAATTAGCGGCATTAATTTACACATAAAAATATGTAAATACCACTATTATTTATCTCACACAGTGTCTTATAAAAATGAGAGAGAAAAAAAAACAATTGTTGACATTTTATCGAATATTAATTAAATATTTACAAAGATCGAACATTGGAAAGAAAATATAATAACAATGTTATATGAAACCTTTATTTATAGGTAAAGTAATATTTTATCCGTATTTCGGAGTGCGGCATTTTTTCACGCCCAATCAACTGTGCTTGTTATACAAAACGCAAGTGCGGTCCTGCGTGGAATATTGCTCGCACCTCTGGGATGGCTCCGCCAAGTACTTGCTTGATGCTTTGGATAGGTTACAGCAGCATGCAATCCGCATCATAGGCGATGAGGAGGTGACTAAACACCTTGAGCCACTTCAATTACGCCGTGACGTGGCGTCACTAAGAGCATTCTATCGTTGTACCACGGCGAGTGTTCTGAGGAGTTATTATTTCTCATCCCACCGCGCGTAGTCCTCTGAAGGAAAGAGGAATTTCTTCAGAGGACCACGCGCGCTGGCCTACGTCGTCAGCGTCTAACTGTGGCCAAAATTTGGTGACTCATTTCTTTGTCGCACTATCCGTAAATGGAATGCTCTGCCAGCTCACGCGTTCCCTCCTCTCTTACAACCTGGGGTCCTTTAAAAGAGGCGTGAAGAAGCAACATGCAATCCAGCAGGGTGAGGATGGCTGGTGTGGCAGGTAGATCTGCTGTATCAGCTATCTTCGCGTCTGGACTTCACCTTCACTTAACATCAGGTGGGGTGGAGTCATTTGTCGATCCTAACTATAAAAAAAAAATACATTGCTGCATAGAAACACAGAGATGTTTTATATTATGATGGATAAGCCGAATTCTAAATGATGGCACAGTGTTTAGTGCGTTTGCGGCGGTAAGCGACTTTCGTAATGGCGGATTATCGGATGGAAGACCAAAAGTTCAATTTTATCTCGAGCTGTTCCAAGCTTTAGAAGGCACGTTAAGCGGTAGGTCCCGGCTGCATCTGCAAGTGTCATGTCGTGTGGGTCATGCATGGCCGACTCTTTCTTTTCATACATGGAGAAGCCATGTGCCCCAGCAGTAGAGACATTAAGGCAGATATTGGTGTCGATTCTGGCATGATTCTCTAAACCTATACTTGAATTTGAAAACTGTGTATCCTTGTCATTCTCTATAGTATGAAAGGGACAGACTAATGTAGAAACCATGCCCGAATCGTCACCAATGATGATGAAATCCTACAACTAATATTATATACTAGTGGCCCGCCCTCGCTTCGCTTCGGTGTAGAGCTGTAGTGTAAACTATAGTTTTTGTTCTCAGGCTTGTGCTATAAACAATGATTTTATTTATATAATTACACGTGTTATTGTGAGTCAACCATAAAAGATAGACATATGCTGTTGCGGGATATTTTTTAGACAATTTTATGTGGAATGTTTTCGTCATACATGATTTCTATGTAACTTTAACCATTAAGGCTGCACACGCGACGGAAGCTTAAAAAATGGAGTAACTTCTCCCGTTTTCCCAACATTTCCCTTCACTACTCTGCTGCTATTGATTGTAGCGTGATGAAAAGTATACTATAACCTGCCCAGGAGTATGAAGAATAATTGTACCAAGTTTGGTTAAAATCCGTGGAGTAGTTTTTGTTTCTATAAGGAACATACACACAGACAGACAGACAGACAAAAATTTTACTGATTGCATTTTTGGCATCAGTATCGATCACTAATCACCCCCTGATAGTTATTTTGAAAATATATTTCATGTACAGAATTGACCTCTCTACAGATTTATTATAAGTATAGAAGATATAGATATGAAGGTTTATATGTTTGGCACACATTTAGTTTATTACCTGGATTGAGACTAGTGTTGCCAGGTGTCCCGATTTTCGCGGGACGTCCCGATTTTCAGGGGTCTGGGGACGCGTCCCGATTTGTACATGATCGAGACGCTAAATGTCCCGATTAATCAAAAAATGAAATTTAGGTAATTAATTATAATGCTATACTTGCACTAGTAGTTTAAAACGCAATACATTATACCTAGACTTAAATACCCCTTGTTTACTGTCCCGATGTGCAACCCTAAATCATGATTTTTTTGATCTCATATAAAACTGGCAACACTAATTGAGACAAAGGATACTTTTTCTCCCAGCAAATGTTGGGTTCAGGAAAAAAAAGGTTCAAGTGAGATTCTCAAATAACTTTAGTTAACACGAATGAAGTCGTGGGCGGCCGCTAGTATTATAAATGTGATAGTTTGTCTGTCTGGCTGTTACCTAATTACGCTCAAACCGCTAAGCGATTTAGATTTAATTTAGTAATAACATAGTTTGAGTCCCGGGAAAGATCAAAGAATAATTTTCATCCCAGAAAACATCCTTTAGGGGAGTGAAAACGAGGTGTATGTTAGTCATCATCATCATCATCATCATCAGCCTATTAATGTCCCCACTGCTGGGGCACAGGCCTTCCCTATGGATGGAATAGGGAGATTGGGCCATGACCCACCACGCGGGCTTAGTGCAGATTGGTGGGTGCTAACGACTGCAGATGCAACCGGGACCAACGGCTTAACGTGCCTTCCGAAGCACGGAGGAGCTCGAGATAGTAAATTTTTGGTCACCCATCCAATGACCGACCACTGGGAAAGTTGCTTAACTTCAACGATGGCAATCGAACGCGCTAACCAGTTGCGCCATCGAGCTCCTCACACGAAGAGAAAGTGCTTGGCACATAGAAAAAATTTCTTCGTTGAAAAAAGTCGTCAACCAGTTTTCCGCGAGCTGTAACAGCGGCGTCGCCTAGCCCGTAAACAATCAGAGCGTACGTGAATCTGCTTTCTCTTGAACTAATCAATGTGGTGCCGCCTAGTCGTCAACCAATGGTCCGCGAGCCGTAAAAGCGGCGTCGCCTAGCCCGTAGACAATCAGAGCGTACGTGGAGCTGCTTTCACTTAAACTGATCAATCTGGTGCCGCCTAGTCGTCAACCAATGGTCCGCGAGCCGTAAAAGCGGCGTCGCCTAGCCCGTAGACAATCAGAGCGTACGTGGAGCTGCTTTCACTTAAACTGATCAATCTGGTGCCGCCTAGTCGTCAACCAATGGTCCGCGAGCCGTAACAGCGGCGTCGCCTAGC
Organism: Chilo suppressalis; assembly: GCA_902850365.2. Classification (NCBI taxonomy): domain Eukaryota; kingdom Metazoa; phylum Arthropoda; class Insecta; order Lepidoptera; family Crambidae; genus Chilo; species Chilo suppressalis. The sequence goes on along the minus strand of OU963896.1, from coordinate 2,618,520 downwards.
CCGTAGACAATCAGAGCGTACGTGGAGCTGCTTTCACTTAAACTGATCAATCTGGTGCCGCCTAGTCGTCAACCAATGGTCCGCGAGCCGTAACAGCGGCGTCGCCTAGCCCGTAGACAATCAGAGCGTACGTGGAGCTGCTTTCTCTTGAACTGATCAATGTGGTGCAGCCTAGTCGTCAACTAATGGTCCGCGAGCCGTAACAGCGGCGTCGCCTAGCCCGTAGTCTTAGAAAACTGTCCTACAGCAGCGATGTGTGATAAGAAAAACTATAATTTTGTAGTTATATATATATATATATTTTAAAGCATGTAACTGCTTAATGTTTAAATCTGAAGAAAATATAACACCCTTATTAAGAATGACCCGCTCGAATAAAGAATGGCTAGAGGAATTTCGACGCGGTCCGTGAGGGCGCCGCGGTAGCATAATTGGTCAGTGCATTCGCCCGGATTGCGAAGGGTGCGGGTTCGAGTCTGCTGCCTGGTCCGCGTGGAATTTTTTCTAGTTATATTTTCTTTATAATTTTGTAACTTTTTACGTGTGCGATCTCCTGTCAAATACTAGACAAAAATACTGTGATCCGTGTTTTCTAGCCACTGTGTTTTCAGAACTGACGGACATTCATAATATATAGATAGATATAAGACATAGAATAAGGTAGAATGTCTATGTTCTGTAAGATGAATGTTACTTCCCCAGACAAAATATTAACCATCTATCTATATCAAAATATCTATCCACAACCGTGCGTTTTTGTCGAAATTTTTTACCACGTACGACAAAACTGTGGAATATATTGCCGCCAGAAGTGTTTCCGGACCAATACGACCCAAAAACCTTCAAAAAAGAGCGTACGTACTCCTTCCTTAAAGGCCGGCATCGCATTTGTGATACTCCTGGTGTTGCAAGTGTCCCTGGGCGACGGTGATCACTTACCATCAGGTGAGCCGTCTGCTCGTATGCCCCCCTATAACATAAATAAAAAACAATTATAAAAAAAGCGAGTGTGTTTATGACCACACGACTGAAGTGAAACTTCTTTAGCTCCAATGATCTGAAAATCATAAACTTAACCTGAAGATTTGTTGATAGAAATAAAAACCGCCGATCCACGCTGGGTCCGTTATCACCCACCAATCCGCGCTGGATCCGTTATCACCCACTAATCCGCACTGGGTCCGTTATCATCCAGCAATACGCACTGGGTCCGTTATCACCCACCAAGCACTAGATTCATGTAGTTTTTGACTGGTATTGTTCCTTTTTTTACCGATGAGTCACCGATGACACTAATCGTAACGCGAAACCGTAACATATTCCCCAGTTTACCTCCCAAGTCAAGCGTGCCTAAAGAAGTTCCATTGCAAAAATCTACTGTGTCGTAACTATCTTTTAAGAGAACTAGGGCACACCGGATTTTTGCCTCGAATGGGAGCACCCGTAACCTCCGCTTTCCAGAAGAATGCTGTAAAATAAGACCACCAATCCACGCTGGGTCCAATATCACCCACCAATCCGCACTGGGTCCGTTATCACCCACCAATCCGCGCTGGGTCCGTTATCACCCTCCAATCCGCCCTAGGTCCATTATCACCCACCAATCCGCCCTAGGTCCATCATCACCCACCAATCCGCGCTGGGTCCGTTATCACCCACCAATCCGCACTGGGCACGTTATCACCCACCAATCCGCACTGGGTCCGATATCATCCTCCAATCCGCCCTAGGTCCATTCTCACCCACCAATCCGCCCTAGGTCCATTATCACCCACCAATCCGCCCTAGGTCCATTATCACCCACCAATCCGCCCTGGGTCCATTATCACCCACCAATCCGCGCTGGGTCCGTTATCACCCACCAATCCGCGCTGGGTCCGTTATCATCCAGTACTTTTTGGTGGTGTTGTATTTCTGTCGGCGAGTATGGTTCTAACCAGTGCCGTCTTTGTCCTATTGCAGGCCCCTTTTTTTATAACGCAGGTAAAAAATGCTATTTACAGACGACGGCGCCTTTAGAAGGCACACCGCCAACGGACCTCACACCTGGCTCCCGCAAGTCTTACGGGCCCCCCAGTGGCTGTCCACCGAGGACCCCGCAACTCTTACGGGCGCTTTACGGCATAATATCCGCTAAAAAATTCCTGCGAATACACTCTAAGCTGCTTAGCGCGAAGCCGCGGGATCCCTGTTTAGGGAATCTTCCGCGTCTTCGCACCTAATAGCTGCAACCTCATCATACCCTAACCAAAATTTATACAAAACTAATTAATGTACATTGTAAATGGCGAGCTATTCTTACTAGCGAAAAGAATAAATAAAAACATCGTCTTTGCTGCGTCTGAATTAGGTTGAGCTCCTTAAAAATATCTTCTTCACGTCTCTCTTCGAACGAAACACAAACTTTTTTTAAGATTCTCCCTTTTTAGGGAAGGCAAAGGGAACAATGCCCATACAGCCTAGTCTTTAGTTATATAAATCTTTTTAAAAAAAGTCCTGCGAATACCCTCTGCTGCTTAGCGCAAAGCCGCGGGATCCCCGTTTAGGGATTCTTCCGCGTCGTCCTATTGGAGGCCTTGGGCATATTAGGATAATGGAGCCGCTATGACCCCCGTTTGCTGATCTAACAGGGACTAGGGACCTATTTTATCTGAGGTGGGCCACTATCGATCGCGGGGACCTGGGCACTTGCCCAAAGTGCCCACTGGGAAAGAGGGGTCTGGTTCTAAGGTGTCACGGGGTAAGGGATTGTGTCGGGGTAGGGAACAGTGCGAGTGATCGATATTTCTGGCATCGCTAGCGTCTATAGCCTGGGTTCCGAACCTGGGGTAATTACCCATCCGGGGGTAAATCAGCCATACTTAAGGGGTAACAAAGAACCTAATTATTTGGTCAAATCTAAATAATACTACTAGATAGAGCATGCGTTCCTTCTTGCTAGCGAGCCCGCGGGGTGCTGAGTGTGGGAAGCGGGGTGAGATTTTCTCCTGATGATGACATTAGTAGAGACGAAGATTTCTTGGACTGATGATAAGATTTTAAAGTCGGGGTAAAATCTGTTTTCCTAATAGGTTACAGGGGTAGCAGTATTGGTAAGTTTAGGAAACTGGTCTATAGGGTGTAGCAAGCGCTTACGATCAGACGGGCCCTACGCTTATTTTTCGCCGTTTTAACATAAATATAGCGACAATCACGTTTTTGTTTCGCGGTTTTCACACACATCACTCATTAAATAAAACTAGTTTTAACGGGTTAATGCACGAAACTTTATTTATTTATTGACGTTTCGCAGCCTTTTTTTTCAAGGGCCTGATTGCCTAACTCGCGTTGCTTTAAAAATGCCAAAGTTTATGAGGTCAAACTGTCATTTGGATTCTATCTGATCTGATCTGTCCTATGAAATATATAATTTAAAGCTAGCACATATACTAGGAGGCCAATGACAGCCATTAACAATTTTGAACGACATCGTACGTCAGGTCTGCATCGTCAGAACAATCATTATTTATGGTTAGTTATTGTTGTTATGGATTCGTTAGACTGCGGAACGTCAATAAATAAATAATTTTCGTGCATTAACCCGTTAAAAACTAGTTTTATTTATTTGACAATCACGTTGTTAAATCTCTACGGTACGGGTTTTTTTCCTTTCATTTGTTTTGTTATGAATTCACTATGGTTCTGTAACATTCAATGTAACATTTACTTATATGTACTTTTGCTTATAATATAGGGTAGATTATGATATAAGTTGTATTATGCAAAAGAATCTCTAGCAAGCAAACGGGTTTTGAGTGTCGCCGCACACGGGCCACCGACCACAACCACAAAACGCCGCCACCGGCATATTTCTTGTAGTTTTCATACATTTTATATGGACTCGCCACACACGGTACGCCGGTGGCCGCCACACGCAAATCGTCGTTGCTCGCTTCTTGTGGCCCTCACCGGCCACTTATTGCACCGATACAAAACGCCGCCACACGTCACTCGCGCGATTCCCCATCCCTCTCTCCCTTACTTTAGTCGGCCGCTGTCGCGCGCTTCAGCCACTTTAGTAGCCGCTTCTAGCTTCTCGTGCCGGCGTTTGTGGCTGTGGCGTGTGTCCCGTGTGCGGCGACACTAAAAGGTTTTGAGGCTGGAGTTCGTAACACAGGTTTTGTAACCTAGTACAATCTCCAGCTCTCATAAAGAACTGCATTGTTTTTACTGTTATTGTCATTCAATAAACTTTCACTTAATTATAATGTAACTTCATCATCAGCCTATTAATATCCCCACTGCTGGGGCACAGGCCTTCCCTATGGATGGAATAGGGAGATTGGGCCATGACCCACCACGCGGGCCCAGAGCGGATTGATGGGTACTATCGACTGCAGATGCAGCCGGGACAAACGGCTTAACGTGCCTTCCGAAGCACGGAGGGGCTCGAGATGGTAAATTTTTGGTCACCCATCCAATGACCGACCACTGCGAAAGTTGCTTAACTTCAACGATCGCAGCCGAACGCGCTAGCCACTTGCGCCATCGAGCTCCAACAATGTTTCTTTGTAAGAAAAAATAATGAATATCCATTCATTCATTTAATGAGTGATGTGCGTGAAATCTAAGAAACGGGTGGACAGTGCAGAAGAGAAGCTAGTGTCTGCTCCGACCGCTCTAACTGGACTCCATTGACATTCAGCATCAGGTCTGATGAGATGAGTATGCTCAACCTGCTTGCCGAATGCTGGTAACTTTTGCTGTTTATCTTCCGTCCCTGAGTTGTAGTATCAGGTCAAAACTTCTATATGTACCTTGATTTTTATGATATTTTACGTGTACGTTACCAGTGCTGCCTCGCTTCATCATCATCAGCCTATTAATATCCCCACTGCTGGGGCACAGGCCTTCCCTATGGATGGAATAGGGAGATTGGGCCATGACCCACCACGCGGGCCCAGAGCGGATTGGCGGGTGCCAACGACTGCAGATGCAGCCTGGACCAACGGCTTAATGTGCCTTCCGAAGCACGGTTGCACGGCACGGAAGCACGTAGAAGATTTTTGGTCACCCATCCTATGACCGACCACTGCGAAAGTTGCTTAACTTCAACGATCGCAGCCGAACGCCCTAACCACCTGCGCCATCGAGCTTCTCAACGCTGCTGCCTCGCTTAGTACGATTTATTCTTTGTGGCCGTATGAACTTATTATATCAACTTTACATCGCCACACCAAGCTGACCTCACGCTGTCGATGAGTAGACTACTCGGCAACAACCTGCTTACATGATTCCCAAGTGTCTGTCACACGCTTAGATTAAAACAAAAAGGGTAGATACGGTACGCTCATACTTGCATCAAACAAAAACTGATCCCACGGGCAGCGCGAACGGGACGGCGAGATCCGCGTCACTGCATTACCGACCCGAAAGAAACCGCACGTTAAGTTTCAACGGCAGCGCGAACGAGACGGCGAGATCCGCGTCACTGCACTACCGACCAATCACGCGACCAGTACTCGACGTCACTTATATAAGATTTAAAACAAACAGCAATTTTTATGAAAAAATATATTTTATAGTACTTACGAATGAAAAGTGATGCCGTCGGTTTTATTTTTAGTTCTTGCGCAATTTGAGCACTTTTTAAAAACACACTTAGGCATTGTTTTATCATATAAACACAAAATATTATCAATATTTCTAATTAGCCTTCACATGTACGTCGTTTGCATAAAGTTGTGACTAAAGCGATTAGGGTCGTGGACCACAATTCATGCGGATCACTTTTGTGAGGCTAGTGCCGTATCTACCCTTTTTGTTTAAATCTAAGGTCACACGCGATACTTCTAATACCTAATGCTTTAGCAACTTCAAGAGCAATGAGTGATAAAATTATGGCACTCTAGTTTAACTCACGCTGCCTCCAGTGCATTGCGCGCTAACCACGTGACATCAAGGCACCAGTGGTCTAACTCTTGACAGTGGGTGATTGTTCAAAGTCCAGAAGGTTTAAAGAGACCTTAATTTGGTTTTCTTTCTATAAAGAAAAATATTTTTAGGAAGTAGGAAAAGGTTTAGGCCTCCCTCCCATTAGGCGATTTATTATCAGTTGCGATTGCGATATTTCGGCATAGTAGTTCTATTGCGTTGTTATTATCGCAGCAATGTGTTACTTCGTAGTTATTCTTATACTTAGTGTATTAAAATAGATATCGCAAAAACGCATCCAATATTGTTGACCGATAAATCCTTCATAGACGACCTCCGTGGCCGAGTAGTTTGTACGCCGGGTTTCATGGTGTCGCCGACTCGAGAGGTCCCGGGTTCGAATCCCGGTGGGGGCAGATGTTTGTGTGATGAATACGAGCATTTGTACTCCAGTCATGGATGTTTAATATGTATTTCTATATAAATATACTTATATATGTACAGTATATGTATTCTATCCGTTACCCTAGCATCCCATAACACAAGCCTTACAGAGCTTACTTTGGGGCTAGGCTAATTGGTGTGAGTGTTGGAAATATTTATTTATTTACAATAACTCATCTACGAAAGGGTGGGGGGGGGGGAGGCCTTAAGGGGACACGGTCGCATCAAAATGACACAATAAATACGAACAATAAGCCAAAAATGTTTAATTGTCACCATCATATTTAGTTATTATAGTTAGTTATGTAAATTTACATTGCGTTTTATCGTAACACCAAAAAACCTGGACACACGCACGAGCATGCACGCACGCACGACCGCTTACGCATCCGTCATACTCATACTCCACTAGAACGAGTAAAAATTCCCTAAAAAAATCTCTGCTAAATCAGGTAGTAGTACATACATAGATTACGTTCGGATAGACCGCCGCCATTGTTGAGCCGGCGCGTGCGACTGGGGGGGGGGCAGGTACGGGGCCCCCGCCCTGCGGGCCCGACCGGGCCGCCTGGACGAGCCAGGGCTGCCAACTGAGCGATGACGCAACCAACACTATCATGTTTAGCGTTCTACCACAGTTACATATACGTTACACAGGAAAGTTTTTCGCCTATGACAAGTTTTAAGGTACAAGTCCGAAATGAACCGCAGACCACAGCTGCAGGCGACACTACTAGTTTCTATAAATCTGTATGAAATTGATTCCGAGCGCGGCGACGGTACGATAATGCACGGTCAGCCACAGGCGCTAGCAGTGTCGCCTGCAGCCCATTGCGGAATTGTGCCTTTAATCAAACACAGTTCACCATATTCCAAAACGCAGGCTAAAGTTTAAACCTACAGTTGTCTCTGTCTTCTTTTTAGCAAACAAAAGTTTAAGTCCAGGTTCAACTTTAGTATACTGTTTGTAATAAGGCGGAGTAAGTTTTTTTTAGCACTATTATACATCAAAATAAGTACTGTAGAACTCTTTTAACATTTATTTTGTGTTGTTGTTTGTAACATAAGGTAATAGGTTTAAAAATCAACTTAACTGCTTAAAAGTTCATTTATCAATGTATATAATTCAAGTCAGTTGAATATTAGAATATGTAGTTTTGTTGAATCAAAATTTTCACTAATAAATAGATAATCATACTACTCAACTAAGATATGCAGCGTTGATATGTTTAATATCTATATTGTCGTTCAAGTAGTGTAACAAACTAAGTAGGTACCTAAGTGCGAATAAGTTTGGAACCTAGTCAATATCGTTGTAATAAATACGAAATAATAAAAACATCGTGTCATTCCTTTACTACAATACAAAATATAAAGTTTCATAGTAATTATAAAACATTTCTCTAAAAGTCGTATCGATCTCACATTTATTAGAATTTACGTACTATCGGTTCTTTAACAAAAAACAATTAAAAAAAATAAAACTGACAGATTTACACAACCATATTCAATAGTTACTCAATCTTCCCTAACTATTTCAAAACAATCGTACAGCGATTTTTAACAGTCAATAGATAGAACGCTAAACATCCACCCTTATTAATAATAAACAAACGAAGAATACGTACGTTACGCAGTATTTTGTCTCCTACTGTCGAATCACAAGTTGTCATTTGAGTGATATAAACAAAAAACTACCTAACTAACTTAGCCATAGAAAATGACTTGAGCGACACTCGCCTCACTATATAGAGAGAAAATGATAGGCCGCACAATCGCTTCGTCTGTCTCACTTTTTTCCGCCTGTTGTTACTTTACGCCGGCACCTCACATGGCTATACTCGTACATATTTGATATTTGTATATTCGACACTCGTCTCTCCTTTTCATCCCCTACAGAATAAATGACAGACGAAGCGATCGGTATAGGTACTGGCAACACTATCGCTTTTTCTCATCCGACAGAGTATTCAAACTACATTCGATTGTGGCTCAAGTCATTGTCTATGGCCAAGACTGGTGTGTTTGATTCTGGGATAATTCTTCAAACCTAAAACTAAATTTGACAAAAAAATACATTCTATTCTGATTATGCTCGGTAGATTGAGACTTAAAGATAAAGAAAATAAGGCTGCGTTTCCACAGAAGTGGAGCTGATCAAAGTCTTATAGAAATCGACCAGGGGCTTGCTCAAAATACGTTATGTGTGAATTAGCATTGTTCAAAATACATACACAATGTATTTTCAGCAAGGCCATAAGTCAATTTCTTTTACACTCTACTCATCTCCTCGCAGCTGCGTACAGCGTTTCTGTAGAAACGAAAGGCTACTCTCCAATATTTTTTTTTTGTTAAATTCTCCCTTTTCAGGGAAGGCATGGGGAACAATGCCCATACAGCCTAGTCTTAAGTTAAATTATTCTGTTTTTCTTTTTACATTAGAATGTCGGTGAGACGCATTCTAATGTTTCTTGAAGTGTTTGGCACGAAATGTATCGAGCTGGCTTTTTCGATAAGCTTCTGTGAGGTAGTCAATACTACAATAAAATTCTCACGTCCACTTAACCGGAATAGCGTATATTTCGACGATTCTACTAATTCTTCAGTTACGCAGACAGTTGTAACACAAAATCACACCAATTTCATTTCACAATATCCACTATGAAGGAATTTAAGAATAATTAAAATAACACGTCAACCACACTCGATCAAATCCCGCCAAAAACTCGCTACTCTCAAATAAGTTTTAAGTTCACAGACCTATGCCAGAATCAGGCACACAGCGTTTTCACTCCCCACTTTTATCAGTAAGAAGGTCGAGTTCATGCCTCGTTTATTATTAACAGGAATGTTCTGTAGTGTGCACGTTGTTACCAGTTGGCAGCCTTAAGGTTTAAACGAACCACTCGTCCTTGTGCGGGGCGGCGCTCAGCGCTGGGCCCGCGCCCGCAGGCGGCCCGGGCGCGCCGCTGTGTACCCGCGCGGGCCCGCAGGGAGCGCCCAGTTTCCCGGCAAGCGCGTGTCGCCGCAGCCGCCGCCCGGGAGAAGCGCGTCAGCCGCGCCCGTCGGCTTGCCCGCGCCGTTGCTGCTCGCCATCTGTTGCACTACGGACGCGAATAATACATAGGTATAAGTCACGGCATGTAACTCTGGCGCTGACCGTTATTGCGCAGAAGTAAAAATTAAAGATGGGTTAGGGGGAAACGAGGTGCGCGGGTGGGCGTGCGTTGCGCCGATTGGCTCTCCAGTCGTACCCATGCCCAGCTGTCCCTGACGCGGTTTGTTCAGCGCTAGAGTTAATGAGCAGTAAAAGAAATTTACGCGGGTCTGGATTTCACTAAGCTGAAAAATTAGGCTTGTTGAAAATATATCGATATATCGATATTTTTTGCCGATATATTTTGATTCGATATATCGATACATCGATACAAAATAACCAATATCGAAATTCGTATCAAAAACGATATTTTTTTAATTATTAGCGGCATATCACGATCTAACTAAATTCGTATCTGGAAAAATATTAACTGGATCTCAGATTAATGATATTCAACATATCTATGATCTGTGCTGTATTTAGTATTGTCTATGTCATCATTCGAAAATAGGGTCTATTTTTAGGGAGATAATTTTCGTTCCATTATTATTCCCCGTGTCATATTTCGTGAGCTACTGTAAAAGGAGCTGTGGAAAATATCGTATATTTTTGGGAAAATTGGTCCGATATATCGATGTTTTTTTCGCGATATATCGAAGCCGATATTGATATTTTTTAAAATATCGATGTATCGATATATCGATATTTTTTTCAACTTTCGACATCCCTATGAAAAATGCGCATAGGTTGGTCCTATCACTGTAAATTGCGATTCGAACTCTTATGGTAGCCATACACACTACGAGAAATCGTTACGATTAGACTGTACCGTCCGAACGGTACCGATAAATCGTAGCGTGTATGTTATAAAACTGCACAGTTTCCTATACGTACGACACGTACGATAAACTGTTCCGTTCGAACTGTAAAGTCGGATCGTAACGATTTCTCGTAGTGTGTATGGCTACTATAAGTTGCAAGTTGCTACATGTGTTAGGGTGAAACGAGGTGCGCGGGTGGGCGTGCGTTGCGCCGATTGGCTCTCCAGTCGTGCCCATGCGCAGCTGTCCCTGTCGCGGTTTGTTCAGCGCTAGAGTTACGTGCCGCGACCTGTACCCTTAGTACGAGTTTTACAATTACGAAAACTATGATAGTTTTCGTGAGCTCAAACTCGTACTACGGACACTGTAAATGAGCAGTAAACGAAATGTACGCGGGTCGGGGTTTCACTAAGCTGAAACCTGCGCATAGGTTGTTCCTATCACTGTAAATTGAGATTCAAACTCTTAATGACAGCTGCACGGTAATATTATCTATACAGTATTGTGACTCCGCCCTGTCCTTGAAATAAATGCCTACGGCCGAGCGCTACGTTAGCACGCGGTAGGGCCGCCTATTTAATTCAATCAAATATTTACAATACAAAACGCACGTTTAAGTACGGCTAACTGCATAAAAAACAATTCACACCGTTCGGTCGTCGTTGCGGCGCGGCGGCGCATTCGCGACTGGGTGCCCGCCGAGAGTGCCTCGAACTCGAGTGGCGTAGGTATGACTCGCTTTCCGACCGTTTGTATGAAGATAGAATACTGTATGATATTATTACCGTGACAGCTGTGAAGTTAGCACAAATCACTGCGCACGAAAGGTAGGCGCTTCGGGGTTTCGCTAAACTGAAACTGGCGCATAGTTGTTCTTATTGGAAACTAAAACCAGCCACGAAAAATGTAGCCCTTAAAAACCCAGCTCCCTTTCGTACTCTTAATTTTGGATACATTTTCGTGTAGTGGTAAAATAAATCGATAAGGAAAGAGGAAAACAAAATAAAAAAGAACGACAGGAAAAGATTACAGCATATATATTTACAAAAACAAAGAAAAATACAGGAAAATGATATAAAAATAATAGGGATATAGTGTGAAGAGTTGGGGTGTCAAGTGTAGAGGGTGTGGGTCATCGGCTATCTTCTGTGGAGACTCGAGGGTTGGGAGAACGTGCTTCTGGGAGATGGGCGGCGTTCCTACAAGGCGGCATCGCTCTGGTCAGGCGGGCGCTGCAGGTAGGTTGGTCAGCAAAGTGGTAGGAAGACCTATACTGCTGGTGGAACGGCAGGCGCAGGTGGTAGACGGGCCGAAAAAAAAATTTAGAAAAGAGATAAGAGAAATAAACAAAATTAAATCAAAAAAATAAATAAAATCGGTGTAAAACGTGGAAAAGGGAAATTGCTATTTATATTATGAATAAATGTAAGAATATAGAGAAATGCCGGTAAGTGTCCAGCACTCTCGAATAGCGATTTCAGTAGTTGAAATTCTTATACGAAATTAAAACAGATAAAAAGTGTGTGATATTTTTGAAATTGTGCTTATCCTGAAATAAATAATATAAAATAAGGATAGTGTGCTGAAATTGATAATCATGTGGATGATAAGATAGAATTGCCTCAGCGGCTAGTCCCGTTTTTCTCATCACTCAGTAGTTCAACACATTTATCTATCATTGTCACAATACACATTGCGTAAAATGGAAACTATGATTGCCAAAATTATTGTCCCTGAGATACGTTACAACCTTAGTTAGAAACACAGGTTATTGATTACTGGCACGTTAAGAGAGAGAAGCTGTTAAAAAGAGAGAGAACATAGATAAATGTTTTGATCTACTGAGTGATGACAAAAACAGGACGAGCCGCTGTGGCAATTCTAATTCTAAACGACTGGGCTAATAAATGACGACCTCCGTGGCCGAGTGGTTTGTACGCCGGGTTTCATGGTGTAGCCGAGTCCAGGGTCTGAATCCCGGTGGGGGCAGATGTTTGTATGATGAATACGAGCATTTGTACTCCAGTCATGGATGTTTAATATGTATTTCTAAAAGAATATACTTATGCATAAATGTACAGTATATATATCCGTTACCCTAGTTTCCCATAACACAAACCTTAGTGTCGCATACGGGCCACACGCCACAGCTACACACGCCGCCACGAGGAGCTAGAAGCGGCTACTAAAGTGGCTGAAGCGCGCGACAGCGGCCGACTAAGGCAAGGGAGAGAGGGGTGGGGAATCGCGCGAGTGACGTGTGGCGGCGTTTTGTATCGGCGCATTAAGTGGCCGGTGCGGGCCACAAGAAGCGAGCAACGACGATTTGTAGCGTGTGGCGGCCACCGGCGTGTGGCGAGTCCATATAAAATCTATAAAAACTAAAAGAAATATGCCGTTGGCGGCGTTTTGTGGTTGTGGTCGGTGGCCCGTGTGCGACGACACTTACAGTGCTTACTTTGCAGCTAGGCTAATTGGTGTGAGTGTTGGAAATATTTATTTATTTAATAAATAAGTATAAATAAGAATCGAGGAGGAGCTTAATGGCGCAAGTGGATAGAGCATTCGGCTGCGATCGTTGAGGTCAATCAACTTTCGCAGTGGTCGGTCATTGGATGGAGGACCAAAAATTTACTATCTTGAGCTCCTCCATGCTTCGGAAGGCACGCTAAGCCGTTGGTCCCGGCTGCAACTGCAGTCGTTATCACCCACCAATCCGCACTGGGCTTGCGTGGTGAGTCATGACCCAATCTCCCTATTCCATCTATAGGGAAGGCCTGTGCCCCAGCAATGGGGACATTTACAGGTTGATGAAGATGCAGAAGAATAAATAAGTAGTGTACTCTGTAAATGCGTTCGTTGCGCCACGGCGCGGCGACGACAGTAGCAGCAGAGCACCGCCGCCAGCAGTGCCAGAAGCAGTGCACCGCCCGCGCCAGCCAGCACCCACGTGCTGCCTACGCCGGCGCCACCGCTCTCTGGCGATACAATACAAATATTAATAAGCCAGTGAACAGCTAATTAAGTCAGTGAGGAACTCAAACCGGAGCGTTCGGAGTGCTGCGCTGCGTTTATTTATTTAGGATTATGTCAATTAATTGAGAACTTCGGAGATTTTGTGTGGTTTCGTTTGAAATTCGTGATTTCTCGAAAACCGGAAGTGCTACGTTACTCAAATCCGGTTTGTAGTCTTATCAGACTATTCTTAACTTATAACTTAAATATTCTCTTTATCTATCTCTTACGGTTTGGCCGCTGAAACAGCACCACAGACAGATGGACGGACGGACTTGTCTAATAGATAAGAGATATGTATTTAATGTGTATATATATATATAAATGTTGTGAATATATATATTTATATCAGCGTGTGTGTGTATGTATGTGTGTATGCGCAATACAATATGATTAGTTAAGCATAAATTTATTGTTTTGTTACTTGTTAGCGCCTAATACGTCCTCGCACAGGCCCTGCCAGAATACCAGCGCTGATACAGTGAGAGAGTATTCTCCCACTGTGTCAGCATAAGCTGAGGCAGGGTCCTGATTGGCCGTCTTAGTTTTATGTTGTTATTTTTTGTTTTTAGGTTAAGTTCTTCTTTTATTTTTTGTTTATATTTATATAAGATGGCCAATAAAGGTTTTTTCATTTTCATTTCATTTTCAAACCTCCTACTACAAAACGCGGACTAAAGTTATTCTTGATTTAAACCTAATATTGTCTTCGATTCAGATCAGGCAGCAGACGGGACTTCACTATCCGGGCGAATGCACTGACCATTGAGCTACCGCAGCCTTGATGGCCGTGTCCTGGTCCGCGTGGATTTTTTTAGTATTTTTTTTTATAGATTTAAGCATCTAGCAGTTAAATGCTTAAAATACAACATTGTATTTGTTTCTTTTAGTAAACAACCGGGAAATTGTTAATTGAATGTATTTTTTTTAATCTTAGAAAGCTGTAAGAGGCTTTTTCATTGACAGTTTACCAGCATTTGTTGCTTCTATTCCATAACACATGTGGTCTTCACCTATATTTGTAATAACATTAAGCTTAAGCATTTTAGTGACAGCATCAATTTCAGGCCAGTTTTAGCCTACGTTTAGAGTAAGGCCGAATAAGTCAGTGGCAATATTTTTTTTTAATAATAATAATATTTATTTAATAATAGTTAAATGGTACATGAACATTAATTTTACAATAAGCACCTTACCAATAACATTTTCAAAACAGTGTGAGTGTCAAACTCCCAAACTAGGACATGTCCTGTATCTCAGGAGTCAGTGGCTCATCCCGGATAAGTAAACTCAATCTCAATAGCGTACATCTTAAGAACTTAATGTTATGAATTTAATGCAAATGAATCTGTATGTTTTTGTGTGCGTATGTGTGTGTGTGTGTGTGAGTGTGTGCGTTTGAGTGTGTGGGTGTGTGTTCATGCGCGTGGGTGCGTGTACAATAATAGGTAGTTTACCTAATAAGATAAATGGTCTGGGCTGATGTTTCGCTCTGCTGATTGCCTGTGTTTACGGAGCTTTTACCATTACAAAGTAAAGCGCTTTGTGTTCTACAGTCGTTAGTGCCCTCTTTTCATAACAAAAGTACCATTGTCGTGGGAGAGCCGCGCAGTGGTTTAGGCTGCAGCATAAATGGGGCTACTCGACTGGAGCTATATCACGTGCTCACAGAATACCACAGCGTGAAGCAGTATTACGTACTATGTTGCATCGAATCGCTCACTCGGTGAAACACACTACAGGAGAACCAACCCTCACTTTCTTCCCTTCCTTCATGATGGAGCTGTTTTCACGCTGTAGAAACCTTTTTTTTATGTTATAGTGGGCATATGAGCAGACGGCTCACCTGATGGTAAGTGATCACCGTCGCCCATGGACACTTGCAACACCAGGAGTATCACAAATACGATGCCGGCCTTTAAGGAAGGAGTACGCTCTTTTTCCTCTTCTGTGCTGTGTCCTGGACGTAAACGTCGAGGCTGTCATCCCTTTTCCTAGAGAGGCGAAACCGCACTGAACACTCAAAATGCTCGTGTTCAGAGCAGGTGTCATAGGCACCCCTTCCATGTTTGTCGAGATTTTTTGCAACAACAGGGGCTTACTCTACAACCTTAATGCTATGCACTACCACCTTGAGACAGCGCAGCCGGCCTTGATCTATTCTGACACCTCTTGCCAAAGGTAGGCAAATTACATGAAATGATCGGTGTAGACCCGAGTGGCACGTACCTATGATGCACCTCTGAACTACCAATGCGTTTGCGCGACTTGACTCTCAACATTAATAGTAAAGACATTCTTTAGACCCAAGGGCGGATCCAGAAGGGGGCTCATGGGGGTCATGACCCACCCCCCCCCCCCTCCCGCCTGGCGCCAAAGCTGGGTCAGCCCTTGTTCAGACCATAGACGGTCTGACAAGGTGCTTTAAACAAAAAAGAATAAGAGTATCATACCGGGACAGAGTGTGGCAGTGTCTTCATCGGAGCCGTCGGCGCAGTGGTCTACACCGTCGCACATCAAGTCTGCGCTCACGCAGAACTCGCGCTGCTTGCATCTGAAGGCTTTGCAGCCATGTTCTGTAATGATACAAAGAAAATAAATCTCTATATCACAGAAAAAACAATCGCCTATCAATTTCACTAAACAATGTTCGGAACGAAGTTCGTTATTCAATTGTTTATACTTTACATCTTCGGGTTTAGAAACAAACTAGCAAACCAGTGAACCAAATGTTCACCAAAACCTGACTTAAAAAAAAAAGTATTTAATTAATTGAGAACTTCGGAGATTTTGTGTGGTTTCGTTTGAAATTCGTGATTTCTCGAAAACCGGAAGTGCTACGTTACTCAAATCCGGTTTGTAGTCTTATCAGACTATTCTTAACTTATAACTTAAATATTCTCTTTATCTATCTCTTACGGTTTGGCCGCTGAAACAGCACCACAGACAGATGGACGGACGGACTTGTCTAATAGATAAGAGATTTGTAACAATTCATAAGACGGACTACGGCCAGTATACCTAGCGATATTTTTTGTAAAACTTACAATCAATACAATACAATACAAAACTCTTTATTTTACACCACAGAAAACATAAAACATGAAGTACATAATTAAAGAATAAGGGCGGTCTTATCGCTAACAGCGATCACGATTAATTGGTCTTCTGAAACTTGCTAAAAGGCTAAAAGAGATGCTAGATGCACAATACAAATGGCTAATAGGGCCGTGGTAGCATAATGGTCAGTGCATTCGCCCGGATAGCGAAGGATGCGGGTTCGAGTCCCGTCCGCTGCCTGGTCCGCGTGGATTTTTTTCTAGTAAACTTTTCTTTAGATTTAAAGAATTATTGATTTTGTGTAGCCTAGTAGCAGGTAAAGTTAGTTTATTTAGGTGAGTATGTAGGACAATATTTCATTAAATTAATTAGGTAGGTATCAGTTTATTTCTGGTACGACATCCCGAAAATGAGTTTAATTATTTCCAGCGTGTGTGGTCCCCTTCCAGGTAGGTTCTAACAGCTAACCCAATTACCGTAGAGTAGGGCTGCCATCCGTCCGGGTTTCCCCGGATTTGTCCTAGTTTACGGGGCGTCCGGGGAGCGTCCGGGCGGGGTTTCATTTGTAGTCCGGGTTTAAAAAATTCCTAAAGAAAATATAACTAGAAAAAATTCCACGCGGACCAGGCACAATTCGGGCGAATGCACTGACCAATAATGCTACCGCGGCCCTCACGGACCGCGTCGAAATTCTTCTAGCCATTCTTAAGCTGCAAGGCAGCGCCATCTCTTCGCATTATAGGTAACCCACAATGTCAAATGAATACTTTTACAAGTATTAAACATTTGAAAGAAGAAATAGCAATTATTTTAAAATTTTTATTGGTCAGTGCATTCGCCCGGATTGCGAAGGGTGCGGGTTCGAGTCCCGTCTGCTGCCTGGTCCGCGTGGAATTTTTTCTAGTTATATTTTCTTTAGATTTAAACATCAAGCAGTTACATGCTTTAAAATAATAAAAATTATAATTAAAAAATTCCTGTTTTGGGTCGCCAATTAATCCGTCAATTTTTATATCTTTGAAAATAAATAAATCTATTCTAACACTGTAACCATAAATGCTGACTTCCAACAAAGATCTGCTTTGTCGCCTACACTGTCCGCAATAACAGCATTCGTTGCTATGTGGATGACAGCACTGAAACTTTTTACACTGGCCGGTCAAACATCCTTCGGATGGAAGAAGAAGGCTGTAAAGACAGACTTTTGTCCGAGATTGAGATGTTACTGGATCAAGTCTCAAATTGGAGCCAACAAAATTTTATTGGATTAACACATTTTTAACTGTTTTTTTTTATTGGTCTGTCCGGGTTCTGGGCTCCAAAATCCGGGGTTATCATGCGTCTTATCCTTGTTGCCACATTTTCGAGATGGCAGCCCTACCGTAGAGTCGTGTCCCCACGGGGAGCAGAGATCAGAGCTTTGATCCGCGCCCTATCCCGGCCGACAGGCATGTCTGAAGCGCTTTGTTTAAAATTTCATCCGTCCGTCCCTTCTTACCCTGTAATTCATAATTCAGGTACACGCTACATTATTTAAACATGTGTGCTTCTGACTTTTCAAAACTAAAATGATGTGGTGAGCTTTGTATTATTTACAACTAGCTGTGCCCCGCGGTGTTGCCCGCGGTTTGTTAGGGATTTGGTCTAGTACTCGTTGGACCCTCAAGATTCGACCCAAAAGCAAAAAGTGTCCATTGGACCTTCTTAAAAATTTTATATTCAATGTGCCCATTGTATTTGTATTTATACGGTATGACACAGCAATCAAAATGCAGGTACACAATTAATGTATATTTAATAATTATGTAATGAAAGGTGACTTCATGAATCATCTCTGAAGTCATTTTTCAATTTGACGACTCTGTAAATAATAAAACAGGGAGAAAATAACAGCCCTTGCTGAGTTTCTTGCCGGTTCTTCTCAGTACAAGGTCTCCCGCCGTAGATTTACGAACCGATGGCGTAGCTTCTAGACATTCATGAGTGCTTGTAACAGCCTAAACTGAATAAATGATTTTGATTTATGATTATGATTGGACCTCTTTTTTGGTGCCCATTGGACCTTTAAGATATATACCCTACTGCCAGTTGGACCTTATTGTCAGTGGTCTATTCCCGCAGTCAAACGTAGCGCTGTGTTAATCCAGGATGTCAGCTAACTCTATACCAAGTTTTTTTTTAAATCGCTCCAGCCGTTTAGACATGAAGAAGTAACAAGCATACACACTCGCAAACTTTCGCCTTTATAATTTTAGTTTAGTTAGTGTGATGAAATTATTTAGCTAAAACTTCATTCCAAAAACTGCCTACAAATTAGAAGAAGGTTCTTCATTGTCCAGCACGAATAAATTTAATCGAATGTAGATATATTTGGAGACGTTTTGAGAAAGTTTCAGAAATCTAGACTTTTACAGCCATACTTAGGCCCGTATTATAGAAAGACTAGCTGACTCGGCGAACTTCGTACCACCCAAAAGTTATAATTTGCAATAAATTAAAATTGCGACTATAATTTGAGATTTAAACTATCCTATCTCTCAAGTTGGATCGAACTGCACATGGTGTGCGAATTTTATTATAATCGGTTCAGTGGTTTAGGAGTCCATTGAGGACAAACATTGTGACACGAGATTTATATATATTAAGATTCTCAGTGATTGATCTAGTTTTGAGCATAGTTAGAAAGGGATGTCGCTATATATAGCACATAGCGATATCCCTTTCTAACTGTACTCAAGTAAAGATCAACACTTAGTTGTTATTCTGTAATACGGGCCTTTAGAGTATTCAATTTTTACCACGCAGCGTTCACTCGATATGCCAATTAAACCTGAATGTGTCCTGTCCAACCGTAAAGTAAAACTGAGTACATAGCTGTACTAAAGAGCATGGAGCTCGATGGTGTAGGTGGTAACCGCATTCGGCCTGCGATCGGTCGGTCATTGGATGGGTGACCAAAAAGTCGTTGAGCCGTTATTCCCGGCTGCATCTGCAGTCGTTAGCTAACCCGCACTGGACCAGCATGGTGGGTCGCGGCCTGTGCTTCTGCTGTGGGGACATTGATATCCTGATGTTGAAATGTGAGAGAGATAAAGTGATGATGCGGTCAATCGTTTACTTGTCACTTTCATGGAAGTGCCGTTTAGTATAATTACTATGATCGCTATACAATATACGCTTCGACGACGATCACGGTGTCAGATTGAACTAAAACTTTAACGTTATAACGCGATTCAAATAAGAATAGGAAAGCCAATGACCTCTATCTGTCAAATGTAGAAAAGTACGGTTTGCAAAAAAACCTTGGAACCCTTTTTTAGCTCTCCGCTAATTCAAGAATAAAAATCAAACATTTGTTAACAAACAACAACAAATATTGATAATTAATATCGGTTGATTTTTTTTTAACTTATTGACCTTTGGCCATGAATGGTTGATATATCAATAATCCGCAATAAATCGTCAATCAAATATTACTTTAAGTATTAAAAATCGGTAGTTTTTTTTTCTCAATCTTATTACATAAATGTTTTTGAAAAAATCTAATGCTTTTTCTCACTTAATCTTAGTAAATAAGTTTTATTAAAAAATACTTTATTTTGCTCACTCTACCTATTTGGTTTGAATTGACATCTATAACAACACAATATGGCGCCCAGTCGGTCCTATTCTTAGTTGAATCGCATTATAATCTTTTTATTTTAGATTCGACGTTGAGTTTTCAAGTATTAGTCAATAAATCGAATTATTGGGCGTGAAGCTAATTGATCGCATTAAAAATACTTTAATGCGCTCCAAAACCTGATCTACCTATCTTTAGAGAATTTAGACCAATCACATCTGATACTTGTAAAACGTTAACCCGTTTTTACTTATATATCTATCAGTATATGTATCACTATATGTATTCTATCCGTTACCCTAGAATCCCATAACACAAGCTTACGGTGCTTGCTTTGGGGCTAGGCTAATTGGTGTGAGGGTTGAAAATATGTATTTATTACTAGTTAAAGTAAAGATGCAGGTTAAAACTGAGATACGCACGAAAACGAGGAAGGAAATTGAACAATAATGGCACACCCGCTTGCTGTTTATAAACGATTTCAAAAAGAAAAAGGTTCTAATTTTTGAAGTGAAAAATCTCTAAATTCACGTCAGGACATGTGGGCTGATCGCGTCATGACACGCGGCCTGATCGAGGGTCTGAAGAAAACAATAAAATTGTGAAGGTTGTTGACCTTCAATATATAAATTCAATATTACAATATTCAATAAATAAATATAATGACGAAACATAGTAATATTTTATTTTGTCATACTTTAATAATAAGTAAGGTGGCAGCTTTATTGCGAAGAACATGCATTTTTTACAATAGATGTCGCTAGGTGCACTTAAATGTGATTCATGTTTTCTGAGAGGTAAACTTTTTTAATGTAATAAATTGTCATGTTTGTGTACGATAGCGCAATAAATAAATATTGTATTCTACCACATAAATGATAGTACTTTTGTACTGATAATTGAAGCAATTCGTGCAAAATTATTCCCTAACCATTCCAAAATATCAAAAATGCACAACGTTAATATTAAAGTTTTCACTTCTGCCGGCACTCCCGGAGTGCAACCCGTCGTTTTTTTTTTATGTATAAAGGGTGAGGTTGCGTTCTAATTTGTGTTTTACGTCCACACGGATAATTGCATTCAAGCGGTAAATACGATTTTCCCTACCTTTTTCAATTCCTCATTATATGTATACCAATATAGGATTTATTTGCATAATTTTAAAAATACTAAAAAAAATTACAAAGTTCTATTTCGTCGCAAAATAGCTAACGTAGCGAATTGCTAATTTCAACAGCATCACAATGATGCTGCAGCGGCGAGCTCAACGTTGTTTGCCTAAGAGATAGCACGACCAAGTAAATCGCATTTTAATGTAATTTACAACAATGACTTTGTAAATTACATTAAACGTTCCTACAATATTAGAATGTTAGTCAGGAACACAGAGAGACACACATGCATAACAAAATTTGGTTATAGTAATTTATATAAAAGAAATAGGGTATTTGACAAGTTTTAGAAAACGATCTCACGTTATTGACTAATGTTTATAGAGTCCGTAAAAAGATGGATATTCATCATTCTGTTGTGTATTTCAGTAAAAATAACCAAATCAAAAACTCCTTTTTCAAGTTGCCGCGAAAACGTTTTTCTGGTCAATATGGCGTCTTACTAGTGTGTGACGTCACACGACTGTTATTAAAACGTCAAACGATACAATGTAGTTTACTTGCGTGTGACGTCATTTTAGGCTCCGCCAATCCCAAGCGTTTTGGGTCACGCAACAATAGATAAGAAAACTATTATCATTTTCGTGGGTTTTTAGTAAAATTATGAATATTTTTTTGTAAAAATAGTAAAAACCCCTGCCAATATTTATTCTAAACACAGATGCTAACAATTGGCACTTTATTTTTAATACTGTCAAATACCCTATTATAACCATTAAAATACATAATATTCTTTAAGTAACTACTAATTTATTATGAGTCGTTATTACCCAGAAGATATTGAATCATTTAAAAAATTATCAAGCAGTAAGAAATCGTTGGATTTTTCTGAAATGGTGTTCGGCTGCTTGCGAATTTAAAAGGTTATTTGATGAGCTTGTTTCATTAAAACTAATGGAATGCTGGTAGAAACCCATTCATTCTGAAGAAGTGTGTCTATTCCTAGATATATAGCTAACGATCAGAGCTTCTTCATACTCCACATTTGACTTTTTTTTTTAAATTCAAAGGTTCATTATTTGTTTTTATTCTTTTAAACTAAAGATAGGTACTATCGCGGAATTTTGCGCTCTGTCACTTGGCGAACAAAATGCTTTGAACGGTTTTCTACAGTAGTTTTTACTACTCCCCGCCTTCGCGTCGGACGCGCCATTCCGGGCCGCCGCACAAAAGTAAGACAGAGCATATCATTGATTGAATAATGAATTGAATTGCATTTGTTTTAGTTGCAATTTGTCATCCGCATCGTGATCGCGACAGCGCTATACGAAAAAGTAAGACAGCGATAATTACATGTCTATGAATGAATTTTTACTACGCCGCTACCGCAAGCGATTATGGCATTATGGGTGACAGAGCGGGTCTTTCCGCGAGTGTACCAACTACTGAGCTGAATAAAAGACCTGCTGTCTACATAATTAGTAGAACCTTAAAAGCTGTAGTATCTGAAAACCGAGGCGGCTTTAGGGATTGCGGGGCAATAAGATGTGTTAAAAATTATACCGGGGATAAAAAAATGTTTGTTATTTCTAAGATTAATCTAATGATCATAATCTAACGAATGAGCTTCGCCTTTTTTTCAATTAAAAGTACCTATAGGAAGAGCTGAAAATCGAACTTGTGTCGTAGTATTCCTCACATAAGTATATTTTAATATTTTTTATTAGAGAGAAAACTTTGTTTTGTTTATGCAAATCCAACTGATACAGGTTTCAATCTTTAAAATATTACTAGAAAAAAATTCGCTCGGTCCAGCTGTATGCTCGTTCTAGAGTAGATTTTATTCTTGTAATGTTTTCTTTAGACCGATGGATTAAAAATCTAGCAGTTAAATGCTTCAAAATCTTAATATAAAAAAGATACAGTTTTAAATAAAAATAAAAAAACATAGTAGAAAAAAATCCATGCCGACCAGGCAGCAGACGGGACTCAAAACTGCACTCTCCGTTATCCGGGCGGATGCACTGACCATTATGCTTCCGTGGCCCTAATGGCTGTGTCGAATTTCTTCTAGACTTCTTAGGCTGCAGGGCGGCGCCATCTCTTCGCATTATACTTAACCCACAATGTCAAACAAATACCTTTACAAGTATTAAGTATTTGAAAGCAGAAATAGCAATTGTAGTTACTATTACATTTAAACATATAGCAATTAAATGCTTCAATAATATCAGATACAGGTTTGTAAAATTTTTGTTTTGTTTATTAAGACCGCCATAATTATTTATTGGCTTTTACTCCTCACACAATAACCAAAATACAGTTCTATATTTAGGTTCGCGTTTCCCTCAAGCCGCCTTTGTCTTAAGCCCGTCACAGACGTAGCTATAATATATATTAATGTATCGAGATATATATTATATTACAGCAAACTACCACAGACGGGAGCTATACCTACCATAATATATATTCTTATATATTTTGGCAGGCGTTCGGTAAGAAATGGAACATACCGTATTTTAAAAATACATCAAAATATATATATATATTAATATGCCAAAATATACCGAGATATATGTAGGTATCTGTCGACATATTTTGGTGACGCCATTGAAAAATATAGGTATTATAGCTGCGTGTGCGGTCACTCGAAAATTTATACTGAAAATATGTAAATATGTTGTAATATGTATTGCTATGATTCATATATATATATATACTAGAGGTCCCCTGCGGTTTCACCCGCGTTAATTTGAAGAAAAAGGTTTATTGTGAGTCAAACTTAATATATGGACATAGGCTGTCGCGGACTTTTTTACAGAACTTTTAAAGGGGAAGAATTCCGTCATACATGATTTTTGTATAATTTTAACCGTTTACCCAACGCACGCAACAGAATCTCACAAGTGGAATATTTTTACCCGTTTTTGCAACATTTTTCATTAATGCTCCGCTGCTACTGGTCGTAGCCCGATAATATATAGCCTATAGAAGGCTATATATTATCGGGAAGGGAATATAGGGAAGGAAGCGATAAAAAATAGATGTTGTCCGATTCTCAGACCTACTGATTATGCATATAAAATTTCAGGAAAATAGGTCGAGCTCATTTCGAAGTAGTTCAATTACACACACCGTGACACGAGAATTTTATATATTAGATATATATTATAGCTACGTCTGTGACGGGTTTTAATGTATTATGGTATAGTCGAGCCGTGTCGGATTACAAGAGCACTTTGCTCAGAACGCACTTCACAGAGCACCTACGGAGTAGTGCCAGCCACTGCGACGCGGTAAGTAATTGCAGCGTTCATTTACAAAGGCGCAAAATTAAATACGACCTTAAAATGAAAAGTTGTTGGAACTACGTTTGTTTTTATATGGTCGCATTATTAAAAAGGCACTTTTTCTACTTTTAATATAATCTTGCTTAAAGAAAAGGTGAGAGCATTTTTTAACAATGAATTTGCCATTATAGTTAGTACAATTTTATTGTTAACTAGCGGACCCGACGGACGTTGTCCTGTCTAGTATGGTAGCGCCGTCTGTCGGATCCAATGTAAAACATTCCAAAATCAACAACTACTAATAAATTAAAAATTAATTAAAAAAACATTGTCCAGCGGACAAAATTGTGAATCTAAACCATTCTCAGATCCCCTTGAACACACACAAAAAATTTCATCAAAATCGGTCCAGTCGTTTAAGAGAAGTTCAGTGACATACACACTCACAGAAGAATTATATATATAAAGATGTACTTCATCAAAGAAAGCTTTGCATAGGAATACAACTTCTTTAAAAACTTCCTACTGCTATGCTACTTTGTATTATCGAATGAAATCGAAGTATAAGAAAGGTACTTATTAAGACAGTTAGAAAGTATTTTTAAAAGAAAATTAGTTAGTAAAGTAAAGCGCATGTACTTAGGTACTTATTTGCTTGATTAGCCGCTTAAAAGTTTTGAACCAGTTAAAATAATATACCTAAATAAAATCAGGATACAAAGTAGCTTTGTCTCAATTCCAGGTAAGAAACTACATATTATTTTATAAAAATTCGTTCACCTTCACTTTAAATTTATATTAGTAGGATAAAAAGAGTGACTGGCTTTAGGTTGAGTAGGTATACACATTATTGGTTTGAGAATAATTACTAATTAATACATTAGAACAGTGCAAGCGGATAGTGATTAATTAAAATCAATAATATCTATTGTTTATAACCATTCAAGTTATACCAAATCTGCGTTGAGCGAGAGCACAAACCATGGACACACACACACACACAGGGCCAAACAAAGCAGCGACGTCCAACTGCGCACATCTGCGCATGCGTGTGCTGCAGCTGGCATGACGTCACAGCGACCGCCGGGCGTGGCGTCTCGATCGCGTCACGCCGTCGCCCGCCAGTGCTGCGCAGCAGCTGCGCGTGTGTACGCGTGTCACACGATTCAACTGCTACATTTCACCCCACAATTTCCACAATGTCACTCACAGAAACCAATTTGAGGGAACAATTGATCAACGAGGTGAAGAAATACGAGTGCATCTACAACTTCAACCATAAGGAACACAAAAATATCGCATACAAGAAGTTGCTGTGGGATAGCATCGGAGAGACATTGAACATTAAAGGCGAGTATCAAAGCACTTATTATGAAATATTTTACTTTGCGAATTTGATGAGTTTACGTAGGTAGATTTGAATAGATTAATAGGTTTGTGGAGTATTTAGTCAGTCGGTCACGTCATGCAACAAGAAATGGTGAATACCTACATTTTCACAGTAACAGCAATACACCTTGAAGAAATAAGAACACTATTCGTAATACAAATACAGGCGCGTTTCGTGGCCTTACTGCATTTGATGTTTTTGTTATTTTTCTGTCCTCTGCTGATAAAAAAATGCCGAACATATGTTTTTTAATAATATTAGTTTTGTACATTAACGTCATATCTCGTTATTTGATAGGTATATCCTCTACTTAAATAAACGACTGTAGTTAATTATTATAATAACAAATAAAAATAGGTACTTAAATTAATTAAATACGGCTTTTATACAAAGTAGTTTATATATAAGCAACCTTCGTGACCGCGTGGTTAGCAACGTTATGAAGTCGTTCTGTAGCCTAGAGGCTCCAGGTTCGAGTCGGGTCGAGGTCGAAATACGAGTTGGACATGCAAACGAAAGGTTCCGTACTGTCGTACGAGATTTAATATTAGAAATACAGTAATTCGAATAATGCCGTTGTTGTTAATTCAATATCAATCATTTCTTATTATAGTCGACTAGCAAACCAGTGAACCAAATGTTCACCAAAACCTGATTTCTCGAAAACCGGAAGTGCTACGTTACTCAAATCCGGTTTGTAGTCTTATCAGACTATTCTTAACTTATAACTTAAATATTCTCTTTATCTATCTCTTACGGTTTGGCCGCTGAAACAGCACCACAGACAGACGGACGGACTTGTCTAATAGATAAGAGATATTACCAAAAAAATTGGAGTATCTATTTTGTGGTAATATACTTCATAAAATTTTCAATTGTGTACCTATTGCGGTTCGTGGGATACAACTCAATGACAAAAGGCCGGACCTATGGAAAGGAAATAACCTTCAAAAATAAATAAATACTTAAATACTGTTTTTTTATATTAGGTTCCAAAGCGAAAGAGATGTGGCGGGTACTACGGGACGGCTACAGCCGCTGGAGGAAAGGCAAAATGCTATCAAGTTCAGGCAGAAAATACTACAACTACCGATGGAGCAAACAAATGGAGTTTTTGGACGAAAGCCTCGACGCTAAAGCGGCTGCATTAGACGCGATGCAACAGGAGTTAGAACGATCGCCGACGCCGACGAAGAGCTTGCCTGAAACCACCAATTCGAACGAGGATCAGCAGTCCACTTTTGTGACCACCGAAGTTTATATGAAGACGACACCGTCCTCTTCGCCGTTGCGGCAGTCTCCGGAATTGGCCCCTGCGATGTGTTTGACACCAGAATACTTTCCCGCGATACAATTTACTAATTCTTTCACGGAGAATCAGTCTCAGCCCCCTACCTCATCTTCTAGAACGAAAAGAAAGAAACAGGGCAGTTGCTTTAAAGAGGGCCGAGCAGAAAAAGCGATGGATTATCCCAGAACTAAGAAGATGAGGGAATATGACTCTGTCGACTTTCTGTTCTCGAGCTACGCGGAAACTTTCAGAAAGCTGTCTCACCGTAAGCAGATAGAAATGAAATTGAATCTAGCGAAAATTTTCGCTGATGCAGAGTTAAGTGATTATGTGGAAATGGAAGTGCCACACGGTGGCCCAGAGCTGGAAGTGCCGATTAAAGAAGAGTATGATTGTTGACCACGTATCTACGATAATGTATAATACGTATCACGTACTTTAATATATATGTTTAATTTAAGGTATTTCGCTAAAATAAATCGTAAACAAATCGTTATTTTTCTTATTATTGATGTAGTTTGTATTTTTATTCTAAGCATTTAACTGTCAGATTTTTTTAAGAAAATTTATTAGTAAATAATTATTTCACTCGGTCCCGGCATCGGTCCCGCATCCAAGCAGAAATTGCGGGTTCCAATACCGTCTGTTGCCTGGACGAGTGGTACATTTTCAAGTAAAATTTTCTTTTGAATATAACACTTATCTGTCTTTTATAACTAAAGAAAATTTGAATTTATTTTCGCTGGCACGCAGTATATTCAACTAACGTATTTGATGGTATTACTGTACCCCTAGCACGAACCATTATCGAATTCGAATAGTTTGGAAACCAAAATATCAATATCAAATTTTGTATGGAAACTTGAACAGCAGCGGCACAAAGTACGTAACGAGAACTAAAAATCAATACACATTTCGGACTCGCAAACGATACGAATTCGATATTGGTTCGTGCTAGGGGTACTGTTCATCCCAGGACATTCGTTAAGCTGCGTTTGGAAAGCGCGTTCCTTTGCTACATACACGTCGAGACACACTGGCCAGGCGTTCATAGTTAGCACGAAATAAATTCTCCCAGGATCGGTAAAGGACATCGACGAAATCGGCCCTAGCATGCCCAAAAGAATGTCCTTCACTATTATTTTTCTATTATTTTTTTAACTTATTATAATAAAAAAAGATTAAAAAGATTATTTCTGAAATTATGTAAAGATAGTTTGTACTCCCATCCCATGTAATCTGTTTTTTTTTTATGAAAATCATAATGATAACCAGGTACATACCTAATTACCGATAGTAAAATATAGAAACAGGTAAATGGAAAGACTTTGAACATATGTGCCAACTGCTAACACTCATAAATCAATATGAATATAAGCATTTATTATTTATATTAGGTGTTAATTGCATTTTATGTACATTTAATGCATATTATTTAAGTGCTTACATAGAGGTAAACACTAAATCTATTCAGAATATATAAAGTGTACATCTTTTACGATTAAGTATAACTAGCAAACCTGTGAACCAAATGTTCACCAAAAAAAAAAAAAAAGAAAAAAGTATTTAATTAATTGAGAACTTCGGAGATTTTGTGTGGTTTCGTTTGAAATAGAAATCACGTGATTTCTCGAAAACCGGAAGTTTGTGCTACGTTACTCACATCCGGTTTGTAGTCTTATCAGACTATTCTTAACTTATAACTTAAACATTCTCTATATCTATCTCTTACGGTTTGGCCGCTGAAACAGCACCACGGACGGACGGACGGACGGACGGACTTGTCTAATAGATAAGAGATAATTATAACCCCAAAATCTAATACGTTCTGTAGTAGGCCACGGTTGATCAACTTGTCCGTATCTCAACAAATGCCTAATTAGAGTTTATGAATGATTCCGAACACAACTAGCATTTTCTCATTGCTGGGTGTTCTAGGGCATTCAATGTATGGGGAACGAGCAATGTCCTTTGGTTCCAGTTTCTTCCTTAAGTGACGAAAACATTAAAATTGCGCCATCTATCGACGAAACATTGTAGTCTGTGTAATTTCGGCAGGATTCAGACGTTGACTCATTAGATTCGTCCACGGTGACAGTTAACAACGTATTGCTATCAGCGCGCAATCATTTCGAGACAATCGCTATCGATCGATCAATCCCGGGACTTTGATAGGGCACAATAAAAATATTACGATCCCGGGCTCAGTGCCGTCTAATGATCCCGGGATAGATACCAATAAAGCCTTTATTGCCCTCACGTGAGACAGCCCCTAAACTTGCTGTGATCATATTGCTTTCGTTTATAGAGGGTAGGGCGGTAATATTATTCTAATCATAGCTGTAGTCTGTCTGTAGTCGTCTTTACAGAATTTTTAATAAATTTCAAGAGATTTTTTATTTTCATTTTTTGAAGTGAAAACTTCTTTGGCGGCCGTGTAAACATCTTTTTTGTATGGGTAAAAAATGTTAAACTCGCGTCAGGTTAAACACGTGGGCTGATCGCATCATGACAACAATAAAATTGGAAAGGTTGTTGATTTTCAATATATTGGACGAAACATAGTAAAAAAGATAATTTACTTATAGTTAGTTATATGATAAAAAATATTACCCCATAATAGTTTTTGAGCTACTATAGTTTATTGAGACTATTTGAGTATGCTTTAATTTTCTTACGCTTTCTTTTACACATTATATTTTTGAACTTACTATATTTCCATTTCTAATATTACCAGACTTAATAAAGACATCGGCAAAATCACCGCATTATTCTTCATTTTACCATTAAATTAGGTAAAAAAACTAATTATTATTATTTTTCTGGGAATGCTTACTGCTTACCCTATTTTTTAGGAATGTGTACATATGTATACCTGGCCCAAAACGAAATATCCTCTTTTTTCTAGTATAAAAATATGCGCTGCTTACCGGGACATTATGGGAACCCTGTACAGGTATAATTAATAATCATCATCAACCTTAATGTCCCCACGACATTAATATGTCCCCACTGCTGGGGCACAGTCCTTTTCTATGGATGCAACAGGGAAATTGGGCCATGACCCACCACGCGGGCCCAGTTCGGAATGGCAGATGCTAACGACTGCTGATGCAGCCGGGACCAACGGCTTTACGTGCTTCCGAAGCACGAAGGAACTCGACATAGAAGATTTTTGGTCACCCATTCAATGACCGACCACTGCGAAAGTTGCGGGTTAGGTAACGACTGCAAATGCAGCCGGTACTAACAGCTCAACGTGCCTTTCGAAGCACGAAGGAGTTCAAGATAATAAGTTTTGGTCACCAATGACTGCTTAACTTCAACAATCGCAGCCGAACGCGCTAACCACCTTCGCCATCGAAATCCTTATAAATAAATATTTAGATAAATAATAATGATAAATCTAACAGTTTAATACATTAAGTACGTTTAAATTTATTTTTTAAAATATTATTTCTATACTAAGAGATAGACTATTAAAAGCAGTGTTGCCACCTTGGTGGTTTTTCCACCAGAACTGGTGCTTTTTCATGGCTTCTAGTGGTATATTTTCATTATCTAGCTGGTATATTTTTTTAGTGTTTTTTAGTGGTTTTTGACGTGACAACGTCTTAAATTAGGTTGCGGCTGGGAGTCACTTATGAAAAAGTGTAACGCTTGGTAACGTTACGATGAGTCTCTCGTGTTAAGTTTAAGTTTACATGTACAATGTTTTAGTAAACAAAATATATTTCTATAGTTAAAATTTGTGCAATTCTTATTTTCATTCAATTCCTTGTTCCTATTGTGCAATTTAATTATATTCATATCAATAAATATTCTACCGAGAAAAAGACGTTGTCACGTAAAATCTTCGCCCGTAAAACCGACTTTACAGGCAACCATTTTTTTAACATGAAATCTAGCAACCATTTTAAAGGGAGAAAACTCTAACTTTCCAAAATTTCATAATGTTCTATGATTACTCTTATGGTTACAAGGGAATTCCTGCACGCGTTTGTCTGTTAAGGGCTTCCTTCAATCGTTCATTCTGTTTCAGGAATTAGGTTCGCGTTCATTGTGTTGTTAAAAAGTGTAAAAATTTGATTTGATAGAAACGTTTGTAATAGTGTGTGAACTCCTGAAGCTGTATGTTTAGAGTATTCACTTATATGTTATTATGGAAATTCTATTCAAAAAAAGAACATACAAAAGTATAGAAAAGAATCCGAATCACTCGACGAATTCCAAACCTGGCTTAAACCTTTAGCAGGTGTTGATGCGAAGGCGTTTTGTTCATTTTGTAAAACAGAATTATTAGCAAGAGTAGTAAATATGAGAAGACAAGACCACTACAACCACAACCAAACATCTTCAGCTTCGACGTCGGCTTCATTGACAGAAGCGTCGGCGTCTGTGAACGACGATGAAATTAAAGAAGATGTAACATTTAACAATATTGAATTTTAAATTTCACATTTTGTTTAAGATTTATTTCTTGATTATAAATAATGAATGTAAATACATATTTACCTGGTTTTATTTCATTCTCTAGTACTACTAAGGTAACGCTCGGAAAAGTTTAAAGTTAGTAAAAACAATATTGCCATTTTTTTTAAATAACAAAATTTTACTATATTACAACGACCGACTGCGGCATACAGTTATTTCTGTAGCACCTCATACATATTCACTGGTTTTTTATTTAAATTAGGGTTTCTTGTTATCAGAGATGTAATTGTAATTTAGCGGATTTTGGTGGATTTTATTAAATCCAAATTTTTGAAATCTGGCGATATTTTACCTTTGACTTGGCGCCTTAAAAAAATCCAAGGTGGCAACACTGATTAAAAGTGACATAATCACCGCTTCCTACAATTTAAAGTTCCAAAAAGAATCTATTTTATTATAAGAACGAGTATATAGTGATTTGAGTGATAAAACTTTTTGATGGTTGACCTTACATTAATTTAGTTTACTTGTTTCATGTGGGACAAGGACAGCTCATGCCAACAGCTGTATATTTTGTAGAACAAAGTCACTTTTCACGATTGAACTAAATAAATAAAAAATATTTCCAACACTCACACAAATTAGCCTAGCCCCAAAGTAAGCACTGTAAGGCTTGTGTTATGGGATACAATGGTAACGAATAGAATATATATATTGTACATTTATAAGTATATTTATATAGAAATACATATTAAACATCCATGACTGGAGTATAAATGCTCGTATTCATCACACAAACATCTGCCCCCACCGGGATTCGAACCCGGGACCTCTCGAATCGGCGACACCACGAAACCCGGCGTATAAACCACACGGCCACGGAGGTCGTCGTTCAAGAAATTTATTAGAAATCTGTGTTCTAATTTGAAATCACATAACCGATTCCGAGGTGAAATGTGTCTTCTTACAGAATAAACACTGCAGATATAAAGTTTCAGATATCAAAATTCGCACTTTGCCCACCCTGACCCCCCCCCCCCCTCTACTCCGTGGAGCTTCAGCAACCTAGCAAAGCAATTAACGATTAATCAACTATTATTTAAATTCTAAGAACATCCCATTACAATTCATCCATCCATCATTTCTGACAATTTTAATTAGAAACCATTCCGCTTTAATGGCGCGTCCTATTCTTTTTCCATTTTGAGAAAACACTTTTAAATAAAGGAATCTTTAAAAAAAATACTCCTCCGTCAAAAGCTCCGTTGCCAGAATCCGTCAGCGGGTGTATTTTTCCGTGCTGCCAAGCAGAAAACTTAATTGCTGTTCACGTGAGCCCAAGAGATATGTTCAAAGGAAAAGATGCTGGAAGTATGAATGCAGAGAACCTCATTTAAGTCTTTGTAGTTTCACTACTTGCAGACGTGCCGTCATCTAAGTAAATAAATGTGTTTAATAGGGGTGATAACGGGGTACAGTAAACGAAATTCTATTTAGTCCGTCAGTTAGATGATCAAAAAATAATGGACAAGTATTTTTCTTTGGGCAATCAACCAAAAAATGACAAAGTTATAGCGCGTCAAAGTTTGGGAGTAGGGGCTCGTGACGTTACTTTTTAGTGAATTTTCACTTAAAAGTGTACCAAAACGTGACGTCATGCGACTTTTCAAATCAATATATCTCTGCAATGTTTATATTCTGTGAAAAAAGAAAAAATACGTGTCCAACACTTTTTGATAATCTACCTGATAACGAAGAAAAAAAATTGTCATCATCCCTAAGAATCCATTGGAAATTTCAGAAGGTTTGATGAACAGTATAGAAATAAAAGCAAGAGAATATAGAAAAACTTCTAGAACAAGTAAAACTAAATTATTGCATTTTATTATTATTATCCTAAAACAATGGTTAGGTCAGCCCACCATCTTCAAAACTACTAAGTTAGACGACTACGACAATGTAAACAGGGAAAGGGTGAGGATAGCGACAGAACAGCTTACAGTTTAAATATTTACAAAATAAAGATATTTACAAATAACAAGTATAAAGGGAATGGAGAAAAGGAAGTGTGTGTGTGAGAGAGAGAGAGAAGTGTGGAGGTGTGAAGTGTAGTAATGGGCGTGGGTCTTCGGCAATCTTCGTGAAGAGGATGTAGACTGGAGACTTGAAGGTCTAGAGGCGGCTAGCACTGCTGGTAGTGGAGGCCCGTTGCAGATAAACGGGAGACACTCAAGTAAGCGCTATACACCACCAAAAAGATCCTAGTTCTTGTAATTACCCTATTCTTTTGTTATTAAAATTCAAAAAAGAGCAATGCTTAACAATAGACTCATCGAATTCCCAACTCCCAACAAATAAAAGTCTCAGGAGTAACATTCAAAAAATTTCATTCAGATGATCACAAAATGATAGCTAATTTTGTCGCCCGTTATTCGGAGATATGGAGCCAATAAAGTTTATAGCGGCCATTATCATCTCAATATCATTTCAAGAGGGGAAGAGAGCAAGAGGCTACGTTACGCACAGAGCATTACGACCTCACTAACAAGAGTAATAAGATTTTAATAACATTGCCAAATACCACAGGCAACAGTGAAAATTAAAACGAAGGACACTGGAAGAGGTCATGATTGGACATTGCTGAGAATATTAGCAGTCTATGCAGCTTAAAACATAGTGTTGATTGTTTTTTATAAAAAGGTACTATATTTTAAAAACAGTTGCAATATATAATTTCTTTCTTTTTATCTTTCTATCAACTAAAACGTACAAGTACTAAATACATTTCCTCTCCTATTGACTTATGAAGAAACTGAAAAGATGTTACTTCCCATTACACGAGTTCTCATTCCTCTTGTGAAAAATCGAAATTTGGTTTTTGTTGTTATTTTTAGCTTTACAATAGTTTTGTTTACATTAAAAATCATAGTGAGAACTTAAGTCATAATAAGGTCCTCTTATTTAAAGTACGCACAGACATTTAGTTTTAAAGTCCCTTTGTGCATGTTCTATTTTTTACACACACCAATTAGCCTAGCCCCAATGTAAGCACTGTAAGGCTTGTGTTATGGGATACTAGGGTAACGGATAGAATACATATACTGTACATATATAATTATATTTATATAGAAATACATATTAAACATCCATGACTGGAGTACAAATCCTCGTATTCATCACACAAACATCTGCCCCCACAGGGATTTCAACCCGGGACCTAAACATCAAACGTTTAACCAATTGATCCCGGCTCCAGAAATGTTGATCGCGCTTTAATATAAATAATTGTGTTGACTCTAAATTTCACTAGTGCGATGAAGGCTCTTTATAAATTGGGTGTACCGCCGCTAGTGCCATCTTTAAGAAGGCAAATGATGTCTTTTCCTCCATTCAGTTATATGTGTGGCGTGTACATGAACTTTTTAGCCAATAAAGCCTTTTCATATTCTCTGTCACTATAATGGCGTGCAATTAGCGTATAAAATTAAAAAGATAACCATTTATTTTAATCATCCAAGAGAACATTATTAGGAGGGTTAATTTAGTAAACCACTTACCTGCGCCTCAAAAAACGCTAATAAGTCTCGGTTGTTTTAAATAATGAATGGAGATGAACTCTAATATTATCATCGACTACCGTATTGTCGTGTTAAGCGCACATATCAATCGAATACGAAACCGGAAAATCACAATATAAGTGACAATACCAACTTCGCCACAAAAGGAAAATCCGTCGTCGCTATATAACAGCAACAGGTCTCATATCTCGGGGCCCGGTAACTCGGCAAAAGGAGTCGAGGGCAATAAAAAAATGTATATAAAAGGGTGGAATGCGTAAACGAAGTGGCTTGTCGGCTGTTTGCGCAAATAAATACACATTGGGCCAAATTAAAGAGGGTTGGGTTGGGACTGGCCGTCACTGTTTTTGTAAAACGCACAAGTATTTATTACTGCGCACGTCCTAGTCGGATTATTGCTTCATCCGAATTTGTTTTCGCCGCAATTGCTTTAATGATCGTTCCGGTACGAACTCCGAGAATTACTGACTCTCATTATCTATTGATCGTTAAGCACGTCGTTTCGTAAACGTTCGTAAAATTGAAAAAGAAAATGAAGTATTTTCCGTTAAAAGGGTTTTAACGTTTATTGGTTTTTCATATCTTCTCCATTGGTTTTA
This sequence comes from Chilo suppressalis, assembly GCA_902850365.2. Taxonomy (NCBI): domain Eukaryota; kingdom Metazoa; phylum Arthropoda; class Insecta; order Lepidoptera; family Crambidae; genus Chilo; species Chilo suppressalis. Next base: position 2,582,854 of record OU963896.1, on the reverse strand, counting down.
GGGGCTGTCATTTATATGCGAGTCATATTAAAAAACCCTGCATGCTCCAGTAATTTGAAAGTAGATGCTGTTTCATCCCTCGGGGAAGGCTCGGTTTTACGATTTTAGCCAGAGCCGCATCGTTGGTAGAATTCGTAAATTTATACGAAGTTATAGTCATAAATTGACGATTTTTTCTAAATGAAAAAGTGTAATGAGTTCATTTACATCAGAAAATATATCATAACCAATAGTTATAGAAAAAAAAGTCTATATTACCCACATGGTAGTTGGTTTTGACAAAAAAAAACCTTGTAAATTAATGAAAAAATACAAATATAGAGATCCGTAATAATACCCACATCAAATTTCCGTTGGTTATGAAGGCTAAGAAGATGAAGAAATATTTAATAACGTCGGGTCCTTGACGGCAGTGATGACGAAAGGAAAGTTTCCAGAAATAGATAGATACATTCAAAGAAAGCCGACACGAAAATTCCTATTGCTGATGAAGGCTAAGGAAATTAAGAAGTATTTAGTAATACCCTAACTAGGGTTCTTCACGCCAGTGATGACGAGTTTGAACCCGTTGGCAAGATGATATCAATATGGTAGTGGGCAGCAACCGGACACAAAGTACCCAAAATAATGATGAGATTCAATGAAATCACACACGAAAAGTCCCGTTGATGATGGAGACTAGGAAAAATAAGAAATATTTAGTAAGATACTGACTGGGGTCCTTGACGGCGGTGATGACGAGCTTGAACCCGTTGGCGTCGGTGCCCCAGTTGTCAGTGACGTACTTCAGCGTCACGAAGTTGCTGCGCGTGAACAGCGCGCCCACCTGCTGCTTGGTGTTGCGGCACGACAGGTCTGCCTGCAATAAACAAACAATACTAATTATAAATTAATATACTTGTTATCAATGATAAGCATAAAAGCTGCTAGATTTTTTTAAAAGAACAGTTTACAAGAATACTTTTGACAAAAAAATATGGCTTTTTACAAGTCTGACTTTTTACATTGTACCTATAAGCTACATTTTGTTCTTTCGAATGTTTGATACTTGTAAAAGTATCTCATTTGATATTGTAGTTGCATAAGTTTGTGGTAGTTGCTTACAATGCGAAAAATTGCTCGAAGAGAGAAAGAGAGAACCGGAATTGAACAGAACGAGAAAGATATTGGTCAATCGTCCTGATTGACTGATGCTGCAGCATAATGCTGCCGTGATGAGACATGTCACAGAAAAACTGGTATTCTGACAGGATCTCTGTATGGTGTAAGATGCAAATATATTTATTTATTTATTAGCTCACAAAACAAGTTACAAAAATATTAAAAAAAAAACAAAGCAATTACAATAATATAAAACCAAACTGTAACTCTAAATATGTGGGCATAACATGATAAAATTTTATGGGCTGAAGTTTACACAAAAGAAAAACACTTAAATATAAGTACAAATCAACCGATTTTCTCTTTGTTAATGAAGTATTAATCGTTGGATTTCTTTTCGAAATTCAAGAAGCCGACTACTAAAAATGTCCAAGGAAGAATGATCCATAAGCAGGTTATCGTATTGATGACACATATTTGTGATTGGGTTATAAAAGACGTGTTGTTTTTATAAACTTGCAAAGCAAATACCCTATGGGTGGAATTACGCTATCTAAATCTAAAACACAAAGAAGTACATGAATAAATATGCCAATAAATAAGAAAAACTAAAATATGTATGTGACCCAGTATCATTTGCCTTTGTTAAAAGAGACATAAGAATTATACTAGAACAATTTCAAAAGTCCATTAAGGGAAAGCAAGCTCAATTCATTTTCCTGGACAGTACATATACAATACACCAGCGTCAAAGTTTTAATGGAAAAAGCCAGTTTGTTCTTACTTCCGGTAGAGGCGTTTGTTATTGCTAGCTTGTTAGTGTGTATTGAAATCGCTACAACGTCATGTGAAACGCTTTGGTGCAAAGTATATAACAATACAGTGAAAAAAAACAGCCCTTGCTGAGTTTCTTGCCGGTTCTTCTCAGTACAAGGTCTCCCGCCGTAGTTTTGCGAACCGATGGCGTAGCTTCTTGACCTTCACAAGTGCTTGTAACAGCCTAGACTGAATAAATGACTTTTCAGTTCATTTCATTTCAATGAGACTATTTGGGATATGCACTATTACCACTGTCTCGAACGTTTGTCCCTGTGCTTCCTGCGTGGTAAGCGTGCGTGATCCTTTTTCATCTCGTTTCCTTGGCTAATAAGGAAAGTCTTCTCAGCCTGGGTGTGAACAAGATAGAGTGTTCGTTCCGACTTAGGGACCATTGCACCTGAAAACCTCTTCTGTGTCAGGGATATCTCTCGTGGGCTGGACCAGGTGTGAAACTATCATTGGTCGGATCAGGTGAAGCGATTTTGTGATGGTTCGCTCTAATGCCCTTGCTGAGTTTCTTGCCGGTTCTTCTCAGTACAAGGTCTCCCGCCGTAGTTTTGCGAACCGATGGCGTAGCTTCTTGACCTTCACAAGTGCTTGTAACAGCCTAGACTGAATAAATGACTTTTCATTTCGTTTCATTTCATAATGCTACATTTTCAGCTTCCGTATCTAGTAACGAATGTTTATGATGTATTGTTTTAAACTTTCATGGTCACTAACATTATAGCTATTAACTGGATTGTTACCATGTACCTTGTTTTTTATGAGTCTCCAATATTTCGGTACTGTTGCAACAAGCGTCATGATCACTGCGTAACTGATAGTGATTAATAATGAATGGTTATGCGTCAGATTCCTGAACATTGTTACATTACATCTTGATTCTCTCACTGATCTTCTATATTTCATAAAAAATCGCCAAGGAATACATTGATATCATAATTACGGAAATCGGAAATCAAAACCACAAAATTCTATGTTTATTTAAAAGCGATCATTAATTACCTGCCTACCTGCGTAAACATAGATAGATAGAATCAATCACCACTCAGAAACCTTTGATAATAATGAATGGTTTATTTGTATTAACGTTTGAACTGAAAGCAATTGAGCAAATTATATGAGACTCATTTGAGAATAAAAATCTGATTACCGGATTTACCTACTTGATAGTTATGTTTTTATTTATTTTTAAGCATTTGACTGCTAGATGTTTAAATCTAAAGAAAAGTTTTACTAAAAAAAAAAAAATCTAGTAAAACTTTTCTTTAGATTTAAACATCTAGCAGTCAAATGCTTAAAAATAAATAAAAACATAACTTTAATTGCTATTTCTTCTTTCAAATGTTTAATACTTGAAAAAGTATTCATTTGACATTGTGGGTTACCTACATTGCGAAGAGATGGCGCTGCCTTGCAGCTTAAGGCTAGGAAAATTTCGACGCGGCCATGAGGGCCGTGGTAGCATAATTGGTCAGTGCATTCGCCCGGATTGCGAAGGGTGCGGGTTCGAGTCCCATCCGCTGCCTGGTCCGCGTGGATTTTTTTTCTAGTAAAACTTTACTTGATAGTTCTTTGTAAAAATCTAAATCAAAATTAATTTTAAGAAACCAAACGAGACCAAGATCAACGCCTAGTGTCCACAAGGCAACTTTTTTTTGAACTCGTATCTACCTCGTGTCATAAAGACAGACTACTCTTTTACATAATTCGCTGTACAATAGGTTATCACATCAAATTAATAACAACTAAATACAGTATTCTTCCTTTTGAAACTTAAACAATAAGATTGCATTGTAATGCCAGCTCGAATCCTCCGCCCGCTATGTACGGGCGCTACATTAACAGCATAGTAAACAAAATGCCTTATGAATTTCGTTTTGAAATTGTAGAACACGTAAAACTGACACAAAATAGATGTCAGATTGCAGAAATGCACGTACTAAAGAAGCAGCAGGAGGAGATTGTGAAATACCACTAATAAATCTCATTATTAACTACTTACAACTAATAATACCGATTAATGCCTTGTGAAATCGTAAAAACTACTGCGAATATCTATCTATACATATAATAAATCTGTAGAGATGTCAATTCTGTACATGAAATATATTTTTAAAATAACTATCAAGGGGTGATTAGTGATCGATACTGATGCCAAAAATGCAATCAGTAAAATGTTTGTCTGTCTGTCTGTCTGTATGTTCCTTATAGAAACAAAAACTACTCAACGGATTTTAACGAAACTTGGTACAATTATTCTTCATACTCCTGGGCAGGTTATAGTATACTTTTCATCACGCTACAATCAATAGCAGCAGAGTAGTGAAGGGAAATGTTGGGAAAACGGGAGAAGTTACTCCATTTTTAAGCTTCCGTCGCGGGTGCAGCCTTAATGGTTAAAGTTACATAGAAATCATGTATGACGGAAATATTCTACATAAAATTGTCTAAAAAATTTCACGCAACAGCATATGTCTATCTTTTATGGTTGACTCACAATAACACGTGTAATTATATAAATAAAGTCATTGTTTATAGCACAAGCCTGAGAACAAAAACTATAGTTTACACTACAGCTCTACACCGAAGCGAAACGAGGGCGGGCCACTAGTAAATAAATAAAATGTTATTTTTTTAATAGTAAAAATGTTCATGTTCTTTTTTATTAGGGTTTTAGTACTTATACAGAAAGCACAGTTCCGATACCAATAAAAAAAATTGGAAAACCATTAAATAATTATTCGATTACATGCTCTTTGTTAAATGTTTATCCAAAAATATATATAAATTGTCATCTTGTTGAAATGGTTACTAATTAAATGCAGCGTTAAAAAACTTCACAATTAAAATGGACATGTGTGGTTAGAGTCTGTGCGGAAAGAGAATGGGATTTAGATTGGAGGGCGCTATAGTGCTTTTCTACCGTATTTGTTAGGCTTTACCCCTTTTAGACATGATTAAATACAGAAAACCGCAAGAAATCACAACAACAAACAAATCCGTATCAATACAATACTTTGACGTTTTGCAGATTGCCGGGTTTGATAGCCAAATAAAAATCTTAATGTTAGTTCCGTTTTTCGCCACGCCCATTCTCTTTCCGCACAGACTCTATTGAGTTTTATATCCAAAGTGGACCAACTTATTCAAAATATCAACATCAAAACTGATACTTGTCCTAATGAATGTTCAACACAGAATGGACGTTGCATCGTTCAGCAAACAAGCTTACAAGCGACCGTTGATCGCTCAGGCGTCGGCCATATTTCCTCCATCGAGCGAGCTTACTGAGCGATGGGAGCATTATATTGCTGTCATATTTCAACGCGAGCGATCGCGGCGACGTGACGACCAGGACTTAGGAGAATACCCACCTCTATACATTACACTGACACCCGACTGAGCCTCAGGGCTGCCTGTGGTGAAATTTAATGACACCAATAGGGTATTTGACAAGTTTTAGGAAACGATCTCACGGTAATTACTAATGTTTATAGAGTCCATAAAAAGATATTCATCATTACGTTGTGTATTTCGGTAAAAAAAACTAAATCAAAAGCTCTATTTTCAAGTTGCCGCGAAAACGTATCTCTGGACAATATGGTGTCTTACTGGTGTGTGACGTCACACGACTGTCATTAAAACGTCAAACCATACAATCTAATGTCACTTTAACCGGACGTTTACTTGCGTGTGACTTCATTTTAGGCTCCACCAATCCCAAGCGGTTCGGGTCACGTAACAACAGACAAGAAAACTATTATCTTTATCGTGGGTTTTTAGTAAAATTATGAATATTTTTTCTGTAATAATAGTAAAACTCCTGCCAATACTCATTCTAAATACAGATACTAACAACTTTATTTTTAATACTGTCTAATACCCTATTAGCAGCTATAGAGAACATTAGACTTCTCAGAGTAACTATAACTAATTTCAAATTCGTTAATATAAATAATAAAGCCGTTCCACAGAATTTTCAAGATAAAACAAATAATTATCTAGACACTGTAAATGATCTAAAAAAACCGGCCGCACCGGTATCTATACAACATTAAACACTATATTAAAATATCTAGTAAAAAAAAACACGTCATGGAAGCCAAAAGAGAAGGAGAAATAAATATTTAAGGATATTTATTTTATTCCAATTTTTACACGCAGGAGGAAGGGGAACCGACAATTTTCATCTATTTTCTTAAATAATGTTTGAACTCTTCATTTTAAATTTGTAATAAATATATACTTATTTGAAACCTTTATATTGAGCCCTTACATTTGATATATAACACGGCAGTCAGCTAAATTTTATTTTTAAATTTTACTATTCACCCACAAAAGTAAACCCCATATTCGGAATTAATTTATTTACTTTATTTGTCCGTGTTTGGGTCACAAATATACATATATGTACCAAATTTTTCTTGATCGATCGACAGACAGATAGACAACCGAATGATCCTATAAGAGTTCCGTTTTTTTCCTTTTGGGGTACGAAACTCTAATAAAAGGTAACCTAGAAAAAGGAGACATTTTAAATTCTTAATACGTGAAGTAATAATGGCACTTTGAATATTTCTAGCTAAACAGATTGGTATCGCATCCGACAGCCCTCTGCCTCCCTCCACAATTCAAGTCGGCTCACCTTATTGTGCCCCGGCTTAATAAAGATCGAGCTCTGGTTGATATTAAAAATTCTTCTGTATTCCAGCCGGATAAGTCGGCGAAATTAAAGGGTTTTGTTATGCAAACTATCATCGCGTCGTTTACCTCTGGAGTTTATAAGGAAATTTTAATTTGAATGAAAATTCGCTTTTTATAAGGTGCTGTTTCATTAAATTATTCGCTCGCTTTAGAGTATCTAACAATCTTGTACGGATATTGAATGAAGATAGATTTGGAATTAACATATTTAACATACAGGTTCCTGCTAAAAATATGCTATTCTAATTACTGTAATATTAATTCGTAGTTTGTCTTTCATAAATTTCGCAGTTTTATACATAATGTTCAACATTGCACTGTTCAAAAGAGATTGATTCGAATGATGATTAAATCTTTAAATCGGAAATGAAAAAACATGTTTTCTGTCTCACAAAAAAAATGGATGCGTGTAACTTATGTACGCGAGTGAGAAGTTATACTTCTTTAGCATCATTAAAAATATTTTTTAATTGCATGCAAATAATTAATAATTACAATAAAATAATAAAAGGACTGGAAAAGGATAGTTAACACAGTCAATTAAGTTCAGTTTTAATTTGAAAAATTAAATAAATATTCAAAATATTCAATTAAAATCACTACTGAATTTAAGTTATTAGTCCATATGTAATTAGCACTTGTAAGTAACTAAAACACGTTGTGTCTATATAGAAACTAGAAACATGTGGATAAATATTATAAATATGAAAACAGTGATCAGAGGCGACGAGCGTGCCAACATTGTTTTTGACAACGCGATCATCTTATGGAGCTCCGTGGATCGTTCAAAGTACCTTTCGAACAGATGTCTAATAATGACCACCACTTAGTGGTTAATAATCCACCATTATTAGACACTGACATTCATAACGCGCCCGCGGCCAATTTCATGGTGTTACTATTGTGTTACAGTGATGTGCGCGCATCTTAAAATTTCACTCTCATCATTTTTTCATAACGCGGCTAAAGAAGTGTAACTTCAATAAAAAGACAGGAAATATTCTTATCTAAAATAGGAATGTGATATAGCCCCAAAAAATTAGCCATCACAAATTGTAACATGGATCACGTGCCGCTAATTACTATTCCGCGAGCGCCGCCGTAATACTTCAATATAACGAAGCCATCGAAGAAGAAATCTTATAAGATATTGGCACGCCCTGCGCATCTTTATTAACTGCAAGCTCTTATAACTTTAGTGCTTGAAGTAAGATGGACTCAACTACTAAAAGTACTTGAGCCATCGATCTATAAACTATAGTACCTAGTCAGACTTCAAGCTTTACAAAGCTATTAACAAACAGTTCGGTAATCACCAAAGTGTAATAGTTTCCAATATCTGTGAAAGATGAAGCTGTCTATCTTAATATATATAAATCTCGTGTCACAATGTTTGTCCTCAATAGACTCCTAAACCACTGAACCGATTATAATAAAATTCGCACACCATGTGCAGTTCGATCCAACTTGAGAGATAGGATAGTTTAAATCTCAAATTATAGTCGCAATTTTAATTTATTACAAATTATTACTTTTGGGCGGTACGAAGTACGCCGAGTCAGCTAGTTTATTTATATGATTTGAGATAAATTGAAATTAAATATTATGAGATTAAGAAACACAATGTTTTATATAAATTAAATTCCATGTACAGACAGCCGTCAATCAATTTTGAAAGATGAGAATTTGTAATTAACGGATCAAGCTCCCTATTTCCAGAAACAATTATTGAAGCTCAAATTCTTCAAATTACTTTACTAATTTAGGAGTTTCTAATTCCTTTAAAGTTGTTGCGGTACGCTTTACTGGTAAATTTGTGGACTGTCTAAAACTTTTAGTTGTCAGTACATTGTCACCAACATGCTGGCCTGCGGCGAATAGTTACGATAGTTCACGTACAGGTGGTCCAAACTTCCTTCTTTGTCGCTTGAATCTCTGAACAATGTTAGCCCGAACACACCCTCATGTTTGCAATTTACGCTGTTGTTGATAGTTGTGTGCATGCTGATGCCGAAACTTTGCAGCAAATATTTGTGCAACAGATTTCAGAAACCATCTCAAAATGTGTGTTCGGAATTTGTCTTGGCTAGTTTTGCTATAATTATTTAAATAAGCATTTTGATATTTTGCCAGATATTGCTTTGTTATTTTCCTTTTTCTATTTTGTCTTCAAATTATAGTTTATTTATCGATCCAGAATATCACATGTAATAATATCATATCTAAACTTCTGATCAGTATGAAAACTGAAAATTAGATCCGAGTCTATTATCTAGTGTCATAATGAAATCTTCTTTAAAAAGTTAGTGACTTTTCCCATTTGTTGTACACAAAGCATTTTCATTTAAAGTATATTAGAATTTGTTCTACTCTATGTATAGCGCAACACGGACTGTCGTTCTGAATTCTGGAGTGATCAAGTAAGTTCATACCACTGTAAGGCTGTGTATTACAAAAGTTTGTGAATCCTCACAGTCCATCGCATGCTCGGCAGTCAACAGCTGAGTTGCGGATAGTTTGCGACACACAGGTGGCCAACTACATCTTTGTTTTAATGGAACCGAGGGTTTCTGAGTGCAACACACACTGAAACTTCACCATTGACACTTGTTTCCATTATTAGTAAGTTATCCAACCACTTTTCGATGGCGCGCAGCTTCAACATTTAAACTTTCCAAAGCAGTACATGAGTGTAGTGTGCATTATATTATATGATCAGTGAGGGATTTCCAAATATTTATTTTTCAAAAGATTATAATGATTTTTTTTTATATTATAATAAATCAACTGAGGACAACTCACAAATATTATTTACTACACCAACAGTCTACCAGAGGTATGGTATAGTATTTTCTTTATTAAAATTATACAGATTTTCATTTTTCTTTTTTTAATTATGTGTTTTTCGTTTATTCTGATCGATTGCTTGAAGATAGAGCATTCTGCCTCTAATGACATTATTTACACTTATATAAGCAAACGTGTAATTTTATAAAGAGTATTTTAATATCTGACGTCACTAAAGATTGAATAAATCAAAAAAGCTACTTTGATAAATTTCTAGCCAAATCCTTTTTGTCATTAATTTCGGCCGTTGCACTTCAGAAGCGATTTTCAATCTCCACAGTGGAATCCCTCTGGGTTCGATTACATTGCCCCCAACAAATTCAACAAGCTTTAAAAGTACTTACTGCTAAGTTGACAGTAAGCTCATATTATATCCAATAAAACGCAGAAGTTTTCGTGGAAATTTTGAGTAACAATTACGAATTTCCATTTCAAATGGCTTCCAGGCACCGAGGAGGATCGGAAACTTAGGAGAACTGCGAACAACTTCGCCATACGCGACTTAACGAATTGTCAAGTGTCCATTTGGCAAGATGCCCTCTTATATTGAAATTTATCTAGAATGACGGTTAAATTCAGAAGTTTCATTGAAATGTGTAAATTAACACAAACTGTAATAGGTACTATCTTATTGACAGCGAACGCTATAAAGCAGCCTTTTTTTTCTCAAAGTGAATCTTCCTTAGGACTGTCAAGCTTTGTTGGTAAGTTTTGATTTAAAAGGTAATCTCTAAGACAAAAGTTAATTTACCTTGTCTCTTTGAAACTTCTTGAGAGCCTCCGTTATTTTTACATCACCATCAATAAACACAGCCGGGAAATAATTAGCGAATGTACCTTTTATTACGTCCTCACAACAACGAACAAAGGAGGCGTTACAGAAATAAAACGAAAGTCCACAACTGGAGGGTCCACAATGCGACTTGGAACTTGGCGCTTTGTCCGTGGATCGTATTGTCTAAAACTTTCAAGATTTGAATTTAAAATCCAGAGTGGCTCGTGTTAATTATTTGGAAGGTAACACCTGACGGATTCCAGTCTGTCGTGAATTCTGAAGGAGCGTCTAAGTATATTATTTTAATGAGTTACCAATTCCTACAATTGCGTTTCCCATTTAGTTTATATAAAATCTTAAAGCTACTCTGAATGATATTATTATATTGTTTTAAACTTCCATGGGCACTAACATTACAGTAATATTTTGAGTTATGTACGGGATTGTTATCATGCACCTTGTTTTTAGCGAGTTTCCCATATTTCGGCATTGTTGCAAGCGCCGTGATCACGAAGTAACTCATGAGTTACTCCGGTAACAATAGTAACAATCTCGTAAATAACTTACATTACTGTAATGATATAATAACTTGTGAAGCACAAATTAGTGGGCAGATTAATAAACGAAATCATACAAAAGATCACCATAAGATTAGTCATTACGAACTATTTGGGCTCGGACAAGCCAGCTAGTACAATGGACTTATGGATGACATTCCCTCGGGTCTCATTAACGCCCGATCAAAGGCATCCTTAATAAATTGGAGGAGTGCGACAACACCGCCCGCTATCGCGAACAAATGGGAATAATAGGGAATCGCCGGGAATCGGGATAATTGCTGCCAAGGACGATTTGGAACGTCTCCAAATTAGATGCGTTAACTATTCCCAGCTCATGTGATGTTGAATGAATGTCTGTATCATTCGCATTATTGGATGTTATTGGTTTTCGAGGTTCAATTTACCTAATCAATGGTTACTGTCATTAGTTCTGTAATTAACGTTTTCTTTCTTTTTCCTTTAAAATGAAGTTGTTTGGCTATCATTTGAATAAATTCATCGTTCATCATTATTGAAGCGCATGGTCTCTTCGTTGACTTAAGGTTTTTGCAAAAACCCCCAGGAACCTAATACCTTTTCAGGATAAAAAGTAATCTTCGTCCCTTTCCAGGTTGTAAGCTATCTATGTGTGATTGATATTGCGTGATTCAGTAAGTAACAAACGTACAAACTTTTACATCTATAGTTTAAGAAGGACTAGGATAGCAGGCAAGCTATTATGAATGTTGCGTTACTGGCAAAATGATTTTATTAGAACGTAGGAAACCTGATCGATTACACCGCGATCTCTCTCGCTACAGCACCATCTAGTGGCAGATGTTTTAACTCTATATAATGTAGTCACAGAACACAGAAAGAGGTTAGAAGGCCCCGCGGCAGGCGCGCCACAGTTATGTGGGAGCAAATGCTCTTGGCGGGGCAGGCGCGCCACAGTTATGTGGTAGCAAATGCTCTTGGCGGGGCAGGCGCGCCACAGTTATGTGGGAGCAAATGCTCTTGGTTCTGATTGCGTCGTTGCTCTCGGGTGTAAGTCCTGATTGGTGCCATTGTTTGCTGTAGTGTCGTTTGATTGGCTATTATCTATAAGTGGAAATGTAGTAGGGTGGAGCTGGCGACATTGTTTCCAGTACAAACGGTTTATGATAACCTTTCTAATCTCTTTCTGTGTTCTGTGAATGCAGTAGCACCAATGACCATGTAAGAAGGAAAGATTGACACTCCCCTTTGTAACCAATGAAATGTTGTGTCCCTCTTACAGTCATACTCTTATCATGGGTGACTTTAACACCTGCCTTCTTAAAAATGATTCCCGTTCAGCTATTTTTCGCTCGGTCCTACAAAGTAATAATTTATTCTTACCTTCTTTAAAAGCCACACATAATTTTCCTAACTGTTCTCCTTCGCTTCTAGACCTTATTGTTGTCTCGTCTTCCCAACATGTCGCCAAACATGGTCAATTCTCAGCTGATGCATTTTCCTACCATGATTTAATTTTTATCTCGTACAAGATCCGTCCACCAAAAGCTAAGCCCAAAATTCTTTTGCAGCGCAATTTTAGTAGTATCAATCACGAAAACCTGCGGAAGGACGCTGCTAATATTGATTGGTCACAGCTCCTTAACTGTTATTCTGTGGACGAAAAGGTAGGTTATTTTGTTTCGGCACTCACAGGGTTGTATGATGTTCATGCTCCTATTCGGCCCGTAAAAATGAAACATCGTCCTTCACCGTGGCTCACTGACGAAATTAAGAGCATATCTGAGCGGAAAGCTGCTGCCAAAACTAGGTACAAGTGCCGACCCACTCCTTCCAACTGGGAAAAGTACGTCAAGGTGCGCAATCAATGCAATAAGGTGTGTAGGAATGCACAACGCCATTATATACACAAGTCTATTGAAGACGAAGATCCGACGAAGGTCTGGAAATTTCTAAGGTCTTTGGGCATAGGAAAACAACGTCAAACATCTTCTTTTACTAATTTAAATATCGATTTACTTAATAAGCACTTCTCCTCCTCACAATGTTCTGACTTATCTAGCAAGTCTAATACTTTGAACTATCTTTCATCTTTGCCGTGCCCTAATCATCCATATTTTTCTCTTAGTCAATTTTCTGACTGTGATGTTAAAAAGAGCGTCATGTCGATTGCCTCTGGTGCCATGGGTGGTGATTGTGTCAGCAGGAAAATGATTATCCTTGTTATAGAAGAAATCCTCCCTATTCTCTCACACATCCTTAACCATTCCATAATTACTGGTGTTTTTCCTTCTGCCTGGAAAGAAGCTCACGTAACTCCATTACCTAAGACGTCAAAACCATCGTCCTTTTCAGACTACAGGCCAATTTCCATACTGCCATTCCTTTCCAAAGTCTTGGAGCGCCTTGTACATAACCAGCTGTCATATTTCCTTATTAAAAATCAACTCCTAAACCCTTTCCAATCAGGATTCCGAGCAGGTCATAGTACCACCACGGCATTAGTGAATGTTACAGAGGACATCAGGTCAGGTATGGAACATGGAAAAGTAACGGTTCTCTCTTTACTTGATTTCTCCAACGCATTTAACACCGTTGACTTTGACATTTTACTTGGCATATTACGTTCCATTAACATATCTCCAGCAGTGATTGACTGGTTTCGTAGTTACCTGTCTAGTCGCCGACAGCGAATTCGCATTGAGGATTTATTTTCCTCCTGGTGTGATATTTCTGCTGGTGTGCCGCAGGGTGGCGTTTTATCTCCATTACTTTTTGCTATATTTATCAATTCCATTTCATCCAAACTAGTTTCATCCTATCACCTTTATGCAGATGATTTGCAAATCTATTATCATGCTTCACCTGATCAACTATTCTCTGCAATTACCACAGTCAACCGCGATCTGGAACTTATTTGTGAATGGAGCAAGTCTTACGGCATAAAAGTCAATCCGCTGAAGACTCAGGTTATTTTAATTGGCAGCCCCGCAATGACCAATAAAATCGACTGGGCACGTTTACCAACGATTAAATTCGATGGTAATACTTTGTCACCTAGTAACCAAGTAAAAAATTTGGGGGTTATAATAGACAAAAACCTTACTTGGGCATCTCAAGTACAGGAAGCAAGCCGTAAAATGTTTGCTGCAGCTGGTTCCTTGAAAAGGTAACGTAATTTTCTTCCAATTGCTACTAAAACTGCGCTTGCAGAATCTCTTCTCCTACCAATCTTGGACTATGCCGATGTCAGCTATCTAGACCTAACCGAGGAGCAACTGAATAAACTTGAGCGGCTTCAAAATTTTTGTATTAGGTTCATATTTGGCTTGCGCAAATATGATCATGTATCCGATTTCCGCACTAAGCTCAAGTGGTTGCCAATTCGCCTTCGCCGGAACATGCATATCCTTTCCCTTCTTTACAGTATATTGTTTAATCCCTTTACTCCATATTATCTCAAGGCCCGTTTTAATTTCCTGCATGATACACATGCTCGTGTTTTGAGATCGTCAGAAAACTTAACACTCGAGATGCAAATGCACTCCACGAAATTTATGGACAAGTCATTTGTAGTTCAGGCTGCTCGTTTGTGGAATGCCTTGCCAGAAGCAATCAGAGGTGCTAAAACATTAGCTTGTTTTAAAAGAATGTTAAAAGAACATTACTTGACATTTTAGCAGGTCGTCACATCATCCAAAATATGATTGAAGTGTTAGTGTCTTTATAAATAGATGTATTATGTTTATGTATTTGTATTTTATTTTATTTTTTGTTGTACATAATTATTTATAAGTGTTATTAATGGTAGTTGCACTTTGAATGACACCATCTACTTGCCACTCTTTATGTAACAGTCCAGTTAACATACGGTTGCCTGGAAGAAATTGCTTCTAAGCGATAAGGCCGCCGTTTGTACTATTATGTAATAGTTTTAATTAATTGTAATTTAAAAAATCATGGTGTAGAATAAAGTGATCATTCATTCATTCATTCATTCATTCATTCATTCATTCATTCATTCATTCATTCATTCATTCAATGAAAATAAGAGCTAGTGACCGATCGCTAATATGGTAACACCGAGCTATAGGGTTTATTCCGAAATATAAACCAGTACGCTGGCCAGCGGTAATGACGTCATGATTTCGACGCCATATTGCACTGGTTTAGTAGTAGTGTTGTCAATATCGCGTCGAAATCATGACGTCATTACCATTGGCCAGCGTACTACACCCATGGATGCTCACAGAAACAATGTCATTCACTAACTCCTGTCAGTCTTCTTCGGAGGTTCATCTCATTCTCTTCATTCAAAATCTTGAAGCTTCTCTTAAGAAGCTTTTTGACACACAGTGAAATGAACGGTGAAACTTACCTTAGGTGGCGTGGTGGCATGGGCGCCATCGTACACGTACAGGTGGTCGTTGCAGTCGAGCTGCAGCAGGTCGAAGTGCAGCATGAACCGCTGCAGGATGCTGTGCGTCTGGAAGGTCACCGTGCAGTCGAGGTTCCTCTCGTTGCGGGACCAGAGCACGCCGCCGTCCAACTTGCGGTACTGCCGCTGGAGGAAGTGGTCCTTGCATAGTGAGTCCATATAATCTGAAACAAAAGGTGAAGATTCCATTGTATTGTTGCCTATTTCATGTATTCAACTGCTGGGTTTATAAATCTAAAGGGTTTTTTTAGTAGAAAAAGAAATGTGTGCTCGGTAACATTAGGCGATGCAGAAGGCAAAGGGGATTGGAGCAGAGCACGCATCACTCATATACAGGGCGTTCCACGGCTACCTCACACGAATGTAGTAACAAGAACTGCATTCACAGATTCTTTAAAAATCGCCTGTTACGACTGGGAATCAAACTCGTGAAATTTCGAAAAAAAAACAGCTTATTTTAAATTGCTCTGTTATTAAGCAAAAAATAATCCTTATGATCAACCCTTTCGATGGTTATCATAAAATATGTTGTATTATTTTTTTCGAAATTTCACGAGTTTCATTCCCAGTTGTAGCAGGCGATTTTAAAAAAAAATGTGAATGCAGTTTTAGTTATTATTAAAAATAAAATGATGTCTTCTTTCAGTAAAATATCCTATCTTCATTATTTAATACACTTTCCCTCCGTGTGAGGTAGCCGTGGGACGCCCTGTATAGTCGCACAGTCCCTGGATCAAACCACGGTTCGATAAGTATTGCAACGGACCGACGACATGACCTTGGTAGTTCAGTTGTTGAAGTCGTTCTCTACGATCAATCCACTCACGATAGAACTTGTCGCATACGACCGAAGTCCGAAGAACGTTCCGTCCGACCATTGTAACGTGTATGGCCCCTCTTATTCATAGATTTATGGTGTAATATGCTTTTGTTTCCTCTTTGGTTTTCTAGTTCTAGCCAGAGGAAACATTCCACAGATATAACCGTCTATATCGTGTGTGTGTGAGTTACTGTATCCTATATCCTGTTTCAGTATTACTGCTACTAACATCAAAAATGCGCTAGCATCACTATATAGTTTGTGGATTAAAGACAGAGCGCCTACTACAAAAAATATGGCATTATGAGCCAACCGATGGATATCCGTACTTAATCATATTAATCTTAAAATATTTTATGCAAAAACCTGTCTGTCTGTTATCTTTTCGCGTTGAAGCCGCTGAGCCAACTTTGATGAATTTTACTAGGTTTAAAGATAACAGGGACGTCGGTGAAGAGCATACTAGACTACTAACGCCAGCACTAACGAAAAACCCATAGCGAATTTGATACAACAATCAAAATCGTAAAGCCTCTCACTCTCTCTCTAACTCATGTCATGGGTTCGACGGTATATAACTTGTTACCTAAGTTGGTCACTGACGCCAAGTCGCTTAATAATTTAAAACATAAATTAAAATTATGGCTCATTGACAGAACCTTTTATAGTGTCGATGAATTTTTAAATGATAGATCCTTGCATTAATTGGACTGATAAATTATTTTTTTATAATATTGAATGACTATTAATTTATTAATTCATTTTTTTTGTTTTATTATTTCTATTTGACATTTGTATTTTGACATATTTGTATTTCACATTTTGAATTTTTTCAAACTAAAAATATTGTATTTTAATAGGGATGATGACTAATTTTTTTTTCTTCGTTTATCAGGTAGATTATCAAAAAGTATTGGACAAGTATTTTTTCTTTTTTCACATAATATAAACATTGCAGAAATATATTGATTTGAAAAGTCGCATGACGTCACGTTTGAGTACACTTATAGGGGAAAATTCACTCAAAAGTGACGTCACGAGCCCCTACTCCCAAACTTTGACGCGCTATAACTTTGTCATTTTTTGGTTGATTGCCCAAAGAAAAAATACGTGTCTATTATTTTTTGATCATCTAACTGACGGACTAAATAGATTTTCGTTTACTGTACCCCGTCATCACCCCTATTGTTCTGACTCCGTAATGTACTTTTATATAATTTGAAATCGACATGTGAATTGTATTTGTGACATTTTGAATTAATTGAATGATTACTTAGTACTTTATGTATTTCTTTTCTGTTTATTATTGACGTGTTTGCATTTAATTTATTACGAAATAAATGATTATGATTATGATTATAAAGACCATTTTTTGACAGCTCTGCGGGAGTACTCGTGTGAATACGTAGTTCAAAAGAACATTTTAGAATGAGTACTTCAAGAATTTAGAAATTTCGTTTTATCATGATGATCGGTATACCATTAAGAACTCTATGCCATTAAATTTTAAAGTTACTATCGAATATCGATACTTTAACTTCGTATCTTTAGATAAGAAGTTATCTGTACTCTATCTAAGGATTGTTGTGATATCATCTTTCCGAAAGAGTTTAACAGTTTGGTTTCTCGCGTGCAATTATCTTAAACGTGTATACTGTATTTCTAGTAACGAGTTTTAACACCAACATCTTGAGACCATGTAAGTATCAATGAAGACATTAAAATAATTTTAATAATATGATTTTGTCCCATTCGGTGTCGAGACCCTTGATCCGTGGGGTCCTACCGCTGTAAGGCTTTCTAAGGAAATAGCAAAAAGGTTGGTCGACATCACAGGAGACCGAAGAGCTGGCAGCTACCTCGGACAAAGAATTAGTCTAGCTATTCAAAGGGGTAACGCTGCCAGTATCTTTGGAACCTTGCCTAAAGGGACTCCTTTTAATAATGTGTTTTAGTTAGTTGTTAGTTATATATTTTAAGGATTTTAGTTATAAATACCTCATACTAAAATAATTTCCTTGTTTCATAAAACAGTAAGCCATGCGTTCAATACCAGCTGAAGAAAAAATGTCATACAGAATTTATCCACCAAACAAGGCTTTAAAACAATGTCAATTTTTTTCTGTAGTAAGACCTTTTAAGTTTCGTAGCGTTATTGAAACACTTTTATTCCAAGTTATGTCAGTAAAATCCTATTGCTTTTCATAGAAACGAAGTTGAATTTGTTTGTTTCTTAGGTTTTCACGCACACCACTCATTAAATAAAACTAGTTTTTCACGGGTT
The DNA here is from genome assembly GCA_902850365.2 of Chilo suppressalis. Taxonomy (NCBI): domain Eukaryota; kingdom Metazoa; phylum Arthropoda; class Insecta; order Lepidoptera; family Crambidae; genus Chilo; species Chilo suppressalis. The sequence goes on along the minus strand of OU963896.1, from coordinate 2,564,524 downwards.
AATGCACGAAACTTTATTTATTTATTGACGTTTACAGGCTTTACAGGCTGCGTCGTCGGAAACGTCAATAAATAAATAAAGTTTCGTGCATTAACCCGTGAAAAACTAGTTTTATGGAATTTGTTTTTAAAATCACTGAGTAATCATTGATAAATATATTGCAAAGGAGTTTTTTGAAATGAAATTATATGAAACCTTTATTGGCTACCTTAACAAAACAAAAAAAAAATACAAGAAAACTTAACCTAACAAACAAACATCAAAAAGAATATAATAATCTAAGATGGCCAATCAGGTTCCTGCCTCAGCTTATGCTGACACAGTGAGAAAGTACTTTCTCACTGTATCAGCGCTTATTAACGGTTTACAAGTACATAGTACTTATTTGTTTCTTAGGTTTTCACGCACATCACTCATTAAATAAAACTAGTTTTTACGGGTTAATGCACGAAAATTTATTTATTTATTGACGTTTCGTAGCTGACGACGAAGCCTGTAAAGGCTACGAAACGTCAATGAATAAATAAAGTTTCGTGCATTAACCCGTAAAAACTAGTTTTATTACATAGTACTTGCTCTTGGCTTGTTTTATTTTTCTATTTATGGATATTTTAAATAATCAATTAAACCAAATTAAGTGGCTTGTACTTAGTTTACGGGAAAATTAAGCGTGAGTTGCACAAACTTACTTAAAATTTAAGTGTTCAGAACCATTAGCTCGAACCAATATCGAATTCGAATAGTTTTCGAGTGCGAATTTTCATTGTCAAAAGTGTACTGAGTTTTTGTTCTCGTTACGTCCGTTGTGGCGCTGCTGATCAAGTTTCCATACAAAATTTCACAATGATATTTTAGACTCGCAAACTATAGTTAAAATTATAGTAATAATTAACTTTAACCAGCTCTGTGTTGCAACTCACTAAGATTATCTACATATTTAGTATAGTAACTGTGGGCCCCAAAAATGGTGTGATTCCCAAGCGATTGCATGATTTATAAGTCACTATGAGTAAAGCTTGATACAACTCATCATAATACAAGGTGAATTTTATTTAATTATCATTAGTGTGTAAGCAGTAGTGACATTAAGCATTCCTCAACCTTGAGTTCTGTATATTTGATCCCACCAAAACATTTTGCACTGCCAAAAAGTTATCAAATCTCACATAGAACCAAGCTTCCAACTCCACACACCCTAACTCTCCAAAGCCTAACTTCACATCAAAATATGTGGCCATGCCTAAAAATGACTATATTAATTTAAACAGGACCAGCCATCGCGGGGCGGCCATCTTGAGTTTCCTGGTGCTTCTGACCGCGTGTTTGGCTGCACCCACGCCCCGCCTCCTGGACCAAATGTCTGGTGTCACCACTGGGCTGGAGGTGCCCCAAGAGCTCATCACCGGGCTAGGATCCGGGTCTGGATCGTTACAGCTCGTTTTCAACGTTGTTACAGACAGCCAGGGGAATATAGAAGTGTTCGCATAATAAGATCCACAAAATAGGAAGGAAGCCACTTTTCTCGAAAATTTTTACCTACTTAAAGCTACCGCTGTTAATTTTGACAACGCTGGTCAATAAATTCTGCTTGACACTGTGTGAGAATAACCACGGCACGTAATTCTAGCGCTGAACAAAACGCGAAGGAGATTACTGCGCATGGGTACGACTGGAGAGCCAATCAGCGCAACGCACGCCCACCCGCGCACCTCGTTTCCCCCTAACACGTCTTAATTTTTACTTCTGCCCAATAACGGTCAGTGCTAGAATTTCGTACCGCGACTTATACTTGTGAATGTAACGGCAATGTGTATGTGACAGAAATAATGCTTTGTTCTGAACCTACTCTCTGCGTAAGCGTTGTGGTTATGTACCACTAGCAACAAATGGTATTTTTTTTCTCGTTTGTCAAGAATGGAAACGAAGTTAGTGAGGACGACTGAGAACAATAGTGTGATATGACTCTGTTCAGCTGATATTCATCAAAAACTCGAATGAAAAACAAATAAAAGGTATTGGTTTGAATCTACAGCGATAATATATTTCGAAAACTCGAATAACTTAGCGAAATATGAATCTGGGACTCTTTGATCTGGAATTGATCACAACTGAAATTTCAACATTGTATAGTTCTATTTAAACTGAGTAATTACAGCCGTGGGTACTCATAAACATTAGTTAATGCTTTATTAATTCACGTGTTGTGGCATTCTATTGTTTGTTCAACTTTTAGTCAATCGTAAAATTCACCTCATTTACATCTCTGAGTGTGGTCTTTTAGACTACCTGCGTTTAATACTGGAATGTATAAATTGCAAAAACTTTAGCCGAAAACTATTATATTTTTAATTGCATGCAAATAATTAATAATTACAATAAAATAATAAAAGGACTGGAAAAGGATAGTTAACACAGTCAATTAAGTTCAGTTTTAATTTGAAAAATTAAATAAATATTCAAAATATTCAATTAAAATCACTACTGAATTTAAGTTATTAGTCCCTATGTAATTAGCACTTGTAAGTAACTAAAACACGTTGTGTCTATATAGAAACTAGAAACATGTGGATAAATATTATAAATATGAAAACAGTGATCAGAGGCGACGCGCGTGCCAACATTGTTTTTGACAACGCGATCATCTTATGGAGCTCCGTGGATCGTTCAAAGTACCTTTCGAACAGATGTCTAATAATGGTGGATTATTAACCACTAAGTGGTTAATAATCCACCATTATTAGACACTAACATTCATAACGCGTCCGCGGCCAACTTCATGGTGTTACTATTGTGTTACAGTGATGCGCGCGCATCTCGAAATTTCACTCACATGATTTTTTCATAACGCGTCCGCGGCCAACTTCATGCTGTTACTTTTGTGTTACAGTGATGCGCGCGCATCTAAAAATTTCACTCTCATCATTTTTTCATAACGCGCCTAAAGAAGTATAACTTCAAAAATCTCAGAGCTTTCAAGAACATCTGTCTTCCAGTCTGTTACAAGAATCAAATTAGAAGTTGGGTCACGAGAGAAGTATTCAGCGAATGGTTTCATAATGACTATGTCCCAGAAGTCAAGAAGTTTATGAAAAGATCCAACTTGCCCATAAAAGCATTTGATTTGTTTCAATACCTGCATAAAATGGGCAGAAGAAAACGGCATGTCTGCCAAAGATATTATAATTCTTCGCAACATGCGAAAAAAGGTTTCTAAGCAAGGACTACAAGTTGCACAAAAGCAGACCTCAATTAAGGATTATTTTAAAACTATGTAATTCCGTATGTATGTACTTGTTAAATTAATACATTACATACATTTATTCCATCTATGAAATGCTTTATTTTATTCGTTACCTACGACTTTTTCACTATAATCCGAGCATTCCAATAATCCGGCACCCTCCGGTTTTTAATAGTGCCGGATTAGTGAGATTATACTGTATTATAAATCTATCTAAAAATAAAACCGAATTCTTGTCAACGAACCGCAATAGCTTCGAAAAATGTTCAACCCAAAAACCATTTCGCATTGCAAATGAAATAAACCAACTTTCTGAAACATCCCAGCATAATATTATATGCCCCCTAAGAGACACTAATTACGGCCCAACATATTCAATGGATGCTAACCTTCCTGTCGAACTACAAATATCCCCTCGTCCGGGTCAAATATCCCGGAGGCAAATTTACCCAGATCATACCCATGCTAATGTGACCTTTCGCATTTCCATTCCTGATATGGGAGCGAGGAATGCTTAGATAGCTATATACATGAAAATTCCAAGACTACTTGTGTACTAAACATACCTATACTTATAAGCCTTCCCACTTAACATGCCGAGAGTGTGAAAGTGTATTGTACCTATTTGGATTTAGATAAGGGTGGTGTGTAGTACTTGAATACGAGAGTTGTCATAAAGCGTAGCGTTTGCGGTGACGAATAGCTCACAAAACGGTGAACAATCCCAGATATTAAGTATACAAGGCTCCACTCCGCGGTGGCTTTACGACGCGTCGCCTTGTTTCATGTTAGGAGACTAAAGGTTGTCAACGCTGTGAATTTGGTTTTTAAATATCATACTCACAATTCATCATCATCATCAGCCTATTAATGTCCCCACTGCTGGGGCACAGGCCATCCCTATGGATGGAATAGGGAGATTGGGTCATGACCCACCACGCGAGCCCAGTGCGGATTGGTGGGTGCTAACGACTGCAAATGCAGCCGGGACCAACGGCTTAACGTGCCTTCGAAGCACGGAGGAGCTCGAGATAGTAAATTTTTGGTCACCCATCCAATGACCGACCACTGCGAAAGTTGCTTAACTTCAACGATCGCAGCCGAACGCGCTAGCCACCTGCGCCATCGAGCTCCTCAACTAACAATTAGCTCAGGACAAAAAGAGTATTTAAAAGAAGTTTAGCGATTTTTACTTTTAAATGGAACACCTTTCTAAGAATGTAAAAATGTCTATAATTTTTATTATTTTAAAGCATGTAACTGCTTGATGTTTAAATCTAAAAAGAAGAAATAGCAATTATAGTTATAATTTTTATTATTTTAATAACTATAATTGCTATTTCTTCTTTCAAATGTTTAATAATTGTAAAGTTATTCATTTGACATTGTGGGTTACCTACAATGCGAAGAGATGGCGCTGCCTTGCAGCTTAAAAAAGGCTAGAGAAAATTCTACACGGCCGTCAGGGCCGCGATAGCATAATGGTCAGTGCATTCGCCTGAATAGCGAAGGGTGCGTGGAAGTTTTTCTAGTAAAATTTTCTTTATTTTTTTTTTGTGTTTGTTATACATACATAATAGTGATGTAACGAAATTAAATTTTTGAACATGCGCGAATGCGAATGCGAATATATATGTTTTTGTTCAAAATTTGCAGCTATTGTCTATGGCATGGTGGCAGTCTCGTTCGAATTGCCGAGTTAATATGAACTCATTCGACTGAAGCGTCATTCCACTCGCGCCGGTCTTTTCGTAAACAAAAAAAGTGAATTTTGAGGTTAGAGTTTGAATAGAGATTATTTACATTAGTAAATCAAATTCTAGTGAAATATGAACTTATTTCACACTTTGCGATGCTGAACGAGCTAAATGCAAGCTGTGTAACAATGAATACTCAAGGAAAGGAAGAACTACAACATCTTCAAGCTATTATTTTTTTATATTCACATTCGCAGAGATTTTGCGAATGCGAATGTGAATGTCAATATTGGCGAATATTGGCGAATGCTAATGCGGATGCGGATAATCGTTACATCATTAATGCTTAATAAACAACCAAATAAATATCTTGTAAGTAATGAATAAAGTTGAACAAACCAAAACGTTACCTACCCAAGGAGTCTTTATTTTATTTATTTTTTATTTTATTGACAAAGATTCACCAACAACATATAATTTTACATTACAATTTGAAAAAATATATAAATACCATACTTAAAGATATGCTTTTTAATAGGTGAATACAACATTCACATAAATACAAATAAACTACAATGACAGATTAAACAAACAAAAAAATATATCCACCATCATGAAAAACAGGTAAACTGAATTATAATATTATTTAGTCTGTGTTACGGTCTAATTTTATTTTTTCCACAAACAACCTCTTATATAGTCGCTCAGTATTGTGGAAAATGTCGACACTGCAGTCTTGTAAATCATTGTAGGTACGCATACACCGGTATAGAGGAGCACACTCACCAAGTCTAGTATTGTTGCGAGGGAGATCAAAGCTTTTTGACATCGGATGTCTAGGTATTCGATAAGGGACTTTAATATTCACCTGATTAATTAGATTTGTACAAATCAATTTTCCATTGATAAGCTTATGAAGTGTCATAAGATCAGATAGTCTTATTTTATATTATAAACTACTTGAATATAAAAACAAATTCAACGAAACAAGAACATAAGCGAAGCATCCTCAAACAGTTTACAAGCGTCCAAAGAAATTATGTCATCCAAAAGTGAGAAGAGTTCTTTAGTGCTCAGTGGATTGATGAGCATCTCACTTCTTGTGCGTGCACGTGACAACCTTAGTGATGTATAGCAGTTTTATCGTGTACGTATGAAGTCGTAGGGATAAAATTACAATGGCGTGCCTCGAATAGACTCTCTCGTTATTGAAAAACGTGACGAATCGCGACAGACAGAGCGAGAAAGAAGATTGATATAGGTACTTTTGATCACTCGAAAATTCGATCAGTCAATAACTTTCGACTGCTTTGCGAAAGAATCGGTGAGCATCATTCGTAGTCAAAATACTTAGATAACTACTTTGCCCAAAAGACAAATTAAATATAATAAACGCAGGAGGAGCTCGATGGTGCGGGTTGTTACCTACCTTTATTTTAAGTACCTATTGGACTTAAATAAAACTGGCAACTCACTTTTAGCGTAGTAACTGTAACTGGTCAAGCCAAATTTAAGCTGACAGAACTTGAGAGCAGTAACGTGTGTATCACAGAACACAGAAAGAGGTAAGATGTAAGAAGGGTGATCACAAACCGTTTGTACAGGAACCGATGTCAATTCGCCGGCTCGCCCCCACTTCCACCTAATAGATAATAGCCAATCAAACGACGCGACATCAAAAAATCGAACCAATCAGCGCTCACGCACGTGAACAACAACGCAATCAGCCCAAAAGGCTCTTCTAACCTCTTTCTGTGTTCTGTGGTGTGTTTATTGACTTTGTTATACGGACCATTTGGATCCACTTTTGATTTCAAATAATGAATATAAGAACTGGACAAGGCAGACCTTGGGCTTCAATATAATTATTATCCTAAGTTATAAGATGTAATCATACTCATAGTTTTTCATATTTCATCATATTTTAGTTTTTGTAAAATATTTTATGTGCTTATCAATAAACTTGGCACCAATTTTATAGTTAGCCAAGTTCAATATTATGATTTATAAGAACCAAGGCATTATAAATCATAATATTGAACTTGGCTCTCAGTTCACATAATAATATTATTAATGCGTTTGAATTTTTCTGAAGAACCTAAAAATTTGTACCACTTATTTCGTATGTCAGTAAAGTTCCTTCCGTGAATCAACTTCTCAAGTTCTCACCTACCATTAAGCACCATTATAAGTCTATCTAAAATCACTTAACAAATTTGATAGTTGAAGGACTTAACTACCCCATCACTATATTAAGTTAACGCTTAGTAAACTTGACGTCCGCTTTTAAACTTAGATATGTTAAGTTGTAACTTTCAGTATCCATCTTCGTCTAGGCGATGCGCCTATAAGTTGTATGGAACGAGGGAAATTTACTTGGTTGGTCCTTCTCTGTGTAACTTTAACTTAGAGTTGCGATTGACAGATGTGTTTGTTTCTTAGGTTTTCACGCACATCACTCATTAAATAAAACTAGTTTTTACGGGTTAATGCACGAAACTTTATTTATTTATTGACGTTTCGTAGCCTTTACAGGCTACGTCGTCAGAATTAAACTTTTATTTGAATTCAATCAGAATTAATAAAAGTTTAATTCTGACGACGTAGCCTGTAAAGGCTACGAAACGTCAATAAATAAATAAAGTTTCGTGCATTAACCCGTAAAAACTAGTTTTATTTGACAGATGTGTACATATCGTACAAACTTAAGAGGGGAGGCGGGCAAATTGAAACGTTTTTTTCCATACAAACGTTCTCGTAAGATTCCTCCCTGATTTTTATCACTCAAGAATTGATTTTCATACATGAAATATAATTTTACTCATTCTGTGCTCCTGTCTTCCTTTTTCCGATAACCTTACAAAGAAATGAGAAGCCCTCAACAATGACAGAAGTAAACAATTTTTTATCACCACTAAAGACTTCTAGTGTGGTTATTTGATAAGCTTTACAAAAAAGCAAATATAGAGGCATAGTATAACTACTTATTATTCTATGGGTAAAATTTCTTTTACATACACATATCTTCTTTTCGAGAAGGGTATCGTTGAGGGTCAAACCTCGATTTTACAGTTTTTATACTACTGTACCCCTAGCACGAACCATTATCGAATTCGAATAGTTTGCAAACCGAAATGTCAATGTCAAATTTTGTATGGAAACTTGAACAGCAGCGGCACAAAGTAAGCACGAACCATTATCGAATTCGTATCGTTTGCGAGTCCGAAATGTCATTGTCAAATGTGTACTGATTTTTAGTTCTCGTTACGTACTTTGTGCCGCTGCTGTTCAAGTTTCCATACAAAATTTGACACTTGACATTTCGGTTTGCAAACTATTCGAATTCGATATTTGTTCGTGCTAGGGGTACTGTTCTCTCTATCGCACGGTATTTGCCAATGCGTCACGCATAAGTTAGCAATAGTTTATTCAAATATCTATTTCTCAAATGTCTCTCAGCTCGCATCCGCTCTTAAGAGAAGTTACAAGAGTTTCTGAACATTCTTCACGGCCGTTTCAATAAACTAGCCTTGTTAAGAAAGATTTTAGAACTTAGAAGTTTAAATATTTTGTTAATTATATAGATTAATTAGTCAATTCAATATAAAATAATAATAAATAAATAAATATTTCCAACACTCACACCAACACTGCCGGATTTAGGGGAGGGCAACCGGGGCGAAAGCCCCGGGGCCTCCACAAACGGGGGGCCCCCACAATAGAGACTTCGGAAAAAAAATCTTTCAAATTTCAACTAGTAAACACTAGTAAACATCTTTTCCTTTGATATTTTTTTTTTTGCTCTTTTACCTTTACCTACAGCCTACAGTACTTTGTACATCTAACATACATGATTATTTGATTATATTAATCTCAGGACCGAATTAAAGGCAGGGCAGGTGAGGCTGTGGCCCAGGGGCCTCCACAACAGCTTAAGAAATAACAACATTTCGATGGGTCAACAAGCATGCAAATCCTAAGTGGCCCGGGGCCTCCACAATCCTAAATCCGGCCCTGCACACCAATTAGCTTGGCCCCAAGCTAAGCACTATAAGGCTTGTGTTAATGGATACTAGGGTAACGGATAGAATACATATACTGTACATTTATAAGTATATTTATATAGAAATACATATTAATATGAGTAAGTAATTTATATGAATACTTATTTTGAAAATTTATTTTTAACTTTACCACAGATAATGTAGAAGATACTTTATTAGTACCGAGCTTCCCTCTCTTTTGTTGCCTACATAAAATAGTTGATAGAGTCTGTGCGGAAGGAGAATGGGATTTAGATTGGAGGGCGCTGTAGTGCTTTTCTACCGTATTTGTAAGGTTTTACTCCTTTTAGACATGATTAAATACAAAAAACCGCAAGAAATAATAACAACAAACAAATCTGTATCAATACAAAACTTTGACGTTTACAGATTGCTGGGTTTGATTGCCAAATAAAAATCTTAGTGTTAGTTCCGTTTTTCGCCACGCCCGTTCTCTTTCGCCACAGACTCTAAATGTGTTTTATATTATAAGTACTTTGTTTTAAACTTTCATGGTCACTAACATAATAGCTGTTACCGGGATTGTTACTATACACATTGTTTTTTATGAGTCTCCGATATTTCGGCACTGTTGCAAGCGCCATGATCACGGGGTAACTACTCCTTCTAATTATGTAATTATATAAATATAAGTACTTTTGTTGTAATAAAACATAAATTATTCTAACTTGTATTATTTAGTTTCTGTAGTCTTATCTCCTATTCATATACACAAAGTGATTGCACGAAGCACTGACTGACTGTGCATATTCATCATCATCATCGTCAGCCTATTAATGTCCCCACTGCTGGGGCACAGGCCTTCCCTATGGATGGAATAGGGAGATTGGGCCATGATCCACCACGCGGGCCCAGTGCGGATTGGCGGGTGCTAACGACTACAGATGCAGCCGGGACCAACGGCTTAACGTGCCTTCCGAAGCACGGCGGAACTCTAGATAGAAGATTTTTGGCCACCCATCCAATGACCGACCACTGCCGACACAGATATTTATTAAAATAAACTGAAGTTAGGAACAAATTTGATCAAAATTAAATACGTGTAATGAATAAATAACGTTTTGATTCTAATATGATATAGGAATAATTATCATATTTAAATCTAAAGAAAAGTTTATAAGAAAAAAATCCACGCGGACCAGGCAGCGGACGGGACTCGAACCCGCACCCTTCGCAATCCGGGCGAATGCACTGATCAATTATGCTACCACGACCCTGATGGCCGCGTCGAAACCTAACCTTAAGCTGCAAAGCAGCGCCATCTCTTCGCATTGTAGGTAACCCACAACGTCAAATGAATACTTTTTCAAGTATTAAACATTTGAAAGAAAAAATAGCACTTATAGTTATGTTTTTATTTTTAAGCATTTAACTGTTTAAATCTAAAGAAAAGTTTTTACTAAAAAATAATAAACAGATTTAAATATCTAGCAGTTAAATGCTTAAAAATAAATAAAAATATAATAATTATCATGTTTATAAAAACACATTTTCAGATAATCCATTATGTTAGAACAACTTTGATTATGAAATAAGGTACGTCGACCTTTTAAGGTGGACAACGCGGACTTTATTTTGAACTTTTAGAGCAGAACAATTTCTTCATACATGATTTTTGTGTAACTTTAACAGTTTACGCAGCGCACGCAACGAAAGCTCTTCAAAGGATTTTTTTTCCGTTTTCGCAACATGTTTCATTTATACTCGAAACAAAAACAGGCTGTATATACCTCCTTCACGCATAAAGATGCTAAAAACCAGCCCCTATCACATGGCTATAAAAATATTTAATAAATTACCATCACAAATACAACAGGGATGAACAGGAACTCCCTATATTTCACAAAAAAATAAAAAAATAAATAACTGATGAATGCTTCTATTCTATCGAAGAATACTTTAATAAATTTAATTATTTTTTAATTTAATTTTTCATTTGTTTTTGTTTTGTTAAATTATGTTATAATGATGGTATCTCCCAAACCAAATTAAATATAATACAATTTTATAATATCATAATAATTAATGTTTAATTATCTATTATTTGTTATACCTGTACAAAGTGACTAAGTCATAAGATGCTATGTATCATGTTTAAGAACCGTGTGTAACACTTAGTTTGCAAATAAAGAGTTTGAGTTTGAGTATACTCCTATTAGTCTTATCATGATATATAGCCTATAACCTTCCTCGATAAATAGGCTATCTATCACAAAAATCATTTTTTCAATTTGAATCAGTAGTTCCCTAGATTAGCGCGTTGAAACAAACAAACAACCTATTAAGCTTTATTATATGGTATAGATGAGCCTGCCTCTCATAACACAGCCTGACATCTCATAATTTTGTAGAACCAAAAATATAATTGGAATAAAGAAAAAAATCATTTCATATTCTTCCCTTATTTCTTGTATCTTATTTGTTTCTTAGGTTTTCACGCACATCACCCATTAAATAAAACTAGTTTTTACGGGTTAATGCACGAAACTTTATTTATTTACTGACGTCGAAGGTAGCTCGACAAATTAAATAAAAGTTTGATTCTGACGACGTAGCCTGTAAAGGCTACGAAACGTCAATAAATAAATAAAGTTTCGTGCATTAACTACGCTACGTCGTCAGAATCAAACTTTTATTTAATTTGTCGAAGGTAGCTCGACAAATTAAATAAAAGTTTGATTCCGACGACGTAGCCTGTAAAGGTTACGAAACGTCAATAAATAAATAAAGTTTCGTGCATTAACCCGTAAAAACTAGTTTTATTCTTGTATCTTTCTTATAATATCAAATGTTTTTAATCAACTAGTCGAAACTGAAATAAAGAACATCATATCGCATTTCAAAACGTAACATCCTTCCATTCCACTTAAAGTAAATTGAAGTTTATGTTGGCTGAAGGCTACTAATTGATAGCTTAAGTGAAAGGCGAGGAAAACGTCCATTTGAAGGGGCAAAAAACGGAAAATGGATGTATAAAAAGAGAGGCTGTTTCTATTAAGTTATAACAGAGCATCTCGAGTCTATGATGGAGCTGAGATAATGACGGCAAGTCTTTGTTTTTCTTGTGTAGGGAAAAATATCGTGAACATAGTATAAAAACACATAATTTAAACTATTTAGGCTAAGCTAGAATAAAATATTCTGTTGGATTGATGTTAAAAAAGAAGAAACATAGATTCGGTTCAGTAAAAAGAACTTTGGTCCGGCCTAACTAGGGTTGCAACCTTAGATTAAAACAAAAAGGGTAGATACGGTACGCTCATACTTGCATCAAACAAAAACTGATCCCACGGCAGCGCGAACGGGACGGCGAGATCCGCGGCACTGCATTACCGACCCGAGCGAAAAAGCACGTTAAGTTTCAACGGCAGCGCGAACGAGACGGCGAGATCCGCGTCACTGCATTACCGACCCGAGCGAAACAGCACGTTAAGTTTCAACGGCAGCGCGAACGAGACGGCGAGATCCGCATCACTGCACGATCGACCGGTACTCGACGTCACTACCGAATAAGATTCAAAACAGACAGCAATTTTTATGAAAAAATATATTTTATAGTACTTACGAATGAAAAGTGATGGCGTGGGTTTTATTTTTAGTTCTTGAGCAATTTGAGCACTTTTTAAAAACACACTTAGGCATTGTTTTATCATATAAACACAATATATTATCAAAATTTCTTTTTGGCGTTAACATGTACGTCGTTTGCATGTCAAGTGGTGACTAAAGCGATTAGGGTCGTGGACCACAATTCATGCGGATCACTTTTGTGAGGCTAGTGCCGTATCTACCCTTTTTGTTTTAATCTAAGGTTGCAACCTTTTATATGTCCAAATACAGTACATCGGATATTAAAGTTAGATAAAAAAGTACATTGTGTCCAAAATAAAGTACTTTTTATTCCATTAGTAGGTAAGCTTAAAAATATATTTTACACTGCTTATAGCAACTTTTAATAAATAATTTGTGGCTACTAAAAATCTGTAGTTCTTATCCGCAATGGGAAAGGCCATTGTACAAAGCCATACAGCCGCGACAATGTTGCAGGAATGAGCTAAGGGCGACATATTATACATACTGTTGTTCCGAATTACGCAATAAATCTACCTATCCTCCTTTTGTATAATTATGTAAAATTAATGCGTAAGTAATCAAATTACGTTAAATAAAGTATTTTCGCGTACTTTATTGTTGGCATAAAGTATAGAGTACAATTACCCGAAATAACGTACAATATTTTATAATAAAGTTCGGGTGGCAACCCTAGGCCTAACCTCAGAAATAAGGATGAGATGAGATTAAAAACCTTGCCAGTTGAGTGTCTACTTTATTTTCATCAGCCACGAAAATATTTTATGATTCAAGCGTAAAATTTTTCGGACGCATTTAATTTTTTCACATAATCAAAACTTAACAGAGATATATTGGTTTGAAATATCACATGACGTCACGTCTTAATATAATTTCAAAATTGCACCTTCTTTTTTATAGATAGGTCCGACAAATGACTCACCCCACCTGATGTTAAGTAAAGTTGAAGTCCAGACGCGAAGATAGCTGATACAGCAGTTCTACCTTATTTTTTTTTGATACACTGGGGAAATGCATTAAATTGCATACCACATGGTGGTTATGTGGGGATCTCCTCCCCAGAAGGGGGAGGCCTACCCATTAAAACCCCAGCGATGGCCGCCATCAGGCATTGTACGGGGCCTCAGGATTGAGTATCGCATCTGAGGACCCGCAGCCTTTGTTCCCCTGCTTCCTCCTTGGGAGCCCTTCTCGGGGGAGTGTTTGCAACCTCCCCCATCCACCCTCCTACGACGACACCCCCCGGCCATGCCCGATTACAGCAGTTCTACCTGCCACACCAGCCATCCTCACCCTGCCGGCCTGCATGTTCTGTTGCTTCTTCACGCCTCTTTTAAAGGATCCCAGGTTGTAAGAGGGAGGGAACACGTGAGCGGGCGTGAACCTTCAAACTTTGGCGTTCTTCTGGTTGATAGACAATAGAAAAAATAATTGTCCATTATTTTTTGATAATCCAAGTGACGGGCTATTTAGAATTTCTTTTACCTAACCCCATCATCATACCTGTCACAAATATTCTCACTATACGGACAAGTATCGCGGCGTAGCTTAATCGCGTTAATTCTAGCATTTCATCAATGAGCGTCTTTAATCGAAAAATCTTAACAATACGCCCTGAAGTTGCGAAAAAAGCTCACTTTCAGGCTCACAGGCTCGAGAGAATACAATAACAGGCCGTCACATAAGTACAAGGCGAGCTGTCACTTCTTACAGCGCGAGTAATCTTTCAAAGCGCCCAACATCAATCACTCTCTCCTGCCAGCCTCCAGACACGCCTCTAGCCGAACATCAATTTGAACAGCAGAAAAAACTTTAAAAAGAACTGATATAATTTTATAACAGCGCCATCTAGTGAGCGGGAAAATTATCGATGGATTTATATATCTTATATATTATTTTCCAAGAGAATATTTTTTTCCAAGAGAACAATGGCGTGATAACATTTGGTCGTTAGCCCGAATACGAGTGCCAATGGAATTCGGGCAAACGACTAAGGGTAGATTTCATATTTAAGTGCATACAACCCCAGTTTTGTAAAGGTAACCGAGACTTAAAAATACACATTGGCAGGTCTCATAAATCCCCTGCCTCGGTGCCATCAGTTTCTCCTCCTCAATGTCTAAATTCGGGCATCCAACCACTTTGGCAAATTCTTGGCAATCCCAAAAATTCACTTCCCGTCTTAAAAAGAATCCCCCGTTCTGCACGGCATTCAGTCGCGGTTTCTTTATCGCAATGCATCGAGCATGTGTTAAGAGTAAACACGTCTGAGAGCTGGGCAGAACTCCTAAGATTTTCCTGTAGAATTTTACATATTAACCAAAATTGCACTTGCACTTCTCTAACATTAAAATAAAGGAGAACTGCCGCCTAAATCCTTCCGTATATTCACTTATCATTCCTCTAAATTAATACAGTCAAAAATTATCGATGGCAATCTCCGAACCTTTTGTTTAGTAATGATGTTGTCGCCATCAACTGCCAGGAGACCCTAAGTGCTCTTGAAGATAAGCACCCACCTCCAGCACAAAATCTCCTACCTTCACCACCTGATTCAACTCAAAATGCTCATTTCATAAGCAAAGAAGCTGACATCTTAGTTGCAATATTCTCATTCAAAAGCGGCTCTGCCATTGCGGCTCTAGATGGGCTTTCACCTCAACATTTTTAAGACCTTATTTCCGCCTCAGTCGGTGACGTAGGCAGAGCCTTATTACAGAACATCACTCTTTCGGTTAATTTAATGCTATCCGGCGAAGTTCCAGAAGATATTGTTGAGATCTTTTACGGAGCCAACTTAATTGCTTTGAAGAAAAAAGACGGTGATATTCGTCCTATAGCTGTTTGGCTCCACCTTTCGCCGTATAGCATCCAAAATTTGTTGTCACCATATTTTACCGACTGTTTCAGCCGAATTCCAACCAGTTCAGCTTGGTTTTGGCGTCAAGGGTGGTTGGGAAGCAGCTGTTCACGCTGTTCACGAGGTAGTGCTGAAGGTGGATGTTAAGAATGCCTTCAACTCCGTGGATAGAGGTACCTTGCTCTCAGCAATTCAACAAAATACTCCTAATATTTATAATTATCTTTGGCAATGCTACAGCAAACCAACTAAACTTCTTTTCAAAAATAACCTGCTGTATTCATCTGTCAGCTGTCAGCAAGGCGAACCTGTCAGGCCCACTATTTTTAGTTTGGCTATAAAACCTATTATTGATTTGCTAAATTCAAAAATTAATGTGTGGTACTTTGAAGACGGAACTATCGCTGGAGATATTTCAACGGTTCTCTCAGATTTTCAACTCATTATTGATAAATTCTAAAGTATTGGCCTTGACTTAAATTATTCAAACTGCGAGCTATTTATTCCAGAATCAAAATTCCCACCTGAACATTTAAAACATATTATTACCAATTTTTCTACTTTAGCCCCTAATATAAAAATGTTTGATACCAAATCACTCCGTCTCCTTGGTTCCCCGATTTTCATAATGCCATTCCTATTTTTATTAATGAGCAAATTTCAAAATGCCATCAGCCCTCCGTAAAAATGATAAAAATTAATCCCCACATAGCACCATTCCTGACGGCGGCGTTGGGGGTGACATATTTTTTATTTTGTAATTTATATAATATTTAAGTAATTAAGTAAGTTAAGGTTATTTGGAATGTAAATTTAAGTAATCATGTAGTTTTTAAGTATTGTTATTTAAATGTAAATATACAAAGTCGTCAGGAATTGATCTTATTATAAGTGCCCTAGAAAGAATACACTTTTTATAATAGATATTGTTAATAAGCTCCTTGTTCGTTCAATATTACTCCTAGGAATTACCTTTTTTTAGGGTTTCGTACCTCAAAAGGAAAAAACAGATACCTAATAGGATCACTTTGTTGTCTGTCCGTCCGTCTGTCAAGACCGTTTTTTTAGCAACGCGTGGAGGTATTAAACTGAAATTCATATCTAATACTCAGGTCTAATGTCCCTTGGAGCTGTGAAAAACTCAAACTTCGAAGCCAAAGCAATCAAAAGATTTAGGTAGCCGTTTATGCCGCAAATTTCCGCAAATTTTCGAAACTCGCACGGGGATCAAAACCTAGAGGGTACTTCCCGTGAACTTAGAATCTTGAAATTTGGTACGAAGTAACGTCTTATAGTACAGATAAAGGAAAAATTGCGAAAAGTGTAAATTTTTAGTTACATCATATAATATATATTTTTGAAGTTATACTTCTTTAGGCGCGTTATGAAAAAATGATGAGAGTGAAATTTTAAGATGCTCGCGCATCACTGTAACACAAAATTTTAACAGCATGAAGTTGGTCGCTTTAGCGACCACAGCCACAGCGATAAAGAAAATCTACCAACAAAATAGAAATAGAATCTCTATTTTGTGGGTGCTAACGACTGCATTGTGAAGGCCTATCAAAAGTATTTATTAATCTGGAACAACGGAACCAAAGCGCGATTCAGGAGACTACAGCGCCATCTCTTGACCATTGGTGTAGTAGAACCAAAAACCACATCTTTATTTTTTTTATAATTATTCAGATATACCTATAGGTGTGTACGGAACCCTCGGTGCACGAATCCGACGTCGCACTTGGTCGATTTTTTTTATCACCATAAATGTGGTTACCCTTATGAAACAAAGTTGAATCGAAGAAACGCAAAAAAAAAACAAACTTATCATTGACTGAAAGTTTAAAAAAGTCTCGAAGTAAGTTTTACTGCACAAAAAATCAGCAACTTTTCCCAATCTTGATCGAGCCGCACTAGATGGCGCCTCGAAAAAAAAAGCGGGACGGCCATCTTGATTCTCGCGCTGGCAGGCTTAATTACCCGTCGCCAATTTACGGGTGTGAAGAAATCGCAATATAATTGGGGCTACGAGATTGGCGTTTACGATACCTTTTTAATTTAAGGTATTTAACAACTGACCCCTTTTGTTAAATAAAATTGCTTTTCTAAAGGTTTAAATTCCGAATCCCTTTTAATTTTTACCTAAAATAAAGTGCTTTGTTTCGTTTTATCAAACAACGAGAAAAATATGGGCGATTCAAAGGATTTGTATTGTTTTCCATTTGAATAAAGAATTTACGAGTTTGTGACGTAGTATTTAGCTTGAATTGGAGTGACCGCGAATATTGATTTATTGTTATATTCTGCTAATAATGCGATTGATTCTTACATAAACTCTCATATAAAAAAAATACAATTCAAACATGTATTTTCTAGTAAAACTTTTCTTTAGATTTGAACATCTAGCAGTTAAATGCTTAAAAAAATAAAAGCATAGCTATAATTGCTATTTCTTCTTTCAAATGTTTAATACTTGAAATAGTATTCATTTGACATTGTGGGTTACCTACAATGCGGAGAGATGGCGCTGCCTTGCAGCTTAAGGCTAGGAACATTTCGATGCGGCCTTCAGGGCCGTGGTAGCATAATTGGTCAGTGCATTCGCCTGGATTGCGAAGGATGCGGGTTCGAGTCCCGTCCGCTGCCTGGTCCGCGTGGATTTTTTTCTAGTAAAACTTTTCTTTAGATTTAAACATCTAGCAGTTAAATGTTTAAAAAAAAAACATAACTAATGTATTATCAAATTAAAATTCCAACTTTATTTGCTTAACAAGCGTACAAACGATATTAAAAATTAATTAATATACTTAATTACTCTTTTAGACCCTTCTAATAGCAAGCGGCCATCGTAACCTAGTGTAAGTTATGACTGCCGTTTGCCTTATACGATGTTGCTGAAGCTTTACTTGTCCTCATCCCTATCTTATGAAAATCTATCATCATCAGCTTATTAATGTCCCCACTGCTGGGGCACAGGCCTTCCCTATGGATGGAATAGGGAGATTGGGCCATGACCCACCACGCAGGCCCAGTGCGGATTGGTGGGTGCTGACGACTGTAGATGCAGGCAGGACCAACGGCTTAACGTTCCTTCCGAATCACGAAGGAGCTCGAGATAGAAGATTTTTGGTAATCCATCCAATGACCGACCATTGCGAAAGTTGCTTAACTTCAACGATCGCAGCCGAACGCGCTAATGTCTTGCGCCATCGAGCTCCTCTATAACACTCTATAATACTCATTTTAATAGGATTAAATAAAACTACAGAAAACGGCTATGTGATTGAAGTCATATATAATGTGGAGGATATTTCCAAGATTAACCAATTTCAGCGGAAAACCTACAACTCTTGAAATACAAATAAATCTAGAGTTGTATTATTTTGGTAGAAGAGAATTCATATACGAGCGATCATTAAATCATCGAGGCAATTTCCGACGAGTCGGCTCTCACAGGCCGTTTCTATTTCAGGCGCTGCTAAAATATAGCGGAGTCTGTAGTTTTACTCCCCGAAATAAAGCCTATATTGCATGAATGTCGCTCTTAATTCCAGGAACAAACTTGAAGGTATATTTGGTAAATTTCTTTCCTTTGATGTGTCATTGTAGTCTTGTAATGTGTTCGATAGCTTAGTGACTTCTATATGTGGATAACTCAATAAAAATCGGATATTCAGATTGTAGAATATTATTCATAGTAAAATACAGATCTTATTGAAATTATGTGCGTACGTTGTCTTTTTTTAATGTATGAATGAACGATGATGATGGACCGATTGCAGCTTCTCTCGTCGAAGGATAGATGGCGTTAACATAATGTTTATTGGTGTAAGTCGTTTTTTTTCTTTAGTTTTGTAACGTATTTGATTACTGTCAACTTTCATTACAAACAAATTTTATATATATTGATATATGCTTTTACTTATTTTTTTACTTAAGCGGCGTTCCGCATTTGTCGTACCATTACTATTATTGAAAGTTCTAGATTTAGACAAATTGAAAACCTGCATAAAACGGTTTATTTCAAATTCGATTATTATTGATTACTGATAGCGAGTAATCATTTCTATTTAATATGTACATATCTCTTTTATGCAGTCAATTGCCGTCGCTCTTTTAGGGGCCCGAACCACCTTACAACAGTAACTAAAGGCAGCACTATACTTATAATAATAGTTATAATAATAATTTGTAATAGTTGTAACAAAATAAGCTTATTTTGTTACAACCGTTCCAACACAATAAGGTAGATTTTTGCGTAAATATACTCATCCTTGGAAACAAACTTGTTATTTTCTGAACAATCGTATTTGACCTGACAGATTTTGGAGTTTTTCTCATGGACTTTGATGAATTTCCCTGATACTTTACCAACGTTTTTTATAATGTCAAGAAATGGATATATTTCTTAGGTTTTCATGCACACCACTCATTAAATAAAACAAATTTCAACGGTATAGATGTCAAAAAAATCATGCAACGCAATGAAACAACGACACAATCTAAAAACGGGATGAAACGTCAATAAATAAATAAATCTGTGCCTCTATACCGTTGAAACTTGTTTTGTTTTATTTAGTTTCTGTGACATTTCCCATTTTAGAAATGATTTCGAAATTCTAACTATTTTAGGCTTACGTCTGGGTATCTATAATGCGATTCAAATAAGAATAGGAAAGCCAATGACTTCCAACTGTCAAATGTCGCTTGAAAAGTACGTTTTGCAAAAAATCTTGGGACCCTTTTTTAGCACTTTGCTAATTTTAGAATAAAAACCACACATTTGTAAACAAACAATAACAAATATTAATAATTAATATCGGTTGATATTTTTTTTCATTTATTGATCTTTGGCTATGAATTATTGATAACCTAAACCATCAACCAAATGTCCAATTTAAAACCTTCGTTTACCTAAAGGATGCGTGTTCGTATGTGACCTAGTAATAGTGCATGATTATTCAAAACTACTCTGGCGGTAATGCAGAATTGAACAGAATTGAAGAGCTAGATTCTGATTTAAAAATTTTCTCACACAGCGCGTGTGTGTGTGTGTGTTTGTGTATGTGTGTATGTGTGTGTTTTAGTGAATATAAAAGTCAAAAAGTAGGGAACTTATTTTAACAGCAAAGATTCGGTATAATCATAGTTAAGGGTAAGTAACCATTTTCTTATTTTAGTTTTCGCGTGTTTAATAGGTAAAGGGTAAAACTCAATTATTTTATTTCTTTTATTGTAAAGATACTTAGATAAATAATAACTTAAGAATGAACCTGACGGGATCGGTGGTTATTTGCGACTGGCTCGCGTCACCGCGGACCGCGCGTCGACGCTTATATCAAGTCAGCATTCTTGGAATCCAGTCGCCACACTACTATACAAATTTTACCAATAACATGATCTATTCCATTGAAAATTAAGGTTTAATTTCGAATATCTTTGATCCATATCAACCACATTTATATTAGTACAGTTTACTTGTTATTAAAAGGTCTTAAGTGCAATTACACATTCTCTACAAAGGAAAACTTGTCTGTTCTATTCGCACATATAAGAATGTGTATCTACTACCATCTATACTCAGTCAAACAATACAGGATCAATTTATTAAATAATATTTAGCACTAACGCGATTTAATGATATAATAAAGACTGCATATCGCTTCATGTGAATAATTGCTGCACTGTTTCTGTTTTGAAACTAACTAGAGAATGTCAGGCGGCGCGACCCGAATGCTGTTCATAAATCATAGTACAGAAGTTCATTAAAAAAACGGCCCCGAACAGAGTTAACTGTTGAGAATTGCTCTGTATAAAGTTATTTCCTCGAGCTGGTCGTAAACATCGTCGGGGACGTCAGCCGTCGCCCGTTAAACCGTTCATAAGCGTGGATGCTCCGACAACTGCCCCAATAAAGTTGATTCTGTTAGAGTTTAAATTAATTTCATTATTGTTTAATATATTATAAAATAAAATATGGAATTTTATATAGTTTTAATTTTAAGTTTGCAATTTCTGTAATGGTAACACTGATTCCCTGACGCGTTTCCGTGCGGTGCTGTGATTGGTCGACGACGCCTTAAGTCTGTTACATCGACCAATCACGGAGCGCTATTTTTCGCGCCAAAGAACCGAGCGAGCGGCGTGGGGATCTCGGCTCAATGTGTCAGTCTGTTACCGGCTAGAGTAGAGTGAGGTTGTGTCGGAGCAGTGTATAGTTGTATAGTTTGTTAAGAAATATAATTATTGTTGGAGTACCCACAGTTTTAAATACATCGACTTCAAGTGGGCGTAGTCTACAATTTTTTACAAAGAATTCATTGGGAGGGAAGACACAAACGCAGATTTAAGTCACTCAGTCTCGTGACTCCATGAATATATCCAAAAACCACGCTTTTAAAAGATTGAAATATCTGGAGGTCTTGATTAACCAAGACGACGCACATCTAAAGCACACCCATTTAGATACATGCTTACAGGACAATTCGAAAATCTATAAGTATACATTTATTAGCATTGCATTCTATTTTAAGGATAATTTATAAAGATCTGATTAATATTGATACCTTAACGGATCAAACTAATGTATAAGAGTGTAATCAGAAATTAATATATCCTTATTCATATACTAGCTTTTGCCTAACCTCCACGAACATTTCAAGACCAAGATAAGATAAATCCGTTCAGCCGTTCTCGAGTTTTAGCGAGACTAAATTTTTATATATATAAGATTTTTTTTATTGGATCTAAAGTACAACTCTTTAAATTAAAAAAAAAATCCCTACCACTCGTTATTGAACATATTTTTACAAAATTAAAAATATAATGTAACAACATTTTCAAATCATTATGTTGTTACAAACGTCAATACGATCATGATTTAAGTATTTCATATAAACAACTTGTTGGAATGATTGGAACAGTTCAAACCCAAGCATTTCTGCCTGTAATACAATCGGACACTTTGTAATAAGCTTTTTAATAAGTGCTTTTTATAGTACCTATCTTTGAATTTATTGCTTGGGACTTTATTGTATAAGCGATACAAAGGGCTTTAAATCAATTATTGATTTTGTGAAGCCTAGTAGCAGGTAAAGTCAGATATTTTTGTTACTTGTGTTAAGTGTGTGATCAACACAGTTTTTAATAAACAAGTTAATATTTATTATAGCTATTAACGGGATTGTTACCATGTACAACCAAAATAACCAAACACAAGAATTTCAATCGTGAGGATGGGTTTAAATTGTCAAATGTCTGGAATCCAGTGGTTCGTATGTGTAAAAACCGCAAAGATCAAAAAAGTGTCGTTCCGCGATCTGATACTGTGAGTATTGTGTGTAGGGAACAAATGCGAGTGAATAGTGAGAATGTGACCAGTGGTAGGGGTATCGAGCGCAGTAAAAGACGACGTCAGAGGGTAGACCGATATGTCTGCCAATAATATCTACCCGCAATTACTTCAGTTACTCCGTGATCATGGCGCTTGCAACAGTACCGAAATATCGGAGACTCATAAAAAGCAAGGTACATGGTAACAATCCCGTTAATAGCTATAATGTTAGTGACCATGAAAGTTTAAAACAATATAAAGTTAATATTTAGTACATACGGACTGCCAAAATCGCAAGCCTTTCATCCAGCTTTTGCTATAAAAACTATCCTCGGGTAAAAAAACTATCACCGCCAACTTTGTGGCCCCATTTCACTTAGTAGTTAATTATACAAACGGCATTCCCGGCGCATTATGCGACGGACGTGAATTTCCCGCATAAAATTCCGACTATACGGGACGCGGTCCTGGAACGAATGCAGTGCCAGCCGTACGCTCATATTTTCTTGGACATTAAAGTTTGCCGCGTTTTCCGAACTCTCCCATACATACATAAGCGCTAACTAAAAAGCGGTTACGCAGCAGCTCAAATGTAAATTAACTTGAAATTAAAACCGTTAGTATAATCATAGTCATAATCAAAATCATTTATTCAGTTTAGGCTCTTATAAGCACTCATGAATGTCTAGAAGCTACGCCATCGGTTCGTAAATCTACGGCGGGAGACCTTGTACTGAGAAGAACCGGCAAGAAACTCAGCAAGGGCTGTTTTTCTCTCTCTGTTTTATTATTTACAGAGTCGTCAAATTGAAAAATGACTTCAGAGATGATTCATGAAGTCACCTTTCATTACATAATGATTAAATATACATTAATTGTGTACCTGCATTTTGATTGCTGTGTCATACAGTATAAATACAAATAGTGTTATTTATATTAAGTGTGACTAAACATTAACTTCAATATTAAGGAAGTTAGGGCAGACTCATCTCCGCTGGCAGCACCCGTTCACGAGCATGACGCATGAACCAGCCATCGCTTCGCTCAACCATATTTTAGGGAACGTAACGATACCTATAGTATACATACATCATACACAGTAAAAGCATCCTGATATAAAGTTCTTAGTACTTGATGTTATTATGAATGTGTAATTTCATACGTTTAGAAGGTGACAAACGAATGAACAGTCAACACACTCGAGCACAGATAGTTTATTACTTGAATTGAGTGACACGATTTTTTATCCCGGAAAAATGATAGATTCAAACATAAACCCAATCATTTTAAAATTGCTATTAACAATATAATAACTTTTTAATAATAACGTAATCTCAGTAAGTTTATGAAAATGATGGACTGTTACCATCCTCTGTTATTGACGTGACAACGTCTTAAATTAGGTTGCGGCTGGGAGTCACTTATGAAAAAGTGTAACGCTCGGTAACGTTACGATGAGTCTCTCGTGTTAAGTTTAAGTTTACATGTACAATGTTTTAGTAAACAAAATATATTTCTATAGTTAAAATTTGTGCAATTCTTATTTTCATTCAATTCCTTGTTCCTATTGTGCAATTTAATTATATTCATATCAATAAATATTCTACCGAGAAAAAGACGTTGTCACGTAAAATCTTCGCCCGTAAAACCGACTTTACAGGCAACCATTTTTTTTTAGCCAGCAATTTGGACCCATGACCCAACTAATGCCAATTGCGGCATCACGAAAATGTGGGTGTGATAGTGATGTTTATTTACCTCTGATGCTCTGACATTCCGGGATAGGGTAATAGGGTAAAAGCCATTTATGCGGACGGTTAACGTCAAATAATATTAAGTCTAAAATCTCTTTCAAATGATTAGCTTAATGTGAAGTGTCACATTAACCCTACCGATTCAAACAGAAATGACACTTCC
Source organism: Chilo suppressalis (assembly GCA_902850365.2). NCBI lineage: Eukaryota > Metazoa > Arthropoda > Insecta > Lepidoptera > Crambidae > Chilo > Chilo suppressalis. The sequence continues at coordinate 2,539,821 of OU963896.1, read as the reverse complement.
AATATCTGTAAAAATAATCTTGAAATGACAAGACCGAATAATGAGTGCATAAAACTAAATTAACTATTTAAAACTATGAATTATTGTACAGTATTGTTACTTTTCAAAAACTCCTTGTGATAAATTCATACAAGATTTGCGTCGTTACATTTTTGCTTGTACGTCACTTTTCATGCAATCAATGCACTAAATATTTTAAAACACTTTTTAAGTGAATTAAAAGCGCTAAAAGAAAAATCGCAAACTCGATGATCGCAGCAGTAACGCGGTTTTAATGGCCCCGCCGCTGTCCTCGGAATGTTTAATGCCTAAAATCACTCTTTTTAATGGAGTTGGGCTTGGGATGGCTAAGTGCTGTTGCTATACAGTCGGCGATTTTTTTCATTATCCCCACCTCCTCTTTGGTTGAATGGAATGAATTTATCACAAACTACTTAACATTGTTTTAGGGTAAAAGTTTTTAGAGTAAACCTTTTAAGTTTTCACGCACATCACTCATTAAATAAAACTAGTTTTTACGGGTTAATGCACGAAACTTTATTTATTTATTGACGTTTCGCAGCCTTTTCAGGTCTGGTTCAGGTTTTATTCTGACGATGCAGACCTGAAAAGGCTGCGAAACGTCAATAAATAAATAAAGTTTCGTGCATTAACCCGTAAAAACTAGTTTTATTTATTAAACCTTTTAACTTCGAAATACCCGCTGAAAACCTGGGTTATAAGTGTCCTAGTTGTTGGTAAACACTATAATCTCTGTAAAAATTGTTGTCTAAAAATTGTTATTTTAAAAAACCATAAATATTGTTATGCATTTAAAATAAATTAATAAAAATATAATTGAAATATACATGTTTGCAACATATATGTTTAATTATATTTTTATTCAAAGTATTTACATGCTAGATATTTAGAAATCTAAAGAAAATTTTACTATTAAAAAAATATTTTTTTGTTTTTAGGTTAAGTTCCTCTTTTATTTTTTGTTTATATTTATAGTATTTTTATTGTGTAAGATGGCCAATAAAGGTTTTTTCATTTCATTTTATTTGGTCTAGGCATTATTCAAAACCGCATCTTCCGCCAAAAAATTTGAAGAAAACTTTTATAAAAAATGGTTGTCTGTAAAGTCGGTTTACGGACGATAGTTTGACGTGATAACGTCATAAAGAAACATTGATTTTATAATTGCATAATTGCTAGCTCTGACGTCACGCGAGAAGAGAGATAAATGTGTACAAGCCGACACTTGGGCCGATCGTGCCACTCTATCGCTAGTTTCGCGCTCTCGCTTGCATCTTCGGGCTCAGGCGGAACGTGACATTTTTTTGTGCGTGCAGCCGATGCTCCTCATAAATTAAAAATCTGTCTAAATTAAACATATATTATATTCTTATAAATTTCAAAAGCTTATTTTTTCTTGATGTCTCATAGAAAGGTTCTTATTGACCAACTTCATGTGCCGCGCTGCCATTACCGCGTCGCCCGCCGCACCGTACGCATGCGCGGCCACTCGCGGTCCTAGCGCGGGAAACACGTACAACAAACATCGGGAAAAGTTACGAGTTTTGAATTTAGAACAGAGACTGTTTTCATATCTATATATATAAAAATGAAACCCGTTTTCCGTTGTCACGACATAACATGAAAACGGCTTGACCGATTTGGCTGTTTTTTTTTGTAGTTTTCTAATACTCTGTACAAGGTTCTTACGGAAAAAAATATAAAGAAAATCCCAAGGGGATAAAATAAGGAATGAAAGTTTGTATGAAACTTTATCAATTTTAAACCGATCGGGCTGAGACTTTGCATGCAGGTATAAGAAGAATCATAGATGAATGTCATTGTATAAAATACAAGCCTGAGAACAAAAACTGTAGTCTACACTTCAGCTCTACACCGAAGCGAAGCGAGGGCGGGCCGCTAGTTTATAATATTTATCCACATGTTTCTAGTTTGTATATTCGGAATACGTGTTTGAGTTTCATACAAGTGCAAATCACATATGTTCTAATAAATTATATTCAGTAGCGATTTTAATTGAATATTTTGATTATTTATTTATCTTTTTCAAATTAAAACTGAACTTTATTGACTGTGTCCTTTTCCAGACTTTTTATTAATTTATTGTAATTAATTATTTGCATGCAATTAAAAACTAATTTTAAACGATGCCAAAGAAGGATAACTTCTCACGCGCCTACATAAGTACACGCACCCATTTTTTTTAATAGATAGAGTGATTCAAGAGGAAGCTTTATATGTATAATACATGCATAATATAGTAGAGAAACAGTGATAATTTTAGAGGGTTTTATTGTAAGGTCGTAAATAAACACATTTTTTGCGCTAACATTGCAAACGCTGGCTGAACCCTACGAGATAGATCAAAATAATGTACTACAGTATTGTACACCTTAAAAAGGTATTCTAAAAAGTCCACGATGGTATATGTCTATCTCTTAGGGACAACCCACAATAAGCATTTTTTATTCTTTACTTTTTACGAGAACTAATAGCATAATTACGCAGCGATTTTCAGCAACATAACATTCATCCTTAACCAATTAAGTACTTTCAATACATTGTGTATTTCATACAGATCAATTTGGTCCTTAAAATCATAAACTCTATATTGCTGTGTTCAATACAATGTGTGTTTTTGTACTTTGAAATATTGTCATAATTATATTTTTATTTTTTGAGCATTTGACTGCTAGATGTTTAAACCTAAAGACAATTTTACTAGAAAATATTCCACGCGTTAAATGCTTAAAAAATATAAATGTAGCTAGAATTGCTATTTCTTCTTCCAAATATTAAATACTTGTAAAGGTATTCATTTGACATTGTGACTTACCTACAATGCGAAGAGATATCGCTGCCTTTCAACCTAAGAAATACTAGCGAAAATTCGACACGGCCCTCAGGTACGCAGTACCATAATGGTTAGTAGCATTTCCTTAGGATAGCCAAGAGTGTGGGTTAGAGTTCCGTCTTCTGCCTGGCCCGCGTGGATTTCTTTCTAATAAAATTTTCTTTATATTGTCAAAATATTATGTACCTAACTAGCGGCCCGCCCTCGCTTCGCTTTGGTGTAGAGCTGAAGTGTAGACTACAGTTTTTGTTCTCAGGCTTGTATTATACACAATGACATTCATCTATGATTCTCCTTATACCTGCATGCAAAGTCTCAGCCCGATCGGTTTAAAATTGACAAAGTTTCATACAAACTTTCATTCCCTATTTTATCCCCTTGGGGGTAAAATTGATCAAAATCCTTTCTTAGCGGATGCCTACGTCATAACATCTACCTGCATGCCAAATTTCAGCCCGATCCGTCCAGTGGTTTGGGCTGTGCGTAGATAGATCACTATGTCAGTCCTTTGAGTTTTATATATATAGAAAAAAACTATAGTTCTAAAGTGCTTACAAATAATTGTAGTCGTCTGTACTACATCCGACCCGACTAGCAACGATGACATCCGACTATTCACGAACATCCGCACTGTATTCAGGCAGGACCTATTCGTCATGTTATAAAGGCCTACGCTGACCGGGACGGCATGGCAAGGGATTTAAATTTTTACTAATGGACATTCAACCGTACTGTTACAGAAATACGACATAAATTGCTATGCTTTAAAATGATGCCGTGGCATTGAAAGGGGTTTTTATCGCACGGCATTAAAAGACTTGCCACAGGCTCCCGTGGCGGGATGCCATGGCATACTGCGGTAGGCAAAGGCATGCCACGGACTCCGGCGCTCATAGTGATATACTGCGGGGTGCGGCGGCGGGGGTAGAGAAGCGAGGAATTCACCCTTAGATTCACTTTCTTTCCATAGATTATCAACCCAAAATCTTCTTCTATCCCTATTATTAGCCTATGCACCTACTTCTTCATCTGCAATAATCGATAGCAACACCAAATCCCAATCTACCATTTTAAAACCGAGGCACACCAACACTCGAACAAACGCAACTGAAGACTAAAAGTGTAACGGGCAGCAGTGCCGCGGCATGCCGTGGCATAGTGCTGGAATGCCGCGGCACGGTAATAATATCATATAATATTACCGTGGCCGCGGTATCTAAGCTGCCAGTGTGCGCTGACTCACGGCCAAATCCCTTGCCATGCCGTCCCGGTCTGCGTAAGCCTTAATACGCTACTAATTCATGTCACGAATCATTATTATGCCGCAGTAATCATTGTTATAACGCCATGCATTGCTCCACATATCAAGCTATGCCATTACTGAATTACTATAGTTAAACATCATCAAATCAACATCAAGAACAGTGCCAAATATGGCATAGCGTCGTTCACACGGAAGTTATGCGAGTGGTGTTTTAAACCAGCAGAATCTCTTTAATCCGAATTCAGAAAAGTTACCCACTTTCACAGAGAATTCATATGGTATATTTTATGAATTTAAATTGACACTTTGGTGAAATTTCATTAAAACGAAAAAATTACATTCATTATTTTTTTTTTAAATAAATCCTTTTTTTTTATTTTTCGGGAGGTATTTGAAGACAAAGCAAAAAGCTTTGTCTCGCAATTTACTTAGAAGATAGATAGATAATTCGTATATTATTTTCTACATATTTACATTATAAAAATAAAAAAAGGTACAAAATATCAGCTATAAATACCCATATGTATGCCGAAGGAAGCAAAAGTTCAAGGCTCGGCTAAACATTTGCCTGTCTTAAGGCAAACATACCTTTTATTGAGTGAGTAGAGAATGGTGTTGATTCTGACATGATTCTCTAAAACTAAACATAAATTTGACAACAGTGCATCTTTGTCATTTTCTATACAGAATGAAAGTGAAAGACTGATGTTAAATTTAGTTTTAAGTTTAGAGAATCACGCCACAATCGACACCATTGCTTAATTAAATTAAAAATAAACGATTTTTTTGGCAAGGGAAAGTGGCGGTCATTCAGATTACAGAGGTGTTTGGATTATAGAAGTCCTGCTGTATTTGTGTTCGTTATGATAGTAATATCGTCGAATATCAATAAATCAAACAGTGATTCAATTTTTAGACCAGGGCCGATATTTTTTGAAAATGTAAGAAGTTAAATAAAAAAATGTAGTAGGGGAATGGGGGGCATGATGGGGTAGCTAAGGGAAATAACAAAATTACAGCACAATCACTATGTTTATTACTCTCATTAATTTATGGCATGTTAAGTCATTAATCTAACTATGATTTGGTACAGTCTTTGGAGAATCAACGTATCACATATTTTTATAATTAATAATTAATAGGAACATTATTAAAAACCATCTTGCCCCATACTATGGGGCATGATGGGGAAGGCTATTCGTTCTCACAAAACAAGCAAACGTGTATTTCTTCCAGATCTTCATCGTCTACGCCAGCACAAGCGTTGTGATATGATATGCTAGACGTCTCAGTTCGGTAATTGTTAGTCCAAAAAGACGCTTTTCCATATATTTCAGATATGCTTCTATTTCACCTTCTTCCAAAGACGCGTGCATTACCGTTCACAGTTTCTCTCGCACTAACCGTTGGTTGAATGAGGCTTCCTATTGGCTTATTGTTTTATATTCACAGACGTCTAGTTTCTTCTATGTGTGCGGTACCCCATCTTACCTCGCTACCCCGTCATGCCCCCCCTGCCCCTATGAAATCTATTGGAAAGGAAGAGAATATAACGAAATTTTAAGGAATAATAATGTGCGGGCGATTTGATATCGGGAACAGGAATGAGTGATGAGTTTTTAAGGGTAAAAAACGGTTTATCTCGACTTCCGGCAAAACTACAAGACCTATGGAAAAAAGTTAAATAGGAAAGTTGGATTATAGTTTTTTTTTCGTTTTTTTGCATTTTCTGAGAACCTTCTTTTCTCTCTTTTTCCTCTTCTTTCTTTACCATTAGAACAAACAAAATCCCACCGACTATTTTAAAAAAACTGATACTTTGACGTGAGAATTTTCGATTGAAAATTTGGGTGCTTTTTCGATATTATCTCTTATCAATTAGACAAGTCCGTCCGTCCGTCTGTGGTGCTGCTTCAGCGGCCAAACCGTAAGAGATAGATAAAGAGAATATTTAAGTTATAAGTTAAGAATAGTCTGATAACACTACAAACCGGATTTGAGTAACGTAGCACTTCCGGTTTTCGAGAAATCACGAATTTCAAACGAAACCACACAAAATCTCCGAAGTTCTGAATTAATCCAATACATTTTTTTTTAAATCAGGTTTTGGTGAACATTTGGTTCACTGGTTTGCTAGTGTTAAACTATTATGATGAAAAAATAAATTGAGTCAAAAAAATACTGTGTGTTTAGGACATAAAAAGGTTTTCACAAAATTTCGAGAAAAATTTTGTTTTCTTAAGATAAAAATAAAGAACCAAAAACTTGATTGTTTGAATTTTTCACATCAATTTTAAGGTTATGTGAAGTATAAATGCAAAAGTTGTCGATCTTATTATTATCTACAACTTTACAATTTAACTTTTAGTTCTGCCGGCAGACGAGATAAACTTACCTCATTCCTAAATAAAACTAGTTTTTACGGGTTAATGCACGAAACTTTATTTATTTATTGACGTTTCGTAGCCTTTACAGGCTTCGTCGTCAGAATAAAACTTTTATTTAATTTGTCGAGCTACCTTCGTTAACACAAATTAAATAAAAGTTTTATTCTGACGACGAAGCCTGTAAAGGCTACGAAACGTCAATAAATAAATAAAGTTTCGTGCATTAACTCGTAAAAACTAGTTTTATTTAATGAGTGATGTGCGTGAAAACCTAAGAAACAAATATTACCTCATTCCTATTTTGTTATATTGTCTTCCTTTTCCAATGGGTTTCATCCTACTATATTTATTTTGTTTCAAACATTATCGACCCTGGTCTTTACTACTTCTATTCATTTGACTACAATTTAATATTCACTGTTTTATCTGGCAACTACTAGTTCAACATACGCAACCTGATATTCCCCTTACGTTTCAATCACTGAAAATCTAGAAAAACATTCTATAAGAGTACCTACACTGTTATTTGGATTTATGGGAACTATTTATATCGATCGGATGACACATTAAGCGGCGATTTTAGCAATCGATAAATATATGTTTATCATTAAGTTTTATACTTATACGTCAATTAATTATCAACATTATACATACGTGCCCAACTATAAACGTTGTTTGTTTGTCTATTACCAACTCAATTATGCCACAATGGCTTAAATGGTTCCAAAAGAATTATTTTTCATTAAATTTTAGGAAAAAATAATTTGAATAAAGAAGACAGCATCTTGGATCCATATTTGAGGAGCTGGCGAACAAAACGTATACAATTACGCATATGGTTTAGACCATCCCGGAGGTTTTGGGCCAGCTGAATTTGAATATCAACTCATATCAATCGAAACCGCCTAAAATGGTGTTTTAAAATTACTAAATTCAAAAGCACGCCTAAAGCTCACTGGAGGTGCGTCCTCCCAGTTATGACATACGGCGCCGAGACGTGGACACTCACGGCTGGACTGGTCATCCAGTTTAAAGTCGCTCAGAGAGCTTTGGAAATTGCTATGCTCGCAGTATCCCTGAAGGACCGCACCATTAATGATGTAATCCAACAGAGAACCAGAGTCACCGACATAGCCCACCGAATTAGCAAACTGAAGTGGCTGTAGGCTGGTCACATTAGCCGAAGAACTGACGGCCGTTGGAGCCGGAAAGTTCTTGAGTGGAGACCGCGACTCGGTAAACGTAGTGTGGGACGTCCTGAGACAAGATGGGATGATGACATTCGTAGGCTGGCTGGAGTGGGCTGGATGAGGGCCGAAAATCTAGAGCAGTGTTTAAAATTTTACTTTCTTTAATAGATTCCTTATCTCTAATGCTAATTAACACACGTGGATCTGCATAACATAACAAACTAATACCTAACACTGATAAAATTGTTGTGAAATCAAATATTATTAAGTATAGTGATTTCAAAGATTTTGAAGATAAATAAAGCTAATACGATAATAATGATAATTGTATGAATTGTTAATAAAAATATATTGACATAAAAAAAACAGCTCTTCTTCTCAACAAAAAGAATATAATAGAAAAAAAGCCTAGCCCCAAAGTAAGCACTATAAGGCTTGTGTTATGGTATGCTAGGGTAACGGATAGAATACATATACTGTACATAAATAAGTATATTTCTATAGAAATACATATTTAACATCCATGACTAGAGAACAAATGCTCATGTTCATCACACTAACATCTGCCCCCACCGGGATTCGAACCCGGGACCTCTCGAGTCGGCGACACCATGAAACCCGGCATATAAACCACTCGGCCACGGAGGTCGTCATATAAAATTATTATCATTATATACCTACAAGAATTCAACATGGTTTCGACAACGCAATTGTACTAAAGGGCACTCAACCCGGGTTTCTGATTACCGCTGAAAGTTTTTAAGTCATCGTACAAGAATAGGAGCCGTCTCGTGCCCACTTGATTCATCTTAAGCCCGGGGTATCTTGTGAGGGGCGGGGCCTCCCACAAGGGTATCGACCGCACGCTACGACGGGTCATTCACCCCGCGCCTCGCCGGTCCGTAGCTACGATGTAGCTCGCGGCCCGTAGCACACCCGAAAACAAGAAATTATATTTTTTTCACTTTTATTTTTCGATATTGGTTCCGTTTCTCGTATATTGTATTATGGGATTGAGTTATTTACATATGAAATTGCCCTTTTTCTGTAATACTAATGCGTGTACTGATGCTATAATGTTTTACGAGAAATCAGTTCTAATGTTTTTACAATTACTTTCGATTCATTCGGCTTACTATTTGAATATAATGTATTTGATTTTCCGTTTCGCATGTGATGTAATTCAATAAGGACTGCCTTACTTAGGTATATCATCAACTCCTAGAGACGTTTAAATTTTAAGCATTTAACTGCTAGATGGCACAATCTAAATAAAATTGTACTAGAAAAAAATCCACGCGTTGCCACACAACCCACAATTGCTGTTTCTTCTTTCAAATGTTTAATATTTGTAAAGGTATTCATTTGACATTCTTGGTTACCTTCAATGCGAAGAGATGGCGCTACCTTGCAGTCTACGAAATACTAGAGAAACTTCGACAGGGTTATCAGAGCCGCGGTAGCATAATGGTCATTGCATCCGCCTGGATAGCGGAGGGTTCGAGTCCCGTCTGCTGTCTGGACCGCGTGGAATATTTTCTAGTAAAGTTTTCTTAAATTTAATGTAATCGATTTTTATACAGATACTCCAGTGTTTCTTTATAAAACTTTGAATTAAAGTTACTATCTTTAAAGCTGTAGTAATTGCTCATCATCATCATCATCATCAGCCAATTAATGTCCCCACTGCTGGGGCACAGGCCTTCCCTATGGATGGAATAGGGAGATTGGGCCATGATGCAGATGCAACCGGGACCAACGGCTTAACGTTCCTTCCGAAGCACGAAGGAGCTCGAGATAGTAAATTTTTGGTCACCCATCCAATGATCGACCACTGCGAAAGTTGCTTAACTTCAACGATCGCAGCCGAACGCGCTAACCAGTTGCGCCATCGAGCTCCCCATAATAATATCGAATTTTATTTCATTCTGTAAACGTATAAAATATACCTATCTTACATCGAATATACTACGTACGTAGTTTAACTAAACACGTAAATTGGTTTCGCAGTCTCAAACAAGATCTGTCTTGATCTGGACATTCAATTTCATACGATCTCCGAATAAATATTCTTTAGTAGCATAGAACTGCTTTTCCGTCTTTCATGTTCGCGTTAAATTATTTTTTTAGAGAATCCCAGGAGCCTATCATTTTTTCTGGGATAGAAGAAACTCATGTCTCAATCTAGGTCATAAACTATATGCTTATATCTAGGGCTGCCATCTCGAAAATGTGGCAACCAAGATAAGACGCGTGATAACCCCGGATTTTGGAGCCCAGAACCCGGACAGACCAATAAAAAATCAGTTAAAAATGTGTTAATCCAATAAAATTTTGTTGGCTCCAATTTGAGACTTGATCCAGTAACATCTCAATCTCGGACAAAAGTCTGTCTTTACAGCCTTCTTCTTCCATCCGAGGGATGTTTGACCGGCCAGTGTAAAATGTTTCAGTGCTGTCATCCACATAGCAACGAATGCTGTTATTGCGGACAGTGTAGGCGACAAAGCAGATCTTTGTTGGAAGTCAGCATTTATGGTTACAGTGTTAGAATAGATTTATTTATTTTCAAAGATATAAAAATTGACGGATTAATTGGCGATCCAAAACAGGAATTTTTTAAACCCGGACTACAAATGAAACCCCGCCCGGACGCTCCCCGGACGCCCTGTAAACTAGGACAAATCCGGGGAAACCCGGACGGATGGCAGCCCTACTTATATCAAATCTCACTCGAATCCGTCTAATAGTTTTTGCGTGTTTCAGGAACAAACATAAAAATCTTAATATTCGTAGGATGAGTGAGGAGGTTAGCGCGTTCGGCTGCGATCGTTGAAGTTAAGCAACTTTCGCAGTGGTCGGTCATTGGATGGGTGACCGAAAATGACTATCTCGAATTCCTCCTTGCTTTAGAAGGCACCTTAAGCCGTTGATCCCGGCTGCATCTGCAGTCGTTAGCACCCAGCAATCCGCTCTGGGCCCGCGTGGTGGGTTATGGCCCAATCTCCCTATTCCATCCATAAGGAAGGCCTGTGCCCCAGCATTGGGGACATTAATAGGCTGATGATGAGTGATTCTAAGACAGACTGTTAAAAGATTATGAAGCAAAATGTTCAGGTTTAGGACTCATATTACTAACCATGTTTTTTTGTTGATTTTTTTTGTATAAATGCTTCAATATAATAAAAAAAGTTAAATTATTATTGCTATCAAGTCTTTAATTGCCATCTACTCGTATCTATCCTCACGCCGCGTCCCGAGTGGGGTAGATGAATCTTTGATTGCTACTAAATGATTTACAATTTTATCGGATCTATTTGTTGGTAATTTGTTTTTTGAAGTGAAAACTTCTTTAGCGGCGTTGTACACTTTTTTTTGTATGGTTAAAAAATGTTAAACTCGCGTCAGGTTCAACACGTGGGCTGATCGCATCATGACACACAATAAAATTGGAAAGGTTGTTGACTTTCAATATATTGGACGAAACATAGTAATATTTTATTTATCGTATTATAATAACAAGTCAAATCTAGGACGTCCACGTGGCAGCTTTATTGCGAAGAAAATGCATTTTTTTACAATAGATGTCGCTAGATGCGCTTAAATGTGATTCATGTAAGTTGATTTCTTTACAATAGATGTCGCTAAGTGCGCCTACGATTACTACGTGCGATTTTTCTGAGAGATAAACTTTTTTAATGTAATATAGATATTCATGTTTGTGTACGATAGCGCAATAAATAAATTTGTATTCTACCACATACATGATAGTACTTTTATACTGATAATTAAAGCAATTCGTGTTAAATTATTCCCTAACCATTCCAAAATATCAAAAATGCACAACGTTAATATTCAAGTTTTCACTTCTGGCGGCACTCCCGGAGTGCAACCCGTCGTTTTTTTTTATCATCATGATTAGTTTTTACTTTATAGTAAAGACCTACTTTTATTTATGCTGGACTGGGAGTGCATTGAAAATAAAGAATGTGCAAGCTGCTTCTTCATTTACTGTGCGTGCAATTAGCCAAATATTGTAGTCTAAAAGTCTACCAATAGACCCGGCATTACCGGAAATTGTAGGGGACGTAACTTTTTTTCCGGTCACGACCGATGCCGAATGCAGCTATATTTTTCTGAAGCTTCAACTTTTATGTTCTGTTGATCCCAGATTGAGAGATATATGACGTGAATTTATGATTTATATGCATAGCGAAGTATAGCATATCTTTTTGAAGACCTTAAATGTGAACAGGTTATGACTCAAAGAAGACAAATGGAAAATGGAGGTTTTTATGATATCTTCAAATATATGTAGGAAGGCCAAAGGGGAAGATCTTCTCGGGGGCCGCGGCCCCACTGATGTTGGTCGGGCATTGTATATATGAACTGTTGGCCGCCGAATTTCACTTGTGCGATGTAGGCTTCCATACTATTTGAGTGCAGCGCCGGTTGCGCCATCTCTTGAAGAGGCGAGTGATAAATTCTTCTATAAATAAATAAATAAATATTTCCAACACTCACACCAATTAGCCTAGCCCCAAAGTAAGAACTATAAGGCTTGTGTTATGGGATACTAGGGTAACGGACAGAATACATATACTTTACATATATAAGTATATAAACATCCATGACTAGAGTACAAATGCTCGTGTTCATCACACAAACATCTGCCCCCACCGGGATTCGAACCCGGGACCTCTCGAGTCGGCGACGCCATGAAAACGCGTACAAACCACTCGGCCACGGAGGTCGTCGTATGTTGGTTAATTGTGGGGCATATAGATGTCGCCGCCACATACACACATCAAGTTATACACAGATTGAGACGACAGATTGATACAACAGGACCTCTTCTCCTGCCTTTTCCTTGAAAGATCCTGATTTGAATGTGTTATGTTATGTAATGAAAACCCTTGCTCAGTTTTGCCGGTTTTATATATATATATATGTCGGCGGATGGCGTCTCACTCGCTCCTTCGAAACGTTAAACCGACAACAAATGTCATCAGTCAGTGTACCATTGCTTTGTAAAACGTCAAGTAATGACAGTGACAGCTGTCATCACTTGGGAGTGGTCTATGCTAAGGGTAGTATCTAAGGGGGTAACGCTTCATTGGAAGGGGCATTCGTCATTCGGCATTCGGCATTCAGACGTGAGCCGCGATAGTGAACGGACGTTAGTACAGAACTCTCCGCGCTGCACAAAGCAATCCGTTTTGTACCTTGGCAATCATAACTGATTTTGTAAAATGATTAGAAGATTCAAATTAAACGTTAGCTTGGTCACTAGACTACAGTTTTATTTTCGGGAAATATCATTGAATAACCAAGATGGCGGATCAAGAAAAACCACGTGGCCAACCGCCTATTACCGCTCGTCCCACTCCGACATATATATTTTTTTACAGATAGCTCCGACAAATGACTCCACCCTACCTGATGTTAAGTGATGGTGAAGTCCAGATGTGAATGAAGATAGCAGATGTGAAGGTAGGTAAAGCAGTTCTACCTGCCACACCAGCCATCCTCACCCTGCCGGCCTACATGTTGCTTCTTCACGCCTCTTTTATAGGATCCCAGGTTGTAAGAAGGAGGAAACACGTGAGCAGGTAGAGTATTCCATTTACAGACAGTACGATAAAGAAATGAGTTACCAAATTTCTTTGTACGCGTTGGAATTGTGGCCACAGTTAAACGGTGACACCTAAGGCCAGCGCGCGTGGTCCTCTGAAGGAAAGGGGAAGGTGGAATAAGAGAAAACAACTCTTCAGAACACTCGCCGTGGTACAGACGATAGAACGCGCTCAGTGACGCAACGCAACAATATTATCTCAGTACAAAGTCTTCCATCGTAGATTTTCGAACCGATAGCGTATAGTGCTTGTAACAGCCTAAACTGAATAAATGACTTTCAAGTTTGAATACTGATTCAATCAAGAAATATCTGTTCCCTAAGACTTGGCAAGAGATATTTTGCTAAATAAAGTTTATATAACGCACATACGGGTATAATAATAATATGTTTGTTATATTAAACTTTTTTTAGTTTCCATAGTTTAGGCTATAAGTGCTAAGTTTGAGATTATATAATTATTATGACTTTTTATGGATAGGGGTGATGACGGGGTAGTAAACGAAATTCTATTTAATCCGTCAATTAGATGATCAAAATAATGGACACCTATTTTTTTTTGGGCAATCAACCAAAAAATGACAAAGTTTGGGAGTAGGGACTCGTGACGTCACTTTTGAGTGAATTTTCACTTATAAGTGTACTCAAACGTGACGTCATGCGACTTTTCAAATCAATATATCTCTGCAATTTTTATATTATGTGAAAAAAGAAAAAATACGTGTCCAATACTTTTTGATAATCTACCTGATAAACGAAGAAAAAAAATTAGTCACCATCCCTATTATAGGATTTTTCATATGTATTTTTATTTTAGATAAAATGTTCAAAGTATGACGTTCTCTGGTTGCTATTCGAAATGCATTTTATTTTATCAATCAATACTCATATCTTATGTTACAACATGATAAGATATTAATTCAGAAAAACCCAAAAATCGATGAATTTATCAAATAAAATATTAATAAAATTAATCTTAATGGCTGAATTACTTGGACACTAGATGCATTTTAATGTGTATAATTTCGCAGGATAATTTGATAAATCGAATTTTCCCGAAAATCCTAGGGATTTTACGGATACGCGGATAATGAGACAATGGCGATGCCATAGCTCAATCTAAGTGTCACCGCACACGGGCCACACGCCACAGCCACAAACGCCGCCACGAGAAGCTAGAAGCGGCTACTAAAGTGGCTGAACCGACCGACTAAGGTAAGGGAGAGATGGGGAATCGCGCGAGTGACGTGTGGCGGCGTTTTGTATCGGCGCTTTAAGTGGCCGGTGCGGGCCACAAGAAGCGAGCAACGACGATTTGCAGCGTGTGGCGGCCACCGGCGTACCGTGTGTGGCGAGTCCATATAAAATGTATGAAAATTACAAGAAGGCGTTTTGTGGTTGTGGTCGGTGGCCCGTGTGCGGCGACACTTAATGTTAAGACCGGACGCGAGCTGAGAGACATTTGAGAAATAGGTATTTGAAAAAACTATTGCAGTCACGCATTGATAAATACCGTTCGATAAGGCAGTACTGGATAAACTTTTACCGTAAACGCGCGTGACGCATTTCCTTTTCATCTTTTCCATTGGATTTTTCCATTTATAGCGCGCTCAAAAATAAGTTTCAATTCAAAAAAAATGGGTGCGTGTACTTATGTAGGCGCGTGAGAAGTTATCCTTCTTTGGCATCGTTTAAAATTAGTTTTTAATTGCATGCAAATAATTAATTACAATAAATTAATAAAAAGTCTGGAAAAGGACACAGTCAATAAAGGTCAGTTTTAATAATTTGAAAAAATAAATAAATAATCAATATATTCAATTAAAATCGCTACTGAATATAATTTATTAGAACATATGTGATTTGCACTTGTATGAAACTCAAACACGTATTCCGAATATACAAACTAGAAACATGTGGATAAATATTATAAATATGAATACCTATAACTGTTACTTTATTACAAAAAATAAGGATGTGGTTTTTGGTTTTACTACACCAATGGTCAAGAGATGGCGCTGTAGTCTCCTGAATCGCGCTTTGGTTCCGTTGTTCCAGATTAATAAATACTTTTGATATTATACATATGAATACCTATAACTGTTACTTTATTACAAAAAATAAAGATGTGGTTTTTGGTTCTACTACACCAATGGTCAAGAGATGGCGCTGTAGTCTCCTGAATCGCGCTTTGGTTCCGTTGTTCCAGATTAATAAATACTTTTGATAGGCCTTCACAATGCAGTCGTTAGCACCCACTAAATAGAGATTCTATTTCTATTTTGTTGGTAGATTTTCTTAATGTGCGGTAAACACAAAAGTACCAACTTCATGCTGTTAATATTTTGTGTTACAGTGATGCGCGCGCATCTTAAAATTTCACTCTCATCATTTTTTCATAACGCGCCTAAAGAAGTATAACTTCAAAAATAAGGATTTACGTGGTTCGCAGTTAATATTTTCCAGTCACCACCAGCTTATGACTGGCCACTGCGAAAATTCCTTGAGCCCTATTTTTGAATCACTCGTCTGACATAGTATCGTCGATTAGATTACATAGATTGACTTTACAGTGGATTAAAGGACACAGCGGCTCAAGGGGTAACGATGCGGCGGACTGCTTAGCCAGGGAAGGTTCTAGCAGGACGGCCATTGGTCCGGAGCCTATTGTACCCATACCCTATCGACAGCTGCGAACATGGATAAGGGAGCGCTGTCAACGACAACACAACGAATAGTGGACAGAACTCACGGACTGCAGGCATGCTAGGGAAGCCGTTCCCAAGGTAAACCTGCAGCTAACACGTAAGTTAATCAGACTACCTAGACAAGCCCTGAAACAAATCGTGGGTATACTCACGGGTCACGGCTATTTCAACAAACACCTTTGTAATATAGGTATTTCTGACAGCCCTCTGTGCAGAGCCTGCCTGGAGGACGAGGAGACGAGCGCCCATGTGCTGCTGGAGTGCAGGGGCGTTGCAAGACTAAGGACTTCTCTAATGGGAAGCCCGAAGACTATAGTAGAGGCCTGCAGTAACGTTCGGGGACTGCTGAGCTTTCTGGAGGAGCTGGGATGGCAGGACTGATGCCAATCCCCACGCAAAATAGGCACTAGATGTCGAGTTGCGGAAACAGCCCGCCGTTCTACTAAGACTAAGACTAGTATCGTCGAATGCGACATCAGTCACCTTCAACTTTCAAGTCGCTTAATACTGATTTTCCGTATTTTTGAATCATTCGTCACCAGTGTTACCTGTTTAATACGAAATATGAAATTTTACTCATTTCACGCAGAAAAAATCAAAACCGGTAATTACCGCAATGAAAACCGAACAAAAAAAATAATCTCTTTGTTATAATTTTTATAATTTTTTAAGCATGTAACTGCTTGATGTTTAAATCTAAAGAAAATATAACTAGAAAAAATTCCACGCGGACCAGGCAGCAGACGGGACTCGAACCCGCACCCTTCGCAATCCGGGCGAATGCACTGACCAATTATGCTACCGCGGCCCTCACGGACCGCGTCGAAATTCTTTCTAGCTATTCTTAAGCTGCAAGGCAGCGCCATCTCTTCGCATTATAGGTAAACCCACAATGTCAAATGAATACTTTTACAAGTATTAAACATTTGAAAGAAGAAATAGCAATTATAGTTATAATTTTTATAATTTTTTAAGCATGTAACTGCTTGATGTTTAAATCTAAAGAAAATATAACTAGAAAAAATTCCACGCGGACCAGGCAGCAGACGGGACTCGAACCCGCACCCTTCGCAATCCGGGCGAATGCACTGACCAATTATGCTACCGCGGCCCTCACGGACCGCGTCGAAATTCTTTCTAGCTATTCTTAAGCTGCAAGGCAGCGCCATCTCTTCGCATTATAGGTAAACCCACAATGTCAAATGAATACTTTTACAAGTATTAAACATTTGAAAGAAGAAATAGCAATTATAGTTATAATTTTTATAATTTTTTAAGCATGTAACTGCTTGATGTTTAAATCTAAAGAAAATATAACTAGAAAAAATTCCACGCGGACCAGGCAGCAGACGGGACTCGAACCCGCACTCTTCGCAATCCGGGCGAAGGCGCTGCCTTGCAGCTTAAGAATAGCTAGAAAGAATTTCGACGCGGTCCGTGAGGGCCGCGGTAGCATAATTGGTCAGTGCATTCGCCCGGATTGCGAAGGGTGCGGGTTCGAGTCCCGTCTGCTGCCTGGTCCGCGTGGAATTTTTTCTAGTTATATTTTCTTTAGATTTAATCTCTTTGTTATAAAGCATGACAATGATAGATTATCGTCGTCTAATAGCACAAAAATTTGACAATTATTCTAACATTCGCCTCCACCATTCGCCATGCAGCGAGTGGTCTCACCCATTCGTTGTACTCGAGCGTTTCAAAAATACGGAATTAATTATGTCGAATGAAATTTAGTAAAAATCGAGCCATCGACGCAAGACGAGTGATTCATAAATAGAGCTCCTTAACTTCTACGATCGCAGATCGAACGCGCTAACAACTCAATACAACTTTAATTATATTTGAATTTGTCGTTAGTCTCGTCTTCACTTTGTGTCGCTTGTTGTTCAGCCGCAGGCCTCAATCAAGGAAACCGTTGGGATAAATTGTTCACAGTGAGTTTCAAAACGATTCACCGCTCCACATTTCTAATCAGAATGCTAACTACGACGTCTAAACATTGTAAATCTTGCAGCGGAGGCGGCCGCTTTTAATCCCGTCGAATTATGGTAATATATTCATCGTCAAACAAGCTTCTAAATGGAAGCGTTCCCGGTTATATACACGAGAAAATTGTATGTGTGTACGCAGAATTTTCGGACGTGTGTATAACTGGTGAGTGTCTGGGTTCGTGCGTGTTTGATTGCATGCGTGTGTGTATGTGAGTGCGCGCGTATGTGTGCGTGCGTATGAGCGTGTATGCATGTGAGCGCGCGCGTGTGTGTATAACTGGTGAGTGTCTGGGTTCGTGCGTGTTTGATTGCATGCGTGTGTGTATGTGAGCGCGCGCGTATGTGTGCGTGCGTATGAGCGTGTATGCATGTGAGCGCGCGCGTGTGTGTATGTATAACTGGTGAGTGTCTGGGTTCGTGCGTGTTTGATGGCATGCGTGTGTGTATGTGAGCGCGCGCGTATGTGTGCGTGCGTATGTGCGTGTATGCATGTGAGCGCGTGTGTGTGAGTTTGACAAATAGAAATCCTTTATTCTTTTGAAGGAATAGTCTTTTTAGGTAAGAGGTTGATATCGGAAACATATTTATGAACCCTCCCCTAACTATCCGTCTGTCAGCTGTTTTTGATTGCGATGCATATTTAATGGCTGAAATATTTACATTGACCCAGATAAACCTACAGTCCTATATTTAGGACGGTACAATTAATAAATGTATGTAAATACCCGGCTACGTAGGCACATGGAAATGTAATAAATATTTAAAAAGATACTTTGAGGCATTGTATTATAATATTAAATTCGAGGTATTTTGTTTTTCTTCTAAGTCTTTTATTGAAAAATGTATAGTAATTGTCAATTGTAGGCATAACCATGAAAAGGCATCTATAAAAATATTGTTAAAATTAAATTGCATTTAATTTTGTAAATAGGGTTATATATGTCTTTAATATAATTTACTAACATAGTAATAAGTATTGTATACTAACACATGGATCTATGTTGTCCGAATAATAAATGATTTGAATTTTTGAATTTATATTTTTTTTAATGTAAATAACCTCATTTTTTAAAGATATATCTGGGATGTACAAATTTTGCCATAAACGTATACATAAAACTTATGCTGTAGGTACTACATTTAGGACAGTAGGCTTATAAGGGAAAAATGGCTATTACACATATAATTTTTGAAAACATCTATAATGATCATCATCATCAGCCTATTAATGACCCCACTGCTGGAGCACAGGCCTTCCCTATGGATGGATTAGGGAGATTGGGCCATGACCCACCACGCGGGCAGTGCGGTTTGGTGGGTGCTAACGACTGCAGATGCAGCCGAGACCAACGGCTTAACGTGCCTTCCGAAGCACGGAGGAGCTCGAGATAGTTAATTTTTGGTCACCCATCCTATGACCGACCACTGCGAAAGTTACTCAACTTCAACGACCGCAGCCGAACGCGCTTACCACTGGCGCCATCGAGCTCCTCGCTATAATGATTACGAGCATGATATGTATCACCGTGTATTTGTGATGCAGATTTTCTCTTTAGGATGAAGAATACATTCTTCAAACCTTTGTTGATTCTGACAGTACTGCTGACTAAAAAGTAGGATGAGAGGATAATGATATCCTGAATGCTTTGCAATGAAACATATTATCCTCAATTTTCACCTTCAAGACTCCATCAAAGATACTGAAGAAAGACCTTTTACAAATCGAGGATAAACGCTGAAGAACTAAAAATAAAGTATTCAAACACCTAAGATTGGCCTGAAGTTCATAATACTTTACGATTGGCCTGAAGATCATAATACTTTACAATTGGCCTGAAGTTCATAATACTTTACAATTGGCCTGAAGTTCATAATACTTTACAATTGACCTGAAGTTCATAATACTTTACGATTGGCCTGAAGTTCATAATACTTTAAAATTGGCCTGAAGTTCATAATACTTTACAATTGCCCTGAAGTTCATTATACTTTACGATTGGCCTGAAGTTCATAATACTTTAAAATTAGCCTGGAGTTCATAATACTTTACAATTGGCGTGAAGTTCATAATACTTTTCAAGGCTAACGTCACATTGCATGGTTTGAAAACGTCATAAATGAGCGTAAATTCTCTGGTGGTCTTCATCATCATGTCAGCCCACAATCTGACGACGCCAATCGCTGAGCATAGGCTTCCCCCAAAGATCTCCACACAGGTCCTTGCCACTCTCATCTATCGGCTTCCCACGATCTTCACTAGATTGTTGGTCCACCTGGTGGGGGCTGCCAACTGAGCATCGGGACGTGCTCGCCATTCGAGAAACTGTCCGCCCCAACGGCCATCAGTTATCCTCGCTACTTACCCGCCCATTGCCACTTCAGCAGAGCAAAAGAGGTTATTTTATTTCTCCTACGGATTTCCTCATTTCCGATCGCTATTGTGTAGGGAAATGCACTCGCTACATTACTTTTTGTGTGACTCTGAGCGTTCTTATGAGAAACGACCACGTAGCAAGCAAGTTGGTTTCAAGATAAAAGAAACTATTATAGAGCAAAAATAACGTATTTATGGTGTATTAAACTAATATTGTATAATTGAGGAGCTCGATGGCGCAAATGCTTAGCGCGTTCGGCTGCGATCGTTGAAGTTAAGCAACTTTCGCAGTGGTGCTTAGGTACTTTTGATCACTCGAGAATTCGATCAGTCAATAACTTTCGACTGCTTTGAGAAAGAATCTGTGGCCATCATTCGTACCCGAAATACTTAGGTACCTACTTCGCCCTAAAGACAAATTAAATATAGTAAACGCAGGAGGAGTTCGATGGCGCGGGTTGTTAGCGCATTCGGCTGCGATCGTTGATGTTAAGCAACCTATTCTATGTACCTAATAATAAAAGAAAATAATAAAAAACAAATAAGTAACGAAATTATGTATTAGATTCAGGTATATAAAGCAGGTAGATTAATAGATAGTTGCCTGTTTTTAAAGTTAATGCATAAGAGTAACTTTTAAAATGGTTTCAGGTTCAGGTATCATTTATGCATTTCGGGTTATAATAAAGTACTCTGTGACAATGTGTGTTATTGAGAATGAGCCACAGATTACAAAGAATTTTTAAACTCTCGTTAACTAAAGAAAGCTTATTATTTTTGTTATATTTATATTATAACCATATTTTAGATTTTTAGTGTATCACACCTTATAATGTGTTCATGGAGGTGTTTGGCGAAAAATGTATGGCAATAGACTTTATGATGTCGCCTACCATCTATAATATTTGTCTTAGCACATTTGCATGTAGTAAAAATGATAATATACTTGTGGATATTAATACCACAGTGTAAAAAAAATGTTTTATTTTATCGATCTTTACATAATAGATTTGTTTTGGTATTATATAAACAACTTCGATCACTCTTTGGCTGAATGTTACTACACCCATAGCCATCAAAAATGATTCGTATGTTTTCCAAACCGGTAAAAATATAAGTCCTTTTTAAAATGAATATATTATGCAAAGGTGTCCGTTAAAATCTGATGACTGTACAATAAAGTATAAATTACGCCAAGAATTACCGTATATGTCAATATTTTTTGTACATTTGGGCCAATTTGAGCAATCTCCTTTAGGCACTGATTAAAACCCATATTTCGCAATGCAATCTTTCTGAATGGATCGCATTATCAAGATTGTCTGTGAAATATCACGGATGTATATACTCATTATACTCGTACCTTTGAGACCACGAAATAGAGAGTAAAGAATGTAATCTAGATACAAAGTGCACTCAAGAAATGCACACATATAGACCGCTCACGGACACGACATCTCGGACCAGTTGGTACCGCAGCTAGCGCAAGTTCTACCCGCTTGAGACTCGTGTTTGTAATTTTTCTTGTGTAAAAATGTAGCAACAAAGTTATTATATCTTTTCAGTAGACTATTGTTTAAATACAAAGTTAAACGTTAAATTCTCTTTTTTTAATTTGTAATATAAAAACACGAGAAAAAATATATTTTCCGATATTATTGGTTTATATTTCCGTTTTTTGTGTTTCATTCTCGATAGTAAATCAGACAAGTAGATACAAGTGCCACTGCCATGATAGTTTTTTGTGCATAAGTGAAAGTTGACTGCCTCGGAGGAGCTCGAAGGCGCAAGTAGTTAGCGCGTTCGGCTGCGATCGTTGAAGTTAAGCAATTTTCGCAGTGGTCGGTCATTGGACTAGTGACCAAAAATTTACCACCTCGAGCTCCTCCGTGCTTCGGAAGGCCGTTGGTCCCGGTTACATCTGCAGTCATTAGCACCCGCCAATCCGCACTGGGTCCGCTTGGTGGGTCAAGGCCCAAATTCCCTATTCCATCCATGGAGAAAGCCTGTGCCCCAGCAGTGGGGACATAAATAGGATGATAATGATGATGAAAGTAGCCCGATCGCCGATAGATATTCAAAGTGAAATACATACAGAGAATGAGATTGTGATTAACCTTCTGTATGTATGTATGTATCTATATTTTGTGTTACTGCAGTGATTAAGAAATTTATCTTGAAACAAAAATCGCATACTTGCAGCTGTTTCGATAAAACTTTTGACGCATAATGCAAGGGTTTTGACAAGTCGTTAACAATCAAGATGGGGCAAATGATTACACAACAAAATCATATGATTCTTAAATCCAGGAGGTAAATAAAAATAAGTGATATCGTTAAATTGCCTTCTTTGTCACCCTTTCACAGATGATTATACACGAGTATGAACCTGTACATGAAGTACAGGCCATGTCCAATAGTGGGATAGTAATTTTTGGTCACCCATCCAATGACCGACCACTGCGAAAGTTCAACGATCCTAGCATTACCGTACTATGGGAGTCCATTGGTTGGTACTATAAGACTCCAGAAGGGAGTCCTGGCAAACATAGAGCTAGAGCAAACCAAATCAAAAACTCTATTTTCAAGTTCCCGCGGTAAACGTATCTCTGGACAATATGGCGTCTCACTGGTGTGTGACGTCACACGACTGTCATCAAAACGTCCAACCATATAATCAAATGCCACTTTAACCGGAAGTTTACTTGCGTGTGACGTCATTTTAGGCTCCACCAATCCCAAGCGTTTTGGGTCACGTGACAATAGACAAGAAAACTATTATCTTTATCGTGGGTTTTTAATAAAATTATGAAATTTTTTTCTGTAAAAATTGTAAAAACTCCTGCCAATATTTCTTCTAAATACAGATGCTAACAATTGGTACTTTATTTTTAATACTGTCAAATACCCTATTATGAATGCCAGCGGTACTAACTACACAAGCAAAAAGGCCGTAACGCTACGGGCGTTACAGCAGTGCTGTTTTGTAAAATTTATATGTGTTATGCTCAAAGATCGAAAACGCTCAGTGAGCGGAAAAATAGTTCACAACGTGTTGTGGTCACAGTAAAACATCCACATGGCGAAATTCGTGTTATGGCTTTAATGAAAACGCGCACGACGTTGTGGCAATCCCAGAAAGACTAAATAGCGAAATTCGTGTCGTGGCTGACATGCTATTCGATCTCAACGCGTTGTGGCAATGAATAAAAGCCATGACGCGTTCTGAGCATTCATTGTTTTAACCATATCACGACGGACAGGTTGTAACTTGTCGGTGTCGGCTCGGGTGCACGGTTACGATAAATTACGTGAGTTTGTGGTAATAAGCACTTATCGCAGTTTTATCATGACTACAGAAAAATATGACTTGTTACTGAATGAAACAAAAAATTATCGTAAAACACTTCTTTTTTATTCGTCATAATTAGCGCTGACATTAAAATTAACTCTCATAAACAGAAAAGTAATGAATAAAACTGATGTTTCAATGCGTCTTTGCATTATATATATATACTAGCTGTCCCAGCGAACTTCGTACCGCCATAAAAAATAGGGGTTGGTGGTAGAAGGGTGAAAATTTAGGGTTGTATGTATTTTTGTATGATGTATCATAAAAAAATTATCTAAAATTGAAAAAAAAATTTAGGGGTGGATTACCCTTAACATTTAGAGGGATGAAAAATAGATGTTGTCCGATTCTCAGACCTACCCAATAAGCACACAAAATTTCATGAGAATCGGGAAAGCCGTTTCGGAGGATAAACTCCACAAACACCGCGACACGAGAATCTTTTAAATAAGAGATATATATTAGTATGGGCTTTTGTAAGGTGGAGGTTACATGTAGGTGATACCGTACAGTATCTGGTCGTTCACATTTGCTTGTATGCCACCCTTTAAAAGTAAAATAAACATCAGCCCTGAAATGCTTGCTTTCCAAAACCGATTTACGAAACGAAATATTTTCAATATTCCTTCCTATATAATGCCAATAATGGTTACAATGGGATACTGCGACTTCAGAATGCAACGGCAATTCAGGGAGGAAACCGCAGCTCGATTATTTCCGGACCAACGGGACAATGGGACAACGCGACAGTTCCGATCGAACTATAATATTTGGTGTAAAAAAAGTTTTTTTTTATTTTATCTTTATTTGGGAAACAAACAATGAATTGATACTTATACCTAGATCTAATTAACAAACATACATCAATAAAGTTTCCACTATAATATAAAACATAGTAAGGAGTTCAGGTAGTTAAAATTGAGAAAGAAAAAAGACGTTAAATAGCTTATACAACT
The DNA here is from genome assembly GCA_902850365.2 of Chilo suppressalis. Lineage (NCBI taxonomy): Eukaryota > Metazoa > Arthropoda > Insecta > Lepidoptera > Crambidae > Chilo > Chilo suppressalis. Next base: position 2,515,089 of record OU963896.1, on the reverse strand, counting down.
GTTCTAGCTGCTACACCAGCCATCCTAACCCTGCCGGCCTGCATGTTGCGTCTTCACGCCACTTTTAAAGAATCCCAGATGGAGGGAATACGTGAGCGGGCAGAGCATTCCATTTACGGATAGTGTGACAAAGAAGCTTATCAGAGATTAATTGTTCAGGTATTCTAGGTAATTAAAGATTAATAATTGTTTATTACATATTTTTTGTTAATAACTAGGTAAATAAGATTTTTCATAATAAGACTACCTACCTTACAGAAAACTACAACTTACAATAGAACTATGTGTATGTCAGTGTCGCCGCACACGGGCCACACGCCACAGCCACAAACGCCGCCACGAGAAGCAAGAAGCGGCTACTAAAGTGGCTGAAGCGCGCGACAGCGGCGACTAAGGTAAGGGATAGAGGGGTGGGGAATCGCACGAGTGACGTGTGGCGGCGTTTTGTATCGGCGCATTAAGTGGCCGGTGCGGGCCACAAGGAGCGAGAAACGTCGATTTGTAGCGTGTGGCGGCCACCGGCGTACCGTGTGTCGCCACAGTCCATATAAAATGTATGAAAACTACAAGAAATATGCCGGTGGCGGCGTTTTGTGGTTGTGGTCGGTGGCCCGTGTGCGGCGACACTTAGTGTCAATGCGAGTGTCCACTTACGCTGAGAAGGTAAATCAAAATGATTAATTTGCATGTCGTTTACTTTCAACAAAAGCTAACCCTGAAATATGAAATACCTCACTGGTATCGCTTACTTGGATAATAAAACTAACTTGATTTATTAAAAACTATACGAAATGGGGATAACAAATATAACCAACTTCCAATACGTACTATCCCAAACCTGATGTGATCACTGCCGGATTTAGGGGAGGGCAACCAGGGCGAAAGCCCCGGGGCCTGATCCTCATCACCTCATCACCTCATCAAATCATCAACGATTCTTCGGCGAAAAAAGCTCGAAAGGTTCCGCTCGTTAACTCTAAGATTTAATTTCAGGTAATTCTTGTTTCCGTTACTAAGGGAATCTACTTGGTTCACAATAAATTATTTATTGAAAAACACGACTGAAAAAAAATTGTTTACTTGGATGTCGAAAGTTGAAAAAAATATCGATATATCGATACATCGATATTTTAAAAAATATCAATATCGGCTTCGATATATCGCGAAAAAAATATCGATATATCGGACCAATTTTTCCAAAAATATATTTATGACACGCGGAATAATAATGGAACGAAAATTATCTCCCTAAAAATAGACCCTATTTTCGAATGATGAAAATGATTGCAGGGCCTCTCAGGTGCCATCTTTCGTAAACAAGACTAGAGATTTACACACTTCCACAGAATATATTATGGAAATCAGCACAACCAATTCACCAGCGAAACAGATTTACAAATAATAGACAATACTAAATACAGCACAGATCATAGATATGTTGAATATCAGTAATCTGAAATCCAGTTACGATTTTTCCAGAAACGAATTTAGTTAGATCGTGATATGCCGCGATAATTAAAAAAATATCGTTTTTGATACCAAATTCGATATTGGTTATTTTGTATCGATGTATCGAATCAAAATATATCGGCAAAAAATATCGATATATCGAACAAAAAACATCGATATATCGATACATCGATATATTTTCAACAAGCCTACCGAGGCCTCAGGACCTCTAAATCCGGCCCTGATTGTGATCTATATAGAAAAATGGCGGCCGCGTAATATATTTGCTGAGGGATTTCATATTCGCCGGCCGCTCCTGACTCCTGCCCTCGACAGGGTTGCCCCATCAGCCTTTTTGCCCCGCGAAGTGATTAATTAGCCGCCGACTTAGATTAATGCCCTCGGTAACATCAGTGGAATCAATTTCCAACAAACGCGGCGTTTATAGTTAACGTGGGTGAAAGAAACAAGTGAACAATACCATTAACCGATTTGTGAGACGTGATTTCCCAGGAAGAATACATAACATAAAATCCTTTTTCTGCCTTCATACTCAGAAAAAAGACGAGTGTGCTTATGATCACACGGTTGAAGTGAAACTTCGTTAGCTCCATCTGCATGTATATATATATATCTTTATATATACTAGCTGACCCAGCGAACTTCGTACTGCCCTAAAAAAATAAGGGTTGTCCAGCGGTCTAGTACCCATTGGACCCTCCTAATTGGACCTTACCTACAAAAAAGTGCCCGTTCGACCTCCTATCAAGAACATGGTGCCCATTGGACCCTCAAAGACGTACTTAACGACGTAATGAGAGCTATTTATTTTTATTTTATTTATTTATTATGCTATTGGAGCTCTTAACTATTTGGCTAATTCTTTTGGAACGATAAAGTACAGTCGTGTAGTAAAGTAACATTGTAAAAGACATAAAAACACAAAGGTAATAAATCTAAGTATTTAATCAACATATTTATAAAATTCAAAACACTCATCATCAGTAACAAACCAATATAAATATTTACATAAAATATAATAATCAAATCACAGATTTTTTACTTTACTTTTAAAGTCAACAGAAATTATTTTTTATCAAATAACTTAACTAAATTATAAATATGGTTTGTTATATCACACAGATTAAGCACAGTTATTATATATTCTAAATATTGAAAAAATAAATAAAAGCACAAAGGTTATAAATGTAAGTATTTAAAATCAACATATTTATAAAATTCGAAACATCAGCAACAAACCATATAATAATCAAATCACAGATTTTGTTATTTTACTTTTAAAAAGTTTTTTTTTCAGATATCTTAACTAAAATATACATACAGTTTTTATATCACTCAGATTAACTATTGAAGCACAATTATTATGTATTCTAAATATTCATAAAATAAAATACCAATGTAATATTTTCATATTACATTTTATAAAAAATGTTTTCTAATCATATTTTTACAATTAACGAGAAATTGCTTATATAAAAACATACTTTAACTAAAGGATATGGTTCAAAAGCGGTAGTCGGTTTCCGGCAGGGACGGAATATATATAATTTGAAAGTTTGTATAACAAGAATAGATACTTTTATTTTTTTTCATCCCACCACCTCGGAAAGTGTAATTTTGCGCTTCGAAATCTGGCTGGAAAATTCTATTTTATTCGCTTGAGCGGCAAAGTAGATTTGAATTTAGAACATCACATATAATGAGTACTCAATATAATTGTAAATTCAAAACGTCATTAAACCTATTTAATGTAACCTCTATGGTGCCAAATTTATGATTAGAACTTTTTAAATTGTGAAAAAATTTAAATTTGGAACCTTCTTGGTTTCTTTGTTTTATTTGCGTGCTTCGCGCCATTCTAGTTTTTCACGTTTTATTGCTTAATATAATTAACATAACCTAAAAACTGTACAAAAAAATCAACTAAAATGAGTGACATTAGCGACGATGAAGTTTATCTAACGCCAACTGAGTTAACTGAAACAGTTAATAATGCGCAAATGAGCCTTCTCCCTCAGCAATCACGAGAGAAGTATTTGAAACAGTACGATATATTTAACATGTGGCGACTAGCTAAAGGAGCAAAAACTTTCTCCGAAAACGTTTTGCTGGCATATTTTATAGAATTATCTGAGACCAAGAAAGCAAGCACGCTATGGAGTACGTATTCAATGCTAAAATTAACAATTAAGATGAAGAAAGACGTTCATATCGACACCTATCATAAATTAGTGGCATTTTTAAAAAGAGCCTCATCTGGTTATAAACCAAAAAAATCGAAGGTTTTCACAGCATCTGAAATTGCAAAGTTTATTAATGAAGCACCTGATTCCGTATATTTAGCGGCAAAAGTAAGTCAATACGTGTAATTTTTTGTTGTTGATAAAATTGTACATAGTACTTACAATATTTTTAATTTGATTAATTTATTTACGATTATAAATACTTCTTTTGTTACAGGTTGTTCTTATTATTGGTATAACCGGAGCATGTCGAACAAATGAACTTACACTACTTAATGTCAATAACGTATCAAAATATTCTCATAATTCTGATGAATTGCTATTAATTAATGTACTAAATACCAAGACAAAAAAAGACCGCAACTTCGTTATTCGCAAGGAATATGTAAACATTGTTCAGAAATATCAAGCTTTACGTTCTTCTAACACCCCAATTGAACGATTTTTTCTACAATATCGCAACGGAAAGTGTATCCGACAACCTATGGGTCAGAATAAAATTGGCAGTATTCCACGAGAAATAGCAACTTTTCTCGGACTTTTAGAACCCCCGTTATACACCGGTCACTGTTTTAGAAGAACCTCAGCCACACTTTTGGCCGAATCAGGGGCTGATCTTCTATCGCTTAAGCGCCATGGAGGCTGGAAGTCTAATTCGGTTGTAGAGGGATACATAGAGGATTCAATCCAAAGTAAATCAAAAATTTGTAATAGTATCGTGGAGGCCATAACGCTGAAAGAACCTCTGTCAGATTCTTGGTCTCGCCCTTCTACATCTAAAATGAGCCCCCATAAGATTGGAAACAATAGCCCTCTCTCGCCAACATTTACGCCAATAGAATCCAATGAATCGGCACAACTATTTAAAATTACTGATACGAGTAGTTTACCACAAAACAGCGCACAATTCACAAACACCAACATAACATTACCTAACAAAAATATTAAACTTAACATAAGTAACTGTAGCAACGTTACATTTAATATTTCTTAATTATTTTCTACTTCTTATTATTTTCTTCAATTTATAGATTATCTTAATGTGTTTTAATTGAAATAAAAATATTTTGTCATTATAAATTGTTTTCTTTTTCATTTTGTCATTTCCTCGCTGAGGTGGGATGAAAAGTTACGTATTGCACTCGAGTGGAAAGATTTTTCACCTTGTGCTCGTTTGTTTCCCTCGCTGACGCTCAGGATTCTAATTTAGAATCACTCGCTGCGCTCGTGATTCAACTTTAGAATCCTTCGCTTGCTCGGTCATCCAAATCGAGCACGCGGTTAAAAAGGAACTTTCCACTCTTGTATAATAAATAACTATTATTCATTACCGATTATTTTAAAATCGTGTTTAATAATTAAACAACTTTGTAAGTATGCTGGCCACCCTATCTTAGTAACGTCATATTTTTAGTGCGTGGTGGCTTATAACGTCAACTCAATCACTATGGCATATATCAATCAGTCCAGTCATGGATTATTATCAGAATTATTATCACTGCTTTTGTTACACATTGAACATAATATATTTGATGCTTGGCAACAAAAAATAAATAAATAAACTTGGCATTTGCAAATCAATTATTGGATAGATTTATGTTATTTTAATATAAAAAACCGGGATAAAATAAAATTCGAGTTTTTAGTCAAACGATTCACAATTAAGTGCGCTGCATCTCATAAAAACTTGGAGTCTGCCGAAAGACCCACTACCAACATCCATAAAAAATTTAACAGTCTTCTTTTGTAAAACATTATAAATTACCAAATTAAATATTTAAGACACATATGTGAGTAATTTTTCTAAGCAATGGCCTACGGTTGTAAGATTATTTTCTAGCTGCAACATAGGTCATAAATCGGAACGAGACAGCAATATTTCTCTCTCTCTCCCACATATGAGATCAGCGCCATCCTTTTGTTTAAGCGCAGAGATTGCTTGGGCTTGGAATCTATAACCTTCCTTTCATCAGGTGCGTAAGAGGAGTATAACTGCCGATAAAAATACTCAATCTCCCTCAGAATTTCAGTCTTAGATCAAAAGATGATGTCTTTGCAAAATCCACCGTCATGTTGCTTAGATTGTCTAGATCCAAGCTGTTTTAAGGAACTTGGAATCAATCGAACTTTGTTCGATTTGAAAGGTCTTGTGGATTTGGTGTTGCGCTGTAAGGCTATTTATTGGTCAGTGTACGATTGCCCTATTGAGTGAAAACTTTTTACATTAATGATCATTAATGTAATTAAATTCAAAATTAATGTAATTAATGATCATTCCTTTAAACCTAAAGCACAAACATATAAAATGATCTTTAAAGAAAAAAAGGTTTTACAATATTTACGAAAATAAAAAGATATTGAAGTATTATCATTGTCACTTGCACCCTTATAACCCATAGAATAAAAATACATGTCAGTAGTGCAATATTTTGTTTTGGCTCCTTGTCAATACGAATAAAATAAAAATAAACATTATACAAATTAAATTTTGATTACTTTTGATTCACTTTTTATTTTCTAAATATCTCCCTTATATCTTATTGTACGAGTACCTTACTAAAAATCCAAATGTTTTAAAAATTAGCTTTTCTTAAAGGTTACTATCATCTGTCTGCGTCCCGTATTTATAGATCAATAGACGAAAAACAGTTTTTTTTATTTTTTCTGAAAACTTACGTTTTTGTGGTTATCTTTTTATTCTCCGGGGATGGCGAAATATCATTAATTCGAAGAAAAAAGGTAAACTGATTTCTTTACAATTTGTTTAGGACTACTTACTGGTTGGAGTCAATACTTATACAGTATTTAGTTAGTGGCTTTATAATACCTACTATTAATTTTATTTTTGTCTGCAATTTTCTACATGACTGTACTGTGCTTAACAAAACTGTTAATAAGGTCCAACTGGCAGTAAGGTATAATCTTGAAGGTCCAATGGGCACTTAAAAAGAGGTCCAATGGGCACATTGAATATAAAATTTTTAAGGAGGTCCAATGGGCACCAAAAAAGAGGTCCAATGGGCACATTGAATATAAAATGTTTTAAGAAGGTCCAATGGACACCAAAAAAGAGGTCCAATGGGCACTTTTTGCTTTTGGGTCGAATCTTGAGGGTCCAATGGGTACTAGACCGCGGACAAAATTGTGAATCTAAACCATTCTCAGATCCCCTTGAACACACACAAAAAATTTCATCAAAATCGGTCCAGTCGTTTAAGAGAAGTTCAGTGACATACACACTCACAGAAGAATTATATATATAAAGATATATCTAATATATAAAATTCTCGTGTCGCGGTGTTTGTGGTTAAACTCCTCCGAAACGGTTCGACCGATTTTCGTGAAATTTTACATGCATATTCAGTAGGTCTGAAAATCGGATGTAATCATTTTTTCATCCCCCTAAATGTAAGAGTAATCCACAACTAAATTTTTTTTTTCAATTTAAGATAAAAAAATTTTTTTTGATTTCTTTATGATACATCATACAAAAATACATACATCCCTAAATTTTCAACTTTTTACCACCAACCCCTATTTGTTTATGGCGGTACGAAGTTCGCTGGGTCAGCTAGTAGTATATATATAATTGTATCTCTTAAATAGTTCTACAAAAAAGTCCCCGCCAGCATATATCTTAATGTGTAAGCCATTATCGCTAAAATAGTGAATCAAAAATAAAATAATATGTGTGTGTGTGTGTATACAATATATACATGTATGTAGATATATATATGATATATGTATATGTTTATCATTACTAGCTATAAGAGAAAGAGAGTAAGATAATGGTGTCGATTCTAGCATGATTCTCTAAACCTAAACTTAAATTTGACAGCAGTATATCCTTGTCATTTTCTATACAGAATGAAAAGGAGAGACTGATGTTAAATTTAGTTTTAAGTTTAGAGAATCACGCCAGAATTAGCACCAATGTGCGCGCGCACTGTTTCTCCTGCTTATATCCCCCACTCAACTTCCGTTCGCCTCGCCCAAACACACTTTTCGTAACGCGCAACGCATTCGCCTGCTTACCCCCTAAGTCAAGCATGCATAAAAAACATTCACTTCTAAAATTTACTGGTACCTAGTAAGAAAAAAATTAGGCTATTCAACACGCAGGCTTACATACGCAAAGTCACTGTAACGATAATTATATAAAGTCACCAACAGCCACTTTTTCTTTTTTTTTTAGAGTCCCGTACCTCATAAGAAAAATACGGAATCCTTAGAGCTTGCGCTGCGTTAAGCGGGAGCACAGAGTGGGCGGCCGCTCGGCGTGCAGTTTTTATGTCATTTCACTTTCCGCGCAGCGCTGCTCAATACAATAACACGAAGCATGTTTGCTTCGCGGAAGGGAGCGGACGCCTTAACGCAACACAGGCTCTTATTGGATCACTTTGGTATCCGTCTTCCCATCTGTCTATCAAGATCCTTTATTTCGGAAACATATAAAGGTATCAGATTGAAATTTAAACCATATACTCAAGTCTGTTGTCCCTTCAAGCTGTGAAAAAATCAAATTTCTTTCTTAACGTTAAAAAAAAAATGTCCTTTGGCAAGAACTGTTATCTCAGAAACGCGTGGAGATAGCGAGTTGAAATTTACAACGTAAATTCAAGTTTGCTGTCCCTTGAAGCTGTAGAAAACTCAAACTTCAAAGTTAACTTGAAATAAAGATAGGGCCGTTTATGTTGCGCACCTAAACATTTGTACGGAACCCTCGGTAAGCGAGACCGACTCGAGCTTGTTCGGTTTTTAGATTCTTGCGCCTTTTTATAATATAGATATGCTTATATAAGTAAAGTATATGCATTCTATCCGTTACCCTTATATACCATAACACAAGCCTTACAGTGCTTACTTTGGGGCTGGGCTAATTGGAGTGTATTAAAAAAAAATAAAAAAAAAATGTGTGTGTCATCTCCGACGCCCGACTGGAGTTTACTCCTTAAGTTCGATAGCCTAACCAGACGCAAAAAGAGTTTATTTAACTTAAAAAAGATTGATACTGTATGAAAGGGTAAATTAACAAATTAATGAAAATAATATAAATGTATATTTATTCATTTCATATACATTTATTATAACTAATCGACGAAATATTTTACATTAAACTTTTTACAATAGTCAATTTCAGATGTGCATAAATATATCATTAGGAATGTTGATAAATTATGTAATTATTATTAACAGACTATTATATTTTTTTTAAATATTAATAAAATCAACATTGTCTGCATTATTAATTACAGTGACAAGTGGTTTATGGTTATTAATGTCAATCCGTCATCTTTGTTTGTCAAAGTTGCGCGACATAGGATGCGCACCAAAAACGTAATGAGGTCATTCATCGATAGATTTTACTCCTCACATTTTTCTCATACCGGGCGCCTTATATATGCAAATCGATTCTTAAGGAGTAAACTCCAAAAAAAACCACTGTACATAAATATATCGTATGTGAATGGGATAATTAATTGACGTGCTATTCGAAAGAGTATACAATAAATATATTTTTATCTAAGACGAAGTCAAAAACAATTTGACAGACATTAAATGCATAAAAACGTTTACATTAAATTAACAATGATTGAATATATCTCTGTCCTCTATTTAGACACGAATGAAGATTCAAAATTGTTCTTACCTAAGTATTTAATTTGAGATAAATCCTAAACTAAATATCTAATAATAATCCTAAACATGTGTATTGCTTACGTTTGAAAAAACCGACCACCTGCCTCCAAAGTTATTTATTACATTTCTAATCACTCGATCACACCTAAAGTTCGTAAACTATTTAATCATCCAGATATGAAATCATATCAGGACCAGATAATCGAATTCAAAAGTACTTTCAATGAAGGAAACGCGAATTTAATCGACTTGCTGGCGACTGATAATAAGAGATTGGTCATTGATAATATAACACAGTGGTAAAGAAAGACAGATAAATTTGAGCAGCGGACTCCCGCGCAGGTCACCCGCAGTCACAATGCGAACGTTAGCGGTTGTAGGCATCGCTGTCGCGATTGTTCTTGGCGTTGGAATTGTCATAGGTAATAAAAAATATCACAATTTTTATTTACTATTGCGCTTCTGTAAAAGTATTATTATATCTCTTCAAGATTTTCCAAAAATGTGTTTTGGAAAAGTGTTTCAATATTTGTTTCTTAGGTTTTCACGCACATCACTCATTAAATAAAACTAGTTTTTCACTGGTTAACGCACGAAATTTTATTTATTTATTGACGTTTCGCAGCCTTTACAGGCCGCGTCGTCGGAATCAATTTTTTATTAGACAAATTATGAATGTTTTTTATTAGACAATTTTTTTATTTGTCTAATAAAAAAATGATTCCGACGACGCGGGATGTAAAGGCTGCTAAACGTCAATAAATAAATAAAGTTTCGAGCATTAACCCGTGAAAAACTAGTTTTATTTAAAGTGTTTCAAGTTTAAAGTGTACCTAAGGGAGGATCCCTTAGACATTTATTTTATTGACCGAAATAGTTTAATGGGACAGCATAAATCAGAATTGAATAACTCGGACATTTACCTTACTCGACTATCAAATCGATTTAACAAACTATAAAAATTGTGTTGATGTTAAAGATGTAAGCTCCAAAATATATTGTACTTGCTGACCCAGCGAACTTCGTATCGCCATAAAAATATGGGTGGTAGAGGGGTGAAAATTAAGGGTTGTTTGTGTTTTTAATGTTACGATACATATTTAACGTAGTTTTTTTTTCTTCAGACGATTTAATAATTATTTTGAACACAAAATCGGTTATTGTGATTAAACCATGATAGCTAGATATATGTTCTCGCGGACTTTTTTGTAGGTCTTAATGGGATCTACAAACGCGTAGTAAATCATTTTGTTCTATTGTCAATAGTTTTTGCAGCGCACACAAAAATAGGTTTTAGATTTTACACCTTGTGTTACAAAATAGCAATTTTATTACGGATCACTAATTTTGAAAAAAAAAAATATAGCCTTCCTCGATAAATGAACTACCCAACACTGAAAGAATCATTCAAATCGGACCAGTAGTTCCAGAGATTAGCGCGTTCAAACAAACAAACTGCAGCTTTATAATATTAGTATAGATAAATAGTATATTGAGACAATCAAAAGTATTAGTTTTAAAAGTAGGTATCTGAGTTTTGTATAATATTGCTCCTTTTTTTTATAAAAAAAAACTGAACTGAACAGTGTCCTATCCACGCAGCTAAGACACTTATTATATACAAACTCGCTAAAGCAGAAGTTAGTTTCTAACAAAATTATCACATCTTATGCGAAAACGTGTTAATGATATCTATTTTCTTACTTAGTAATATCGTTCAATACAAAATGTATGGATATAAAAAGTGCGCGGCCTTCTCTTGTTGCATCTTGTTTCATAAGGCACCATAGAGTTTGGCTTCAAATGCAAACTCGATAAGTATAAAAAAAATCTGACAAATTTATTTCTTCATAATGCAAAACGTGTTAATGGTGTCTAGATGTTTTCTTAGAATAATATGTTGTATGCAAATCACTGTAACTCTTCCTAATAAAAAATAATTGTGTGTGTCAGCTCCGACGCACGACCGGAGTTTACACTCTAAAAACGATTGTCTTTGAACAGACACAAAACAAAATCAAGTCCGAAGAAGTCGGTTACAAGTAGAGATACCTCAGGAATCGTCCCATGGTTTCGACTATCATAGGTTCCATGTTATCATCTAACATCATCGATATTCATCATATATTTTATTATGTATTTCTGGAAATACACAATTTCAAAAATATCACACACTAGTCATCATTTTGTAAATATGTATTATAATTCCATCTACTGAAAATCACTATTCCGAGTGCTGGACACTTACCGGCATTTCTCTATATTCTGTTATTTATTTCTTTTCATTAATTTTGCTCCGATTTTATCTATTTTTAGTTTATTTATTTCATTGACGTTTGTGCAACTTAATGTTTTTTATCCGTTGCCATGGCTAAAAGTGAAAGGTGCGCAGATGAGGTTGCGCACAAAAACGTAACGAGGTCATTTGTTCAGTAGATTTTACTCCTTACATTTTTCTCATACCGGGCGCCTTATATATGCAAATCGATTCTTAAGGAGTAAACTCCAATAAAATATTTAACTAAGAAAATGTCTTTCTATCGGCAGGGAGTATAACATGGGCAGTCATAGCGTCCCGAGACACAACCCCAGTCCCGGATCCACCGGAGCTGATCGAGCTAGACTGGTGGCAACACTGCGTGCTTTACCAGATTTACCCGAGGTCACTGAAGGACAGTGATGGCGATGGCATTGGTGATTTGAAAGGTAAGTTTATAAACATTATATATATTACTAGCTGACCCAGCGAACTTCGTACCGCCATAAAAAAATAGGGGTTGGTGGTAGAAAGGTGAAAATTTAGGGTTGCATGTTATTTTACTAATGTTGTAAAAATTAAAAAAAAAATATCTAATATTGAAAAAAAAAATTAGGGGTGGATTACCCTTAACATACCCACAACAGGGGGATGAAAAATAGATGTTGTCCGATTCTCAGACCTACCCAATATGCACACAAAATTTCATGAGAATCGGGAAAGCCGTTTCGGAGGAGTTCCACAAACACCGCGACACGAGAATTTTATATATATTAGATCTATTTCTAATGTCCCTACTGTTAGTGTATGTGAAGGTCAGACGTGACAAGCGGCGAGTCATAACTGGATCCCGCAGTTACACCTGGAGGGTGAGGGGTAGATCGGGGAGTTGGTTTACCTGATAAGTACGGGAGTAGGTCGGCACCCGGCCCGGCGAGGTAACGGCGCTGGACGAGGCCACGGGAACCCTTACGGATGCTTCCGGAACCCCGCCCGTGAGTGTCCGATTCAAACGGACCCGTCCATCTTGGGGATGCCCCGGGGCATTAGGGGCATCCCCATTTAACGACAAAGGCCTGTGCAATGCAGGGCCCAGACCTCCCAAGTCTGGACCCCGCTGGCCTCCGTCGGGTAAAACTAAGAGAGGGTCAACACATTAATTAATTGAGAACTTCGGAGATTTTGTGTGGTTTCTTTTGAATTTCGTGATTTCTCGAAAACCGGAAGTGCTACGTTACTCAAATCCGGTTTGTAGTCTTATCAGACTATTCTTAACTTATAACTTAAACATTCTCTTTATCTATCTTTTACGGTTTGGCCGCTGAAACAGCACCACAGACGGACGGACGGACGGACTTGTCTAATAGATAAGAGATGGTTTTGAACTTCGCGGGCCTATTGCGGATGGTGGAGGCTGACGACTATAGGTACCAGCAGGACCAAAGTGCGAAGGAGCTAGTGAATTATTTTGTGAAAGACTAAACTTAATACTTAATAGCTATAATAATAATGATAATAAAAACATTTATTGCAGGTAGCTAAGACCCACATTTAAAACATGATACAATATAAAACTAATTAAAAATACATTTTACATTGTCATAATACAAGGTCAATCTTCTATTTGCTATATCTATGATCTTCTTAAGCTTCCATTCTAGCGTGGAGAAGAAGATTAAAGAACACTTTAACGAAGTTTTCCTACTTTAGTGATTTATCCCGTATTTATTCCTACAGGTACTAGTTTGTTGACTGAAACCTGTGACTTAGTATCTATTAGATTAATATAAGACATAACACATAATTTACATGTTCATAATAATCATAAGCATTGTGAAAATGTATGGTTGCAAGCTAATTTGAGGTTATGAGGAGCTCGATGGCGCAGGTGGTTTGCGCGATCGGCTGCGATCTTTGTAATTAAGCAACTTTCGCAGTGGTCGGTCATTGGATGGGTGACCAAAAATTTCTATCTCCAGTTCCTCCGTGCTTCGGAAGGCACGTTAAGCCGTTGGTCCCGGTTGCATCTGCAGTCGTTAGCACCCGCCAATCCGCACTGTGCCCGCGTGGTGGGTCATGGCCCAATCTCCCTATTCCATCCATAGGGAAGGCCTGTGCTCCAGCAGTGAAGACGTTAATAGGCTGATGATGATGAAGCTAATTTGTGCCAATTAAATCAAGCAGTGCATTAAATCATTGTTTTACCATTTCATAGCTTTCTACTGAGCATTTAGTTCAGCACATCACAGTAAAAGGCGCGGCACGAAACTCTAGCGCTTACCTTTATTGCGCAGAAGTAAAAATTAAGATGTGTTAGGGGGAAAAGAGGTGCGCGGGTGGGCGTGCGTTGCGCCGATTGGCTCTCCAGTCGTATAATGCGATTCAAATAAGAAAAGGAAAGCCAATGACCTCTATCTGTCAAAAGTCACTAGAAAAGTACGGTTTGCAAAGAAAAACTTGGAACCCTTTTTAGCACTCCGCTAATTCAAGAATAAAAACCAAACATTTGTAAACAAACAATAACAAATATTGATAATTAATATCGGTTGATATTTTGTTTTCATTTATTGAGCTTTGGCCATGAATGGTTGATAACCTAAATCGTCAAACAAATGTCACTTTAAGTTGCGTTCAGAAACTCGATTTCAAACTTTCGTTTACATTAAGGATGCATGTTCTTATGTAACTTAGCAATAGTGCATGATTATTCATAACTACTTACTCCGGCGGTAATGCAGAGATGAGCGGAATAGAAGAGCTAGATTCTGATTAATGTTTTTTCTCACAGTCTTACTAAATAAATATTATTAAAAATCGGTGGTTTTTTTTTTCTCAATCTTAGTAAATAAATGTTATTAAAAAAATCTGATGCTTTTTCCCACTTAATCTTAGTAAATAAGTTTTATTAAATAAAAACTTTTTTTTTTGCTCACTCTACCTATTTGGTTTGAATTGACAGCTATGACATCACAATATGGCGCCCAGTCGGTCCTATTCTTAGTTGAATCGCATTATAGCCATGCGCAGAGTTACGTGCTGGGCTGGGACCTGTACATAGTAGTATTTTCTAGCATAGCATTAAATGTAGGGAAACACCCTGCAAGATTTCTTTTCACGTTAAATCGTATGGCAATTTTTACTAATTTATGTTTCTAGCTAGTTTTTGCTTTCAAACATTACTAGTAAATAAAACAATAATGTTAAACACCGTAGTTAACTGCGGCGGCCTTGCGAGACGCGCGACAAATCGACGCGATGACGATGCCGTTTCGGAGTTAAATGCGAATGGGACATCACAACATCCTGTGTTACCATTATAATCGTTATAACAATAGACGTTTTATATCATATAAACTTCATTTACATATTCTTTTAGGGAGAAACACTTAAGTATAACAAAATAAAACCGAAAATGTTAGACGATAAAATTACATAACAGAGATTGCTTTGGACATCAGAGCGCTGTTAAATATGACTTATTTAAAAAAAAATCATAGATCTCGTGCTCTACACTACTTGAAAGGGCATTAAAATTGATTCTACCTATTATATATTATAAAAAAAAAAAATTTTTTTTTTCAGCCTTTTTTTTTTAAATGCATATATTTTCCAAAATATTTTTACATCATCTTAAAGCCCTTCGATTTCCGCGTCTTTTGAGCACTCATACGTCCTCGTGGCCCTAATCCTCGGGGTATCACGGGTGATTCGCACTTTGAGCGAAAATGGGCGCCTACTGGAGCAAACGTAAAAAACATTTTTAATGTTAAAAACACTACTTTTACCCAGAGACGTTATCTGTCTTCCTCCTACGTACATACACTTACTCATTCGATCCCACTCTTTATTTAATGTACCTAATAATATGTAACAAATGATGTTATCTTTATTTTCTAAAATTACTTCATTCGTCATCAAGAAGAACAAGAAGGTAAAAAAGCTGAACGTAGCGAGTACGAAGCTGGCTGTTGTGTAGAACTAGGGCTGCCATCCGTCCGGGTTTCCCCGGATTTGTCCTAGTTTACGGGGCGTCCGGGGAGCGTCCGGGCGGGGTTTTATTTGTAGTCCGGGTTTAAAAATTTACGGCAACGCATGAGTGGCCCTTGGTGCTGCAAGTGTCCATGGGCAGCAGTGACCACTTATTATGAGGTAGACCGCTAGCTTTTGCCTAGATCAACATAAAAAAGTTGAATTGTGACATTTTTAACTGTTTTTTTATTGGTCTGTCCGGGTTCTGGGCTTCAAAATCCGGGGTTATCACGCGTCTTATCCTGGTTGCCACATTTAAGAGATGGCAGCAATATGTAGAACAGGAGTTTCTCGAGAAAAGTTGGGGGGATTTTCTCTACATCGGCCATGGTGGCGAGGCGGCGCTAGTAGCGACCATAGCGCTAGCTTCAGCTGTTTTTCAATGGATGCCCACAATACGTTGCCTCCTAGTCTTAAAGTCACTCCATACAACGTTCATTTAAACGCGATTAATTATAGCCTGTGTTACACAAGCATAATCTAGCATTCTAATCGAGAAACAAAATTTGAAATCGCTTCAGTACTTTTTGAGTTTATTACTAAAGGTATAAGGCCCTCCGGTTACATCCGCATTAATTTCAGGAAAAAAAAACCTTAAAAAATGGACACAATGCTGTCGCGGACTTTTTATAGAACTTTTAAAAGGGTAAAATTCCGTCATACAAGAATTTTGTGTAATTTTTACGAGTTATGCAGCGCACGCATAATGGAAGGTCTCAAATGGAATATATCCCGTTTTTGCGACATTTTTCATTGTTGCTCCGCTCCTATTACCCTGGAAGTGCTCCTGGTGACAGGAAAAGTACAGGGAAGGCGACCGAGAGGAAGAAGCCCCATACGCTGGACAGACCAGATCCGCGACAATATCAAAACTGGAGTCCGCGATGCACTCCACACTGCGGAAGACCGCAATAAGTGGAAAGCGATCGTCCACAAAATAATTCGTGGAGGTCACGACCCTCAGCAATGAGGAGCACGACACAAGGAGGAAGACGCTCCTATTCAGTGTTGCCAGGTCCGAGTTTTAAAAATCGGAAGGCGTTATAGAAAAAAACAGTAGATGTATGGAAACAGCTACAAGAAAAACAGTAGATGCAGAGGTGTACTTTTTCCGGTTTGCACCCCCCCCCCCCCCCTAACCCTAACCCTAGAATTGGTAAATCAAATCAAGATAAATACCAGTAACGAATGTGTTTCTGTGGCTTCTGCCGCCCCTCAAAGCAATTTTCTCTTTAGACAATTACATTTATTTTATAATTATTAAGGTTATCTACATTATTAATGACGGAAAATGCAACTCAACATGCAATTTAAAAAAGAAAATCGTATTCTAAAAAACAGGAGATTCATGTAGAAAAACAGTAGAACAGGAGAAATTTCAGAAAAACAGGAGATCTCCTGTAAAATCTGGAGACCTGGCAACACTGCTCCTATTAGTAGTCTTAGCATTATGTTGTATATATATGCATTATTAAACACAAAAATAATTATTCAAATCGAGGAACTATTGTTCCTGAAATTAGCGCGTTTAAACCAACCAAACAAACTCTTCGGGTTTATGATATAAGTATAGATAACTAGCTGACCCAGCGAACTTCGTACCGCCATAAAAATAGGGGCAGGTGGTAGAAGAGAAAATTTAGGATTGTATGTATTTTCCAATACCACATTATAAAAATAATAAATATTGTCCGAAAAAAATTTAGGGGTGTGTAATGTAGTGTTCTATCAATTTCCTGGGATAACATTCCTCCTAACCCATATGAGAACACTACGTTACAATACCCAATAGTTTGAATTTTGGCGCGAAGGCGCATTGTAGGTTTCAGAACACTACGTTACAGGTGGACAACCATTTTCAGTTAAGGATATGAAAAACAGATAGTAGCCGATTCTCAGACCCACGGAATATGCATATAAAATTTCATAAAAAACGGTCCGGCCGTTTCGGAGGAGTATGGTAACTAACATTCTGACACGAGAATCTCTTATCTATTAGACAAGTCCGTCCGTCCGTCTGTGGTGCTGTTTCAGCGGCCAAACCGTAAGAGATAGATAAAGAGAATATTTAGTTATAAGTTAAGAATAGTCTGATAAGACTACAAACCGGATTTGAGTAACGTAGCACTTCCGTTTTCGAGAAATCACGAATTTCAAATGAAACCACACAAAATCTCCGAAGTTCTCAATTAATTAAATACATTTTTTTTTTAATCAGGTTTTGGTGAACATTTGGTTCACTGGTTTGCTAGTTTTATATATAAGATTAGTATAGATTTGTATTCATTCCAAATGATGGATTTAAATCTGATTACAGGCATCACCAGTCAACTGGAGCACTTTGTCGAGGCTGGAGTCGACGCCATCTGGATGTCCCCCATCTTCACGTCGCCCATGGTGGATTTCGGTTACGACATCAGCGACTTTTACGACATTCATTACGAGTACGGCACCATGGAAGACTTCAAGGAGTTGCTGACGAGAGCTCATGAGTTGGGTGAGTGCCTTTTTACTCGAGAAAATGAGAACATATTTAAGGAAAATGCTCTCGATCAGACAGCAGACGGGACTTGAACCCGCATCCTTCGATATCCGGACGAATGCACTGACCATTATGTTACCGCGGCCTTAATGGCCGTGTCGAATTCTTCCTAGCCTTTCTTAAGCTGCAAGGCAGCGCCATCTCTTCGCATTGTAGGTAAACCACAATGCCAAACAAATACCTTTACAAGTATTAAACGAATAAGTCGAGTCTCAAAATAAGCTCCAAATTTTGTGAAGTTTCATGTTATTGGTATAGTACATGTTTATTTATTATGCGAGGAGCTCGATGGCTCAGGTGGTTAGCGTGTTCGGCTGCGATCGTTGAAGTTAAGCAGCTTTCGCGGTGGTCGGTCATTGGATGGGTGACCAAAAATCTTCTATCTCGAGTTCCTCCGTGCTTTGGAAGGCACGTTAAGCCGTTGGTCCCGGCTGCATCTACAGTCGTTAGCACCCACCAATCCGCACTGGACCCGCGTGGTGGGTCATGGCCCAATCTCCCTATTCCATCCATAGGGAAGGCCTGTGCCCCAGCAGTGGGGACATTAATAGGCTGATGATGATGATGATGATGATGAAGTTTATTTATGGTTATTTTCACCACAATATGAATAAGTATGATAAAGTTAAAATGTTTCATAAAAAATACTGTTCAAAGGCACCTTTAAAAACTAATGGTAAACATCAAAAGATGAAAAATAGGTAATAATATCGGATAATTCCTGTTATCTACGTAAATTGCCAATATATTTTTTTATCTGGAAAATTAGTTCTTATCCGTGAAGGTAACCCGATTAGAATTTAATCTACTTACATAGTTTCAATTTAAATGTTACTTAATCTATAAATACTGTAAACATAAATATGAGTAGGTACTTTTTTGATGTTCTTATCTATGTGGTAGTATGATTTGATATATCGATTTTTCGCAAAAATCCTAGAGATTTCGCGAAAACGCTGATAATTACACAAATGGCGATGACATTGCTTAATCTTGCTGTTGACGATTTTTTTTTGTCGTTTCGCCGGCCGCTGCCACAGCACGCTTGCTTATGGACACAATTCTATAATACTGAGAGGGTTCGTGTCCCTGTGGGGTTAAAAGTCAGCATGATGAATACTTACGAGCATTTGTGCCTATGTCATGTATGTTTTTTATTTCTAGATATTTTTTTAAAACATATGTATCAGTATATGTGTGTATTCTATCCGGTACCCTAGAATCCTATTACACAATCCTTACAGTGCTTACTATGGGGGTAGGCTAGTTGGTTTGAGTGTACAAAAAACTAAATCTAACCTTACCTAACCTAATATGAATCCAAGAACCCAAGACTATTTATAATAAGATAAACTATAACGATCTTTTTCGCAATCTTACTGAGGCGACTCGCGTTTTCGCAAAAATCCTATATTTTAGGGTTCCAGACCTCAACCGGCAAAAAGGGAACCCTTATAAGATCACTCGGTTGTCTGTCTGTCTATCACAGTCGATTTGCTTGGAAATTCCTGGACTGATAAATTTGAAATTTAGTACGTACTGTGACGCAAACACGGGCGAATAAAGTAAATAAATGATTTTCGAATTATGGGGTTCCGTTTGGGGGGTAGACTGCTATTTTTAGATTTAGCTAACTGTACTGTGTTGTATGTATATCGAATGAAAGGGCTTAATGTGAAGGTTTTAAATATTATATTTATCACAAATTTTTATTAAATAGTTTGAAAAAAATATTTAAGTAAATCGATGAAAATTCAACTGTCCCACCACGTCATCTCCGAAACAATTGCGTCAAAATTTTTGGAAAAATTAATGTAATGTAGCACTTTGATTGTAGATTACAGAAAACCCTATCAGAAGTTTAGAGTATAATGGCACGGTATGGTTGGTTTTTTACAGTAAGATTGAGAAATGTCATCGCCATTATATGCCACTAATTTTATCAGCGTTTTTGCAATATCCCCCAGAATTTTCGCAAAAATTCGAGTTATCAAATCATCCTACGACATCCATAATACTATTGGCGAAACTAATATAACTACGATTAGGGTAAATTATCTCATTAATCCTGAATAGTTTCTCTTTAAACGTTTCTATTTAATAGATGTGTAAATAAAAAACCATTACTAAATATGAGAGGATCTCGATGGCGCAAGTGTTTAGCGCGTTGAAGTTAAGCAACTTTCGCAGTGGTCGGTCATTGGATGGGTGACCAAAAATTTACTATCTCGAGTTCCTCCGTGCTTCGGAAGGCACGTTAAGCCTTAAGTTGGTCCCGACTGCATCTGCAGTCGTTAGCACCTACCAATCCGCACTGGGCTCACGTGGTGGGTCCAATCTCCCTATTCCATCCATAGGGAAGGCCTGTCCCCAGCAGTATCATTAAAAAAAAATCTAAAATTAAAAAAAAAAATTTAGGGGTGGACTTAACATTTAGGGGGATGAAACATAGATGTTGTCCGATTCTCAGACCTACCCAATATGCACACAAAATTTCATGAGAATCGGGAAAGCCGTTTCGGAGGAGTTTAACCACAAACACCGCGACACGAGAATTTTATATATTAGATATATATAGTCACGTGACGCTCGTGACGAATTTCCGATTCATCTTTTCCATGGGATTTTTCCATTTACGGAGTGTATATGGAAGAATCCCATGGAAAAGAAGTTTCGCTTCAAAATGTTACATCATTTTTGATAAGACTTGATGCCGATATTGTCGTTTCCTAATTATTTACAAACAGAATACTACGAAAGTACGACATACATTTGTCATTGAAATCTAAACTGTATTACCAGGTCTGAAAGTTCTTCTGGACTTCGTGCCCAACCACGCGAGTACCGAGTCAGAATACTTCAAGAAGTCGGAGGCTGGTGACCCAGAGTATAAAGACTACTTCATGTGGGCTGACCCACTGTGGGTGGATCCAGAGAACGAAACCAACAGGAGGCCGCCGTCCAACTGGGTAACTAATTAAATTAAAATTATATATGTAATAGGGATGATGACGTAAGTTAAATTATAAAATATAGTGGACACTTATTTTTTCTTTTGTCAATCGACAAAAAAATTACAAAGTTTGGGAGTGGCGGCTCGTGACGTCACTTCTAAGTAAAATTGTATCAAGGCATGACGTCATGCGACATTTCAAATCAATATAATCTCTGTAATATTTTGATTATGGGAATAAAGACAAAAATACGTGTCCAATACTTTTTGATAAATCTATCCGATAAACTAAGAAAAAAAGTTAGTCATTATTCCTATTCCCATAAAATCACACCAAACTAAGCATTGCTTGTACTATGGCGTAGTACAAAATAAGCAATACATTTCATTAAAAATTTCATAAACATGGGACCGGAGTGGAAAAGAAATTCGTAATACACTGTGAATTTTGAGTTACCTGAGAAACTTGAAAACCGTGTATAAAAATAGTAAAAACTGTTATAAACAGTAAAATACAAGATTTTTGTATGATGGTATAAGCCGCGTCAATAAAGAAACGATTCGAAAATGGCGTCTTGTACCTGCACTGACAGATGGTAGGGTCAACAAATAAGAAAAGAAAACAGAGCGCGTCGAGACAGTGCAAGAATAAAGTCAGAACTGATATTTTTTTGCATGCAGTACGCGCCGTGTGCGACTAAAGACAGCAATAGTTTAGAGTGAGAGCGCATGATCGCCGCCGCCATTTTAGATGCGTTTCTTCATTGGCGCGGCTTATATACCAAAATCTTATAAACATAATAACATAAGTACCCAAGTGGAATTAATATAAAAGTATAAAGTACGTAGATCCTAAAATTACTTAGTTTTATTTGGATCAATTTATGGCAGTCAAAATCTAATAGTTAAGTATTCAAAACATGAAGACAATTTAGTAAAAGGAAAAGATATTTTTTTTGCGGAAATAATAACATACCTGCCGTAGCCTCTACTACTTAAACCACCTCGTTTGTTTGTTTCAATAGTAGAATTATCTTCTATACTTATAATAAATCTGTAGAGAGGTCAATTCTGTACATGAAATATATTTTCAAAATAACTATCAGGGGTGATTAGTGATCGATACTGATGCCAAAAATGCAATCAGTCAAATTTTTGTCTGTCTGTCTGTCTGTATGTTCCTTATAGAAACAAAAACTACTCGACGGATTTTAACGAAACTTGGTACAATTATTCTTCATACTCCTGAGCAGGTTATAGTATACTTTTCATCACGCTACAATCAATAGGAGCAGATGTTGGGAAAACGGGAGAAGTTACTCCATTTTTTAAGCTTCCGTCGCGTGTGCAGCCTTAATGGTTAAAGTTACATAGAAATCATGTATAACGGAAATATTCTACATAAAATTGTCTAAAAAATATCCCGCAACAGCATATGTCTATCTTTTATGGTTGACTCACAATAACACGTGTAATTATATAAATAAAGTCATTGTTTATAGCACAAGCCTGAGAACAAAAACTATAGTCTACACTACAGCTCTACACCGAAGCGAAGCGAGGGCGGGTCACTAGTTAGAAATATAAGTATCTGAAAGCCAAAAAGTATAGAATATTTTTTTGAAATGTCAAGGTGAGTCAATTCGGCGGTTCCGCTTGGGAGTGGAGCGAGGCGCGCCAGCAGTACTACCTGCATCAGTTCGCTGTAGTCCAAGCAGACTTCAACTTCAGGAACCAAGTGGTCAAAAACGAGATGTTCAACATCATGAAATTCTGGCTGGACATCGGAGCGGACGGGTTCAGGGTGGACGCTTTACCGTACCTCATGGAGGCCAGGCCCGAAGATCACAACGGAAGCTACCCGGACGATCCGCTCAGTGGCCTCGCGCAATTCGAATCGCATCAGCTGGGCTACACCATCCCACTGTACACCAAGGATCTGATAGATCTCTACCCAATAGTGTACGAATGGAGGGACTTCGTCGATGAATATAACAAAGAACACGGGGGTAACACAAGGTAAGACATTACATGGTACTTGATAAGACATTACTTCTTTTCTATTCGGACTGAAATTGAACTTGAATTGCCCCCAATTATTGTATGTTCAGCTTAAACTCAATCCGTTTTTATTAACATAATCAATATGAATTTTGTTTAAAGCAAATGTCAACTTTTCTATCCAACTGTTTTTTTTTTGAGTGTGTATGCTGTTGGTCGCAGATGACCTTTACAGCGTCACCGGGTTTGGGGACGACGAGGTCCTGAGGGGACCTCAAGCCGAGAATTGGCGAGTGCCTCTGGAGGTATTCCAGTCGGATGGCGTCTCCCCACAGGGGGAGTCTCCTCTCCGTCTGGAGCCTCCAGAAAGTCCAACTGATGTTGGTCGGGCATCGTATATATGAACTGTTGGCTACCGAATTTCACTTGCGTGATGTAGGCTTCCTTACGTTGTGAACACAGCGCCGGTAGCGCCATCTCTTGAGGAGGCGAGTGATTATTTCCTCCATGTTAGTTATATGACTTAAAATGGATGCCTATTAGGCAGCGCAGATGTATGCGGGCTCTGACCACTTTGTTCTCTTTGTTAGATTCTCCAAATGCCCCCCCTTATCTCACTTCTCAATTTCAGTACTTATGTACCTCTCATCCTAAGAACCTTCGATCTTCTTCTAATCGTTTACTTGTCGTTCCCTCTCACCGCTCTGATATCACTCACTCTTCCTTCTTCATCAAAACAATTCATTTGTGGAATGAACTCCCGTTGGCCATTAGAATGTCCACCAGCAAATATAGCTTTAAAACCAAGCTGCGAAGCTTTTTACTGGAACAGACAATTTCGTTTAGTAGTTAGTCGTCATTATTATGTATTAATTTTATGTAGTGTTATTTTATTATATGTTTACGTATGTGTATGTTTATATATGTATGTAATTGTATATAATTACTGTGTAATTTAATTATTATATATTAATATAATATTTATGTTGAAATGTGATTTACTGCTTTAAATGTGATTTCCACCTCACATGTGCACCCTACCACTAATCTTCTCCACAACACCCTATGGTTGACTGGTAGAGAATGCCTACGGCATTAAGTCCGCCATTGTACAATTGTGCATTAAGAATTAAATAAATAAATAAATAAATAAATAAATATGTGGGACATGTAGATGTCACCGCCACAGTACAATCAGTGGCTTCCCTATTTTCTGAATGAAGGCAATGTGACTATTACTACATATTGCTGTCAGAATAAGTAGCACCGTTACAGTTTGCCATACTATGACATGTATTATATATTGATTATAAAAAAAACAATGTAAATATAAAGGATTGACATATGAGCCCTGTAGATACCACAGAATTCTTAGGGACCACACTAGGTTCTAAGCTGCAGTGGGGCCCACATATTGATAGATTGTCGAAGAGACTTAGTTCTGCAGCATATGCTGTAGTGAAAATATGGCATGTACCGGATATAGAAACTGCCAGATTAGTCTACTATAGTTATTTTGATAGTGTAATGTCTTACGGTATTTTACTATGGCGAAATACCGCTAAAATTCTATTCGATCAATTTAAATCTTAAAGTTAGGGATTCCTTAAGAGATAAGTTTAAAAAATAGACATATTGACGGTTGCATCACAATACATATGGTATAATACAATAAACTTAGTGTTTGTATAAAAATATTCATTTCTTTACTTAAAATAGTGAAATACATACACGTAATACTAAAAGTAATAGTTATTTATTATACAAGAGTGGAAAGTTCCTTTTTAACCGCGTGCTCGATTTGGATGACCGAGCAAGCGAAGGATTCTAAAATTAGAATCCTGAGCGTCAGCGAGGGAAACAAACGAGCACAAGGTGAAAAATCTTTCCACTCGAGTGCAATACGTAACTTTTCATCCCACCTCAGCGAGGAAATGACAAAATGAAAAAGAAAACAATTTATAATGACAAAATATTTAAGCAATAAAACGTGAAAAACTAGAATGGCGCGAAGCACGCAAATAAAACAAAGAAACCAAGAAGGTTCCAAATTTAAATTTTTTCACAATTTAAAAAGTTCTAATCATAAATTTGGCACCATAGAGGTTACATTAAATAGGTTTAATGACGTTTTGAATTTACAATTATATTGAGTACTCATTATATGTGATGTTCTAAATTCAAATCTACTTTGCCGCTCAAGCGAATAAAATAGAATTTTCCAGCCAGATTTCGAAGCGCAAAATTACACTTTCCGAGGTGGTGGGATGAAAAAATAATTTTACTTCACCTGCTACTAGGCTCCACAAATTAATAATTCGGTTAGAGGTCTTTGTGTTCGCTTTTACAATAAAGTCCCAAGCAATATTCAAGAGTGAAGCCTGACTAAATTTAAATCGACTATTAAAAATCACTTGTTAAGAAAGCTTATTATAAAGTGTCTGTTTGCTACAGCATATTCATCTCTCTGTGTGTACTAGCTTTTCCATTCTTTCTATGAAATGAAATAAAATTAAGACCTTACCATAAGATATATTAATGATGCTATGGAAGAGTGGTTCCTTCTGGTACAGGTGTTAAACACTTAATAGAAGGAACCCACCCTGGTTTGGTGTACAACAAATGTGGTATCGTAATAAACTTCTTTGATTTTGATTTTTTTGTTTTCTAAAATATGCCACCAAGTGTTGAGTTTGGTTTTCGGTTGTTACAGAGTGCTTTTCTCCGAGGGTTACGCCAACGTGACCATGACTATGTTGTACTACGGCAACGAGCAGGGCGACATCGGAGCGCACTTCCCCTTCAACTTTGACTTCGTGACGGACCTCAACGCTGAGTCCAACGCCAGGGACTTCGTGTACACTATCCTCAGATGGTTGACGTACATGCCGTATGGCGGAGTGGCTAACTGGGTGGTGAGTAGAACATATTGTCTATTTCTGTCAGAACCTTGCACAATACGAAGGTTAACTAACTACAATGGTTGGTGGAGTTTTTTCTGTTGGTGATTAAGGGGTCTTAGCTCCATTCGGGGTAAGGTGTATGAGGTAAAAAAGAAAAAATATTAATTTGTTTCTTAAAAACAGTGATGTTCACACAATTAATACAAGAAACAAAAATAAACTAACTTTACCTGCTACTAGGCTTCACAAAATTAATAATTCATTTAAAGGTCTTTGTGTTCGCTTATACAATAAAGTCCCAAGCAATATCCAAGAGTTATCCATAAATAAATTTAAAGATATTATAAAAAAAACACTTATTAAAAAAGCTTATTACAAAGTGTCTGATTATATTACAGATAAAAATGCTTGGGTTTGAACTGTTCCAATCATTCCAACAGGTTTTCTATATTAAATAAATCATAATTGTATTGACGTTGTAACAACATAATGATTTGTAAATGTTGTTACATTAGACTTTTAATGTTGTGGAGATTTTTTCGCTCGTTTTTCTCCGCAGCTAAAAAATATGTCCATAACGAGTGGTAGGGAAAAAATAATTTTTGGACGATTCAAAAGAGTTGTACTATACATCCAATTTGAATAAAGATATATTGATTTCTGATTTCTGGTATAACTGATACTTTGGTAGCAAGCGTCTTATAGGCTATAATGATCGCTTATTAACTATCAGGTGGACCATATGCTTGTTTGCCATTGTTTTTACCTAAAAATATATACGACATACTGTCAATCGCTCGTCTAGAGAAGTATCTATACATATAATAAAATGGTAGGAAAGTAAAAACTGTATATTGAATATTTTTTTAAAGAATACTTGGGGTGTGTTCTACAACCGATACCGAAGCCAAAAATATAGTTTTAAGAATTTTTGTTAGTTTGTCTCTATGTATGTCCGAGATAAACTCAAAAAGTACTGCATGGATTTACTTCAAATTTGGCACGAATATTATTAAGAAGTCGGGTCAACATATAGGCTACATATTATCACGAAACTCTACCCCTAAGGGTGTAATACGGGGGTTGGAAGTTTGTATGAAAGTCCTATGTTTTTGAAGTAAGAGACTTGAAATTTAACATGTATGCTCTATAGATGGTGTAGAGGTGTACTAAAAATGTATCTTTAGAAATAAACCCCCTTTTTGGTTAAAAAAGTATGTGCAAATAACTAACTCAACGCGTACGAAGTTGCGGGCGGCCTCTAGTCCTTAATAAAAAGATAATGTTAATAAAACAGACAAAAGTTGAAGCACGGTGATACTATCTATACAGTATATTATCTTCAAACAGACGGTCGGAAACCGTTTCATACCTACGCCACTCGAGTTCGCGCGGCACTCGGTGGGCATCCAGTCGCGAATGCGCCGCAGAAACGACCGAACCGTGAATTTTTGTTTAAGCAGTTAGCCGTGCTTAAACGTTTGTATTGTGAATATTTGATTAAATTAAGTAGATACCTACATAATTTAATATGGCAAAGAGCAATAGTCGATATTGTGCTGTTTTTGGTTGCTTGAACTCTTCAATAATTAAACTTTTATACGAATGCGTATTTATTATACTATTAAATTTAATAATAAAGCTTTTCGGACGTCTCAGTCGGGGCGTAAATATTTTTCTGTCTCAAATCTATATATTTTTTTTTTATTAAATATTACACTTAAAATAACATGAATTTTATGTAACACTTCCTAATTTATTCACAACATTTTTTACATATGAAATAAAATATTTATAATCACAAAACTAGAAAGAAACTCAATTATGTAGATGAAATTAAAATACTGTAGGCGGGCAGCCCTACCGCGTGGATACGCCCCGCTCGGCCGTAGGCAGTTATTTCAAGGACAGGGCCGAGTCACAATACTGTATAGATACTATTACCGTGGTGGAAGTGTCAGCGTTTTATACTCGTGCTCAATCGTTATGGGCATCAAAGCCACGTACGACTGTACGTGTCCGGCACACACTTAGCCGGGTTTTTTACTTCCACCAGTCTTTGCTAACGACTTTTTGAACATTCGAGAATGCGAATGTCTGGTACCTAGGGGATATTTAGTCAATATGAGTATTAATATTTAGTTTTTTTTTAAATTGGCGCCAATTGTCTATGGCATGGTGGCAGTCTCGTTCGAATTGCCGCGTTGATATGAACTTATCCGACTGAAGTGGTATTCCGCTCGCACCGGTCTTTCCATAAACAAAACAAGTAATTTTTGAGGTTAGCGATTGTGAGTGGTAATAGTGATTTATTAACATGAGTAAATCGAATTCTAGTGAAACATGGACTTATTTCACACTTTGCGATGCTGAACGAGCTAAATCAAAACTGTGTAACAATGAATATTCAAGGAAAGGCAGAACTACAACTTCTTCAAATTGTTTTTCTCTAATATTCATATTCGCAAAACATTCGCAGAGATTTTGCGAATGCGAATGTGAATTCGAATATTCAAAAATATGCGATAATTAGTGAATGCGGATGCGAATATTCGTTACATCACTACTAACGACATTTGCTAAACAAACTAATATATTTAATTTACAACAATATGGTGCAATATGAATAAATTTAAGAATAATTAAAACAAAAAATATACTATAACAATGAACCTAAAACTAAAAACCTTAAAAAATAAAATATAAAAACTAAAATACATCATTAAAAGGAGTCCCTTTAGGCAAGGTTCCGAAGATACTGGCAGCGTTCCCCCTTTGGATAGCTAGACTAATTCTTTGTCCGAGGTAGCTGCCAGCTCTTCGGTCTCCTGTGATGTCGACTAATCTTTTCGCTATTTCTTTAAAAAGCCTTATAGCGCTAGGACCCCACGGACCAAGGGTCTCGTCACCGAATGGGACAAAATCATATTCGGAGCCTAGACCCCTGTATTTGCCTGCCTTAAACAAACTATTTAAATCACCATTTCCAGTTCGGCAACCACGACAACAACAGGATGCCGACTCGATTCCGTCACGACATGGTGGACGGGTTGAACGCTATCAACATGCTGCTGCCAGGAGTGGCGGTAACTTACCAAGGCGAAGAGATCGGCATGAGGGACGGATACGTCAGCTGGGAGGATACAGTGGACGTGGAAGCAATTAACAGGGGAGACAACGAGACATACATGCTTTACTCACGAGACCCAGCCAGGACGCCGTTCCATTGGGACGACACTACCAGCGCTGGGTTCTCCACAAACCTGACTACCTGGCTACCAGTAGCCGAAGACTATACAGAAATAAATCTGAAGAAGCAGATGGAGGATAGCAGAAGTCATTTTAAGGTACAGTTTTTTTTTAACACACACCAATAGGGGTGATGACGGGGTACAGTAAACGAAATTCTATTGAGTCCGTCAGTTACATGATTGAAAAATAATGGACACGTATTTTTTATTTGGGCAATCAACCAAAAAATGACAAAGATATAGCGCGTCAAAGTTTGGGAGTAGGGGTCCGTGACGTCACTTTTGAGTGAATTTTCACTTATGAGTGTACTCAAACGTGACGTCACGCGACTTTTCAAATCAATATGTCTCTGCAATGTTTACATTATGTGAAAAAAGAAAAAATACGTGTCCAATACTTTTTGATAATCTACCTGTTAAATGAAGAAAAAAAAATTAATCATCATCCCTATTAGCCTAGCCCCAAAGTAAGCACTGTAAGGCTTGTGTTATGGGATACTAGGGGAACGGATAGAATACATATACTGTACATATATAAGTATATTTATGTAGAAATAAATATTTAACATCCATGACTGGAGTACAGGTGCTCGTATTCGTCACACAAACATCTGCCCCCTCCGGGATTCGAACCCGGGATCTCTCGAGTCGGCGACACCAAACCCGGCGTACAAACCACTCGACCACGGAGGTCGTCTTAGTAAAGACTCGTTGTTTGAATTTCTGGTATAACGCTAACGACTCATTGTTCATAGTCTTGTATCATCTTCATCAGCCTAATAACGTCCCCACTGCTGGGGCACAGGCCTTCCCTATGGATGGAATAGGGAGATTGGGTCAGGACCTACCAAGCAGGCCCAGCCTGATTGGTTAGTACTAACGACTGCAGATACAGCCGGAAGCAACTGCTTAACGTGCCTTCCGAAGCACGGAAGAGCTCGAGAAAGTAAAATTTTGGTCAACCCATCCAATGACCGACCACTGCGAAAGTTGCTTCTCGCCATCATAGTCTGGTATTATGTTACTATTTTTTACTGGCGCTGGTATTGGACAGTAAGTAAACATTATGTTGAGTTTCATAGTTCTGACTTGGTATAGTAGTTAGTGAGTGATCCTTATTGCGAATCCAAGAGTGCACATATTTGAGTAATAAAGACTTCCATTTTCTTCCTTTTTATATAGACACAGTGCCCATAGGCTATGCATATAAAGTTAGGATAATTACCTAGCCCCTAATTAAGTGCTTGTTCTATGGGCAATAGATAAAATTAAAGGTCCCGACATTCATTTATTTTATTAATATATAACTCAAAATGCTGCAAATTTTATTGTCATGGCGATGTATCTTGCCTCTTGTTCTAGGTGTATACTAAAGTATTTCATTTAGTTTTTATGTAGTACTGGTGGCCCGCCCTCGCTTTGCTTCGGTGTAGAGCTGTAGTGTAGATTAAAATGACTCTTCATATAGGTAATTATAAAAAATACTGAAAATGGTGTATTTGCCTTTTCCAAACTTCTATTGACATCACGTCACTCAATTGTTTTGCCTTCCCAGAACCTCGCCACTAACATTTGAAATTTATGGTATGGTATTAAAGTTCAAATTGACTGTCTCGTGTTTTTTTTTCGAATTTTCACGTGTTTGATTCACAGTTGTAAAAGGCGATTTTAAAAAAATCTGCTAATGCAGTTCTAGTTATTATTAAAAATAAAATGATGTCTTCTTTCAGTAAAATATCCTATTTTCAATATTTAATATACTTTCCCTCCGTGTGAGGTTGCCGTGGGACGCCCTGTATATAGATAATGAAGCTCTATGACTTTATCACTTTATATACTCAGCAATTTTAGGATAAATTAATATAGGTACTGGCAATTTCTGTTTCATCAGTTATACAACTTTAATTTCAGGTTTACCAAGCGTTGACGAAGCTACGGAAAGAAAAGACCCTGTCTCACGGGGAATACGACATACGGGCATTCTCCGACCAGTCGTTCTTCCTGGTCCGGAGTCTGCGGACTTACGACACTTATGTGTTGCTGTTCAACGTGGGACTAGCTTCTGATACAGTCAGCCTTTCAAGGGTGACGCATCTGACGCTACCGGCAACAGTCTACGTGTCTAGCATTAATTCTACAAGATTAGCTGGGTATGTACGAGGTGTTAAAATTCAATATCGTTTATTCAGTCTAGGCTGTTACAAGCACTTGTGAATGTCGAAAAGCTACGCCATCGGTTCGCAAATCTACGTTGGGAGACCTTGTACTGAGAAGAACCGGCAAGAAACTCAGCAAGGGCTGCTTTTTCCTCCCTGTTTTATTTCATACAGTGTCGTCCAATTGAAAGTTGACATCAAACTTGCAAACATGTGTTGAGGTCAACTTCCATCACATAATGTCAAATATGTAACAATAGACAATCAACGAATTTACTAACAATAAGTGCAGTTATTCGGGTGATCCCTAATTTGTGAAATCGGTTTGCATCAGACGATGCTGTACTATAGCCGCTGTAGCCTTTGACAGTTTTCTTATCGCCAGCGACAAAACGACTACCTATCGAATATTTTCTGATCAGAGATGCATATAAAATTAATAAGTTGATCGCTGATTGTTCACACTGCCGCCGGCTGAGCTACAAGAGCTATCAAAGATTATACTCGCTCAGCGGTCAGAACGCGCGGACTCTTTTCTAGTTTTTAGCTCTACTCGCTTATCGTTTATCGCCGGCTGTGGGACAAGTACCTATAGACCCCACGCCTAGCCTGACCCCATCCGCTAACCCCGTTTGTCCTACACCCTTACCCATCAGCAGAAACACCACCATATTTATACTTCAGAAAGAAATATAGTCATCCAAATTAATGTTATTGGTAAACATGGGTGGTTTCATCGTGTGTCTTCAATGTTTGTCGAAGGAAGCTTGAAAATATGCAAAGGCTGTATCTTGAGACAACAATAACACAAAATCCATTCGTTTTAATGTCTAACCTGTATTCCATGTAGGTCAAAACATTTACGAGGATCGAAATCAACCATTACGTTAAACGGACACGAAAAAAACACTTTTGAGTATATAATATTTTTTGTTCAGCTACATCACTGACATATTTTTGATCAAATAACACCATGTCATAATAATGTGTTGATTTTTACCCCGAACGACATGTTGAATTAAAAATATCAGATAACCAAATCACTATTCAATGTGAGAAATGTTTAATTTTGACAAGGAATCGAATATTTCTGATAAAATTACTCCATTTTTTGCCGCGCATATTATCCCTCCTTCCTACAATCTGGAGTCTTTTAAGAAAGGCGTGAAGAATCATTTTCGCAGGCCGGCAAGGTGAGGATGGTTGGTGTGGCAGTTTATAACTGCTGTACCAGCTATCTTCGCGTTTGGACTTTATCACCACTTAACATAAGGTGGGGTAGAGTCATTTGCCTAGCTGACTGTATAAAAAAAATTGGCGGTACGATAAACCTATTCGGTTTGCAGATGCTGATGTTAAGTAAACAACATTCACAAAGACAAAGCTGATGTTAAAGCAGTTATAGCACCCTTGATTTCTCGCCATCTTTACAAAGTATAATAGCGAACTTGTTTCAGGGCGTACCTACTTTTAAAATCCACATAATTTATTTCGTGAACGTCGTCA
The DNA here is from genome assembly GCA_902850365.2 of Chilo suppressalis. Classification (NCBI taxonomy): domain Eukaryota; kingdom Metazoa; phylum Arthropoda; class Insecta; order Lepidoptera; family Crambidae; genus Chilo; species Chilo suppressalis. The sequence goes on along the minus strand of OU963896.1, from coordinate 2,482,138 downwards.
TGCCGTGGGCGGCAAATAAATATGTCGAATGAACTATATGTATCTACATATCTTTATTAAATTATTAATTTTAGGAGCTCGATGGCGCGATGGTTAGCTCGTTCGGCTGCGATCATTGAAGTTAAGCAACTTTCGCAATCTCGAGTTCCTGCGTGCTTCGGAAGGCACGTTAAGCCGTTGGTCCCGGCTGCATCTGCAGTCGTCAGCACGCGTCAATCCGCACTGGGCCCGCTTGGTGGGTCATGGCCCAATCTCCTTATTCCATCCATAGGGAAGGCCTGTGCCCAGCAGTGGAGGCATTAATAGGCTGATGATGTTGTTTAACATGTCTTTTTCTATTTCAGTGACGTCATCTCCGAGAATGCCCTGACGTTGGCATCGGGAGAGGCTTTAGTACTCAAGGCACCACCCACATAAATAACATTACGAACTTTCTATACTAAGTTAAATTCCTACATTAAGTTTTAATGATAAGGCTTAAATTATTGCATGATCTAAGAAAAAGTTGAAATAATTTGTAGCAAATTAATATTGTTAATAATGTAAATAAACTACTATTTATTTATTGTGATGCGAATTTTATTTATTTTATTATACAAATACAATCATACACATACATATTTCAAAAGCCATACATAAAAACCTGTTAAGATTTATGTGTGTATGGGAGCCACTCTTTTACCACTTTATACACTTTCAAGTTGACTTTTTTTTAAGTAATATCTTTTAAATAATTATATTTATTGATTACAATGTTCGAGTAAATTTCCTGTAGATTACTAGGCAATTCATTGAGATAGGAATGTATTAAATAACATAGCTTTCTATTTCCGTGGACATTATTACATTTCGGCAACAAAAACTTTATACGATCCAACACATTTCTCAGATTATCTGGTTTCGTATTAATATTCTAGTACTTAGTCTCGTTATATTCGGTTAGAATTACGTATTTTACCTTGTCATAAACATTCATCACATTACAATATCGAAATAATTCTTGTGCGTTACCTTTATATTCAACTTTTATATACTCGTATTTGGGTACAATTATCTTTCGCATTTTATACTGAATTTTATAAATATCCTCTATGTATGTCTCATAAGTTCTTCCATAACTACCTAGGCCATAACTTACAACAGATTCATTTAATCCTCTTTGGTCAACAATCAAAATATTTACATAACAGCGGGTATTCGACACTGCCCGTGTAAAGGAATGGGGTACAAATACAAATTCTGATTCCCATATTTACCATTTACTAGGTTTATTTACGCGGCTACAAGTAGCAAATAAGGAGCTGGATGGCGCAGGTGGCTAGAGCGTTCGGCAGCGATCGTTGCAGTTCAGCAACAACCGCAATGGTCGGACATTGGATGGGTGACCAAAAATCTTCTAGCTCGAGTTCCGTGCTTCGAAACGCAAATTAAACCGTCCAGGCTGTATCTGCAGTCGTTAGCACTGGGTCGGCGTGATGGGTCATTGCCAAATCTCCCTTTTCCATTCATAGGGAAGGCTTGTGCCCCAGCAGTGGGGATATAAATAGGCTGATGAGGATGACGAAGTAGCAAATATTGATCTTCAAAGGTTTCTTGATCTGTTTAACAAATTTAATGAATATAACAGAGACATGACACTAGTTAGTAGATGTCTATTGGCTGAAACTTCAAATTTTTAGTTCTTCTATCAAATATAGGTATTTGTAGCGGTCTTTTTTCCGCGCGTCCGAGAAGAAATCGTAAAAAAATACAGGTCTCATCATCTGACAGGAGTTTGACAGTAGTAATGATCCCAACTTAGTGTCGCCGCACACGGCCACCGACCACAACCACAAAACGCCGCCACCGGCATATTTCTTGTAGTTTTCATACATTATATATGGACTCGCCACACACGGTACGCCGGTGGCCGCCACATGCTACAAATCGTCGTTGCTGACTTCTTGCGGCCCGCACCGGCCACTTAATGCGCCGATACAAAACGCCGCCACACGTCACTCGCGCGATTCCCCATCCCTCTCTCCCTTACCTTAGTCGGTCGCTGTCATTGTATCGTTTGAAGTTTTAATAACAGTCGTGTGACGTCACACACTAGTAAGATGCCACATTGTCCAGAAAAACGTTTTCGCGGCAATTTGAAAATGGAGTTTTAGATTTGGTTATTTTTACTGAAATACACAACAGAATGATGAATATCCACTTTTTACGGACTCCATAAACATTAGCCAATAACGTGAGATTGTTTTCTAAAATTGTCAAATACCCTATCATTGGGAATGCGCCCTTAGCCCTTACACAGACGGACGTAGAAAGCGACTTTTATAAATATCAAATCGATTCTAAGCCCCGAACAAATTATACGTTACAATTACGATTGTATTATAGATAAGGATGGACTTACATATCGCGCTTTTAATCTGATTTGTTTTTAATAACACACACAATACTGATAAAATCATTAGGTGACACATGAAGGCACTTAATGCCTACTTACTTACTGTCTACAAAACATATAAAAGTTAACTATGTGACGATTCTTATTGCTATAGCAGTAAGTGTCGCCGCACACGGGCCACATGCCACAGCCACAAACGTCGCCACGAGAAGCTAGAAGCGGCTACTAAAGTGGCTGAAGCGCGCGACAGCGGCCGACTAAGGTACGGGAGAGAGGGGTGGCGAATCGCGCGAGTGGCCTGTGTGGCCGGTGCGGGCCACAAGAAGCGAGCAACGACGATTTGTAGCGTGTGGCGGCCACCGGCGTACCGTGTGTGGCGAGTCCATATAAAATGTATAAAAACTACAAGAAATATGCCGATGTCGGCGTTTTGTGGTTGTGGTCGGAAGCCCGTGTGCGGCGACACTAAGGTATTATATAATACTAGCTTCGCCCCGCGGTGTTACCCGTGGTTTATCAGGCATATTTTCCCGCAGTAAAACGTAGCCTATGTGTTAATCCAGGGTGTCAGCTAACTCCATACCAAATTTTATAAAAATCGCTCAAGACGTTTAGACGCGAAGAAGTAACAAACATACACACTCACACACTCACAAACTTTCGCCTTTATAATACTAGTGTGATAAGAGATGGAATCAAAATGTACCTACCCATAAATCCAAAATAACAAATAAAAAATCATAGTAATATAAGTTGTTTACGGGATTGTTACCATGTACCTTGTTTTTAGCTAGATTCCGATATTTCGGCACTGTTGCAAGCGCCATGATCACGGAGTAACTGATACTATCTAACTGATACGGAGTTACTCCGTGATCATGGCGCTTGCAACAGTACCGAAATATCGGAAAGTTGCTGAAAACAAGGTACTACATGGTAACAATCCCGTAAATAACTTATATTACTACTAGCAAACCAGTAAACCAAATGTTCACCAAAACCTGATTTCTCGAAAACCGGAAGTGCTACGTTACTCAAATCCGGTTTGTAGTCTTAGCAGACTATTCTTAACTTATAACTTAAATATTCTCTTTATCTATCTCTTACGGTTTGGCCGCTGAAACAGCACCACAGACAGACGGACTTGTCTAATAGATAAGAGATAATGCTAGTGACCATGAAATTTTAAAACAAAAAAAAAAATATACCATGTATTCCGTACATTGCCTCCGTTTTGCTGTATGGTTTCGTAATATTTTAAGTAGATTAAGTCGAGCAAAAGGTTTAACCGAATCACGTATTTTTTATATGGGGCCTGTTCTTATGAGCCCGGCTAACTTGGGAACTAATGTAAACTTTACTCCTTTGTGATGATCCCTTCCATTCTTTTTTTGTGTGTCTGTGGCTTTCTCCGTTTTACACGGAAATTTAGCCAATGTCCCGTAGTGAGAGAGACACGAGAAAGACTGCTCGGTAGAAACAGATTATGGTTGTATAAAGTCTATAAATAAGTAACCAAATATCCGTTCTTCATTGAGCTGTTTTTTTTTTATTTTATTGACAAAGATTTACCAACAACATATAATTTTACATCACAATTTGAAAAAATATTTAATAACATACTTAAAGATATGCTTTTTTATTGGTGAATACAGCATCCACATATAAATAATAAAACCTAAAATAACAGATTAACAAACAAAAATATATCCACCATCATGAAAAACAGGTATACTGAATTATAATATTATTTAGTCTGTGTTACGGTCCAATTTTTTTTCCACACTGTTGCTGCTGTTCACTTTATCCCTTTCATTTGACATTTGGGAAAGATTTTTTTTTTAAATCACAATGACAATTCAATAACATGAAAACGCACTTTAAAGGAGTACGAAAATTAGCCTCTCTGAATACCCTGCAAAATTATCATCCGATGCATTTTTGATAAAAACGTACTCGTGCATTATTATATAATAGGGTATATGACAAGTTTTAGAAAACGATCTCACGTTATTTACTAATGTTTATAAAGTCCATAAAAAATGGATATTCATCATTATGTTGTGTATTTCGGTAAAAAGACCAAATCAAAAAGTCCATTTTCAGGGTGCCGCAAAAAACGTATCTCTGGAGAATATGGCGTCTCACTAGAGTGTGACGTCACACGACTGTCATTAAAACGTCAAACCATACAATCAAATGTCACTTTAACCGGAAGTTTACTTGCGTGTGACGTCATTTTAAGCTCCACCAATCCCAAGCGTTTTGGGTCACGTGACAGTAGACAAGAAAACTATTATATTTATCGTAGGTTTTTAGTAAAATTATGAATATTTTTTCTGTAAAAATAGTAAAAACACCTGCCAATATTCATTCTAAATACAGATGCTAGCAATTGGCACATTATTTTTAATACTGTCAAATACCCCTATTACATTGTGATTTATTATCGCTACATCTAAAGTCAGTAACTTGTTGAAAAAAAATATCTAGTGTAACTTTTTACCCGATGCTATTTTCCTTCGAAGAAAATGTACTTACTTAGGCAACTGCCTAAAACTCGAAACTAAATTGGGTCGTGTGAAAAAAGGCAGGCGATAGTTGGCAGTGTCACAAGATTAATGAATATAGTTTGTGTCTGAAAAACTAACATCAACTCTTTGTATATAAAATTATATATGTATAGTCTACTTTAACAGGGTTGCTTTTGATATGAAAAATCTTAACTTAACTTAATCTATGTTTTTATTTATTTTTAAGCATTTAACTGCTAGATGTTTAAATCTAAAGAAAAGTTTACTAGAAAAAAATCCACGCGGACCAGGCAACTGACGGGACTCGAACCCGCACCCTTCGCAATTCGGGCGAATGCACTGACCATTATGCCCTATTGGCCGCGACGAAATTTTCCTAGTCTTAAGCTGAAAGGCAGTGCCAACTCTTTACATTGTAGGTAACCCACAATGTCAAATGAATACTTTTTATTTATCTTTTTATTAAACATTTGACTTAATCTCTTCAGGAATGCTATGCTATAGGTTCGTTCCTATGACTGAGACAGTTAATTATATATGTACTCACCTACTTTATTACACAGTAATAACACTATTTGTATTTATACTGTATGAAACAGCGATCAAAATGCAGATAAACAATTAATGTATATTTAATCATGATGTAATGAAAGGTGACTAAATGAATCATCTCTGAAGTCATTTTTCAATTTGACGACTCTGTAAATAATAAAACAGGGAGAAAAAAACAGCCCTTGCTGAGTTTCTTGCCGGTTCTTCTCAGTACAAGGTCTCCCGCCGTAGATTTACGAACCGATGGCGTAGCTTCTAGACATTTTAGCCTAAACTGAATAAATGATTTATTCATTTATTTATTTGATCACCAACATAATAAACATTGTCACAACAATCTAGCAGGTAATGATAAAATACTTAAGCTTAATGTCATTACAATTATAGGTGAAGACCGCATGCGTTATGGAATAAAAGCAACAAATGCTGGTAAACTGTCAATGAAAAAGCCTTGAAAAGCTTTCTAAGATTAAAAAAAAATACATATAATCAACAATGTCCCGGTTAAAATCAATGCATTATAAGAAGCGTTATAATCGAATAAAGTCAACTTATATATATTATAAAAAAAATCGATTAATAAGTCACAATAAATTACAGATAAAATTAATTTATAGAAATAATAACACAATTAAAATCAAATTACAATAAAATTAATTAAAAGGAGATGTCATATTAGTTTATTTTTAAAGTTGCGAATATCACCCTTGAATAAGTCCAAATCTTTGCTCTTGCTCATGCTATTCAGCTCTTTGATCATTCTATTTATAGGCGCATTTTGGCCAAGATTAGATCGGCAGTAAGATTCCACGAAAATATTAAACCTTGAGGAGCGAGGGAGTTTTGATGGAGCAGAAAATGTCAGAATTTGCACTAACTCAGGAGTATCCAGGATGCCACTCGCTAGTCTATAAAGAAATAATAAGTCCAGCATGAGTCTTCGGTCCGAAAGAGACTTAATTTTAAAATGACTCAGTCTTTCTTCATAAGGGAGAAGTGTTCTACCCAGATTACAGGAGTATTTTAATTATGATTAGTATTTGTATAAATGTCACTTGAAAGGGCAATTTTAAAGAACGTTTTTTTATGCTTAATAGGCAAGGCGTTTGACCACAATCTCGCCTGATGAAAAGCAATGACGAGGCCTAGGATGGTACACGCCTGCCTCGAAGATGCCTGTTCACTCTGGCCTTGAAGATGGCCAGATTATATTGGTCCGGGAAAACAGACAGACAAACTCAAATCAAATGAACGAAGAGAGCTGCATTTTTGAAGAGAAAACTTTTACTTCTTTAGCGGCGTTGTACACTTTTTTTGTAATGGGTAAAAAATGTTAAACTCGCGTCATGACACGTGGCCTGATCGCATCCGGACACCTGACAATCGAAAATTCGTAAGACGAAACCAATAAAATTGGAAAGGTTGTTGACCTTCAATATATTGGACTAATCATAGTGATATTTTATTTTATCGTATTATAATAATAAGTCTGTATCTAGGACGTCCAGGCAGATATATGGCAAAGAAAATGCATTTTTTTTACAATAGATGTCGCTAGGTGCGCTTACATGAGAAATTCTGAGAGATTAACTTTTTAATGTAATATAAATTGCCATGTTTGTGTACGATAGCGCAATAAATAAATATTGTATTCTACCACATAAATGATAGTACTTTTATATTGATAATTAAAGAAATTCGTGCAAAATTATTCCCTAACCATTTCAAAATATCATAAATGCCCAACGTTAATATTCAAGTTTTCACTTCTGCCGGTACTCCCGGAGTGCAACCAGTCATTTTTTTAATCGCCATTTTGTAAGAGCGAAATATATGCTTCCTAGTTGGTCTTATGATTTGTTCAGAGAGACTGCACCAACTAAAAATTTTGATACGATCCTAAGACACCAAGCATTTAGGGTTTCACAGCCCTGAAGGGCTCCTTCCCTTATAGTTTCGTCATGTCCGTCTGTCTTTCCGTCCCCGTTGTAGCTTGGAGATTGTTGGCACTGGAGAGCTGTATTTTCGTGGAGGTACGTATTTCAATAGCGCCGACAAAGAGGTAGAATAAAATCTGAAAATGAAAAACTAGTGGCCCACCCTCGTTTCGCTTCGGTGTAGAGCTGTAGTGTAGACTAAAATGACTCTTCATATAATTATAAAAAAAACTGAAAATGTTATATATGCCTTTTCCAAACTTCTATTGACATCACGTCACTCAATTGTTTTGCCTTCCCGAAACCTCTCCACTAACATTTGAAATTTATGGTATGGTATTAAAGTTCAAATTGACTTTTAAGTATTATTACGAATACAAATATGGGAGTATAGAAAAGTGTTGTTTTTGGACTTTTTCAAGGCATTTTTTTTTTAATTTTCCTGTGCGTAAGAACCATTTTCGTATTGCAAGGAATATTCTAAAAAAAGAATTATCGAAATCGGTTCAGCTGTTCTCGAGATTTGCGCTTAGAAACACATTCTGCGATTCATTTTTATATTATAGATATTTATGATTTATTTTTTAAGCATTTAACTGCTAGATGTTTAAATCTAAAGAAAAGTTTACTAGAAAAAAATCCACGCGGACCAGGCAGCGGACGGGACTCGAACCCGCATCCTTCGCTATCCGGGCGAATGCACTGACCATTATGCTACCACGGCCCTATTAGCCGCGTCGAAATTTTCCTAGCCTTAAGCTGCAAGGCAGCGCCATCTCTTCGCATTGTAGGTAACCCACAATTTTCTAGTAAACTTTTCTTTAGATTATAGATATTTTTAGAAATTTCGTAATTTTCCATAGAATATTAGAATAGTGGAATAAATCACTGTCTCAATGAACACACATACATATTCACTCTTTAGGATTAGAGAATTGCCAGTTGCCACCGAATAGCGTGCACGTCTACTGCCTACCCACTTCTAGAGAATTGGTGATTAATTATCGCAGTCGATGTAAAAAGGGTGGCACCTCGCAAACGAGTCGACAACGAGTCGACATCGACCAGGAGCTCTATTTTTGAATCACTCGTCTGACATAGTATCGTCGAATGCGACATAAGTCACCTTCGACTTTCAAGTCGCATAATACTGATTTTCCGTATTTTTGAATCACTCGTCACCAGTGTTACCTGTTTGATACGAAATTTTACTCATTTCACGCAGAAGTAATAAAAACCGGTAATTACTACTACTCTTCGTCGTTTCATATAAAGCATGACAATGATAGATCATCGTCGTCTAATACCACAAAAAAATTGACAATTATTCTATCATTCGCCTCCACCATTTGCCATGCAACGAGTGGTCTCACCCATTCGTTGCACTCGAGCGATTCAAAAATACGGAATTATTATGTCGAATAAAATTTAGTAGATATCGAGCGTTCGACGCAAGACGAGTGATTCAAAAATAGAGCTCCAGCTCTCCGCCGCCGACACCCGGCGAATTAATGAAACAGCCGAGAGGGCGATTAGAGGCTAGGGCTGCCACCACCAGCTTTCATCAACTTCGCACAAATCTCGAACCGATTGAGTGCGCGGGGCAATCAAATTAATTCCCCGCTCATAATTAGAAAACACTTTTTTATATTGTCTGTGCCTCGATACTTAATTACTCGTAATGGATTTACTTGATCGTAACCGCAAAGTTTTACTGTAGGTCTCGAGTCGAAGAAGTTGGCAATTCACTGTCTTAGACGAGGATTAGCACGAAGATTTCCATGGATTAAATTATTAAGTGGTAACTTAACTCGTATTATCACTATGGACAATACGCCGTGTCTGTCTTTGATCATAAAGAATGGCAATATTGAGAAATTCTAGGCAAATTATACCTAACTGAGCGCCTACTAAAAAAAATCAATGAAAATCGATCGAAATCTGTCGTATGAAAGTTTTTAACCTGATTTTGACACAGAGTCTTAAATTTTAAAATATAACGCCAAACTAACTTGTAACCCTCTGGTCCAAATTTTTTTTATACATAACTAATTTTCTTAGCACACAAAAAAATGCAAAATTTGCGTCAACTGGTCGTTAGCAGCTTAAGCTATTCCTTCTTACGAAAACTTATATTTTATTTAATGGACAGAAAACATATAATATGTATATTAATTTGGTATTGATAAATTATTGCGTTAAATAAAACTAGTTTTTACGGGTTAATGCACGAAACTTTATTTATTTATTGACGTTTCGTAGCCTTTACAGGCTTCGTCGTCAGAATAAAACTTTGAAAAAGTAAAAACTAGTTTTAATGAGTGATGTGCGTGAAAACCTAAGAAATAAATAAATTATTGCGTTCTTTAACTTTGGTAATGTAAGATTTCTCGTGGAAATATCAGCTCAAACTAACTCGGATATAGGAAATTCTATGTTTATTTTTATACACGGAGATGGGCAGAAAACATGATATGTATATTTATTTTGTTACGATAAATTATTGCGTTCTTTAACTTTGGTAATGTAAAATTTTTCATGGAAATATGAGCTCGTTATTAGACCAACTTGGATACAGTATATCGAATAATTTATCAAAATACAATAAATATACATGATTTTATTTATTTTTTAAGTATTTAACTGCTAGATGTTTAAATCTAAAGAAAAGTTTACTAGAAAAAAATCCACGCGGACCAGGCAGCGGACGGGACTCGAACCCGCATCCTTCGCTATCCGGGCGAATGCACTGACCATTATGCTACCACGGCCCTATTAGCCGCGTCGAAATTTTCCTAGCCTTAAGGGGGTTGTGGGTCACCTACAATGCGAAGAGATGGCGCTGCCTTGCAGCTTCCCGTCCGCTGCCTGGTCCGCGTGGATTTTTTTCTAGAAAACTTTTCTTTAGATAAATATACATCTTAAGTTTTCTGTCCATTAAATAAATATATATTATTTACATAGTGTCGGCAACCCTAATTAGACCCACGTGCGAACAATTGATGAATTGGCACTCTAGGTGGAGTGTGCCATCAATCAGAATTTTTATCGAATCTTCGAAGTGACGTAGCAGTTGCTGAATCAGAATCGTATAAAAAAATACAACGAAATCACAGAAAAATTCTGAAGCACTTTACTAAAAATTAACTAAAATTTACTTTCTCCGTACCGTAGTACTTTGCATTTGCAGTCCAAACATTGCAATAGGGTATTTGACAGTGTTAAAAATAAAGTGCCAATTGTTAGCATCTGTGTTTAGAATGAATATTGCCAGGGGTTTTTACTATTTTTACAAAAAAATATTCATAATTTTACCAACGAAAAAGATAATAGTTTTCTTATCTATTGTCACGTGACCCAAAACGCTTGGGATTGGCGGAGCCTAAAATGACGTCACACGCAAGTAAACTTCCGGTTACAGTGACATTACAATGTATCTTTTGACGTTTTAATAACAGTTGTGTGACGTCACACGCTAGTAAGACGCCAAACTGTCCAGAAAAACGTTTTCGCGGCAACTTGAAAATGGAGTTTTTTATTTGGTTATTTATACCGAAATACACAACAGAATGATGAATATCCACTTTTTACTGACTCGTGACACTACGCGTGACAATAACGTGAGATCGTTTTCTAAAACTTGTCATATACCCTATATGCACCGACGTTTTTGAACCTATTTTATTAGCATTATTGTTATTATCATATTTTTAAGCATTTAACTGCTAGATGTTACTAAAGAAAATATTACTAGAAAAATTCCACTAGATCTAGGTTTCAGGCGGGAAAGTCCTGTTGTCTACCGAATCATTATGCGCCGCACTCAGGTGTGTGAATCTTTCAGGAATTTTCTATAAAACCGAATGCAACTGAAATCATTAGAGAAATAAAGTGGTTTAATACAAATTAGATTCCTCATATACCTAATTGTTTATTAATTAAATTCTTTTGTAATTTGTGTCAGGCACGATGGAGTGACGATTTGCGCAAGGTGGCTGGCAGGAGCTGGATGCGAGTAGCCCAAGATCGATCTGAGTGGCGTGCATTTGGAGAGGCCTATGTCCAGCAGTGGACTATGATAGGCTGTTGATGATGATGATGATGTAATTTGTATCCTTAAGACTGTAAATTGCGATACCCTAACAGGGTTCATGTTAGATACTATAAGCATTTTGTAACCATCTATGTAACCACATGAGTGCAATAAATTGAATTAAATTGAATAACGCTACACCCAATTCAAAAAAATACGCTCGTTTGGCTTCACTTTAAGTCCTAACTAAGTATCTAGCCTACGCGGAAGATCAAGCGGTCGGTCACCTACCCGCTGGTCAGACCTAGTAAAGTCGCTCACTGGCCTATCAATAACCAAAGCTATAAAGACTGCCGAGGACAGGAAAACGTGAAGAAGCATAGTACATCAGATGGTCAACATTTCAAGTTAGACACGACCTTCAGCAATGAAGATAGCGACTAAGAAGAAGTATCTAGAGCCCGTTAACAGAAGAACGGATAGCGAATGATCAATAATAGGGTTCCACTGGCAACCAAATAAATATAAGCTTCAAGATTATGTTGCAACAATAGAAGGAACTCTTCGTTAGTGAGTCGCACTTGGTCAGCTTTCATTTACTCAAAAAGATAGTTCTGTGAATTTTCGATTTACTTTAAATTCTTTAGATAATTATCTTGAAGCTTGGCTAGAAGCGAAAAATAGAATGCTTCAACGTTATACGTTACTTTCCTGAGCTAAAGAAAAAGTAACATTGTTAGGGTCCAATACACTTGAGAGAAAAGTAATGGACGCGGATAGGTTTCTGTGAAATCTTTCCACACACACAATTGTTTGAGGATATTCAATGAAATTATTGAGACCGAACACATTAACCACTGTGCTATCAAGCCATCGAGCGATCCTCCAGATTTCTTATTTACTCTAGTGTTTTTACCAGAGTTGTAAGTATTTTAAACAGTCTGCTAATAGAAAAAAATGGCTAAAATAACACTTTACACACCTAATTCTTATCTATATCTATAAACCAGTAATCATAATCGTTTTAACTGTGTTATTTGTCCATTTTATCGGTTTTCTTTTTAGGCACTATCTCATTTCTCAAACAATCGATTTCATGTCCTATAAAAATACATGAATTGGATAAAACGCCATTATGATAAACCTTGATAAAGAACATAAGTGCAACCTCTGACACACTTGTCGACTGTCAGTAACGATGGCATCTCTTTGGAAAACGGTCGGGATTGGTATAGGAGCTCTGCTTGTGGTCGGCTTGGTGGTAGGGAGCATGACCTGGGCGATTTTGGCCAGCAGGAGTCCGATAATAGAAGCCCCAGTGACGGAGATCAAACCTCTGGATTGGTGGGAGCACGCCATAATCTACCAGATATATCCGCGCTCTTTCCAGGACAGCGATGGGGACGGCATCGGAGATTTAAAAGGTAACGTTAACATGATCAAAGTCAAATTTAGTCTTAATTGTTCTGTAAGTGCTTTGAAACGTCCAGACTTTGCCACTGAGAAGAATACGAACATCGATGACAGTTTAACAAAGTTAAGCCAAGATTAGAATCTAAGGTTAGAGGCAAATGCGTTTAGATTAGAAGCGAACGTGAATGTGAATATACTTGCGAAAACATCTATTGGTCCACCAAGCAATTTAAATTTTGACAATCCCTATAATTCAGCAAAAAGTTTTTACGCAGTTTTGAATCTGATATAAACCATTTTTGCGTGTGTTTTTAAAAATATATTATTATTCTAAAGAAAATATAACTATAAAAAATTCCACGCGGACCAGGCAACAGACGGGACTCGAACCCGCACCCTTCGCAATCCGGGCGAATGCACTGACCAATTATGCTACCGCGGCCCTCACGGACCGCGTCGAAATTCCTCTAGCCATTCTTATGCTGCAAGGCAGCGCCATCTCTTCGCATTATAGGTAACCCACATTGCGGGTTCGTGAGGGCCGCGGTAGCATAATTGGTTAGTGCATTCGCCCGGATTGCGAAGGGTGCGGGTTCGAGTCCCGTCTGCTGCCTGGTCCACGTGGATTTTTTTCTAGTTATATTTTTGTTTCTTAGGTTTTCACGCACATCACTCATTAAATAAAACTAGTTTTTACGGGTTAATGCACGAAACTTTATTTATTTATTGACGTTTCGTAGCCTTTACAGGCTTCGTCGTCATAGTTAGATTTTCTTTAGATTTAAACATCAAGTAGTTACATGATTTAAAAAATATATAACTATATTAGTATTGCTCACTCAATCTAACATATATTTTCCCTAAAGAACGTTGAAACTTCTACCACTAAGTGAGCTGGTAGATGTGTCCGAAAAAGTATTTTATTTAGCAAGAATATTATTGCAGGTATCACCAGTCGAATGGAACACTTCGTGGAAACGGGAGTCGATGCCATCTGGATGTCTCCTATATTTGAATCACCGATGATAGACTTCGGATATGATATTAGCAATTTTTATGAGATCCATCATGAATATGGTACAATGGCTGATTTCGAAGAATTAGTTGCAAAGGCACATGAACTTGGTGAGATTATTAAAGACGTAAACAGATTCTATATTCTTAAAGTAACAAATTATAGCCTAAACCTAATATACACCGCCTTATTCCAAAACGCGGTCTAAAGTTAGTATTGGTTTAAACCTTTTGTTGTCTCTGTCTTTTTTCTATCAAACAAAAGTGACAGCATCAGTTTTAGTCTACGTTTGACTTTAATTCACGTTTTGTATTAAGGCGGATACAGTCCAAAATGCGTCTATTGCTAGTAATTTTCTTCAATCCTTAAGAAGTTCGCTAACTGGTATTTTAATTAATGAAATATGATAAGGGTGTTCAATGTATGACCAGTTTATTGAAATATCTTCTAATTTACTTACTTTTTCATAAATAAAAAGATATATATTAAAAAATTAAATAAAGTCATGGCAGTATTTCTCGGTTCATAGATAAATTAGTTACAACTTTTCAGGCATCAAGGTTCTGTTGGATTATGTACCAAATCATGCAAGCACTGAATCTTTATACTTCAAAAACTCCGAAGCCAGAGTGCCAGGATACGAAGACTATTTTGTGTGGGCTGATCCTCGCCCAAATCCTCTCAACCAAAGTGATCGTCTAGTACCTTCAAATTGGGTAAGAGAAAGGCCCTGTTTCAATAAAACATCAGATACTTTCTGATACAGGATATATATTAATAGTTATTTACAAACATTTTATACAGAAAGTTAATTTTATAGTTTGCCGTTATTAGATTTGGTTACATGAGTACAAAAAACTGCCATTTAAAGCGTACAGATATTTTTCCCTCAATTATTTTATTATCATCAGCTTATTAAAGATAAATAAATAATCCGCCTGCTGGATCAGAGGTCGTCCCTATGGATGGCGTAGGAAGAAAAAGATATGGTTCTAACAGCTGCAGATTTCACCGTGACCAAATGCCTTCCGATGCACGGAGTAGTTCAGGATAATAAAATTTTATTCACCCATCCATTGCAAAAGTTTCGTACGAGTAACATCCATGCCACTGCGCTATAGAGCATCTTAACTTACAGTTTATAAACATACAACAATATATAATATGTCTTCAATAATTCTGTACATATTTACAGATCAGCCAATTCGGAGGTTCTGTGTGGGAGTGGAGCGAGGTCAGGCAGCAATTCTACTTGCATCAATTTGCGGTAGAACAGGCCGATTTCAACTTTAGACACCAAGCAGTGAAAGATGAAATGATCAATATCATGACATTTTGGATTAAGGAGAAAGGAGTTGATGGGTTCCGCGTCGATGCCATACCACACCTCTTCGAGGCAAAGCCAGATGAGAACGGCATTTACCCGGACGAACCGCTATCTGGAAACATGTTTTTGAACCCCGATCAACCAGGATATACGACACAAATTCACGTCAGGGACCTTATTGAACTCTATGACGTTGTTTATGAATGGAGAGACTTTGTGGATCGCCTGAAGGAAGAGATGGGTTCAAACACTAAGTATGACCAATAATAACCCTCGAAATATATTGTTTTAAACTTTCATGGTCACTAACATTATAGTAATATAAGCTATTTACGGGATTGTTACCATGTACCTTGTTTCTAGCGAGTTTCCGATATTTCGGCACTTTTGCAATCGCCTTGACCACGGAGTAACGGAAATTTATCAGTTACTCCGCGATCATGGCACTTGCAAAAGTGCCGAATTATCGGAAACTGAAATTGATCAGTTACTCCGTGATCATGGCGCTTGCAAATGTGCCTAAATATCGGAAACTCGCTAGACACAAGGTACATGGTAATAATCTTGTAAATAACTTATATTCCTCGAAATATATTTTTCTTGTCATAATTTTTCTTAATCATATAATTACTCTTGGCAGAATCCTTCTAGCGGAAGCATACGCAAATATCACCATGACTATGCTTTACTACGGTAACGAACGAGATCGCGAAGGCGCTCATTTCCCGTTCAACTTCGACTTCATCACCAGCTTGTCGGCGAGCTCAAATGCCAGAGATTTTGCTTTCATGATCAATCGGTGGCTGACTTACATGCCTTATGGCAGAATTGCTAATTGGGTGGTAAGTATACAACATCTTGCATTTTGCAAAATAAAACCGAAAAAAAATAATTGCATAAAAACAAATGACATTTTTATAAGTTGTGTACGTAAACTAAATAACATTATCCTTCCAGTTTGGAAACCATGATAATAACAGAATGCCGTCTCGATTCAGAGAGAATATGGTGGATGGTCTGAATGCCTTAAATCTCATGTTGCCTGGAGTCGCAGTGACTTACCAGGGTGAAGAGATTGGAATGAGGGACGGATATGTCAGTTGGAATGACACCGTGGACGTAGCCGCGTGTAATCAGGGCAATCCTGACAACTACCTACAGTTCTCAAGAGATCCGGCCAGGACACCGTTCCATTGGGACGGTACTGTCAGCGCCGGCTTTTCAACTAATACGTCAACTTGGTTGCCAGTTGCACAAGATTTCAGAGAAATAAACTTGTTATCCCAAAAAATTGCCTTCAGGAGCCATTACAAAGTAAGTAAGTTTAAGTTATTGAGCATTTCTTCATTACAAGTGTTTCTGTTTCAGTTTTAAGAAGATAGAATATAGTCCGTGGCTGTACATGGGTAAGCACGCTAATTCTCATAACAATAATTATGAACACAATAACAATGATCGGTAAAAAAGTCCGCCAATAATAATTAAATACCTGCAGTCTGATGTTAGTAATTTGAAAGCTGTTCTGTGGTTTAAATAAATACTTTTAATGGCATTTCGATATATTTATACATTCCTGACATTATTTTAAAATAAATATACTTTGCTTGCTTTTTGTCATTGGATAACCAATTCTATAATTGAGATTTTAAGATCTTAATAAAAACCAGTGTTAAAATTGCCCTGTAGAATCACTCATATCTTCTCCACTGTTTTCCCATTTTTCAGGTGTACCAAGACCTTACTAGTCTTCGGCGAGAGTCGCGGGCTTTGTCTCATGGCTTGTATCTGATCCGAGCCTTGAGCGAGTTCACCCTGGTGCTGGTGCGGCACCTCCCTACCTTCGATACGTACGCGCTGGTGTTCAACGTCGGTAGCGTCAATGACACAGTCGACCTCAGCAGGGTGGAACTCTTCGCCGAGCCGTTAACTGTGGTCACCTCTAGTATACATGCCACTAGGGGAAGACGGTAAGCCTTGAATTTCATTGTCACCAGCAACATTTCTGGCTCTTTCTTAAAGGCCAGCATCGCTTTTGTGTAGCTCTTGGTGTTGCTGGTGTCTATGGGCGATGGTGATCACTTACGATCAGGTGAGCCGTCACCTCGTATTGCCCCTATAATATATAGTGTACAAATGACTCTATCCCACCTGATGTTAAGTGGTAATAAAGTCCAAACGCGAACATAGCTGGTACAGCAGTTATAAACTGCTACACCAATCACCCTCACCTTGCCGGCCTGCAAAAATGCTTCTTCACGCCTTTCTTAAAGGACCCCAGATTATAGGAAGGAGGGAACACTTGCGCGGGTAAAGAATTCCATTTACGAATAGTACGACAAAGAAATGAGTCACCAAATACTATTTTATTATATTAAATACTAGCTGACCCAGTGAACTTCGTACCGCCATAAAAAAATAGGGGTTGGTGGTAGAAAGTTGAAAATTTAGGGATGTATGACGTATGTTAAACAAAAATCTAAATTTTTTAAAAAAAATAGGGTTGGATTACCCTTAACATTTAGGGGGATGAAAAATAGATATTGTCCGATTCTCAGACCTACCCAATATACACACAAAATTTCATGAGAATCGGGAAAGCCGTTTCGGAGGAGTTTAACCACAAACACCGTGACACGAGAATTTTATATATTAGATAATTATTATTTTAAATTATATTACCCTTGCAGGGTGGCAAGTTGTAATAGACTTTTACGATATGCACAATTAATTTTTATATTGGCGTATTAGATAATGATCACTATTATTGATCGTGATCATTCAAATAAAATATTGTAAAATCGTCACGTAAATGGCAATCGACGATTTGCGTCACTCTAATGTTTCATCCGTGCATTGTGATCTAATAAACATTGATTATTTGATAAAAACCCTAACCTATCTTTGATTATCTTAACTGGGGTATTAAGTTATAAAACATACGTTCTACATGTGATACTTCTACTTATAAATAACAATAAATAAATATTTCGAACACATAGCTATAAGCCTAGCTCCAAAGTAAGCACTGTAACACTTGGGTGTTACTTGGGTTATGGGATTTTACCAGGGCTTCAAACCGGTTTCGAAAATACCGGTAAACAAAGGTTAATACCGGTTTTTAGTAAAGGTTTCGTTCGGAGCGCGTCCGAAATGAAAGCGGTACCTAAAACCTTAATAAACCGGTTTAATCCAGAGCGACACGCGCACACGTCGGCATCGCTTGAAGTTTGTTTTGTTTGAACTAATCAAGTCACAACTTGTTAATGCTCAGAGATTGATGCATTTATTGACACATTTGCTAGCGTCTAGTGAATCAAGTTATTCATTTATTATCGATACCGTCAGAAAGAGCGAAATGAAACCCTTTAAAAACCGCAAAATTGATTCAAAACCTATTTGATTTCGCTTTTTAGGATAACCGGTTTTTTAAGGTTAAGGTAGAGCCAAACCTAAATAAAATGCTCCTTTTATTCCTTTCCTATTGTCAATGACTTTCGCAGCGTACGCGATATAAGGCTATTTTCAGGTACTTTTTACGCACGTTGGGTTACATTATCGAAGTTTTTAAACGGAACCCTAACTTTTTGAAAATACACTATAGCCTATATTAATCAGTGATAATGTAGCATTCAAATGGTAAAAGAAGTTTTAAAATCGGTCTAGTACTTTTTGAACCAATTCGTTACAAACATACTTAAATACAAACCTTTCCTAGAAGTATAGATACGAGTATCATCACGCCATAGTCTGCTGGGTGGCAAGATTTGACAGCATAGAATTATCTTATTCAATAAAGTTTATTGTTCTTAACGAGATATTGATCAGTTTTATTGATCATGGCCATATAAAAATATAACGGCAAATCAACGCGTCGATTATCATGTATGCGCAAAAATAGCGTTTTAATTATCTACGTACTTACCTATGATTAAGTAAACAATGATAACGAAAAATTACCCTCCAATTATCTTTAACATCTACGCTAGTGTGATTCAAAGATTAAAATGTGTGAACTTAAGTACCAAGATAAAAAAAAATAGGACAGACAATAAAAAATAGGTAACTATGACTTGTGTATTATATTTGTTCCCTAGTGTTCCGTACATTGATTAAATGATTAAAGTGCGGTTTCAGTAGACAGCTTTGGTATCGGAAACCAAATAAATCGATTGCAGGTTTCAGAAATAGGAATAACGACTAATTTTTTTTTCTTCGTTTATCAGGTAAATTATCAAAAAGTATTGGACACGTATTTTTTCACATAATATAAAAATTGCAGAGATATATTGATTTGAAAATTGGCATGACGTCACGTTTTACAATTAAACAAGTACAATTTTCACTCAAAAGTGACGTCACGAGCCCCTACTCCCAAACTTAGACGCGGTCACTTTTTGGTTGATTGCCCAAAGAAAAAATACGTGTCCATTATATTTTGATCATCTAACTGACGGACTTAATAGAATTTCGTTTACTGTACCCCGTCATCACCCATATTGTCGTCTAAAACAATCCATTGTTTCTATGTAAGCGAGCGAACATTTTTGTTTTTACTTATGCGATGTATGCGAAGTATTTTCTAATGAAAGGACTTGCTCTCCGTGGCGACGATCGGTTCCATAAAAACTTGCGAGGAATTTAAACAGGACGTTCATATATTCTTTTCTATTTCTTGCGAGTGTTGAAATATGCATCATAAATAGTAGCATATTTTCGACGACCTCCGTGGCCGAGTGGTTTGTACGCCAGGTTTCATGGTCGCCAAATCGAGAGGTCCCGGGTTCGAATCTAGGTGGGGGCAGATGTTAGTGTGATGAATACGAGCATTTGTACTCTAGTCATGGAAGTTTAATATGTATTTGTTTCTTAGGTTTTCACGCACATCACTCATTAAATAAAACTAGTTTTAACGGGTTAATGCACGAAACTTTATTTATTTATTTTCTGACGTTTCGCAGCCTTTTCAGGTCTTCATCGTCAGAATACTGATTTTTTTTTGAAAAAACTTCTTTTAAACTAGTTTTATTGTTTAATATGTATTTCTATACGTATAAATAACTTATATATGCACAGTATATGTATTCTATCCGTTACCCTAGTATCCCATAACACAAGCCTTACAGTGCTTACTTTGGGGCTAGGCTAATTGGTTTGAGTGTTGGAAATATTTATTTATTTATTTTGATTGCGTTAACACAGAAGATTTTTTTTCAGTTCAAAGGAATCGCAGACACATTAAAGTATCAAGATTAAATTTTAATCTTAAAAAAATCATCTCTAGGCATGGGTTGTGTTGGATAGATAGATTAAATATTTATTTTAAAGAAATATTACTAGAAAAATATCCACCTAGATCGAGTGGATTTTTATAGTAATAAATTTCTTTAGATTTAAACATCTAGCAGCATTAAATGCTTAAAAAAATCTTATCAAGGTTTTTTTCTTTTGAGGAACCCTAAAAGGAAATAATTTCAAATACAATTTAATTTTACGATAATAGCATCTAGCACTGTTAAATTTTTATTATTCTGATCTGGCTCTTGGGAAGACTTAAAGCCAGATTTACATTGATACAGTAGCTGGCGCCAGTACCGCTGGATTCATGTAAACATTTTTTGGCGCCAGTCCCGCGCTGGTGCCAGCGCTGGCATGGAGTAGAACGAAGGTCTACTTTTCATGCCAGTGCCCACACCCCGCATCCCCCGCGCCCCTTGCCAGCGTCACTGGATCTTTTTAAACACGTTCACGCCAGTCGCTGGCGCCGCCGCTTAATGTCACCACGTGTTATCGATTTGCTGAAACTATCGACAAGAAAATGTCTCGAAAGTGGGGTGATGATAACACATTACAATTTAGACATTTATATAGAAACTAGCTGACCCAGCGAACTTCGTACCGCCCTAAAAAATAGGGGTTGTCCAGCGGACAAAATTGTGAATCTAAACCATTCTCAGATCCCCTTGAACACACACAAAATATTTCATCAAAATCCGTCCAGTCGTTTAAGAGAAGTTCAGTGACATACATACTCACAGAAGAATTATATATATAAAGATGAGGAGTGTTTATGGGACATTCGTTCGCATAATTATAGAAATAAATAGATGCGAATAACCGCCCTGCAAAATATTTATTGAAGAAATGAAAGCGAAAATAAAATCAGTGTTCATTTTTTCCCAAACGTGTAGTCACCACTAAACCTCAAATGCAACTGCTGGCAAAAATGTAAATGATACAATCCAGTCCAGTTATTGGCACCGTTTTTAGGCGCCTAAAACTGGCGCCAGCTACTGTATCAATGTAAATCTGCCTTAAGCCCGAGCATTATTGGCTGATGATGATGTATGTATTCCAGGGACACAATATCGTTGGACGAGACGGTGACACTGCTGCCGGGTGAGGCGCTTGTGATACGAGCCCCTCCTACGTGAAAACAACGAACGATCGTGTCTAAGAAAATATTACGAAACTTTAATTTTTATTTTTTTAAGTATGTAACTGCTCGATGTTTTAATCTAAAGAAAGAATTACTAGATAAAATTCCACCTGGACTAGGCAGCAGACGGGACTCGAACCATTCATATGTCATTTGACATTGTAGGTTACCTGCAGTGCGAAGAAAGAATTCGACATGGCCATCAGGGCCGCGGTAGCATAAGTCAGTGCATTCACCCGGATAGCGAAAGGTGCGGGTTCGAGGCCCGTCTGCTGCCTGGTCCGCGTGGAATTTTTTCTAGTCATATTTTCTTTAGATTACGAAACTAATTAATATACGAGTATTATTGTTATTAAAAATTTATTAAAAAATGTTAGTAACAACAGAAGCCCTAGCACGAATTTTGAACTGAAATTTGAACGAACGGAGGAATCTTCTAAGATTTTCGGTCACCCATCCAATGACCGACCATTGCGAAAATTGCTTAACTTCAACGATCGCAGCCGAACGCGCCAGCCACCTGCGCCATCGAGCTCCTCAAATTTAAAAGTCCGACGACCCCCGCGGCCGAGTGGTTTGTACGCCGGGTTTCATGACCGTCGCCGACTCGAGAGGTCCCGGGTTCGAATCCCGGTGGGGGCTGATGTTTGTGTGATGAACACGAGCATTTGTACTCCAGTCATGGATGTTTAATATGCATTTCTAAATAAATATACTTATATAAGTACAGTATATGTATTCTATCCGTTACCCTAGTATCCCATAACACAAGCCTTACAGTGCTTACTTTGGGGCTAGGCTAATTGGTGTGAGTGTTGGAAATATTATTATAATTAAAGTCAAATGCTTAGCTACCAAAGGGTGTATATGTAGGTACCTACCACTTTCTGTACCAACGGCTATCCTAACCTAGCCTCCCCTTTGAAACATAAATCAGGTAAAAGGCATTTCCAATTTGTTCAATTTAGCTTTTCCATAACTATCAAAATGAATAAATAACTACTCCAACAAAAAAACATCTAATCGACTGGCACTACGGAAGTTATCGCCCTAAAAGCTTTCGATAAATACTTTATTCATGAATGTCACATCTATTCAATCCATCACAGTGAAGACATTTGAAGTAAACACTAGGCTTGTTAAAAATATATCGATATATCGATATTTTTTGCCGATATATTTTGATTCGATATATCGATACATCGATACAAAATAACCAATATCGAAATTCGTATCAAAAACGATATTTTTTTAATTATTAGCGGCATATCACGATCTAACTAAATTCGCATCTGGAAAAATCGTAACTGGATCTCAGATTAATGATATTCAACATATCTATGATCTGTGCTGTATTTAGTATTGTCTATTATTTGTAAATCTGTTTCGCTGGTGAATTAGTTGTGCTGTTTTCCATTATATTCTGTGAAGTGTGTGACTGTCTAGTCTTGTTAACGAAAGAGACCCTGCAATCATTTTCATCATTCGAAAATAGGGTCTATTTTTAGGGAGATAATTTTCGTCCCATTATTATTCCGCGTGTCATATTTCGTGAGCTACTGTACGATATTTTTGGGAAAATTGGTCCGATATATCGATGTTTTTTTCGCGATATATCGAAGCCGATATTGATATGTATTAAAAGATCGATGTATCGATATATCGATATTTTTTCCAACTTTCGACATCCCTAGTAAACACAATTTGATTATACTATCATAATAGGCGCTGCGTCTCGTTCTAGCGCGCCGCGCAGTCTGAAATTACCAGGCAAGCATAATGCTTATATATAATACAGTATATATGTGTGACGGTAGCGCGACATTCGTGATGGATTACATACACATTCTGTGCGGTCGTGACTCCCTGGTACTTTTGGAGGAGTTTCGTTAAAAAAAAACAGACATCAACTCGACTTTTTTAAGTGACCAGTCATTTTAAATAACGTGCTTCCCTATTAATTCTTAAATAGAAAGATAGATACATAAAACTTTATTCGCACCAACATGCACACATACAAAATTGAAGGCAAGTTTTACAATTATAATAAATCCTTTCAAATTATATTTATGCAACTATACTATGATATTTTCGTGTGCAGCAGCGATGCGAATAGGAGAAAACTCAGCGTAACATTTACTCAGAGAGTGAATAGCTGATTTTCAGTTCTGACCCATAAAGATGAGGTCACGAAATTAAATGTCTGATTAAAATTCACAATACAATAAACGAAATAAATGAATAGATAAATTAATTCAGTCTTTTTATTACAGAAAAAAGAGTAGGAGAAAATATTAAGAGTATAGATGTGCTAATGTTACCTTCCCTAATTATTTTTACAAATATTATGTTTGAACGAAAAAATCAACATCACTTTACAAAAAACGTGTCAAGTTTATATAACTTGAATACTAGGAATAACAAAAAAAAATATCGGTCCCCAAAGGAGATTGCTCAAGTTGGCCCAAATGTACAAAAAAATATTGGCATATACAGTAATTCTTGGCGTAATTTATACTTAATTTACAGTCAATACATTTTAACGGACACCATTGTATAATATATTCATTTTAAAAGGGACTTTTAATTGTACCGGTTTGGAAAACATACAAATCATTTTTAATGGCTATGGGTGTAGTAACATTCAGCCAAAAACTGATGAAAGTTGTTTATATAAACATCAAAACAAATATATTTTGTAAAGATCGATATATTTTTTTTTTATTACACTGTGGTATTTATATCCACAACTATATTATCATTTACACTACATGCAAATGTGCTAAGACAATTATTATAGATGGTAGGCGACATTATAAAGTCTATTGCCATACAATTTTTTACCTCCATAAACACATTATATGGTGTGATGTGATACGCTAAAAATCTAAAATATAGTTATAATTTATAAATATAAGAAAAATAATGAAGCTACTGAAGATATGGCTGTTTAACCTAAATCTCTTAGCTTTCTTTGGTTAACTCAATAATTTATTTGTTTTTTATTATTTTAATACCTATGTGCCTATTTGCAAACATAACCTCAAAATCAATATGGTTTATAGAAGTTCTCAGGGGTGTCCGTCAATAATATTCATTTCTACAGTAATTTATATATAATTTCGAATATAGAAAACAATTTTTCATGATTTTTGGTCTTTAGGCCAAACATGTATGGAAGCTGAGCAATCTCCTTTGGGCTCAGTAAAAGCAGCAATTCTTTTCTAGGCCGTAATGTCACCTTTTATAACAAAATACCTGACGATGTCGGTGCCCTGACAAACACTTTAAAAAGTACTAATTAGTAAGGCCTATTACAAAGTTGAAGATTATATAATAGACAAATGTACATGGAATTATATTACGAGTAACTCTGCACTAGAAATGCACTGGTTGTTATACCCATGAAGGGTATCTGCTCATATACATTGTCTAATATTATAATTTTGTTTGTAAAGATTACTTTAATAAGTGCCTGTAAAGGCTTATGTTTAATAAATAATTTCTGATTGCATGATTTAACATACGAAGGAAATAGAAAGCCCTCTCATGAGTTTGTTTCGCTAGTTCTTCTCTGAGAGGTCTCCCAATTTTGGAACTGTGGGAGTTTCCGGTAGTTAGGATCAAATAAATGAACTCCAAAATAATTAAAAATAATTAAATAAAGTACTTAACTAATAAAATTAGCTAATAAATTCATACATCTTTATATATATAATTCTTCTGTGAGTGTGTATGTCACTGAACTTCTCTTAAACGACTGGACCGATTTTGATGAATTTTTTTGTGTGTGTTCAAGGGGATCTGAGAATGGTTTAGATTCACAATTTTGTCCGCTGGACAACCCCTATTTTTTTAGGGCGGTACGAAGTTCGCTGGGTCAGCTAGTAGACAATAAAGTTTTAATAATCTTCCAATTAAATATCCGAACGCTCAATAAAAGTCTTTCGAAGGTAACTCTTAATTACTAAGGAAACTTCATAACTAAATAAATCAGTGCATGTTTACCATTTGAAACTTGTTTTATTAAATGAGTAGTGCACGTGAAAACCTAAGAAACAAATAAATAATTTCTGTTATAATTTTTATTATTTTTAAAGCATGTAACTGCTTGATGTTTAAATGTAAAGAAAATATAACTAGAAAAAATTGTGGGTTTACCTATAATGCGAAGAGATGGCGCTGCCTTGCAGCTTAAGAATAGCTAGAAAGAATTTCGACGCGGTCCGTGAGGGCCGCGGTAGCATAATTGGTCAGTGCATTCGCCCGGATTGCGAAGGGTGCGGGTTCGAGTCCCGTCTGCTGCCTGGTCCGCGTGGAATTTTTTCTAGTTATATTTTCTTTAGATTTAAATAATTTCTGATTCTATTGCCTTTGAAGGCAGACCAACATACGGCCACCTGATGTCAAGGGCTCACCTTAGGTCGCCCAAGAATGGACGGCAGCAGAGCCACTGTCTTTCGTGGAACCAAGGGCGGATCCAGGGGGGGTCATGGGGGTCATGACCCCCCCCCCCCTGGGCTGGGTACTGATGGACCAAACCCAGGGTGATTTTATTTAAGTAATTTCAATATTTAATATACCACGACTATATGACCCCCTCCTGGCGCCAAAGCTGGCTATATGACCCCCCCTGGCGCCAAAGCTGGCTATATTACCCCCCCTGACGCAAAAGCTGGCTATATGACCCCCTCCCTGGCGCCAAAGCTGGATCCGCCTTTGCGTGGAACACTCTTTTTAAACCTCTGTTGAAGAAACCTATGCCATAGCACTGAGGGAACAGCGTGGAAGTCAGCTCATTCTATACAACTTAAGTATCCATGGAAGAAAGCTCTCTCATAACAATACAAATGAAATGGGATTTGATTTATCAATATATTCCTGGTCCCGGAGCAATTTCAAAATGATTTTTTTAATCGAGAAATTATCCATTACGTAGGTATACCTTACAGCGAGCCGACGGAAAATTGTAATTTAATAAATATCTCTACCATCCCGAAAGATGATATAATTCCTACTTAACATGACGCCATATATACATATTACCTA
Source organism: Chilo suppressalis (assembly GCA_902850365.2). Lineage (NCBI taxonomy): Eukaryota > Metazoa > Arthropoda > Insecta > Lepidoptera > Crambidae > Chilo > Chilo suppressalis. The sequence goes on along the minus strand of OU963896.1, from coordinate 2,455,447 downwards.
CATGTATGTATCTTGTACCCTTAGTACGAGTTTTACAATTACGAAAACTATGATAGTTTTCGTGAGCTCGCACTCGTACTAAGGGTACTGATTTTATTGTTTTCGTTTCAATACAAATAAACAGTGTGTGGCGACGACATCTATATGCTCCACAGATATACAACGGATGGAGGTAATCATTACTCACCATCCTCAAGAGATGGCGTTACCTGCACTGCGATCAATAATAGTATGGAAGCCTACATCGCGCAAATGAAATTCGGAAGCTAACTCTTAATATATACGATGCCCGACCAACATCAGTCGGGCCGCGGCCCCCGAGCTAACATCACCCAGCTCGGAGGAAGATCTTCCCCTTTGGCCTTCCTACAAGTGTTTAAATTCTATCATTAAATCATTTGCGTCTTCATAAATTTTAAGAATATTTCGTTACTTTTCACCAAAATGGACATAGAAGCATAATTTACAATTACGAAAACTATGATAGTTTTCGTGAGCTCAAACTCGTGCTTGTACTGTACGCGCTATCCGTAAGCGGCTTAACGAGTAAAGATTTTTGTATTTATAATTCATTCATGAATAAATATGTTATTAATAAACCTGCAATTGAACCTATAAATTAGCGCTGACAGATTTCAATGGCAGATCATCAGATCATTACACAGGGCGGCCACAATGGCCGGTTATTACGGGGCTTACTCCATAATTTGTCAGCAAACGGACGGCCCCGGCAGGATCGCGTCACTTCCGCTTAGCTAGTGATGGATTGATCACACATTTACTCTGCCAAGTAGACACAATAATCTAGATAATCTAGGACCAACTTTCGATAGGCTCTACATAAAAAGTACCAAATCCTTTTGATGATGAAAATACTGCTTAAAATGTCTTTAGTTTACTCGAAATGGATTTTCTGCGTAATCACTGTTAATATTTAATAGGCGCTCTTAACAATATACCAAACGTCCTATTAATAAACGAAGGCTAACTTGCTCGATATGATAACGCAGACGCTGTGAATGATGCAAAATATATGAACGTGGCCACAATCTTCTTAGAACGAGATGAGGACTTTAAGCAGGGTTATAAAACGAAAGGAGAACCCTTATTGGTCCCAGGCGACCCGAACACACGAAGGTGTGAGCATTCAATCAAGGGACGGAGTAAGTAAGATACAGACCCGGCCCACGATACATGTTTGTATCGAGAAACAAAGACCTCGTAAGCCGGGCAACATTTTCAACATAGCAATATCAATTTATGGTATCGAGGATCCAATGTTAAGAGGATTCATTAAATTTACAATGCGGCTTAGGAGCTGATGAACACGCTCTTCATTAGTTCTTTTCTAACCAAATTTAATTATATAATATTTCACAAAGTACGGTAACAAAAAAGATCCTCTTTCATAATAATGTAATTGCTCACATCAAAAATTATTTTGTCGGTAGTTTGAAATGGTTAATGACTTTCCATATACTAAATAAAACATTCACTACATATTATTAAGTTAACCTAACTCTAACTTTGACTATTATGGCATTAATGACAGTCTAATACATTTAATTCGCTGCAATAAATTTTAGTCAATTAAGTTTCAACGGTAAGATGAAAATCTGGTATCAAAACATTACCATCACTATAACCTCGTAGTTTGCAACTACTGCGTACTGTTTATGATTAGCAGCTAGTTAATCTTCAGAATCATGTGGACTGTGTTGTTAGTAATTGCGTTTACTAAAAGCGCCGTGGGAGATGCGCCGTGGTGGAACACCGCAGTCTACTACAGGTTATTTGTAGACTCCTTTAAAGATGGAGATGGTGACGGATTAGGAGATCTAAATGGTGAGATTATTATACCTGAAGTAGATAATTTTATAATTCATAAAGGTTCATATGGGATCTAATTATGGCATGATGCTGGACTGCTGTGAAATTAAGGTTTAACAATTGATCAACGAATCCAATTGAAATAAGTTACCTAAAGTTTATTTTACCGAATCATCTTAGAAAATAAGAAAAAAATATTGTCGAATTCTGTATAAATTTAGATAAGCGTATATGCAAATTATAGACACAATATTTATTACTTCAATCTTTCCTTCAATACTTTGTTTTACATCAGATAACTTATAGCAATTACTTTCAGTGACGAAAAAGCTTTCAGAAGCCATTAAAAGTTTCTACGCCGTAATTTTGTTATTGATTTTACAGGAGCCACAAAACAGATAAGTTATGTTCGAGCTTTGGGAGCGGATGCTGTAATAATGTCTCCTTTATCAGCTAAAAGCACTGACTGTAGCAAGCCCGGAGTGGTAGATTTCACTGAACTCGATAAAAGGTACGGCAATCTAAATACCCTTGAAAACTTTCTGGAGAAAGCTAAGAAATTAGGTAAGAATAATGTTAAATATTTATTATAAGTTAGTATAACATCATCAGAATCTAAGCTCAAATCTATTTCAGAACTTAAAGTAGTGCTCTCCTTGCCTATTCAAACAATTAGCACCGCTTCTGAGTGGTTTACTTCCAGTGCTGATAAAGTCGTAGGTTTTGAAGACAGAATGGTTTGGAAAGATGGAACTGTTGATAATAAACCACCTGTAAGTATTATAGTTTAAAATATTTGAACGGATGTTTTTTTAGATATTAATAAGAATATAGTACTTGAATAATATGTTCTATATATAGAGGTATTAATTCAAATGATAATGATAACGTTTTAACAAAATATATTATGGATAATTTATATCGTGTGTATCTCTGTGCAACGACATCACATAACAGCAAACTGATTGTTCATATGACGCTCCAACCATATGTTAGAAAAAGCTTCTCATCTGCGTTTGTAATGCTAATGTGCGCTCGTATGTTATCCAATGTATTAATTCTGCATTTGAATTTTCAGCTCCAGAATGGTGTCGACGATTGGATTTGGCATGAAAATAGATCTGCATATTTCGGAATGCGTGGTAGTGAAGCAATTCTTAATTTCTGTTCCGAGGCGTTGGTAGCTGCCTTGTCATCAACTCAATGTGCTTGGTTAAGAAGAGGTGTTTCAGGTGTGATTCTAAAACCAGATTATGTTCTTGACCAAACTTGCGCAGAAAAATTGTTGCAGAAAATGGTAGCTGAAACTACTATCTGTGCTAGGTCTTCTAACTTGGAGAGTCCGTGAGTAAATTCATTAAAATGTTGGTGGGAATTGTTTGTGGGAAATGTTCATAATAGCTAGACTAATTGAAGTTATTCAAATTATCAAAATAAGGTGTCAAGTATAAACTATATGCATTTCAGAGTTATTCTAGTGGAATCATCACTTGATGTAGAAGCAGCAGCTAAATATTATGCCAACGGTAGAATAGGGGCCAATAGTGTTCTCAGTACGGCTCTAACAAGTCCATCGAAGCAAACATCACCACAATTAGCTCTTTCCATACTTGCTAGTCTCTTATATGCGCCTCAAGACTTGCTTCCCTCGTGGACTGTGAGTTGCATGTAATTAATAAGGTTTACGGACGCTGTACAGATGATGCTATATATGACGCTGTATATTAATCTTATTTTTTCACCAGACGAGCGAGCTTTTTCAAAGTCGGATAACAACTCGATACGGCAGTGACACAGTTGATGCTATCAACTTGCTTGCGTTGGTATTACCAGGAGCAGCAGTAATACAACAAGGAGACGAATTAGGTGTAGCGGATACTATCCTAGAATGGGCATCCTCTAATGGGACATGTTGGCCTAATCCGATCTTACCATCCTCAGCACCATTTCCTTGGAGTGACTCCAGTAATGGTGGTTTCAGTGACGGAGAACCGTGGCTCCCCTTAGCTCCCAACTATAGATATGCAAATGCTAAATCCGAATTCGCAAACGAAAATAGTCATGTAGGAGTATTGAAAGTGGCCGCTGCAATGAGAAAATCCCCAGCGATGGGGCCTCATGTAGAAGTAAGTGAAGTTGTTAATATGCCCTTGTTTTTTAAAAACATTTATCTGAGTGGGTTGTTTATAGTTCTTCCAATAATCTCGGTGTTCAAGATAACCTTTAAACTCATTTTTAAACACGTACAAGAATGCAATTATTTACATCTTTTACGTAATTATGTTCATTTACAAAATCTTTAATTTTATTCTTTCTAGATCAAGCGCTTAGGAAGCGCAATAGCTGTACTAAGATGGGGTGGCCATGGATCCCTTTTGCTGGTGTCCAATTTGGGCAAGGAGCAAATGGAAGTGAAGCTCTCAACTATTTATGGTATTCCAAATGAGATGTCTGTGGCGGCCAGTTCCGCGGGCTCGAGTCTCTCCGTTCGATCGCAGGTGGCTGTTGACAAATCGCTTAAATTGACCCCTGGGGAGACACTGCTATTGGCTGGAGGGCCGAGACACTGCGGGGGACCGGGGCCCGTAGACAAAATTGCCAACAAATTGTCCGAGGGTTGGCAAAAGATAAATAAGTACTTCAGTAATTAGACTTGTGTCACAAACTTTTTAAAATAATAAAACTATCGATCCAATCGCTAAGTCTTTGGATTGGCTTACTCCGCGTTTGCATTTAGATGTCACTAACAATAAATTACATTTTCAATTAGATTATACCTATTCTTAACAGTTATTTGTATAGCAATACGTTGAACGAAAGTGGCGGCAATATCGCTCAGAGGAGCGTGACACAAATGTGAGGAACACTTAAACCCTAACTAGGACGTAATGAATTGAATATCTAATTTCACCCACACATAGACTGCCTTAGTACAAGGCTGCTTACTCCATTTACTACTATTGTCTTCGTGACCTATTTCCGATGCTGTGTAATAGAAAATATAAACGTGTATAACGAGCTCGGCTTCGAGTAACCTAGTTAAGCCACCACGTTCAATAAACTGCAACTTCATGAATGAAAAACTGCTGCAAACGATGTAATCACCCCTTCGAACACGTCGTAAGTCGTAGGCACACGGTTTGAAAATCGATTTTTATTTGGTAAGTACGGAAAATTGGGGGTCGTGTGCTACGATTGATATAAGGCGGGCATCTCCAGTCGTCGGGCTTCGGCGTGTTTGCGATGACGACGTTGCGGGTTTGATAGTGTTTAGTTTAGATTAGTATCGGGATGGGGTTTGAAAGTACTTACAAAACTTGCTCTTCTCGGCATGGCTGAGCGTCGCGGCTAGCAACGCTGTGAGCAGAGCGGGCAGCGCGCTCGCCCTCATGACGGGCGGCGCGGGCGTACGGGGCCCGGCGCGGCGCGGACTGACGGCTCGGCCGCGCGCGGGTATCGACCGCACGTGTATCGCGCATGCGCCGCGTCCCCTACGCCGCAAGAGGGTTGCCGCTCTACAATAAAGAACCTCCTTTTCAAAAGTTCCATCTTAAAATATCCATTATCTAATTCCTATTTTTCTTCGTGGAAATAGGTTGATAGACTGACTCCCTATAAAAGAAAACCAATGATTCCCCAAATTTTGTAATCAATAGCATTAAATAACTGAACACGAATTTTACTTGCGTGCATGATTAGTGTATGAGATCGGACTATTACTTTTTCGTGGATAAAACTATCAGGAATCGGTAACCTCTTTTGAGGCTGGCAACCTTTTCGGTATCGCGATCGTGTCCCAATAACGCTCACAAAGTTTTCTGTCCCACAGCAAAAAGTAGAAACGGCGCTAGTAAAAGAGGTTTGCACGAAAATGAGCCCAACGTCTGAAGGGAAGGCGACAGTGGCTCCCTCGTCAGTCGGCAAAGTTAAGTTTGTCAGTTTGAGCGCGTACGTACTACGATGTAGCCGGGACGCAGGCTCCGCCGGCCGAGCCAGACTCGACGGGGTGTGTTCGGCCTGCATCAACAGAATGACCACTGTTCTCTACTGCATTGGAATAAGGCTCAGATTTCCGGAACAAGTTTATCACACCCAAACATTCATAATAGGAGTGTCGGAGACACATCTTTCGTATTTTCACAGGAGCGCCGACCGCCGCGGCGTCGCTTCAGTTGCCGGTGCCGTCTGTGTGAGTAAGACAGCTTTCGTATTTCATTGTTGTGCCATTCGGGCTCCAATCTGCCCGTGACGACTCATTCGCTCAGTTACATACTGAGTTGAGTGAATGAACATACACGAAAGCACTTAAACAAATATACATTCCAGAGAATTTAGCGAGGGTTTTGTATCATTAACTATGATTGGGATAGATTAAATCAAACATCTACCGATGTTGGAATTTGCACACATGAAAAAAAATAGAAAACTCTTGTTTCTATGAAATAGCAGATGATTATCAACAGGGATGATAGGTTTAAGAACTAATCTATGCTAAAGGAGATTACTCAGCTTCCATACATGTTTGGTCTAAAGACCAATAATCATGAAAAATTGTTTCGTAGATTCGAAATTATATATAAATTACTGTAGAAACGAATATTATTGACGGACACCCCTGAGAACTTCCATAAACAATATACATTGAATGATTTTGAGGTTATGTTTGCAAATAGGTACATTGGTATTAAAATAATAAAAAACAAATAAGTTATATAGTAAACTAGGGAAATCAAGCCAAGTACCGAAATACGTATTTGATTCAGGTATATAGCGCAAGTAAATTTACATATAGTTGCCTGTTTATAAAGTTCATGCACAAGAGTAACTTTTAAAATCAAGTATCATCTATGCATTTCCGGTTATAATAAGGTACTCTGTGACAGAAACTGTGTGATGATTGTGAATGAGCCACAGATTAGACAGAATTTTTAAACTCTCTCTTGTAGTGAAAATGATAATATAGTTGTGGATATTAATACCACAGTGTAATAAAAAAAAAGTTTTATATTATCGATCTTTACAAAATAGATTTTTTTTGTTGTTATATAAACAACTTCGATCAGCCTTTGGCTGAATGTTACTACTCCAATGGCCATTAAAAATGATGATTTCCAAACCGGTAAAATTAAAAGTCCTTTTTAAAATGAATATATTTTACAAAGGTTTCCGTTAAAATCTAATGACTGTAAAATGAAGTATAAATTACGCCAAGAATTACCGTATATGTAAATTTTTTGTACATTTGGGCCAATTTGAGCAATCTCCTTTGGTATCGTCAAAGTGAAATCATGTAATATCCAAAATATAGATATATAATTTAACCCTACAAGGCATGAAGTTCTTAGAGCACTACGCTTTTACTTTCTTGGTGTTCAAAAGCCAAAAACTGATAAAAAAAATCATCAAAATCGGTCCGCGCATCTCGGTGATAGACACAATAGAAAAACCTCCTTTTTTCAAGTCGGTTAAAAACTAACTCATGTTTACAGTTTTTGAAATGTCGATTTTCCTGTGCAAAGATTCGTCACCATTTTGAGCCCCCGAGGGTTATAATTACAGAAAATGTTGGATGGATGAATAAAAAAGTTGTGAAAATCTATTGTTTTATTGTATACTAGCGGCCCGCCCTCGCTTCGCTTCGGTGTAGAGCTGAAGTGTAGACTACAGTTTTTGTTCTCAGGCTTGTATTATACACAATGACATTCATCTATGATTCTTCTTATACCTGCATGCAAAGTCTCAGCCCGATCGGTTTAAAATTGATAAAGTTTCATACAAACTTTCATTCCTTATTTTATCCCCTTGGGATTTTCTTTATATTTTTTTCCGTAAGAACCTTGTACAGAGTATTAGAAAACTACAAAAAAAAACAGCCAAATCGGTCAAGCCGTTTTCATGTTATGTCGTGACAACGGAAAACGGGTTTCATTTTTATATATATAGATAAAATATAGTAAAAATCCTGGAATTTTTTGGGGGAATGAAAAAATTTAAAAACAAATATAAAGATGTTCGAAGTCATGAAGCGTTTATTCATACCCCTCCTGTGTATAAAGCTCAAAATTACAAGGTAACATCCATTGTTCGCCTGTTACAATAATGTCAATTTCAGTGTCTGCCAAAAATACAATTAAGATCTTCGATTTTATTTGTTAAACATTGCATGTTTAGACACATTATCCTAAAATTTTTAGACTCGAAAAGAAGACTTTTCTAAATCACTTTTTCTCAGACACGTATCTGATGTAGAATAAAGAAATGTAGTTATCATTAATTTATTCTACGTCACATAAACAGTTTTATATGAAAAAGAAAATCTTAAAGCTTATACCAAATGATATAATAGAATCTTAAAGGAAATAGTTGCGAATGAGAAAAGAAAAGCTAGAAATAGATTAAAAACCTCCAGTAATATACTTAAAGCAATGTGGTCCATGATTAATGAAAATATGAAACCAGCTGATAAACTGAGACATAAAAATATAAATTAAGAAGTGCTTTCTCCGACAAAAGTTGCAAATTCATTGTAAAATTATTATATAGGCGTTAATTGAAAAAATCAAACTAGCTATAATCACTGTCCAAAGAATTCACTTAAAAATTCTGTGATTTTGAGTCTGGTGTGAAAAAAATCATATTATCCCTAAAACGCAACAGCTCTTGTGGCCATGATATAATTCCAGCTAAACTTCTAACACACTGCGTTGACGAGTTCAAGAATCCAATAACATTCTTCTGAAACCAAATCTAATAATAGAGGAATTTCTCCAGATAGTTTAAAATTTTCGATTATCAAGCCAATTTTTCTAATGTAGTATCCCTTATTGTCGTCCAATCGCCATACAGTTATTATCTCTTATCTATTAGACAAGTCCGTCCGTCCGTCCGTCCGTCCGTGGTGCTGTTTCAGCGGCCAAACCGTAAGAGATAGATATAGAGAATGTTTAAGTTATAAGTTAAGAATAGTCAGATAAGACTACAAACCGGATGTGAGTAACGTAGCACTTCCGGTTTTCGAGAAATCACGTGATTTCTATTTCAAACGAAACCACACAAAATCTCCGAACTTCTCAATTAATTAAATCCTTTTTTTTTTTTTGTGAACATTTGGTTCACAGGTTTGCTAGTATTATAAATTAATACAGACTTTGAAAGTAGCCGGACAATCAATATTCGATTTTCAAAAATTTCAAATACTGCGTCACGTCAGGGCGCTTGTTCTTTTTTTAAAATTATTGTATTGGTTCTGAAATGAGAAGGTCTAGAAACCACTTCATTTTTATTATTGTTATAGGTATCGAGCTCTACAATGTCTCCACCCGTGTTTCTAAATATGAAGAAATATTTGAGAAACTATAATTATTATATACAGAAAGTCTCATTCCTGTGGTTTTATTATAAATCCTTTACACAAAAACTTTCTAATAGTGAATGATTTTTTAAAATGGGTCAAGATGATTCAGTCAGTGTATCCTTTTCTCTCTTTTTATACTCGTAATAGTATAGTTACTATGCAACAAGTACAAGCGAGTAACTTGTACAAGTAGCTGGAGCACACAACTGACACTATTCACGCGAGTTACCCGCATCTTTACTGATTCCAGCTACTAGCACCATGTAGAAGCACCCTCAGGCCCTTTTCACATGCACACGGTCACGGCACGGCCGCCATGCCGTGCAACCGTGCTAGCTCTTTCACATGTATACGGCTTACACACGGTCGCCGGCTATGGATGTTGCAGTATTATCGAGAATTTTGGGGAACGACGACGTCTTTTATCATGGAACAAAAAAAGATTCTTTTCATTATCATCTAATTCTTCGAAACTACTATTTAATCCTATACATACTTCTTTCCACGGTTCTTTTGTCTCGTTCCTGTTTTTATAAGACGCAATGGTTTTATCCCATAAAGTAGGACGCACTTCAACTAGCGACATCAACACATCAACATCGATTTCGACAGACATTCTGCAACAATCGTCCGTCCGTTCCCCTATGACTTTAGCTGGCGAATGGTATTTGCGCTCACCGTGCCGTACCGCGCCCGTGTTCATGTGAACGCGTCTATACAAGTCCATACAAGACTATAAAGACGGTTGCCGCGTCAAAACCGTGCATATAGTGGATAAGGACGGCTGACACGCGGTCACGGCACGGTCGCCGTGCAATGTGAAAGCTCTCATTGTTGCTCATACATTACTATTTTACATGTGTGTCCGTGTACATGTGAAAAGGCACTCAGGAGCAGCACGTTTTCAACCATCACACGGCAAGCGTGCGAACAACGGGTGGTCACAGAGTTGTCCACCCGCCACTCGCGCGCGGACAACTTGCGAGCGAGACGATCCGGTGACGGTATGGAGTTAATGTAGTGAGCGTATACTCATAGATCCATACAAAGAATAACAACCGCATGTGATGAGGCGGTGCTAGTCAATGAGCTGAGTGTTTAGACCGTTGGTCACGGCTGGAACGGCACTCTTTAGAAGCAATCAACACACTGGCCCGCTGGTCGAGCGCCATAAGGATGGTTTCAGTTTAATTGGTAAATTATGTTTCTATTCTGTTATGTGTGGCGATATACCAGGAAAACTTCTCGCGCCCACTTATCTGTGGGATGATGTCGCCGAGGCTGAGGGCACTGGCTGGTTACCGGAACAAACACTGTTTATGGTGCCTTTCGTGTAAAAAAGTGACTTACTCTCTTCCTTCAAAAACTGTCAATTCTACTTTTCTCTCGGACTCTATAAGATTATTAAAAGTGAAAATGTATAAAATATAATTATGATAAAACTAGTTTTTACGGGTTAATGCACGAAACTTTATTTATTTATTGACGTTTCGTAGCCTTTACAGGCTACGTCGTCAGAATCAAACTTTTATTTAATTTGTCGAGCTACCTTCGAAAAAATAAATAAAGTTTCGTGCATTAACCCGTAAAACTAGTTTTATTTAATGAGTGATGTGCGTGAAAACCTAAGAATCAAATATATAATTATGACTTGCGCCTTCTGGGGTGACGGCAAAGCAGGGCTCAGCCGCCTCAAGTTCCGCCCGTCGGAGACCACGCAACCCATCGTCCTGGAGGTAAGTGGGCGCTTCTATTTTCCTTGTATTGAACACATAATTTATCATTTCGGTGTTATCCACCCTTTTTTTTTTGTGTCTGGGAAATGCTTTACGCATCCTTCAACCACTGGGGGAGCGAGAAGAAGGTATGTGGGACTCCTCCCTGTTCATTTCAGCCAGCTCTGTGGTCGGGTGAAATAAACAGGGCCCTACCTAACAGGGCCACTAAAAACCAGACAATACTCCTGCACCGTCACCCGACACGCACTATGAGGACCGCGGTCCCCCTAGTACATGCCGAGAGAGCGGGTGTGGTCGCGGCTCCCGTTTCCGAATGGCCGCGCACTCGCTAGGTGTTTGTCCGCGAACGGACCCACCCCGATGAAGATGCCCCGGAGCATCAGGGGCATCAACATCCTGAGAGCTTGTTCAATGCGAGCCCGCCCGCCCCCCCAGGACAGGCTCGCGGCGGTGTTATCCACCCTAGGTGTGGGCTATTTTTCAAAAAATTCAAAATTCAATATCATTTATTCAGTCTAGGCTGTTACAAGCACTTGTGAATGTCGAAAAGCTACGCCATCGGTTCGCAAATCTACGGTGGGAGACCTTGTACTGAGAAGAACCGGCAAGAAACTCAGCAAGGGCTGTTTTTTTCTCCCTGTATTATATACAGAGTCGTCAATTTGAAAAATGAGTTCAATATGAGATAACCCATGAAGTCACTTTCCATTACAAATGTAAATGATAAAACAATTATGATTATAAAATAAAAAATATAAAAAACAGATTTAAAAATGAAAAAAAGTTTAGGAATGCCGTGTCCCACTGTTTAGGCATAAAAACAAATGTACCATTAAAGTTAAATACAACGATTAATAGTACCCAATGTAGCAAGAGCAGACTCATCTCCGCTGGCAGCACCCGTTCACGAGCATGACGCATGAACCAGCCATCGCTTCGCTCAACCATTTTTTAGGGAACGTAACGACCCGCCTCACACGACACCGCCGAAGAGATTTTTAAGAGAGTATGACTACCCATAACCACATATGGATACTAGATAGCAAAATAGGGGGAAAAAAAAAATAAAAAATTATACATATTTACACGCGCCACACCACCCGCGTTCTCAATTTTGCGCCCACAGGGAAGGATTATGTATGGTCCGGCAGTGGGGGCACTGTTATACTGAATATGATGATTATATAAAGGGTACTTCCTTTCCCAAACGTGGGCTCCGATTCATGCTAAAATCAGCTATGTGTGCTTTTCTTAATGGTTTACAGGTAGGGTTATAATGCTGTTTTTTTTTAATACACACCAATTAGTCCCGAAGTAAGCACTGTAGGTGTTGTGTTATCGGATATAAGGGTAAGAGATAGTATTCATATACTGATACATATACAGGGTGCAAAAACCTATGACAAAGACTTAAACTACGCATTCTGTACACCCAAACAAGTAATATTACAAAATATTATAGGTGGGAAAAAAATGTATTTTTAAGTTAAAAAAAAAACATTTTTTTCCAGTACAAAGAATGTGCCTGTGTGTAAAAGTTTCTAGATAACGTTTTGAAAATATTAATGTATAAATCTCGAAAAAAAAAATTTTACTTTGACCTTCATTATCTCTATAATCATAAATTTCCCAGGTGTGGTCCAGAAGAAAAAAATGATCGTCATGATGTAGAAAATATGTGACCTTCGACTTCGTTATAGGTTTTTTTACACCCTGTATAAGTATATTTACATAGAAATACATATTAAACATCCATGACTGGAGTACAAATGCCCGTATTCTTCACACAAACATCTGCCCCCGCCGGGATTAGAACCCGGGACCTCTCGAGTAGGCGACACCTTGAAACCCGGCGTACACACCACAAACATTAACTGAAGTCCACAGTTGCCGTTTCCAGAGATATTTTATTCCACGGACAATAAGATTATGAAATAAATTCCTCTCCACGGTATTCCCCCAGTACTATAACATCTCATCCTCTTCAAGAGAGATTTAAATAGAGTGTTCCACGAAAGGCAGCCGCACGACTGGGTCACTGACATTGATGATGTCCATGGGCGATGGTAGTCACTTAACATCAGGTGGCCCATCCGCTCGTCTGCATTCGAAGACAGTAAAGAAATCCACTATGTATACTCTACATATCGGACTTTATAAAAAATGGGTGCGTGTACTTATGTAGGCGCGTGAGAAGTTATCCTTCTTTGGCATCGTTTAATATTAGTTTTTAATTGCATGCAAATAAGTAATTACAATAAATTAATAAAAAGTCTGGAAAAGGACACAGTCAATAAAGTTCAGATTTAATTTGAAAAAATAAATAAATAATCAAAATATTCAATTAAAATCGCTACTGAATATAATTTATTAGAACATATGTGATTTGCACTTGTATGAAACTCAAACACGTATTCCGAATATACAAACTAGAAACATGTGGATAAATATTATAAATATGAATACCTATAACTGTTACTTTATTACAAAAAATAAAGATGTGGTTTTTGGTTCTACTACACCAATGATCAAGAGATGGCGCTGTAGTCTCCTGAATCGCGCTTTGGTTCCGTTGTTCCAGATTAATAAATACTTTTTCATCCCACCACCTCGGAAAGTGTAATTTTGCGCTTCGATATCTGGCTGGAAAATTCTATTTTATTCGCTTGAGCGGCAAAGTAGATTTGAATTTAGAACATCACATATAATGAGTACTCAATATAATTGTAAATTCAAAACGTCATTAAACCTATTTAATGTAACCTCTATGGTGCCAAATTTATGATTAGAACTTTTTAAATTGTGAAAAAATTTAAATTTGGAACCTTCTTGGTTTCTTTGTTTTATTTGCGTGCTTCGCGCCATTCTAGTTTTTCACGTTTTATTGCTTAATATAATTAACATAACCTAAAAACTCTACAAAAAAATCAACTAAAATGAGTGACATTAGCGACGATGAAGTTTATCTAACGCCAACTGAGTTAACTGAAACAGTTAATAATGCGCAAATGAGCCTTCTCCCTCAGCAATCACGAGAGAAGTATTTGAAACAGTACGATATATTTAACATGTGGCGACTAGCTAAAGGAGCAAAAACTTTCTCCGAAAACGTTTTGCTGGCATATTTTATAGAATTATCTGAGACCAAGAAAGCAAGCACGCTATGGAGTACGTATTCAATGCTAAAATTAACAATTAAGATGAAGAAAGACGTTCATATCGACACCTATCATAAATTAGTGGCATTTTTAAAAAGAGCCTCATCTGGTTATAAACCAAAAAAATCGAAGGTTTTCACAGCATCTGAAATTGCAAAGTTTATTAATGAAGCACCTGATTCCGTATATTTAGCGGCAAAAGTAAGTCAATACGTGTAATTTTTTGTTGTTGATAAAATTGTACATAGTACTTACAATATTTTTAATTTGATTAATTTATTTACGATTATAAATACTTCTTTTGTTACAGGTTGTTCTTATTATTGGTATAACCGGAGCATGTCGAACAAATGAACTTACACTACTTAATGTCAATAACGTATCAAAATATTCTCATAATTCTGATGAATTGCTATTAATTAATGTACTAAATACCAAGACAAAAAAAGACCGCAACTTCGTTATTCGCAAGGAATATGTAAACATTGTTCAGAAATATCAAGCTTTACGTCCTTCTAACACCCCAATTGAACGATTTTTTCTACAATATCGCAACGGAAAGTGTATCCGACAACCTATGAGTCAGAATAAAATTGGCAGTATTCCACGAGAAATAGCAACTTTTCTCGGACTTTTAGAACCTCCGTTATACACCGGTCACTGTTTTAGAAGAACCTCAGCCACACTTTTGGCCGAATCAGGGGCTGATCTTCTATCGCTTAAGCGCCATGGAGGCTGGAAGTCTAATTCGGTTGTAGAGGGATACATAGAGGATTCAATCCAAAGTAAATCAAAAATTTGTAATAGTATCGTGGAGGCCATAACGCTGAAAGAACCTCTGTCAGATTCTTGGTCTCGCCCTTCTACATCTAAAATGAGCCCCCATAAGATTGGAAACAATAGCCCTCTCTCGCCAACATTTACGCCAATAGAATCCAATGAATCGGCACAACTATTTAAAATTACTGATACGAGTAGTTTACCACAAAACAGCGCACAATTCACAAACACCAACATAACATTACCTAACAAAAATATTAAACTTAACATAAGTAACTGTAGCAACGTTACATTTAATATTTCTTAATTATTTTCTACTTCTTATTATTTTCTTCAATTTATAGATTATCTTAATGTGTTTTAATTGAAATAAAAATATTTTGTCATTATAAATTGTTTTCTTTTTCATTTTGTCATTTCCTCGCTGAGGTGGGATGAAAAGTTACGTATTGCACTCGAGTGGAAAGATTTTTCACCTTGTGCTCGTTTGTTTCCCTCGCTGACGCTCAGGATTCTAATTTAGAATCACTCGCTGCGCTCGTGATTCAACTTTAGAATCCTTCGCTTGCTCGGTCATCCAAATCGAGCACGCGGTTAAAAAGGAACTTTCCACTCTTGTATAATAAATAACTATTGATAGGCCTTCACAATGCAGTCGTTAGCACCCACTAAATAGAGCTTCTATTTCTATTTTGTTGGTAGATTTTCTTAATGTGCGGTAAACACAAAAGTAACAGCATGAAGTTGGTCGCTAAAGCGACCAACTTCATGCTGTTAAAATTTTGTGTTACAGTGATGCGCGCGCATCTTAAAATTTCACTCTCATAATTTTTTCATAACGCACTAAAGAAGTATAACTTCAACAAACTTACCTCCTGAAATAAATAACATACAACCGAGCACGCCACCCTGTGGTATACATCCCGATATGTGTGTTTATTTGAACGTATTGCTTTCAAATTTCTAAATAAGAAGATTTTTTGTGCTTTTCCTCGTATTCCTAGTGCCACCAACTTTCCAGTTAGACGTGATGAAGAACCCGGTCGTACGCCTTGGACATGTCCATGACGGTGTCTATTCTCTAAACCTTAAAATAAATTTGACAACAGTGTATCCTTGTCATTGTCTATACAGAATGAGAAGGATAGATTGATGTTAAATTTGGTTCTATGTTTAGAGAATCATTCCAGAATCGGCACTATTGTCCATATAAATGACAATAGCACAGGTATTTCCATTCAAAGCTTTTCATTCATCATTATCAACAGCCTATCCTAGTTCACTGCTGGAAATAGGCCTTGGGCTACTCACATTTAGCTCCTGCCGGCCACCTTGCGCAAATCGTCACTCCCTCGTGCCTATTATCTCATAATGATGTAGTAGGGTGACTCTTTCAAAAATCATGTTGGTCCTTACTAAAAGCATTATATTTTTCAATAAAAGCATATACTATGTTCATCATCATCATCAGCCTATTAATGTCTCCACTGCTGGGGCAGAGGCCTTCCCTATGGACGGAATAGGGAGATTGGGCCATGAGCCATCACGCGGGCCCAGTGCGGATTGGTGGGTGCTAACGACTGCAGATGCAGCCGGGACCAACGGCTTAACGTGCCTTCCGAAGCACGGAGGAGCTCGAGATAGTAAATTTTTGGTCACCCATCCAATGACCGACCACTGCGAAAGTTGCCTAACTTCAACGATCGCAGCCGAATGCACTAACCACTTACGCCATCGGGCTCCTATGTTACATAAGTAGAAATAGGTATTTGAAAAAACCGTTACATCTGCATTAGGGCCTCGTGACATAATTGGATGCTGATTGGAATTTATGTATATTTGAAATTCTGATTTATTAGTAAAATATGCCAAAAGAATAAATGAGAACTTAATAAAACGAATGAGTCCAGTGATTAGGTATTTATTTAAAGAATTTAATGCTCACCGCAATGTTAACGATTTGACGCATTTTCGTAATGAAAGGTAAGGGAATGTCATGGTACAGACATGTTTTGAGAGAAGTTAAAAATAAGTGATAAAGATGATAATGATTAAGGATGTCGACGGGCTCCAGGAAGAATAACACAAAACTGAAGTAAGGACTGTATTAAAAATGAAATGACTAAGAAAAAGCCGTCCGATCGCGAAGAAATCAAGCGAAGAACATAATATGTTACTAAATATCGAATACAATTAAATTACGAAGCGGCAGGCGAATGAAATGAACGTTCACTAACAATCAGAATAATTACAAAACTATTTCATAAGAGCAACCAATCATTAATTACAAAATCGACATGCAGACTATTTTTAGGTACTCGTAATGGTCAGAGTGGTTGGTCATATATATATATGTTACCGGCCAAACCGATTTCAGGACAAACTAGATTTGCCTAGGCTAAACTACTTCTTCCTATACGCGATAGGATTAACTAGTATAGCCTAGTCCAAACTAATTTGTCCTAAGCCCGATAGGATAAACCAGTTTAGCCTAGGCCAAACTAGTTGATCCTGATATAAATACGCATACTCTAGGATAAACTAGTATGGCCTAGTCTAAACATTATAGTATATCTAGAAAGTCAAAATAAATAGATAAACTGAATAAAATACTCCGTAATTGGAAAAATAATATTTTTTATTAAAACGATAAGGATGAAACCCATTGGAAAAGGTAGAGAATATAACAAAAGTTAAAGGAAAAATGAATTACGGGCGATCTGAGATCGGAAAGGAGAGGGGGTGAATGTTTAAGGGTAAAAACCGGTTAATCTCGATTTCCGGGAAAACTGAAAGTCCTATGAAAAAAAGTTAAATGGCAAAGTTGTAGGTAATAAAAAGATCTACATCTTTTGTATCGACACTTTTTTCACATAACCTCAAAATTTATGTGAAAAATTCGAATAACCGAGTTTTTGGATTTTTATTTTTATTTTATGCAAAAAAAATATTTTTTTAACGAAATTTAGTGAACACTTACCTTTGTATGTCCCAAACATACAGCATTTTTTTTTATTTAAAATATTAATTTTTTACCTTATTTTGACTTAATATCGAAAAAGCACCCTTATTTTCAATCGAAAATTCTCACATCAAAATATCTGCTTTTTTAAAAAAGGCTGTGTGTTTTTCGTTTGTTGAAATCTCTACTCTTTGATGGTATATCGATACAAAAGTTGTACATCTTTTTATTACCTACAACTTTGCCATTTAACTTTTTTTCATAGGACTTGCAGTTTTACCGGAAATCGAGATTAACCGGTTTTTACCTTTAAAAACTCACCCCCTCCCCCTTCCCGACCTCAGATCGCCCGTAATTTATTTTTCCGTTATATTCTCTACCTTTTCCAATGCGTTTCAACCTACTATATTTTTTTTTGGTCTCAAAAATTATCGAACCTGGTCTATAAGACATAAAAACGATATTTGCTTTCCCGCCAGTAGGACTGCCCTTTACAATAAAAGTATATTTGTTATGGCACCGCGACTATACTTTTTTTTTTTTTATTATTTGGCTCAGAAATCTGGTTACAAAGAATATCCATGTAAATATATGCATACAAAAAAAAACATCAACTACTTTGCAACCTACTAGATGCAAGCACAACATGCATTTCTAAAACTACCTAACTACTAAGGATATATACTAATATAGCACATATAGGTTAAACTCTATAACTAACAAGTTAAAGTGAAAGTTAAAACTAATAAAACTTAATCAGAGAATATTGAATTTAAACATTTTCTGGTTGAGGTTTTAGAACCTTTATACTTTCTATAATATGTAATTCTATAAAGAGGAGAGTCATTCCCGAGTCTTGTCTTACAGGGGAACAATAGATTACCAGCATCTTTAAAAGAACTATCCAAACATTAAAAATGAGAGTTGAGAAAGTACTTGTGGGAAAAGCTTACCATACACTAGGATAGTCATATATATGACGGATAAATTTTAAATTAATATTGTAGTTCATTTGTATTACTAATTTGTTATTTTATTTTATTTGAATGACCTATCTTGTAATTGACCTATAATTTAATTTAACATAATTTGTAATTTGACATTATCCACATTTTGACATGTATTCTGATTTGACATTATGGTAACATTTTTGTATACACCCCGCCTGACATATTATTATTATTGTTTCCTTTTATTTGATTAACTGCGTTTATGCGTAAAAGTATGACTGGAAACGTTTCCCTGGTCTTCAATAAAATTCCGTTTTCAAACAGGGGTATTGATCAAATCCAAATTAAAAAAAACTTCGAGACATGCTATTAAAAAAATCTTATTACTGTATATTTGACGACCTCCGTGGCCGAGTGGTCTGTACGCCGGGTTTCATGGTGTCGCTGACTCGAGAGGTCCCGGGTTTGAATCCCGGTGGGAGCAGATGTTTGTGTGATGAATACGTGCATTTGTACTCCAGTCATGGATGTTTAATTATGTATTTCTATATAAATATACTTATATATGTACAGTATATGTATTCTATCCGTTACCCTAGTATCCTATAACACAAGCCTTATAGTGCTTACTTTGGGGCTAGGCTAATTGGTGTGTGTGTTGGAAATATTTATATTTATATTAATGAATATCTGATGGATGAATGACATTTAATATTGTGATGACTTTTGAATTTAATTTTATTGTAATTGTTCTTTTTTTTTATGAAGTATAATAATGAATCTCTGATGGATAAGGACTTAAGTAAATGATAAGAAGTTTAAGACAATTATTATTACGATGACATTTTAATTGTTTTTGAAGTTATAATTCTTTAGGCGCGTTATGAAAAAATGATGAGAGTGAAATTTTAAGATGCGCGCGCAACACTGTAACACAAAAAATTAACAGCATGAAGTTGGTCGCTTTAGCGACTACTTTTGTGTTTACCGCACATTAAGAAAATCTACTAATCTACCAACAAAATAGAAATAGAATTTCTATTTAGTGGGTGCTAACGACTGCATTGTGAAGGCCTATCAAAAGTATTTATTAATCTGGAACAACGAAACCAAAGCGCGATTCAGGAGACTACAGCGCCATCTCTTGACCATTGGTGTAGTAGAATAAAGTAACAGTTATAGGTATTCATATTTATAATATTTATCTACATGTTTCTAGTTTGTATATTCGGAATACGTGTTTGAGTTTCATACAAGTGCAAATCACGTATGTTCTAATAAATTATATTCAGTAGCGATTTTAATTGAATATTTTGATTATTTATTTATATTTTCAAATTAAAACTGAACTTTATTGACTGTGTCCTTTTCCAGACTTTTTATTAATTTATTGTAATTAATTATTTGCATGCAATTAAAAACTAATTTTAAACGATGCCAAAGAAGGATAACTTCTCACGCACCCATTTTTTTTATGTACATGGTATAATTTAAAGTACCGTTATTAATTCTATATTTGTATGCCTGATGGCTGGTCGTTGTTGGACTGTATATTCAAGCATAATAACCATGTATTACCTATGTACCACAAATAAATAAATGATTGATTGATTGATTGCATTTTTTTAAGATACCCATTTTTAGTCAATCTTAACTAAAGTTTCCATACTTATTTACCTTAAACAAACTCATCAAAAAAGCAAGCAAACTAAGCAACACATTGTATGATTTTGAACTCTTGAGCGGTTTTTATTATCTATATATACATATAAAACTCAATGGTGACTGACTGACATAGTGATCTATCAACGCACAGCCCAAATCACTGAACGGATCGGGCTGAAATTTGGTATGCAGGTAGATGTTATGACGTAGGCATCCGCTAAGAAAGGATTTTCATCAATTCTACCCCCAAGGGGATAAAATAGGGAATGAAAGTTTGTATGAAACTTTGTCAATTTTAAACCGATCGGGCTGAGACTTTGCATGCAGGTATAAGAAGAATCATAGATGAATGTCATTGTGTATAATACAAGCCTGAGAACAAAAACTGTAGTCTACACTTCAGCTCTACACCGAAGCGCAGCGAGGGCGGGCCGCTAGTTGTCATATATTTATACTATACTATTAAAAACTCAATTGAAAAGTTTCTATTTAAGCCTCTCTGAGTTTGTTTCGCCGGTTCTTCTCAGAAAGGTCTCCCAATTTGGGAACCGGTGGTAGTTTACGGTAGTTAGGGTCAAATAAATAAACTCAAAATTACACAAAAGAATTTTAAATAAAGTACTTTATTAACTAATTTAACTAATAAATTCATACATAGACAATAAAGTTTTAAAAATCTTCCAATGAAATATCCGAACGCTCAATAGAAGTCTTTCGAAGGTAGCTCGACAAAGTAAATAAAAAATCATTATTCTGACGATGCAGACCAAAAAAGGCTGCGAAACGTCAATAAATAAATAAAGTTCGTGCATTAACCCGTAACTAGTTTTATTTAATGAGTGATGTGCGTGAAAACCTAAGAAACAAATAAGTTTCTATTTTCTAAAGCCAGACATATATTATATTTTTTAATTTTTTTTAAAGCATGTAACTGCTTGATCTTTAAATCTAAATAAAATATAACTAGAAAAAAATCCACGCGGACCAGGCAGCAGACGGGACTCGAACCCGCACCCTTCACTATCTGGGCGAATGCACTGTCCAATTATGCTACCGCGGCCCTCACGGACCGCGTCGAAATTCCTCTAGCCATTCTTAAGCTACAGGGCAGCGCCATCTCTTCGCATTATAGGTAACCCACAATGTCAAATAAATACTTTTACAAGTATTAAACATTTGAAAGAAGAAATAGCAATTATAGTTTTAATTTTTTTTTAAGATTCTATCCCAATCTACTTTGCTAAGAAAAAAAATATAGCATCAACTAATAAAACATGCAGGTTCTATAAATTATTTTATTAGACTTTATTGATGTGCGTATACTGGAGTGGCAATGACAAATTTTGATTAACTTCGCAAAAAAATAATAAAAAAAAGTCCATAATTTGAATAAAAGCTGGCACACATCAAGATTTCTTTGGCAGTTTCTGAGTTTTCCTCTTCGAAGAACGCGACAACAAATTTTACATAACTTGTACAAGGTAAGATTAAAATTGTATGCTAATACTGTAAGCTTTCATCAGTACAAAACATCAAAACACCTTCAAAATTTAAAAACAATAATGAAAAAAGTCGCTCATAAGATAAGAAATTCCTCCAACCTTAAAGTCGGAGTCAGTCTCGAACCGCAACGTTTCGGTCAGCGTACTAACACAGCGACTCATCAAGTTGACAATAGAAGCATACTCTTCTCACCAACCTCGGCTGCCTACCCTCCCCGCCCCACCCCCCACTTGCGGCCACTCCCCCAGGGTTGGATTTAGATATGTTGAAAAAGATAGCACAAAAACATGAAAAGGATAGTATTTATAAAAAAATATAGTACACTTTCATTATTTTTTATTTAACATATTTAACATATCTATACTTATAATAAATCTGTAGAGAGGTCAATTCTGTACATGAAATATATTTTTAAAATAACTATCAGGGGGTCATTAGTGATCGATACTGATGCCAAAAATGCAATCAGTAAAATTTTTGTCTGTCTGTCTGTATGTTCCTTAGAAACAAAAACTACTTAACGGATTTTAACGAAACTTGGTACAATTATTCTTCATACTCCTGGGCAGGTTATAGTATACTTTTCATCACGCTACAATCAATAGCAGCAGAGTAGTGAAGGGAAATGTTGGGAAAACGGGAGAAGTTACTCCATTTTTTATGCTTCCGTCGCGGGTGCAGCCTTAATGGTTAAAGTTGCATAGAAATCATGTATGACGGAAATATTCTACATAAAATTGTCTAAAAAAATATCCCGCAACAGCATATGTCTATCTTTTATGGTTGACTCACAATAACACGTGTAATTATATAAATAAAGTCATTCTTTATAGCACAAGCCTGAGAACAAAAACTATAGTTTACTCTACAGCTCTACACCGAAGCGAAGCGAGGGCGGGCCACTAGTATTAAATAAAATCGACGCCCAAAATATGCTCCTCTTAAAATTTTATGAGTTCTTGAATATTACTATTAGTTCTATCTTCATCCTTGGCATTTCATCTCATCAACATATTACCCTCAGTAGGAATAAAATCAGTACAATTTCCACTTTTGCTACCGCTTTTGATGTCACTTTCCATAATTAAAACACTGAAAACGTACTATTTTACATAGTTTGCTTGCGAGTTTCGCAAGCGATTGTTAAAACATTGAGCAAAGGAGACCCGGCACTTTTCATAGAAAAAATGCTAAACTTGTATACAGTTGAATTTGGTCTCAAAATAAAGCCAAAATTATTTGCTACATAAAACTACTTTTGCCATATTTTTAGTGAATCGTGGAAAGAAATTTTTTAATGATTAATATTTTTTGATATAGAAACCATTTTGATGACAAACCTACGTATTTGACATTGACAGCTAGCTGCTGATGACAAATATTGCCAGACTACGTTACCCAATTATGAAACACAGATAAAAAAAATAAAAAAGTATACAACTTTGGCACAAAATGCCGGGTGTCCTTTGATTGCGTTTCGAATGGAATGTAAGGGACGAGATTAGTAGAAAGAGAGAAGTGTAGTGCGGAGGATAATCGGGGAATAACACAGTAAACATCGCAAGATCAGAATTCGGTTGGATATACGCACGGTCGAAATATTCAAAATATGACGTAAAACTAAGCATTCGGGAGCAAACTTTAAAATATATTATTTAAGCGTAAATACTATAATTCTAGTACAAAATCCAACCCTGCACTCCCCTCAAGTGCCACTCGAGAGTCAATGGCTCTCGACACATAAAGGTATCATCGACAATTCCAAGATTGCCACGAGTCCGATTGTCCTATTCATGTAAACAGTCGGAACAGTGAGATTTTAAACCAGCATCCCTTTTGAAGTTAAAAGAAAATGATAGCCAAGTCATTTCTTTTACGGGTAGGTGTACAAATCTTAAAAATAAACCCGCAAAGAATACAACGGTCCTTGCAGAATCTCTTGCCCGTTCCAAGTCTCCCGCTGGGTTAGCTTTTCAAGTTTCACAAGTGCTTTGTTAGCCTACACTTAATAAAGGAAATTGAAATTTTATCACATTTCACTGAAAATGTTTAACAAGTCCTCGATGAGCCCTCGTTACTCTCCAAGTATTATTCAAGTAGTTATAGTCAATAGTGTTATGCACCCATTTTATCAATCACAAGATTGCCGTAACATCGAAGGAAATGCTATTTATAAATTACTAGCGGCCCACCCTCGCTTCGCTTCGGTGTAGAGCTGAAGTGTAGACTATAGTTTTTGTTCTCAGGCTTGTATTATACACAATGACATTCATCTATGATTCTTCTTATACCAGCATGCAAAGCCTCAGCCCGATCGGTTTAAAATTGACAAAGTTTCATACAAACTTTCATTCCCTATTTTATCCCCTTGGGGGTAGAATTGATTAAAATCCTTTCTTAGCGGATGCCTACGTAATAACATCTACCTGCACGCCTAATTTAAGCCCGATCCGTCCTGTGGTTTGGGCTGTGCTTTGATAGATCACTAAGTCAGTCACCTTTGAGTTTTATATATATACTAGCTGACCCAGCGTACTTCGTATTGCTTACAATAATTTGGAAGAAATGATAAACGACGAACGTCAAATGTTTGACAGGAATATACACATAGCCATCTGTCGGATCCAATGTAAAACATTCCAAAATCAACAACTACTAATAAATTAAAAATTAATTAAAAAAACATTGTCCAGCGGACAAAATTGTGAATCTAAACCATTCTCAGATCCCCTTGAACACACACAAAAAATTTCATCAAAATCGGTCCAGTCGTTTAAGAGAAGTTCAGTGACATACACACTCACAGAAGAATTATATATATAAAGATAGATACAGATTTAATTTTCTACTAAAGTACAAAACGCAAGTGCGGTCCTGCGTGGAATATTGCTCGCACCTCTGGGATGGCTCCGCTAAGTACTTACTCGATGCCTTGGATAGGTTGCAGCGGCGCGCTGCCCGCATCATTGGCGATGACGAGGTAACTAAGAAACTCGAGTCTCTACAATTACGCCGTGATGTGGCATCATTAAGCGCATTGTACCGACTATACCACGGCGAGTGTTCTGAGGAGCTATTCTCGCTTATCCCTCCATCACCTTTTCTTCAGAGGACCACGCGCGCTGGCCTACGTTGCCACCGACTTACTGTGACCACTATTCCTACACGAACAAAGAAATTTGGCGACTCATTTCTTTGTCGCACTATTCGTAAGTGGAATTCTTTGCCCGCGCACGTGTGCCCTCCTTCATATAATCTGGGGTCCTTTAAGAGAGGCGTGAAGAAGCATTTTTGCAGGCCGGCAAGGTGAGGATGATTGGTGTAGCAGTTTATAACTGGTGTACCAGCTATCTTCGCGTTTGGACTTTATCACCACTTAACATCAGGTGGGGTAGAGTCATTTGCCTACCTAATTATAAAAAAAAATGGGTGCGTGTACTTATGTAGGCGCGTGAGAAGTTATCCTTCTTTGGCATCGTTTAAAATTAGTTTTTAATTGCATGCAAATAATTAATTACAATAAATTAATAAAAAGTCTGGAAAAGGACACAGTCAATAAAGTTCAGTTTTAATTTGAAAAAATAAATAAATAATCAAAATATTCAATTAAAATCGCTACTGAATATAATTTATTAGAACATATGTGATTTACACTTGTATGAAACTCAAACACGTATTCCGAATATACAAACTAGAAACATGTGGATAAATATTATAAATATGAATACCTATAACTGTTACTTTATTACAAAAAATAAAGATGTGGTTTTTGGTTCAACTACACCAATGGTCAAGAGATGGCGCTGTAGTCTCCTGAATCGCGCTTTGGTTCCGTTGTTCCAGATTAATAAATACTTTTGATAGGCCTTCACAATGCAGTCGTTAGCACCCACAAAATAGAGATTCTATTTCTATTTTGTTGGTAGATTTTCTTAATGTGCGGTAAACACAAAAGTAACGCATGAAGTTGGTCGCTAAAGCGACCAACTTCATGCTGTTAATTTTTTGTGTTACAGTGATGCGCGCACATCTTAAAATTTCACTCTCATCATTTTTTCATAACGCGCCTAAAGAAGTATAACTTCAAAAAAAAAAAAAAGAACATCTTTCACCGTTAATACCGAGTGTTGATATGTTTATAAGCAAGACCCTTTTTGCTTAGAACGCTAAATATAATTTTTCAAAATGTACACACACATCGTTCATTACTCATCAGCCACCACCCTACAAGCACCGCTTCACCTCGTCTGTAACCTCACCGGATAACTTCGCAATCAGACAGACTTATGGAAGTCCAGAACACCACTATGGTAACAACCTCGGTCGACGATACTATTGAGACACAATTTTACGTTAGCTTAACAGAATAGACACTCCGTTGTTTTATTCGCACGCTTGTTTTGCATTCACCGCATACTGCCTACGCTGAGGGAGTATCTCTGAACGAGTAACGCTGAGCGAGTATCGCTGAGCGAGTATCGCTGAGCGAGTATTGCTGAGCATGTATCGCTGAGCGAGTAATGGGAGGGTAGTGTTGGGAGGTTAGAAAAGGCGGATCATCATCATCATCATCAGCCTATTAATGTCCCCACTGCTGGGGCACAGGCCTTCCCTATGGATGGAATAGGGAGATTGGGCCATGACCCACCACACGGGCCCAGTGCGGATTGGTAGGTGCTAACGACTGCAGATACAGCCGGGACCAACGGCTTAACGTGCCTTCCGAAGCACGGAGAGAAAAGGCGGATGATTTCCCAAAATTACATAGCGTCTTAAATCATTAACTGCTGATTATTAACCTGGGGGTGACAAAATCGGAGTTGACTCATCTTCTTCTTGTGTGTTATTCACATTCTCATTGAATTTTAAGCTGCCGCAAGAGGTAAATGTGTGGTATGTGTTGGTGATTTAGGCGTATTAAACGGGATGACGATACGTATTAAGCGTTAAGAAATGTATGAAAACATGTCTCAAGTTGCAGGGACTGACGCAAAATGGCGTATTATGCGAGAAATCGTATTAAACGAGTTCTACTGTATATTAATAAAACAAAAGCTAGACTTAAGCTGAAATTGGATGGTTAATTTTTGCTTTCAATTGCGATGCATCATCGATGAAAAACCGAACATGAAATGTCTTAGTTGACTTTTATCAGAATGTGCCTTCGCGATGTAAGCTTCCGGCTTCCGATGGTTTTCACTAGCATCGCTCATGCATCTGACGACCTCCGTGGACGAGTGGTTGGTACGCCGGGTTTCAATGTGTCCCCTATTCGAGAGGTCCCGGGTCCAAATCCCGGTGGGGGCAGATATTTGTGTGATGAATACGAGCATTTGTACTCCAGTCATGGATGTTTAATATGTATCATACATCGGCAATGAACGACAAGTGAAACGTCTAAATAGCGACAGCTCATACACAGTTCATGCCTTTTACGGTCCCGGTCTTAATTCTTCAATTAAATAACTCGACACATATGTTGTTCACGCGGGAATTCCACATCAAAAGCGATGCGTCTTTTTTTATAGATAGGTCCGACAAATGACTCCACCCGACCTGATGTTAAGGTGGGTGAAGTCCAGACGCGAAGATAGCTGATATAACAGTTGTACCTGCCACACCAGCCATCCTCACCCTGCCGGTCTGCATGTTGCTTCTTCACGCCTCTTTTAAAGGATTCCAGATTCTGATAGGGAATGAACACGTGAGCGGGCAGAGCATTTCATTTACGGATACTGCGACAAACAAATGAGTCACCAAACTTCGAGCGTTGGAATAGTGGCCACAAATATTCGGTGGTAACGAGGAGCTCAATGGCGCGGGTGGATAGCGGTGGATCGTTGAAGTTAAGCAACTTTCGCAGTGGTCGATCAGTGGATGGGTGACCAAAAATCTTCTATCTCGAGCTCCTCCGTGCTTCGGAAGGCACGTTAAGCCGTTGGTCCCGGCTGCATCTGCAGTCTTTAGCACCCGCCAATCCGCACTGGGCCCGCGTGGTGGGTCATGGCCCAATCCCCCTATTCCATCCATAGGGAAGGCCTGTGCTCCAGCAGTGAGGACATTAATAGGCTGATGATGATGATGACCGTAGGCGAGCGCGCGTGGTCCTCTGAAGAAAAGGGGAAGGTGGAATAAGAGAGAATAACTCCTCAGAACACTTTACAATCAATACATTTTTCTGTTCATCATTCGAGTACGAGTACGAGTCATTGTAAAAAATAATAACTTTTGCTGAACCGTCTTTTGTCAGAATTTCGTCTAGAATTTACTATAAACCAATTCACACAAGCTGCATTGCTTTACCAAGAAAAGAATAAAGGCTACTTTAAAAAATAAAACCACTCAACGCCCCACTTGTCGTACTAATCTTCGAGGCAATCGGTTAATTGCCCAAATCAATCAAGATTAAGCCAAAAAAGGTGGTAGATAAAAGAACACCGGTTTCAGGATCAGCAGAGGTCTCGAATACCATCGCGCCGGACTATGGGTGATCCGACTGTGAATAGGTACCCCAGACCACCGCTGATGATAACACGTTGCCGAAATTACGGTACCATTCCACATATCTCGAATTGTTTCGCCGTTATCGCGTTATCAGAGATAATTTGTTACGCGGTCGAACGCATTGATAATGCATATCGTTCTATTAATTATTGTAAATATCATTTTCACCTGTCATTAGTGGTAACTAGCAAACCAGTGAACCAAATGTTCACCAAAAAAAAAATGTATTTAATTAATTGAGAACTTCGGAGATTTTGTGTGGTTTCGTTTGAAATAGAAATCACGTGATTTCTCGAAAACCGGAAGTGCTACGTTACTCAAATCCGGTTTGTAGTCTTATCAGACTATTCTTAACTTATAACTTAAATATTCTCTATATCTATCTCTTACGGTTTGGCCGCTGAAACAGCACCACGGACGGACGGACGGACTTGTCTATTAGATAAAAGATACGTACAGTTGTAGAGTTGGATTAATGAGTGAGAACATTACAGGGCTTAAAGAATATTTGGTTTCGTATGATTCCAGTACTTTTAAATGCTTTTGTTTGACCAATTTTAAAACCAGTATATTTAAAAAAAATAACTATAATTGCTTTTTCTTCTTTCAAATGTTTAATACTTGAAAAAGTATTCATTTGATATTGTGGGTTACCTACAATGCGAAGAGATGGCGCTGCCTTGCAGCTTAAAGCTAGGAAAATTTCGACGCGGCCACCAGGGCCGTGGTAGCATAATTGGTCAGTGCATTCGGCCGGATTGCGGGTTCGAGTCCCGTCCGCTATCTGCTCCGCGTGGAATTTTTACTAGTAAAACTTACTTTTTTTTCTTTAAACATCTACCAGTTAAATGCTTAAACAAAACAGTATATTCTTATCATGCTGTATAAGGAATGGATAAAAACCTTTCCTTTTTACTAAAAAGCAAAGGCTGCTGGCAAATATAGCTAGACAAAATACTAGTAGCCATGTAAAGTGCCAGCATAAAACTCAACAAATTACTAACTTCCGGCAACTTACTTCGCTTGATGTTAAGTCAACACCCAATAGGGATGATGACTATTTTTTTTCTTCGTTTATCAGGTAGACTATCAAAAAGTATTGGACACGTAATTTTTCTTTTTTCACATAATATAAACATTGCAGAGATATATTGATTTGAAAATTCACATGACGTCACGTTTTAGTACAATTTTCACCTAAAAGTGACGTCACGAGCCCCTACTTCCAAACTTTGACGCGCTATAACTTTGTCAGTTTTTGGTTGATTACCCAAAGAAAAAATACGTGTCCATTATTTTTTGTTCATCTAACTGACGGAATAAATAGAATTTCGTTTACTGTACCCCGTCATCACCCCTATTAATGAATTGTACAATGAAACTTTATTTAAAATGGTTTATTATATGTTATTTAGAATGTTCGCTCAATGTTTTTCTAGCTCCCTGTTCAAGACACCTTTTAGCTGACAAGAAGAACAGGTGCGACAGATGCGAAAGATGCTTCACTTCAATATATACCTCATTATTAGTTTTAATTTAAATAAATGCATGACACCTGTTGGGTTTTAATATTATTTAGTCGATAAGTGAAACAAGCTTTTGGAACGCATCTAATAAAGATGTACCCTTCCCATTGAAGAATATATAGTTCATAAAATTATCTTTTGATTAGATTCCTATTATTTTAGAAGTGCTTAATAGGACCACGCCCCATTGACCCACTATCACACCAGTGTTAAAGAAATTGCATTCCCGACCACTGGCACATTTTCAAAATTTCCTGCGTAGGAGCCGTTACTAGGACCCTAAAGATTAACGTATGTCAATGACGTCACGGGACGATCGTGGGGAGATAATTATTATAATACGTCAATATGAAGTGAATGCCTTTATTGTATTCGCATTAATTTCTACTCCAGTCATGGATGTTTAATATATATCATTCATTGGCAATGTACAACAAGTGAATTGCCGTGTGGCCGTTACTAGGACCCTAACGATTAACGAATGTCAATATGTCAATGACGTCACGGGACGATCGTGGGGAGATAATTATTAAAATACGTCAATATGAAGTGAATGCCTTTATTGCATTCGCATTAATTTCTACTCCAGTCATGGATGTTTAATATATATCATTCATTGGCAATGTACTACAAGTGAATTGCCGTGTGGCCGTTACTAGGACCCTAATGATTAACGAATGTCAATATGTCAATGACGTCACAGGATGATCGCGGGGAGATAATTATTATAATACGTCAATATGAAGTGAATGCCTTTATTGCATTCGCATTAATTTCTACTCCAGTCATGGATGTTTAATATATATCATTCATTGGCAATGTACAACAAGTGAATTGCCGTGTGGCCGTTACTAGGACCCTAATGATTAACGAATGTCAATATGTCAATGACGTCACGGGACGATCGTGGGGAGATAATTATTAAAATACGTCAATATGAAGTGAATGCCTTTATTGCATTCGCATTAATTTCTACTCCAGTCATGGATGTTTAATATATATCATTCATTGGCAATGTACAACAAGTGAATTGCCGTGTGGCCGTTACTAGGACCCTAACGATTAACGAATGTCAATATGTCAATGACGTCACAGGATGATCGCGGGGAGATAATTATTAAAATACGTCAATATGAAGTGAATGCCTTTATTGCATTCGCATTAATTTCTACTCAGTCATGGATGTTTAATATATATCATTCATTGGCAATGTACTACAAGTGAATTGCCGTGTGGCCGTTACTAGGACCCTAACGATTAACGAATGTCAATATGTCAATGACGTCACGGGACGATCGTGGGGAGATAATTATTAAAATACGTCAATATGAAGTGAATGCCTTTATTGCATTCGCATTAATTTCTACTCCAGTCATGGATGTTTAATATATATCATTCATTGGCAATGTACAACAAGTGAATTGCCGTGTGGCCGTTACTAGGACCCTAACGATTAACGAATGTCAATATGTCAATGACGTCACAGGATGATCGCGGGGAGATAATTATTAAAATACGTCAATATGAAGTGAATGCCTTTATTGCATTCGCATTAATTTCTACTCAGTCATGGATGTTTAATATATATCATTCATTGGCAATGTACAACAAGTGAATTGCCGTGTGGCCGTTACTAGGACCCTAACGATTAACGAATGTCAATATGTCAATGACGTCACGGGACGATCGTGTATAGATAATTATTAAAATACGTCAATATGAAGTGAATGCCTTTATTGCACTGCCACAAAATGTAAAATATTGTTCATAACAATTAGTAGGTCGACTATGTGAGCAGTTTAGAGTACATCGACTCGGAATGCAAAATATAATGAAAATGGCTTGTACATATTGCCAACGACAACGAAGAAATAAACAATAAAATTTTAAAGCTAGCTAATCCAGCGAAATTCGTATCGCCATAAAAATATGGGTGGTAGAAGGGTGAAAATTTAGGGTTGTATGTATTTTTGTATAATGTATCATAAAAAAATAAAAACAAAAAAGAAGTACAAAAAAAAAATGGCGGACCACCCTTAACATTTAGGGGGGTGAAAAATAGATGTTGTCCGATTCTCAGATCTACTGAAAATGCATATAAAATTTCACGAAAATCAGTCGAGCCGTTTCGGAGGAGTTCAATTACGTACACCGCGACACGAGAATTTTATATATTACATTAAATAATGTAAACTACTTATAACATAAAGTTTTGTCATATAATTATATTATGTAACTAGAGTATATGATTATTAAATAAAAAAAAATACACGTTAATACACAGCGGCTCGGGTAAATTGTTAAATTATGACAGACGCCCCGGGTACTAATGTGATAGGGCGTAGTCCTACCAGAAGCTGTAGTCCTTTGATGTTTTCAATAAAACAGCCCTTGCTGAGTTTCTTGCCGGATCTTCTCAATACAAGGTCTCCCGCCGTAGATTTGCGAACCGATGGCGTAGCTTTTCGACAATCACAAGTGCTTACAGCCTAGACTGAATAAACGATATTGAATTTTGAATTTTTTAAAAGTATTGACCTTAGAGCGATTTTGGCTCACCGAGAAACCTTCAAGAGGTAATCACAAATGTGACAGCACTGGGGGCATCCCTAACGGAACTGGAGCTCTACTCTCTTTCTCTGAAACGAAATTTCGGCAACGAACAAAATTTTAAACGAAATTTCGCCAGTGACTACTCTATTTCATGTTCGAACACGCACATAAAGTTCGGAATCACAAACAATTATCGTGAACGAATGGAATGAGTTATGTTTGTGAGTTCTTTTCGTCTACACCTTTTAGATAACGTTTTTTACTTCAAAACAATATTACTTTATGAGAACATTTTTGATTACATTAAAACAACCTCTTTTGACAGTGTTAGCAGACTAATTAGTAGAGCTGATGCAATCGAATGTATGTACATCCCTACCTAAATTTGTCGTGTAACACTTTGAAGTATTGGCAATACAATAATAAACAAAAAATTGTATTATTTGTAAATCTTTCATACTAAAAAAATGTTCCTCACGCTAAGCAGCCTTTATTAAAAATACTCTAGTAGTAATTTTAGATTTAATTTAAACAAAATACCCAAAACGAAAATGAAAAGGTAACATTTTTCATTTCGTCAATTTGAGGTTAAA
Organism: Chilo suppressalis; assembly: GCA_902850365.2. Taxonomy (NCBI): domain Eukaryota; kingdom Metazoa; phylum Arthropoda; class Insecta; order Lepidoptera; family Crambidae; genus Chilo; species Chilo suppressalis. Next base: position 2,422,330 of record OU963896.1, on the reverse strand, counting down.
ATTTCGAACAATTATCTGTCAAATTCAAATTTTAGTTCAAAATTTTTGTGAATTAGAGTAGGCTTAGAGAATTTAAATGTCAAACTATTTTCGGGCGAACGAATTTTCGAAATGAAATAGAAACAGAGTAAGGAACGTGCGAAATTTCGATCGAAATTTCGTTTTTCGTTGAAATAGAGTAGGCCACCTGGTCTGACTGCATTGAATACAACAACTTACCCTCTGCACGCAAAACAGGCACCAAACATATGGACGTCGAGTTGCGGAAACGCCCGTTTCAGATGATGACCTCCGTGGCCGAGTGGTTTGTACGCCGGCTTTCAAGGTGTCATCAAATCTAGAGGTCCCGAATTCAATAGGCTTCGAATCCCGGTGGGGGCAGATATTTCTGTGATGAATACGAGCACTTGTCCTCCAGTCGTGAATGTTTAATATATACTTATATACAGGGTGTCCCGTAAGTAATGGTCCAACCGTAAACCCTAGGTAGTTCACTCAATTGCCTACAACTAATTTGAACCGTTTTTTGAAATTCATAAGGGTTGCCAAAAAAAAAATATAAAATGTTTTTTTTTCAATATTTCTGTCTTGAATTGGTTTTTTTAATGGCATTGATGCAAATATTAAAAAAAAAATGGTTGCCTGTAAAGTCGGTTTTACGGGCGAAGATTTTACGTGACAACGTCTTTTTCTCGGTAGAATATTTATTGATATGAATATAATTAAATTGCACAATAGGAACAAGGAATTGAATGAAAATAAGAATTGCACAAATTTTAACTATAGAAATATATTTTGTTTACTAAAACATTGTACATGTAAACTTAAACTTAACACGAGAGACTCATCGTAACGTTACCGAGCGTTACACTTTTTCATAAGTGACTCCCAGCCGCAACCTAATTTAAGACGTTGTCACGTCAAAAACCGTAAAAGGTTTACGATTGGACTATTACTTACGGGACACCCTGTGTGTATTCTATCCGTTACCCTAGCATCCCATAACACAAGCCTACAGTACTTACTTTTGGGCTAGGTAGGCTAATTGGTGTGAGTGTTCTTCTTCTTCTTCCTCTTCAACCCTGAAGGTTGGCCGTTAGCTTCCTGTATATATTTCTATCAGCAGCCAGCCGGAACATCTGTTGGACGGAGGCAATACCGGTCCACTCCCGGATATTCCGGAGTCATGACTTCTTTCTTTGCCCAGCACGTCTCTTTCCGTCCACTTTGCCCATCTTTATCAACTGCAGCAGCATGTATATATCGTTCCTGAGTACGTGGTCAAGATATTCTACCTTGCGCTTTTTGATAGAATGCAACATTTTCCGGGACATATGAACGCGCTGAAGCACGGCTTCGTTCCTGACCCTCTGCGTCTAACTAATGCGTAACATGGTGTGAGTGTTGGAAATATTTATTTATTACTAGCGGCCCGCCCTCGCTTCGCTTTTGTGTAGAGCTGAAGTGTAGACTACAGTTTTTGTTCTCAGGCTTGTATTATACACAATGACATTCATCTATGATTCTTCTGCAAAGTCTCCGCCCGATCGGTTTAAAATTGACAAAGTTTCATACAAACTTTCATTCCCTATTTTATCCCCTTGGGGGTAGAATTGATCAAAATCCTTTCTTAGTGGATGCCTACGTCATAACATTCACCTGCATGCCAAATTTCAGCCCGATCCGTCCAGTGGTTTGGCTGGGCGTTGATAGATTACTACGTCAGTCAGTCACCTTTGAGTTTTATATATAGATTATAAAAAAACTGAAGATGGTATATTTATCTTTTCCAAACTTCTATTGACATCGCGTCGCTCAATTGTTTTGCCTTCCCAGAATCTCTCCACTAACATTTGAAATTTATGGTATGGTATTAAAGTTCAAATTGACTTTTAAGTATTATTACGAATCGTTTGTATGGGAGTAAAGAAAAGTTTTGTTTTTTGACATTTTCAGGCATTTTTTAATTTTTCTCTTCGTAAGAACCATCCTCGTACTTCAAGGAATATTCTAAAAAAAAATCAGCCAAATCGGTTAAGCCGTTTTCATGTTATGTCGTGACAACGGAAAACGGGTTTCATTTTTATATATATAGATAGATTGCACGAGTTTTCTAGTATAGATCATAGGGGGCGTCCATAAATTACGTGAGGTGCTTTTTGAATTTTCTGTCCCTCCCTCCCCCCCTGGTGAGATGTCGTGAGATTTTATTCAACCCCCTCCCCCATTCCCCAATCTCACGTGAGATTTTTCAAAATGTGGGTTTCTTACGTAAACGCGTTGAATCTTTATTATAAAAAGAAAATAAAATAAAATTCGTGCTTTTATTTACGACTACTTTCCTTTCGAACCAATAAGTGAATGATTTAATCGTATTACGATGACGCTTACGATTAAATATTAAGCGTGTACAATCTAGATTCATCATCATCATCATCATTTCAGCCGAAAGACGTCCACTGTTGGACATAGGCCTCCCCCATGGATTTCCACAACGATCGGTCCCATGCTGCCCGCATCCAGCGGCTTCCCGCGACCTTTACCAGATCGTCGGTCCACCTTGTGGGGGGCCTGCCAACACTGCGTTTCCCGGTACGCGGTCGCCACTCGAGGACCTTTCCGCCAATCTAGATTAAATGGACCAAAATAGTATAATTCTTTTTTTTAATCTCTCTCCAACGTAAAGCGGTCTACACACCAAAGCCGCTGACCCGGCGGCTTCAGAATGTCCAAGCCGAACGACTTTGCCGGCGGCACGACAGCCGCGGCATGTGGTGTTCTAGTAATGAATAAGTGATACGTAACTACTCTATGAAAGCCAGCGGGCAACAAAGCGACTGAGTGAGTGGAGAGGGATGCCGTCGGCATCGGCATGCTGCCCCGCCGGCTTGCCCGCGCGGGCGCAAGCCGGCGGCATGATTGTACAAAATAAGGCCGGCGGGTTGGGCCGGCGATCCGTGCCGCCGGGTCAGCGGCTTTGGTGTGTAGACCGCTTAAGATTAGATGAGATTTGACTCGACCCCCTCCCCCCCTTAACCATCTCACGTAATTTATGAACGCCCCCATATAGAAAACCCTATCAGCTGATAAGGCTTATTCGATAGTTGTTTTATTTTGTGATATTTAATTAACAGGGTTTCACTGGATTCGCATTTTCACTGTTTTGATGACCGCTGCAGTCCGAACAGTACGAGATCGACCGCTCTTTTGTTTATCCTCTGATCTTGAATATTCTTTCAATCGTTTGGTAGTACTATAAATAAATCTCAAAGGTATTTTCTAAATATTCAAGATTTTGAAAATTTCAGTCGGCGCATGAGCGCAACGTTGCAATAGGGTATTTGACAAGTTTTAGGAAACGATCTCAGGTTATTGAGTAATGTTTATGGAGTCCGTAAAAAGGATATTCATCATTCTGTTGTGTATTTCAGTAAAAATAAACAAATCAAAAACTCCATTTTCAAGTTACCTCGAAATCGTTTCTCTGGACAATATGGCGTCTTACTAGTGTGTGACGTCACACGACTGTTATTAAAACGTCAAACGATACAATGTAATGTCACTTTAACCGGAAGTTTACTTGCGTGTGACGTCATTTTAGGCTCCGCCAATCCCAAGCGTTTTGGGTCACGTGACATTAGATAAGAAAACTATTATCTTTTTCGTTAGTCATCATCATCATCATCAGCCTATTAATGTCCCCACTGCTGGGGCACAGGCCTTCCCTACGGATGGAATAGGGAGATTGGGCCATGACCCACCACGCGGGCCCAGTGCGGATTGGCGGGTGCTAACGACTACAGATGCAGCCGGGACCAACGGCTTAACGTGCCTTCCGAAGCACGGAGGAACTCAAGATAGTAAATTTTTGGTCACCCATCCAATGACCGACCAGTTTTCGTTAATATTTTAGCAAAATTATGAATTTTTTTTTTGTAAAAATAGTAAAAACCCCTGCCAATATGTATTCTAAACACAGATGCCAAGAATTGGCACTTTATTTTTAACACTGTGAAATACCGTATTGCGCTTGTGGACTCTGTCTACTTTTCGGGTTCACTCGATTTTATAAAATGAAGAAAAATCCAGAAACCCGATGTTTTTTTTTTATGTTTAAATTTCGAATGCTATAATATTTTTGTCGGCTTGCATCCTAAATCGAAATTTTACATTCTTACATTCTACTTCGACCCAATAAATTGAATGTAGTTCTATTAAATTTACGATATTAAAATTGATTTCAAAATTCAAACTACAATTCAAATTTTATTTTATTTTTATTTATATCTTTATATATATAATTCTTCTGTGAGTGTGTATGTCACTGAACTTCTCTTAAACGACTGGACCCATTTTGATGAAATTTATTTTTTTGTGTGTGTTCAAGGGGATCTGAGAATGGTTTAGATTCACAAAGACGTGTAGACAGGACAACGTCTGTCGGGTCCGCTAGTTTTATATACAACATGATCTATTGCATTGAAAATATAGGTAAAATTTCAAATATCATTGATCGACATTAACACAGTTTCCTTGTTATTAGAAGGTCCTAAGTGCAAATTTTCTAAAAAGGAAAACTTGTCTGTTTTGACATTGTCAAGCGAATAATTATGTAAGTGGGTCAGGAATCAATTGGTTCGATCGTACCTTAAAATTAGATAATTAAATGTTAATTAGTAGTTAATGTATAATAATGTATTTAAAAACAAAGGGTAGATAAAGTTACATTACATATCCACCAGTTTAAGACAATGTCGGTTAATAAGTTATAATTTGTTAATTAGGTAGAGTTTGACCAAAAACGCTTTTAAATATTTTCGTAAAATCATTGCTAGTTCGAAATGAAAAATCCTTGAATTTAAGAGATATTCGATAAAAAGATTCGTTAAATTTATATATCCTATGTATTACTAATTTCCATTAATACCTTGAATTTTAATTGATAAAAACACGAACTTTAAATAACAAAACAGTAATTACAGTGAATTAAAACGCATTCCGGCTAATAAAAGTGAAACACAGCTCGGCGCCAGCGGACCGGCTCTAGAAACCGCAACGCTTTGCGCAAAAACAATGCGAATTCATTCCAATAGATAGCCGGCGATGCAGCATGAATTTATTACTTACTAGTGACCCGCCCTGGCTTCGCTTCGGTGTAGAGCTGTAGTATAGACTATAGTTTTTGTTCTCAGGCTTGTATTATAAACAATGACTTTATTTATATAATTACTATAGGCACGCGCCGTCGGCCCCGTGTAACCGCTATGTCCCTGCATCTTAAATATCTTCAAAAATACTAATTTAAATTACACGCTGCAAAGGGCCATATTGATCTATATTTAATGCACAATGTATTTAAGGTACTTCATTGGATAAGGATTGATGGTGTATTGCTTAAAATCGCTTCGTAAATAAACCATTATTTGTCTTAAAAAGCATAGGATAAAAAATAGTTATTGTGGGTTATCCCTAAGAGATAGACATATACCATCGTGGACTTTTTTGTAGACCTTTTTAAGGTGTACGATACTGTGGTACATAATTTTGATCTATCTCGTAGGGTTCAGCCAGCGTTTGCAATGTAAGCGCATAAAATGTGTTTATTTACGACCTTACATTAAAAACCTCTAAAATTATCAGTGTTTCTCTACTATATTATGCATGTATTATACATATAAACCTTCCTCTTGAATCACTCTATGTATTAAAAAAACCGCATCAAAATCCGTTGCGTAGTTTCAAAGATTTAAGCATACAAAGGGACATAGGGACAGAGAAAGCGACTTTGTTTTATACTATGTAGTGATTACCGAAGCGACGCTGACTGGAATCAGTGCACCTCGCTATTTATAGATAGAGTGTTGTTTCACACTACCGCAATGATTTTCCTGGCTATCGTAAATAGATGGTAAATTGGATTACCGCACGACCGCAGCCGCCGCCCCGGCTGCATTTAAGCCCCGGCGGGATGGCAGTGACAGTCAGTGTTGCCAGGTCTCCAGATTTTACAGGAGATCTGTCTGTTTTTTCTGAAATTTCTCCAGTTCTACTGATTTTCTACATGAATCTCCTGTTTTTGTTAGAATACGATTTTCTTTTTTAAATTGCATGTTGAGTTGCATTTTGCGGCCATTAATAATGTATTATTAATTTTATAATAAATGTTATCGTCTAAAAAAAGTAGCTTTAAGGGGAGGCAGAAGCCACAGAAACACATTCGTTACTGGTCTTTATCTAGATTTGATTTACCAATTCTGGGGGGAGGGGGGGGGGGTGAAAATGGCAAAAAGCACGCCTCTGTATCTACTGTTTTTCTTGTAGCTCTTTCCATACATCTACTGTTTTTTTCTTTAACGCCTCCCGATTTTATAAAATCGGACCTGGCAATACTGGTGACAGTGCTATGCGCGCCCTTCGCCGCACGCGCCCTCTGCGCTATTAGTTAGTTGCGCGCAATTAGTGGAGCCGTCATAGGCGGGGCTCCTAGCGCGCGTGCCGTTTCGCGCCAGTGTCAACGCGCGCCCCGCGCGAGCGCGACATGAATCTGTTACCGCCGCCGCGCGCCGAGCAGCGTTCGTCGACCGCTTGCATCGAAATCGTCGAACCCGCCACCGACGACTGCAGTGGCCCCCCGCCACCCGAAGGCAACGTGAAACAGAGAAACTATCGCGTCCTCAACGACAACTTGCGCGCGTACACCCCGACCGGGGATATAAACACATCCCCGAGCAAAGGGAAGCTAGTGTCCAAATTCGAAGTGTGTTCCGCGATTTTGCCACCGCGCTCCAGAATCCTGGAGCTGCTGCGGCCGGAGGACCCGGGAAGGGAAGCGCTGGAGGCGATCGTTCGGCCTGCATCCCGGAGGGGCCTCGCTCGGCCCCTGGATGAGGACACGAGGCGATTCTTGCAAAGAGCCCTGCTGTCGCCGAGTCCGCAAGGTCTATCGACAGCGCCCACCCCGGAGCCTGAAAAAAATCTGCCTAGTGAAAGTGTAGTTGAAAGTGATCAGTGTAGCCGCCCTCGACGGGAGTTTAAGCGGGAGAGGTCGCTGGCTGAGGAGTTGAGGGAGGCGGAGGAGGACGAGCGCTCGGGCGCGACCAGGAGGGACATTTGGCGGGAGTTGAGGAAAGGGGGGATTAAGGAGTGGGTGGAACGGGAGCGGCTGGGGAAGCTGGCGCTGTCGGTGGAGGAGGACGAGGAGTCGGAGGGGGGGCTGCCGGCAGCGGCGAGGCGGCTGGACGCGTTGCTAGCGGAGTCGCGAGCGCTGCACGCCGAGCTGGCCGCGATCCAGCGCGACATGCAGGTGCTGGCCCGCCGCGCGCACGCCCCACATACTTGACGCGTTGGTACCGTTCATGGCACGAGCCGACACGCACCACGCACGCTTACTATACTTAAGAGCCCTTTTACAAAATTGCACCGCTGCCGTACCAATCGGCGCGTAGCGTAGGTAGATTTGCACTAGTATATATTGCATTTTACGGGTGATGTTTAGAGTCTTATAAAATAATTATTAATGAACTATTTATAAAAATATATACATATTTCAGTCGTTTACCGATGGTAGATTAGTTTTATGAAAATTTCTGATAGTAATTCTATTTAATTAAATATTAAAATACTTATTTTTGGGAAAACTCACGGAGCTTAGATTTTTTTTTTGATAATTAATGACATAGAAAATCAATATTTTAATCAACAAAAACATATTTCTGATGTCGTAGTAATTAATTTGATCTAATTTATTAAACATTATTGAGAGATTGAGGCGTTTGAAGTTGTGTATATTATCGTTTTTTCTGTAAACTAGCTGCAGTAGAACGATCAGTACAAAAAACGAAAATAGTATTTGCAACTATTCTACATTAACGTTCAATAGGAAGTATAATTCTACTGTTAACTTCTATTGGAAATAGTCAAAATCTTTTCTAAAGGGGTAAATGAGGCGCTCAAAAATTACGATTTTTTTGCAAAATATGTGAAAGGGCTCTTTAACCACACTATTTGCACTTTTTAAAAGAGACATTACGGTATTCCCTTAAGAATACGAGCGTCTTAGCTACGCAACTAGTAATAACCAAAAATAACATTATTCTGCATTGCTGTGTACCTGTTGTGATACCACGCTGAACCTCGTGGAACTCTGGAAACCGTAGTCTTCACGGGGAAGAGTTGTAATGGTTTACCATGGGCTTTAGCAACGCGCATATAAATATTTCAGTTCTCTTTATATTAAAAGGGTGACAAACAAACATATAATAATGACGCCTGATGATAAGCGGCCACTAAAGCCTAAAGACGCTTCTATTTCAGTTCTCTTTATATTAAAAGGATGCCAAAGGAGTATATGGCTCGCCTGATGATAAGCGTAAATATATCACTCACGCTATTGCCTACCCTGAGCCTTACCCCATGGAGGCCGGAAACCTTACTAACCGACAGCAACACAACACCAGCAAAAGCTAGTGTAATTTTACTGTGATCTTCTGTGTGGTAGAGATTAAGTACTACCCCAGACGGGAGATTCAATTCATACGGAAAATCCGCTACGCCCTACCGCTCTTAAAAATATTGCAAAATGAAATGAAATGAAATGAAATTTATTTGCATTAATTGTGGTTACAATGATGTTTTTAAATGATTAGGTCTGATCGCACAATTAGCCGTTTCCAGCATGCAAAAATTAATTGAAATATAGATTTATAATTATGTTATGACTTTTTTGTACTAAGAGCATATCTCTTAGTCTACGTAAAATACTTATTTGCAAAATAAAAAATCTTATACATTGATAAAATAAAATGTCAAAAGAAAATCACATAATGTCACATTCATCGTCAAACATCTATACCATAGACAGATCATATGGCGGAGCTGGCCACAGGCTTTTTTGCCAGCCTTTCAAGATTAAAAATACCGTATTAAAATCATTCGAGAATCTTTTTCATGTTGTTGCCCCCTTTGAGATCATTGATTTAATGCCTGGTACCGAGTCAATGTAGAAAATTACATTTTCCATTTGGACCCGCGTTTGTAATATCCTTTTTGTATCAGATTTCCCTAACTCAAGTAAAACCACTGAACACTGAAAGAGGTTTAAAGGCCTTATGGGCGGGGCAGGCGCGTCACAGTTATGTGTTAGCAAATGCTCATCTTGAGCAAAACTTAGTTCTGATTGCGTCGTTTCTCTCAGGTTTGATCGCTGATTGGTGCGATTGTTTGATGTCGCGTCATTTGATTGGCTATTATCTGAAACTAGTTTTTAAGGGTTAATGCACGAAACTTTATTTATTTATTGACGTTTCGCAGCCTTTTCAGGCTGCTTCGTCCGAATTATTTTTTATTTAATTTTGTCGAGCTACCTTCGAAAGACTTTTATTGAGCGTTCGGATTTTTCATTGGAAGATTTTTAAAGTTTTATTGTCTATGTATGAATTTATTACTTAATTTACTTATTAAAGTACTTTATTTAAAATTCTTTTTTGTAATTTTGAGTTTATTTATTTGACCCTAACTACCGTCAACTACCACCGGTTCCAAAATTGGGAGACCTTTCTGAGAAGAACCGGCGAAACAAACTCAAGAGAGGCTTTCTATCTCCTTCTTATGTTAAATTATGCAAACAAAAAGAACTAATAGTATCTGTTAGTCTTATTATTGTTAATTTAATGAGTGATGTGCGTGAAAATCTAAGAAAGAAATATGGCTATTTTATTAAGTGCAAGTGTAATAGGGACGAGCCGGCGACATCTGTTCCCGTGCAAATGGTCTATAATCACCCTTCTTATCTTCATTTTCATTAAAATTTGACTTTTATTTTCGTCAAGCAGTAGGTTCAATTTGTAAAAAAAAAAGTAAAAAAAATATCCTCGATGGCGCAAGTGGTTAGCGCGTTCGGCTGCGATCATTGAAATTAAGCAACTTTTGCAGTGGTCGATCATTATATGGGTGACCAAAAATTACTATCTCGAGCTCCTCTGTGCTACGGAAGGCACGCTAAGCCGTTGGTCCCGGTTGCATCTGCGAGCGTTAGCATCCACCAATCCGCACTGGGCCCGCGTGGTGGGTCATGCCCCAATCTCCCTATTCCATCCATAGGGAAGGCCTGTGCCCCAGCAGTGGGGACATTAATAGGCTGATGATGATTATCTATTAAGTGCCAGTGCCCACAACACTTGACCAGCCGACGTCATCTGTTCTGCTTTTATGTGTTCTGTGAGTACAACAATCACTTACTGTCGATCAAATCAGAGCAATGTAGGTCTAAAGTTACTTGTATAATTTATTTATCGATTTTACTTGCCGAACTGCGAAAGAAAAAAAGGAAATACAACGGCAACTCATTTTCTCGAACGGAGATTCAAAACCTATCTGTAGACCAATAGATGATATTGGTTCTTTTTGTGAAACATGATTTAACATAAGAAGGGGACGAACAGCCTCTCTGAGTTTGTTTCACCAGTTCTCAGAAAGGTCTCCCAATTTGGAAATGGTTGTAGTTTAGGGTAGTAAGGGTCAAATAAATAAATACACACAAATTTAAAAAAAAAAATTGAAATAAACTAGTTTATTAATAAAATTAGCTAATAAATTCATATATAGACATATTGTTTTAAACTTTAATGGTCAATAACATTATAGCTATTAACGGGATTGTTACCATGTACCTTGTTTTTGTGTAACTGTGTGTTACTCCGTGATCATGGCGCTTGCAACAGTGCCGTAATATCGGAGACTCATAAAAAACAAGGTACATGGTAACAATCCCGTTAATAGCTATAATCATATATAAACCATTTTTTTTTTATTTAAATAATCACTCAATGATGTATCCGAACGTTTGACGAAGTAAATAAAAATCATAATTTTGACGACGACGCGAAACGTCAAAAAAATAATTTAAGTAAGAATTTTGAACTCGTATAACATCTTTTAACAAACGAATGGCAATAATTGAGGCGTAAATAAGTGGAATCTAATATCATGCTGCTCCTACCAACCCTGCAATTATGAATTTATGTGTGTACCAACTTTCCATTATATGCGCGCGTGGATTACACTATTTTACTTGTTTTGTTTCAGAAATGACAAATTTTCATTCTCCAGCAACATCTATCTAACTCATATTATTTATTTATTTTAAGAATTTAACTGCTAGATGTTAAATCTTAAGAAAATACCACTACGCAAAGGATATTTATTTAACCCTTACTACCACTGTTTCCAAAATTATAAATAAATTCAAAATAACAAAAAAGAATTTTAAATTAGGTACTTTATTAACTAAATTAAGTAATAAGTTCATTAAATAAAACTAGTTTTTACGGGTTAATGCACGAAACTTTATTTATTTATTGACGTTTCGTAGCTTTTACAGGCTACGTCGTCTGACGTCAACGTCAATAAATAAATAAAGTTTCGTATAACAACTAGTTTTATTTAATGAGTGATGTGCGTGAAAACCTAAAAAGCAAATATAATAATTTCATACTTAAACAATAAAGATTTAAAAATCTTCCAATGAAATATCCGAACGCTCAATAAAAGTCTTTCGAAGGTAGCTCGACAAAGTAAATAAAAAATCATTATTCTGACGATGCAGACCTGAAAGGCCTTTTCAGGCTTGATAAATAAATAAAGTTCGTGCATTAACCCGTTAAAACCAGTTTTATTTAATGAGTGATGTGCGTGTAAACCTAAGAAACAAATATCTATCTAATTAGCAAATTATATTATGGACTTACGTTTCTAATGAAAAAGTTTTCAATTATTTTGTCAATATCTAAGTTAATAAGTAAGTAATTACAAAACGAAACAAATGCAAACACCTATTGTTCTTATCCGATTTTAGAAAAGGTACTCGTACTTATCTTATCGTAAATTAAAACACAATTAAGTAATTTCTCATCATTATAATATGATCGTTAGCCATTAAAATATTTCTAATTGCAAAAACAATATTCATTGTAAGTCAACAGTTTATAAAAGAATTCTCGTGATTTTTTTTGGAAATTGCTGGATAATAATTACTCTATAACTTACCTAATCCTTTATTCATTTGAAGATGATTTTTTTTGTATGAGATAAGTAGAGCGGCCGTCTGAAAAAGCTACCTCTAACTGCAACTAAGACCAAATGTGACGTAACGTTGGCGTAGTTGATGTGCGACTTTGGTAGTGATGTTTGATTTTGATGAAAGCAGAAAGATTTGATTGTTTGTTTGTTTGTATTGGATAGGCTCCGAAACTACCGACCGGACTGGATCGAAAAATTCTTTCACATTTAGAACCCTTCATTATCCGTGATGAACATAATAGGCTAGTTGACTCATGTCAAATTGCACTATACAAATGTTTATTACTTATAATTTTTGGTATGAGGAACCTAAATACATCGATTTCACTTCACAAAATTAGAAAATGGCTGTAGTAATTTAATTTGAAAAATAGTTTTTTAGTCTATGCCTTTTAAACACTAAAAATGCTGTCCACCATGATTGTGAACTAAAAACAACTAAACGTCATTGTCATATTACTGTGGTTTCTTTCGTCCGACTAAAATATATCTAAAAACTCTTATATCTTGAAGAAAAGTTTCTGTTTATTAGTTTTCTTAACTAAATTAATGCTGGATGCCGGAATTGTGAAAGCAGAAACGACAAAACTCTTTGACGCGCAGTCAGTTATGCCACAACTAGAGGTCCCTTGCGATTACACCCGCGTTAATTTGATGAAAAAGGTTATAGTTAGTCAAACATACAATATAGACATATGCTGTCACGGATTTTTTTACAGAATTTTTAAATGGGAACAATTCCGTCATACATGATTATTGTGTAACTTTAACCTTACCCAGCGCACGCAACGGAATTTCACAAATGAAATATTTTTACCCGTTTTTGCAACATTTTTCATCGATGCTCCACTGCTACTGATCGTAGCCTGATGGTATATAGCCTATAGCCTTCCTCGATAAATGCACTATCCAATACAAAAATAATTTTTCAAATCGGAATATCAGAGCAATGAGGGCTACCGTTTTCTGTCTCACCAGATGGCGCCACTGTTGAGTGAGGTCCTAAATTGTAACTTTTAAAGTTTATTAATACGCACATGAAATCAAAGGTTACATTTAGATCGTATTTTAACACAAAAGAACCATATCCTAAACATAATAGGCCATGCCACAGTAACGCCCAGTTCCGTTTTATTCGGAAAAAATGGGAACATAATCATTTTTCTAAGCTCAAATTTTTAATAACTGACATACATTGCCACATAACTCATATTTGCCATAATTAAGCCGAATTGTTACCAATTATTCACAACATTATTTTAATAAAAATAATAAACCCGCGTAGTCAACCAACATGCAATAACATTTGACATTTCGGAGACCTCACGCTACACTAGCGCCTCTAGCGGCGGATTCATACGCGATAGCCCTCATTGTGCATTTGGTACAACGGGTCCTAAACTACGCAACAAATTTTGGAATTGGAATGAAAGATTTATAATTAATTATTATGAAGAAAGTCATTGTGTATAATATAAGCCTTTGGACAAAAACTATAGTCTACTAAACGAGAGCGGGCCACTAGTAATATCATAAATGTGAAAGTTTGTATGTTTGTTACTCAACCACGCAAAATGACCAATCGCTTACCGGAATTCCTATGGCTATCGCCATAGCTTTAGTTTTAATTTTGTTATTTCTTACCGCCGAAGGTTTTTAAATACTTTACGCTCATTTTCATTTATATTGTTGTTACAAATACAAAAAAAAACCCCAGGGCAATTGTAAACCTTCGGCGGCCAGAAATAACAAAAGGAAAACGTAAGCGAAAGCGATAGTCATAGCAATCTTATTAGGCGTTTGACCCCCTGGATTGAGATATAATACCTAAGTAAATTATAGGATCATGGAGGATTCTCAAATAACTAAAGTTGAAGCAGACCACGTCGATGTTGATTAAATACTTAAATTTAATATAAAATATAAATACCTAACCTAACCTAACCTAACCTTTGGCCGCAAAAACATAACACAAGGTACACAAATAGAATAAACTGAAAATCCTTTTGTTCCACATGTACAATAGATAATAAGTGAAAAAAAAATATAAAAAAGCGTATACATTAATAAAATATTCATTAAAAAGGGGATGGACAATATGTCCAAATTTATATTAGTTAAGTAGACATAAGTGAGCATGCCGCATGTTTGCATGATTAAATATAAAAGGCCGCACTGAGTGCACAAACAAATGTATAACAAAACTTTAAAAAAAAAGTCAAACTAAATAATGGCATGGGCAAACGCCTATGGAGTCAAAAAAAACCTAACCTTTATGTTTTTATGTCTTTTATTTACAATGGTACTTTAATACACGACTGTACTTCACCGTTCCAAAAGAATTATCCAAATAGTTAAGAGCTCCAATAGGTCCCATTGTGTCGGTTAGTACGTCTTTTAGGGTCCAATGGGCACCAATTTCTTGATAGGAGGTCGAATGGGCACTTTTTTGTAAGTAAGGTCCAATAGGGATGATGACTATTTTCTTTTCTTCGTTTATCAGGTAGATTATCAAAAAGTATTAGACACGTATTTTTTCTTTTTTCACATAATATAAACATTGCAGAGATATATTGATTTGAAAAGTCGCATGACGTCACGTTTGAGTACACTTATAAGTGAAAATTCACTCAAAAGTGACGTCACGAGCCCCTACTCCCAAACTTTGACGCGCTATAGCTTTGTCATTTTTTGGTTGATTGCCCAAAGAAAAAATACGTGTCCATTATTTTTTGACCATCTAACTGACTAAATAGAATTTCGTTTACTGTACCCCGTCATCATCCCTATTAGGAGAGTCCAACGGGTGCTAGCCCGTCGCGAGCGGCTGCTAGAATAATCGACATTTCACTGACCACATTGCTAATAACCAAATTGTTTGAATGCCTCAGCTACTCTATTAAGTCCATACATACTGTTGAATATGTATATCGTAACGACTTGAAAATGAAACAACCAGTTTGCACCTTAATTGCATGTTGGTGCTCAAATTATTTCAATGCTTATTTGAAAATACCTAAGTTACGCATCGGCGACTTTATGTCGAACGAAATATGCGGAACATTTTTTTTATTTTGAAACAAATTAAACCTACTGTTTGACTAAATAAAAGTTAAATTTCAATGAAAACGGTGCACAACTTACTCTTCAAGCAACTGCATTGCATTGAAACCGGAATCGTTATCGTTTTGATAAATTACAGACAAAGTTGCGTGCCAATAAAATTTCCTGTATAATTGCTATCTGAGGGCACGGTAGTGACCCCGCCAAAACGACTCTACACGCTCTAACTTCACAAACTTTACACCTGTTCTAGTACATCTATAAATTTGAGATATAAAGATAATTTAGCCTTACCCACATCAAGTCTTAAAATCAATAGTTCATGTCCACGAATAAATGCAATTTTTAGTGGAGTCATTAATAGGTTGGTGATGTGTGATAATATTAGTCGGATGCAACATATTAATCAAGCGACAAAGTTTTTTAGTAGGTACTACTCGTTAAACGTTATCAATATCACTATCTATCGGACTATGATGACTATTTATGACGATTTATGATATTAGTGCGGTAATTTGGTTATTACGTCATGTCATTTCATGATTGTATTGAGGTTGTAACAACATAATGATTGGTAAATGTTGTAACATTGTACTATTAATGTTGTAGAGTTTTTTGTTTTTTATTCTATACTTTTTACGAGAAATAATATGTTATTTACGAAGCGATTCTCAGCAATTTAAAATTCATACTTATCCAATGAGGGCTATCGAGTATGAATCCGCCGCTAGAGGCGCTAGTGTAGCGTGAGCTCTCCGAAATGTCAAATGTTATTGCTTGTTGGTTGACTACGCGGGTTTATTTCTAATTAAAATAATGTTGTGAATAATTGGTAACAATTCGGCTTAATTATGGCAAATATGAGTTATGTGGCAATGAATGTCAGTTATTAAAAATTTGAGCTTAGAAAAATGATCATGTTCCCATTTTTTCCGAATAAAACGGAACTGCGCGTCACTGTGGCATGGCCTATTATGTTTAGGATATGGTTGTTTGTGTTAAAATACGATCTAAATGTAACCTTTGATTTCATGTGCGTATTAATAAACTTTAAAAGTTACATTTTAGGACCTCACTCAATAGTGGCGCCATCTGGTGAGGCAGAAAACGGTAGCCCTCATTAAGTAGCTTAAATACATTGTGCATTTAATATAGATCAATTTAGCCCTTTAAAGTATGTAATTTAAATGAATATTTTGGAAAATATTATAGATTTAAAATGCAGGGACAACCGGTTCCGACAACCGGTTCCGACACCACCGGGCGGGGGGCTTGACGGCGCGTGCCTATTGTAATTAGGTACTATAAGAATGTCATTGTGCATAAAACAAGCCTGAGAACAAAAACTATAGTCTACACTACAGCTCTACACCGAAGCGAAGCGAGGGCGGGCCACTAGTGTTTTTATAAGTCAATGGTCACATGCGTTATTCTCCGAAGCTAAAATATATGTCCAATAACGAGTGGTAGGGAAAAAATTTTTGGACGATTCAAAAGAGTTGTACTATACATCCAATTTGACATATGGATTTCTGATTTCTGACAAATGAGTAGACGCACCATTGTCATGAGTTTGTAAATACCGACTCCGCACGAATGTCATATAACGTTTTTCAACACGTGTGCGAGAAAACAGTGTTTCCACCTAATTTAAGTAACGAAGCAAACTTTCTAAAAAGAAAATGGCACGCATTTACAAATGGCGCCTCGTGCGGGTGGTGAAAATCAGAACTACAACTTCCGGCTCTTTTTCTTTTTAGTATTAGACAAAAGTATAGATTAGAAGCGCTTCCAAGGAGGTACGATCAAAATTTAAAATTTATATGGGGGCGGGCGGTAAAATGTTTTACCGCACTTTTGGTTACATGGCCCGTAATTTTGAACTTTCGAAGTATGTATACAATCTCCGTAAATGCATTTCTTTAGCAAATATGTTGAAAAAATATTTGATTTATTAATTTTTGAAATAAACGAGAATTATCAAGTACGTTGTTTTTAAAAAGAGCCTAATGAGATCGGGTAATTAGGTAATTTAAGCAGCTTAAGAGATCGAAATTTCTTTGAATGGTTCAAACCACCCCCGGTCAACAAAAGACGATCTGTCTTTTAATTAGAACGATATTATTTTTATAGTTTTTTTCACTCATTTGCTAATTATATTTTTGTAGTTTTTTTCACTCATTTGCAAACGACCTCCGTGGCCGAATGGTTTGTACGCCGGGTTTAATGGTGTCGCCAACTCGAGAGGTCCCAGGTTCGAATCCCGGTGGGGGCAGATGTTTGTGTGATGAATACGAGCATTTATACTCTAGTTATGGATGTTTAATATGTATTTCTATATATATATAAATAAACTTATATATATACAGTTTATGTATTCTATCCGATACCCTAGCATCCCATAACACACAAGCCTTACAGTGCTTACTTTGGGGCTAGGCTAATTGGTGTGTGTTAAAAAAAAATGCAAACATTTCATATTGTTTTAAGTTGATTACAAGTTATAATTCAAGATAATGGGTTAAAACCAATCACAACTAACTATAGAATCTCTATTGAGATTCAGTAAATCAGACGGTAAGAGTACCCTGTACCTGCCATAGTTTTATTGACACAAACATTTGCAAAATTTCAGTAAAGACACAGTACTTCGAAGCTACATCTGCAATTGGCGTATTCGAAACCCCGATGTTATTTAACGTTCCCTTCTGCGTAATCTCAAATATCAAGTCATTGGGCTGATTGTTCAGTATTGTTTTTCAGTTATCAACATTATGTATAGTTCCCACAACAGGCTGCAACATGAACTCACCGATGAACTGATAGCGCCCAAAGAGACTTTAATCATTTCATTTTAGTATCGCCAGTTATCGAATGCTATGCGAAGTATATACAATAATAATAAAGAACATATTTCTAAATAACAATAATCTATACATATAAAACTCAAATGTGACTGACTGACTGAAATAGTGATCTATCAACGCACAGCCCAAACCACTGGACGGATCGGGCTGAAATTTGGCATGCAGGTAGATGTTATGACGTAGGCATCCGCTAAGAAACGCTTTTGATCAATTCTACCCCCAAGGGAATAAAATAGGGAATGAAGGTTTGTATGAAACTTTGTCAATTTTAAAGCGATCGGGCTGAGACTTTGCATGCAGGTATAAGAAGAATCATAGATGAATGTCATTTTGTATTGTATTATACAAAATGACATTCATCTATGATTCTTCTTATACCTGCATGCATAGTCTAGCCTGAGAACAAAAACTGTAGTCTACACTTCAGCTCTACACCGAAGCGAAGCGAGGGCGGGCCGCTAGTCTAATATATAAAATTTAGGTTCCCGTGGGTTTCCCAAAAAAACAATTATATGGTGGATGAAGTCGCGGGCGGAAGTTATATGACGACCTCCGTGGCCGAGTGGTTTATACGCCGGGTTTCATGGTGTCGCCGACTCGAGAGGTCCCGGGTTCGAATCCCGGTGGGGGCAGATGTTTGTGTGATGAATACGTGCATTTGTACTCCAGTCATGGATGTTTAATATGTATTTCTATATAAATATACTTATATATGTACAATGTATTCTATCCGTTACCCTAGTATCCCATAACACAAGCCTTATAGTGCTTACTTTGGGGCTAGGCTAATTGGTGTGTGTGTTGGAAATATTTATTTATTTATATATGTGTAGAAAAAAAAATGAGGAGACAATTTTAAATATTTTTTCTAGTAAACTTTTCTTTAGATTTAAACATGCTTAAAAAAAATATAAACATAACTATAATTGCTATTTCTTCTTTCAAATGTTTAATACTTGTAAAAGTGTTCATTTGACATTGTGGGTTACCTACAATGCGAAGAGATGGCGCTGGGAAAAATTCGACACGGCCGTCAGGGTCGCGGTAGCATAATGGTCAGTGCATTCGCCTGGATAGCGAAGGGTGCGGGTTCGAGTCCCGTCCGCTGCCTGATCCACGTGCAATTTTTTCTAGTAAACTTTTCTTTAGATTTTAACATAGAGAGGTCCCGCAAACTCGTACAAAACGGTTTTGACCTATATCGTCAGAACAGCTAGGTTGTGGAACTCTTTGCCGGAATCTCTGTTTCCAGTCACCTATAATTTGGGACTCTTCAAATCGCGAGTGAATCGGTTTCTTCTAGACAAGCGCGTCCCACCTTAGGCTGCTACGTCGCTCTACATCAGGCGCGTGGCCGTCAAACGTAAGCCTATTTAATGTAAAAAAAAACATCTAGCAGTTAAATGCTTAAAAAAACTTAAATATTTATATTAGCACTATCGAATTTTGGTGACGCTATAAAATTAAACTAGGCCAAATGAAAGTAAATAGTCCAATAAAATTGAATATGGCAACAATGTCTACTGACTTAGTTGCAATTGCAAATTGCAAAGCGCTGTTATAGTCATTCGATCGTGAACTTTTATGTAGGGCTGTGAAATTTTTGTAACAAGTACTACATAGGTACTTACTGATATGTATGCGTAAATAAAAGGCTACCGTTTGGCTAGACGTTTATTAACGGACTGGTGGGGACGGCTTCGACACTCGGCTGACAGATAAATAATTATTCGATTACCTTCTAATATACTACACTTACCTAAACATAAACGTGAAGATATTTTAAATTTTTACACCAACAAAAAAATAAAAAATAAATACTTATTGCAGCAATGCTTCAAAATCCTAGACCCATTTCCAATGGAAATTTCGGGAGGCTTAAGGTTTAAAGATCTTTATTATTCACAAAGACAAACATTGCCACTTATGTGATAACAGAATTTCACTTAAAGTTAGGTTTTACATTAGTTAGGTGAGGTTCGTCGTCGTCATATTAAATGTAGGTAGGTACACATAATAATAAAATAAGTAGTAAGAATAACTAGTGTAGTAGTACCTTATTTGTGATAATTATATTTAAATATGTAGGTATAAGTTTATAAATTTAAGTTTTGTACATGTTAGGTAGGTAGATATTATAAAAATTGTAGTCATTGTAATGTAGTAGGCTTCTCCTTTAAAGAGATATATAATACATTGATTTTTCATCTCGAAATGGAGTGGTCACTAGGGCAAGAACCCCTACCATCATCGCCGCGGGTTGTTTTTGCGATGAATAGGGATAGACAGATTCGATAGGGAATGGTATTAAGATTTTGTAAGCAACTCAATTTCAAGAGTTGATTTAAGAATCACGGTTTTGCCTATTATTTACTACAATGACCATTGACATACTATCATAACGCAGGCCATGTGCTAATTCGTTACTCTTTTGAAAAAAAATAAAAATGCTCTGTATTAAAATAAATGGAGCTAAATAAAAAAAGGTAATAACCTGTCTTCTTAAAAATTACTTCAAATAAAAAATGAAAGTAAAGATACAAGTCCAGCCCATCTAGCATGAGTACCGCGATATGATGTATAACACGTTTTTATCACGCCCAGTTGTCAAATTACTATAGAGTTTGACAGTTAGACGCGATAAAAACTTGATATAATGTTTTCTAAATTGTAGCTGCTGATGCTACTGGGTCTGTAGTCTATAATAATAGATTATCAAAAAGTATACGTAATTTTTCTTTTTTCACATAATATAAACATTGCAGAGATATATTGATTTGAAAAGTCGCATGACGTCATGTTTTGGTACAATTTTCGCTTAAAAGTGTGGTCACGAGCCCCTTCTCCCAAACTTTGACGCGCTATAACTTTGTCATTTTTTGGTCGATTGCCCAAAGAAAAAATACGTGTCCATTATTTTTTGATCATCTAACTGACGGACTAAATAGAATTTCGTTAACTGTACCCCGTCATCACCCTCGTTCTGTTAAGTAGCTAACTAAGCTACTTTAACAGTCGGGACCCATTAGATATTAAAGAATGGATAAATTTTTAATAAAAGGCGGGTAACACTTGTTTACGCTAATAAATAAGTGCACAATACAAAATTATGTTTTTTAGAAGCAATGGGTATAGTTTTGAGTATTAATGGATATATCATTTGAGACGATATCCGCTATAGGTACACCAATTTTCAAGTCGCCTACTCTAAGGTGCTGGTAATTGTTATTTCTTACTATTAAGCCTATGACAGAGACGTCATCTGAAATAGTAAGCTGTTTAACTTCTGAAAGCAAAATATTTCTTGTCGTAAATAACCACTTTGTTCCTTCGATCGATGCAAACAGTGTTTTATTCATATCATAGGTAGGTAATATCCCAATATATGATTGGAGAGCTTGACAACATCTCTTTAAACCAACTTTAAGCATGTAGGAAGCCCAAAGGGGAAGATCTTCCTCCGAGCTGGATGATGGTAACTCAGGGGCCGCGGCCTGACTGATGTTGGTCAGGCATCGTATATATGAACTGTTGGGTACCGAATTTTACTTGCGCGATGTAGGCTTTTGTACGTGCGCCATCTCTTAAGGAGGCGAGTGACTATTTCCACTATGTTCATTATTATGTGGAGCATGTAGATGTCGCCGCCACAGGCATATAAAAATTAATGCCTATTTCTCTTATACATTTTTTTAATTTCTCTCTTGTTCTTTTGCTGTAGAGACAATGAGTCCTGCTGTAACATCATTTCTTAAGGATATGACTGCTCGCCTGTGCGAGGCTATGGGGGATCTAAGTTCTGGTAGCTTTTTTGATCAACGGATTTGTTTGGGACCGTGCCCCGCACAGGCGAACGCAATGAAATATTTAATTTGTAATTATTATTTTATCTTTTGTTTTTATCTTATCAATAAATAATTAAAAACAAGTTTTTTTATACTTTGTTCAAGGTTTTTACGAAAAAAGAGTGCCTATTAAGAAAGTAGCACAGAAATTAGAAAATATAAGAAAACTAAATTGAATTTTCTACTCAACTCAATAGATGGCGCAGCAGTCGGCTATTATAATATTTATGATGAATTTAAATTAATTATAATTAATATTGAAAAATGATGTATAAGGTTAAATACTGAAGTGTAAAATATTTGCATGCTATTATTGATGGCTGAATGGGCCGAAGTTCAAAATTGTAAGATCCCCAGTGTACCCTATTCAAATGCAAATAAATAAATTCTAATTCTATTGTACAGGGCAACATCTATCGGGTCCGCTAGTAAGAAATAAATTCATGTATCCAATAGACCGAGGAGCTCGATGGCGCAAGTGGTTAGCGTGTTCGGATGCGATCGTTGAAGTTAAGCAACTTTCGCAGTGGTCGGTCATTGGATGGGTGACCAAAAATTTACTATCTCGAACTCCTCCGTGCTTCGTAAGGCACGTTAAGCCGTTGGTCCCGGCTGCATCTGCAGTCGTTAGCACCCACCAATCCGCACTGGGCCCGCGTGGTGGGTCATAGCCCAATCTCCCTATTCCATCTGTAGGGAAGGCCTGTGCCCATGATGATGATGATGATGATGATCCAATAGATTTGGTGACTTATATGTTATTTAAACATTTCCAGACGCAGTGTGCGCGCGCGTGTCGTTGCGCGGAGGCTGCGCGCGCGCTTGTTGCGGAGTCGCACGCGCTACGCTATCTTGATGACGTGGTGGCGTTACTGCAAGGTGACGTCACAGCGGCAGTCACCGCCCGCGCCTGGCCATTCGCGTTGGGCGGGCGGACACCGGGCCGCAACTACGTCGTGTGACGCATCAACAATGTGAGTCATTCATTATGGACGCTACCTAGACGACGTGGTGGCGCTACTGCAAGGTGACGTCACAGCGGCAGTCAGTCAGTCAGTTGGCCATTCGTGTTGGGCGGGCGGACACCGGACCGCAACTACATCGTGTGACGTATCAACAATGTGCGTCATTCATTATGGACGCTACCTAGACGACGTGGTGGCGCTACTGCAAGGTGACGTCACAGCGGCAGTCACCGCCCGCGCCTGGCCATTCACGTTGGGCGGGCGGACACCGGGCCGCAACTACATCGTGTGACGCATCAACAATGTGAGTCATTCATTATGGACGCTACCTAGACGACGTGGTGGCGCTACTACAAGGTGACGTCACAGCGGCAGTCAGTCAGTCAGTTGGCCATTCGTGTTGGGCGGGCGGACACCGGACCGCAACTACATCGTATGACGCCAATGTGAGTCATTCATTATAGACGCTACCTAGACGACGTGGTGGAGCTACTGCAAGGTGACGTCACAGCGGCAGTCACCGCCCGCGCCTGGCCCGGCCAGCTTTAACATATTCCCCTACTTCCATGGTCGATGACCTGTCATAAGTTGTATAATGATATGAATCTACCCTATTGAAGTGAAACTTCTTTATCGGCGTTGGAAAAAAATTTACCGTCACATTTTTATTCGGTTACGCGTCACGTTTTTTGGTTACGCGCCATCTTTTTTTTAAAAGAGCACTATTTACCTCATCCGAACAAAGGCTTCTTCTGTCAACTTTAAAAAAAAAAGTATCGACAGTAAATATTCGTGTTTCACACAAGGTAAGGTAAGGTAAGGTAAGGTAAGGTAAGGTAAGGTAAGGTAAGGTAAGGTAAGGTAAGGTAAGGTAAGGTAAGGTAAGGTAAGGTAAGGTAAGGGAAGGTGTAGTTATACCCCTTTAGTGGGTGAGTTTTTGAAAAATCTTAGCGCACGCCTATATATATATTTCTGGAAAGTTGCATGTAGATCATTTTTCGAAAAAATTAGGCCATAAAGAAGTTTCACTTCTTACGTGTGTACACTAGTACACGCACACATTTTTTATTTTGTTTACTTGACGATGATCCTACTCTGCCTCAATACAGTTTTGTTACTAAAGCTGAGGGTAGCTGTCAGTCTTTGATGTTGTTACGCATACCTTACTATAAACTTGGTGTAAATATTGTAACACTGTTTAACAACTGGTTGTATTCTATGGAATAATTGTTATTATTATTATGTTATTATGGAGAGCTTACTCACCAGCAGAATTATTACGTGTTACATGACACTAAGAAAGGTAGTATTATTTTTCTATCGTCATAATATGTTAAAATCTTCTACATGCTTGGTAATCGTTGAAAATTGCTGGTTTAAATTACGTTCAGAAACTTCTAATATCTGTTTTAAATCAACAAAGCACGTATTTTGGCAACAGACGGTATGAAATAGCATCGCCAAATCGCGATTGCTATCTTTTAACTCGTGTTTCAAGTCACGCGATGAACCCTGTCGATGCACCCGAAACATATTTAAAATAAGTACCTATGTAAGAAGCAGACCAATTATATAATCAACTAGCGGCCCGCCCTCGCTTCGCTTCGGTGTAGAGCTGAAGTATAGACTACAGTTTTTGTTCTCAGGCTTGTATTATACACAATGACATTCATCTATGATTCTTCTTATAACTGCATGCAAAGTTTCAGCCCGAGTTTCATACAAACTTTCATTCCCTATTTTATCCCCTTGGGGGTAGAATTGATCAAAATCCTTTCTTAGCCGATGCCTACGTCATAACATCTATCTGCATGCCAAATTTCAGCCCGATCCGTCCAGTGGTTTGGGCTGTGCGTTAATAGATCACTAAGTCAGTCAGTCAGTCACCTTTGAGTTTTATATATATTGATGATGTAATAAAATGCTTGACCGCTGTCATGGAGACGTTTTCGTTAGGACTAAACAATGATTTTGATTCGAATTAAGACTTTATTTTACTAAAACTAAATTTAATCCATAGAAAAATCTAAAGAAAAGTTTTACTAGAAAAAAAAATGCGAAGAGATGGCGCTGCCTTGCAGCTTAAGGCTAGGAAAATTTCAACGCGGCCATCAGGGCCGTGGTAGCATAATTGGTCAGTGCATTCGCCCGGATTGCGAAGGGTGCGGGTTCGAGTCCCGTCCGCTGCCTGGTCCTCGTGGATTTTTTTCTAGTAAAACATTCTTTAGATTTAAACATCCAGGAGTTAAATGCTTAAAAAAATAAAAACATATCCATATAAAAATGTCAAAACGTCTGTCGATTTGACTATTAAAAATGTCAAAACGTCTGTCAATTTGAGCGAAAACTGATTCGAGTCAAATAAAACTAGTTTTTACGGGTTAATGCACGAAACTTTATTTATTTATTGACGTTTCGTAGCCTTTACAGGCTACATCGTCAGAATCAAACTTTTATTTAATTTGTCGAATTTGAGTCAAATTCAGATAAGCAAAATTGCAACAAGTGGACCTTATTAATCAATTTCATCATATTTATACATAAAGATGCATATATGCATGTATCTTGTCTGTGTTGCTATATGATTTTCTATTGACAAAAGCAAATAAATGTTTAAACAAAAAATGATTTTTAAATCTAAAGAAAAGTTTACTAGAAAAAAAATCCACGCGGACCAGGCAGTGAACGGGACTCGAACCCGCACCCTTCGCAATCCGGGCAAATGCACTGACCATTATGCTAACACGGCCCTATTCGCCGCGTCGAAATTTTCCTAGCCTTAAGCTGCAAGGCAGCGCCATCTCTTCGCATTGTAGGTAACCCACAATGTCAAATGACTACTTTTTCAAGTATTAAACATTTGAAAGAAGAAATAGCAATTATAGTTATATTTTTTATTTTTTTTTTAAAGCGCGGTCCGTGAGGGCCGCGGTAGCATAATTGATCAGTGCATTCGCCCGGATTGCGAAGGGTGCGGGTTCAAATCCCGTCTGCTACCTGGTCCGCGTGGAATTTTTTCTAGTTATATTTTCTAGTATACGTACATAGTATACGGGCTATTTACAATCATTCGCCGGACCAGTGGTGGAACGGCGGAAATCGTTATCGAAACGAAATCGTAGAAACTAATAGAAAACGCTCATTTATGAATGACCTCCTTTCCTTACTTCAATTGTTAATTAGTGTGAAGTTTCTTGCACTAACAAGATAATAGGACTACGGAGTCCTTATCTGTCTGTAGCTAAATAATTTACCTTGAGTATCTATATGTTCAAAATATTATCGTCGTAATAAACCGTCAATTATATACTTAGGTTTTTAAGGCAAAGTTTACTTTATAAAGTCACCGTAATGGTGTCAATTCTGGCATGCTTTTCTAAACTTAAAAATAAATGGAACATCAGTTGATGATGTTAAGTTGTGATAAAGTCCAAACGCGAAGATAACTGGTACAGCAGTTATAAACTGCCACACCAACCATCCTCACCTTGCCGGCCTGCAAAAATGCTTCCTCACGCCTCTCTGCACTCGAGCGCGATAGAGAATCAAGATCTTACGCATTAACAAATAAAAAAATACTTAATAACGAAAAAAATGCTGTTATAAGTTTCAATAATAAATACAATATCTTCATCATCATCATCTGTACGTTATCTATACTTATAATAAATCTGTAGAGATGTCAATTCTGTACATGAAATATATTTTTAAAATAACTATCAGGGGGTGATTAGTGATCGATACTGATGCCAAAAATGCAATCAGTAAAATTTTTGTCTGTCTGTCTGTATGTTCCTTATAGAAACAAAAACTACTCAACGGATTTTAACGAAACTTGGTACAATTATTCTTCATACTCCTGGGCAGGTTATAGTATACTTTTCATCACGCTACAATCAATAGCAGCAGAGTAGTGAAGGGAAATGTTGGGAAAACGGGAGAAGTTACTCCATTTTTTAAGCTTCCGTCGTGGGTGCAGCCTTAATGGTTAAAGTTACATAGAAATCATGTATGACGGAAATATTCTACATAAAATTGTCTAAAAAATATCTCGCAACAGCATATGTCTATCTTTTATGGTTGACTCACAATAACACGTGTAATTATATAAATAAAGTCATTCTTTATAGCACAAGCCTGAGAACAAAAACTATAGTTTACATACAGCTCTACACCGAAACGAAGCGAGGGCGGGCCACTAGTATGAAATAAAAAAAAAGATAAATTTAAAAAATCAAAAAACCCGTCTGCTTAATTATACTTCAAATAAAAACTGAAAAGAAAAAAACAAGTCCAGTAGTCTATAATTCTGTTAATAAGGAACAAAGCTACTTTAACAGTCGGGACCCATTAGATATTCAAGAATACATAATATTTTTCAACAGTGGGTCCCGACTGTTAAAGTAGCTTTGTTCCTTATTAACAGTATTATAGACTACTGGATTTGTTTTTTTCTTTTCAGTTTTTATTTGAAGTATAATTAAGCAGACGGGTTTTTTGATTTTTTAAATTTATCTTTTTTATTTTACACTTTTTAGTTAGTTAGTATTTTAAGACGGTATATACCGTAGTCTTGTTATTTCAGTAAGGGAATTAATATCACGGGAATTATTAAGTACCTTGCGTCGGTCTAAAAGATTGATTTATTAAGACATATAGAGACTTTACCAGCAAGGTAAGGCTACAATAAATTTTCGCAAAAATGTGTGAAGTTAAATCAAGTCGTTACATAAATATCTCTAATGTATGTAAATTTTATAGTAAACTAGCACTTACTCAAAAAGTCATCTTTTGTTTATGTTTTTTTAATAGTTTAGCAGTAAATATAAAATTCATTTACTTTTATTCGTCGACTATTTAAAATTGGTAGTGGCTGCATTGTCATGTCAATGCCGGACGACTAAGATTGTGATATACACAAATGCAGTGTCAGTCCCTAGTGTCATAATTTGATATACCTACATAATTCACAGAAACCCAATATGTAGATGCCAGAAGTTAACTTCAAATGTTTTTAATCACCCTATATACAATACCAATCAATGACGTTTATGTCGCAGGTTGAAGAAAGCAGTAATTCCCGTTTGTTGTTTTGGACAATGGTGGCAAATGCCTTAGATCACTAAATTAAATAATTGTGCAATCACCAAAGCAAAGTTATAGATAATATATTTTTCATCATTTAATAAGAAGGAACTGTATCACAGTTTTATTGTTAGTGCTTCGTATAGGATCAGATACTGCGAATAGCCCATTTTTTTTCTTTTACACCGCGCTATCACTTTGTCATCGTTGTAACTTTTTAAATATTTGTCGAACTGACATAGTGTAAAAAGCAAAGTTTATCGTCTTTAAATATCAAAAGCGATAAAAGTATTTGTTTTGATAAAAAATGATTTGTTAATACAAAATGTGCATTTTGGAAATAGATATCAAATAATATTTTAGTTTTGATTCACTATTTTAGCGGTAATGACTCACACATTAAAAATAGATATATGGTGTCACGGACTTTTTTTTAGAACTATTTAAGAGATACATTTTCACTATACATTACATTCATGTAACTTTTATAGTTTTTGCAGTGCAGGCCAAAATGGCTCGCAGATGGGAGATTTTTTTCCGTCTTATGTGACACTTATTGTTATATATTGGCCAATTCACTCAATAACTACATAAATTATTATATATATGTAATTATCATATATGAGCTATATTACTGTTAAGTTTCATTAAAATCCATTCAGTATTTTTTAGGTGAAAAAGTAACAAAGATCCATACAAACGTAAGATTGAAATTAAAAGCGTAAGTGGTTAATATATAACTTTAAAGCGTTGTAGATCCTACACAATCATATTAAATGAAAAATGGTGTTAGGAACCTAAATATGATTTTTGATTATCTAGACAGTGATACCCCACTCGACATATTTTGTCAACTTATTTTTTTTACTTCGTCACAATATGGCGCTCAATTTTGCCCATATTGAATTTTAATTACTATCATATCTTTAGTAGCACTCCCAGAATTGAGACGAATCGATTGATGTATGAATCATCAAAATCGGTCCAGGCGTTTGGTCTCTAGTGTGCCACAAAGGAACAAACATACATACACACATCAAAAGTGTCTAGGGATCAAGCATTTTTATGCGGATTTCTTGAGATTGAGATGTGGCTTTGTAATAAATTTATGATTTTATAAATTTATATGGATCCTGTTTGGTGCATTTCATAATTTGAATCAGGAACTGTGAATCAAATTCGAGTAAAAGATGAAAATCAGCTGTCAATATTTTCCCTATAAAAACATACAACGCATTGAAGACATTATTAGTGCTACTGTTTCCCTACTACTGATTAAAACCAACGTTATTATGGAGCGGCGACGTCATTTAAGCAGGGAAGAAATGCTCAGAGCCGTGGGAATGATAGAAGCTGGTTCCCGGCAACGTACTGTGGCTTTAGCTCTGAATACAAGTCAGAGTGTTATCAGTCGACTTTGGACACGATACCGAAGCACTGGTACCGTGGCTGAGCGCCATGGAGGACAGTATCGCTGCACCACACGGAGACAAGACCGATACATTCAAATCTTAACTCGAAGAGCTCCAACAATAACCGCCATGATGTTAGCCGTGAGGCTTCATCACTCTTCAGGGAACTTAATTAGCGACCAAACAGTCAGAAACCGCTTGCATGAAGTGAACCTTCATTCCCGAAGACCGCTACGGGTATCACCTATAGCAATGCACAATCGTAGGATTCGATATCAATGGGCTCTTGAACACAGAAATTGGGCAGAAGAACAATGGCGTTTCGTGTGCTTTTCTGATGAGTCTCGTTTTGGTATGAGACCGGATACAAGACGTATACGACACTGGAGAACCCCTGGACGCCAACAGCGATTAAAATCCTGCCAGGAAGTCCATCCTTATAGTGGTGGAACCATCATGGTATGGGCGGGTATTTGGATCGGCGGAAGAACTGAGTTGATTTGGATCAGAGGCAACCTCAACGCTCAAATTTATGCTGAGACGATTGTATCAGACGTCATCGTTCCTCTACAAGTGCAAATCGGTCCCTTATTTCAGTTAATGCATGATAATGCACGACCGCACACCGCAAGAGTTGTAAGACAGACTCTCGCCGCAGCTAACATCAATGTCCTGCCCTGGCCTGCTCAGTCGCCAGACTTGAACCCGATTGAGCATGCATGGGATATGCTACAGAGAAGAGCTCTGCCGAATATGGAGGGTATCCAGTCGCAAGAAGACCTTTTTTTGTTGTTGCAACGAACATGGGCGGCCATTCCACAGCGTGATTTGGATGAACTCATTTTGAGTATGCCAAACCGATGTTCTTGTGTTGTTAGTGTTCGCGGTAGAAATACGGATTATTAATTGTTTAAGTTACCCAATAAAATTTTAGAGAAAACTGTTATTTCAGTCCTTTTTTCGAACTTTTGTGTTAGTGGTTCAAATGTCAAAAATCCCTTTATTAGGAAAATGGCAAATTTCTTTATTAATGCAAAGGTGACTTGGTTTATCGTTACTGTGACAAACGAAAACACTTTATTTGATGAATCCTTAAAGAAAATTTTAATTAATATCAATCAGGAGAAAAGTTAGTGCAAAAATATATGTTGATCCCTAGACACTTTTGATGTGTGTATATAGACTGTTAAACACATAACCCTGTCTGCGCGTCGCGCTTCGCGCTCTTGTGTCTGCGCGTCGCGCTTCGCGCTCTTGCATTGCGCAGCCGGGTAAAAACACATAACCCTGTCTGCGCGTCGCGCTTCGCGCTCTTGCATTGCGCAGCCGGGTAAAAAATAGAGTCCAAAAAGCAGCCCTTGATGAGTTTCTTGCCGGTTTGTCTTAGAACAAGGTCTTGCACTGTACTTGGGCAAGTGCTTGTAACAACCAGTACCTCTAGCACGAACCAATATCGATTTCGTATCGTTTGCGAGTCCGAAATCTCATTGTTCAAATGTGTACTGATTTTTAGTTCTCGTTACGTACTTTGTGTCGCTGCTGTTCAAGTTTCCATACAAAATTTGACATTGACATTTCGGTTTGCAAACTATTCGAATTCGATAATGGTTCGTGCTAGGGGTACTGTATAGGTATTCTGTAAGATGCAATCTCTCTGACGATCTCATTTATTCGGATTTCTGACAAACATCAAATATCCAATACTGTCAGCTTCTACAACCATAGTGACCTTTTGCTGTGCAATGGCTTAATGCATATCAAACTAATGTGAAAAATGGCAACTACCGAAATCGGAAGTGAGATTTTATTTAACAGCACCATTAGCACGAACCATTATCGAATTCGAATAGTTTGCACACCGAAATGTCAATGTCAAATTTTGTATGGAAACTTGAACAGCAGCGGCACAAAGTACGTAACGAGAACTAAAAATCAGTACACATTTGACAATGACATTTCGGACTCGCAAACGATACGAATTCGATAATGGTTCGTGCTAGGGGTACAGAACCGTCCTTCTGAACTGAATCAACGATATTGAAGCTTGAAATATTATCTATCTCCGCAGCTTCAAACTTTGTTAGACAAGGTATAGAAATTTAGTAGGTATCTATTTTGTACTTCTAATTAGAATAGAACTAGCAAACCAGTGAACCAAATGTTCACCAAAAAAAAATGTATTTAATTAATTGAGAACTCGGAGATTTTGTGTGGTTTCGTTTGAAACAGAAATCACGTGATTTCTCGAAAACCGGAAGTGCTACGTTACTCACAACCGGTTTGTAGTCTTATCAGACTATTCTCAACTTATAACTTAAACATTCTCTTTATCTATCTCTTACGGTTTGGCCGCTGAAACAGCACCACGGACGGACGGACGGACGGACTTGTCTAATAGATAAGAGATTTTTAAGGAACCTTTGACCTGATTTAAGTTAATTAAGTAACGCGTAAGCCATAAAATAATTTCACATTTAATAATGGTTCATTTGTAATATTGTCACGGCGTGTTAATTTCATAAGGATAATTCCTCCTGTTTTCCTGTTTAATATTTCTCTTTGCACGTATGCCTGTCAAGCTTACTCGACATTGTTGGACTTATTAAAAATTCTTCCATTTAATCATCTGGGACAGAGTACCGTAATTTCAAAGTGGCTGCTAACAAAACTGTAAGGATTATTTTTAGCATTTTTTATGTTAAATGGTTGGATGGAGGATGGAGGAGCTCGACGGCGATGGTTAAAGAACTTTCGCAGTGGTCGGTCATTGGATGGATGACCAAAAATCCTCTATTTCGAGCTTCTCC
This sequence comes from Chilo suppressalis, assembly GCA_902850365.2. Taxonomy (NCBI): domain Eukaryota; kingdom Metazoa; phylum Arthropoda; class Insecta; order Lepidoptera; family Crambidae; genus Chilo; species Chilo suppressalis. The sequence goes on along the minus strand of OU963896.1, from coordinate 2,390,211 downwards.
ATGCTTCGGAAGCCACGTTAAGCCGTTGGTCCCGGCTGCATCTGCAGTCGGTAGCACCCACCAATCCCCATTGGGCCCGCGTGGTGGGTCATGGCCAGGTCTTCCTATTCCAGCCATAAGGACGGACTGTGCCCCTGTACCCCAGCAGTGGGGACATTAATAGGCTGGTGATGATGATGATAGAGGAGCTCGATGGCGCAAGTGGTTAGCGCGTTTGGCTGCGATCGTTGAAGTTAAGCAACTTTCTCAGTGGTCGGTCATTGGATGGGTGACCAAAAATCCTCTATTTCGAGCTTCTCCATGCTTCGGAAACCACGTTAAGCCGTTGGTCCCGGCTGCATCTGCAGTCGTTAGCACCCACCAATCCTCACTGGGCTCGCGTGATGTGTCATGGCCAGGTCTTCCTATTCCATCCATAAGGAAAGCCTGTGCCCCAGCAGTGGGGACATTAATAGGCTGGTGATGATAATGGTGAGGCAACGTTGCGAGTGATATGTTTGGTATCGCAACCATCTGTAATAGGGCTATTGACTATGGTAGCCGCTTTCCATCAGGCGGGCCATAAGAATAGAATAGAATCTCTTATCTATTAGACAAGTCCGTCCGTCCGTCTGTCTGTGGTGCTGTTTCAGCGGCCAAACCGTAAGAGATAGATAAAGAAAATGTTTAAGTTATAAGTTAAGAATAGTCTGATAACACTACAAACCGGATTGGAGTAACGTAGCACTTCCGGTTTTCGAGAAATCACGAATTTCTAACGAAACCACACAAAATCTCTCCAAAAAAAAAAAAAAAAAATTAATTAAATACATTTTTTTTAAATCAGGTTTTGGTGAACATTTGGTTCACTGGTTTGCTAGTAGAATATATTTTATTAACCCTCATATTACAGATATTACACATTTACAGATACAAATTCAAAAAACACAGGGCTAACCTGGACTCTGCCTCAGCATTAGCTGATGCGACACTGTGTCTGTTTAGTGACACAAAAAAAGACATTTTAGTTATTTCTTTTTTATTACTTGAAAGGATGTATGGACTTAGCATCCTTTGCTTTCAAGTAACAAAAAATAAAAATAAATAAAAGTCAATCAAAACTGCAAAAAACGTAATAAATCCGCAAGCAAAGCAATGCAAAAATAAAAACGAAGCTTAAGCTTCTTTGCCAACCATTTAACATCATCTTTAGCCTATTAATGTCTAACCACTTGCGCCATCCAGCTCCTCAAAGTTGCCTATACTGTCCCAAACCCCCACTGAACGAATTGCACTGATATTTAGCACATATTATTATAGCTATTATAATATAGGCGTGCACTGAAATGGCGTGGCGTGCTTCGAATAATGACGGTCGCATCACAATACATGTACGAAAATTTATTACTTGTAAGAAAAATATTAATTTGTTTCTTAAAAACAGTGATGTTCACACACTTAATACAAGAAACAAAAATAAACTAACTTTACCTGCTACTAGGCTTCACAAAATTAATAATTCATTTAAAGGTCTTTGTGTTCGCTTATACAATAAAGTCCCAAGCTATATCCAAGAGTTAACCAGAAATAAATTTAAAGATAGTATAAAAAAACACTTATTAAAAAAGCTTATTACAAAGTGTCTGATTATATTACAGACAAAAATGCTTGGGTTTGAACTGTTCCAATCATTCCAACAGGTTTTCTATATTGAATAAATCATAATTGTATTGACGTTGTAACAACATAATGATTTGTAAATATTGTAACATTAGACTTTAGAGAGGAGCTCGATGGCGCAGGTGGCTAGCGCGTTCGGCTGCGATCGTTGAAGTTAAGCAACTTTCGCAGTGGTCGGTCATTGGATGGGTGACCAAAAATTTACTATCTCGAGCTCCTCCGTGCTTCGGAAGGCACGTTAAGCCGTTGGTCCCGGCTGCATTTGCAGTCGTTAGCACCCACCAATCCGCACTGGGCCCGCGTGGTGGGTCATGGCTCAATCTCCCTATTCCATCCATAGGGAAGGCCTGTGCCCCAGCAGTGGGGACTTTAATAGGCTGATGATGATGATGATGATGATGAGACTTTTAATGTTGTGGAGTTTCGTCCCCGCTCGTTTTTCTCCGCAGCTAAAAAATATGTCCATAACGAGTGGTTGGGAAAAAAAATTTTGGACGATTCAGAACAGTTTGGCATTTCATTTTCATTTCTTTGGTAGCTTATTAGTATCCTAAAGGCCATTTTTGAACAACAAATAGAATCAAAATTCATTTCGCAAAAAAAGTACTTGGGTACGATGGCTGGTTCATGCGTCATGCTCGTGAACGGGTGCTGCCAGCGGAGATGAGTCTGCCCTAACTTCCTTAATATTGAAGTTAATGTTTAGTCACACTTAATATAAATAACACTATTTGTATTTATACTGTATGACACAGCAATCAAAATGCAGGTAAACAATTAATGTATATTTAATAATTATGTAATGAAAAGTGACTTCATGAATCTCCTCTGAAGTCATTTTTCAATTTGAGGACTCTGTAAATAATAAAACAGGGAGAAAAAAACAGCCCTTGCTGAGTTTCTTGCCGGTTCTTCTCAGTACAAGGTCTCCCGCCGTAGATTTACGAACCGATGGCGTAGTTTCTAGACATTCATATGTGCTTGTAACAGCCTAAACTGAATAAATGATTTTGATTATGATTATTAAAGACAATACACATTTGATTTTATTTAATACGTTTAAAAGTACTTTGGGCTTAAATGCAAACATAATTATGTTTTAGTACGTTGAAGAGGGTGTATAAAGATATATTGATTTCTGATTTCTAAGAAAGGATTTTCTAAATCACACCCTCTGAATGGGTTCAAAGTATGTATGGAGCACCACACAGACGAACTATTGTCATACATCCTCTCGTCTGTGTAAGTGGATGATTTCTGCCACGATTTGAGCTTCTATTTTCATTTTTCCCATTTTGCGTTTTATCATATTTAGTAATGGCTTTTTAATTTACACATCTACTAAAAAGATAGGTTTGACGACCTCCGTGGCCGAGTGGTTTGTACGCCGGGTTTCATGGCTGTCGCCGACTCGAGAGGTCCCGGGTTCTAATCCCGGTGGGGGCAGATGTTTGTGTGATGAATACGAGCATTTGTACTCCAGTCATGGATGTTTAATATGTATTTATATAAATATACTTATATATACAGTATATGTATTCTATCCGTTACCCTAGCATCCCATAACACAAGCCTTATAGTGCTTACTTTGGGGCTAGGCTAATTGGTGTGAGTGTCGGAAATATTTATTTATTTATAGGTTTGTAAAGAAAATATTCAGGATTGATTTAATACTTAAACGAAGCCTGGAAGTACAGTAGAATTCGAATAATAAGAGCAAAATCGGCCGGAAAACTCAAAAACAAAGTAGATGGCTACATATACGGTAAAGATGATTTGATTTGATTGTTGCCAGGAATTTTGCTTATTAAAACTGCTATTACTTGAATTGTAAATCTGTTACTCAAGGGCGGATCCAGGGGAGGGGTCATGGGGGTCATGCCCCCCCCCCCCCCCCCCCCTGGGCTGGGTACATACCTACTTTTTACTTGTATGTTTTATTAACAAAATTTAATCGAAACTTTTTATGACTTGGCCACGACTATATGATTCCCTCCCCTGGCGCTAAAGATTTATCCGCCCTTGATATGGTCCAGTGAACCAAATGTTCAGCAAAACCTGATTTAAAAAAAAATGTAAATAATTAATTGAGAACTTCGGAGATTTTGTGTGGTTTCGTTGGAAATTCGTGATTTCTCGAAAACCGGAAGTGCTACGTTACTCAAATCCGGTTTGTAGTCTTATCAGACTATTCTTAACTTATAACTTAAACATTCTCTTTATCTATCTCTTACGGTTTGGCCGCTGAAACAGCACCAGAGACGGACGGACGGACTTGTCTAATAGATAAGAGATTAAAAAAGCACACCTCATTTGGCATCAGTCGGTTCTCAGTTGTTCTATCACGGAAGTTACTTACGTAGGTACGTTTAACACTTAAGCCTTGCAGTTGGCATAATAATGAGTATAGGAAACGTACCCTTGGCATGAGCAGTGCCAGTTAATTGTCCCCTATTAACTGTTAATGTAACTAATGACACGGTATAACGTGGTAATTGGTTTTCACGCGCACCTGAGCTGAGTCGAGCCGATCGCCTACTTATACGCTTCAATGGTGGTAAACGGTATCTGATTTAAGCAATATTTAGGGCAGATTTCTCAATATCATATCCACACAACGTGATAATTTCAAGAAAATATAACTAGAAAAAAATCCACGCGGACCAGGCAGCAGACGGGACTCGAACCCGCACCCTTCGCAATCCGGGCGAATGCACTGACCAATTATGCTACCACGGCCTTCACGGACCACGTCGAAATTCTTCTAGCCATTCTTAAGCTGCAAGGCAGCGCCATCTCTTCGCATTATAGGTAACCCACAGCCGCGGTAGCATAATTGGTCAGTGCATTCGCCCGGATTGCGAAGGCCGCACCCTTCGTCGTTCGAGTCCCGTCTGCTGCCTGGTCCGCGTGGATTTTTTTCTAGTTATGTTTTCTTTAGATTTAAACATCAAGCAGTTACATGCTTTAAAATAATAAAAATTATATTGATAATTTCAGTTATAATTCTTGAAGTGAAAACTTCTTTAGCGGCGTTGTACACTTTTTTTTGTATGGGTAAATAATGTTAAACTCGCGTCAGGTGACACACGTCACACGTGGCCTGATCGCGTCCGGACACGCGACCTAATCGAAAATTCGTTAGACGAAAACAATTAAATTGGAAAGATTGTTGACTTTCAATATATTGGACGAAACATAGTAATATTTTATTTTATCGTATTATAATAAGAAGTCTCTACGTCCAGGTGTCAGCTTTATTGCGAAGTAATGCATTTTTTTACAATAGATGTCGCTAGGTGCGCTTAAATGTGATTCATGTAAGTTGATTTTTCTGAGAGATAAACTTTTTAATGTAATATAAATTGCAATAAATAAATATTGTATTCTACCACATAAATGATAGTACTTATATACTGATAATTAAAGCAATTTGTGCAAAATTATTCCCTAACCATTCCAAAATATCAAAAATGCACAACGTTAATATTCAGGTTTTCACTTCTGCCATCACTCCCGGAGTGCAACCCGTCGTTTATTTTAATTTTTTAAGCCTGTAACTACTTGATGTCTAAATCTAAAGAAAATATTTCTAAAATCAGGCAGCAGACGGGACTCAAACCCGTACCCTTCGCTATCCGAGCGAATGCACTGACCATTATTGATTAAGGCCCACTTGCAGGCATTTTGCTAAATCACATTTCAACTGAAACTAAATTGATGAATCTAGTTGTATGGGATACTATACAATGATCTCAAATAGACATATTATCATTTTTCTATGACTTACATCCAGTTTTAGTTGGATCGAGCTTTACCAATTGAGCCTAAGATCCAGTTATAACAAATTCACAATTTATTTGTTTATATACAAATTGAGCAAGGTCGTATGTTTGTTTGTTCCAGAGGTCGCGCAGTGCGAGCACCGATAACCCGTCGCCCTGAGTTCACACTGCAAGATTAAACTGTCGATCGAGTCTACAAACGCAAACTTCATTACTTCATTAACAAATTGAAATAGTACGATGCGTGTTTTCGGCGAAACGGAACGTCACCTGAAGCCTAGCACGAAATTTTGACAGCTCTGGGTGTATTTCGTAATATATACCAGTATACTTAGATTAAAACAAAAGGGTAGATACGGTTCGCTCATACTTGCATCAAACAAAAACTGATCCCACGGCAGCGCGAACGGGACGGCGAGATCCACGTCACTGCATTACCGACCCGAGCGGAACAGCACGTTAAGTTTCAACGGCAGCGCGAACGAAACGGCGAGATCCGCGTCACTGCACTACCGACCAATCACGCGACCAGTACTCGTCACTACCGAGTAAGATTCAAAACAAACAGCAATTTTTATGAATAAATATATTTTTAGTACTTACGAATGAAAAGTGATGCCGTGGGTTTTATTTTTAGTTCTTGAGCAATTTGAGCACTTTTTAAAAACACACTTAGGCATTGGTTTATCATTTAAACACAAAATATTATTAATATTTCTTTTTGGCGTTCACATGTACGTCGTTTGCATGTCAAGTTGTGACTAAAGAGATTGGGGTCTTTGCCACAATTTATGCGGATCACTTTTGTGAGGCTAGTGCCGTATCTACCCTTTTTGCTTTAATCTAAGTATATACCCGTATACTGGCCAGTGGTAACGACGTCACGAATCCGACGCCATATTGTACTGGTATGCTATCATATTTTTTACCGGGAAAAGGAATATGCCGTATGACCGAACGTGCGTGAGAATGCATTCGAATTTTATTTCTTTTTTATTTAAAGAACAATAATGGCTTCCGAACAAAAAGAATCCCTTTTAATGGATGAGGTGGATAAAAAATCTTCTTTATTCGCACTATTTTTAATATTTCGTCGATTTATGACGTCAGTGTACTGGCCAATATATTACGGAACAATTCACCAGTATAGCGTCGATTCATGACGTCATTAGCACTGGCCAGTATACTGGTATATATTACGGATTGCACCCCATATAATCTGTTTAATAAAGTTCCCAAAGATCTGATTGAGCTTCCCAGATCAAGAATAATCTTAAGAGTAATGCGTATTATAAAGTTGACGATTATCTAAATGATCATAATGCATGGACATCGTGTTTCTTGTAATTTGTAATGTAATGGGTATTAGTCATTTTTCATAACGGTAATGTGGTATGTATTGCATGCCGCTTCCTATATACTTAAAAGTGTAAAGTTAACTATAAAACTTATTGTAACTTTGTATCTTTATCCTAAATGATGTAATGGAAGGTTCAAAAGTATCTCTGAAGTTAATTTTTAACTTGACAACTCTATATGAGTCTAGGGAGAAAAAATCACCCTTGCTGAGTTTCTCGCCGGTTCTTCTCAGTACAAGGTCTCCCGCCGTAGTTTTGCTTATCGACGGCGTAGCTTCTTGACCTTCACAAGTGCTTGTAATAGATTAGACTGAATAAATGGTTATTTAGTTTGAGTATCGCAACGACAATTTCTATGAAAACTAAGCACTTTCAAACAATATTTCACGATGACGATGCAACTACAGAGCTGTCAAAATTTGTGCTTGGGCCTCTGGTGTCGCGAATATCCACGAAGTAGGGCTTAACCTGAAGGGAAGCCCTGGGGACGCAGCTTATAATAACTATAAATGATAATATTCGAGATGTTTTATACTTTATAGTAATATAAGTTATTTACGGGATTGTTACCATGTACCTTGTTTTTAGAGAGTTTCCGATATTTCGGCACTGTTGCAAGCGCCATGATCACGGAGTAACTGTTACTCCGTGATCATGGCGCTTGCAACAGTGCCGAAATATCGGAAACTCGCTAAAAACAAGTTTTATACTTTGTTCGTTAAAACTCAGAGAAATGACAATAATCTTTCTATCAACCGATCGAATCTGTGCCTAAACTCTGTCTCCCAGAATATTCTTTAAGAGACAGAAGGTTCTCATATTCGAATCTTAAAAATTATGACATTTACTTTTTAATACAACTGGCAGCCGAAGGCATCTCATAAGCAAAGAGTTTATACAAGCAAGGAGGCCGTAACGCTACGGGCGTTAGGGTACGGCCAGAGTGCACTCAGATTCAGATTCAGATTCAGACTCAGAAAACAAGCGCGAGAAATAAACAGTGTAGTTAAAGCAGGGTGGCCATAGTGGCAGCAGGCAACCTGCTTAAACTACACTGTATATTTCTCGCGCTTGTTTTCTGAGTCTGAATCTGAATCTGAATCTGAGTGCACTCTGGCCGTACCCTTACAGTGGACTCTGTGCGGAAAGAGAATGGGCGTGGCGAAAAACGGAACTAACATTAAGATTTTTATTTGGCAATCAAACCCAGCAATCTGGAAAACGCCAAAGTTTTGTATTGATACGGATTTGTTTGTGTTTGTATTTTATTCACATTTGTAATAATAGGTTGCTCATTTTTCAACTTTCAAGTAAAGCTTACTTACGTTTAAACGGACTTAAAGAATACCACTCATTATGATTCTAGTCTTTATATCATTTAAGAATCTCACTATTTGGAATAATATTTTTTTTAAAGCGGACCACTACGTTTTAGGTTTCTGTAGTCCGTCATGACCGTCGGTCTGTCCGTCCCCGGTTCTGCTTGGAGAATGTTAGCACTAGAGAGCTTTTATTTTGTGGAGATATGTATATCAATCACGTCTATTTATGTCCCCACTGCTGGGGCACAGGCCTTCCCTATGGATGGAATAGGGAGATTGGGCCATGACCTACCACGCGGGCCCAGTGCGGATTGGCGGGTGCTAACGACTACAGATGCAGCCGGGACCAACGGCTTAACGTGCCTTTCGAAGCACGGAGGAACTCGAGATAGAAGATTTTTGGTCACCCATCCCATGACTGACCACTGCGAAAGTTGCTTAACTTCAACGATCGCAGCCGAACGCGCTAACCACCTGCGCCATCGAGCTCCTCAACCCAACAAAATGGTAAAATTTAAAAAAAATCGTTTTCTACCCTACCCTACATTTAACCTTGGGATGTATTTTTTTATCGTCTACCACTAGAATCTTTTTTCTAGTAAAAAACTTTAGAATGTATATTTTTGAAAAACGAATTAACAGAAAGTCAGTAATTAAAGATTCTACGTTCTGCCGAAATAAGAAATTTTGAGGTTTAATTGAGATAATCTCATAAATAGTACAGCGCATCTAAATCACAATCACTTAATAATAATAATAACTTTATTGCTTAAAAACTGTGTACAATTTTGCAGTTGGAATTGCAATAATAACAAAGTCACAACAGTGTGCCCACAACGGGCATGCAATGGTAAAGGAGATTGCTCAGCTTCCATACATGTTTGGCCTAAAGTCCAATAATCATGAAAAATTGTTTTCTAGATTCGAAATTATACATAAATTACTGTAGAAACGAATATTATTGACGGACACCCCTGACAACTTCTATAAACCATATACACTGAACATATTAAAATAATAAAAAACAAATAAGTTGTATAGTAAACTAGGGAAATCAAGCCAAGTACCGAAATTATGGATTAGATTCAGGTATACAGAGTATGTAGATTAACAGATAGTTGCCTGTTTTTAAAGTTAATGCATAAGAGTAACTTATAAATCAGGTGTCATTTCCGTTTATAATAAGGTACTCTGTGACAGAAACTGTGTGATGATTGTGAATGAGCCACAGATTAGAAAGAATTTTTAAACTCTCGTTAACCAAAGAAAGCTAAGAGATTTAGTTTCTATAGCCATATTAGCCATAGCCATTCAGTAGCTTCATTATTTTTGTTATGCTTTTAAGATAACCATATTTTAGATTTTTAGTGTATCACACCTTATAATTTGATTTATTTATTAATTTATAGTCAGGGAACGTAGGCCCATAGATAGATACCTTAAAGTCTAACATATAATATACAGATTATAATGTGTTTATGCAGGTGTTTGGCGAAAAATGCATGGCAATAGACTTTATGATGTCTCCTACCATCTATAATAATTGTCTGAGCACATTTGCATCTAGTAAAAATGATAAAATAGTTGTGGATATTATACCTCTTTCTGTGTTCTGTGAATACCGCAGTGTAATAAAAAAAATGATTTATTTTATCGAACTATACAAAATAGATTTGTTTTTATGTTATATAAACAACTTCGATCAGTCTTTGGCTGAATGTTACTACACCCATAGCCATTAAAAATGATTCGTATGTTTTCCAAACCGGTACATTTAAAAGTCCTTTTTAAAGTAAATTTATTATACAAAGGTGTCCGTTGAAATCTAATGACTGTAAATTAGATTATAAATTACGCCAAGAATTACCGTGTATGTCAATATTTTTTGTGCATTTGGGCCAATTTGAGCAATCACCTTTATAACTTGAAACTATCTTAATTTTAAAAGTACATTTTAGAGCCTAAATTATATTAAGTAACTTTGTATAAAATGATTTTGACAAGTAAAAACATGAATATGTTAATGAAAACAGGCACATATTGACATGAACATCAAAAACCGGCCAACTACACCATCACCAAGAACCATCAACTAAAATTATAGCAGGCATCTACAGGAAAAATAATAATAGGAAGTAATTAAATTTTAATTTTAAAATCTTGTTTTACTCTAATTAATATAAGAAATATGTGCTAATCAATTCAAATTGAGACAGGTTTATCTAAGTTTTGTTATTTAATTACAAAGCTATCTATTTCCTTATTCAAATTAGTGATTGTACTCGTAAAAATGGTATTACCTGTAATAACATCGAATTTACTCATAATATATTGGAGGAGCTCGATGGCGCAAGTGGGTAGCGCGTTGGGCTGTGATTGTTGAAATTAAGCAACTTTCGCAGTGGTCGGTCATTGGATGGGTGACCAAAAATTACTATCTCGAGCTCCTCCGTGCTTCGGAAGGCACGTTAAGCCGTTGGTCCCGGCTGCATCTGCAGTCGTTAGCACCCCACCAATCCGCTCTGGGCCCCGGTGGTGGGTCATGGCCCAATCTCCCTATTCCATCCATAGGGAAGGCCTGTTCCCCAGCAGTGGGGACATTATTAGGCTAATGATGATGAAGGGATTTGACGCCTTGGTGAGTGAATCTAGTCACTGTCTCGGCGCTCCACTCAGAAATTAGTTAATTTTACAGAAAAATGCAATAGGCATTTTTTGTACATAATTTTACGACTATTAATTTTTATGTCGACCTGTATTGACCTCCGAGCAATTGAGATATTCACGATAAAATGATTTACGTGACCTTATGACCTTTATAACTTCTTTAGCCGGCACGATATCAATGTTGATTTTGCAGATCGTCATTACAATGTCGTAATAAAGGTGTATACAAAACTTCAGCTCACTAGCATTTTTTCTGCAGATACAAAACCTATAGTGATTGGGATATTGTTGTATTATTTAAGTATATATAGTACATAATGGTTATCTTTAAATATAAAACTCAAAGGCGACTGACTGACTGACATAGTGATCTATCAATGCACAGCCCAAACCACTGGACGGATCGGGCTGAAATTTGGCATGCAGGTAGATGTTATGACGTAGGCATCCGCTAAGAAAGGATTCTGATCAATTCTACCCCCAAGGGGATAAAATAGGGAATGAAAGTTTGTATGAAACTTTGTCAATTTTAAACCGATCGGGTGAGACTTTGCATGCAGGTATAAGAAGAATCATAGATGAATATCATTGTGTATAATACAAGCCTGAGAACAAAAAGTGCAGTTTACACTTCAGCTCTACACCGAAGCGAAGCGAGGGCGGGCCGCTAGTATAATATATTCCGATTTAATTTTATTTGCATAGAGGCTTTAACGAACTTTGTTTTATATTTATTACTTTGGTGTGAAGAAATTAACATGGAAATTATAACTATTTAATATAGAGTGGTTTTTTATAGACATCACATACTGGAAAAATGACATTCAACATAATACCAAAGACAATAGACCATTCCTGTTATTTTTGTTTGTAAATCAATAAAAGAAGTATTGTCTATCAGAAATCAAGAATTTTATTAAAAATGCATTTTTTCACCAAATAAAAATAAATTGTTGATTTGATTTGTTGAAAATTTACGGGGAGAAAATGCATTTTTCTACTCATCATCGTAAAAAAAGATTGATTGTGAAACAGACTGAGGAGAGTTAAGTTTAAATACTGTCTTTTTTAAATTAAATTGTTGTATATATGTTTAAAGAATAAAGACTGACTGTCTGTTGGTTAGTGATATCTCAGGTGCGTAAAGCTAGAATATGTAAGCAATATCAGATTATAAATAAAATTGCAGTTAATCTAAAGATAATATAACTAGAAAAAATTCCGCGCGGACCAGGCAGCATACGGGACTCGAACCCGCACCCTTCTCTATCCGGGCGAATGCACTGACCAATTATGCTACCGCAGCCCTGGTGGCCGCGTCGAAATCCTTCTAGCCATTCTTAAGCTGCAAGGCAGCGCCATCTCTTCGCATTGTAGGTAACCCACAATAATGGTCACTGGGCCGCGTTGAATTTTTACTGGTTATACTTTTCTTTAGATTTAAACATAATTAAAATACAATTAAAAAATATATTACAATAAAATTGCAGTAATTACTTACTTAACAAACAGGTTAACTAAATAAGTTAAGTGCTAATTTCTGTAGTATATACAAATATTCCGTGTGGTCGATTCAAAAACCCATAGAAAGTTAGCACACATAACTTCAGAAACGTACCGTCACCGCCTCGTCATGAGCCCCTTTTATTCCACGAGTTTGTTTTAAATCAACACAATACTTTTATAAGTAACTAGTTGTCTAGCGGACAAAATTGTGAATCTAAACCATTCTCAGATCCCCTTGAACACACACAAAAAATTTCATCAAAATCGGTCCAGTCGTTTAAGAGAAGTTCAGTGACATACACACTCACAGAAGAATTATATATATAAAGATAATGAGTTTAAGTGAACTAACTAGTGTGCCACAAAGGAACATACATACATATATAGACTATTAAACACTATACCCTGTCTGCGCGTCGCGCTTCGCGCTCTTGCATTGCGCAGTCGGGGAAAAAGGCTCAGCGGTGCTATTCTATAAAATTTTCACGCGCGGATCCGATGTGGATTCGCGCAAATTCATATCGGAATCGCGCGAATCAACATCGGATCCGCGCGTGAAAATTTGGCAGTGACCCTAAATGTAGGCTTGCCAAGGTTTAGTATTCTTGATATTTTTGTTGATTATTGAAAAATATAATTATTGAACGAAAAATATAATTGAATATAATTTTTATTATTTTTAAAGCATGTAACTGCTTGATGTTTAAATCTAAAGAAAATATAACTAGAAAAAATTCCACGCGGACCAGGCAGCAGACGGGACGGTCCCGTCTGCTGCCTGGTCCGCGTGGAATTTTTTCTAGTTATATTTTCTTTATAATTGAATAGTTAAATAAACAATGAAAAGCCTATATTATATTGGGAACTGAACGTTACATTATATATATTTTTTGTTATTTATAAGTAGAAATTACTAGACGAATAGATTGTTATTTTAATATTATCGACTGTGAATTAACAGTGTTTTTTTCATTTAAATTTCGTGATATTTCACTGTTTTTCAAATGTTAATTAATGAATACGCAGGCATGTGATCAGCATCAAGATAAGATTAGATTAAAAATTGTTATTAGATACTTTGAGTGAACATGTATATTCTAGAAATCTAGTAGTACTTAATATAGTTGTAATAGTTCAATTCTTAGTTTTCTAATCGGATGGATGTTAAAAAAGAACCTTTTGTATTGTGTTTACTGGTAGATGGCGCTGGTGTTGATCTTTCCTCACAGAACACAGAAAGAGGTTATAAGGGTGATCATACACCGTTTGTAGGGGAACCGATGTCGCCGGCTCGCCCCCCCTTCCCTTCCACCTAATCGATAATAACCAGTGTTGGGCAAAATGTAATTAACTTCAAATTAACAATTTCAATTACAAATTGTAATTGGTGACTTTAATTACAAATTACTTAAAATTATTGAAAAATAATTCAATTAACAATTACAATTAGCAATTGTAATTGTTAATTGCAATTACTCAATTACATAGATATAATCTCTTTTTTAAATAAAACTATTATATTATGATTTATCAAATGTTTATTTACGAAATATTAGTTTATTATGTGACCCTTAAAAAGTAATTTGAATTACAAACTAATGTAATTTAAATTACTTCGGACGTAAGTAATTGAATTACAGTAATTTCAAATACATGTAATTTCAATTAAAGTAATTCAATTACTATTCATTGAATTAGTAATTAAATTACAAAAGTAATATCAGTGGATAATAACCAATCAAACGACGCGACATCAAACAATCGAACCAATCAGGTCTCGCGCCCGAGAGCAACGACGCAATCAGAACTCACACAAAACTGCCCTTCTAACCTTTTTCTGTGTTCTGTGTGTTTTCTTATAGATAGATTTGCTTTATCCATTCATCATATTGATTAATGTTAGTTACTGCATTATCAGTTGTCAATGTTTACTGCTACGAGCTCATTAAAGATTCAATTAAACTGACACAAAACGTTTTTGTTTGTTTCTTTATTACCATTTAAAATTGGTTAAATATACTTGGACGACTTACCCAAAGCACTTGTATTCGCTTTAGGAAACTCTAGCAACTAAAAATCAATAGGGGTGATGACGGGGTACAGTAAACGAAATTCTATTTAGTCCGTCAGTTAGATGATCAAAAATAATGGACTCGTATTTTTTCTTTGGGCAATCAACCAAAAAATGACAAAGTTATAGCGCGGGAGAAAGTTTGGGAGTAGGAGCTCGTGACGTCACTTTTTAGTGATTTTTCACTTAAAAGTGTACCAAAACGAACGTCATGCAACTTTTCAAATCAGTATATCTCTGCAAAGTTTATATTATGTGAAAAAAGAAAAAATACGTGTCCAATACTTTTTGATAATGTACCTGATAAACGAAGAAAAAAAAATTAGTCATCATCCCTATTGTAATTACTCAGGGGTAAGTATTCTCAACTTTGTTAAACAAAGCTTCAGGACTTTTTGACACACGCGCAGAAAATTCACCTTTTTATGTCTGCGCAGGTAATCGAGTTTGCAGTCCACTTGATGGTAGGCGGTTACTGCGGCTAAAAATGTTTATTGGTGAAACATTTTTATGTTAAAAGTGTGGTAAACAAGCATTTGGCCGGTCTGAAGATTAATAGATAGATAAATAATTGCTCACATACGAGAGAATATGATTAAAATACATTAAAAATAAATATTTCCAACACACACCAATTAGCCTAGCCCCAAAGTAAGCACTGTAAAACTTGTGTTATGGGATGCTAGGGTAACGGATAGAATACATATACAGTACATATATAAGTATGTTTATATAGAAATACATATTAAACATCCATGACTGGAGTACAAATGCTCGTATTCATCACACAAACATCTGCCCCACCGGGATTCGAACCCGGGACCTCTCGTGTCGGCGACACCATGAAACCCGGCGTACAAACCACTCCGCCACGGAGGTCGTCGTCGAATAGATATATACATAATTGCTCGCAAAGAAATAATATAATTAAAACACAATTATACATTAATGATGTCAAAGGCAAACTTATCGCTATGCGATACGAGATTATAACTCACGCATTGCTTTATCATCACTGCCTTTTAATGTCTCCACTGCTGGGGCACAGGCCTTCCCTATGGCTGGAATAGCGAGATTGGGCCGCGCTAACGACTGCTGGTGCAGACGGGACCAACGGCTTAACGTGCCTTCTGAAGCACAGATCAGCTCGAGATATTAAGTTATTTTTGTCACCCATCCAATGACTGATCATTACGAAAGTTGCTTAACTTCCACGATAGCAAGTCGAGTCACAGAACACATATGGTACCCGATTTCGCCGGCTCGCCCCCACTACCCATCCACCTAATCGATAATAACCAATCAAATGACGCGACATCAAACGATCTAACCAATCAGTGTTAGTGTCACAGCCGAGAGCAACGACCAATCAGAACCAAGTTTTGGTCAAGTTGAGCATTGCTCACGCATAACTGTGGCGGGCCTGCCCCGACCACAAGGCCTTTCTAACCTCTTTCTGTGTTCTGTGGGTCGAGTGCACAAACCACTTGCGCCATTGAGCTATTGCCCCAATAGGGGTGATGACGGGGTACAGTAAACGAAATTCTATTAAGTCCGTCAGTTAGATGATCAAAAAATAATGGACACGTATTTTTTCTTTGGGCAATCAACCAAAAAATGACAAAATTATAGCGCGTCAAAGTTTGGGGCTCGTGACGTCACTTCTGAGTGAATTTTCACTTAAAAGTGTACTCAAACGTGACGTCATGCGACTTTTCAAATCAATATATCTCTGCAATGTTTATATTATGTGAAAAAAGAAAAAATACGTGTCCAATACTTTTTGATAATCTACCTGATAGACGATGAAAAAAAAAATTAGTCATCATCCCTATTCCCTGAGGAACCCTGAAAAGCTTAGTCAACGACAAAAACTCTAGAGAAAGGAAAGAATGGTGTTGACCTACAACACTTAAAAACTATTTCCAATTCATTTTAAGCAGGCTCAAAAGTAGCGCATCAAATGCTAAATTTTACTTAATATGAGGACAGGAGTGACTACCTTTAAAATGTCTGTATGTAAGAAATTTTAATTGAATATTAATAATTAGGTGAAACGCTTCATAATTAAAACCAGTAATTAGTTTTTCATAAGTTGTCCTCCAAGGCGTGTTATTTATTGGTCGATATTATCGGATGTTTGTTTTAGTACAATACATAGTTAGTTAGTTTTTCAGGGCAGTTTCCGCACTTAGTCCTAATCATTGGACCATTGTGCGTGTCTTGCAACATTCCCGTTTACTCCAGCCAGCCTAGGTTAGTCCAGAAGGAGAGCAGTCTTGGCAGACTGCT
The DNA here is from genome assembly GCA_902850365.2 of Chilo suppressalis. Lineage (NCBI taxonomy): Eukaryota > Metazoa > Arthropoda > Insecta > Lepidoptera > Crambidae > Chilo > Chilo suppressalis. The sequence goes on along the minus strand of OU963896.1, from coordinate 2,373,551 downwards.
GCAAGCTTCCGTAAGCGATGCGGGTGACTGGAGAAGTCGTGCCCGTTGTTCGGCCACACTCCTGCATTCCATAATGACATGCTGTGGCGTTTCCTCTGCCTCCATACATCCTCTGCATAGGGGGCTGTCTGTTACTCCTATTGTGTATAGGTGTTTCGTTTAGGGGACAATGACCAGTTAGGGTTCCTATATTTATGCGGAGTTTGTCCCTATTAAGTCTGGTAAGGGTGCGGGCAAGTCTCTTGTTTGCCGCCAGACAATAACTTAGTACAATATATATGAGAACTGCTACGAAATTACACATTTCTGCGATATTAATGACGCAATAGAAGTATGACGAAATATCGCAATAGCACATCCCATTTGTCACAATTCTATTTGTTACAATTTTCAGGTTATTGAATTGAAACTTCATTACGGACGGGGTGTAAATGGAAAAATCGTAAGGAAAAGTTAAAACGGTAATACGACAACAGCTCCACACGAATATATACGAGTATATGTGTGTGGTGTGTGTGTGTGTGGGATGCGTTCGTAGCTGTTCCCGACGAGCATGAAAGTTGGAGGGTAACTCGGTGAAGGCCGAAACGCTACGAGTGTCACGAAAATATACATTAATTATTAATATTAATAACTTCGGCCGAATACCAAACAGTAGTTTCGTAACTGGTGTCGATGAAGGCATTATAATAAGAATAATAATTCATTTATTTCAATCATAAAGATAGCATTCCAATGACAAAATAATAATAAATAGTAATAATTATAGTACATAGAAACAAATTAAATTACATCTCCACATACAATTACATTTAAAACAAAAATTAAATTAAATTAAATTCAATCGTTTTCACACCTATTAACAGTTTCAGAATTTCAAAAAATAAAATGTCAAAATTTAAAATGGTAAAATAAAAATTAAATGCCAAAATTAAAATGTTATGATTAAAATGTTTCCTTGTACGTAACTGGTTTCGACAAAGGAATTATTATTCTTTCTACGAAACCTCGGTTACGTATAAAGATTTTTTGCTATTTTTCAAAGAGCCACGAGTAATAGACGTGCATAGAAGTGGGACTAAAAAGTCTAAAAACTACATAACAATAGATTCAGAGGTCTATAAATCAAATTAAAGAAAATAAAATAACTCCGGCATATTTCTTGTAGTTTTCATACATTTTATATGGACTCGCCACACACGGTACGCCGGTGGCCGCCACACGCTGCAAGTCGTCGTTGCTCGCTTCTTGTGGCCCGCACCGGCCACTTAATGCGCCGATACAAAACGCCGCCACACGTCACTCGCGCGATATCCCACCCCTTTCTCCCTTACCTTAGTCGGCCTCTGTCAGCCACTTTAGTAGCCGCTTCTAACTTCTCGTGGCGGCGTTTGAGGCTGTGGCGTGTGGCCCGTGTGCGGCGACACTTAGAAATCACATGCATGTGTGCTATACATTTTTGATTTTTTGAACTAATTACTTTGTTTAATACGATTCGCGAGGCGACTCATATATTTTTATTAAGTTACAATTTCTGTTTTAGTTATTAAATATATAACATAAGCTAAAATATAAATTATTCTGTAATTTTCATGCTCTATTGAGAGAGCCTTACCTGGTTTCAATGAATTCTAAAATTATTTCCGTAAAATTCCTTGTACTATTCAAGACAAATAATTCCTCCATGTAAACTAGTTAGTTACGTACAAAAATACATTCTTCTTCGAAACCTTAGCAACAAATTCCTTGTACGTAACCATGATGCATCAACGCGGTGTCGTACAAAGAATAATAATTGCTTCATCGAAACCAGTTACGAAACTACGGTTTCCTAGACGGCCGAAGGGATATAACATAATATATGCCTTATGCACCGCCTAATGTTAGGTTACATAAGAAAAAAAGTTTCACTTCAGATGTGTGGTCCTCGCAAACAATTTTTAGAGTTTACTCCTTAAGAATCGATTTGCATATATAAGGGGCCCGGTATGAGAAAAATGTGAGGTGTAAAATCTATCGATGAATGACCTCGTTAAGTTTTTGGTGCGCATTCTATGTCGCGCAACTTTGACAAACAAAGATGACAGATTGACATTAATAAAAAAATTAAAATCTGAACTGAATTTAGATATTATTTCTGATAGAGCAATGGGGACAACGAGGTATGGTACAACCACTGATGCGGTATTTTCAAGATTCGTGAACCACGTATCTACGAACGTCCATGTGTCTTATTTTAGTTACCATAAACCACTTGTCACTGTAATTAATAATGCAGACAATGATGATTTAATTAATATTTAAAAAAAATTATAATAGTCTGATAATAATAATTACATAATTTATCAACATTCCTAATGATATATTTATGCATATCTTAAATTGACTATTGTAAAAAGTTTAATGATAAATATTTCGTCGATTAGTTATAATAAATGTATATGAAATGAATAAATATATATTTATATATGTATATTATTTTCATTAATTTGTTAATTTACCCTTTCATACAGTATCAATCTTTTTTAAGTTAAATAAACTCTTTTTGCGTCTGGTTAGACTATCGAACTTAAGGAGTAAACTCCAGTCGTGCGTCGGAGCTGACACACACAATTTTCTTTTTACCTTTCAAAAAAGGAAATCCGAGTTCTACGGACATCGACAGCCATCAACTGGGCCTACACGACAAAGATTACCGAACTCGTAATGCGTTTAACAAATGCTAAGCGATAATTCTGAAGCTTAATTGTGTTCGTCGTCAATATGAAAGGCACGTGAGCAATACCGGCCAATATTTCAGGGCGGGCGGGGAGTAGGGCGGGCGGCACTGAGACACGGCCACGTTCCCATTGGAGCGGCGGCCGATTGATTGTCACAATAGTTCATTGCTTCGGCCCCTAAACAGAGTAATTTGGTTCCGTCAGGGCAGTGATTAATGTCTGTAGGGTGACCAAGAAGTAATGGACTGTACGGAGAAAATTTAGTCGTATATTAAACGTGTTACTTGTTTCATTTAAATGTAAATAGTGTCTAATCAGCCAGTCCTAGCTAAATGTTGGGTGTAAAAAGTTATAATCTATTACTTTTTGCCTTTACATGTGCAAAGGGATATTGCTGGCTTTTTAAACAGATTTACCTACTTCTAGACTTTTTACTAATATACCGCTAAATTTCATTGGGCTCTCCGATGTGTTACTATAACTCTAAGAATAATGGCAATACGTTATTATTCTGAGAAATAATTACTTTGGGGCTAGGCTTATTGAGAAAAAAGACCCATGGTATAGGTGCTTTTTTATAACCCGCATATTAAAGAAATATGTAAAACCTCCTCCGCCATCAAACGGTTGATGACTGATGAATATTTTTTAAATATCTGCATACTCGGAATTCAATCACGTTCACGACGCACCGTAGTAAATATGAGAAGTAAAGGTCATGACGCACTCACGACAAGTGTTGTTTTTCCGTAAACACATGGAACGTGTTAAAAAAGAGTTACAGTCAAGAAGATAGCCTGTGCCGCAGAAAAGTCCTCAAGTTTAGCCATCCTCAGTCCCTCGTCTATTTGAATTGAACCAAGTTAATTTTACTCAAATTCCTATGACACACACACCCACCCACACACACACAAACACACACACATACACACACACACACACACACACACACACACACAAACACACACACATACACACACACACACACACACACAAACACAGTATACCAGTATTTAGTTTAATTTTATCCTTTAAAAGAAAAAGTTATTTGTAATTATTTAAAGTTAAATGGAGTAGTTATTTAGTTACCTTAATACCTAATATGTATGAGATCCTAGGGAGGAGCAGGGGGCTAATCGCCTAACTGGATTGCTTTGGAAAACGCTATCGCTTACGATTTCATTTTGTTATTTCTAGCCCCCTGAGGTTTTCAAATGCCTCGCGCTCTTTTTTTTTCATTTGCATTGGTAATAACAATGTTAAAGAAAATGAGCGTGAGGTATTTCGGCGGTTAGAAATAACAAAATGAAATCGTAAGCGATAGCGTTTTCCAAAGCAATCCAGTTAGGCGATTGGCCCACAGAACCGCCCAACACAAGCATCACTACATGCTTCCTGGGTAGTTCTTGCCACAGAATATTATTGTGAAATAAGGTTAACGAAATAAACTATTTTTATTTATTTATTATTATTATGAGTACGCATGCGTGGTGTCACCCTAGCGAGGGGTTGAGGGCCTTGTAATCTCTGGCCGTGACAGCGGGACACGGCCACCATACTGGCTGCCCCGCGCTCCACTGTCGCCGCCGCCATACCGCATCGGCATCAGAACCTCCTTCTGAGGATTACTGAAATAAGTGATGCTTAAGACATACTGCCAATCATTCTACTCGTGCGGTCTCTGGGTTGACTGTACGCAGAGGGCTTACAACGCTTTACGTGTGCAGTACAACAACGCGTTCCGGGTGCTGATGGGGCTGCCGCGTCGCAGTAGTGCTTCTGGCATGTTCGCTGAGGCAAGGATCGATGGATTCCATGCCATTATCCGAAAGCGATGTGCCTCGCTACTGAGTCGGGTGCGCGCCAGCCCCAACAGCATCCTGTGCGTGTTGTCGGACAGGTGGGAGTCGCCTTTACTCCAACATTGGGTGGGCCTCCATATAAGAGATTAGATAATTAAATTGAAATGTATTACTAACATAGATTAAGGAAAAATGTTACTAACAAAAAAAAAACTATGGACACTTTAGTCTGAAATAAAATTTTATTATTATTATTATTATTAAGAGCCCTTTTACAAAATTGCGCCGCTGCCGTACTAATCGGCGCGTAGGTAGATTTGCACTAGTATATATTGCATTTTACGGGTGATGTTTAGAGTCTTATAAAATAATTATTAATGAACTAATTATCAAATTATATACATATTTCAGTAGTTCAATGATGGTAGATTAGTTTTATGAAAGCTTTTGATAGTAATTCTATTTAATTCAATATCAAAATACGAGGTAAACCTGCATTATTTTTTGGGAAAACTCACGGAGGTTAGATGTTTTTTTTGATAATTAATGAGATAGAAAATCAAAATTATAATACATTATGTTACAACAAAAACATATTTCTGATGTCGTAGTAATTAATTTGGTCTAATTTATTTAACATTATTGAGAGATTGAGGCGTTTGAAGTTGTGCATATTATCGTTTTTTCCGTAAACTAGCTGCAGTAGAACGATCAGTACAAAAAAGGTAAAATAGTATTTACAAATATTCTACATTAACTTACAATAGAAAGAATAATTCTACTGTTAACTTCTATTGGAAATAGTCAAAATCTTTTCTAAGGGGGTACATAAGGCGCTCAAAAATATGAAAGGGCTCATAAGATCAAATTAGTGAAGGAAAACCAGTTTATTTTTATTTTAAACCCGGCGAACTCCGTTTCGCCACCAGATGGCTTCGTTTTATGTAACATTTCGTTTGGTGATTAAAAGAAGTTTTTTTTTTAATTTTTCCTGAATTTTCTTTGCTATAAACCTCACGGAGCCCGAGATCTTTCTAACGAATGCAAAACCGTGGAAATCGGTTCGTGCGTTCTGGAGTTATAGCGTCAGGAAGGAAAACCCGACTTATTTTTATATAGTAGACTAGCAAACCCGGCGAACTCCGTTTCACCACCAGATGGCTTCGTTTTATGTAACATTTCGTTTGGTGATTAAAAGAAGATTTTTTTTTTATTTTTCCTGAATTTTCTTTGCTATAAACCTCACGGAGCCCGAGACCTTTCCAACGAATGCAAAACCGTGGAAATCGGTTCGTGCGTTCTGGAGTTATAGCATCAGGAAGGAAAACCCGACTTATTTTTATATAGTAGACTAGCAAACCCCGCGAACTCCGTTTCGCCACCAGATGGCTTCGTTTTATGTAACATTTCGTTTGGTGATTAAAAGAAGTTTTTTTTTTTAATTTTTCCTGAATTTTCTTTGCTATAAACCTCACGGAGCCCGAGACCTTTCCAACGAATGCAAAACCGTGGAAATCGGTTCGTGCGTTCTGGAGTTATAGCATCAGGAAGGAAAACCCGACTTATTTTTATATAGTAGATTGTCAATCACGACCTCTTTAGAAGGAACTTGTGAAAGTGAACTAAAATTCTGTGATTACTCTCTCTAGGAAAAACTTTACTAATGTTCATGCCAATCATTGTGGGGGGCACAATGATTGGCCATGTTGTATATCTATACTAATATTATAAAGCTGCAGAGTTTGTTTGTTTGTTTTTTTGAACGCGCTAATCTCTGGAACTACTGGTCCGATTTGAATGATTCTTTCAGTGTTGGGTAGTCCATTTATCGAGGAAGGCTATAGCGTATATATTTTTTTTTTTCAAAATTAGGGATCCGTAATAAAATTCTTATTTTGTAACACAAGGTGTAAAATCGAAAACCTATTTTTGCGTGCGCTGCAAAAACTATTGACAATAGAACAAATTGATGTACTACGGGTTTGTAGATCCCATTAAGACCTACAAAAAAATCCGCGAGAACGTATATCTAGCTATCATGGTCTAATCACAATAACCGATTTTGTGTTCAAAATAATTATTAAATCGTCTGAAGAAAAAAAACTACGTTAAATATGTATCGTAATATTAATCTTTATCGAAATTAAGCATTATGCTATCAAGAGTATTTATGAAGAAGTAAAATACTTTTTGTTTCATCTCAATCGGATATTTCGTTTAAAAGTTATCACGTGTGTAAGATGTTAAGAGTTGGTACCTATATATTTTGTCTCGGTATTTCCACGAAAACGAGAAAAACGCGGGTGAAACCGCGGGGCACGGCTAGTTTATACTAAAACATAAAGATTTTTTTAAATAAAACACTGAACATAACTATCTACCTTTTAATTATCCTTTGATGGCAACTCTTTAATCTTCAGAAGATAATTGACCTATACAAATGGCTTTTTTTTTCTTGAAAAAAACAAAGTTGGGTTGTTGTTGCTTCGCATAGGCTACAAAAAGGCAGCCTTTATTGAAGTTAATAAGAGTGAGGTGCTTATATACACGTTATTTTCTCACTTTATGTTGATTTTTTCGACATAATTAGTAGAATATAAACACTGCATAGATGAAAATTGTATTTTATCAGTGAATTACCAGAAATTCAACAAAACTTCAAAGTTTTGGTGTATCATTCTTTGGTATAATGGGAGTACAATTGTCTACACTGACCCGGTGACGAAGGCGCCGCTATGCAAACGTACAAATCTTTTTCCTCTTAGGCGCTTTGCAGACGGCGGGGCGGGGCGGGCCGGTCAATTTCGCCGCGAACAAGAAAGCGCACAAAGTGAATCCTATACTACAAACGCACACAGAGGGCAAAAAGACCGCGCCGCAGCTGCCCGGCGGGCACTGGCGACGCGGCATGTCCGCGGCTGCCCGCCGTGGATCATACAAGCCAGTTTATATGCAGTAACGCAGACGGCGGCGCGGGGCGGTCAGCTGAGTCCACGCCACGCGCTTATTAGTGATGGACTATTCACTAGAACGAACGTCCTGAACTGACTGCCTCTGCCCGTCGTTTGCTTTGTGTACGCAGCGAGGGCAGCCGCAAACATCGACGGGCAGACGCGGTTTTTATTGCTTCGCGGACAAAAAGCCCGCCCCGCCCCGTCGTCTGCAAAGCGCCTTAATAGTATTAGTATAGAAAGGTACTTAAGATCTCTCGATCCGGAGTTGGCGGTGAACACTTGAAACTGCAGCGTCGTTTCATTCAGCTAAGTTTCTTAACGAACACTTGGGTGTGGTCGTCGAAAGGTTCCTACGAATGGTCGTAATTCAAATCAAAAGTTGTTAAGATTGGGAGGAAAACCGTCATGAAACTCAGCGACAGGGTTGCCAACCGTACGAGATTTCTCGTACAAATTCTAGATTCCTGGTCTCCCGTACGAGAGGTACGAAAACACTACACATGTCGTACAATAGGGATGATGACGGGGTACAGTAAACGAAATTCTATTTAGTCCGTCAGTTAGATGATCAAAAAATAACGGACACGTATTTTTTCTTTGGGCAATCAACCAAAAAATGACAAAGTTATAGCGCGTCAAAGTTTGGGAGTAGGGGCTCGTGACGTCACTTTTAAGTGAATTTTCACTTATATGTGTACTCAAACGTGACGTCATGCGACTTTTCAAATCAATATATTATTATTATCTCTGCAATGTTTATATTATGAGAAAAAAGAAAAAATACGTGTCCAATACATTTTGATAATCTACCTGATAAACGAAGAAAAATAATTAGTCATCATCCCTAGTATATACAAAATTTTATCAGATGAATTCATAACATGATTTTTTATTGTAGGCAACGTATGTTGGAGCATATATCTTGCATAAATCGTAAGTATACAAACCAGTGTATGTGTATTATACTTTTTATTTTTAGCACTAAACTACTAGATGTTTAAAACTAAAGGAATTTTAACCAGAAGTAATTTTATTTAAAAATTCTGGGAGAGGTGCAAACTGTGTACAAATGGTTCTAGAGCCAGATAACGAGATAGATTTTAACTGCATTAGTTCAAGGGAAAAAAATCCACGGTTGGCAACCCTGATGAGCGAGGACGGGGTTTAAACCGACTTGGATTATAATCATCCACAAGGTTTAGGATTGCAGATAATATTTTCTAACTTGTGTTTCGATTTTTTAGTTGGTTTTTGAAGTTATACTTCTTTAGGCGCGTTATGGAAAAAATGATGAGAGTGAAATTTTAAGATGCGCGCGCATCACTGTAACACAAAATTTTAACAGCATGAAGTTGGTCGCTTTAGAGACCAACTTCATGCTGTTATTGTGTTTACCGCACATTAAGAAAATCTACCAACAAAATAGAAATGGAATCTCTATTTAGTGGGTGCTAACGACTGCATTGTAAGGCCTATCAAAAGTATTTATTAATCTGGAACAACGGAACCAAAGCGCGATTCAGGAGACTACAGCGCCATCTCTTGACCATTGGTGTAGTAGAACCAAAAACCACATCTTTATTTTTTGTAATAAAGTAACAGTTATAGGTATTCATATTTATAATATTTATCCACATGTTTCTAGTTTGTATATTCGGAATACGTGTTTGAGTTTCATACAAGTGCAAATCACATATGTTATAATAAATTATATTCAGTAGCGATTTTAATTGAATATTTTGATTATTTATTTATTTTTTCAAATTAAAACTGAACTTTATTGACTGTGTCCTTTTCCAAACTTTTTATTAATTAATTGTAATTAATTATTTGCATGCAATTAAAAACTAATTTTAAACGATGCCAAAGAAGGATAACTTCTCACGCGCCTACATAAGTACACGCACCCATTTTTTAACTGAAAGTTTTATAACATCGCTACTTTTTTTTTGTTCATTTTAACATTTCGCATTTCATTTTTAATTATTCATTTGACATTGTGGGTTACCTACAATGCGAAGAGATGGCGCTGCCTTGCAGCTTAAGGCTAGGAAAATTTCGACGCGGCTAATAGGGCCGTGGTAGCATAATGGTCAGTGCATTCGCCCGGATAGCGAAGGATGCGGGTTCGAGTCCCGTCCGCTGCCTGGTCCGCATGGATTTTTTTCTAGTAAACTTTTCTTTAGATTTAAACATCTAGCAGTTTTATGCTTAAAAAATAAATAAAATCATAAAAATAATAAGTACAGTTATAGAAAGCTCGTCTGCTACGCGGGCGGCCCGGGTTCAACGCCCAGCCGAGGAAGGACATTTTCAGGGATCCGAAATCTGAGATTTTGTGAGGAGACTATTGGCACCAGAGAGCTATAATTTTGTGGATGTGTGTTTATCAATCACACCGACAAATTGATTGAATTACACGGAGAACGCCACAGAATAAGATAATAAAAAAAAAAGTTAAATAAAAAATATTTTGTAAATAAATATATCCAACACTCACACCAATTAGCCTAGACCCAAAGTAAGCACAGTAAGACTTGTGTTATGGGATGCTAGGGTAACGGATAGAATACATACACTGTACATATATAAGTATATTTTTATAGAAATACATATTAAACATCCATGACTGGAGTACAAATGCTCATATTCATCACACAAGCATCTGCCCCCACCGAGATTTGAACCCGGGAGGGACCTCTTGAATCGGCGACACCATGAAACCCGGCGATGGGTAACGTAACTGGCATCGACATACCTGTTTATACCTTTTTTTTGTTTTTTTTTTGTTTCTGGTTAATGCCTTACGCATCCTTCAACCACTGGGGGAGCGAGAAGAATGTATGTGGGACTCCTCCCTGTCCTCTTCAGCCAGCCCTGGAGCTCGCTGATGTGAACAGGGCCCTACCTATGCCCTGAACAGGGCCACTAAAAACCAGACAATACTCCTGCACCGTCACCCGACACGCACTATGAGGACCGCGGTCCCCCTAGTGCGTACCAAGAGGGCGGGTGTGGTTGCGGAACCCGTCTCCGAATGGCCGCGCAATAGCTGTTTATGCCTGGCAACCTGGTTCTGCTTAACCCCATCTGAAGGGCCAGCAGTTTCTGCTTACGTTTGGGATTTCTTTGAATTCGCACCTTCACAGCTTTTATCACTGCTGGAGTCCTAACAGACCGAGGGCGACCACTTCTTGACCTGTCATCTACACTAGAGTCTTCATTGTATCGTTTGATGGTACGATAAACGAATCTTTTGGTAATATTCAAAATTTTCAGTATGTCAAAAATTTGAATTGGCGCGTAACCGCAACGATGCAACGCAAACTGCAACACGGTCTTCTTTAAGCGTCCACTCCATGTTTAAAAATGAGTAAATTCTAAAAAGCTTACATTTTTATTTTCATAAACAATTCGAAATTCGAATTCAATAAACTTTTCTGTGGCCAGCATTCTAAAAGAAAAGTTTTTACTGTGTGACAATACTTATGACCTGACTGTGTATATTTATATAGTAATATATATTAAACATCCATGACTAGAGTACAAATGCTAGTATTCATCATACAATCATCTGCCCTCACCGGGATTCGAACCCGGGACCTCTCGAGTCGGCGACACCATGAAACCCTGCGTACAAACCACTTGGCCACGGAGGTCGTCAAAAATGTTATATATAAATACATATTAAACATCCATGACTGTATTCATCACACAAACATCTGCCCCCACCGGGATTCGAACCCGGTACCTCTCGAGAGAAACCCGTATAAACCACTCGGTCACGGAGGTCGTCAAAGTAGTTCCTATTATGCTACCACGGCCCTATTAGCCGCGTCGAAATTTTCCTAGCCTTAAGCTGCAAGGCAGCGCCATCTCTTCGCATTGTAGGTAACCCACAATGTCAAATGAATACTTTTTCAAGTATTAAACATTTGAAAGAAGAAATAGCAATTATAGTTATGATTTTATTTATTTTTTTAAGCATTTAACTGCTAGATATTTAAATCTAAAGAAAAGTTTACTAGAAAAAAATCCACGCGGACCAGGCAGCGGACGGGACTCGAACCCGCATCCTTCGCTATCCGGGCGAATGCACTGACCATTATATATTTATATTTTTATATATATATTTTTTTTTCTAGTAAACTTTTCTTTAGATTTAAACATCTAGCAGTTAAATGCTTAAAAAATTAATAAAATCATAGTTCCTATTATTCTCCGGCATCGTAAGTTTACTTTTGGACTTTATATACCTATGTATAGACAATAATGCAGTATAATAAAACGTTTAAAATTACAACTTAACATTCACAATGGCATGGGATCACGCGAAATGTTACATCGACAATCATTATGCTATGAAAGGCAAATGAGGTTCACAAAACGCCCCGTCTGAAGTATGCCAAACATTACGATAACTAACTCCAGTTCGAATACTTTAACTACTAATTAACAGTTAAATTTTATACTTATACTAGCGGCCCGCCCTCGCTTCGCTTCGGTGTAGAGCTGAAGTGTAGACTACAGTTTTTTGTTCTCAGGCTTATATTATACACAATGACATTCATCTATGATTCTTCTTATACCTGCATGCAAAGTCTCAGCCCGATCGGTTTAAAATTGACAGAGTTTCATACAAACTTTCATTCCCTATTTTATCCCCTTGGGGCTAGAATTGCTCAAAATCCTTTCTTAGCGGATGCCTACGTCATAACATCTACCTGCATGCCAAATTTCAGCCCGTCCAGTGGTTTGGGCTGTGCGTTGATAGATCACTATGTCAGTCAATCAGTCACCTTTGACTTAGATATATAGACAATTTCAACATGTAAAAAAACCTTGTGGAATTTTATGAGATGAATTTTAAATGCTAACGGAGCCGGTTGAAGAATCGATACGAAGAGATTTTTTTTTATTTAAGGATATCGTACTTACAGCCTTTTTATAATGCATATTGATACAAAATATATGGTTTATTTATTGTTTAGTCAAACCAGTTTCCGCAACGTAATGAAACATTACATTGAGTAGATTTTAAATTAAATCTCATAACTGTAACTGGGACAAACAAGATTTTGTAGAGATATGTATAAAACTATTGAAAAACGGATTTTAAACCCGTTGAAACAGTGTTAAAATTATTGAGAAGTGTGCGTGAAAACATAAGAAATAAATAATTAAACTACTTTAAAAAATAAATATATACAGGATGTTACAAAAATACAAATAAAGTGTGAAGGGCGTTGAAGTACATCATATAAGGAGTCTTCTCTAATTTTCTTAAAATATTTGCATGAAGTTTAACTTTTTATAAAAACAGTTATTTTTAATGATCCTCGAACTAGTGACGTGTCTTAAAATGATCAATATTTTTATAAATCATTAAAAATAACTTCAACGCCCTTCAAGCTTTATTTGTATTTTTGTAACATCCTATAGAAAAGATGAAACGGAAATTCATCAGGAGCGTCACGCGACTTTATATATATGTATATGTGTGTGTGTGTGTGTGTGTGGGATGCGTGCCTCTTCCCGACGAGCATGAATATTGGAGGGTAACTCGGCAAAGGCTGATACGCTAAAACGCGTCACGAGCGCCACACGCGACAAAATATGTATATATCTATATATATAAAACACAAAGGTGACTGACTAACATAGTGATCTATCAACGCACAGCCCAAACCACTGGACGGATCGGGCTGAAATTTGGCATGCAGGTAGATGTTAAGACGTAGGAATCCGCTAAAAAAGGATTTTGATCAATTCTACCCCCAAGGGGATAAAATAGGAAATGAAAATTTGTATGAAACTTTGTCAATTTTAAACCGATCGGGCTGAGACTTTGCACGCATGTATAAGAAGAATCATAGATGAATGTCATTGTGTATAATACAAGCCTGAGAACAAAAACTGTAGTCTACACTTCAGCTCTACACCGAAGCGAAGCGAGGGCGGGCCGCTAGTACATACACACATCAAAAGTGTCTAGGGATCAACATATATTTTTGCAATAACTTTTCTCCTGATTGATATTAGTTAAAATTTTCTTTAAGGATTCATCAAATAAAGTGTTTTCGTTTGTCACAGTAACGATAAACCAAGTCACCTTTGCATTAATAAAGAAATTTGCCATTTTCCTAATAAAGGGATTTTTGACATTTGAACCACTAACACAAAAGTTCGAAAAAAAGACTGAAATAACAGTTTTCTCTAAAATTTTATTGGGTAACTTAAACAATTAATAATCCGTATTTCTACCGCGAACACTAACAACACAAGAACATCGGTTTGGCATACTCAAAATGAGTTCATCCAAATCACGCTGTGGAATGGCCGCCCATGTTCGTTGCAACAACAAAAAAAGGTCTTCTTGCGACTGGATACCCTCCATATTCGGCAGAGCTCTTCTCTGTAGCATATCCCATGCATGCTCAATCGGGTTCAAGTCTGGCGACTGAGCAGGCCAGGGCAGGACATTGATGTTAGCTGCGGCGAGAGTCTGTCTTACAACTCTTGCGGTGTGCGGTCGTGCATTATCATGCATTAACTGAAATAAGGGACCGATTTGCACTTGTAGAGGAACGATGACGTCTGATACAATCGTCTCAGCATAAATTTGAGCGTTGAGGTTGCCTCTGATCCAAATCAACTCAGTTCTTCCGCCGATCCAAATACCCGCCCATACCATGATGGTTCCACCACTATAAGGATGGACTTCCTGGCAGGATTTTAATCGCTGTTGGCGTCCAGGGGTTCTCCAGTGTCGTATACGTCTTGTATCCGGTCTCATACCAAAACGAGACTCATCAGAAAAGCACACGAAACGCCATTGTTCTTCTGCCCAATTTCTGTGTTCAAGAGCCCATTGATATCGAATCCTACGATTGTGCATTGCTATAGGTGGTACCCGTAGCGGTCTTCGGGAATGAAGGTTCACTTCATGCAAGCGGTTTCTGACTGTTTGGTCGCTAATTAAGTTCCCTGAAGAGTGATGAAGCCTCACGGCTAACATCATGGCGGTTATTGTTGGAGCTCTTCGAGTTAAGATTTGAATGTATCGGTCTTGTCTCCGTGTGGTGCAGCGATACCGTCCTCCATGGCGCTCAGCCACGGTACCAGTGCTTCGGTATCGTGTCCAAAGTCGACTGATAACACTCTGACTTGTATTCAGAGCTAAAGCCACAGTACGTTGCCGGGAACCAGCTTCTATCATTCCCACGGCTCTGAGCATTTCTTCCCTGCTTAAATGACGTCGCCGCTCCATAATAAAGTTGGTTTTAATCAGTAGTAGGGAAACAGTAGCACTAATAATGTCTTCAATGCGTTGTATGTTTTTATAGGGAAAATATTGACAGCTGATTTTCATCTTTTACTCGAATTTGATTCACAGTTCCTGATTCAAATTATGAAATGCACCAAAAAGGATCCATATAAATTTATAAAATCATAAATTTATTACAAAGCCACATCTCAATCTCAAGAAATCCGCATAAAAATGCTTGATCCCTAGACACTTTTGATGTGTGTATATATGAAGGATGATAGGAGGGATGAAAGGAATTGATCATTCTTCAAACAAACAAACAAAAGAAAATCAGTATACTCATCCTATCTGTTGACGCTACGTAAATGCTATCCAGTCATCGTGCCTTAAATCACTGGAGGTCGTCGTAAACAGAGGTTTCATTAACTAACCAGGTCGATAGTAAGGCTGGGCTGCAGTTTAAAATGAATTTCGTTACGTGCCCGATCAAATATCGCGTGTTGCCTAATTGTGGAGACCGAACGGAGGCACAGTGCGCGCGTAGCAGCGGCCGACACGGCCCGTACCAACCTTCTTAATAAAAAACAAAGAACATTGTCATTTATAACCAAGAATTAATTAACTTCGGAAGAAAGAATTACTCCAAAAAACTTTTCAAATTCACATAATCATAAAAGAGGCTCCGAAGTGTAGTAATTAAAATAGAACAAAAAGTTTTCGGTCCCGTCCCGTTTCATTTCATTTTTTGTGAGTCGAAAAACATTAAAATTATTGAGCCGAAAGTTTTGAAAGAAGAACTTCAAACAATGCAAGATTGTGTACGAACTTGACGACAGCTGTGAAAGAACAAAAGAGATGAGATTGTCCCGTCAGTGTTTACTTAAACATCCGCTTTGTGAAATGTACCCTTAGCGCAAACCAATATCGAATTCGAATAGTTTGCGAGTCCGAAATGTCATTAACAAATGTGTACTGATTTTAAGTTCTCGTTACGTACTTTGTGGCGCTGCTGCCCAAGTTACCATACAAAATTTGACAATGACATTTCGTACTCGCCAACGATACGAATTCGATATTGGTTCGTGCTAGGGGTACCGTAGTTTAGAAGTATTTAGATACAAATTTAAATAGTAGATTGTGGTAGTTTATACTAACATATTTACCTTACCGTACATGCTTTTTTGATTCGTTGGATATTTTTATTTTGCCTTTAGCATAAATCATTATGAAAATGCCTATTCATCATCAATATTACTTATTCTAAACTATTTCTGTCATAGGAATTAGTGATTATTAGACTTGCAACGAATATTCGGTTACTATTCGGCCTATTCGGCTGCTTTTATTATATTCGGCCGAATACCGAATACTTAAATAATATATTTTGTCATAGAGAAATAATTGGTAAAATGAAAAATTAAAATCGATTGATTACGTATATATTCACATTTTCATTTCTGTTATATATAATAATCATTTAAGTAGTCATTGGTACATAACACAGGTACATAATCATATTCTGAATTGGAAAAATGGAGGATTCTATTTATTTGAATTATTGTGGTAATCAAAATTTAAAAGGGTAAGGTTCTCATTTCTTTTGTAATCATTTATTAAGTAGTCATTGGCACGTAAAACAGATGCATAATTTAATCATTTTCTGTATTAAACAAGTTAAAAAAAAATCTATGCATTTGAATTATTTTCATAATCAAAATTTAGAAGGGAAAGGTTATGGTGCAGAAAGACTAACTTTTCTGCATTTTTAGGAAGTAGTTTACTCCATTTTTTCTCGTAGACCACCCCAGCTTCAGAGAAAAGGCGCTCTGAATAAACACTACTTACTGGCGCCGACAATTATTATGCTGCAGTCTTAAACAAACACGGAAAATCAAATTTCCTTGCTGCCACCATGTATACGGGTTCTCGTGGATATATTACTACTATTTAAGAAAAGATCCATTTCTGTTGAAACTGCATTTGACTGAATTGCACTGCAAACAAAGGAGCGCGAAACAATCACGTCTGTACAAGTTTTTGGCGCTAAAATACAGCCGAATACTTTTGCTTAATATTCGGCTATTCGGTCAGGGGCCTCGCCGAATATTCGGTAAACTGCCGAATATACTATTCGTTGCAAGCCTAGTTATTATCATTCAAACTATACAGGGCGTCCCACGGTTTTGTCACACGGAGAGAAAGTATATTAAATATTGAAGATACTGAAAGAAGGCATCATTTATTTTAAATGATAAGTAGAACTGCATACGCAGTTTTAAACCAATCGCCTGCCAAAACCGGGTATCAAATTCTGAAACGTGAAACAAAAAACCACATGTATTTTATGATAACCATCGAAAGGGTAAATTAATCTGGCTGAACTGAAAACTGAAACTGACTTTAATTTAATTTTATAAATTAATTTCCATTTCTATTATATTTCTACTCTAAATAAGATCAATTGATTAAGTTATATTGTTAAACTAATGAAATCAGATGACATATAAGCATGATTTGAGATATAAAGTGGTTTAATAAAAATTAGGTTCTTCATATACATAATTGTTTATTAATTAAATTCTTTTGTATTTTTTATCTTTAAGACTGTATATTGCGATACCCTGACAGGGTTCATATTAGGTACTATAAGCATTTTGTAACCATCTATGTAACCACAATTAATTGAATTGAATTGAATTAATCATAATGATCTTTTCCTAAATAACATAGGTTACAAAGGAAGATCATGCAATGAAAATAACAAATTTCACAAGTTTGGTTCCCAGATGTAACAGTCGATTTTTTTAGAAATCTGTGAACGCAGTTCTAGTTATTATTAAAAATAAAATGATGCTTTCTTTCAATTAAAATATCATATCTTCAATATTTAATATACTTTCGCATAATTGTCAAACCCGTGGGACGCTCTGTATATCTATTACAACATAAAATAAATTATAAATATAAAAATAAAAAAAATTTTTTTTTAGAGACATTAGCACCTATCCACCTATCAAAAAGATTTTAATGATGTATCAATCGCATATTCTTAAGGTTACCCCCTATTTTTTGATATTGTCGTTGATTTAGATAAATTAATTAACAGTGTCTAATTAATGTCTAAACTCGTACGCCTTACATTGACTATTTAAAGTTTCTATGAAAATTAAGAAGCGCTCCTACCGGACGTCAGAACATAATCATAATCAAAATCATTTATTCAGTTTAAGCTGTTACAAGCACTCATGAATGTCTAGAACCTGGGTTCTGAACTTGGGGGTAATTACACCTCCGGGAGTAAATCAGCCATACTTCGGGGGTAACAAAGAACCTATTTTTTGATCAAATCTAAATAATAAGAAAATCTATACTTATAATAAATCTGTAGAGAGGTTAATTCTGTACATGAAATATATTTTGAAAATAACTAGCAGGGGGTGATTAGTGATCGATACTGATGCCAAAAATTCAATCAGTAAAATTTTTGTCTGTCTGTCTGTCTGTCTGTGTGTATGTTCCTTATAGAAACAAAAACTACTCGACGGATTTTAACAAAACTTGGTACAATTATTCTTCATACTCCTGGGCAGGTTATAGTATACTTTTCATCACGTTACAATCAATAGGAGCAGAGTAGTAGAGTAGAAATGTTGGGAAAACGGGAGAAGTTACTCCATTTTTTAAGCTTCCGTCGCGTGTGCAGCCTTAATGGTTAAAGTTACATAGAAATCATGTATGACGGAAATATTCTACATAAAATTGTCTAAAAAATATCCCGCAACAGCATATGTCTATCTTTTATGGTTGAGTCACAATAACACGTGAAATTATATAAATAAAGTCATTGTATATAGCACAAGCCTGAGAACAAAAACTACAGTTTAAACTACAGCTCTACACCGAAGCGAAGCGAGGGCGGGCCACTAGTACTACATAATAATACTACTAAATAGAGCATGCGCTCCTTCTTGCTAGCGAGCCCGCGGGGTGCTGAGTGTGGGAAGCAGGGCGAGATTAATCCTGATGATGACATTATTAGAGACGAAGATGTAGGGGAATTTCTTGGACTGATGATAACATTTTAAAGTCGGGGTAAAATCTGTTTCCCTAATAGATTACAGGGGTAGCAGTATTGGTAAGGTTAGGAAACACTGGTCTAGAAGCTACGCCATCGGTTCGTAAATCTACGGCGGGAGACCTTGTACTCCGAACCGGAGAAGAACCGGCAAGAAACTCAGCAAGGGCTGTTTTTTCTCCCTATTTGGCAAACAAAGTCGCTCCTTCTATACAGAATTTGACGATGACGACGCGATTACGGAGCTGACAATGTTCATCCAGGTGCTCGATAGCGCAGGTAGCTAGAGCGCGTTGCGCTGCGATCGTTGAAGTTAAGCAACTTTCGCAGTGGCCGGTCATTGGATGGGTGACCAAAAATTTTCTATCTCGCGTTCCTCCGTGCTTCGGAAGGCACGTAAAACCGTTGGTCCCGGCAGCATCTGTAGTCTTTAGCACCCGCCAATCCGCACTGGGCCCGCGTGGTAGGTCATGACCCACTCTCCCTATTCCATCCATAGGGAAGGTCTGTGCTCCAGCAGTGGGGTCATTAATAGGCTGATGATGAAGGCTCATGCTTGGGCCTCCGGTATTCGAAGTACAAGGAAGTGCATAACTCATTTTTTTCTACTTTCTTGGAACACCGTGGAAATAACATTACTTTTGGTAATTTTGTGTTTCTTTCGATGAAAAGGGATTGAGGTTGTACTACTAGTCATACTCTGGTATCGAAAACTTCTAAAGGCACGTTTAAAAACTCTTAACTTGAAAAAATCTAATTATAAGTTATCCCGCAGGCTCAATGCGAATTCGTGTATAACTTATATTACCTGAGCTCAGTTTTAACTACTAACGGTAATTTTTTGAAGTTATACTTCTTTAGGCGCGTTATGAAAAAATGATGAGAGTGAAATTTTAAGATGCGCGCGCATCACTGTAACACAAAATTTTAACAGAAATATATTTTAACAAAATAGAAATAGAATCTCTATTTAGTGGGTGCTAACGACTGCATTGTGAAGGCCTATCAAAAGTATTTATTAATCTGGAACAACGGAACCAAAGCGCGATTCAGGAGACTACAGCGCCATCTCTTGACCATTGGTGTAGTAGAACCAAAAACCACATCTTTATTTTTTGTAATAAAGTAACAGTTATAGGTATTCATATTTATAATATTTATCCACGTGTTTCTAGTTTGTATATTCGGAATACGTGTCTGAGTTTCATACAAGTGCAAATCACATATGTTCTAATAAATTATATTCAGTAGCGATTTTAATTGAATATTTTGATTATTTATTTATTTTTTCAAATTAAAACTGAACTTTATTGACTGTGTCCTTTTCCAGACTTTTTATTAATTTATTATATTTAATTATTTGCATGCAATTAAAAACTAATTTTAAACGATGCCACGCACCCATTTTTTTTTTATTTTCTTATGATTTTTCAGATACACAAATAGAGGTACTCATAACGTTAGGAACATTTACAAAGTTATATTTTTTTATTTTTAAGCATGTAACTGCTTGTTGTTTAAATCTAAAGAAAATATAACTAGAAAAAATTCCACGCGGACCAGGCAGCAGTCGGGACTCGACCGCACCCTTCGCAATCCAGGCTAATGCACTGACCAATTATGCTACCGCGGCCCTGATGGCCGCGTCGAAATTCTTCTAGCCATTCTAAAGCTGCATTTATAAAGTTTTCACGCACACCGTACACTAAATAAAACAAGTTTCAACTGTATAGATTCACTGATTTATTTTTTGACGATTCAGACGACAATAAATAAATATATCAGTGCATCTATACCGTTGAAATATGTTTTATTTAACATTTGTCAAGTTATCGGGCTTTACCCCGATGTTACAGTAAAAGTGTTATTTATTTTAAACTCAATACTTAGCTTTTAACTGAAAATAAACTGAAATGACAATTAACAGAATCTTAACCTTTTTGAAGTGAAAACTTCTTTAGCGGCGTTGTACACTTTTTTTTGTATGGGTAAAAAATGTTAAACTAGCATCAGGTTAAACACGTGGGCTGATCGCATCATGACACACAATAAAATTGGAAAGTTTGTTGACTTTCAATATATTGGACGAAACATAGTAATGTTTTATTTTACCGTATTATAATAATAAGTGTCTATCTAGGACGTCCACGTGGCAGCTATGCATTTTTTTACAATAGATGTCGCTAGGTGCGCTTAAATGTGATTCATGTAAGTTGATTTCTTTACAATAGATGTCGCTAAGTGCGCTTGAACGTGATTCATGTAAGTTGATTTTTCTGAGAGATAAACTTTTTTAATGTAATATAAATTGCCGTGTTTGTGTACGATAGCGCAATAAATAAATATTGTATTCTACCACAAACATGATAGTACTTTTATACTGATAATTAAAGCAATTCGTGCAATACTATTCCCTAACCATTCCAAAATATCAAAATTGCACAACGTTAATATTCAAGTTTTCACTTCTGCCGGCACTCCCGGAGTGCAACCTGACGTTTTTTTTTATTTTCTTATGATTTTTCAGATACACAAATAGAATAACTCATAACGTTAGGAACATTTATAAAGTTTTCACGCACACCGATCACTAAATTAAACAAGTTTCAACGGTATAGATTCACTTATTTATTTATTGACGATTCAGAAACGTATAATAAATTTGTTTTATTTAACATTCATTAAGTTATCGGGGTCTACCTTGATGTTACAGTATAAGATTTAAACTCAATACTTAGCTTTAAAATGAAAATAAACTGAAATGACAATTAACAGAATCTTAACCTTTTTTTCTACGACGTTCAGCGGGAAAAACGTGCCACTTATGGCCTCTTAAGAGCCCTTTCACATTTTTTGCAAAAAATCGTAATTTTTGAGCGCCTCGTTTACCCCCTTAAAAAAGATTTTGAGTATTTTCGATAGAAGTAAATAGTAGATTTGTTCTTCCTATTGTAAGTTAATGTAGAATATTTGTAAATACTTTTTTCCTTTTTTTGTACTGATCGTTCCACCGCAGCTAGTTTACGGAAAAAACGATAATATGCACAACTTCAAATGCCTCAATCTCTCAATAATGTTCAATAAATTAGATCAAATTAATTACTACGACATCAGAATTTTCTTTTTGTAACTTAATGTATTAGAATTCTAATTTTCCATCTTATTAATTATCAAAAAAAAAACATCTAACCTTCGTGAATATTCCCAAAAAAATAATGCAGGTTTACCTCGTATTTTGATATTGAATTAAATAGAATTACTATCAAAAACATCAATTGAACTAATCTACCATTATTGAACTACTGAAATATGTATATATTTTTATAATTAGTTCATTAATAATTATTTTATAAGACTCGAAACATCACCCGTAAAATGAAATGTATACTAGTGCAAACCTACCTACGCGTCGAACAGCATTATATCTTGGGCTTGCTCAGGGACCATCCATTGAGCCAGTTTTCAAGATTATGTTAAAGATTTTCAAAATCACTCTGCATACAACTTTCCTTAAATTTTACGACTTTAATTGAATCTCCCTTTGACCGCCTCTCCCACAGCCACCTCGAATTATTTTCCCTAAATGAAGTTGCAAAAAGGCCGTGCGCATAAACCGCTCTAAATAATCCAAGCCCCGGATGTGGCCACATTAATATGGATTCAACCTATTTTCATAAAACAACAACACTCTGATTCCGCTCGGTTGACGTAGACTACGAATGACTGAAAATTTGTAATTATACCGTTAAATTTGGATACCACATTTCTATTTAAATAACGGAGAGAGAATATATGAAGAATTGTACGTTACTCGCATCCTAGGTTCATGATTTCTCGTATAGAGAAATACGAAAACGATAAGGTGCTATTGGATTTTTTTAAAGAGAAATTCCTTTATACATTAAAAATCATAACTCTTTAGAGTTGCCCAGGATTAGATTAGAATATTTTGAACAGCTGAGGAGCTCGATGGCGCAGGTGGTTAGCGCGTTCGGCTGCGATGGTCGGTCATTGGATGGGTGACCAAAAATTTCTATCTCGAGTTCCTCCGTGCTTCGGAAGGCACGTTAAGCCGTTGGCCTCATATGTGTTGGGTCGCGTATTCTGTGGAGAAAGTTTACAAAAATGTATAGATGAATACCAAATCCATTATAAATATCACTATTCGATGAACAAATTTTGTAAAAAAATACTTATAACTGAATTTTTCCGCTAGTAGCACCGCCGCCGTGTGAAGTTACTCCATTACACATTACGCAATAATGTCGATTTTATTTAGTACCATGACGTCGGTGTCGTTTCTTCTCTAACATTTAGTTTATTTAACATGTGTTCCTTGTGATTTCTCTTTTCTTTTACTTTACAAAACATACAAAGCGTTTGCTTACTGCTAAAACCAAATAAATGCACTTTTTACGAAATTGAGTTATGAACACAATTATACGTAACTTTTTGTGCTCTTTCCACTGGTAAAATCGGATAAATGATAAGTCATACGGTTGCAAAAATAACTAGGATGAAAACTTTATAAGTACCAACACACATTTTGGAAAAAAATGTACAGGAAAAACATTATAAAAAATCATAATGCATACGTTTCTTTGTTATTTTAAATTCTTATTATTCCTGGCTATTGTAGCTACTTGAATTCTTTAAATGTATATATTTTATAGGTTGTTTTATTTATTAACCTCATAGCAAAATGAAAACAAAGTCCTTTACATCTTAACCAAATTTGTGTATCATTTTGTATGGTGAAAAGCTGAATAAGAGAAAAAAATAACAAATTCTCTTCAAGCGAAAACTGATAAATGACCAAAAATGGCATTTATAGCTCTATGTCTAGCTTGACACAGTGTTAAAATACTAAAGTTACTCTCAAATACAAAACACGACAGCATTAAGTTGAAATTAGACAATTAAGACGATAAATTCCGAAGATACAATACATTCCCTAATTTTAGGCAAAACCTGATAAATGCACACCCTCCTTTATTAAAATTCAATTTAAATCAGTTTTTACTATTACAGCACACAAAATTAAGATCATATCTATAAAGAAGGGCATTTGTTTTAACTTTTTTCAAAAAATATCAGCCTGTAAAACATTATTATATTACTTTAAGAGGAGCCCAAATGTTTAAAATCGATTTACTCAGAATGCCACATTCTGCACTTATTCGGTTTTCGCAGTAAGCAGACGAAATTTATGATGCTTTAAGGAGTACTTTTCGTTTTCACATACAATACAATGGTTGCCTACTGAAAATCTCTCTTACACATTTAAGGGAGATAGCTCTCAAGTCCCACTTATTCGTAGGTAGCCAACGTACGTTACCTTTAACAACAGCTCGAATGAGTACTGCAAAAAGTGTAATCCCGAGAAATCGCCGCATAATTCTTCCTCAGCCAAATTTTGTTTTTCATTAAAGCTTGCGAGTAGTCGTAAAGAGCGATTTACCGTCGTAATTTAGAAGTAAGGAAGCGGTGGGTCTTCAGCCGCGGCCGTGTCATGCGAAATATCCATTTAAACAAGAAGAAAAAAAAAAAAAAAACGACGTTTTGTTTGCAATAGTTCCGCTATCATGCGAACCATCGTAATGTCTGCCGGTGTACTTTGGTGGTATTTGCGAAAAGTAGGTAGGTACTAAGTTGCGTGTTGGATTTACGACGAACAGAGGACAACTGGAAATCTATACTAATACTAGCTGACTCGGCGAACTTCGTACCGCCCAAAAGTAATAATTTGCAATAAATTAAAATTGCGACTATAATTTGAGATTTAAACTATCCTATCTCTCAAGTTGGATCGAACTGCACATGGTGTGCGAATTTTATTATAATCGGTTCAGTGGGTTAGGAGTCCATTGAGGACAAACATTGTGACACGAGATTTATATATATTAAGATTATAAAGCTACAGAGTTTGTTTGTTTGTTTGAACGCGCTAATCTCTGGAACTACTGGTCCGATTTGAATGATTCTTTCAGTGTTGGGTAGTCCATTTATTGAGGAAGGCTATAGGCTATATTTTTTTTTTCAACATAAACGGACATATTACGGAGGTTTTTACTAGAATAAAACATAATGCGAATTGTCTAATTATATGCTAACCATATAAACAAAATCTTAAATATTTCTCCTTTAACTTACCGGGAGTGCAAGCTCAAACTGATGGCATGGCCTTGGATTATGATGAAACTGAGAGCCTTCTTAATATTACTTACTAGCGGATAAAAAGAACATTTGCACACACACGAACACGCACACACACATACACACGCATACAGACTCACTCAACCGCTTATACAGGGTGAAATTGAATGTTTTAATGAAACTTTGTGGGATTGTTGGGTTACGTACATAGAGTATCTCTGATTTTTTTCGGATTTTTTAAAAATGATTTAAAATAAAATTCCTTTTTTTTTTGTTATATTTTAAGTCCTGTCCTCCTTTTGGGTACTAAATAATTATTCTTTTTAAACACGTATACAGAGTAAGTAAAAAACAACTAATAAGCACTACTAAAAAAAACGTAAAAACAGAAGACGAGCGGCCGGGAGCAATGACCGCTCCCGCCCGTTGAATCGGTTGAATACCTACCTATGCGTTGAATACCTGCAAAGCGCAGTGAGCGAGCGCAGTGTTAAGTTTATAAACCGCGCGTGCGTATCTTTTAAATTTGTGACAAGAGAAGATTTGCAAATAATGCCTTGATTAGTTCTTGTTCTGTGGCCTCAATATAAGAAGTTGGATATGGTGTGTTGTTATTGTAGTGTCACGGAATACTCGGCAGAGCCGACTTTACGAAAGTAGGTTTAGTGATTGATTGTGTTTACAAAGTGTATACGGGAAGTTAAAGTGAAAAAAAATGAATAGGTTCATCGGTCTTGTAAGTACTTTTGAATACCTGGTTATAAATTTTATTCTGATCCAAGTATTGAACTGCAATAAGTATTTCTTTTTGTTTAACATTTGCCTATTTCTAATCGTGACAAAATTATTATTAACTTTTAAAGTTTTTCTCTGCTTAAGAGAAGATGACATTTGTGCTTATTATTTCAATAAAGGCATAAGACGACTTTATTGTATTGTGTGGAATCAAAGGAGTCAGCTGAACTCTGTGTAGAGGTACCTACTCACTCAACGGCTGGCGGGCGCGGTCGGTCGTTGAACCGCGGTGGAATTTTAATGTTTTTCCGTTTTTTAGAAGTGCTTATTTATTAGTTGTTTTTCACTGGATATGTAAGTTTGTTTGTTTAAAATGAATAACTACTCAAAAGAAGGAAAGGACATAAAAATACACAAATTATAAATAAATACATGAAAAAAATATACTTCAAAAAAATCCGAAAAAAAATAGGCACACTCTATACACATAACCCAACAATCTCACGAAGTTTCATAGAAACATTCAATTTCACCCTATATTTTAGTTTGTAATGTTTTAATAATCCAATGAAATAATATTATGACCTTACCATAAGATACATTAATGATGTTATGGAAGAGTAGTTCCTTCTGGTACAGGTGTTAAACTTTTAATAGAAGGAACCCACCCTGGTTTGGTGTACAACAAATGTGGTATCGCTATAAACTTTTTTGATTTTTGATGCTTTTAAAAAGATACGTAGTTTTTTTTATGTAGATAGGTCCGACAAATGATTTCACCCCACCCGATGTTAAGTGACGGTGAAGTCCAGACGTGAAGATAGCTGGTACAGCAGGTATACCTGCCACACCAGCCATCCTCACCTGGCCGGCTTGCATATTGCTTTTTCACGCCTCTTTTAAAAGATCCCAGGTTGTAAGAGGGAGGGAACACGTGAGCGGGCAGAGCATGCCATTTACGGATGTGGGGTGAGGGATGTGAACTGTTATATTCCAACATTAAGTTTCTTTGTCTCTTTAATTGATAAACAAAGGTATGCAACATTTATCTATAATTTTTATTATTTTTAAAGCATGTAACTGCTTGATGTTTAAATCTAAAGAAAATATAACTAGAAAAAATTCCACGCGGACCAGGCAGCAGACGGGACTCGAACCCGCACCCTTCGCAATCCGGGCGAATGCACTGACCAATTATGCTACCGCGGCCCTCACGGACCGCGTCGAAATTCCTTCTAGCTATTCTTAAGCTGCAAGGCAGCGCCATCTCTTCGCATTATAGGTAAACCCACAATGTCAAATGAATACTTTTACAAGTATTAAACATTTGAAAGAAGAAATAGCAATTATAGTTATAATTTTTATTATTTTTAAAGCATGTAACTGCTTGATGTTTAAATCTAAAGAAAATATAACTAGAAAAAATTCCACGCGGACCAGGCAGCAGACGGGACTCGAACCCGCACCCTTCGCAATCCGGGCGAATGCACTGACCAATTATGCTACCGCGGCCCTCACGGACCGCGTCGAAATTCCTTCTAGCTATTCTTAAGCTGCAAGGCAGCGCCATCTCTTCGCATTATAGGTAAACCCACAATGTCAAATGAATACTTTTACAAGTATTAAACATTTGAAAGAAGAAATAGCAATTATAGTTATAATTTTTATTATTTTTAAAGCATGTAACTGCTTGATGTTTAAATCTAAAGAAAATATAACTAGAAAAAATTCCACGCGGACCAGGCAGCAGACGGGACTCGAACCCGCACCCTTCGCAATCCGGGCGAATGCACTGACCAATTATGCTACCGCGGCCCTCACGGACCGCGTCGAAATTCCTTCTAGCTATTCTTAAGCTGCAAGGCAGCGCCATCTCTTCGCATTATAGGTAAACCCACAATGTCAAATGAATACTTTTACAAGTATTAAACATTTGAAAGAAGAAATAGCAATTATAGTTATAATTTTTATTATTTTTAAAGCATGTAACTGCTTGATGTTTAAATCTAAAGAAAATATAACTAGAAAAAATTCCACGCGGACCAGGCAGCAGACGGGACTCGAACCCGCACCCTTCGCAATCCGGGCGAATGCACTGACCAATTATGCTACCGCGGCCCTCACGGACCGCGTCGAAATTCCTTCTAGCTATTCTTAAGCTGCAAGGCAGCGCCATCTCTTCGCATTATAGGTAAACCCACAATGTCAAATGAATACTTTTACAAGTATTAAACATTTGAAAGAAGAAATAGCAATTATAGTTATAATTTTTATTATTTTTAAAGCATGTAACTGCTTGATGTTTAAATCTAAAGAAAATATAACTAGAAAAAATTCCACGCGGACCAGGCAGCAGACGGGACTCGAACCCGCACCCTTCGCAATCAATGCTTTAAAAATAATAAAAATTATAACTATAATTGCTATTTCTTCTTTCAAATGTTTAATACTTGTAAAAGTATTCATTTGACATTGTGGGTTTACCTATAATGCGAAGAGATGGCGCTGCCTTGCAGCTTAAGAATAGCTAGAAGGAATTTCGACGCGGTCCGTGAGGGCCGCGGTAGCATAATTGGTCAGTGCATTCGCCCGGATTGCGAAGGGTGCGGGTTCGAGTCCCGTCTGCTGCCTGGTCCGCGTGGAATTTTTTCTAGTTATATTTTCTTTAGATTTAAACATCAAGCAGTTACATGCTTTAAAAATAATAAAAATTATAACTATAATTGCTATTTCTTCTTTCAAATGTTTAATACTTGTA
The DNA here is from genome assembly GCA_902850365.2 of Chilo suppressalis. Classification (NCBI taxonomy): domain Eukaryota; kingdom Metazoa; phylum Arthropoda; class Insecta; order Lepidoptera; family Crambidae; genus Chilo; species Chilo suppressalis. The sequence goes on along the minus strand of OU963896.1, from coordinate 2,345,081 downwards.
AAAGTATTCATTTGACATTGTGGGTTTACCTATAATGCGAAGAGATGGCGCTGCCTTGCAGCTTAAGAATAGCCAGAAGGAATTTCGACGCGGTCCGTGAGGGCCGCGGTAGCATAATTGGTCAGTGCATTCGCCCGGATTGCGAAGGGTGCGGGTTCGAGTCCCGTCTGCTGCCTGGTCCGCGTGGAATTTTTTCTAGTTATATTTTCTTTAGATTTAAACATCAAGCAGTTACATGCTTTAAAAATAATAAAAATTATAACTATAATTGCTATTTCTTCTTTCAAATGTTTAATACTTGTAAAAGTATTCATTTGACATTGTGGGTTTACCTATAATGCGAAGAGATGGCGCTGCCTTGCAGCTTAAGAATAGCTAGAAGGAATTTCGACGCGGTCCGTGAGGGCCGCGGTAGCATAATTGGTCAGTGCATTCGCCCGGATTGCGAAGGGTGCGGGTTCGAGTCCCGTCTGCTGCCTGGTCCGCGTGGAATTTTTTCTAACATTTATCTATCTCACTAATATTATAAAGGCGAAAGTTTGTGAGTGTGTATGTTTGTTACTTCTTCACGTCTAAACGGCTGGAGCGATTCTAAAAAAATTTGGTATGGAGTTAGCTGCCACCCTGGATTGACACATAGGCTACGTTTTACTGTGGAAAAATATCCCTAATAAACCGCGGGTAACACCGCGGGGCACAGCTAGTTGTATATAAAACTCAAAAGTGACTGACTGACATAGTGATCTATCAACGCACAGCCCAAACCACTGGACGGATCGGGATGAAATTTGGCACGCAGGTAGATGTTATGACGTAGGCATTCGCTTAGAAAGGATTTTGATCAATTCTACCCCCAAGGGGATAAAATAGGGAATGAAAGTTTGTATGAAACTTGTCAATTTTAAACCGATCGGGCTGAGACTTTGCATGCGGGTATAAAAAGAATCATAGATGAATCTCATTGTGTATGATACAAGCCTGAGAACAAAAACTGTAGTCTACACTTCAGCTGTACACCGAAGCGAAGCGAGGGCGAGCCGCTAGTTTGTAAATTATAAGTATGTTTTATATTATTATTCATAAAACTTATTCGATAAAATAAAAGATAGATCTTCTCGTAATTCGAAGGCAATGAAAGAAAACGATACAAATTTATATTCATTGCTCTATAGATTTCAATGGTCCAATTATAAAAAAGAGCCTGTAGGAAGGCCAAAGGGGAAGATCTTCCTCCGAGCTGGGTGATGGTAGCTCGGGGGCCGCGGCCTGACTGATGTTGGTCGGGCATCGTATATATGAAGAGTTAGCCTCCGAATTTCATTTGCGCGATGTAGGCTTCCATACTAATATTGATCGCAGTGCAGGTAACGCCATCTCTTGAGGATGGTGAGTAATGATTTCTTCCGTCCGTTGTATATATGTGGAGCATATAGATGTCGCCGCCACAAGCCTCTTCATCATAAGGCCTTTTAATGTCCCCAATGCTGGATGTGGTGATGGGGTGTGTGGGATTCAGGGGAGAAATGACGACGAGCTTTCAGTGTGGAATGAACATTTTACTCTACGTTAACTACGTGCTTAAGACTAAGATACCTAATCGTATCGGGGAAGTGTTATCAACACGTAGAAGACGTGATTTACACTTCACCACACACAGGCCTTCCCTATGGATGGAATAGGGAGATTGGGCCAGGACCCACCACGCGGGCCTAGTGCGGATTGACGGGTGCTAACGACTGCAGATGCAGACGGGACCGACGGCTTAACGTGCCTTCCGAAGCACGGAGGAACTCGAGATAGAAGATTTTTGGTCATCCATCCAGTGACCGACCATTGCGAAAGTTGCTTAACTTCAACGATCGCAGCCATGCGTGTTAAACACCCGCGCCATCGAGCTCCTCTCGATAAAGCTTATTAAATAAAAATACAGTAAAACTTTAACACTGGTTAAAATAGTTTTAAAGAAATCTTAATATTTTGCATGCGGTTTCCTGCATGAGGCTCTATGGTATATACAATGAAACCTGGTTAAGTGGGACCTGGTTAAGTGAGAAACCTCTATTATTGAGAGTTGCAATGAGGTTCCGGTTCTTTTTCATTAAATAACCTCTGTTAATGGGACTTTTTGAACCTGGTTAAATGAGATTTGAATTCTAAGACTCTTTCGATGTTTACCTCTATAATTGAGACTCTGTAGCTCAATTACCCGTATAAGTGAGACTAATTAATCAGGTTGTAACACGTTTTGACATGTTTGTTTACATACAATTCGCGTCGTCTTTCGCGCATGCTTTGGTTATCAGTACTCTAAAAATGGAATAACGGCACATTTAGACCTCTGTAAGCGGGGGCCTCTGTAAATGAGACAACTATAATTTTAAACCTGTTTAATTGGAAAACTGGATTATTGTATACCCTCAATAATTGGTACAAATATCTTGGTCCCTTTAGATCCCAATTAACCAGTTTTCACTGTACCTTGAAATACACAATAGCTATTTATGTTAATTTCGAAGTCAATTATTATTAATGTTTTTTATAGCTTCGCATACGCTTTAAAATACCACTCTCCACCCCTTCGGCGATCTTCTAGTCCGTATTTTCGCAACTGGTTTCGATGAAGTATTTATTCTGCTATGTACGTTACCAGTACGCTTAGCACGAACCAATGTCGAATTCGTAACATTGGCGAGTGCGAAATGTCATTGTCAAATGTGTGCTGATTTTAGTTCTCACTAACGGCCCGCCCTCGCTTCGCTTCGGTGTAGAGCTGAAGTGTAGACTACAGTTTTTGTTCTCAGGCTTGTATTTTATTAACTTTTTAACTTTCATTCCCTATTTTATCCCCTTGGGAGTAGAATTATATCAAAATCCTTTTTTAGCGGATGCCTACGTCATAACATCTACCTGCATGCCAAATTTCAGCCCGATCCGTCTAGTGGTTTGGGCTGTGCGTTGATAGATCACTTTGTCAGTCAGTCAGTCACCTTTGAGTTTTATAAATATATAGAAGATTACGTCCTTTGTTGCTGCTGTTCAAGTTTTCATACAAAATTTGACATTGCCATTTTGGACTCGCAAACTATTCGAATTCGATATTGGTTCGTGCTAGTAGTACAATTTCGATTGAGGAATTATTCTTCTTTTTACAAAACCACGCTTTCATAATTCAGGTTACGCATTAAATACATTTGGCTAAACTAACATAGAAATTTGAATGTAACTCCTCTCTTTTATCTCTCATTTAGTTGCGTGCCCGACAGGGTCCATAATGATCGTATTTTGTTATAACTTACATTTAACATCTTTTTGTACATTGTGGATATGCAATAAACGAATTGAATTGAATTGGCGCTAGTTCGGTGTAATAAGTACCTAATCTGGATACAGTAGTGATTTTCAAAGCTAACTTAAGCTTTATAAACTGCTCTGCCTTAGAGTTTGATTATGCAATGCTTTCTCCTATCACTCACCGCTTCATTTCCAAGTTTGATAACATAGAATATTGAGTTCAATCAATCAATCATTTATTTATTTTTCTCTCACTCATATGAAAAAAAGTTCATTGTGGTTTACAATATGTTATAGTATTGTGAGAGACTGGTGCCTGATGACACAGGTCACCAGGACCCTCCCGCTGACTACATACATACATACATCATAAAAACAGGGTATAACATGACTCGAGACTTAGGTAATATCTATCTATATATATAATCTATCTATATCTATTCTGTCAAATGTAGCTTCAGTGGAAGCAGCAAAGAGTGCATATTATGGGTATGTCTTCCCACTTTTGATGTAAGGTATAATTTTTTGGGGTAACTCAGTAAATGTACAGTCCACATTTATATTACAAAAGAAATGCTTGCGTAACATGCTAAAACTTGACAAATTTGAATCACTGAGAAATGTATTTAAAGATTTTAAGTTCCCAACTCTGACATGCATCTATATTTTTGAAATTTCTGTATTTGTAAAAGAAAATAAAGACCATTTTTTATCAAAAAGCAAAGTGAAAAAGAACTTGCGATTGCAATATGCGTATAATATGTGTATTTATAAGTCATCTAGTTATATATGTAACAAAAGTACCATAACAACTGGAATCAAGGTCTTTAATCATTTACCTAATTCCATTAAAGCTTTAGAAAGTAAACGATTCAAGACACAGCTTAGGCACTGGTTATTATCGAAATGTTTTTATAGTTTGGAGGAACATTTCAATGATCATCTATACTTATAATAAATCTGTAGAGAGGTCAATTCTGTACATGAAATATATTTTCAAAATAACTATCAGGGGGTGATTAGTGATCGATACTGATGCAAAAAATGCAATCAGTAAAATTTTTGTCTGTCTGTCTGTCTGTCTGTCTGTGTGTATGTTCCTTATAGAAACAAAAACTACTCAACGGATTTTAACGAAACTTGGTACAATTATTCTTCATGCTCCTGGGCAGGTTATAGTATACTTTTCATCACGCTACAATCAATAGCAGCAGAGTAGTGAAGGGTAATGTTGGGAAAACGGGAGAAGTTACTCCATTTTATAAGCTTCCGTCGCGGGTGCAGCCTTAATGGTTAAAGTTACATAGAAATCATGTATGACGGAAATATTCTACATAAAATTGTCTAAAAAATATCCCGCAACAGCATATGTCTATCTTTTATGGTTGACTCACAATAACACGTGTAATTATATAAATAAAGTCATTCTTTATAGCACAAGCCTGAGAACAAAAACTATAGTTTACACTACAGCTCTACACCGAAGCGAAGCGAAGGCGGGCCACTAGTTGACAATAAAATTGCAATTTATGTATAATTTTGACATAACTGGTTAATTTATGATTGTATGAATATAGTTTAGAGAGTAAATTTTTTATTATTTTATGTAGCTGACATTTAATTACTATATATTATTTTAATGTAATTGTACGCCCGAAATGGGCAAACTGTTAGCACTAACAAATTTTAAGAACCATTTGTACACAGTTCTGGACAATAAATGATTATCTTATCTTATAAAACTCAAAGGTGACTGACTGACATAGTGATCTATCAACGCACAGCCCAAACCACTGGACGGATTGGGTTGAAATTTGGCATGCAGGCAGATGATATGACGTAGGCATCCGCTAAGAAAGGATTTTGATCAATTCTACCCCCAAGGGGATAAAATAGGGAATGAAAGTTTGTATGAAACTTTGTCAATTTTAAACCGATCGGGCTGAGACTTTGCATGCAGGTATAAGAAGAATCATAGATGAAAGTCATCGTGTATAATACAAGCCTGAAAACAAAAACTGTAGTCTACACTTCAGCCCTACACCGAAGCGAAGCGAGGTCGGGCCGCTAGTCTTCTAATACAACTAAATGGACACTTACTTTTTGCGCCATGAAGTTTACACTTGAACCGCTCGTCTTTGTTTGTTCACTAGGAGTAATAGCTTCTGAGATCGTGTCAAATAAGCACCAGTTACACGCATGAAAATAAAAAGTGTGTACCAAACAACCTCTCTGTGGCGAAAATCATGGTTAATACATATAAATCTGTAAACTCCGAACTTCGCAAGAACGGCGTGAGAATTAATGTTGTGGCGGTTTACGATCGTCGAGTCATTTACACCCAATTACGGGCGGGCGGCGCCGGCGAGCCCGATCACTGCTGATTGGCTGCTTCGAGAGCATAATACCACAAAATAAAGAGGCACAGAAGGTAAATTCATATGGAAAAACAAACAGGAGCCGACACATAGCATAGACGAACGCGTATCTCGACTATAATGGGGACTTCTAATATCAGTTACGAACAGACAACGGGAAATCCAGCAGTAACAAATATGAACAAAATAAAACTAGTTTTAACGGGTTAATGCACGAATTTTATTTATTTATAGACGTTTCGCAGCCTTTTCAGGTCTGCATTGTCATGTAATGCATTACGGTTATTATTCTGACGATGCAGACCTGAAAAGGCTGCGAAACGTCAATAAATAAATAAAGTAAAGCATTAACCCGTTAAAACTAGTTTTATTTAATGAGTGATGTGCGTGAAAATCTAAGAAACAGATAAATATGAACAATTTAATAATAACGCTTTATAGTTTATAGACTACATTTTCAGCTATTTAAATGCGTATCCCTCCGTATACCCTTGCATGAAGGGTTGCAATTCTATTCGCCACATTCATTCATCTAGTTTACTAGGCTCATTTATCACTGGATTGACACGGGCTTAGAGAAGCGAAAAGATTTCGTTTAGCTCATTTCACTACCGTATCTTTTCATACTAGAGTTTATATTGTCAACTTCTTCGATCAGTTTTCTTCAACGATTTATAACAGCATTGGTTTTTAATATCATTGATTCTATGAGTGAAAAGACACGAGTAAAGCGAATCGAATCCGAGTTTTTTATCCACTACGCACATCACGCTTTCTTTATTCAGCACATTTAATAGTTATTACCGAGACCTTAATGGCTGTGTCAAATTCCATGTAGTATTTTCTTGGGTTGCAAGAACTTGGTGTAAGTATTTTTTTTTACAGTAAAATTTCTTGCCATTTGAATATTTAGCAGTTTAATGCTTAAAATAATAATACATTTAATAGTTGTCTATAAATCATGCCATTTTAACTTCAACCATAATCTAAACTAGGTAAAAAAGAGTGCGCGTCTCGGGCCGCACGACAGAAATGATAACTTAAACTAACCTAAGCGGCGCTGCGGGTTGGATTGAGAGAGGAGGAACCTGTCTACCGCTGCCATATGCGTGAGAGGAAAGTAAGCCAGACAGACTGGCACCGTAACGCATTACATCACGAAGCGGTTTACCCTCCCATAAGAAGTTATCGCTTCAAAAACAAAATAGAAATCGATGAGAGCCGTCCTTCTGCGCCAGTTTGTTTTGGGACATTACTTGAACTCGATTTACACGTGCTGCTGGGAGTGTGGATGATTGATCGCACCCAGGCTCTCGGCCCAGGCGCCCAGGCTCCCAGGTGCCCATTAATCGACCCGCACACGCCCAGGTGTTAGTGTCTGTCCAAACTTTCGCATCGACTTGCAATAGGGATGATGACTATTTTTTTTTTCTTCGTTTATCAGGTAGATTATCAAAAAGTATTGGACACGTATTTTTTCTTTTTTCACATAATATAAACATTGCAGAGATATATTGATTTGAAAAGTCGCATGACGTCACGTCTGAGTACACTTATAAGTGAAAATTCACTCAAAAGTGACGTCACGAGCCCCTACTCCCAAACTTTGACGCGCTATAACTTTGTCATTTTTTGGTTGATTGCCCAAAGATAAAATACGTGTACATTATTTTTTGATCATTTTACTGACGGACTAAATAGAATTTCGTTTACTGTACCCCGTCATCATCCCTATTTTTAATTAATTAATTGCCCGCGTTATTCATTGAGCGATGTGGGACGCGGTAGATTTGCTGAATGAATGGGGGCGCCCGTCTGGAAATGTATCCTGCATCTTACAAAATATTGTAACAATATTGTGTTGGCTTTGTCATGTATCCCGTATATTTTTTCCCCCCCTTCCACTCGTTATTGGACATAATTTTTAGCTGCGGAGAAAAACGAGCGAAAAAAATATCCATAACATTAAAAGTATAATGTAACAACATTTACAAATCATTATGTTGTAGCAACGTCAATACAATCATGATTAATTTACAACCCCAAGCATTTTTGTCTGTAATATTATCAGACACTTTGTAATAAGCTCTTTTAATAAGTGCTTTTTTTATGCTATCTTTGAATTTATTTATGTTAAACTCTTGGATATTGCTTGGGACTTTATTGTTTAAGCGAACACAAAGACCTTTAAATGAATTATTGATTTTGTGAAGCCTAATAGCAGGTAAAGTTAGTTTATTTTTGTTTCTTGTATTAAGTGTGTGAACATCACTGTTTTTAAGAAACAAATTAATATTTTTTTTACAAGTAATACGTTTTCGTATATGTATTGTAATGCGAATGTCATTATGACAAATTCTTTAAACTTATCTCTTATGGATTCTTTAACCTTAAGATTATACATTGATCGAATAGCTCTCTTCTGCAGCACAAAAATGTTTGAATTGCTTATGATTTTATTTATTTTTTAAGCATTTAACTGCTAGATGTTTAAATCTAAAGAAAAGTTTACTAGAAAAAAATCCACGCGGACCAGGCAGCGGACGGGACTCGAACCCTCATCCTTCGCTATCCGGGCGAATGCACTGACCATTATGCTACCACGGCCCTATTAGCCGCGTCGAAATTTTCCTAGCCTTAAGCTGCAAGGCAGCGCCATCTCGTCGCATTGTAGGTAACCCACAATGTCAAATGAATACTTTTTCGATACGGGTTCGAGTCCCGTCCGCTGCCTGGTCCGCGTGGATTTTTTTCTAGTAAACTTTTCTTTAGATTTGATTGCTTGTTTGTTTGTATTGAATAGGCTCCGAAACTACAAGACCAATTTGAAAAATTATTACTAATTGAGAATTCTACATTATATCTGATGAACATAGGTTATATATAGTATTTTCAAAAAAGTTAGGGTTCCTTATAGAAACTTCGATAATGTAACCCAACGTGTGTAAAAAATACTAAAAAATAACCTTATATCGCGTACGCTGTGGAAGTCATTGACAATAGAGCAAAGTGATGTACTAAAGTTTTATAGAGGACATCAATATCTACGAAATAGTCTGAAAGAAAGAAAGAAAGCAATAAATTTTATTGACCAATAGACCATAACTAAACTAATATTAACAGTATTTTTAACCTAAATAAAAACAATAAAAAAAAATATATTTTTTGGTCAACTAGGTCCCTGCCTCAGCTTGATACTGCAGCAACACCAGCGCTGCAGCAGCCCTTAAGGGTTGATGACACAGATGAGACATTATAATAAAATATAAGTTAAGAATAGTCTGATAAGACTACAAACCGGATGTGAGTAACGTAGCACTTCCGGTTTTCGAGAAATCACGTGATTTCTATTTTAAACGAAGCCACACAAAATCTCCGAAGTTCTCAATTAATTAAATACTTTTTTTTTTTTTTGATGAACATTTGGTTCACTGGTTTGCTAGTGTAGCCTAATAGCCTCCTTCGATAAATGCCCTATTCTACTCAAAAATATTTTTTCTAATCAAAACAGCAGAGCAATGGTGCATTTGGCACAACGGTTCCTAAATATATATTATCATCATCATCATCAGCCTATTAATGTCCCCGCTTTTGGGGCACAGGCCTTCCCTAAGGATGGAATAGGGAGATTGGGCCATGACCCACCACGCGGGCCCAGTGCGGATTGGTGGGTGCTAACGACTGCAGATGCAGCCGGGACCAACGGCTTAACGTGCCTTCCGAAGCACGGAGGAGCTCGAGATAGTAAATTTTTGGTCACCCATCCAATGACCGACCACTGCGAAAGTTGCTTAACTTCAACGATCGCAGCCGAACGCGCTAACCACTTGCGCCATCGAGCTCCTCAATATATACACTTCTGGACACATCTATTGGCCCACCTTGTATTTTCAGTTTCGTTTGGTCCTAGCTAAAATTTTATATTAGGTCGAGCAAAAAGTTTTTATGCAGTTTTGGACCTGGCACATTCACAATTTCATTCAATAGTCTTTTTTGTTAATTTTGAACACAGAATTTAAAGAAACAAAAGACAATTTGGAGCCTGTTTATTGATATCAAACAATCGAATACTAAGAAAACTTGGTTTTATTGGTTTACTTGGATTTAATTCTTGAAAAAGTGATTGATATCTTTGGTTTTGCAACAAACATTACTTATTCTTAACATTAAGGTGAGATTCTATCAATAATCTATGGATACTTGACACCTGAAGTCGCCGCCCAAGCTGTGGCACTTATTCAGGCCGGACACAGCCAAAGAAACGTGAGTGCTCAACTTAATTTAAGTCGATCTGCGGTCCGAAATGTCTATCGAAGGTACCTAGAGACTGGCGGCTTTGTTCGTCGCCAAGGAAGGCCACGATCTCGGGTCGCAACTGAAAGGCAGGATCGATTCATCGTGACGACCAGCTTGAGAAATCGTCACCTTACCTCCATTGAGATACAAAACCAACTTCGCGACTTCCACGGAGTATCTATGAGCGCTCGAACTGTTCGGAGAAGGTTAAAAGAACGCGATATGGTACCACACAAGCCAGCTAATGGGCCCAAACTAACGCGAGCCCACCGAACAGCGCGCCTTCATTTCGCACGCAGTCATTTAAATTGGACACAGCAAGATTGGAGCCGTGTACTCTTTTCTGATGAGTCTAAAATTGTGTTACATGGCAATGATGGAAGGAAGAAGGTCTACCGACGTAAGGGAGAGCGTTTCGCACAATGCTGCTTTGAACAAAACAAAACAAAATTTTTACTTAGAACGGAAGGTTCATAATTATATGAAGAAAGTCATTGTGAGTCATACAAGCCTGAAAGCAAAAACTATAGTCTACACTACAGCTCTACACCGAAGCGAAGCGAGGGCGGGCCGCTAGTTTTCTATGTATTTTCTTCCTTTTGCAATCGGTTGAACATTTTTTGGTTACAAAAATTATTGTCCTTTGCCTACCACGCCATCTGTGTATAAAGTGTAACATTAAATGGCACTGCCCTCTAGCGACGAATAGCGAATAACGAAACTTGAACAATTTAGTTCGCTTTCCGCTTTCCATTTTCGGTGATGAGAAAAGTATGCCATCTACAGGATCAACTTGACTTCAAGTTATTTAAGCACACGAAACTAAAAGCACAGTAAACTATTTTCAATAGACAAATAATTTTGAATATTCTATTTGTTTCTTAGGTTTTCACGCACATCACTCATTAAATAACACAAGTTTCAACGGTATAGATGCACTGATTTATTTATTTATTGACATATCGCATCCTTTTCAGGATACGTCGTCTGAATTATGATTTTTTTTTACATACACTTGGTGTGTATCGCGTATGAATCCGCCGCTAGAGGCGCTAGTGTAGCGTGAGGTCTCCGAAATGTCAAATGTTATTGCTTGTTGGTTGACTACGCGGGTTTATTTCTAATTAAAATAATGTTGTGAATAATTGGTAACAATTCGACTTAATTATGACAAATATGAGTTATGTGGCAATGAATGTCAGTTATTAAAAATTTGAGCTTAGAAAAATGATTATGTTCCCATTTTTTCCGAATAAAACGGAACTGCGCGTCACTGTGGCATGGCCTATTATGTTTAGGATATGGTTCTTTTGTGTTAAAATACGATCTATATGTAATCTTTGATTTCATGTGCGTATTAATAAACTTTAAAAGTTACAATTTAGGACCTCACTCAACAGTGGCGCCATCTGGTGAGGCAGAAAACGGTAGCCCTCATTAGCCTAGCCCCAAAGTAAGCACTGTAAGGCTTCTGTTATGGAATACTAGGATAACGGATAGAATACATATACTATACATTATATAAGTATATTTGTATAGAAATACATATTTAACATCCATGACTGGAGTACAAATGCTCGTATTCATCACACAAACATCTGCCCCCACCGGGATTTCAACCCGGGACCTCTCGAGTTGGCAACACCATGAAACCCGGCGTACAAACCACTCGGCCACGGAGGTAGTCGTATTTACTTGAAAAGAATGCGAAACTTCAATAAATAAATAAGTCAGTGCATCTATACGGCTGAAACTTGTTTTATTCAATATATATATAATTCAAAAAAACTTGAACAAAGATTTTGCATACGTACTACTTTCTGCCTTTAGAAATGTCATCTTATCATCGAAATTTTAGAACATAATCTAAGAAAACATAATACGTAGTTCTTCATAACTTTATTTACTACGAGCTGACCCAGCGAACATCGTACCGCCATAAAAATAGAGGCAGTTGGTAGAAGAGAAAATTTAGGGTTGTATGTATTTTTAATACCACATTATTAAAAAATAGGGGTGTGTAGCGTAGTGTTCTATCAATTTCCTGGGATAACATTCCTCCTAACCCATATGGGAACACTACGTTACAATACCCAATAGTTTGAATTTTGGCGCGAAGGCGCATTGTAGGTTTCAGAACACTACGTTACAGGTGGACAACCATTATCAATTAAGGATATGAAAAATAGATAGTAGCCGATTCTCAGACCCACAGAATATGCATATAAAATTTCATAAAAATCGGTCAGGCCGTTTAGGAGGAGTATGGTAACTAACATTGTGACACGAGAATTTTATATATAAGATTACCAAACTTTCATGTCAATTCACTTGATCAAAATTTTCATATATTACACATATGCACTGCACTGCACTGTCCTGTATGGTTATTAAATACATCTTATTCGTTTTTTATTGGTAAAGAAAATTGATTTCGACTATTTTATCAACATAATAAGGCTCTTGATTAAGTTCTTTGAAGGCATTTTGTATTTTTTTCATTTATAAAATGTATTGGTGGTTTAACAACGTAAGATAAAATGCAGCTTTCATTTATTTAAATAGCAGGCTGATAACCACACAGACACCTTGATTCATTAATTTTATAAGGTTATAGTTACACTAACGGAGGAAAAAACTAGGACCATGTTAAATTTTACAGAACTATAACATACAAAACTTTACACACAATAGTTACACTTCATTTAAAAATCCCATTGTTTTATTTGCCTTTTTGTTTTTTCCAACACTCACACCAATTAGCCTAGCCCCAAAGTAAGCACTGTAAGGCTTGTGTTATGGGATACTAGGGTAACGGATAGAATACATATACAGTGCATATATAAGTATATTTATATAGAAATACATATTAATATTTGATTGTGTTAATAGGGATGATGGCTAATTTTTTTTTCTTCCTTTATCAGGATTATCAATAAGTCCTATTGGACACGTATTTTTTTCTTTTTTCATATAATATAAACATTGCTGAGATATAATGATTTCAAAAGCCGCATAATGTTACGTTTGAGTACACTTTTAAGTGACAATTCACTAAAAAGCGACTCCCAAACTTTGACGCGCTATAACTTTGTAATTTTTTAATTAATTGCCCAAAGAAAAAATACGTATCCATTAGTTTTTGAACATCTAACTGACGGACTAAATAGAATTTCGTTTACTGTACCCCGTCATCACCCCTATTATCCTCCGATTCCTCTATACCTGCCGTGTAAAACTACAATTCACACTTATTACGTACCAAAATTGAGGCCACACACTACTGCATGCCGTCACCAAGCGCACGCATACCCGTCTACACCTCACAATCGCCTCTTGGCATGGCACTGTTGGCACTCGGCGGCTTGACGCTGACGAGTGCGGTTCGACACTTGTATTCCGCCGCTCTCGACACTCGCATTCCGCACTCGACACTCGTGTGCCGCACTCGACACTCGTGTTCCGCATTCGACACTCGACATGGCATTGACTAGTGCTGTCGCTAATGCCGCTGCTGCCGCCGCCGCCGCCGGCGCAGGCAAGAAAGCGGCGCAAGTCCAGTTGCAGGCAGAATTAAACACTGACGAGGAATGGAACAAATTCCTGTTACGGGAAGGATTGCTGGGTGAGTTAATGTGCTTTAACCATTTTCCATTCTGGGGTCCATTTCCCAGTTGTAGGTTCATTTTTAACCTCCTAAACCTCTGAAGGCTTTAAATGTTTGCGAATTCGGTTTGTTTTTTTAACTGGTATTTAAATAAGCCAGAAAAATATTGAAAAACAGTAGATGTGGAGATTCTATTGTTTTCCAGATGTTCTACCAGTAGGACATTTCTATGCATAACCCGCCAGGGGTTAGGAGGATAAAACTTATTTCTTAAATTCTAGTCATGTTCCATCTGAAGAATTCTCCATAAAAAATCTCGATTTGACGTATCACATTTGCTGGTACCACGTTTTCTGGAAAAGCAGATAACTGGAAACTTGATTATAAGAAGTTCTTGCATTGTGTTTATTTTTGCAACATTAATCATCTTCAATTAGATTTCGACTTCATATTTTACTGAATCATAATTTGTTAATCATTTAACTCTATTTAAGACACATAATTATAATGCTATTTAATTTAAAACAATCATTTTGTGTGTCTATTGTCTGCAATTATTTACAGGTGTTATTTAATGTAGGTAATATTTGTAAATTATTAAGATTGAACTTGGTTTTGTAACTGTTTATGTATTGTTTAGTCCAGTTCCAATTTCTGTAATATGAACGAACGTTAGTCAACGGAAAACCAAAAACTAACATTGACTGTGATGTCGATTCTGGCATGATACTCTAAAGCTAAACCTTGATTTGACAACAGTGCATCCTTGTCCTTCTCAATACAGAATCAAAAAAGGTGAGACTGACCTTAAATTTAGTTTTAAGTTTAGAGAATCACGCCAGATTTGACACCTATCACTATTCAGAGATATTTTATTTTTATTTTATTTTAATAAAATAGGGAGAAAAAGTAGCCCTTGCTGAGTTTCTTGCCGATTCTTGTCAGTACAAGGTATCGCGTCATTGTTTTGCAAACCGATGGCGTAGTTTTCGACATTCAGATGTGCTTGTAAAAGCCTTAACTGAATAAATGTATATTGTTTTAAACTTTCATGGTCACTAACATTATAGTAATATAAGTTATTTACGGGATTGTTACCATGTACCCTGTTTTTAGCGAGTTTCCGATATTTCGGCACTGTTGCAAGCGCCATGATCACGGAGTAACAGAACCATTGCTCATATTTTGTGACATAATCATGAAATTAACAAAAATACATTTAGTAACTGTTACTCCGTGATCATGGCGCTTGCAACAGTGCCGAAATATCGGAAACTCGCTAAAAACAAGGTACATGGTAACAATCACGTAAATAACTTATATGTATTTTTTTAATTTCGTGATTATGTCACAAAATATGAGCAATGGTTCTTGATCTGTATGATGTAGTAGTGGACGTGTACACGGAATGGTGCGGGCCGTGCATCGGCATGGTGGGCAACCTGAAGAAGATCAAAGTGGAGCTGGGAGGAGACAACCTACACCTGGCGGTGGTGAGCTTTGTTTTTATATAAAACTAGCTGACCCGGCGAACTTCGTACCGCCTTAGCGTAGCTTTGATGCACTACTTTATTTTGTATAGCTGACCTATCTTATGTATGAGTACCTATTCAATTTGAACTGGAATCTATAATATCCTCCATATAAAAATGAATCCTTATTTCCCTGGTCTCGCCATACCTGAGGACTTTACTATTTTTTATTAAATAAAAAACAACATATATATTTTCATAATAGTCCGAAGGCACGTTAAGCCATTGGTCCTGGCTGCATCTGCAGTCGTTAGCACCCGCCAATCCGCATTGGGCCCGCGTGGCGGGTCATGGCCCAATCTCCCTATTCCATCCATAGGGAAGGCCTGTGCCCCAGCAGTGGGGACATTAATAGGCTGATGATGATGATGATGATATTGACTTTCAATATATTGGATGAAACGTAGTAATATTTTATTTTACCGTATTATAATAATAAGTCTCTGTCTAGGACGTCCAGGTGGCAGCTTTATTGCGAAGAAATTGATTTTTTTTACAATAGATGTCGCTAGGTGCGCTTAAATGTGATTCATGTAAGTTGATTTTTCTGAGAGATAAACTTTTTAATGTAATATGAATTGTCATGTTTGTGTACGATAGCGCAAAAAAAAATATTGTATTCTACCACATAAATTATAGTACTTTTATACTGATAATTAAAGCAATTCGTTCCAATGTATTCTCTAACCATTCCAAAATATCAAAAATGCACAATGTTTATTTTAATATTCAAGTTTTCACTTCTGCCGGCACTCACGGAGTGCAATCCGTCGTTATTTTTTCTATTTTTGTGTAAAAATCTTATTGCAGTTCACAGAATACATCTACTCACCAAGTTTCAACAGTATAATTCTTATAATTTCGGATGAAAGTGGGTGCGACATACGGACAGGCAGACAGACAGACAGATTTTCTTTATATTTTTTTCCGTAAGAACCTTGTACAGAGTATTAGAAAACTACAAAAAAAATCAGCCAAATCGGTCAAGCCGTTTTCATGTTATGTCGTGACAACGGAAAACGGGTTTCATTTTTATATATATAGACTAGCGGCCCGCCCTCGCTTCGCTTCGGTGTAGAGCTGGCGCGTAGACTACAGTTTTTGTTCTCAGGCTTGTATTATACACAATGACATTCATCTATGATTCTTTTTATACCTGCATGCAAAGTCTCAGCCCGGACGGTTTAAAATTGACAAAGTTTCATACAAACTTTCATTCCCTATTTTATCCCTTTGGGGGTAGAATTGATGAAAACCCTTTCTTAGCGGATGCCTACGTCATAACATCTACCTGCATGCCAAATTTCAGCCCGATCCGTCCAGTGGTTTGGGCTGTGCGTTGATAGATCACTATGTCAGTCAGTCACCTTTGAGTTTTATATATATAGATAGATTGAATAGGTGCTTGTTTAACAGGCAGGAGCCTGTGAAAGCGTTGCCCAGGGTAGCCAACCGGTCCCGGCTATATCTGCAGTCATTAGCACCCACCAAGGCGTAGTGGGCCCACTTGGTGGGTCATCCATATAATATTAATGGCGCGAGTGATATTTATTACGTTCGGCTGCGATCGTTGAAGTTAAGCAACTTTCGCAGTGGTCGGTCATTGGATGGATGACCAAAAATATTCTATCTCATGTTCCTCCGCGCTTGGGAAGGCACGTTAAGCTGTTGGTCCTAGCAGCATCTGCAGTCGTTAACACCCTCCAATCCGCACTGGGCCCGCGTGGTGGGTCATAGCCCAATCTCAATTCCATCCATAGGGAAGGCCTGCTCCAGCAGTGGGGACATTAAAAGGCTGATGATGATGAGGGTCTGATCTAAAGTATGATCTATCTGCCTGAGAAAGTAAGCAGCTGTCACATTCTTTGTATTTTATCGCTCCCAGTATGATCAGAGTTTATTTAGTAAGACTCAAGCAACACACACTGCATATATGAAATTGATACCTTGGCCTCAAGCTGAAAACCAGCGTAATAGCATATGGAAGCTGCAGACTTTTTTGCCACTGCAACAATTTTATTTTTGTAGTTGATGCTGTCATTTTTATGTTGAAGTTGTTCTTCCGTCGGCAAAATAAATTGTGTTTCTTTCTTTCTTGCTAGTTTGAATAGTACATTGACATGTATGTAATAATTCTTCCTCTCACACAGGCCAAGTCCGATACGATTGAGTGTCTGAAGAGGTTCATAAAACGCAGCGAGCCAACATGGATGTTCATTGCGGTAATTAATCTAAAAACTATAGTGCCATTAATTAATATATTAAAATTATATTTTCTAGGGTTTAAATCGGGAGCAGTGGCGTGCATTAGGGGAGACCTATGTCCAGCAGTGGACGAACATGGGTTGATGATGACATACATGTACATCAACGATATTAAAACCCCCAATATAAAAACGCATCCGAAAAAAATCTAAACGAGTATCGTTAAGGGTCTTCTTTCATGTAAATTCTTACCCAGTAAAAACATCGTCATCATCATCAATGTCCTCACTGATGGGGCACAGGCCTTCCCTATGGATGGAATAAGGAGATTGGGCTATGACCCACTACGCGGGCCCAGTGCGGATTGGCGGGTGCTAACGACTGCAGATGCAGCCAGGGCCAACAGCTTAACGTGCCTTCCAAAGCACGGAGGAACTCGATATAGAAGATTTTTTGTCACCCATCCAATGACTGACCACTGCAAAAGTTGCTTAACTTCAACGATCGCAGCCGAACGCGCTAACCACTTGCGCCATCCAGCTCCTCGACAGACATTGCTTATCATCAAACCAACCGCCAACTCGAGCATTCAACATCTGTTCCAATCACACACACGTAACATGACAAATGAAAATCGACCTAGTCGCGTGCACTGCTGAGTTTAAATCAGGCCGAGTGAGAAATAGGAAATGGCGTGTAAGGATAGGAGATAATACTCATATGTAGAGTTTTGGTGGAATGGTACGAGTGTGGACGGTATCGATTAAACACGTCTTCAAAAATCACTTTGTCACGTTCCAAATAAAGTGAAAACCCCATTAGTAAAATAGAATGCATAGCGTACACAGATACACCATGAAAGTTCTATAACATTGAACTGTTACAAAATGACACTGGTGTTCGGGATGTACTGAAACTAAGATACTGATAAAATGATAAACTTGATAACTTAACTTAAAACAATACTAATTGATATAAAAATGATTGTTATGAATGAGTATGAGAACATGTAAGTAATTGACGATTATTGAAAATAATAAAATAAGGTCAACTAGTAAAATGATGAGCGGGCGAAATGTACGTAGCTTGCTCGTACAACTGGAATATGTTTGAATTAATATTGCACAAGTCTCCTGTCTGTTCTTTATGGCACGCAATTCCAAATTACTTTTCGTCCTGTTGAAAATTAAATTGTCAACTATTCTTCAGTCAGATAGACAGATAGGAAGATAGCGTGATTTTGCCACTTTAGGTAAGAAAATCGAAACAATGAAGATAATAGACCGGAGTAAACAAGAAAAATTTTTATGGTCTCACATCGACTCCTCCGAAGATGGTACCTTTGAGGTTTAATCAGAAACTGCGATACCATTTAAACCTTTGTTGCGATAAAAAATCGCCAATAGATATAGTGAAGCGGAAATAAGTCACCTTCCATCACTATGATAATGAATGCACTGAAATGAAAACCTTTACTAGCCATCTTATAAATAAAAAAACATATGAACGAAAACATAAAATTAAAGCGAAACTTGACTTAAGAACAAAAAATAATAACACTAAAACTAAGACGGCCAATGAGGACCCTGCCTCAGCTTATGCTGACACAGTGGGAGAATACTCTCTCACTGTATCAGCGCCGGTATTTTGGCGCATCATAGACATAACCATCAAGGTACAACTTCCGAGTGATAATCGAGGCTAGCGCGAAGTCTTGGCGTAATCGAAATCTCTTCTTCTTCCTATAGTGCCTCTCCATTACCGAAGTTTGACGCCATCAATTCGGAGAACAAATCTCGGTCCTTCGTGAGGCAACACAGTTCAGGGGCTCTGTTGATGCCGGTCCACTCGTGGTTATTGCGCAACCACGACTGATCTTCTCCCCTGCACCTTGCCCATAATTTTCATTTAAGTCAGGAGTTGATATCTATTATTTCACATAATGTGACCCAGAAATCCAACTTTTCTCTGTTTGACGGTCTGCATGATTTGACATTTCTCACCAGTGGGTCTATTCGCTAACCGCTTTTGACAGATGGAAGTGATAATCACCGAGCTATTTAGTGATCCACTACTGCTTTATTATAACGCCACTAAAATACTTGTTCTGAAAAGCATCGATGGATATGCAATTTTCTCTATAGTTACACAGTGTTAATGTCAAAAAAGTTAGCGAATAGGCTCGCAGTTCGACGGAGAACTTCATCCTTCCTCTATATCTCTTCCACTATATCTATCTATCTATATCGAAATCTCTGAAGTCCCGATTTAAGATTTCCCAATCAATGTTAAATGAGGAGCTTACAACCAAAACGGCATAATTACATAAATAATAAAATTTTACAGGAGCTTTATAAAACTGAATGACATACCTCCAGTGAGCTTTTGGCATGGTTTTAAATTTAGTAATTTTAACACTGTTTTAGGCGGTTTTTATTGAAAATTATTTGAGATTCTACGGGTCTAAAACCTCCGGACTCAATTAAAAGTAGTATGCGTAACTAGCGGCCCGCCCTCGCTTCGCTTCGGTGTAGAGCTGTAAAATTGACAAAGTTTCATACAAACTTTCATTCCCTATTTTATCCCCCTATTATATTATATTGGGGGTAGAATTGATCAAAATCCTACGTCGGCGGATGCCTACGTCATAACATCTACCTGCATGCCAAATTTCAGCCCGATCCGTCCAGTGGTTTGAGCTGTGCGTTGATAGATCACTATGTCAGTCGGTCACCTTTGAGTTTTATATACATTATATAGATTATACCGTGTTGTTCGCCAGCTCCTCAAATGACCTCTTCAAAGATTTTCTTAAATAATTTTAACATTTTGCATTATGGAGACAGTCAGGTCAGCTGCTGAACGTGGTGTTTGGAGCGGACGCGCCACGCCTGACCAGAACCATCGAGCAAGAGCTCCGCAACGAGGAACTCGCCAAGAAGGGAGAGTTGCAACGCCCACAGAGGGCGCCACACGAGCTCACGCCACCAGAACAGGTACAACAACCACCAGGTCCGCCATAAATATAGTTCTTTTCTGTAGCTGCAAAAGTAGGTAACTTACTAACCTTCTTTTCGATGAGCGTTGTGACCATCATCGCCTATTAATGTCCCCACTGCTGGGGCATAGGCCTTCCCTATGGATGGAATAGGCAGATTAGGCTATGACCCACCGGGCCCAGTGCAGATTGGTCAGTGCTAACGACTGCAGATGCAGCCGGGACCAACGGCTTAACGTGCCTTCCGGAGCACGCAGGAGCTCGAGATAGTAAATTATCAGTCACTCATCCAACGACCGACCACTACGAAAGTTGCTTAACTTCAACTATCGCAGCCGAACGTGCAATCCTCTTGCACCATCGAGCTCCAGGCGGGTGGTTGCGTTGTGACCGCTTTGCTAAAATCGAATCAGGAACAACATTAGCGTGATCCATTTGATCCAACGACACACACAAAGATATCTTTATTCAAATTGGAAACATATTATAACTCTTTTTGGATCGTTAAATTTGGACAAAAAACACAAATATTATAACTCACTTTTAATCCTACAAAAAATCGGGCCGTTCTATACCAGAGTTCAAAATCACGACCGCTGCGCGAACCGTTTGTCAATGCAAATAAATATCATTATTCTAATACATTTTATGCCAAAGAGGAGATGGCGCAGGTAGAAGTTAAGCAACTTTAACAATATTCGGTCATTGGATGGGTGACCAAAAACTTATGATCTCGACCTCCTCCATGCTCCGAAAGGCACGTTAAGTTTTTGATCCCAGCTTCTTCTGCAGTCGTAAGCACTTACTAATCCGCACTGCCACACACAAACTCCCAAATCCATCCATAGAATATGTTTTTTTTCCTAAATGGCTTCCCGCAGCTTGTGCATTTAACCAATGTCAAGTGTTAAAATGTTTACAAATTCTATAGCACTCGTGGTCAAAGTAATAAATCAAATCAAAGTAAGTGGCAGTCAAGTCAATTCCCCTTTCCCTATGTTTCAGTAAATGTGTGGGGATTTACTGGAACCTCCCCGTGGACTTCTTGAGGGAACGTCGAAAGTCACTTTCCGCTATTTTGTTTCACTTGTGCATGTTCCCGAACACTTAGTGGTTAATAATCCACCTTATTTAGACACTAACATACGCCAAAACACAATTTTTAACAATAAAAACAAAACTGCTAAAGTGACGCTTCCCGATCCCGCCAAAAAGTCCATAGAATATGTTGTGTCAGGAGGTGGCTAACGCCCAAGAGAAGCTTCAGCAAGAGCGTGCTGCCCGCGAGGCGGCGGCGGTGGAGGCGGCGCGGCTGGCGAGGCGCGAGGCGCGCGCCACCCGCCTCGAGGCGCACTTCGCCGACATCTGCCCCGTGCTCATGATGCCGCACGCGCAGAAGATGCTCAGGAAAATCTCCGACACATTGGAACAGAACGGTTAGCATTTTGTTTCGTCCTACAACCTTTAATCACTGTTCTGCCGTCCTTAAACTAAAGTGCGGTAAGTGACATTTGGTCGATTTTTCTGTCTTAAATTCCATCTTATATAGGGTTACCAGATGATAAAATGAAAGGTCCGGAGAAAAGGTTTGATTTCCATTGAAAAATCCTGAGATTTTATACAGTTTGAGAATTTTCTCTCAAACGTACTTAACAATTTAAAAAAGTCGTAATATTATCGTTTATACTGTGCTTATACTTTTAAATCAATATAATTTGAAGAGCTTAAGATGTAGGGCATTATAAGAAAGTTTAATTAAAGAACAAACCTTACTTAAAAATGTATCTTCAGATATTAAGTATGATAAAACTGATTAAGTACTGACTTGGATAATAAAGTACTGATTTTAATTGTGCAATTAGGTATTACCTGGGGTACCTTGGGGGTAGAATTGATCAAAATCCTTTCTTAGCGGATGCCTACGTCATAACATCTACATGCATGCTAAATTTCAGCCCGATCCGTCCAGTGGTTTGGGCTGTGCGTTTATAGATCACTATGTCAGTCAGTCACCTTTGAGTTTTTTATATAAAGACTAGCTGACCCAGCGAACTTCGTACCGCCCTA
Organism: Chilo suppressalis; assembly: GCA_902850365.2. NCBI lineage: Eukaryota > Metazoa > Arthropoda > Insecta > Lepidoptera > Crambidae > Chilo > Chilo suppressalis. Next base: position 2,322,707 of record OU963896.1, on the reverse strand, counting down.
AAAAAATAGGGGTTGTGCAGCGGACAAAATTGTAAATCTAAACCATTCCCAGATCCCCTTGAACACACACAAAAAATTTCATCAAAATCGGTCCAGTCGTTTAAGAGAAGTTCAGTGACATACACACTCACAGTAGAATTATATATATAAAGACTAGCTGACCCAGCGAACTTCGTACCGCCCTAAAAAAATAGGGGTTGTCCAGCGGACAAAATTGTGAATCTAAACCATTCTCAGATCCCCTTGAACACACACAAAAAATTTCATCAAAATCGGTCCAGTCGTTTAAGAGAAGTTCAGTGACATACACACTCACAGAAGAATTATATATATAAAGACTAGCGGCCCGCCCTCGCTTCGCTTCGGTATAGAGCTGAAGTGTAGACTACAGTTTTTGGTCTCAGGCTTGTATTATACACAATGACATTCATCTATGATTCTTCTTATACTTGCATGCAAAGTCTCAGCCCGATCGGTTTAAAATTGACAAAGTTTCATACAAACTTTCATTACCTATTTTATCCCCTTGGGGGTAGAATTGATCAAAATCCTTTCTTAGCGGATGCCTACGTCATAACATCTACCTGCATGCTAAATTTCAGCCCAATCCGTCCAGTGGTTTGGGCTGTGCGTTGATAGATCACTATGGCAGTCAGTCACCTTTGAGTTTTATATATATACTCGTAGATATAGATTTAATATTTTGAAATTCCCCATTCCAGGATTAATGGTAGCTGACAAGTGTCCTTTACTGTTGGGTAAAGATGGAGCCAAAAGACTAGCCCTGGAAGACCCGGAGCTGAACTCTGCAGCCGCCGTCGGCGTACTGAGTGAGCGGCCAGCACTCACACTGCTTCTGAAGAAGATGGCAGAGAAAGAGGGCAATATTATTGGTAATATTCGTCGTTCGCTTTTTGCTTGCAGTGGTACCATTTTTATTGTTTCGTCAACCTTAATTAACTCCTTGCGTTGCCATATAATAGGGGTGATGACGGGGTACAGTAAACGAAATTCTATTTAGTCCGTCAGTTAGATGATCAAAAAATAATGGACACGTATATTTTCTTTGGGCAGTCAACCAAAAAATGACAAAGTTATAGCGCGTCAAAGTTTGGGAGTAGGGGCGCGTGACGTCACTTTTGAGTGAATTTTCCCTTATAAGTGTACTCAAACGTGACGTCATGCTACTTTTCAAATCAATATATCTCTGCAATGTTTATATTATGTGAAAAAAGAAAAAATACGTGTCCAATACTTTTTTCATCCCACCACCTCGGAAAGTGTAATTTTGCGCTTCGAAATCTGGCTGGAAAATTCTATTTTATTCGCTTGAGCGGCAAAGTAGATTTGAATTTAGAACATCACATATAATGAGTACTCAATATAATTGTAAATTCAAAACGTCATTAAACCTATTTAATGTAACCTCTATGGTGCCAAATTTATGATTAGAACTTTTTAAATTGTGAAAAAATTTAAATTTGGAACCTTCTTGGTTTCTTTGTTTTATTTGCGTGCTTCGCGCCATTCTAGTTTTTCACGTTTTATTGCTTAAATATTTTGTCATTATAAATTGTTTTCTTTTTCATTTTGTCATTTCCTCGCTGAGGTGGGATGAAAAGTTACGTATTGCACTCGAGTGGAAAGATTTTTCACCTTGTGCTCGTTTGTTTCCCTCGCTGACGCTCAGGATTCTAATTTAGAATCACTCGCTGCGCTCGTGATTCAACTTTAGAATCCTTCGCTTGCTCGGTCATCCAAATCGAGCACGCGGTTAAAAAGGAACTTTCCACTCTTGTATAATAAATAACTATTGATAATCTACCTGATAAACGAAGAAAAAAAAATAGTCATCATCCCTATTCTTAACAGACATTTCTTTTGAATTCCTTTAAAATTTTGTATACATAATCCGCATGAAATTATATTACCTTGTTTTTTAGATCATGAATGTTATTATCGTCTGTATAAGATAAAAAAGATTTATCACAATAATTTGTTAACGATATCTGCGGTCTTGAGTAACCATTAATCCACGATGGGCGGGCGTAATACTTCAAAGCCCATTCTCTCTAAGTTGATCTATCTGCAACGATAGGGAAGATCTGTGCCAAATTACTAGTCATTAAATAAAACTAGTTTTTTTTTACGGGTTATTGCACGAAATTTTATTTATTTATTGACGTTTCGCAACCTTTACAGGCTGCGTCGTCGGAATAATTTTTTTCTTTAATTTTGTCGAGCTACCTTCGAAAGACTTTTATTGGGCGTTCGGTTATTTCATTGTTCGATTTTTAAAGTTTTATTGTCTATGTATGAATTTATTACTAAATTTAGTTAATAAAGTACTTTATTCTTATCAAAATCTTTTTTGTAATTTTGAAATTATTTCTAGTAGTTAACTACCGTAAACTACCACCGGTTCCAAAATTGGGAGACCTTTCTGAGAAGAACCGGCGAAACAAACTCAAGAGAGGCTTTCTATCTCCTTCTTATGTTAAATTATGCAAACAAAAAGAACTAATAGTATCTGTTGGTCTTGCAGTGTGTGTTCGGTAAATAAAGTTTCGTGCATTAACCCGTGAAAAACTAGTTTTATTTAATGAGTGATGTGCGTGAAAACCTAAGAAACAAATAGAGTCATTAAACTGAAAATGATGATGACATTCCTGATTCGTTTTCTATTGTTCGCAGAGCTAACCCGACGAGCTCTCTGTGGCGATAGCGATGACGAGGAATCTGTTAAGAAGAGTCTTTACGAAGAGCTTAAAGTCGACTCCATCCCTGGGGTGTTCGTCCCCGTGGACAGGCACCAGCGAGCTGCAGCTTTGGATGTGTTATTCCCCAAGGTACAGCTCTATTTTTGAATCACTCGTCTTGCGTCGAACGCTCGATTTCTACTAAATTTCATTCGACATAATAATTCCGTATTTTTGAGTCGCTCGAGTGCAACGAATGGGTGTGACCACTCGCTGCATGGCGAATGGTGGAGGCGAATGATAGAATAATTGTCAAATTTTTTTGTGGTATTAGACGGCGATAATCTATCATTGTCATGCTTTATATGAAACGACAAAGAGTAGTAGTAATTATGGGTTTTTATTATTTCTGCGTGAAATGAGTAAAATTTCGTATTTCGTATCAAACAGGTAACACTGGTGACGAGTGATTCAAAAATACGGAAAATCAGTATTATGCGACTTGAAAGTGGAAGGTGACTGATGTCGCATTCTACGATACTATGTCAGACGAGTGATTCAAAAATAGAGCTCCTGTACTTTAGACGAGTTGATGTTAAAGCGAGACATCGCATACACATAGACCGGCATTCCGCTTAAATGGCTGTTTTAGCCTGGCATTAAGAGCGGACGCGAGCTAGGAGATATTTCAGAAATAAGTGTTTGAAAAAACTATTGCTGGCACGCATTGGCAAATACCATGCGATAGGGATAATAGTAGCTAACGCTGAAAATTGGATATAATATTTGCAAAATTTGAGGTTTAGCTCTCGACGAAATAAAGTATTTGATTGATTGATTGACGATTGCCACCTCGAAAATGAGATATATGTGAAATAAATTTTACCTATCGAATAATAAGTAGTTATTCTAGGTCTCTATGTTTTCAAATCATGGTCATTATCTTTATACAGAGTGAAATAATATTTCGCTGTCACTACAATTGACAATGGTGTCGATTCTGGCAGAATTCTAAATTTGACATCAGTCTGTCCTTTTCAGTCTGTATATAGAATGACAGAGTTACACTGTTGTCAAATTTAAGTTTAGCTTTAGAGAATCATGCCAGAATCGACACCAATGTTGCAATAAGTCTATTAATACAAAACAGATAACTTACGTAGAATACAACTGCGTTATTAGGGTTTGAATAATAAAACTAGGCAATTGCTTTTCATTCAATCAATTTATGCTTTGGTTGCGACCTCTACTTGTTACTTCATAAAACTTATTCCGTTGCAGTTTTAGCGTGCATGCTTTAGATGTCAGTACTCTCTTTGTGAATTGTCGAATGAACTTTGAATTGCATAAGCTCCTTCAGCTCCACATACAAATTTATCGTTTTCCACAAACTCTTTCGTCAAGCTATCGTCAATAATCGATCGCGCTCCGTTAGGCACACGATTCTTTTGAGAAATTTCTGGCTTAGACACATTGTATTGTATCAATCGTAAATATTTTCTCAGCAATAAATTTTTATTAACTGTTATTTTTTTTCATTCGATTAACTACATGAATATTGATCAAATTAACTAATTTATCTATTACATCTTACAGAGCCAAGAAATATAAGACAAAAAAGAACAATTCTTTGATCTGTCAATCGACATTAACTTAATGTAATGATGATCAAACAAACATGAACCTTTTTGTGGCAAAATGAATCAGTTTAATTTTTATATAACTACCTATCTGTTTGACAAGAATTCGTTCATTTTCCCAATTTATTAAAGTTAGTTTTTATTTAGTTTATCGTGTTTCGTTGATATTGGGCCTGCGAAATGTCAATAGGCTGATGATGATGCTATCGTCTATCGTCTATAGACACGCAACCCGAAATTTGAATTCATTCCGTCGCAATCTAAGCCATGTTTGCCGCAGAACCGATAACCTTTGGGGTAGCCGAGTTCTGAGTGAAGACCGCGTCTAGGCAAACGTAGTGTAGGACGTCCTCAGGCGCGATGGAGTGACGATTTGCGCAAAGTAGAGGCTACTCGCATCTACCTTGCGCAAATCGATCTGAGTGGCGTGCAATTGGAGAGGCCTATGTCCAGCAGTGGACTAAGATAGGCTGTTAATGATGATGATTGATGTAATTCATTACGATAGAACTAATTCATATTTCCAACACTAATTTTAACGCATATAGCACCAAAACTGTACGAGCACCTACCTACATTACTTATTTTATGTTATATTAACCTAATTATTTTGATAACCGTGCATGCGTAACTGCGTAGCGCGTCTCAAATTTACAGATATTATTTTAGTGCAATAAACATATTCAATACGAACGGCCTAAATTTTTTACATACCTTCGTCTGACAGTTGCATTCCCGAAACATTAAATATACACAATTGGGTACGAGCCCCAATATTGGTCCTTCGAGCCGGATTCGGCTTCATCACTCGAAGCTTCGTCGCGCAGGTTTTGGAGAAGTTAGGAGACTGTTGGGTGCGGAGACGCGGCAGAATCCCTAAACGGGGATCCCGCGGCTTCGCACTTAGCAGCTAAGAGGGTATTCGCAGAGATTTTAGCGGATATTATGCCGTAAAGCGTCCGCAAGAGTTACTGGGTCCTCAGTGCGCAGCCGTAAGGCCCGTAAGGCTTGCGGGAGCCAGGTGAGGTCCGTTCGGCGGTGTGCCTCTTAAAGGCGCCGTCGTCTCTAAATAGAGGTTTTTTTTCCATAATATTTTTATTCAATTATTTACAATATGTCTCTTTAACTAGGTTACTCTTATTCAAATTTCAACGTGTTTAATAATATACTGTCCGTGCTCGAGGCTGCTATTTGATACAGCCAGGGGCGCGGACAGAAGTCTGAAAGAGGAATCATAGAAGGATAGTAAAGATAAAAGTAGGTGTACAAGAAAATAGGGAGGTCAAAAACAAAGTAAAGAAAAGTTGATTCACATTAGTCCCGTTAAATACTACTCGTTTGCTTCGAGTTGGCCGTCGATAGCCAATCACAGGCACATCAACTGCACATCAATCACATCATCGGCACATCAATAGAGGTTTTGCCTGCGTAAAAAAAAGGTGTTGATTTGCATCAGTCTATGTTATGTACCGCAGATGGTAAGCGCGTTAGTAGAGCCGCCCGCCCCAGTGGAAGCTCCGCATGTGGCGGTAGTTTTCGGAGCGTGGCAGCGGCGTGCGGTTATCAACGCATGCGCAGAAGCAGCGGCGGGCCGCGTGCTGCGCTGCGGGTTCTTCGCCGACGCTGACGTCAGCCAACCGCGATTGCTGTGCAAGACCTTAGAGCAATACGACGAGCGCGTGGAGAAGGACTAGTGAGTGCAAACTATATCCTAAGACTGTTAATCAGGAAGCTCTGACGTGGCGATAGTGTTCGCCGCGTGCTGCGCTGTGGGTTCTTCGCCGACGCCGATGTCAGCCAACCGCGATTGCTGTGCAAGACCTTGAAGCAGTACGACGAGCGCGTGGAGAAGGACTAGTGAGTGCGAACTATATCCTAAGACTGTAATCAGGAAGCTGCGACGTGGCGATAGTGTTCGCCGCGTGCTGCGCTGCGGGTTCTTCGCCGACGCCGATGTCAGCCAACCGCGATTGCTGCGCAAGACCTTGGAGCAGTAAGACGAGCGCGTGGAGAAGGACTAGTGAGTGCGAACTATATCCTAAGACTGTTAATCAGGAAGCTCCAACGCGGCGATAATGTTCGACGCGTGCTGCGCTGCGGGTTCTTCGCCGACGCCGACGTCAGTCAACCGCGATTGCTGTGCAAGACCTTGGAGCAGTACGACGAGCGCGTGGAGAAGGACTAGTGAGTGCGAACTATATCCTAGACTGTTAATAAGGAAGCTCCGACGTGGCGATAATGTTCGCCGCATGCTGCGCTGTGGGTTCTTCGCCGACGCTGACGTCAGCCAACCGCGATTGCTATGCAAGACCTTGGAGCAGTACGACGAGCGCGCGGAGAAGGACTAGTGAGTGAGAACTATATCCTAAACTGTTAATAAAGAAGCTCCAACGCGGCGATAGTGTCCGCCGCGTGCTGCGCTGCGGGTTCTTCGCCGACGCCGACGTCAGTCAACCACGATAGCTGTGCAAGACCTTAGAGCAATACGACGAGCGCGTGGAGAAGGACTAGTGAGTGCGAACTATATCCTAAGACTGTTAATCAGGAAGCTCTGACGTGGCGATAGTGTTCGCCGCGTGCTGCGCTGCGGGTTCTTCGCCGACGCCGACGTCAGCCAACCGCGATTGCTATGCAAGACCTTGGAGCAGTACGACGACCGGGTGGAGGAGGACTAGTGAGTGCAAACTATATCCTAGACCGTTAGTTAGAAAGCTTCAACGCGGCGATAGTGTTCGGCGCGTGCTGCGCTGGAGTTCTTCGCCGACGCCGACGTCAGCCAACCACGATAGCTGTGCAAGACCTTGGAGCAGTAAGACGAGCGCGTAGAGAAGGAACCGAATTCTCGATGGCCTTAGTAGAACCCAGATCCGATAGAAGCCACGTAAGTAGCATTCATAGTTTTCGCCCACGCTGATGTGACCCAGCCGCGGCTGTTATGCAAGACCCTTGAGCAGTACTAGCGAGTGGAAAAGGAGAGGTAAGTGCCTACCGAATCCTAGATAGTAGACGCGGTAGTCGTAGCGATGACGTTCGGCGCGTGTTGCGCTGTGGCTTCTTTGCCGACGGCTGATGTGCAAGACCTTTGACGACGACCATGACGACCTCCGGGCCGAGTGGTTTGTACGCCGGGTTTCATGGTGTCACCGACTCGAGAGGTCCCGGGTTCAAATCCCGGTGGGGGCAGATGTTTGTGTGATGAATACGAGCATTTGTACTCCAGTCATGGATGTTTAATATGTATTTCTATAAAAATATACTTATATATGTACAGTATATGTATTCTATCCGTTACCCTAGTATTCCATAACACAAGCCTTATAGTGTTTGCTTTGGGGCTAGGCTGATTGGTGTGAGTGTTGAATTTTTTTTATTTTTGATTATTTATTTATTTTGAGAGGGTGGAGATCCTTCTCCAGTGAGTACGAACCGAATCCTAGAAAGAAGACGAAAAAGATTAATGAGTGCTAGCTGTATGCTGGGTAATGGGCGCCTTAATTGAATTTCTCCATATGGCTACCGCGTCTACGCTACGTGTTGTAGTGTGTACGCGGTGTTAGGTATGGAACACTATAGAAGTTTGGTAACGACAGCGTTGGTAGCGACGGTTTGGAGTCTGAACAAACGTAACGTCTGAACAAGCCGACACCGGCCCGGGTGAAAACAGTCTCGTTAACAAGCGCCCTTAGGCCCTACCAGAATATGAGCGCTATGGCATTGTGCTGAGGCAGGGAACTGGTAAGCCTTATTTATTTATTTTGGTTACATAGAAGACCAACAGCTTATCTTAATAAATTAGAAATGAATAGTAGCGACAAAGAGCCAATTACAGGTCCTCACATCTAGACATAACTTAAAGTTATAAAGAAACTATTTGCACTGTCCAATGTAAAAAAAAACTCTTAAAAATAGTTTTAAAAATGAGGTCTTTATGATAAATAACAGAATGAAAAATAGGGTATGTGACAGTATTAAAAATAAAGTGCAAATTGTTAGCATCTGTGTTTAGATTAAATATTGGCAGATGTTTTTATTATTTTAAAAAAAATATTCATAATTTTACTAAAACCCCTCGAAAAGATAAGTTTTCTTATCTATTGTCACGTGACCCAAAACACTAGGGATTGGCGGAGCCTAAAATGACGTCACACGCAAGTAAACTTCCGGTTAAAGTGACATTACATAGATCGTTTGACGTTTTAATAACAGTCGTGTGGCATCACACACTAGTAAGACGCCATATTGTCCAGAGAAACGTTTTCGCGGCAACTTGAAAATGGAGTTTTTGATTTGGTTATTTTTACTGAAAACAACAGAATGATGAATATCCACTTTTTACGGACTCCATAAACATTAGTCAATAACGTGAGATCGTTGCCTAAAACTTGTCAAATACCGTATTACGCACTTGTTAATTATAATCTCCAAAAAACAAACGAGCAATGATACGTCTTATGGACGCTCCGCTAGTGTTAAAAAGATCGAAATTTACCTATTTTGATAGTGAATTGAAGCTACTACTTGCTCGACAAAGAAAAGCCTTCTATATTATAGATTTCTTTGCCTATTCATCTTATTGCCTTGCCTTGTTGAAGGTTAATAAAATCTTTCTTTCTCCGTCTCTTTGACACAGTTGTGAGACCATAGTACTGATGATAGCTATGGGTCTAGCGGAGCCCGAACTGGCGGAGAGCGATGCGATATTCCCATCCGGTTTACCCCCGGAGCTGACGGCGCTGGGTCCGCTTCATGTGTCCGCGGATACTGTAGAAGGAGCGGTAGAATGCGCGCGGTTCTTCCCGCCCGGATATAACGCGCCCGAGAAGACGCATAAGGCTCGCGCCAAGAAGAAGAGGAAGGTATAAGATTACTCTTTCTTTAGTTAACTGTGTTGGATATATTGGAGGAGCTCGATGGCGCACGTGGTTAGCGCGTTCGGCTGCGATCGTTAAGTTAAGCAACTTTCGCAGTGGTCGGTCATTGGATGTGTGACCAAAAATTTATTATCTTGAGCTCCTCCGTGCTTCGGAAGGCACGTTAAGCAGTTGGTCCCGGCTGCATCTGCAGGCGTTAGCAACCACCAACCCGCGCGTTGGGTCATGGCCCGATCTCCCTATTCCATCCATAGGGAAGGCCTGTGCCCCAGCAGTGGGGACATTAATAGGCTGATGATGATCTAGAGTTATGATGAAATGCCGAAGTTTCTCTATTTAGTGGGTGCTAACGACTGCATTGTGAAGGCCTATCAAAAGTAATTATTAATCTGGAACAACGGAACCAAAGCGCGATTCAGGAGACTACAGCGCCATCTCTTGACCATTGGTGTAGTAGAACCAAAAACCACATCTTTATTTTTAGTAATAAAGTAACAGTTATAGGTATTCATATTTATAATATTTATCCACATGTTTCTAGTTTGTATATTCGGAATACGTGTTTGAGTTTCATACAAGTGCAAATCACATATGTTCTGATAAATTATATTCAGTAGCGATTTTAATTGAATATTTTGATTATTTCTTTATTTTTTCAAATTAAAACTGAACTTTATTGACTGTGTCCTTTTCCAGACTTTTTATTAATTTATTGTAATTAATTATTTGCATGCAATTAAAAACTAATTTTAAACGATGCCAAAGAAGGATAACTTCTCACGCGCCTACATAAGTACACGCACCCATTTTTTTCTATTCGGGTACAACAAGCATGAAAGAACGCAATGCAGAAAGCTTATTCGTTACAAATCTTAGTTAAATTTAAAAAGGTCAACAATAAATAATCGAGACTTAAGAATTTTAGGATTAATCCCAAATTTTTTACAAATATTAGCACGAAACTGCCAAAATAAACTTTTTGGTCCTTCGAGCAGGATAACACAATGAAAATAATCTACCAACGAAACTATATAAAACAGCTGCATGATTTCTCCTTCTTTCTTCATCAAAACAGCTTTGTTTATTCCAATTCATGTAAATTTAACATCGCACACATTCCTTTGTTTTTCAACTAAAAACCTTCTCTAAAGGACAATGGGCAAAACACACCCAGCTCCACCAACAATGTAATTAGTATGAATCGATAGATCTATGAAAAACTAGCTTTTTTTATTATGACACCGTAAAAAAATATCCTGGGAGTCAAAAGATATGACACCGCAAAAATAAACCTGTAGTCAAAAGACACATGGGCATATTTAAGTAGCTAAATTTTCTCATTGTTCATTTTTATAAACGACTAGCAAACCCAGCGAACTCCGTTTCGCCATCAGATAGCTTCGTTTTATGTAACATTTCGTTTTATGATTAAAAGAAAACGATTTTTTTTTTTAATTTTTCCTGAATTTTCTTTGCTATAAACCTCACGGAGCCCGAGACCTTTCCAACGAATGCAAAACCGTGGAAATCGGTTCGTGCGTTCTGGAGTTATAGCGTCAGGAAGGAAAACCCGACTTATTTTTATATAGTAGATTTTATTGTGCAGAAGCGTCACGAGACCAAGGACGACGGCGGCGAATCCACTGAAGCGCCGCCGCCGGCAGACGCGACGGAACAAGAGGCGACAGAGACAACGCCGTCTGACGCCGAGCCTGATGCCGAGCCTGACGACCAGCCTGATGAAGACAGCGAAGATGCCACTGCCGATAAAGCTACCTCGCCCCCACCTAATTAATATTGCCTGCCTTTCCTAAACGGTACTTAATCTGAAAAGCTTAACTGCACCTTTGCCGAGGTCATGCAGGACTCTTCTACAAAAACCAAAAATCGAAACGCGCTGAAAAATCAGCCGCGAGCTTCAATGTTTCCGGACTTTTACATATAAGTAACAATGACACGCGAGTTAGGTGTAAGCGTTCATTTCCGTTCATATTATTAGAAAATGCGTAAAAATGTACCTGAACAACAATCATATATAGTATATTATTATGCTTTTGTGTACAGAATAAAGAATTGCAACAAGCTAATCTTCTTAAAACATTTGCTTTGAAATATGTAATTTCTCTGACATACGTCGATAACATGTCTTCGGACTACAAAAATCTATCAAATTTTAAATCTTAAGAAAAGATTACTAGAAAAAATTCCACGCGGACCTGGCAGCGGACGGGACTCGAACTCGGTATTATAACGGTCAGTGTATTCACCCGGATAGCGAAGGGTGCGGATTCGAGTCCCGTCTGCTGCCTGGTCTGCGTGGAATTATTTCTAGTAATATTTTAAACATCGAGCAGTTACATGCTCAAAAAATAAAAGTTATAACCTATCAAATTTCTTTAATAAGTATTCATGTTATTCAATGGGCTGAAAGTTCAATATAATTTGCAGTATTTCGACATTTTGTGTTAACCTGATGATCTGTGCCCATAGCACGAACCAATATCGAATTCGTAACGTGTGCGAGTTCGAAATGTCATTGTCAAATGTGTACTGATATTTAGTTCTCGTTACGTACTTTGTGGCGCTGCTGTTCAAGTTTTTATACAAAATTTGACATTGACATTTTAGACTCGCAAACCATTCGAATAGGGATGAAACTATTTTTTTTTCTTCGTTTATCAGGTAGATTTATGAAAAAGTATTGGACACGTCTTTTTCTTTTTTCACATAATATTAACATTGCAGAGAAATATTGATTTGAAAAGTCGCATGACGTCACGTTTTGGTACAATTATCACTTAAAAGTGACGTCACGAGCCCCTACTCCCAAACTTTGACGCGCTATAACTTTGTCATTTTTTGGTTGATTGCCCAAAGAAAAAATACGTGTCCATTATTTTTTGATCATCTAACTGACGGACTAAATAGAAATTCGTTTACTGTACCCCGTCATCACCCTTATTCAATATTGGTTCGTGCTAGGGGTACTGTTGTCCGTGTATAGAGATGTATTCCAATCCATATTGCTAGAAGGAAGCTGTTAATAAAAATACAAGTTTGTTTATATTCTAAAATTTGTATTTTCATTTATTTATTTTTTTATTTATAAATAGTCAATTAGTATGTATATACTTTAACAATAAAATAAAATGAGTAACGGCTTAACTTTGTAGGAGGTGGGGATGGCGAGGTGCCTATACCACCGAGTCTTTGCGGTTCCTGAAACAATACATTAGATCACTGTATTGAAATATTTCACATAATTGTTCGAATTTGATATTTGAGGAGCTGGCGAACAAAACGGTATAAAAGGATATTTGACAATATTAAATATCAAGTGCCAATTGTTATCATATGTATTTAGAATGAATATTGGCAGGAGTTTTTACAATTTTTAAAAAATAAAAATATTCATGGTTTTACTAAAAACCCACGAAAAATATAATAGTTTTCTTATCTTTGTCACGTGACCCAAAACGCATGGGATTGGCGGAGCCTAAAATGATGTCACACGCAAGTAAACTTCCGGTTAAAGTGACATTACATTGTATCGTTTGACGTTTTAATAACAGTCGTGTGACGTCATACACTAGTAAGACGCCATATTGTCCAGAAAAACGTTTTGGCGGCAACTTGAAAATGGAGTTTTTGATTTGGTTATTTTTACTGAAATACACAACAAAATAATGAATATCCACTTTTTACGGACTCTATAAACATTAGTCAATAAGGTGAGATCGTTTTCTAAAACTTGTCGAATACCCTATTACGTATCTGGTCAAACTACTTTTTTTACAGTCCGCAGGTTTCGGGGCCCGTTGAATTTGTATCTCAAATAATTTTCAATCAAAACCAACCTAAAACAGTGTTTAATTTCCTAAATTTACAAATTAAAAACCATGCCAAAACCTCACTGGAGGTATGTCATTCATAGCTCCTGTAAAATTTAATTTTATGTAATTACTAGCTGACCAGCGAACTTCGTACCGCCATAAAAATAGGGGCAGGTGGTAGAAGAGAAAATTTAACGTTGTATGTATTTTTTAATACCACATTATAAAAAAATAAATATGATCCAAAAACAATTTAGGGGTGTGTAACGTAGTGTTCTATCTAATTTCCCGGGATAACATTCCTCCTAACCCATATGAGAACACTACGTTACAATACCCAATAGTTTAAATTTTGGCGCAAAGGCGCATTGTAGGTTACAGAACACTACGTTACAGGTGGAGAACCATTATCACTTAAGGATATGAAAAATAGATAGTAGCCGATTCTCAGACTCACGGAATATGCATATAAAATTTCATAAAAAATCGGTCAGGCCGTTCCGGAGGAGTATGGTAACTAACATTGTGACACGAGAATTTTACATATAAGATACCGTTTTGTTCGCCAGCTCCTTATTTGTTAATTTGATAGCTATATATCCTTATCGTGCTCTATAGGGAATGACAAGGAGAGACTGATGCCAAGTTTACGAATAGCAAATACGAATAGCCATGTGAAGTGTTTATGAAACATCAAAAGGTATCAATTCCAAAAATAATGAGAATATTGATTTAAGAAAAGGTTAAACCCCAATCACCGACGACAAAAAAATAAGTACATTGCTTTATTTCAAGCTACGTAGAGCATAGCTGAGTTCTATGCTTTACATTCTAAAATAAATTAATAAATATTTGAATGACGCCACGTTATCAAAAAAAATAACGCGTGTGTTTATAACCGCACGACTGAAGTGACACTTCTTTAGCTCCATCTGTTTGTATATATGTAATAATAATAATAATAACTTTATTTGGAACAAGTGCAATGTACATAAAATTATGAATCGTTAAATCTGCTTTAGTTTTACAAAAACTGTGTTGCAGAATTAACGCCCATTCCCGTATAATATGAAACAGTGTTCCTATCAATGTATAAAATTATATGTTTATTATATACATACAGATGTGTATCTGTATGTATATATATATACATACAGATGTGTATATACAGTCAAAACCGAATATAACGACGTCGGTTATTACGACCATTAGGCAAGGTCCCGACCGGAACCCTATATAAACCCCTACGTAAACAAACCGCCTATAACAACACCGGATATAGCGAAATATCGCTTAAAACGACATATAGCCAATGAATATTGATAAAGTTCATATCGATACTCATCGGCTATAACGACCAAACGTTTTACTTTTTCCAGCAACACAAAATATACTGTAGATACTTAAATTTTTTCGTAGTAAACTTATTATTTCTCTTTTCGGTATTTTTTTGAAAACAAGCTTATAGTCATTATCTATAACCATACTACAATATGACAATAGTATGACGACTTCTGTATATTGCTTATAACAATTATCCGACATAACGTCCGAAATTATATGGTCCCTTTAATGTCGTTATATCCGGTTTCAACTGTATGTATATATATACATACAGATGTGTATGCACAATATATACATGTATGTACGTATACATATTTCATTTACTAGCTATAAGAGAAAGAGAGAAAGAAAATGTGCGCGCGCACTGCTTTCTCAAGTCAAAGTTTCACCTTAAAAAAAACTTAAGAGCTCGTGGACCCATATTTGGTCTGTGTTAGGTAAGGTAGCTTTCGAATTGTCGGTCAGCAGATGGGGTCCAAAAAATTATTATCTTTTCTTTGCTTCGGAAGGCAAGTTATGTCGTTGGTCCGGCTGCATTAGCAATGGGCCCATCTCGTGGGTCACGGTCATGGCCGAATCGCCCTATTCTACCCATAAAGGAGGCCTGTGCCCCAGTAATGTGGACAATTATAGGCTATAATGATGAAGAAGGAAAACTAAGTGGACTTTGACTTTGATCTGAATGAGGACGGAACTTTGTGTACTGTAGCGGGTTGATAGCTCAGAACAAGACTTAAAGTATAGATACAGTTTAAAGACAATTCATAAAGTAGACTTATATAAATAATTATCTTATTACTTTTATATACAGTGTGAATTTTAAAATACTTGAAACCTCGCAGGACTATTCTGCTTATATCTCTGCAACAACGTTTGTTCTACGAGTTTTAACATAACTCAATACTTTGATCAATAAAGAAATTCTAAGTTTTGAAGTTATACTTCTGTAGGCGCGTTATGAAAAAATGATGAGAGTGAAATTTTAAGATGCGCGCGCATCACTGTAACACAAAAAATTAACAGCATGAAGTTAGTCGCTTTAGCGACCAACTTCATGGTGTTACTTTTGTGTTTACCGCACATTAAGAAAATCTACCAACAAAATAGAAATAGAATCTCTATTTTGTGGGTGCTAACGACTGCATTGTGAAGGCCTATCAAAAGTATTTATTAATCTGGAACAACGGAACCAAAGCGCGATTCAGGAGACTACAGCGCCATCTCTTGACCATTGGTGTAGTAGAACCAAAAACCACATCTTTATTGTTTGTAATAAAGTTACAGTTATAGGTATTCATATTTATAATATTTATCCACATGTTTCTAGTTTGTATATTCGGAATACGTGTTTGAGTTTCATACAAGTGCAAATCACATATGTTCTAATAAATTATATTCAGTAGCGATTTTAATTGAATATTTTGATTATTTACTTATTTTTTCAAATTAAAACTGAACTTTATTGACTGTGTCCTTTTCCAGACTTTTTATTAATTTATTGTAATTAATTATTTGCATGCAATTAAAAACTAATTTTAGACGATGCCAAAGAAGGATAACTTCTCACGCGCCTACATAAGTACACGCACCCATTTTTTTTGATATACTGTCGTGATATTTATACGTCTATGCTTCCTTTATAATCAAAAGGGCATCGCTCGCAGACTTCCTTATTTATAATATTGTATTTCTTTACCAGATTAAAACTCGTAAAACAAACGTTGTTGTGTATGATGTTAGCTATCTAGTACTGCGAGGTTACCGGTATTTTAAAATTAACCCTGTATAGACCAAACAATGTATTGTGTTGCTAGTGTAGTGGTTGTCGTGGTGGGGCGCCGCACAGACGCCACTGGTTCGCTACGGATCATATAGTCTAGTGTGTTGCTAGTGTAGTGTAGTTGTCACCATATGTAGCGGTTGTCGTGGTAGGGCGGCACACAGTCGCCACCGGTTCATGTAGTGTAGTGTGTGGCTAGTGTAGTGAAGTGTAGCGGTCACCATATGTAGTGGTTGTCGTGGTGGGGGGCGCGCATGACGCCGACGCCGCCGCCCAGTCGCCGGTAGTTCATGGCGCCGCATAAACGCCACTGGTTCGACTCCGGGTCAAAAACCTGCCCCAATGTATAAATAACTTATACTATCTGAGCAGAGAAGTGAGTAAAGCCTCGATGACACGGGGCGAGTATCAGATGGTTAATTATTATATATATGAGCTATATTACTGTTAAGTTTCATTAAAATCCATTCAGTATTTTTTAGGTGAAAGAGTAACAAAGATCCATGCAAACGTAAGATTGAAATTAAAAGCGCAAGTGGTTAATACACAACTTTAAAGCGTTGTAGATCCTAAACAATCATATAAAATGAAAAATGATATTAGGAACCTAAACATGATTTTCGATTATCTAGACAGTGATACCCCACTCGACATATTCTGTCAACTTATTTTTTTTACTTCGTCACAGTATGGCGCCTAATTTTGCCCAAATTAAATTTTGATTACTATCATATCTTTAGTAGCACTCCCATGATTGAGACGAATCGAATGATGTATGAATCATCAAAATCGGCCCAGGCGTTTGGTCACTAGTGTGCCACAAAGGAACAAACATACATATTATATAGACTGTTAAACACTATACCCTGTCCGCGCGTCGCGCTTCGCGCTCTGAATTGCGCAGTCGGGTAAAAAGCCAATGACACGGGGCGAGTTAGATTGCGTAAGGGAACGTACCCATACTACATGACCCACTTTTTAGGTCCCCCCCCCCCCTCCCCCCGTTGATGACCACCCGCAGTATTTGCCAAAACCCCTTTCCTCCCCCTCCAGTTTTCTCGTAGTGATTCATAAAACTGAGTTTTAATATATTTTTGCAAACAGAGGGTAAAAATTAAACCGCCGAAAAGTAAAAATAATAATAAACCTTTTTTATGTTTAGTCAAATTAATATTTGGAGTCGGTGCCAGTGCCAGGCCAAACCAAGCAGTAAATGGGAACTATCAGACCTGGATGGCACCTACTCCAAATATTAATTTGACTAAAGATAAAAAGATTTATTAATTTTTACTTTTCGGCAGTTTCATTTTAGTATTTTTTCTTATTTTACAATCTTTTTTGTAATATACAAAATCTAGCATCTATAGCAATCTAGCATCAAAATCTGTGAGTAAACCAGCTCCCCTATTTTCCCACCCTTAGGGTAGTTTTTTCCAAATATATGCAAGACAAAACTTGATATCTTTTCCAAAAAAATTTTTTTTGGATCAAAATCAGACAACTGTAAAAATTTATGTGTGGTCATAAATTACAATCAGTGAGCGAACAATTATTTACCCTTAGAGTTGAGTTTTTTCTAAATTCATATGGGACCAACTTCGGGATATACCATTTCCAATAACAAAAGAATTAACAAAATTGGATTGCGCTCTGTAAACAGTTAAGCGTGATCGATTAGATATATAAAAAAATTAATACGCGTCGATCTGAAAATCTCCTCCCGTTTTTTTCGTCGGTTAAAAAAACTAAATAATTTCGCTCATAGTTGCCTTTATTAATACGGCCCTTGCCGCGTGATGCCAAGGGTGCATGCTTAACTATAATTAACTAAAACAATTAAAAAAATAATTATTAGGAAAAATAAATCCTAAAGGACTATGTCATGAAAACCAAAGCTCCTATCTTCACTTCAAGCAACGCTGTCATGTTGCCAAGCGACATTGACTCGCCTTAGCACGAACTATTATCGTATTCGAATAGTTTGCGATTGCGAAATGTCAATGTCAATTTTTGTATGGAAACTTCAACAGCAGCGCCACAACATACGTAACGAGATCTAAAAATCAGTACCCCTAGCACGAACCATTATCGAATTCGAATAGTTTGCAAACCGAAATGTCAATGTCAAATTTTGTATGGAAACTTGAATAGCAGAGGCACAAAGTACGTAAGGAGAACTAAAAATCAGTACACATTTGACAATGACATTTCGGACTCGTAAACGATACGAATTCGATATTGGTTCGTGCTGGGGGTACTGTGCACATATGACAATGACACTTCGGACTCGCAGACTATTCGAATTCGATATTGGTTCGTGCTAAGGGTACTGTTCTGTTTCGCTCTCTCGATTGAATGTTTATTAACAGAAATGTGCGTTTGTGAGAGTTGCTTATGCAGTTGAGTGGAAGCATATTTTATTTGAGGAGCTCGATGGCGCAGGTGGTTAGCGCGTTCGGCTGCGATCGTTTTATTAAGCAATTTTCGCAGTGGTCGGTCATTGGATGGGTGACCAAAAAATTCTATCTCGAGTTCCTCCGTGCTTCGGAAGGCACGTTAAGCCGTTGGTCCCGGTTGCACCTGCAGTCGTTAGCACCCGCCAATCCGCACTGGGCCCGCGTGGTGGGTCATGGTCCAATCTCCCTATTCCATCCATAGGGAAGGTCTGTGCCCCAACAGTGGGGACATTATGAAACTGATGATATTTTATTTGATGCTAGTATGGCGGCGACATCTACATGCCCCACATATATACAACGGATGGAGGAAATCATCACTCACCATCCTCAAGAGATGGCGTTACCTGCACTGCGATCTTAATAGTATGGAAGCCTACATCGCGCAAATGAAATTCGGAGGCTAACTCTTCATATATACGATGCCCGACCAACATCAGTCGGGCCGCGGCCCCCGAGCTAACATCACCCAGCTCGGAGGAAGATCTTCCCCCTTGGCCTTCCTACACTAGTATGAGCGTGCCGTATCTTCCCCGTTTGTTATAATCCCAGCGGGCAGCATATAGTTACCTCTATGGATTTGAGGTAGGCGGTGCCGTCGAAGCCCCCGACGGCGTAGAGTTGTCCGTTGACGACGGCGAGCCCGACGCCGCTGCGCCGTGACGTCATCGCTACTACCGGCGACCACGAGTCTGTGCTTGGCTCGTATCTAAGGCGATGAACAATCGATTAATACGTATAACAATAGGGGTGATGACGGGGTACAGTAAACGAAATTCTATTTAGTCCGTCAGTTAGATGATCAAAAAATAATGGACACGTATTTTGAAGTGAAACTTCTTTATCGGCGTTGGGAAAAAATTTACCGTCACATTTTTTTCGGTTACGCGTTACGTTTTTTGGTTACGCGCCATCTTTTTTAAAAAGCACTATTTACCTCATCCGAACAATTGCTTTTTCTGTCAACTTTAAAAAAAAAGTATCGACAGCAAATATTCGTGTTTCACACAAGGTAAGGTAAGGTAAGGTAAGGTAAGGTAAGGTAAGGTAAGGTAAGGTAAGGTAAGGTAAGGTAAGGTAAGGTAAGGTAAGGTAAGGTAAGTATAGAGTTCTACCCAGAAGGGATAGAACCTGGGAGCGTAGATGTTAATTGAAAGATACTGATAGAGGCTAATATAAAAGTATTTTATCTAAATACGAGAGGAATTCTTGGCGCCTGAAGATCTAATAATCAATGGAACCTTCTATCAAAAGACAGACGATTCCTTATTTCAAATCTTAAAATCATGACATTAACTTTTTAATATAACTGCCAACCGTAGGCATTGCAAAAGCAAAGAGTTTACCTAAACAAGGAGGTTGTAACATCACGGACGTTACAGTAAGGTGTAGTTATACCCCTTTAGTGGGTGAGTTTTTGAAAAATCTTAGCGCACGCCTATATATATATTTCTGGAAAGTTGCATGTAGATCATTTTTCGAAAAAAATAAGGCCATAAAGAAGTTTCACTTCTTACGTGTGTACACTAGTACGCGCACACATTTTTTATTTTCTTAGGGCAATCAACCAAAAAATGACAAAGTTATAGCGCGCCAAAGTTTGGGAGTAGGGGCTCGTGACGTCAGTTTTGAGTGAATTTTCACTTATAAGTGTACTCAAACATGACGTCATGCGACTTTTCAAATCAATATATCTCTGCAATGTTTATATTATGTGAAAAAAGAAATAATACGGGTCCAATACTTTTTGATAATCTACCTGATAAACGTAGAAAAAAAAAATAGTCATGATCCCTATTAGCTCGACTCCGAAGTTAGCTTATTAAGGAATTGATTGGTTACGACCGCAGTGCCTAAAATTCTAGATGCCACTGTTGAAAAAATTTCTAACACGCCAACAGACTAAGAAGCAGATTGCCTACCCATAAATGCCTAGACATTGTAATTGCCTAAACATTATTTTGTCTACAAATAGAAATGTCTAAAATGCACTGTCTGTTTGTCAACTCTTGTTGTATGTTTTATTTCAAGGATAGAAGATTTGTTTGTTTTTTAATAAGACAGTTTCTTTTATTATTTCAAGATTGCAAATTGACGGTTGACAGCAAACATTATAGTCACATTACATTGTAGGCAATATGCATTTTAGTGCATTAGCGTTTTAGGTATTATTGAATTAGCGGCATCTTTCATTCTAGGCAGTCTGCTTTTCAGCCAAATTGATGTTTTAGGTATTATAACAATAGTAGCACTTTGCATTTCAGGCATTGTGCTCAGTCGTAGACCGCGGCCCCCAGATGCTTGCGCCGGGTGCCATGGGGGGGGGGTATATATCTATATATCAGGGGGGCAGTATATATATATATAGTCACCGCTCGGCGGAGGACAGCTCGGTGCAGTCGTCGCGGCCCCCGACGGCGTATATGTGTCCGTCGTAGACCGCGGCCCCCAGATGCTTGCGCCGGGTGCCATGGGGGGGGGTATATATCTATATATCAGGGGGGCAGTATATATATATATAGTCACCGCTCGGCGGAGGACAGCTCGGTGCAGTCGTCGCGGCCCCCGACGGCGTATATGTGTCCGTCGTAGACCGCGGCCCCCAGATGCTTGCGGCGGGTGCCATGGGGGGGGGTATATATCTATATATCAGGGGGGCAGTATATATATATATATAGTCACCGCTCGGCGGAGGACAGCTCGGTGCAGTCGTCGCGGCCCCCGACGGCGTATATGTGTCCGTCGTAGACCGCGGCCCCCAGATGCTTGCGGCGGGTGCCATGGGGGGGGGTATATATCTATATATCAGGGGGGCAGTATATATATATATAGTCACCGCTCGGCGGAGGACAGCTCGGTGCAGTCGTCGCGGCCCCCGACGGCGTATATGTGTCCGTCGTAGACCGCGGCCCCCAGATGCTTGCGCCGGGTGCCATGGGGGGGGGTATATATCTATATATCAGGGGGGCAGTATATATATATATAGTCACCGCTCGGCGGAGGACAGCTCGGTGCAGTCGTCGCGGCCCCCGACGGCGTATATGTGTCCGTCGTAGACCGCGGCCCCAGATGCTTGCGGCGGGTGCCATGGGGGGGGGTATATATCTATATATCAGGGGGGCAGTATATATATATATAGTCACCGCTCGGCGGAGGACAGCTCGGTGCAGTCGTCGCGGCCCCCGACGGCGTATATGTGTCCGTCGTAGACCGCGGCCCCCAGATGCTTGCGGCGGGTGCCATGGGGGGGGGTATATATCTATATATCAGGGGGGCAGTATATATATATATAGTCACCGCTCGGCGGAGGACAGCTCGGTGCAGTCGTCGCGGCCCCCGACGGCGTATATGTGTCCGTCGTAGACCGCGGCCCCCAGATGCTTGCGGCGGGTGGCCATGGGGGGGGGTATATATCTATATATCAGGGGGGCAGTATATATATATATAGTCACCGCTCGGCGGAGGACAGCTCGGTGCAGTCGTCGCGGCCCCCGACGGCGTATATGTGTCCGTCGTAGACCGCGGCCCCCAGATGCTTGCGCCGGGTGCCATGGGGGGGGGTATATATCTATATATCGAGGGGGCAGTATATATATATATAGTCACCGCTCGGCGGAGGACAGCTCGGTGCAGTCGTCGCGGCCCCGACGGCGTATATGTGTCCGTCGTAGACCGCGGCCCCCAGATGCTGCGGCGGGTGGCCATGGGGGGGGTATATATCTATAATCAGGGGGCAGTATATATATATATAGTCACCGCTCGGCGGAGGACAGCTCGGTGCAGTCGTCGCGGCCCCGACGGCGTATATGTGTCCGTCGTAGACCGCGGCCCCCAGATGCTTGCGGCGGGTGCCATGGGGGGGGGTATATATCTATATATCAGGGGGGCAGTATATATATATATATATAGTCACCGCTCGGCGGAGGACAGCTCGGTGCAGTCGTCGCGGCCCCCGACGGCGTATATGTGTCCGTCGTAGACCGCGGCCCCCAGATGCTTGCGCCGGGTGGCCATGGGGGGGGTATATATCTATATATCAGGGGGCAGTATATATATATATATAGTCACCGCTCGGCGGAGGACAGCTCGGTGCAGTCGTCGCGGCCCCCGACGGCGTATATGTGTCCGTCGTAGACCGCGGCCCCCAGATGCTTGCGGCGGGTGCCATGGGGGGGGGTATATATCTATATATCAGGGGGCAGTATTTATATATAGTCACCGCTCGGCGGAGGACAGCTCGGTGCAGTCGTCGCGGCCCCCGACGGCGTATATGTGTCCGTCGTAGACCGCGCGCCCCCATGCTTGCGGCGGGTGGCCATGGGGGGATATATCTATATATCAGGGGCAGTATATATATATATAGTCACCGCTCGGCGGAGGACAGCTCGGTGCAGTCGTCGCGGCCCCCGACGGCGTATATGTGTCCGTCGTAGACCGCGGCCCCCAGATGCTTGCGCCGGGTGGCCATGGGGGCGACGGGGGTCCACCGGTTGGCCCGCGGGTCGTATCTCTCGACGGTGTTGAGCGGCGCTTGCCCGTCGGACCCTCCCACCGCGTATAACTGCCCGCCTAGCACTGCCACTGCCACGCCTAACCGCCTAGTGGTCATTGCCGCGACCTGATTCAAAATTAAAATCCAAAATGATTTATTCAGTCCATGTATAATGCGATTCGAATAAGAATACGAAAGCCAATGACCTCCATCTGTCAAATGTCGCTTGAAAAGTACGGCTTGCAAAAAAAATCTTAGAACCCTTTTTTAGCACTTAGCTAATTATGGAATAAAAACCAAACATTTTAATTTAATTTTTAATTAATTTTAATTTTCCAACACTCACACCGATTAGCCTAGCCCCAAAGTAAGCACTATAAGGCTTGTGTTATGGGATACTAGGGTAACGGACATAATACATAAACTTTACATATATAAGTATATTTATATAGAAATACATATTGAACATCCATGACTGGAGCACAAATGCTAGTGTTCATCACACAAACATCTGCCCCTACCGGGATTCGAACCCGGGACCTCTCGAGTCGGTGACGCCATGAAACCCGGCGTACAAACCACTCGGCCACGGAGGTCGTCAAAAAAAAACATTTGTAAACAAACAATAAGAAATATTGTTAATTAATATTGGTTGATATTTTATTTTCATTTATTGAGCTTTGGCTATGAATGTTTGATAACCTAAATCGTCAACCAAATGTCACTTTTAGTTGCGTTCAGAAACTCGATTTAAAACTTTGGTTTACATAATATAGGATGCATGTTCGTATGTGACCTAGTAATAGTGCATGATTATTCATAACTACTCCGGCGGTAATGCCGAGATGAGCGGAATTGAAGAGCTTAATTCTGATTAATGTTTTTTCTCGCACAGTCTTAATAAATAAATATTATTAAAAATAGGTTATTTTCTTATCTCAATTTTAGTAAATAAATTTTATTAAAAAATCGAATGTTTTTTCTCACTTAATCTTAGTAAATAACTTTTATTAAATAAAAACTTTTTTGCTCACTCTACCTTTTTCGTTTGAATTGACAGCTATGACACGTCACAATATGGCGCCCCGTCGATCCTATTCCTAATTGAATCGCATTATATATTACAGGCACCTGCGAGGGTTCATGGTGTCGCCGACTCGAGAAGTCCCAGGTTCGAATCCCGGTGGAGGCAGATGTTTGTGTGATGAATACGAGCATTTATACTCCAGTCATGGACAGTTAATATGTAATTCTATATAAATATACTTATATATGTACTGTATATGCATTCTATCCGTTACCCTAGCATCTCGTAACACAACCCTTACAGTGCTTACTTTGGGGCTAGGCTATTGTCATGAGTGTTGGAAATTTTTATTTATGTGGATAACCATACTGTCACAAATCGAATGTGCCAGAGTACCGCGGGTCGCGATAGAGGTCGAGTAATGCGGCTCATTCTAAAATGAGCTTTATACAGTGCGGCGTAAGGGAGAAAGTGCAACGACATCTGCACTTGTTTACAAGTTATACGCGTTACCTGCGTAGGTATAAGTAGGTACTTTGTACTCGCGGGTGCTAGCTAATTCTCAATTTAACAGGTACTTTCTAGAATGCGTCGATCGGCGTATATAAGCGCGAATGGCGCCCCGCAGCGACAGTTGAGTTTTTAACAGCGATTTCGGAGCGAATCCAAAGGCGATCAAAGTGCAACAAAAGAGTTCAAATGAGATTGCTTAGAGACTTGTATAGTGAAATACATTGTTTGTTGAGTGTTTTGTAATTAAAATTGTGTGTTAATTGTGTGAACTGTGTGGTGATTAAAGAACTGTCAAGCGTGAACTGGCATATAATATCGATTAACATATTTGTTTCTTAGGTTTTCACGCACATCACTCATTAAATAAAACTAGTTTTTACGGGTTAACGCACGAAACTTTATTTATTTATTGACGTTTCGTAGCCTTTACAGGCTTCGTCGTCAGAATAAAACTTTTATTTAATTTGTCGAGCTACCATCGAAAGACTTTTATTGAGCGTTTGGTTATTTCATTGTTCGATTTTTAAGTTTTATTGTCTATGTATGAATTTATTATTTAATTTAACATGCATTAGGGGAACCAAACCACTACATTAGATTTGATAGACCACAGATCCTTGCAGCGGTTCGTTCCTCGAATGATGCGCGAGGCTATTGAGATTAAAAAATATCCAAATTTCAATAGGGAAGATGGTTGGTATATACCACCAGCTTGGGAACCTATTATACAGGAGATAAAATCCCAACCCCGAGCACACACTGCAAGACCATCAGATACTATTAGTTATTTTTGTTTGCATAATTTAACATAAGAAGGAGATAGAAAGCCTCTCTTGAGTTTGTTTCGCCGGTTCTTCTCAGGAAGGTCTCCCAATTTTGGAACCGGTGGTAGTTTACGGTAGTTAGGGTCAAATAAATAAACTCAAAATTACAAACAAGAATTTTAAATAAAATACTTTATTAAGTAAATTAAATAATAAATTCATACATAGACAATAAAACTTAAAAATCGAACAATGAAATAACCAAACTCTCAATAAAACTCTTTCGAAGGTAGCTCGACAAATTAAATAAAAGTTTTATTCTGACGACGAAGCCTGTAAAGGCTACGAAACGTCAATAAATAAATAAAGTTTCGTGCATTAACCCGTAAATACTAGTTTTATATAATATCGAACTTAAAATCTCTCATTATACTGACCTTGGTCCACCGGTTCTCCTTGGGGTCGTATCTCTCAACGT
The DNA here is from genome assembly GCA_902850365.2 of Chilo suppressalis. Lineage (NCBI taxonomy): Eukaryota > Metazoa > Arthropoda > Insecta > Lepidoptera > Crambidae > Chilo > Chilo suppressalis. Next base: position 2,296,810 of record OU963896.1, on the reverse strand, counting down.
GATTAAGACACTGGACTCCGTCCTGCCCCCCCACTGCGTATAATGCTCCCTCTAATACTGCCACACCCACTGATGTGCGGCACGATGACGTGGGCGCTACTGCCCCACACCACTAAAAAGATAAATCAATCATCATCATCAGCCTATTAATGTCCCCACTGCTGGGGCACAGGCCTTCCCTATGGATGGAATAGGGAGATCGGGCCATGACCCACCACGCGGGTTGGTGGGTGCTAACGACTGCAGATGCAGCCGGGACCAACGGCTTAACGTGCCTTCCGGAGCACGGAGGGGCTCGAGATAATAAATGTTTGGTCACCCATCCAATGACCGACCACTGCGAAAGTTGCTTAACATCAACGACCGCAGCCGAACGCGCTAACCACTTGCGCCATCGAGCTCCTCAAATCAATACAATGTATAAAACTACCACCACAATCTACATATCTAATAAATCGCTATTTTCCATAATATGTTGGCATCTGTGTTTAGAATGAATATTTACAGGGGTTTTACTAATATTCATAATTTTACTAAAAACCCACGAAAAAGATAATAGTTTTCTTGTCTATTGTCACGTGACCCAAAACGCTTGGGATTGGCGAAGCCTAAAATGACGTCACACGCAAGTAAACTTTCGGTTAAAGTGACATTACATTGTATCGTTTGACATTTTAATAACAGTCGTGTGACGTCACACACTAGTAAGACGCCATATTGTCCAGAGAAACGTTTTCGCGGCAACTTGAAAATTGAGTTTTTGATTTGGTTATTTTTACTGAAATACACAACAGAATGATGAATATCTTTTTACGGACTCCATAAGCATTAGTCAATAACGTGAGATCGTTTTCTAAAACATGTCAAATACCCTATGGTGTCGATTCTGGCATGATTCTGGTGTCGATTCTGGCAGGATTCTCTAAAGCTAAATTTAAATTTGACAACAGTGCATCCTTGACATTCTCTACACAGAATGAAAATGAGAGACTGATGTTAAATTTAGTTTTAAGTCAAGAGAATCATGCCAGAATCGACAGCTATGTAAACTTAAAGCTAAATTAACCTAATAGGCTCTGGAAAAAATGCGGAGGGAAATTTTAAAATCGAACAGTGGTATTTTAACTTTTAATTATCGAAGTTTACAAAATAATTACAATTGGCCAGTGTCTTATACATAAAATCTTTTTATATTGAATATACATAAATTCTATCCGTTACCCTAGTATTCCATAACACAAGTCTTACAGTGCTTACTTTGGGGCTAGGCTAATTGGTACGAGTGTTGGTAATATTTATTTATTATTAAAGGGTTCGATGGCGCAGGTGGTTAGCGCGTTTGGCTGCGATCGTTGAAGTTAAGCAACTTTCGCAGTGGTCGGTCATTGGATGGGTGACCAAAAACTTCTATCTCGAGTTCCTCCGTGCTTCGGAAGGCACGTTAAGCCGTTGGTCCCGGCTGCATCTGCAGTCGTTAGCACCCACCAATCCGCACTGGGCTCGCGTGGTGGGTCATGGCCCAATCTCCCTATTCCATCCATAGGGAAGGCCTGTGCCCCAGCAGTGGGGACATTAATAGGCTGATGATGATGATTAAAGGGTTAGGTTAGGTTAGTTTTATTTTTTTATTTGTCTTAGGTTCTTAATTGGGGGGGGGGGGGGTTAGAGAAATTTGTTATAATGTGTTGGTTACTATTAAAGTTGGCCTAAAATCCTATCTGAAGCCGCCTTCGATACAGCCAGAGGTAGAAACGTAAGCCGGGGGATAGAACGAAGAAAGATTTAAGAAGTAGAAACGAAAGAAAGCTTATCGAATATAAAGAAAGAATAAGAAAAGGAAAGGTGTGTTTTTTTTTTTAATTATTGCATGGGATATTGACAAGCAGGCGGGCCCCGGCCCGACTAGTTAATGAGAGGAAAAGGGTCCTCTCATCAACCAGCCGGGGCCCTGGTTAGATTAGGTTTTTTTTAAACCTTAGGTTATGAATTAAGGGTCAATTAATATCTAATTTCAGTAAAGTAGTTTTCCTTTTTACGCAAGGTGGCCTAAATTTCCACCTGAGGCCGCCTTTGATACAGCCAGAGGTAGAAACGTGAGCCGGGGGATAGAGCAAGAAAGATTTAAGAAAAAAGAAGGGAAAGAAGGCTTATCGAGCTTAAAAAAAGTATAAGAAACGAAAAGTTGTAATTTTTTTATATTGCATGGGATGGTGATAAGCAGGCGGGCCCCGGCCCGACCTGTTAATGAGAGTAGGATCTTCTCACCAACCGGCCGAGCCGGGGCCCGCCCCATAATCATAAATAAATAAAATAATATATATATATATCATTAGTTCATCAGTGTTCTGCTAAAATTAACTCCTCCGCGAAACCCATCATAAAAACTCATTCGCAACTGAAAAGCTTCAACAGAAATTTCTGTTGAAGTCTTTCAGCCGCCACAATGATTCCCACAAAAGAGTCAACGGCTGCAGATCTTGCCATTAGGCTTCTGGGCTCAAATGGGTTGACTCTATGGAAGTTGCACAAAGCAGTGTCTCTGTCTAGCACCCAGAAACCTGTCACACTCTTCAATGAGATGTTTTGGGTCCTGGACTGAACTTTCATCACACGGGCAGATGTCAGTTGAAGAGATGTGAAGGTTAGGTTAGGTTAGGTGCGAGTGTTGGTAATATTTATTGAAGTTATACTTCTTTAGGCGCGTTATGAAAAAATGATGAGAGTGAAATTTTAAGATGCGCGCGCATCACTGTAACACAAAAAATTAACTCGCTAAAGCGACCAACTTCATGCTGTTACTTTTGTGTTTACCGCACATTAAGAAAATCTACCAACAAAATAGAAATAGAATCTCTATTTTGTGGGTGCTAACGACTGCATTGTGAAGGCCTATCAAAAGTATTTTTTATTATTTAAGGGTTACACTATCACACTCACCTGATTGGTCTGCGGGTCGTACCGCTCTATGCTATTCAGGTAGCTCTGTCCGTCGTGTCCCCCCACGGCGTACAATAGGTCATGCAGCACGGCCACACCGACCCCACACCGTCGTTTGGACATGGGCGCGACCATCTTCCACTCGGCAGTTTGTGGGTCAAATCGCTCCACGGATGCGATCGCGTCCCCGGAACACCATCCGCCAACGGCAAATAGAACTTCGCCTGAATGATATTAAAGAAAATTAGCGTGGACGGAACAAACACCTGAAGCAAAACTTGTTTTCTTAAATAATAATAATAATCCATTTATTCATAAACAGTTTTACAAAATGATATAACAGTCACCCAAACTAGGCGAAGCCCGTCCTATGGGGAAGTAAACAATTTACAATATATCATTCACGGCCTAAAAATACAAACAAATAAAAACTAAACAGAATGGATACACATTGGTGATACGCGCGTATGTTTGTATGTATGGGAGTGTTTTATGTGTGTCTGTGTGTGTAACTGTGTGTTGGTTGTGTATGTGTATATTCAACTCATTATCCTTAAGAGATTCTCTGCTCTGTCATACGTCCATTTCAATAACATTTTTGAGATGTTATTTCGCATCTCCCGAACGGAGCTGTGCTTGAGATTTGTTTGTTAAGTTAGCTAGTTGGTTATAAATGTAAGGACCGAGAAAAAATCCGAAGCGTTTAGCAAAAAAGGTAGCAACAGTAACATTTGGTATTGAGAACACTCTTTTTTGCAACATCTCACTGTATTTATTGCCCCTTATCACTGTTTTGTGCACTGAGACTACCACTCGCATCAAGTATAATTTTCTGATACTCAAGACTTGAGCTTCTTCGTAAAGAGCATTTGTAGCATATCTTTTGGGTTTTCTCAAGGCAACTTTTAGAATGCTCCTTTGGGCTCTTTCTAGAGGAATGACTGTCAGAGAACTGGAACCACCCCAAACCAGTATGCAGTAATTAACAAGAGGCTGACACAAAGCTAAACCGTCTTCAAAACATTCCAATCGACTGCATCTCGAAGGTTCTTCATGACATTAATTAGTTTTCTCACACGTTTAGACATTTCCACTATATGTGCTCTAAATGCCAGTTTGTCGTCTAGTACTACACCAAGGTATTTTATGGAGTCAGACTGAGTACAGTCATCGCAACTGCATTTATCAGAGGGAAGAAACAAAAGGAGAATGTATTTTAATAGATCTCATTTCGGCACGCGCAGAAGCCGCAGTTTTATGAAAACATAAGAACTTCGTCTTAGATACATTCAAAGACAAAAGGTTACTACTAAGCCAACTTGATATAAGTCTCTTGCCATCCTCCACCCTTTAGCGGACTGCTAACCAGTTCCGGTCATAAAAAATAATGGCAGTATCGTCAGCATAGCAGCAAACCTTTGCATTTCTTAAATGCACCGAAGCAATGTCATTTATGTAGAGAAGAAAGAGTGTAGGCCCTAGAATGCTACCCTGTGGAACTCCAAACGTCGCAGGTCTCGTGCTGCTTTTGATGTTATTGATTCTAACACATTGACTCCGACCTAATAAGTAGCTAGCGAACCATTTAAGACAATTTCCTCGTATACCGTACGCTTCTAGTACCTTTAAGAGGATCAGAATTGATATTGAATCGAATGCTTTTGCAAGATCCAAGAAGACGCCGATGCATTTGGTACCTTTGTCAAGTAATGAGACTACTGTATTAGTCAGGAGAGTAACAGCATCTTCTGTGGATTTGTTCTGTCGAAAGCCGAACTGTCGAACAAACAATATATCGTTTGCCTCTATGAAAGCTACCAGTCTCTTATTTATGACTCCTTCTAGTAATTTGGATATATTTCCTAAAAGCGAAATCGGGCGATAATTACAGGGATCGTTTTTTTGGCCATTCTTGTAAATAGGAGTAACAGCTGCCTCCTTCCATAATTTTGGAAAAGTTCCTGTTTCTATACTCCTATTGTAAATTGTAGTAAGTGGTCCTGCCAACATGGATCCAATAACTTTAAGGGTTTGATTATTTATGTTGTCTAGACCAGATGAGCTACTCGATCTTAGGTTTTGAATTAATGATAAGATCTCTTCTGACTCCGTAGGTGTAAGAAAGAGTGACTTATGTGAAGAGTCTTTAATAACATATTTCGATGTCAAGCTTTCATGTGTCTCATTCAACTTTGACAAGATGTTGTGCGCTAGATTTGAACCCATTGACGAGAAATAGCTATTGCATGCTTCCAAGGAGTTCTCCGCACTTCCCGCAATACTTGTTATGTCCTGCAAGGATGTACTAGACTTTTTTGAAGATCTTTGTGAGATTTTATTTATGGTAGACCAGAGATTTTTTGGGTTATTATATTATTATTATTTGTGTTTATTTCCGTACTGTCATAGTCAGCCTTTAAGTTTCTAAGGAGTCTTCTGTAAAAAAATCTGTATCTGCAATATATTAGTTTTTACTGCGCATTTTCAGGGACCTTTTTGAAATCTAAGTGTAGTTTGTCCCTATGTTTTGAACAGCATATTAAGCCAGGAGTCATCCAGGGTTGGATATTGAATTTAGCGTGACTAACATAATGGACTTTGGAGTGTTTGGCTATAGCATTATTTAGTTTCCTTAAAATCAGTGACTACATCATCTAGAGAGGATTTATTTGTAATATCCGACCAAGAAATCTGATTTATTTCTGTCTTAAGAGCATCGTAATTAATCCTTACCCTCGATCTCATTTTAAGACGACTTTGACTGATCTCCTTATTTATACCCGCTTTAACTAGACTGTGATCAGTAAGGTCAGTGGGGCAAACAAGAGACTCTGCTTTTACGGCTGTAGGGATGAAAATATGGTCTATACAAGAATTAATATGAGTTGGGATATTTATGCAAGGGGCGAGTCCCTGTTCTGACAAAAGAGATAAGAGTTCTGAGATAAGGAGGTATTTTCATCACTAACCGATAGCCCGAGAATATTTATATTTATATCACCGACAAGAATGAGGAAGGCGACCGTTTTATCAGATTAAAGCAATTTTCCAAAGAGGCAACAAAAGTGGACGTATTTCTAAATGAAGGTGATCTATAAAGGCCCAGTAAGGTAAATACATTTGGAACCTCTATTAATAGGCTGTTTGCCTCATCAATAGAAGGTTCTTGAACATTAGCTGACCATAATTATATTGTTAACATACGCAATTAATCCCCCGGATTAGTTAATGTGCTTAGATGTATTGTTGCATTTATATCCATCAATATTCCTAATCGTCAATGTCAAATTCTCCAATACTATGAAAATATTCTAAGATAACAATCTAATTACATAATTACTCTATATCATCATCATCATCAGCCTATTAATGTCCCCACTGCTGGGGCACAGGCCTTCCCTATGGATGGAATAGGGGAATAGGAAACAAAAATCCTTAACAAATAAAATTATTAACTAAAATATATTTAAAGGAGTCCCTTTAGGCAAGGATTCGAAGATACTGGCAGCGTTACCCCTTTGAATGGCTAGACTAATTCTTTGTCCGAGTATTCCTTATTAACTAACTAAGTAACTCCTAAGTCTCATTTAACCAACATTCACTGAATACTATAATGTCAAACGTAATTTTTAATCTTGCCAAGATTAATAGAAACCCATCGAAATTTCTTTACATGCTCCGTATATTAATGTGAAGTACCTTTAACGTGTGTGTTCAGGACAAATTCTTAAAATTTCAGTAATTTGCACCAGGTGCTCCGACGATTTATTAAAGGTCGCGTGAAAGTACGTAAAGAAGAAGAATGCCAATCGTAACTTAATTCCCGAATTAGCTAATCGTCAGCAAATTAATCATAATAAAATGCACTTTCCGTACGTATAATTTTGTAAATTGTAAGTTTTATTATTTTTGAGAAAGTCAAATCAGAGTCTGAGGTAGCAAATGACCAGATTTATTTGCTACCCGATGTATTTTAGATATGACTATAAGCTGACTGTATGATGTAAATTTTAATAAATATATTTGTTATAATTTTTATTATTTTAAAGCATGTAACTGCTTGATGTTTAAATCTAAAGAAAATATAACTAGTTTTTTTTTCTAGTTATATTTTCTAGTTATATTTTCTTTAAATATATTTGTATAAAGGTGTAATGGTATACCTCGTCTGGTGGGCTTCCTGGGCCGGGTGCGAGGCCCCTGCATCAGCGGGCGCTCCTGGGGCAGCAGCAGGTAGTTCTTGGCCTCGTCGAGCAGGTCTCGACAGGCGTCGTCGGAGCGGATCAGTAGTTCGGAAGAAACCGTGCCCACCAGGAACTTGGGGCTGAGCAGCGGTAGTCTTACGTGTTGTAACACCTACGGACAACAGTCGTAAAGGAGGTTTTTGGCGGGATTTCATCGAGTGTGGTTGGCGTCTTATTTTAATTATTCTTAAATTCGTTCATAGTGGATATTGTGAAATAAAATTGGTGTGATTTTGTGTCACAGCTGTCTGCTTAACTGAAGAATTAGTAGAATCGTCAAAATATACGCTTTTCCGGTCAAGTGGACGTGAGAATTTTATTGTAGTATTGACTACTTTTCCTTTTCCTTTTCCTTATTTATACCAATGACCTTCCTCACTTTACAAGAGATTTGTGTGAGACAGTACTATTTGCTGATGACACCTCTTTATTGTTTAAAGCTAGAAGAGGAAATGATTGTTATGACGAAGTAAATTGTGCTCTCTCTGAAGTCCTTCACTGGTTTACGGTAAATAATTTAAAACTTAACTCCAGTAAAACAAAATGCGTTAAGTTTACTCTACCTAATGTGAGGCAGGTTAATACTAGTATAAAAATAAATGACCAGCCTGTAGAGTTAGTGGATTCTACAAAGTTTCTGGGTATTACTTTAGACTCTCGTCTGCAATGGGATCCTCATATTGATGCCTTGTCAAGTAGATTGAGCTCTGCAGCTTTCGCTGTTAAAAAGATAAGACACTTAACTGATGTGGAAACGGCAAGATTAGTTTACTTTGGTTACTTTCACAGTGTTATGTCATATGGCCTTTTGTTGTGGGGCTCAGCCGCTAATATCGAAAGTATTTTCATACTGCAAAAGAGAGCTGTTCACGCCATATACAATTTAAAGGCAAGAGAATCCCTTAGAGAAAAATTTAAAGAAATTAATATTTTAACACTGGCGTCGCAATACATTTATGAAAATTTAATATATGTAAGAAAAAACTATGATGAATTTGCAAAAAAAAGTCAAACCCATAACTTTAACACGAGATTTAAGAACAAGCTTGCCGTTCTATGTTTCAGACTCCAAAAATCAAGAGGTTCATTTCTGGGTTGTAGTATTGCATTGTTTAACAAAGTTCCCCAAGATCTGATTGAGCTTCCACTGACTTAAATCTCAGATCAAAAATACTCTTATGAATAGGGGCTATTATAAAGTTAATGATTATCTAAATGATCGTAATGCATGGACATAGTGTTTCTTATAATTTGATATTAAATGGGTATTAGTCATTTTTCATAACAGTAATATTGTACCTATCTAATGCCGCTTCCTATATACTACTTAAAATGTTAATTATAAAATTAATTGTAACTATATATATATATTAGATGATGTAATGGAAAGTGACTTCAGACGTATTTCTGAAGTAATTTTTCAACTTGACGACACTGTATATAACAATACAGGGAGAAAAAAACAGCCCTTGCTGAGTTTCTTGCCGGTTCTTCTCAGTACAAGGTCTCCCGCCGTAGTTTTGCGAACCGATGGCGTAGTTTCTTGACCTTCACAAGTGCTTGTAACAGCCTAGACTGAATAAATGACACTTCATTTCATTTCATTTCTACCTCACAGAAGCTTATCGAAAAAGCCAGCTCGATACATTTCGTGCCAAACACTTCAAGAAAAATTTGGATTCCGTCACACCGATATTCTAATGTAAAAAGAAAAATAGAATAATTTAACTTAAGATTAGGCTGTATGGGCATTGTTTCCCTTGCCTTCCCGGAAAAGGGAGAATTTAACAAAAAAAAACAGTCGTAAACTTTATCTTACTAACGCTCGGCATTCTTTGAAAACATAACATCGATACAGGTTGTAAAAAAGTTCTCTCTTAAAAAATTTAGACATATTAAAATTGACAATCCAGCTAAGAAATGTGTATTTATTGCTATTTTGGACATTTTGCTTATTTTTCTATTAAAATTTTGACTATTAGTATGACAACTTTATGGCTTATCAAATTTATTATTAATTTATAATCTACTTTGACATGCATGTAACAATAGACAATTTCAAATTATATTCATAAATTGTGATTCCAATGTTAAAATAATAGTACTACTTTCATAGGTCCATATCTATTTGTATACCTTAATTAAGGTGAAAATACTAACAAAAATTTTATATACCATGTATACTAACCTATGTTTCACAAAAAATGGGTGCGTGTACTTATGTAGGCGCGTGAGAAGTTATCCTTCAGTTATTAAAGTTCAGTTTTAATTTGAATAAATAAATAAATAATCAAAAGATTCAATTAAAATCGCTACTGAATATAATTTATTAGAACTTGTGATTTGCACTTGTATGAAACTCAAACACGTATTCCGAATATACAAACTAGAAACATGTGGATAAATATTATAAATATGAATACCTATAACTGTTACTTTATTACAAAAAATAAAGATGTGGTTTTTGGTTCTACTACACCAATGGTCAAGAGATGGCGCTGTAGTCTCCTGAATCGCGCTTTGGTTCCGTTGTTCCAGATTAATAAATACTTTTGATAGGCCTTCACAATGCAGTCGTTAGCACCCACTAAATAGAGATTCTATTTCTATTTTGTTGGTAGATTTTCTTAATGTGCGGTAAACACAAAAGTAACGCATGAAGTTGGTCGCAGAAGCGACCAACTTCATGCTGTTAAAATTTTGTGTTACAGTGATGCGCGCGCATCTTAAAATTTCACTCTCATCATTTTTTCATAACGCGCCTAAAGAAGTATAACTTCAATAAAATTCTGATTCTGATTTTGAAAAAAAAATCCTATGACAGAGACTAAAACTGCGCATTCTGTACACCCAAACAAGTAATATTACAAAATATTATACGTGGGAAACATTTGTATTTTTAAGTTAAAAAAATACAAAAACAAACTGTACCCAATGTATAGCGGCGCTACTGTGGCGCTACGCAAAGAATGTGCCTGTATGTATGTGTGTGTAAGTGCGTCGACAAAAAAGTTTCTGAATAACGTTATGAAAATATTAATGTAAAAATCTTGAAATAAATATTGTGACTTTGTCCTTCAATATCTTCATATAACCATAAATTTCCCAGGTATGATCCAGAAGAAAAAAAATGATCGTCATAATGAGGAAAATACGTCGCGTTCGACTTCGTTAAAGGATTTTTTACACCCTGTACATCGAATCGATCAAAGTATTAGATTCTGATTAAAATTGCCAGTTTTTCTTTTTAACTCTGTAATCCATATCTTACCATAAATAAACAAAAGGTTACATATATTTTTTTAAGCATTTGACTGCTAGATGTTAAAATCTAGAAAATTTTACTAGAAAAAATCCACGGCGACCAAGCAGCGGATTGTGGGTTACCTACAATGCGAAGAAATGTCCGGTTAAAGTGACATTTGATTGTATGGTTTGACGTTTTAATGATAGTCGTGTGATGTCACACACCAGTGAGACGCCATATTGTCCAGAGAAAAGTTTTACGCGGCAACTTGAAAATAGAGTTTTTGATTTGTTTTTTTTTACAGAAATACACAACATAATGATGAATATCCACTTTTTATGGACTCTATTAACATTAGTAAGTAATGTGAGATCGTTTTCTAAAACTTGTCAAATACCCTATAAATATAAAAATAAATAAACATGACATAAACCCATAATATTAATGTAAACTGTAAAGCTATTTTTGTATTTAAATGTTACTATTAATTTATAAATAATATTATTAAGATATGTGATTTAATTTTGTATAAAATATTTAATTGTAATAATAATCTATAATAAAATTCTCGTGTCGCGGTGTTTGTGGTTAAACTCCTCCGAAACGGCTTTCCCGATTCTCATGAAATTTTGTGTGCATATTGGGTAAATTTTACAAAAATACATATAACCCTAAATTTTCAACTTTCTACCACCAACCCCTATTTTTTTATGGCGGTACGAAGTTCGCTGGGTCAGCTAGTAATCTATAAATTTGCCGTGCCCTTACAGGGCTCTTGTTTGCAACCTAACCATACTTGTAATACCTATGTATACAACAAGATGCATTAAATGAATATGAATATGATTATTACACCGTGACGTGGCGTCACTAATGCGCGTTCTATCGCCTGTACCACGGCGAGTGTTCTGAGGAGTTATTCTCTCTTATTCCACCTTCCCCTTTCCTTCAGACGACCACGCGCGCTGGCCTACGTTGCCACCGACTAAATGTGGCCACTATTCCAACGCGTACAAAGAAGTTTGGAGACTCATTTCTTTGTCGCACTATCCGTAAATGGAATGCTCTGTCTGCTCACGTGTTCCCTCCCTCTTACAACCTGGGATCCTTTAAAAGAGGCGTGAAGAAGCAACATGCAGGCCGGCAGGGAGAGGATGGCTGGTATGGCAGGTATAACTGCTGTACCAGCTATTTTCACGTCTGGACTTCACCGTCACTTAACATCAGGTGGGATGGAGTCATTTGTCAAACATTTCTATATATAAAAAAAACGACGAGTTGCACTCCGAAAGTGCCGGCAGAAGTGAAAACTTGAATATTAACGTTGTGCATTTTTGATATTTTGGAATGGTTAGGGAACAATTTTGCACGAATTCCTTTAATTATTAGTATAAAAGTACTATTATCAGTATAAAAGTACTATCATTTATGTGGTAGAATACAATATTTATTTATTGCGCTATCGTACACAAACATGACAATTTATATTACATTAAAAAGTTTAGCTCTCAGAATTTCTCATTTAAGCGCACCTAGCGACATCTATTGTAAAAAAAAATCATTTTCTTCGCAATAAAGCTGCCACCTGGACGTCCTAGATACACACTTATTCTTATAATACGATAAAATAAAATATTACTATGTTTCGTCCAATATATTGAAAGTCAACAACCTTTTCAATTTTATTGTTTTCGTCTTACGATCAGGACACGTGGGCTGTGATGCGATCAGCCCACGTGTCATGACGCGAGTTTCACTTCTTACCTAAACAAAAAAAAGTGTACAACGCTGCTAAAGAAGTTTACACTTCAAAAAAGTTTACTAGCTTGTGACGTCACCGCTTGGTGAGAGAGCCGGTTCATATGTACCATACATAGCTATGCTATATACCAATGTCTTTCCTGTTGAATACACTACCCCTATTGTATCTTAGATTAAAACAAAAAGGGTAGATACGGCACTAGCTTCACAAAAGTAATCCGCACCAATTGTAGTCCACGACCCTAATCGCTTTAGTCACAACTTGATATGCAAACGACGTACATGTGAACGCCAAAAAGAAATATTGCAAATATTTTGTGTTTATATGATGCCTAAGTGTGTTTTTAAAAAGTGCTCAAATTGCTCAAGAACTAAAAACAAAACCCACGGCATCACTTTTCATTCGTAAGTACTATAAAATACTTTTTTCATAAAAATTGCTGTTTGTTTTGAATCTTATTCGGTAGTGACGTCGAGTACTGGTCGCGTGATTGGTCGGTAGTGCAGTGACGCGGATCTCGCCGTCTCGTTTGCGCTGCCGTTGAAACTTAACGTGCTGTTTCGTTCGGGTCGGTAATGCAGTGACGCGGATCTCGCCGTCTCGTTCGCGCTGCCGTTGAAACTTAACGTGCTGTTTCGTTCGGGTCGGTAATGCAGTGACGCGGATCTCGCCGTCTCGTTCGCGCTGCCGTTGAAACTTAACGTGCTGTTTCCTTCGGGTCGGTAATGCAGTGACGCGGATCTCGCCGTCTCGTTTGCGCTGCCGTTGAAACTTAACGTGCTGTTTCGTTCGGGTCGGTAATGCAGTGACGCGGATCTCGCCGTCTCGTTGCGCTGCCGTTGAAACTTAACGTGCTGTTTCGTTCGGGTCGGTAATGCAGTGACGCGGATCTCGCCGTCTCGTTTGCGCTGCCGTTGAAACTTAACGTGCTGTTTCGTTCGGGTCGGTAATGCAGTGACGCGGATCACGCCGTCTCGTTTGCGCTGCCGTTGAAACTTAACGTGCTGTTTCGTTCGGGTCGGTAATGCAGTGACGCGGATCTCGCCGTCCCGTTCGCGCTACCGTGGGATCAGTTTTTGTTTGATGCAAGTATGAGCGTACCGTATCTACCCTTTTTGTTTTAATCTAAGTATTGTATACCTGGGCCAGGTGCTGCCTCCTCTCCGCCACGTTGTACTTGACCCAGGACATGACGGCCTGGAATGTTTGCTCCTCGGAGCGCACGTTGAGCTCGTCCGAGGACACTATGTCGATGAGCTGCGCGGCCGGAAGCAGTAGGAACTCTTCGCTCTCCATCACCTGGAGACGTAGCATTAAATGTTTAATTATAACATTTTAATCGTAATATGTTAATTTTGACATTTAATTATTAAATAAAACTAGTTTTTACGGGTTAATGCACGAAACTTTATTTATTTATTGACGTTTCGCAGCCTTTTCAGGTCTGCATTGTCAGAATATGACTGCATTCTGACGATGCAGACCTGAAAAGGCTGCGAAACGTCAATAAATAAATAAAGTTTCGTGCATTAACCCGTAAAAACTAGTTTTATTTAATGAGTGATGTGCGTGAAAACCTAAGAAACAAATATTTAATTTTTATTTTACCATTTTATATTTTTGACATTTAATTTTTATTTTACCATTTTAAATTTTGACATTTTATTTTTATTTTACCATTTTAAATTTTGACATTTTATTTTTTGAAATTCTGAAACTGTTAATAGGTGTGAAACCGATTGAATTTAATTTTATTTTTGTTTTAAATGTAATTATTTGTATGTGGAGATGTAATTTAATTTGTTTTTATGTATCATAATTATTACTATTTATTATTATTTTGTCATCGGCATGCTATGATCTTTATGGTTGAAATAAATGAATTATTATTATTATATTATCATTAATCAATACGTGGAAATAGAAAAAACGATTCTCATTTTACTGTCTCTTTCCGGTTCCGGTGAGCGAGCCGACGATGAAGATTACGGTGAGATTGGTAATACAAATATCTCTTATCTATTAGACAAGTCCGTCCGTGTGTCTGTCTGTGGTGCTGTTTCAGCGGCCAAACCGTAAGAGATAGATAAAGAGAATATTTAAGTTATAAGTTAAGAATAGTCTGATAAGACTACAAACCGGATTTGAGTAACGTAGCACTTCCGGTTTTCGAGAAATCACGAATTTCAAACGAAACCACACAAAATCTCCGAAGTTCTCAATTAATTAAATACATTTTTAACTGTCGACTTTGAGGTTCTTTTGGCATTGCTGCGCTCACTTAACGTATCTCCATCGGTGATTGAGTGGTTTCGCAGTTATCTGCATGGGCGCAGGCAGCGCGTTCGCCTTGAGGAGAAATTTTCTTCATGGAGCGACACGACTGCTGGCGTTCCCCAGGGCGGCGTTTTATCTCCTCTTCTTTTCGCTGTATTAATTAACTCCGTTTCAAACAATATTTCTTCTTCCTACCACCTATATGCAGATGACTTACAAATCTATCGCCAAGCTCCTCTTGGTCAACTTGGTGATGCAGTGCAGGCTACAAACAGTGATCTACATGTGATTTCTGAGTGGAGCAAATCTTTTGGGTTGGAAATAAATCCCTCCAAAACAACTAGCATAGTAATTGGTAGCTCTAGAATGTTAGATAGAGTGGACTGGCAGTCACTACCCAACATCGAAATTGCTGGAAATCTAATCCCTTTTAGCACATCGGTAAAAAACCTAGGATTAACGTTTGACAACTGTATGAGTTGGGGTCCGCAGATGCAAGTGGTCAGTCGCAAATTGTATGCTTCAGCAGCATCACTTAGGAGACTCCGTAATTTTCTGCCCATTACCACCAAAATTGCCTTAGCACAGTCTTTATTGCTTCCTATACTTGATTATGCTGACGTCTGCTATCTAGATCTCACGGAGGACCAGCTTAACAAACTTGAGCGACTTCAAAATTTTTGTATCCGTTTCATATTTGGCTTGCGCAAATATGATCATGTTTCTCAATTTCGTTCACAGCTCAAGTGGCTACCTATTCGCCTTCGCCGGAATACTCATATCCTTTCTCTTCTTTACAACATATTGTTCAATCCCAAGTCCCCGCGCTATCTCAAGGAAAGTTTTAATTTCCTGCATAATTCTAACACGTTATCTTTAAGATCATCAGAAAATCTTGCTCTTATGACCCCCGTACACGGCACAACTTTTTTCCATCGTTCGTTTGCAGTGCAAGCTGTACATCTATGGAATTCTCTTCCGGTTTCAATAAGACGTGCGGAAACTATTATTACATTTAAAAACCATCTGAATTCCTATTTTCTGACATTGTAATACATTTTAATATCTGATGTGCTTACAACTGCCTCCCAACTGGACTGGATCAATGTATGTATTTGTATTTATACTTATTGTATGTATGTATATATATATATATATATATATCTTATATGTGTATGGTGTATGTATGTATATGCTAATATATTATATAGTTTACCAGCGATTTACACCGCCGTCTCTCCCACTTCCTTCTAATCCTCTCCATCCAAAGGTTGCCTGGAAGAGATCGCTTTAAGCGATAAGGCCGCCCATTGCATCACGTGTACTAGATGGTTTTGTACTTAATGTTCAATGTTTTTTTGTGGTGTACAATAAAGAGTTTTTGTATTGTATTGTATTGTATTGTATTTTTTTTTAAATTAGGTTTTGGTGAACATTTGGTTCACTGGTTTGCTAGTTAGATATAATGGGGTAGTTACACAATATATTATGAACGGTCTATTAATGTTCCCACTGCCAGTTTATTTAACACTAGCTGTGCCCCGCGGTGTTCATCATCATCATCATCATCAACCTATTAATGTCCCCACTGCTGGGGCACAGGCCTACCCTATGGATGGAATAGGGAGATTGGGCCATGACCCACCACGCGGGCCCAGTGCGGATTGGTGGGTGCTAACGACTGCAAATGCAGACGGGACCAACGGCTTAAAGTGCCTTCCGAAGCACGGAGGAGCTCGAGATAGTAAATTTTCGGTCACCCATCCAATGACCGACCACTGCGAAAGTTGCTTAACTTCAACGATCGCAGCCGAACGCGCTAGCCACCAGCGCCATCGAGCTCCTGCGGTGTTACGCGCGGTTTATTAGGGATATTTTTCCTCAGTAAAATGTAGCCTATGTGTTAATCTAAGGTGTCAGCTAACTCCATACCAAATTTTATTAAAATCGCTCCAGCCATTTAGACGAGAAGAAGTAACAAACATACACACACACTCACAAACTTTCGCCTTAATAATATTAGTGTGATTATAATAGCAATCAGTGCTAACTAGCAAACCAGTCAACCAAATGTTCACCAAAACCTGATTTCTCGAAAACCGGAAGTGCTACGTTACTCAAATCCGGTTTGTAGTCTTATCAGACTATTCTTAACTTATAACTTAAACATTCTCTTTATCTATCTCTTACGGTTTGGCCGCTGAAACAGCACCACAGACAGACAGACGGACGGACTTGTCTAATAGATAAGAGATTCTCAAGCTACTTCATTGAAAGAAAAGTGTCCAAACTTAATGGTGTATATAATTTACCGCGGTAAAATGTGGTGCCGTGGCGGCGACATCTACATACCCCACATATAACAACATAGAGGAAATAATCACTCGCGATGGCGTTGCGGTCGCAAAGTATGGAAGACTGTAGTCTGTGCGCAAAGAGAATGGGATTTAGATTGGAGGGCGCTGTAGTGCTTTTCTACCGTATTTGTAATGTTTTACCCCTTTTAGACATGATTAAATACAAAAAACCGCAAGAAATCACAACAACAAACAAATCCGTATCAATACAAAACTTTGACGTTTTACAGATTGCTGGGTTTGATTGCCAAATAAAAATCTTAATGTTAGTTCCGTTTTTCGCCACGCCCATTCTCTTTCCGCACAGACTGTATCGCGCAAGTGAAATTCGGAGGATAACACTCTATATATGCAATACCCGATAAATCATCAATGCGGCCCCCGAGCTACCATCAACTAGCTTGGAGGAAGATCTTCCATTTTGGCCTTCCTACAATGTTGCGTTTCTGTCGGGGAGTACGGTATCAAGGCACCAAGGGGTAGGGGATTGGCATAGGGTAAAGGCAACGGCGCGATTGACATTTGTTTGTATCTCAAGCTTCTATTATGTGCATTAGTTGATGTTCAATTTTGTTTATAGCAAAGTTTAGACAGGTATACTGTACGATCAAATCGTACATTTTGCTAGCAAAGCATTTTTAACCGCAAGTAATTGTTTAGGTCAATATTTTACCGTTTAAATATATTTCATAACCACGCCCAAGTTAGTTCGCGTTTGTCTCAAGCAGTGTGCACACAGTTACTTTCAAGTTTAATAATAAATATTTTCGTCAAGTTTATCAAGTGATTTCCTGTCTTCGATATCAAGAAATAGCAATTCAATGTACTGAGTTGACAAGGGCTCGTACATTAGTGGTCCTTCGAGCCGGATAGCAATTCAATGTACTGAGTTGACAAGGGCTCGTACATTAGTGGTCCTTCGAGCCGGACAGTAATTCAATGTACTGAGTTGACAAGGGCTCGCAATATACAATCCTTTTTATTCTCGAAAATATCATTGTGGCTGATTTCACAAAATATAAACTTTTCGATGTGTGTATTAGTCTATGGTATCCGCTTACCATCAGGCAGGCCATTAACTCGTTTACCACAATTTTCCTTACTTCTTTCCGACTGGCTTCGAACTATCAGCTATTATCCTATCTACAACTACCTACAGACACGTTACACAAGGCCGACCTCGGGGAAGTTCTGCTGCGTGAATTTGTCCGCTATCCTCAGCAGCTCGCGGCAGGAGTGCGTATCGGCGAAGGCGCGGATGCCGAGACAGTTGGAACAGTCCAACTGCCGCTTCAGGAACTCGCAGCACACGTCCTGGATCTCTTGCAGCTGCAGCAGGCATGCCGCGGGAAGCAGCGCCTAAAACAACGGTGCCAGTCTCATCATTATGTCAAAATGTCCTGCTAGTAAACAGCAGCGCCTAGGGCAACGGTGCCAGTATCATCATTTTGTCAAAATGTCCTGCTAGTAAACAGCAGCGCCTGGGACAGCGGTGCCAGTCTCATCATTATGTCAAAATGTCTAGCTAGTAAACAGCAGCGCCTAGGACAATGGTGCCAGTCTCATCATTATGTCAAAATGTCTAGCTAGTAAACAGCAGCGCCTAGGACAAGGGTGCCAGTCTCATCATTATGTCAAAATGTCTAGCTAGTAAACAGCAGCGCCTAGGACAACGGTGCCAGTCTCATCATTATGTCAAAATGTCCTGCTAGTAAACAGCAGCGCCTAGGGCAACGGTGCCAGTATCATCATTATGTCAAAATGTCCTGCTAGTAAACAGCAGCGCCTGGGACAGCGGTGCCAGTCTCATCATTATGTCAAAATGTCTAGCTAGTAAACAGCAGCGCCTAGGACAATGGTGCCAGTCTCATCATTATGTCAAAATGTCTAGCTAGTAAACAGCAGCGCCTAGGACAACGGTGCCAGTCTCATCATTATGTCAAAATGTCCTGCTAGTAAACAGCAGCGCCTAGGGCAACGGTGCCAGTATCATCATTTTGTCAAAATGTCCTGCTAGTAAACAGCAGCGCCTGGGACAGCGGTGCCAGTCTCATCATTATGTCAAAATGTCTAGCTAGTAAACAGCAGCGCCTAGGACAACGGTGCCAGTCTCATCATTATGTCAAAATGTCCTGCTAGTAAACAGCAGCGCCTAGGGCAACGGTGCCAGTATCATCATTTTGTCAAAATGTCCTGCTAGTAAACAGCAGCGCCTGGGACAGCGGTGCCAGTCTCATCATTATGTCAAAATGTCTAGCTAGTAAACAGCAGCGCCTAGGACAATGGTGCCAGTCTCATCATTATGTCAAAATGTCTAGCTAGTAAACAGCAGCGCCTAGGACAAGGGTGCCAGTCTCATCATTATGTCAAAATGTCCTGCTAGTAAACAGCAGCGCCTAGGGCAACGGTGCCAGTCTCATCATTATGTCAAAATGTCCTGCTAGTAAACAGCAGCGCCTAGGACAACGGTGCCAGTCTCATCATTATGTCAAAATATCCTGCTAGTAAATAGCAGCGCCTAGGACAAAGGTGCCAGTCTCATCATTATGTCAAAATGTCCTGCTAGTAAACAGCAGCGCCTAGGACAACGGTGCCAGTCTCATCATTATGTCAAAATATCCTGCTAGTAAATAGCAGCGCCTAGGACAAAGGTGCCAGTCTCATCATTATGTCAAAATGTCTAGCTAGTAAACAGCAGCGCCTAGGACAACGGTGCCAGTCTCATCATTATGTCAAAATGTCTAGCTAGTAAACAGCAGCGCCTAGGACAACGGTGCCAGTCTCATCATTATGTCAAAATGTCCTGCTAGTAAACAGCAGCGCCTAGGGCAACGGTGCCAGTATCATCATTATGTCAAAATGTCCTGCTAGTAAACAGCAGCGCCTGGAACAGCGGTGCCAGTCTCATCATTATGTCAAAATGTCTAGCTAGTAAACAGCAGCGCCTAGGACAACGGTGCCAGTCTCATCATTATGTCAAAATGTCTAGCTAGTAAACAGCAGCGCCTAGGACAAGGGTGCCAGTATCATCATTATGTCATTATGTCCTGCTAGTAAACAGCAGCGCCTAGGACAACGGTGCCAGTCTCATCATTATGTCAAAATGTCTAGCTAGTAAACAGCAGCGCCTAGGACAACGGTGCCAGTCTCATCATTATGTCAAAATGTCTAGCTAGTAAACAGCAGCGCCTAGGACAACGGTGCCAGTCTCATCATTGTGTCAAAATGTCGAATAAAGAGAGTAGTAACTTCAATGTACAAATGTTCGTAAAAATATATACATATTCAATAATTAATAATCATGCAATAGTATAGCCACTAAAATAAAAAACTCATGAAATGCATAAAATTTAAAGCATATCTTACTTTTAATTACAAAATGAGTCTTACGCGTGTACGAGTTTATTTTCTGTTACTGGTCGCTTGGACGCCTAATTAGAAACATTTAAAAAAAACATCCATAGCTCGTTCTTTTTTTGAAATTGGAGAATAACATTGTTTTCTTGGATTTTTCTTTTATTTTGTCGGCAATTTAATCTGCATTTAATGAGTTTTTCATTTGAGTGGCTATATTATTGCATGATTATTAATTATTGAATGTGTATATTTATTACGATCATTTCTACGTCGAAGTTATACTTTCTTTATTCATAAGAAGTGTTTCTAATTATATAACCAGACCACCAATGTATACGAAATATCTCTAAATCAAAATCAATATCGTTTATTCAGTCTACGCTGTTACAAGCACTAGTGAATGTCGAAAAGCTACGCCATCGGTTCGCAAATCCACGGCGGAGACCTTGTACTGAGAAGAACCCGCAAGAAACTCAGCAGGGGCTGTTTTTTCTACCTGTATCATATACAGAGTCGTCAAATTGAAAAATTACTTATTCTTTATTCTATTTTATACATATTGTCACCTGCACGTTGCTCTCTTCGACGACAATGTGAGCGGTGTAGCAGAACTCGACGAGCTGTTCCATGGCCTGTTCGTCCACGTCGCGGATGGTGACCTCGGTGGCGCGAGACTCGGCCAGCTCGCCCGTGAACATCGCGCGGAAATACGGACTGCATGCTGACAGGATCACCCTGGGCCCAGACAATATCTTATAGGTTTAGGCTTCTTATTATGCTTACAGTAAACATCAGCAACTTAACAAATCAGTCAAAACAAAAACATCAGTAATTTAAGTACTGAGCTAGGGCCGTATACAGAAAGAAGGCCGAAAGCCGATCAGCGCTTATCGGCGCTTATCGGCGCCGATCCTTACTACATAAAGGAAGCTGATCAAGCAAAATGTCGGACTTATCAGAAGATGATTTGGTTTTGTTAGAAAATGTGTATTTAAAAATGCGAAAAATAGCTAAACATCCTATAAAAAGAGAAAGGAAACGTTTCGGAAAATTATTTATTTGTAAAAAAAAAATTTGATGATCAAAGATTTTATACATATAAAAGAATGACTCAAGAAACATTTTATTACATTTTGGATTTAGTGAAAAACCGTTTGATGAAAAATTGGTGCAATTGGCATAAACAACCAATCCTTCCAGAAAAAAGACTTGTTGTCACCATTCGGTAAGTACGAAACAAATAATTTTAGCGCTTAGTTATTTTTTTTTTATTTATTTAAACTTTATTGCCAAACATAAGCAAACGGCGGACTTAATGCCATAGGCATTCTCTACCAGTCAACCAGTATGATTGTTGAAGACAAATAGTATGGCGATAGAGCAAAGTTGCTAAAATTAAATAAAATGAACAATATCAAAATAACAGCAATAAAATAATAATACTTAAATACAAATTGATGCACATATATGTAATACTCATATAACCATACATAAACATACACATATAAATAAATATATATATATATATATATATACATATGCATAACATACATAAAATACAATAAGTATAATATATATCGATGCAAACTATAGGGAAAAATCACGTAGTCAGGTAGTGTTCACGCACAAGTTTTTTGAACTCAAACTTATTTTCAGTACTACGTATGCTTAGTGGTAGAGCATTCCACAGGCGTATGGCAGTAATAGTGAACGATTTGGATCCAAAGCCAGAATGATTAACGGGGATTTGTAGTGTAAGATTTCTGCACGAGCGAAGATCACGTTGATTGGAAGTGCCCAGAAATTGAAATCTAGATTTCAGGTACTCTGGGGCACATGGATCGTATAAAAGCTTGAAGAGCATGCAAAGTAATCTAAGGTTTCTTCGGCCATTGATTGGCAACCATTGAAGTTGTTTTCTAAAGGGAGAAATGTGGTCGTATTTACGTAACCCGAAAATGAAGCGAATACCGCTGTTGAGCAAACGATCCAATTTGATAAGAAGGTTTTGAGTGATGTCAGAATAGCAGATGTCGGCGTAGTCGAGAATAGGGAGAATAAGAGACTGGACGAGTGCGACTTTGGTACAGGAAGGGAGAAAGTGCTTAAGACGATACAGTGCTCGAAGTGTGTTAATCACCTTGCGACTAACTTCTTGAACATGAACTTCCCAGCTGAGAGTAGTATCGATAAATAAGCCTAGATTCCTAACGCTGGGTAGATACTGGATAACATTGCCATTATAAATTACCGCATTCAAGTTACTCAGATCAAGCGTAGCTAATTGACGAGAACTACCTAAAATAATAGCCTGGCATTTTGATGGGTTTACAAAGATACCATAACACTTGGACCAATCGGAAATTCTTTGTAGGTCTTGGTTTAAGCGTATGATAGCAGCGTCTAAGTTATGCTTATCAGCTTGAACGTAGAGTTGGAGATCGTCGGCATACAGATGGTAAGAGCATTGAATTAGAGTGGTGAGGAAATTAATAAAAAGTGAAAAAAGAAGAGGAGAAAGAATACCGCCCTGTGGAACACCAGCAGTGATATCAGCCCAGCTTGAAATAGTCTGATCGATTCGAACAGCCTGCTGGCGTCCACGAAGATACGAAGAGAACCAGGTCCTCGCCGAAGAAGAGGCTCCCATGTGAGTAAGGATTGCAAGGAGAATGTCGTAGTTGACCATATTAAATGCGTTAGAAAAATCGATCAAGACCATTATTGTCAACCGCGACTTCTCCATGCCGCTCCGAACGTCGTCCAGAACATTAAGGAGAGCAGTGGTTGTACTGTGACCGGGTCGAAACCCAGATTGTAAAGGACTAAGTATGTTATGGCGAAAGATAAAAGTAGACAGTTGTTTATGTACAGCACTTTCTAAAATCTTAGATAGAAAAGGTAATATTGATATGGGCCTGTAGTGATTTAGAGAGGATGGTGAGGTATTTTTAGGAATGGGGATAGTAAGAGAGTGTCGCCAGATAGAAGGGAAGGTACTTGAAGTAAGAGAAAAATTTAAAATAAATGTTAGGCTTGGAAGTATACATTCAAGTATCAACATAATCATAGCCCTTCCAATGTCATCACAACCGACTGCTTTGGATTTTATGGAGAGCACGATCTTACGAACCTCCTCTTCGGTCAAAGGACGAAAGCAAAAAGAATCGTTTGTAGAAGGAGCCATGGAAGTGATAGCAGAAACTGTAGAAAGAGTAACTGAAGTCGGGAGAGAAGGGACAGATGAGAAATGCTTATTAAGTTCATTAGGTGAAACAGAAGAGATATGTTTAGGAGAGGATTTACCGAAACCGAGAGATCGTAGAAACTTCCATGTATTGGCAGGACTTGAATTCAAAATGTTCTGATGAATGAATTGGCGTTTTGCAGCTCTCACCATCTGATTGCAGCGATTCCTGGCAGTTTTAAAAGCCTCCCAATTGTAATCAGTGCGGCACCGTTTGTACGTACGAAAGCACTTATTACGCTTCCGCATGGCCATGCGAACACCAGCAGTAATCCACGGCGCAGGTGGGCGTTTCAATTTGACGCACTTTTTAGGTGCATGACGGTCAAAAAGTCTCGTGATGGCATTATTAAAATAAGAGACCATGTTATCAATCGTAGCTGCCTCGCAAAGGGGTTTCCAGTCTATACAATTCGCATCACTTTTCAATTTCTCCACATCCAGTCGCGCAAAGTTTCGCATTCGGACGATTTGAGGCTTAGACTTTGGAGGTTTAGCTTTATATGCTAGGAAAAGAAGGTCATGTCTGGAGAAGCCAGGTGCCAGAAGTTGACCATGTTTAATGACACGGTCATGAGAAGTTATTAAAATGAGATCGATCCATGAGTCCAAAGTGGTATGATTATGGTGAGTTGGTTCAAGGTGAAGAATTGAGAAGTTGACCGACTCAATTAAGGATCTAAACTTACGAGACTGGGCGCTATCTTTTAGAAGGTCAGTGTTGAAGTCGCCCATGACGATGTGGTGAGTGTAGTCAGTAGCGACAGAATTGAGAAGCAATTCAAAGTCCGCGAAATAATTTATGGAGGGAGGACAATACACAACTCCCAGGATGATTTTAACTCCTTTAACGGTGACCTCAAGAAAAAGATATTCTATGGAGTCGAGACGATAGGCAGAGGATGCTAAGAGTTTGAAAGGTATAACATTTGATAAATATATGGCAACCCCGCCACCAGCTTTGCCATTCCGGTCATTACGAATAAGGTTATACCCTGGGAGATTGTAGGAAATTGTACTAAGACATGGCTTTAACCAGCTTTCTGACACCAAGACGGCATGAACCGTATCAGAAGAGAAGGTATGAAGGAGGTCAGTATAGTGCCGAGGAATGCTCTGAGCATTGATGTGACAGACATTAAAACAATCACAAAAACTGGAGAATACATGGTTTAGTGAAGTATTGAGATCGCAAGAATCGTCGATAGTATCATTAAGAGACAGATATGAAGAATTATCACTAGCTGAAAAGTAACTTTCCGAGTCTGACATCGATATCAATATGAATAAATATAACTAAATATATGTTCCTATATATATATCAATAGAATAAAAATATAGACACAAAATAATAATAAATTTTTAAGACATACTACAAATTATGGCCAATAAATAACACCACCATCGGTGTCCACACAACCCTCCAGTTGACTGTTTACAATACACTAATTTTAACAATAAAATAAAATCATTAAAGACTTGGTGCACGATCCTAACAACACAAAACATAAAAAAAAAATGCATATATGACAAGGCTGTATAAACGTTATGTCCTTTACCTGACACAAGAAACTGCAAGAATTAAAATAAAATGTGTACAGCTGTCATTGACACAAAAATTGTATTATTATAAATTAATTAAACAAACTTAGTGGACGATTAAAAACAAAACAGATACCAACGTTAATGAAAACTAATAAAATAATAGAAACTTAAAACTCAGCCACTGGTCTGCATTATGCATAATAACAATAATACAAAAAGGACATAATGCTAATGTAAATACTATGAATCAGATCGTGCACCCCCTCTAAGGAGACTAAATAAATTACTTGGCGTTCCTATTGACACGCTTTGGTCTTGTCTGCACTGTTTTAGAAGACTGAGCATTACCCGCCTCAGGCACAGCAGCAGCAACAGCAGTGTTGTCCGCCTCCGGCACTACGGCAGCAGCAATAGGGAACGGCTTGGGAAACTTGGCGGTGATCATGCCGAGTTCATCTACCGAGACAATACGTACTCTGGCGCCGTCGGGAGTCAAAATTGAAATCAGACCATTTGACGTCCACACATTACTTAGGCCGAAGTACTCTCTTGCACCCCTGAAAGCAGCTTGCCGATTCCTTGTCAAAAATTCATGCATTACCAAGGATGAGCCCTTCAGCTTTGTTTTTCTCTTCCACACAAGTGATCTGATATGAGAAGATGTAAATTTTATAACAATAGGGCGAGGACGTCCTTCAGAGAGCCGGCCCAACCTGTAGCAATACTTGATGTCTACACTGGTGATATCAGCAATACCGAGATGTTTCTGCAGTAGCATAATGACATCAGTTGTCAGATCACTGTCAGCTAACTCAGGCACACCACTGAGCAGAAGACACTTTTGACGATGCCTTGTCTCAATTGCATCCACGGACTTCATTACTTCGCTGATTTGCTGACGCAACAGGACCAGTATATTATGGACTACCTCCTTAAAGCTATTGAACTCCTCCTGAACCTGTATCACCTTATCACTATTCTTGTCACAAGAAGATGACTTCAGTTGGTTTTCAAGGTCATTCATCTTCCTCATCAGCAATGACTCCAGGGACTTTTGAGTTTCTAAGACTGCTGCAACACTTGCCATGGCTTCTTTCCAAGTGTAATTATTGTTGAACAGCAAAAATATAGTGTTGTAGTGAGAGTAGTTGTGATGGTAGGGAAGTGTGGTGTAACTATCTAATTAACCATCAGAAAGTGTTACCCACAATGTATATTGACACACGTAAGTTCTTCCTTTGATTTATAAAGAATTTATAAAAACTACACTGTGTTTCTACAATTAATTAAATATTAAAAATTTTGAGATTAGAAACAATGTTATTTATTTTTCGCCTACCGCCCAAAAAAAAAAAAAAAAAGAAAAAAAAAAGCTAATAAAAGATAAAGTTATTAGATTTATAAAAAGATTATCTAAGGATAATAATTCAAATACAAATTATTTATTATTCGGACAATATAGATCATAATGACCAGCTGACCAACACGTGTCGGCATTTGTCGGTGCTTATCGGCGCCTATCGGCTTTCGGCTTTCTTTCTGTATACGGCCTAGGGCTCCTAATGGCTGGGGATACCCATGATGCTCCAAGGCATCCCCAACGGAAAGGAGACCGAGTGTGTCCGTTCGACTCGGACGCTCACTTGTGAGGTCGCGAAGGATTCCTTAAGGTTTCCCGTGGCCTCATCTAGTGCCGTTGTCTCGCCCACACTGGTTGGGACCATGAACCGAGTGACGTGAGGGGCATCGGTTTTTAGTGGGTAGCCCCCCCCCCTTCCTGAATGGTTGCTGAGCCAGTCCAAGGAATGGCTGAGCGGGCGGGACGTGTTGAGAGGAGTCCTACATAGCCCCGTTGTCACTCCCAAGTGCCGGAGTATGCGTCACGCATTTTCCTGACGAAAAAAAGGGGCTCCTAACCATGTTGATATGAACTTACAAATTCACATACAGAGAGGTAGGACTCTACTGAGGTAGATACTAAGATGGAGGACCTCCAAGTTACAGAAGACCACAGTAAATTAACATGGTGGTGTAGTGTTTCTGTCAGAGTAAGGTTCCAGGGCTCGACAGGGGATTGGGCCTGTGTAGTCAACGGCGCGAGTAATATTTTTCACATCGCAAGTGTCTATAGGCATGGTGCCTAAGTGGCAACATCAGGGGGGCCATATATGCTTCCTAGCTACCCTTTAACATAAAAGAAAAAGTTAAGGCGTATTGAAACTTACACTATGTACTTACTCCACTTTTCAGTAAACATCGGTAATTTAACAGATCAGATACATCGGGCCGTTGTCCTGCCGTGATGCCGAAAGTTCAGGAAGCGTCGTTGAGAGCTACGATAGAACCTTGAGGCTGATGCTGGCTTGCTGTGTGACTGCTAATGTTGCTTGATCTAATGTGGTCTGGTCAGGTAATAAAGGAGTATGAGGATTGATGGCTGCCCCGCGATGGTTAAAGGTTGGTTCTTGCAGCAGCTGTGCTCAGTCGAGGCTCATCAGCGTGGGAAAGCCAAAGAGGAAGATTTTCCTCCGAACTGGATGGTGGTAGCCCGGGGGCCGCGGCCCGACTGATGTTAGTCGGGCATTGTATATATGAACTGTTGGCCGCCGAATTTCACTTGCGCGATGTAGGCTTCTATACTATTTGAGTGCAGCGCCGGGAGCACCATCTCTTGAAATGTCGAATGATTAATTTTTCCATGTTGGTTATATGTGGGGCATGTAGATGACGCCGCCACAATATAATCAACCGTGGCTAGCTGGTGTCGGCGTCGGTCGGCCTCTAGAGTAAATTATTTTTCTTCATTCTCCTGTACGATTTATCTCACCTGTGTGCGAACAGTTTCCTGTTGGCCACGTTGAGCACTACGTCGCACAGCTCGCGGTGGCGGCGCAGCGCGGACAGCTCGCCGAGGATGGCGCGCGGGTGCTTCTCCGACGCGTGTAGGACTATCTCACCTGTGTGCGAACAGTTTCCTGTTGGCCACGTTAAGCACTACGTCGCACAGCTCGAGGTGGCAGCGCAGCGCGGACAGCTCGCCGAGGATGGCGCAAGGTGCTTCTCCGACGCGTGTAGGACTATCTCACCTGTGTGCGAACAGTTTCCTGTTGGCCACGTTAAGCACTACGTCGCACAGCTCGCGGTGGCGGCGCAGCGCGGACAGCTCGCCGAGGATGGCGCGCGGGTGCTTCTCCGACGCGTGTAGGACTATCTCACCTGTGTGCAAACAGTTTCCTGTTGGCCACGTTAAGCACTACGTCGCACAGCTCGCGGTGGCGGCGCAGCGTGGACAGCTCGCCGAGGATGGCGCAAGGTGCTTCTCCGACGCGTGTAGGACTATCTCACCTGTGTGCAAACAGTTTCCTGTTGGCCACGTTAAGCACTACGTCGCACAGCTCGCGGTGGCGGCGCAGCGCGGACAGCTCGCCGAGGATGGCGCGCGGGTGCTTCTCCGACGCGTGTAGGACTATCTCACCTGTGTGCAAACAGTTTCCTGTTGGCCACGTTAAGCACTACGTCGCACAGCTCGCGGTGGCGGCGCAGCGCGGACAGCTCGCCGAGGATGGCGCGCGGGTGCTTCTCCGACGTGTGCGACAGCCGGGCGCCGCCGCCCGGCGACCCGCCTTCGCCCATCCTGCGCCATTGGCTCATAAATAAATTTATAAAAACATACCACACACATTGTCATGACACCATTGGAACATACGACACTTCGTACAACCGTACCAATCATAATCAAAATCATTTATTCAGTTTAGGCTGTTACAAGCACTCATGAATGTCTAGAAGCTACGACATCGGTTCGTAAATCTACGGCGGGAGACCTTGTACTGAGAAGAACCGGCAAGAAACTCAGCAAGGGCTGTTTTTTTCTCCCTGTTTTATTATTTACAGAGTCGTCAAATTGAAAAATGACTTCAGACTTCAATAGACAACATAGACTGAGACGTCACCATACTGAGGACGAAAACGAAAAACCCAGTCTGCTTTCATGCTTAAACAATCTGATAGTGCGCCTACTCACCGACAGAGCGCTACACTTGATCAGAAAAATCATGTCATCTCATTACGACACGTTGTCGTTTTCCGACGGCCACGCGAACGAAGTTGTGGGCACAGCCAAGTCTTTATTATATTATAACAAGTAGGTAATCTCCATACTATAATACCTACAATCATTCATCAGTCATTAAAGATGTGACTGTAAGAGGGCATCGTCTTGGCATTGTCGCACGTACACATTAAGACGCGATTCCATTACGAGCAATAATGGGGTCGTGTTTCATATCACGTATTCACATTTTTAACACGTGTATTTCAAGATACCCCCAAACATATTATAATGATCCAAGATTCTAAGAAAAATAGTACAGCAGATTGAGAATAATGCAGAGAGGGGCAAGCAAATTTGAAATTTTTTTTTGTATGAAGAACTCTTGCACTTTTGCTGCCAGTTGTTATTGTCATCATCAGCTTAATTAATGTCCCCACTGCTGAGGCACAGGCCTTCCCTATGGATGGAATAGGGAGATTGGGCCATGATCCACAATGCAGGCCCAGTACGGATTGACGGGTGCTAACGATTGCAGATGCAGCCGGGACCTTAACGTGCCTTCTGAAGCACAAAGGAACTCGAGATAGAAGATTTTTGGACACCCATCCAATGACCGACCATTGCAAAAGTTGCTTAACTTCAACGATTGCAGCCGAACGCACTAACCCCCTGTACCATCGAGCTCCTCCAATGATATTTCATACTACAAAACTTTTTTTGAAGCCTTACAAGGAAGGATTAACATGTTGCACCTATCTTACTTTGTCAACATTTATTTATTTAAACTTTATTGCCAAACATAAGCAAACGGCGGACTTAATGCCACAGGCATTCTCTATCAGTCAACCACTATGATTGTTGGAGACAAATAGTATGGTGCTAGAGCAAAGTTGCTAAAAATTAAATAAAATGAACAATATCAAAATAACAGCACAATAAAATAATAATACTTAAATACAAATTGATGCACATATATATATTTCCTAAAAGCCTACAGTGTAATTTATTTAACTAAATTTATCAACACAGAATACAAATTTTAACAAAGTCTTTATTACAGTCTTTTCAAAAGATATGTGGGCTTGAATGAATACAAATGTTAAATAACTATGTTAATTAATTATGTTAATGTTCACTCAACTATGTTGGCAATACTATAATAAAACAATGTGAATTGTGACTTGTAAAGGTGAAGTACCTACTTGTCTTACATAAATTAATACATTGATTTGAAATTTTATTTCTGGTGAAAAGAAACGGCCAAAAAAACACAGCAATAAACAACATAACATAACAATAAACAACAACAGCTGATTGCATTTTGATGGGTACACACCTCAGCAATCGTTTAAGTTATACAGGACTGTAATAAATATATCATATTGTAGTATCATAGTTAGTCTTAATCAGTTGAATGATGACTAAGCTGGTAGGCACTCATCATATTGTTGATCAAAATGTCGTCTTCGAACAAAAAAAAAATGCAATAAATTATTTTAATATCTTTTTTTTGTTATATTTTACTACTTTAAAGAGTCCTATTAAAAGCAATTGTATGTTTTCTCATTTCTCTGTTACTTACAGAAAGTTATTAAGTTTACTAACAACTTGTCGAAAGTAAGTCAGTAAAGGAGGGCTTGACTTATAACATTGAGAACTACTAAATTAGCAGCAGCAAATAATAAGCTGATATTGGCGTTGATTCTGACGTGATTCTCTAAACTTAAAACTAAATTAAACATAGTCTCTCCTTTTCATTCTGTATAGCGAATGACAATGATACACTGTTGTCAAATTTCAATTTAGGTTTACAGAATCATGCCAGAATCGACACCATTATCTACCTTTTTCATATAAAAATTGTTATAAGAGCACACACATCTGATAACTCAGTAATAACAGGAGAATTTGAAAGTACCACAAGAACTGTTTTTATTTATTTATTTCACATTGGTTGTGAACATTATTTATTATAAGGTCTTACATAGTTAGTAGTGAGGTGGTACATGACCCCGTTCAGGTGTTGGAAGAATCTTGAAATTAACAATACCTATACATATATTACAGTGCAAAAATGTTGTAGGTTAGTTTAAATTAAATTAAATCGAGTCCAACCAAACTTAAACAAAATCAATCAAATTTAACAAATTAAAAAATTACTTAAAACTCTGCTACAATATAAGAAAAGTAAATATAAAAATAAAACAGCAATTATGTGGTTACAGCTGCGAATTAAGATCGCAAGAAAACACAGCAGACGAATTTCAGCAGACAGCCACGACAAGAAAGAATCAGATGATAAACCTCTGTAGTTCACTCACCTTTTGTGCCCACGCGCGTTACCCAGCTGCAAACGCAGCGGGGGCGAAGCCCAGCCCCACACGGAGTCAATCTGCAAGCCGTCACACACACCTGAACCATCACAATACATCTGCACTCCACAAACCAGAGTTGTTTGGTAATATTAGTTATGCAAATGTCAATAGCCCGTCCTCGCTCTTACCTTTGACGATTACTCTTGCCTTGTACAATGAAACCTGTCCTCAAGGGAGCTAGAAACGCTTTTCAAGCGCCCTGAGGAATAATTATACAATTAACGGCACATCGATTTTCTAATATCACAAGTTTTTATGTTTACTGTTTCACAGACATCGTCGTATCGTATCACATACTTTTGTCTACTAGTGAATTTTTATGACATGCGTTCAGTACATATTAATAATTGTAGTTTTATGTGCAAACATCAAAAATTATTATAATACAAATTACTTTTTATAATATTTAGCAATAATTTAAATTAAAAACTTTTGGCCACATTACATAGTCCACTAAACTTCAAAATTAAACATTTTATTTGGAGAATTATATCTATAATCAAAATTTTACGTTATCTGTGAACTTTTAGTTTTGATTTTTGAGTGTATTTCTAGGACAAAATGTCAAATCGTATTGATAGAGTCTCGCTCGGAGTATTCTCTGTCTCTGTCATTTTAACAAGAACAGGAAGAAAGTGATATACAATTTACGTTCTTAAATGAATGTAACATGATGGCTAAATCATTTTAGAACGAAAGAATAATGTCAGTTTGACATTATCACAATGTCATTCGCTGCGGTCCGAATTGTGATTTCGTACAATTTGCACCGATAGCGCGCATACAACTGGTCCAATATGAACGTATTCGTGCCAACGAAATCAATGTGACGCCATCAATAACATATATCAAGCTTTGCAAACACTGCTCGCGAATGGATTCCGTGCAAAAAGTGTACATAGCACCATATTGAATTCGGACCTATGATTTGCACTGTTTGTAACGTTGGTAGTATTTTTGCAATTCGGACCGCAGAGACTGTCAGCTGTGCCGTCACTGTCACTTGCTTGTTTTTATTTACGCTACGTAGACAGGCAAAAGTCAATTTAGAGCAAATATAAAATAGGTTTTGGTTTTGTGCTGTTGATTACTGAATAATATTGCAAATAATGTCTCTGGCTCTTCTTCTAGAAGAGTATGATGTCTCTACAGAAGAAGGATTGGCAAAGGCTCTTAGCGAAATTGAAAAAGAGGAGGTTAGAATTATTCATTCGATATCCAAACTCCACACTCGTTAACATTAAATGAGTTGAATAATCTTACAGTAATATAATAAATAAAAGTAATCGCAATTTTCATTTCTAGGCTGAGGTAGATGAAGCTCTCTCTAGTGCCCTCTTGCGAGCTTGTGATCTTGAAGGTCGGCTTCGAACTGCAAGCCAGGCATACTCCAGGCTCGGCGAAATAAGAAATGATGCTCACTCCGCGTCGGATATGGTGGACAAGACGGCCGCCTTAGCAAAGGACGTCAGTGCTAAAGTGAGACAACTGGATCTTGCAAGGGTAAGTTTGGTACTTAATTCCATTATATGTAATTGAATTTCGGGGTAATTTGTAGGGGGGGGGGGGCTCCCCCCGACCCCCTCGCCATAAATGATTTTTGGCGGAAATGCAGTTTTTTTTTTTTTTACCTAACCTAAAAATTCATAAAATCTGTTATATGTAGTGGAATTTCAGGGGGATAGGTATTAGGGAAGACCCCTCAAAGGGAAGGGTAACCCCCCCCCCCCTCCCGGCGTTTATTTACAGAAATGATAATTATAAAAAATTAGAGGAGTTTTAAAGGTAAATCTGTACTTCCAGCGCCTAGAGGTGATATTTGATTTTTCTGTAGAAAAAGTCTATTAACAAATTTTTCTTTCTGGCGCTTCGCCGGCCGCTGCCGCGGCACGCTCGCTTCGCTCACTCGGCTCGCGCGTTAAGGTCACAACACTAACCGAACCTAACCTAGTGTGAAGTATCACCACTTGGGCCTTAGATATACAGTTTAGCCGTTGAAATAAAACAAGTTTAAACACAAACACTGACTGACAGATCTCATTAATGGCGGTAAATTGTCACATTTTGACAATAGTACCAACATAATAAACTTATATTTACCATAAACAACGAGAAACATGTTATTTTTGCATAAAAAAATGGCAGCACTGATCATGAAAATTGCGAAAAAAAAAATGTTGTCAAAATTGACTCATAACCTACAAAAATATTTATTTTCAATATTTTTTTTCTCGAGTTCTATTCGTTTCCGCCAAAAAAGATTTCGTGTACGTGTTTTTAATAGTTAATACTTTGTGTGACAAAAATTTCAGCTTGCAACTCAATTACATATAATGGAAAGGTGAGCCGTAAGTTTGTCTTTCTAGGCATGAAAATATTTATTTATTTATTTTTTGGAAGACCAGCTATTTATAAAAATAATAAAAACTTAAATAATAACAGAAAGCTAATTACAGGTCTTCAGCAATAAAAACACACTACACCATAATTAGGCACACTTAATAATTACAAAAAAAAGCATTGTACATTTGCCTATTTGTCAAAAAATGTACTGCTCAATACCCGTCTCAGTGATGGAACGCTAGTGTAAAATAAATTTATGCCATTTTCTCAAACAAACAAACAAATACAAATTCTGTCTTTAGTTTGAGGTTGCCTGTGGAATATTGGGCTATACATTTCATTTACTTATTTAATAACTATGATTTTTTTATATAAAAATAATAATATAAATGGTTTTGTGTTTGGATGCTTGTTAGTGTTACTGAATCATGGAAAAATGCCTGAATATATTTGGCACACAGTTCATTACCTTGATTGCAACATAGGATACTTTTATCCGAGAAAATTGATAGTTTCTTATAGGATTCTTATAAAACTAACTAACCTTGTCCACATTATTATGGTTTTAGGGTGAAACTAGTGTATAAAAATTCTTATTTTTTGGTTACAGTCTCGTGTTGCAGAGTGCCAGAGACGAGTACATGATCTGATAGACCTTCAACTGTGCAGTGCAGGGGTGGAGGCTGCTATAAAAGCACATGATTATGAAACTGGTTTGTTTTTAATCTCACAGTGAAAGTATGCAATCAATAAAAAAATTAAAAAAAAACCCCCCGGATAGGGAAGAGTGCGGGTTCGATTCCCGTCTGCGTGGGTTTTTTTCTAGTAATATTTTCTTTTGATCAGAAAAATCGTTACTGTGTTTGTTTAGGTATTCAATAATCATGAAAAAGTTTAAGAGCACAGTAATTGTGTAACAATTAAGTAGTACTTAAAGTCAGCAACAGGTCAAGTTATATTAAACTGACAAATTTCTCAAATGGTCTAAGCTGTCCCCTGCCTACCTCCATAATAAGATGGAGATAGAGATTTCCAATGAATTTAGAAAAAATATTTTCTCAAAATATGTATTTTTTTGCCCACTTGATCTTTTGTTCACTCTTATAATTATCAATGCAATTAATTTTAACATGTATTTTAAAACAATGAATTAGAGTTTTTTCATGAATGTAAAGACATTGATGATTCTGAAGGTTTAAAAAAACAATAACTTACTATTTTTGAGTAGCCTACTAAAACAATAATCTTTCTTACTTCATAGTAATATTATATATATGAAAGTTTGTTACTCCGTCACACAAAAACGGTTAAGCTGATGTGGATGAACACACAAACAACTTCTAACCTGAAATATACTTATAACACCAGAAAGTTCATATCCTGGAAAAATGTAAGGTTCCTATGGGTCCCTCAAAAAACTAATTTGATGCGGACGAAATTAGAAGTTAGACTAGCAAACCTGTGAACCAAATGTTCACCAAAACCTGATTAAAAAAAATGTATTTAATTAATTGAGAACTTCGGAGATTTTGTGTGGTTTCGTTTGAAATTCGTGATTTCTCGAAAACCGGAAGTGCCTCTCACAGCCTTGGGCCATGTCCTTCTTGGCCCTAGTTAAAATACGCCCCTGTAGACGATTCATCCAATAGTTATAATTATGAGCTTCCAGTGCGTATGAGTAAGTAAGTTAATAATAATAAATATTCCGACACTCACACCAATTAGCCTAGCCCCAAAGTAAGCACTATAAGGCTTGTGATAAGGAATGCTAGGGTAACGGATAGCATACATATACTGTACATGTATAAGTATATTTATATAAATAAATATTAAACATCCATGACTGGAGTACAAATGCTCGTATTCATCACACAAACATCTGCCCCCACCGGGATTCGAACTCGGGACCTCTCGAGTCGGCGACAGCCATGAAACCCGGCGTACAAACCACTTGGCCACGGAGTTCCTCAAAGGAGGAGGAGGTTGTCGGTTTTGTTTCCGTTGTATAGGCGCGGGCCACGTGGCGCGGTTCCTCATCATGGTCGCGGACGCCCGACGTGGCGCTCTTGGCCCTAATGTAAATACGCCCCTGTAAACGATTCTTCCAATAGTTATGATTATAAGATTCCAATGCCGTATGAGAGGAGGAGCTCGATGGCGCAAGTAGTTAGCGCGTTCGGCTGCGATCGTTGAAGTTAAGCAACTTTCGTAGTGGTCGGTCATTGCATGGGTGACCAAAACTTGACTATCTCGAGTTCCTACGTGCTTCGGAAGGCACGTTAAGCCGTTGGTCCCGGCTGCATCTGCAGTCGTTAGCACCCACCAATACGCACTGGGCCCGCGTGGTGGGTCATGGGCCAAACTCCCTATTCCATCCATAGGGAAGGCCTGTGCCCCAGCAGTGGGGATATTATAAGGCTGATGATGATGATGATGATGACTGCCGTATGATTTAGTTGTCGGTTTGATAGGCGCGGGCCACGTGGCGCGGTTCCTCAGCATGGACCCTGGGTCAGTGGCGGCGGCCCGCGCCCGCGGAGCGCCCGACCCTCGCCACGCCATGACTCGCGCCGCTGACACGCTGCGGGAACATCTAGTGCGCAAGTAATTCTCAAACTCAACCTGTTTTTTTTTTGAAGTTATACTTCTTTAGGCGCGTTATGAAAAAATGATGAGAGTGAAATTTTTAGATGCGCGCGCATCACTGTAACACAATAGTAACACCATGAAGTTGGCCGCGGGCGCGTTATGAAAAAATGATGAGAGTGAAATTTTTAGATGCGCGCGCATCACTGTAACACAATAGTAACACCATGAAGTTGGCCGCGGGCGCGTTATGAATGTTAGTGTCACTAATAACCACTAAGCTGTTAATAATCCACCATTATTAGACATCTGTTCGAAAGGTACTTTGAACGATCCACGGAGCTCCATAAGATGATCGCGTTGTCAAAAACAATGTTGGCACGCTCGTCGCCTCTGATCACTGTTTTCATATTTATAATATTTATCCACATGTTTCTAGTTTCTATATAGACAAAACGTGTTTTAGTTACTTACAAGTGCTAATTACATAATATGGACTAATAACTTAAATTCAGTAGTGATTTTAATTGAATATTTTGAATATTTATTTAATTTTTCAAATTAAAACTGAACTTAATTGACTGTGTTAACTATCCTTTTCCAGTCCTTTTATTATTTTATTGTAAAAATATTTTTAATGATGCTAAAGAAGTATAACTTCTCACGCGCGTACATAAATTACACGCATCCATTTTTTTTATAGATAGGTCCGACAAATGACTTCACCCCACCTGATGTTAAGTGAAGGTGAAGTCCAGACGCGAAGATAGCTGAGACAGCAGTTCTAACTGCCACACCAGCCATCCTCACCCTGCCGGCCTGCATGTTTATTCAGTCTAGGCTGTTGCAAGCTCTTGTGGAAGCCGAACGTTACGCCATCGGTTCGTAAATCTACGGCGGGAGACCTTGTACTGAGAAGAACCATAGAGGTAAAAGATAGAGTGGGGAAGGCGGCTCTAAAAGTGGCCGTCTCATAGGGGTATAAAAATAGAGTAGGGCAGATATAGACTCTACTACAAGTGGAAGTGTCCCTCTAATAGAAAGAGAAAGAAGATGAGAGACCACTAGCTATCTTGTGATGAATGCGCAGTCGTCTGTCCAATAGTTGGTCCAAGCATCAAATCGAAATAGTAAGATGCTTACGGTTGCCAATGCGCATGCGCGATTAGAGAGAGAAAGCTAGCAGACCCTCATGTTCTTTCTCTTTCTATTAGAGGGACACTTCCACTTGTAGTAGGAGGTGTACCTTGTGATTTTTTCCAAATAATATGCTCAATACATCTTTATCATTAACTTATTAATGTCGCCACTACTAAGGCACTGGCCTTCCCTATAGATGGAAAAGAGACCCATCACGCGGGCCCAGTGCGGATTGGTGGGTGGTAACGACTGCAGATGCAGCCGAGACCAACGGCTTAACGTGCCTTCCTAAGCGCGGAGGAACACGAGATAGTAAGTTTTCGAGACCCATCCCATTACTGAACATTGCGAAAGTTGCTTAACCTCCACGATCGCAGGACGAACGCGCTAACCACCTGCGCTATCGATCTCCATACGTATGCGCTCAATACGTACTTCTGTTTTTTTTATCATTTTGGATTAAGCATGTTCTAGCTCTCGTTATACAAATTTATAAATAAAAATTCAAAAAAATGATTTGTTTTGATTTCATTATAAACAAACACTGTATTTGTTCATCAAGAACTGTTCATTCAAATACCGTTCATTCTTTTAATGTCTCATGTATGTAATGTCTCAGTACAAGGTCTCCCGCCGTAGATTAACGAACCGATGGCGTAGCGTTTGACTTTCACAAGAGCTTGTAACAGCCTAGACTGAATAAATGAGTTTGAGTTTGAAAAATGTCCAATCCCTTTTGTGTTTTATGTACGCTCGAACAATGAAGGTTTTCCGGAATGACTGGCGCCAGGTGGCTACACCGAAACGAAAGGTCTACTTATCCGTCAAATCACCTGTATTGTCTATGGATCAATTTAAACGCTCGTTCGGTTAATTCGCGCCAAAAACTTAACACAAAAGACCTTACGTCACAGTAGCGCTATACGTAAATTTTTCTAAACACCCTCATTGCATAGTTACATAAAAATTGATAGAGTCTGTGCGGAAAGAGAATGGGCGTGGCGAAAAACGGAACTAACATTAAAAATTTTATTTGTCAATCAAACCCAGCAATCTGTAAAACGTCAAAGTTTTGTATTGATACGGATTTGTTTGTTGTGGTGATTTCTTGCGGTTTTTTGTATTTAATCATTGTTCGATAGCTTAATGTCTTCTATATGTGGATTTCTCAATAAAAATCGGATATTCAGATTATAGAATATTATTCATAGTAAAATACAGATCTATTAAAATTATGTGCGTACGTTGTCTTTTTTGAATTCGAATGCAAGAGGGAGAGTGAATCTATATAAATCAAAATGAGTGAATGTAGTAACGAATGGGTACGAAATGAATGTATGAATGGACGATGATCATGGACCGATTGTAGCTTCTCCCTTCGAAGGATAGATGGCGTTAACTATCATGTCTAAAAGTGGTAAAACCTTACAATTATACGGTAAAAAAGCACTACAGCGCCCTCCAATCTAAATCCCATTCTCTTTCCGCACAGACACTAGCGTGTGTCCCTTTGTTTTGTTTGTGTGACTTGAATTTTGACGTTTATTACGTCACGCTCGTGTTTGTGCGGGTATTGCATATTTTAGTTAGTGTGGTATGCATGTGCACCTTGTCCCCCGCTAAAAATGACAGAAAAATTTGTTCAGCGAGTGAATGGTATGGCATCTTCATATGCTCTAAGAATTTGGTGCACAACAACACTATTTATTCTGGAAAAATGTTAGGCTCCTATGGGATTTTAAAAAACTAAAGTCGCGGGCGGATTGCCCTATACAGCAGTAAATGAGATGTATTTTTTCGCTTTTGTAAGGCATTTATCTTATATATAAAATTCTCGTGCCACAATGTTATTTACCATACTCCTCCGAAACGGCCTGACCGATTTTTATGAAATTTTATATGCATATTCCGTGGGTCTGAGAATCGGCTACTATTTATTTTTCATATCCTTAAGTGATAATGGTTGTCCACCTGTAACGTAGTGTTCTGAAACCTGCTTTTGCGCCTTTGCGTCAAAATTCAAACTATTGGGTATTGTAACGTATTGTTCTCATATGGGTTAGGAGTAATGTTATTTTGGACAATATTTATTTTTTTATAATGTGGTATTAATAAATACATACAACCCTAAATTTTCTCTTCTACCACCTGCCCCTATTTTTAAGGCGGTTCGGAGTTCACTGGGTCAGCTAGTATGATATAATATTTACAAACCAAGTAACTTTAATCTGTGCAAAGAGCTGCAAGGCATCCTAATAATTATTTTAATTTTAAATTCTGATAAGAAATTGTTGGTTAGGTTTGAAGAAGCGGCGCGCAAGGATGACGCAGAAAATGTGGAGCGGTTGTTCAAGCTGTTTCCTCAGATCGGCCGCGCTGAAGAAGGCGTCGATCTACTTGCCAAGTATATTGCTGCACAGGTAGGTTTAGGTTTTTTGACATTTATGGATAGTGATTATATTTAAATGTGGCTGTTAATCTATATATATAAAACTCAAAGGTGACTGACTGACACAGTGATCTATCAACGATCTATATAGATTAATATATAAAACTCAAAGGTGACCGACTGACATAGTGATCTATCAACGTACAGCCCAAACCACTGGACGGATCGGGCTGAAATTTGGCATGCAGGTAGATATTATGACGTAGGCATCCGCTAAGAAAGGATTTTGATCAATTCTACCCCCAAGGGGATAAAATAGGGAATAAAATTTGTATGAAACTTTGTCAATTTTAAACCGATCGGGCTGAGACTTTGCATGCAGGTATAAGAATAATCATAGATGAATGTTATTGTGTATAATACAAGCCTGAGAACAAAAACTGTAGTCTACACTTCAGCTCTACACCGAAGCGAAGCGAGGGCGGGCCACTAGTCGTGTATATTTGATGATGAAGATAATTGACATCAATTTAGTTACTGATAATTTTGTCTTATCTTCACTGAGAAGGGAAGAGAACCGCCTTACAGAAGATTACAGTTAAATAACACTATTGATAGTGTTGTGTTTCTGTCGGTGAATAAGTTGTTTGTTGTTGTGTATAGTAGTTGATAATGAAAAAAATGGGCACGTGTTGTTCACATGCGATAGAAGTAAAAACTACAAAAATGTGAACACGTAAAAGTCCTTCATGTCTGGGTACTGTAAACAATTACACAGTATGGGCAAAATTAAATATTCTATACTTAAATTGTTTGGAAAAATTAATAATAGCTTAATAAGTTTGTCTTAAGCGTGCTGCGAGGCACACGCTTCCACCTGTGATCGACAGTAAACAGGCTCGTAACTTGCGTGGAATTAAACATGCTAGATCCAGAATTGTACTTTTTAACAGTCTAGTTCGTAGACGCCTCGAGTTTGCTTCTGTCTCATGGAACCCGGGATATAGTGTGGTCTCTCAAAGAATTGAGAGTATACAGCGTGCCTTTACGAGGCATCTGGCATTTGTTACTTCCGGTATCTCACGCAGACAACTTTACGAGTCTCGATTAAACTTCTTTAAAATGAACACCTTAAGGGTGCGTCGCAAGATTTCTGATGTGATTTTTCTTCACAAAATTTTAAATGGTAAAACAAGTTGCTCTAAGATTATTTTATATTCATTTCCAAAATAACACAAAGTAGTCGCCCTCTTCCATTCGATTAATTGATAACGTCATCCCAAATTTGTCGATGCTTTAGTTTTCGTCTCCGGCGTCTTCGAAGTAACAAAGTCAATAGCAGTGTTTCCTCGTCGGAATCCATTTTTTCACTGAGTGTATTGTACGTCGTTAGATCGCTACAAATCCGCGACGAAAACGTCGCGTATCTGTCACGCTTTTTTCGACGCGACGTCTTCGCTGTGAAGCCGCGTCGTGTTCGCAACGCATTTGCTACGCGCCCGCCGTATAATGAGGCCCTAAGACCGTTACCATTCGGAGTTACAAAATTACGCATATCTTGCGTCGAATACTGTAAAATTTTCGTTTTATCGAGTTTCGAATCACAACAGGGTACTTAGTACGAGTTTTACAATTACGAAAACTATGATAGTTTTCGTGAGCTCGCACTCGTACTAAGGGTACAGATTTTATTGTCTTCGTTTCAATACAAGTAAACAGTGTTTAAATTCTATCATTATATCATTTGCGTCTTCTTAAATTTTAAGTATTTTGGTTACTTTTCACCATAATGTACATAGAAACATAATTTACAATTACGAAAACTATGATAGTTTTCGTGAGCTCAAACTTGTACTAAGGGTACAGTTCTAAAGAAGTTTTCACTTCAAAAAAGGACTGGTTTATATGCGTAAAGTCGTCAGGTTTATTCAACGTTGTGTTTAGTTGGAGGTGGCCGTAAAGCGCGCGTGCGTGGTGACAGACGCGAAGAGCGAGGCTCCAGTGTTTGCGGACGCCATGACGCGAGTACTGGAGGCAGCGTGCGCCTCTGGCTTGCGCGCGCGCCGCCTGCTCGCCCTCACCGCGCTGCTGCCCCGCGCCATCGCCGCCATACAGCCGCAGGTAACATAGAGCGCGCGCAGTGGAATAACCTTAGATTAAAACAAAAAGGGTGGATACGATACGCTCATACTTGCATCAAACAAAAACTGATCTGATCCCACGGCAGCGCGAACGGAACGGCGAGCTCCGCGTCACTGCATTACCGACCCGAGCGAAACGGCACGGTAAGTTTCAACGGCAGCGCGAACGAGACGGCGAGATCCGCGTCACTGCACTACCGACCAATCACGCGGCCAGTATTCGACGTCACTACCGAATGAGATTCAAAGCAAACAACAATTTTTGTGTAAAAAAATATTTTATAGTACTTACGAATGAAAAGTGGTGCCGTGGGTTTTATTTTTAGTTCTTGAGCAATTTGAGCACTTTTTAAAAACATACTTAGGCATTGTTTTATCATATAAACACAAAACATTATCAGTATCTCTTTTTGGCGTTCACATGTACGTCGTTTGCATGTCAAGTTGTGACTAAAGCGATTAGGGTCGTGGACCACAATTTGTACGGATCACTTTTGTGAGGCTAGTGCCGTATCTACCCTTTTTGTTTTAATCTAAGGGAATAACACCATAATTTTAGAAAAAAAAATCAGTACAACTTTTGAGCCAAATGATATAATGCAATAAACGAAGGGACAAACCTCCAATCTGCAGTATCAATCACCAACACAGGTGCTGGTCTCTGACTCGACAGACCAATACTCCGACCCCTCGCTCATCGCGTTACATATTCGCCCACCAATTTTTTATACATTTTTTTTTATGTTATAGGGGCATACGAGCAGACGGCTCACCTGATGGTAAGTGATCACCGTCGCCCATGGACACTTGCAACACCAGGAGTATCACAAATGCGATGCCGGCCTTTAAGGAAGAAATACGCTCTTTTTTTGAAGGTTCTTGGGTCGTATTGGTTCGGAAACACTGCTGGCGACAACATATTCCACAGTTTTGTCGTACGTGGTAAAAAATTTCGACAAAAACGCACGGTTGTGGATAGCCACGCATCAGGATGATGGGGATGAAATTTTTGTCGCGATGTACGATGGCGAAATGCAGCAGCTGGAATTGGTCCGAACAATTCCTCAGAACACTCCCCGTGATAAATGCGATAGAAGATGCAGAGCGAAGCTACATCCCTACGCAAAGCCAAAGGAGCAAGCTGATCGGAAAGGTCCTGGTCGTCGACGATTCGAGCCGCTCGGCGCTGGATGCGATCCAAAGGGATTTTACCGATACATATTCAAAGATAGGAAAAACACATCAACATCTCCCAAAAAACCATTGTAGTATCTACAAGCCCGCCGCATGAACGTGTTTCCAGCATAATTGGTATAAGAAGGTGAAATATAAAATATAGGTTTAGAACGTGAGTAGGTTCGTGGTATTTTAAATTTAATTAGTTATAAAGCTCTTAAATTTAATTACTTCTTGAGTATTATATCAAGTTTGTGTGACCGCGTCGAGCTATTGTGCGTCCGTTTAGCATGCCCAATGCTCGACGCTCGATCTCTAGTCTTATATCTTTCGGCCACGGCCTCGCAAAAAATTTTTACTAGTTACCTATTTATTTTCGTTTCTCCTGGCCCGGCTTAGGTAGCCGACCCCGAACAATTCGGGGAAAAAGCTAAGCAGATGATAATGACTTTTATTGTTTTAGAACACGTGCGTGATGGAAGCGAGTAGTACTTTACGGGTATTCAGAATCGTCTGTCTGGCAACACTATTTTTGTAATTAAATTTCTATGTTTGTAATTATTTTTTGTCATCATTTGATTATCAACAATAAAAAACTCGTTTACTCAAACGTTATTTTATAATTTGGCTCACTTAATTTAACGGTTTTTTACTGCGAAGTAAAATAGGCCTCTCGAACTTGATGTCGCCGACGTCCACATGTGGTCTAGCCCCGCCACTGTCTTTAGTGTCCACATCCTTACGGCAGGTGGACATTCAAAATTCAAAATTCAATATCGTTTATTCAGTCTAGGCTGTTACAAGCACTTGTGAATGTCGAAAAGCTACGCCATCGGTTCGCAAATCTACGGCGGGAGACCTTGCACTGAGAAGAACCGGCAAGAAACTCAGCAAGGGCTGTTTTTTTCTCCCTGTATTATATACAGAGTCGTTAATTTGAAAAATGAGTTCAATATGAGATAACCCATGAAGTCACTTTCCATTACAAATGTAAATGATAAAACAATTATGATTATAAAATAAAAAATATAAAAAACAGATTTAAAAATGAGGAGCTCGATGGCGCAAGTGGTTAGCGCGATCAGCTGCGATCGTTGAAGTTAAGCAACTTTCGCAGTGGTCGGTCATTGGATGGGTGACCAAAAATTTACTATCTCGAGTTCCTCCGTGCTTCGGAAGGCACGTTAAGCCGTTGGTCCCGGCTGCATCTGCAGTCGTTAGCACCCACCAATCCGCACTGGGCCAGCGTGGTGGGTCACGGCCCAATCTCCCTATTCCATCCATAGGGAAGGCCTGTGCCCCAGCAGTGGGGACATTAATAGGCTGATGATGATGATGATGATGAAAAATGAAAAAAAGTTTAGGAATGCCGT
This sequence comes from Chilo suppressalis, assembly GCA_902850365.2. Lineage (NCBI taxonomy): Eukaryota > Metazoa > Arthropoda > Insecta > Lepidoptera > Crambidae > Chilo > Chilo suppressalis. Next base: position 2,252,260 of record OU963896.1, on the reverse strand, counting down.
GTGCCACTGTTTAGGCATAAATCTAACAATTGTAAACAGCACACAATACTCGGACCACTCTATGTTCCCTTATTTTCACTACAGGTGTCAGCAGGCTGCGCTCGAGTGTTAAGGGACCTGGAAAGAGCTCGGCCGCTGGATCCCGGGAACCCTAAACGAGCCCCCGCATCAGCCCTCGCTGCTGAACCTGTGTTAGTAGAGCTGGCTAAAGCTCATAACACAATCCTGCTGTACTTCGCCTTCTTAAGGAGGAATGTGCAAGTATGTAACTACAAGATTCTGATCTTTCTCGTAATGGCCACTAGGAGCCCGTGCTGCTGCAGGTGACACGAGCTGATAACACCATCCTGCTGTACTTCGCCTTCTTAAGGAGGAATGTGCAAGTATGTAACTACAAGATTCTGATCTTTCTCGTAATGGCCACTAGGAGGAATGTGCAAGTAAGTATGTAACTGCAACATTTTGATTTACCTCTTAATGGTTGATAGAAGCCCTTGCTGCGTCAGCTGGCCAAAGCTCATAACACAATCCTGCTGTACTTCGCCTTCTTAAGGAGGAATGTGCAAGTATGTAACTGCAACATTTTGATTTACCTCTTAATCTAAAGAAAAGTTTACTAGAAAAAAATCCACGCGGATCAGGCAGCGGACGGGACTCGAACCCGCATCCTTCGCAATCCGGGCGAATGCACTGACCATTATGCTACCACGGCCCTATTCGCCGCGTCGAAATCTTCCTAGCCTTAAGCTGCAAGGCAGCGCCATCTCTTCGCATTATAGGTAACCCGCAATGTCAAATGAATACTTTTTCAAGTATTAAACATTTGAAAGAAGAAACAGCAATTATAGTTATGTTTTTATTTATTTTTTAAGCATTTAACTGCTGGAATGTTAGATAGACTTTAGATTTAAATATCTAGCAGTTAAATGCTTAAAAAATAAATAAAAACATAATTACCTCTTAATGGTTGATAGAAGCCCTTGCTGCGTCAGCTGGCCAAAGCTCATAACACAATCCTGCTGTACTTCGCCTTCTTAAGAAGGAATGTGCAAGTATGTAACTGCAACATTTTGATTTACCTCTTAATGGTTGATAGAAGCCCTTGCTGCGTCAGCTGGCCAAAGCTCATAACACAATCCTGTTGTATTTCGCCTTCTTAAGGAGGAATGTGCAAGTATGTAACTGCAAGATTTTGATTTACCTCTTAATGGTTGATAGAAGCCCTTGCTGCGTCAGCTGGCCAAAGCTCATAACACAATCCTGCTGTACTTCGCCTTCTTAAGAAGGAATGTGCAAGTATGTAACTGCAACATTTTGATTTACCTCTTAATGGTTGATAGAAGCCCTTGCTGCGTCAGCTGGCCAAAGCTCATAACACAATCCTGTTGTATTTCGCCTTCTTAAGGAGGAATGTGCAAGTATGTAACTGCAAGATTTTGATTTACCTCTTAATGGTTGATAGAAGCCCTTGCTGCGTCAGCTGGCCAAAGCTCATAACACAATCCTGCTGTACTTCGCCTTCTTAAGAAGGAATGTGCAAGTATGTAACTGCAAGATTCTGATCTTTCTCTTAATGGCCGCTAGGAGCCCGTGCTGCTGCAGGTGACACGAGCTGATAACACCATCCTGCTGTACTTCAACTTCCTCAGGAGGAATGCGCAATGATGTACTTACAATATTCTGATCTTTCTCTTAATGGCCGCTAGGAGTCCGTGCTGCTGCAGGTGACACGAGCTGATAACACCATCCTGCTGTACTTCGCCTTCTTAAGAAGGAATGTGCAAGTATGTAACTGCAACATTTTGATTTACCTCTTAATGGTTGATAGAAGCCCTTGCTGCGTCAGCTGGCCAAAGCTCATAACACAATCCTGCTGTACTTCGCCTTCTTAAGAAGGAATGTGCAAGTATGTAACTGCAACATTTTGATTTACCTCTTAATGGTTGATAGAAGCCCTTGCTGCGTCAGCTGGCCAAAGCTCATAACACAATCCTGCTGTACTTCGCCTTCTGAAGAAGGAATGCGCAATGATGTACTTACAATATTCTGATCTTTCTCTTAATGGCCGCTAGGAGTCCATGCTGCTGCAGCTGACACTAGCTCATAACACCATCCTGCTGTACTTCAACTCCCTTAGGAGGAATGCGCGATGATGTACTTACAAAAGGAGCTCGATGGCGCAAGTGGTTAGCGCATTCGGCTGCGATCGTTGAAGTAAAGCAACTTTCGCAGTGGTCGGTCATTGGATGGGTGACCAAAAATTTAATATATCGAGTTCCTCCGTGCTTCGGAAGGCACGTTAAGCCGTTGGTCCCGGCTGCATCTGCAGTCGTTAGCACCCGCCAATCCACGCTGGGCCCGCGTGATGGGTCATGGCCTAATCTCCCTATTCCATTCATAGGGAAGGCCTGTGGCCCAGCAGTGGGGACATTAATAGGCTGATGATGATGATGATGATGTACTTACAAGATTCTGATCTTTCTCTTAATGGCCGCTAGGAGCCCGTGCTTCTGCAGCTGGCTCGACCTGGCTTGATAGTAGGAAAAAATATTGAATTTGTTTTTATTTTCTTTCTCTGATTTGATCACGTAGATAACCATCAACCATCAATCACTTGTTGAGCTTTACTTTGTAACTGTTGCGGCAATTTTCTAATAAGATTGATGTGATTGTAGATGGACGGCGTGGATGAGAAAACGAAACAAACAAATCAGGAAGCGATTGAGAAGATCATCGCTGAAAGCGGCCTCATGAGAACCGCACAGGACTTGCTGGGGCACTACCTCAAACTGGAAAGGTACAACTTAGAAAGTAATCACTAGCAAACCAGTGAACCAAATGTTCACCAAAAACTGATTAAAAAAAAATGTATTTAATTAATTGAGAACTTCGGAGATTTTGTGTGGTTTCGTTTGAAATTCGTGTTTTCTCGAAAACCGGAAGTGCTACGTTACTCAAATCCGGTTTGTAGTCTTATCAGACTATTCTTAACTTAAACATTCTCTTTATCTATCTCTTACGGTTTGGCCGCTGAAACAGCACCACAGACAGACGGACGGACGGACTTGTCTAATAGATAAGAGATACTCTATTCATTGAGGAGCTCGATGGCGCTGTAGGAAGGCCAAAGGGGAAGATCTTCCTCCGAGCTGGGTGATGTTAGCTCGGGGGCCGCGGCCCGACTGATGTTGGTCGGGCATCGTATATATGAAGAGTTAGCTTCCGAATTTCATTTGCGCGATGTAGGCTTCCATACTATTACGATCGCAGTGCAGGTAACGCCATCTCTTGAGGATGGTGAGTAATGATTTTCTCCATCCGTTGTATATATGTGGGGCATATAGATGTCGCCGCCACAGCGCCATGGCGCATGATGGCGGCATGATGATGCCATCGAGTCCTACAGGCTATATTAATTTTTCACATCTTCCGCTAGGTACTTCCTGGAGGAGAATGTGAACAAAGCTTTGAAGATGGCCACTCCTCAGGCCGGCTCCACCACCTCCAACCTGGTCGACGACATCTTCTTCATCGCCAGGAAGTCCATCAGGTAAGTTCCTACACTCAAACCTTATTGATTACCAATGGATGTATGTCAGCGGATCGTATCTCATGGAGATACTTGAAATTTTCATGGCATGTGTATTTCTTATGAGGAGCTCGATGGCGCAGGTGGCTAGCGCGTTCGGCTGCGATCGTTGAAGTTAGGCAACTTTCGCAGTGGTCGGTCATTGGATGGGTGACCAAAAATTTACTATCTCGAGCTCTTCCGTGCTTCGGAAGGTACGTTAAGCCGTTGGTCCCGGCTGCATTTGCAGTCGTTAGCATCCACCAATCCGCACTGGGCCCGCGTGGTGGGTCATGGCCCAATCTCCCTATTCCATCCATAGGGAAGGCCTGTGCCCCAGCAGTGGGGACATTAATAGGCTGATGATGATGATGTATTTCTTATCAAAAGAGCGTCCTTAAGAGGGGAGGCGGACAATGATTTTTCCACACAAACGTTCTCGACTGATTTCCCCTTGATTTTTATGACTGTTTGAGCCAAAATGACTCTTAAATCTGAGAGCTTAGGTGCAAAAGAATTAAAATGAAACTACAGTGTACTTTGTTAGACCATACATTTTTTTATTAGTTAGGTGACGTTTTGCCTATATGTAGCTCCAAACATATTTACAAGTGTGATGCAAAGAACTACAGCGCCATCTATTTTGACACATACGAACTACAATTTTTAAATGCACGAATGGCGTATACAATGACCAAAGGAATGATTTTCTTAAATAAAATACAATAGGGAAGATGCATATATAATATTTATGAAAATTTTATGATTAAAATGTTAAAAAAATATAAAAGAAATGCCACTGCAACGTTTTTATTTTACATAATGTTGTTTTTTAACAATTATTAGGAATTAAAAATACTTGAAACAGAACGTATTTTAAAACACCAATCAGCGATTAGTGACATCACTCCTGTTATGACAACTTCTTTGAGGTTATGGTTGTTAAAGTAAATATTATTTTATGGGAATATTAATTGCATTTTTTTACATTTAATAAAAATGGAAGTTGCGTTTATCAAAGCAGACTCCAGCAATTTACCAAGAGTTAGTGTTGACATGGTTATAACTTTTTTTGTCCAAAGTGCAGAGTTTTTAAGTGTAGAAATGAAAGGGACTAAATTACTACGGTCGTAGTTGGTAAACTTCGTATTTTATTCAGCGGCTTCTACAAATCTTACGGCGATAATGCAATCGGGGCTAAACGGTACAACCGCGATACCAAGGTTGAATGTATGTTATATTTTTTACTGAAAAGATCTGTATTTAAGAAGTAATTTGTGCTAAGTTTCATCTCCCGGAGATGCGTAGTTTATTTGAAAAAAAAATATGAAAATCGAAAATATTTCGTCAATAATGACTAAACTTTGACAGGTTTGTCATATATTGTACTTGTTAGTTTTGTTCAAGCAAAGGTAATGGGTTTATAGAGCCTTGAATAAAACGTTTTGATTTTAAATTTTTTAATAAATTTACTGTAAACTTGCGAACAATATCTGATAGTTTGGCTTAGCTTTTCATTATATGTAATTGAGTTGCAAGCTGAAATTTTTGTCACGCAAAGTATTAACTATTATAAACACGTACACGAAATCTTTTAAGGCGGAAACGAATAGAACTCGAGAAAAAAATTATTGAAAATTAATGTTTTTGTAGGTTATGAGTCAATTTTGACAGAAATTTTGATCAGTGCTGCCATTTTTTTATGCAAAAATAACATGTTTCTCGTTGTCTATGGTAAATATAAGTTTATTAAGTTGGTGCTATTGTCAAAATGTGACAATTTACCGCCATTAATGAGATCTGTCAGTCAGTGTTTGTGTTCGTCACAATTGAGAGCTTTTTCGTACTCCTGTTGATATTAACATCGTCTGACTACCATGGCATCCTCAAAGCCTTCGGCCTCGAGTTCTGCTGTCCCTTCGCCTGAAGAGTCGAGTGTAGTGCGAGTTTTGGACTCTAATGAGCCGCTTGTGTGGTGATACTTCACACTAGGTTAGGTTAGGTTAGTGTTGTGACCTTAACGCGCGAGCCGAGCGAGCGAAGCGAGCGTGCCGCGGGAGCGGCCGGCGAAGCGCCAGAAAGAAAAATTCGTTAATAGAGACTCTTTCTACAAAAAAATCTAGGCCCTGGAAGTACAGTTTTACCTTTAAAACCCCTCTAATTTTTTATAAATATCATTTCTGTAAAAAAAACGCCGGGAGGGGGGGGGGGTTACCCTTCCCTCTGAGGAGTCTTCCCTTATACCTATCCCCCTGAAATTCCACTACATTTAACAGATTTAATGAATTTTTAGGTTAGGTAAAAAAAAAACTGCATTTCCGCCAAAAATCTTTTATGGCGGGGTTGTCGGGGAGAGCCCCCCCTCCCCCTCCCCTACAAATTACCCCAAAATTCGATTACATATAATGGAATTAAGTACCGATAGTTTAAATGTATACTTAAACAAAGGTCAAAAACCCCTCCCCCTACCTTCAACCCTCCCCGGGTTGAAGGTAGGGGGAAGGGTTCCCCATCCAAATTCTCTAAAATGCACAATAATGTAACTTTTATAAATTTATAACCTCAAAATGTCTTTATTGCATATCTCTGAAACTATGCGTTTCCGGGGGGGGGGTGGAAGTAGTTAGGGGGGCTTTGGGGGGCTCCCCCTCCCTCCCATCCTCCAAAACCCCAAATTTTTGTATCGCGTTTGTATCTTCTTTATTGCATATCTCTAAAACTATGCGTCTCCGAGGGGGGGGGAGTAGTTAGGGGGGGTTTGGGAGGTCCCCCCCTCCTCCCCCCATCCTCCAAAACCCCAAATTTTGGTATCGCGGTCGTACCTTCTTTATTGAATATCTCTGAAACTATGCGTCTCCGGGGGGGGGGGGAGTAGTTAGGGGAGGTTAGCCCCCCCCCCCCCCCCCCCCCATCCTCCAAAACCCCAAAAGTGTGGTATCGCGGTTGTACCTTTTTACCATTAGTTAGTTAGTTAGTTTAGTTATTTTAAATGAAACGCAAAGCTTGGTTCAGTCCTGCCAACGTGAAGATTGTGCCACACATTTTAAAGTTTATCGAATTTTCGACGTCATTCTCCAAGTGTAAAATTAAAAATATGTTATAGACAGGTTTTGTAAGTATTAGGTAGGTTACTAATGCGTTTTTACGTACAAGCAGATTAATTAAGCATATAAAAAGTATATTCGCCGACTTACGTCAAAGTGATCTTCACAGCATCGAATAATGGTCTTTGGAGAATAATTGTCATTTCTCTTCGCAGCTTGAAACCACTTTTTTTTTCAGTTTTGGGTCAGAAGTTCCAGTCAAAAACAATTTATTTGGAAACTTTGTTGAAGTAGATTGGCACAAAACATGAGTCAACACGGCTTTTTTTCGGAATATTAGTGGTATTGTTATGATCACATGATGTTGATGGATAGTCCATTTTAAATTTTTCAAAAAAATATTTCGAAAGTCGAAATAATATGCAAAAGTATGAAAATTTAAAGCCAGCGACGAACAAGTACGGCCAGTGACAGACAGGAGTGACGTCATCGCAACCATAGGTTCGTTTTCGCGCGAAAATTTAAATTGTCAATTTAAAACCGCATTTTTTCCGATAAATCACAATGTTTTAATTTTTTAATATATCTGTGGTTTATTCTACATGGAATTCTTTAAAATGAAAACAAAAATAAAAATATTGCATCTTCCCTATTTTACTCATTCTTTGCTCCTATGTCTTCCTTTTTCGATAGCTTGTGTTTCAACAAAACTTTAAGCCATCGAAAAAGGCCCAAAATTAACAAATTTTTGTCACCACTAAAGACGTCTAGTGTGGAGATTTAATAAGCATTTATTTACATTAAAAATCGAAACATAGAGGTATATCTACTTATTATTATTTGTGAATCGAGCCAAACCTCGAAACCTCTATAATGTTAAGCGGCTGACTTTTGGCTCTTGTCAAAAATTGCCAATATGTTAAGCGGCCGAAAGTCGACCCCGCGCGACCCCAATTATTCTATGGAAAATATAACATTCATTCTTATTGCTATCACCTACATTCTTATATCAATTTATAAATCATAAATCATAATCTTTATTTGCTAAAAACACGGTATATAGGTATTACACATAGACAGATTGAGCACGTGTTTTGCCATTTTAAAAATTGCATGCAAATACATAATATGGAACCAATAAAAAAAGAGATTAATTAATTATAACATTTTTCTGTAAAATTATGAATGTAGAGTTACCTAATATTATCTCAATAAAATATACAATGTCAACATATTAATATTACAAGATTTCTAAATGTCAGATATAAAAAAAAATAAAAAGATGATATATGTAATCATAATTATTATAGGATAAGTTAAAACATGTCATTAATTTTTATATTTGAAAAATCTTTTTAGGTCATAAAAATTGTTTTCATTTAGCCATTTATATAATTTATTATTATGGAGGAAAGAACAGGCTAGCTATCTAGTCATTGATTATGTCAACTGCCATATGAAATATTTATACTGTTGTCTGTGTAAGTTCGTCGTTCGCCGTCCCTTGTTAAGTGGACGTTAAGTGTATTCAGGCTATTTTAAGTGTTTTTCAGTGGTTTTAAAGAAAAATACACCATGCCTGGGTAAGTTAAATACATTGAGTTACTGTATTTTGATGTTTCGTTTGCGGTTATTTTTTTTTGCTCACGTCCTCGTAAAAAAACACCAAAAAAAATGGTTAGTGGCTTATGTTTTCATTGTGATAATTTCGATAATAATTGTAATGTTTTAAATAATAATTATTGAATAAATTATTCATGATTAATATTTCGAATACAGAAAATCTCTTGAGTTAGTATTTTTGAAGAAATGAAAGAAAACCAAATCCGTGCAGTGTAATGGTCGTTCTAAATTCAAATACACGAACGAAATAATTTTTCATATTATTTTCTTGTATGCGAACTAGTGATTAGTTTTTGTTTATTCTAAAGAAAATTTCATATACATTTTGATAAAAGAAACTGTTTATCAAAATATACATAGGGGAAACCACCCAATCATTGGCACTCGTCCTATTATTGGTACGAAAAAAGAAGGAGACCGTAGATTATTCAAGGTCGTTACATATTAAAAAGAAAAACCTAGTATAAATAAATAATAAATAAATATTTCCAACACACACACCAATTAGCCTAGCCCCAAAGTAAGCACTATAAGGCTTGTGTTATGGGATACTAGGGTAACGGATAGAATACATATATTGTACATATATAAGTATATTTATATAGAAATACATATTAAACATCCATAACTGGAGTACAAATGCACGTATTCATCACACAAACATCTGCCCCCACCGGGATTCGAACCCGGGACCTCTCGAGTCGGCGACACCATGAAACCCGGCGTACAAACCACTCGGCCACGGAGGTCGTCAAATTTGAAAATTGGCAGCATTATTCCTACAATCTATTGTTTCCTAGCTTTTTCGAACTAAACTCAAAAGTGCCAATAAATAGGAAGAGTGCCAACGATTGGGTAGTTTCCCCTACTTTTAGTTTTATCGACATAAAATTGAGATGATTGATTTGTAGGCGGTTTTCGAATGCCTTGTTGCGAGTTCTTGAAACTATTAAAACGAACAAAGACTTTTCATCCGCCACTTCTTACTAAAGTAATGTAAACAATCCAAACTAAACGTAAACCCATAAATCACGGCACTTAGAGCGCGCGTTCGTTTTTATCGCCGGCTTGAAACCCGACACCTGTTTTTTCTATTGCGTCTTTAGGTGACGCATCTGGCACGCTGATTGTTAGAGGTATAGTGTAAATAAAATAGGGGTGATGACGGGGTACAGTAAACAAAATTCTATTTAGTCCGTCAGTTAGATGATCAAAAAATAATGGACACGTATTTTTCCTTTGGGCAATCAACCAAAAAATGACAAAGTTATAGCGCGTCAAAGTTTGGGAGTAGGGGCTCGTGACGTCACTTTTTAGTGAATTTTCACTTAAAAGTGTACTCAAACGTGACCTCATGCGACTTTTCGTAGGAGTATGGTATTTTATAATTTTATTTGGTAAGTTATAAAAGAATGTGTAAATAACCAAAAAACATGGACTTAAAAATTTACAAATTTTAGAAATACATCCTATTTTACCCATCTAAACGACTTTTTTTTTTCTTTCCCGTGTTTACCGTAACGTAATTAAAATAGATTATAGACATGGCGCATTGTGTAGACACTGTTTTATAGTAAATTTTATGGAGAATCCAAATATGTATAGTTTGAGTATTCTTACGAAATAACAGAGAAATCGGCAAAACAATGCAATCGTTCCCACCCAGCGGGGGGTTGACGGATGACGTGACGACGGTGAGAACGGCGCATGACATTTAGCAATTTTTATACGCAATTTTCAGCGTTAACTACTATTGTCCCTATGCTTAGATTAAAACAAAAAGGGTAGATACGGCACTAGCCTCACAAAAGTGATCCGCATGAATTGTGGTCCACGACCCTAATCGCTTTAGTTACAACTTGACATGCAAACGACGTACATGTGAACGCCAAAAAGAAATATTAAAACTTGCTCAAGAACTTAAAATAAAATCCACGGCATCACTTTTCATTCGTAAGTACTATAAAATATATTTTTTCATAAAAATTGCTGTTTGTTTTGAACATTATTCGGTAGTAACGTGGAGTACTGGTCGCGTGATTGGTCGGTAGTGCAGTGACGCGGATCTCGCCGTCCCGTTCACGCTGCCGTTGAAACTTAACGTGCTGTTTCGTTCGGGTCGGTAATGCAGTGTCGCGGATCTCGCCGTCCCGTTCTGCCGTGTGATCAGTTTTTGTTTGATGCAAGTATGAGTGTACCGTATCTACCCTTTTTCTTTTAATCTAAGTCCCTATGTACGGTTGTTGCCAACGTGACAGCAATAGTTTTTTCAAATACCTATTTCTCAAATGTCTCTCAACTCGCATCCGCTCTTAGAGGCAGCATACTAGGACCCATACTTTTCGATTTACATGTTAATAAACTGAATATACTCTTAAGTACCATACTACGAGTATGATGATGTTTTGGTTTCATTGTATAGGCGTAGTGTGACGACGGGCAGTGTAGAGGGAGTGTGCGCGGTATTGAACGAGGCGGGGGCGCTGGTAGAGCGCGGGGCCGCGGCCCTGAGGCGGTGGCTGCGGCCGGGGCCGGGGCCGGGGCCGGCCCTATCATGATGTTGTTGTGTCATTGTGTAGGCGTAGTGTGACGACGGGCAGTGTAGAGGGAGTGTGCGCGGTATTGAACGAGGCGGGGGCGCTGGTAGAGCGCGGGGCCGCGGCCCTGAGGCGGTGGCTGCGGCCGGGGCCGGGGCCGGGGCCGGCCCTATCATGATGTTGTTGTGTCATTGTGTAGGCGTAGTGTGACGACGGGCAGTGTAGAGGGAGTGTGCGCGGTATTGAACGAGGCGGGGGCGCTGGTAGAGCGCGGGGCCGCGGCCCTGAGGCGGTGGCTGCGGCCGGCCCCGGAGCCGGTGCGGTGGCCGCTGCCGCCCAACGTGGCCCCCGCCCCCGCGCTGGCCCTCGCCGCGCCCGCCCTGCCGCGTCTTTATAAGGACGCCGACGCACAACGGGAACTGTTCCTGGTAACTATACTCGATTTCTAGATTTTTATTATAAACATTTATATACTTTATCTATAAATCTTAAGATTTTTTCTAACAAAATATTTTTTGAACTGAGTTTGTACCATACCATTGTATATTGGTGTTTCGATAGTTAAAAAATAGTGTGTGTATACCGTAGTTAAGTATTTTAATGAGCTTTTAAGGGTTATTAAAAATCCATACAACTAAGGAATGGAATAATCTTATTTTACCATTTGAATAAATGTTCCTCTAACTAAGGTATTTTTATTAACATTAGACATATCAAAAAGTCAAAACTGTTTTTAAACGTGTGAACACGTTGGCTTTTTTTATAATTCTTATGTTTTGGTTTTGAAAAGCTGTCAACGCATTATATTGGAATTGGGCTTGCTTTATTCAAATCGGCTACATACAGAAATATTTGTACTACGCATAACTAACACCTTATAAATGTTGTATTCGCGACAGGCGCACATGAACGAAGCGGAATCTGGGGCCGAGTGGTCCGAACGTTTAGCCGCCGAAGCGTGCGAGTGGGGCAGCAGTCTCTCCGGTGGTGAAGGGGCTCGAGAGAGGCTGATATCCTGTGCGGGGGGCCTAGCGGGGGCCGCGGGTGCTTACCGCGCCGCCCTGGAGCTGGCGCAGTCCGCCCTGCGCGCCGCCCTCGCCCCGCCCGCCCACGCCTGGGCCGCGCGCCTCGCTGCACCCGCCCGCGCCGACCCGCCCGGTCAGTGACCCCGCCCTCGGCCCGCGCGCCTCGCTGTACCCGCCCGCGCCGACCCGCCCGGTCAGTGACCCCGCCCTCGGCCCGCGCGCCTCGCTGCACCCGCCCGCGCCGACCCGCCCGGTCAGTGACCCCGCCCTCGGCCCGCGCGCCTCGCTGCACCCGCCCCCCCCCGACCCGCCCGGTCAGTGACCCCGCCCTCGGCCCGCGCGCCTCGCTGCACCCGCCCGCGCCGACCCGCCCGGTCAGTGACCCCGCCCTCGGCCCGCGCGCCTCGCTGTACCCGCCCGCGCCGACCCGCCCGGTCAGTGACCCCGCCCTCGGCCCGCGCGCCTCGCTGCACCCGCCCGCGCCGACCCGCCCGGTCAGTGACCCCGCCCTCGCCCCGCGCGCCTCGCTGCACCCGCCCCCCCCGACCCGCCCGGTCAGTGACCCCGCCCTCGGCCCGCGCGCCTCGCTGCACCCGCCCCCCCCGACCCGCCCGGTCAGTGACCCCGCCCTCGGCCCGCGCGCCTCGCTGCACCCGCCCCCCCCGACCCGCCCGGTCAGTGACCCCGCCCTCGGCCCGCGCGCCTCGCTGCACCCGCCCCCCCCGACCCGCCCGGTCAGTGACCCCGCCCTCGGCCCGCGCGCCTCGCTGCACCCGCCCCCCCCGACCCGCCCGGTCAGTGACCCCGCCCTCGCCCCGCGCGCCGACGCTCGGCGCGTTCGGATGCGATCGTTGAACTGAAGCAACATCCGCAGTGGTCGGTCATTGGATGTGTGACCAAAAATCTTCGATCCCGAATTCCTACGTGCTTCGCAACCCACATTAAGCCGTCGGCCCCGGCTGCATCTGCAGTCGTGAGCACCCGCCAATACGCACTGGGCCCGCGTGGGGGGTCATGGCCCAATCTCCCTATTCCATCCATAGGGAAGACCTGTACCCCAGCAGTGGGGACATTAATAGGCTGAATAATGATAACTATGAATCGTCATAGAATGTAACCGTTATTGATGCAGAGGAACTTGAGGAAGACGCGGACGCCTTGCCTCAAGCATTGGACGTGTTAGTGGAAGACTTGCGGGCCAGCCTGTCCCCGCGCTGTGCCGACCACGTGCTGACGGGCCTACTCAACGACCTCGCCGACACCACTGAAGCGAGGATACTGCAGAACCATTACGACATGGTGAGATTCAACTGCGATAGGGTATTTGACAGTATTAAAAATAAAGTGCCAATTGTTGGCATCTGTGTTTAGAATGAATATTGGCAGGAGTTTTTACTATTTTTTACAAATCAATACGTTCATAATTTGACTAAAAAACCACGAAAAAGATAATAGTTTTCTTATCTATTGTCACGTGACCCAAAACGCTTAGAATTGGTGGAGCTTAAAATGACGTCACACGCAAGTAAACTTCCGGTTAAAGTGGCATTACATTGTATCGTTTGACGTTTTAATAACAGTCGTGTGACGTCACACACTAGTAAGACGCCATATCGTCCAGGAAAACGTATTCGCGGCAACTTGAAAATAGAGTTTTTGATTTGGTTATTTTTACTGAAATATACAACAGAATGATGAATATTTATTTTTATGGACTCCTTAAACATAAGTCAATAACGTGAGATCGTTTTCTAAAACTTGTCAAATACCCTATTACCTAATTTAATACCTGAAAAAGACGTTGATGCATCGCCCTGGCGTTTTTGGTGAGCCAAAATAGATTTGTGATCCAGTGGCAACGTTATTTAATACCCTATAGTCTATTCACTTTAGCGTGAGACAAAATGTCACAAAGAATCTGAGGTTCTAAAACTTTTATAATGTCAGAAAGTACCTACTAGTCAGTGATTAGGTATAATTTATGTAACCTATAATTTATTAACAACTTTAAACTTAAAAGTAATAAAATAACAACAAACACAACAAATAAAACAAGAACTTAACAAATAGGATAGAAGAAGTAGTCAACAGGTTGATCGGGAGAGTGAAGATGGCTGACGTAAACCAACCGATTACAAAACACAACACTTCAACGTAAAATACTTACATCATGTCTACTCTTAAATTTTTAGATTTTGTCGTATGTGCTTCTTAAAACGTATTATACGTCTTAAGTTTGGGAATTATTATCATTTTTTATAAGGGTATAAGGGGTGCCGCCTAACACCCAACGGCACCCAAGCCAACCTCACCTGCCCGCGGTGTACCCTGCCGACCAACGGACGAGGCTCTGGCGCTCCCCACCAACCCGCACTGGGCCAGCGTGGTGGGAGACGGCCCAAAACCCCCCCCTAAAATGATAGTACATAATAAGAGGCCCCAAGTGCCCGGCGGTGCTGGAGTCCGTGGCGGCGCTGACGGACCCCGACTCGGCGCCGGGACCAGGGGTGCGAAGAATCCCCGGGCGGCAAAAATCCCCCGTCAAACGACCTTGGCCCTGGCAACGTACAACGCACGCACACTGCGGACCGAGGAGAAGCTGCTGGAACTGGAGGAAGAATTGAGCAGGATTCGCTGGAGTATTGTAGGACTATCAGAAGTCCGAAGAGAGGGCGAGGACACGATGGTCCTTAAATCCGGCAACCTGCTCTATTTCCGGGAGGGCGAAGATCTGTCCCAGGGTGGTGTCGGGTTTGTTGTCCACAAGTCTCTCGTGAACAATGTTGTACAGATCGGTAGTGTGTCGAATAGGGTGGCGTACCTTATACTCAGAATCACCAAACGGTATTCGTTGAAGGTCATACAGGTATACGCTCCGACCTCGACGTACCCCGACGAGGAAGTGTAAGTCATGTATGAGGATATTTCTCGGGCAATGCATGCTTCCAGGACCCATTACACTGTTGTCATGGGGGACTTCAACGCAAGGCTGGGCAAACGTGGCGATGATGAGTTGAAAGTGGGGCAATTTGGAGTTGGAATCCGGAACTTCCGAGGTCAAATGCTAGCCGAGTACATGGAGAAGGAGGGACTCTTTATGATGAACTCCTTCTTCAGAGAACGGCTGCATCGAAAATGGACCTGGAAAAGTCCGGATGGCGTGACAAAAATGAGATTGACTTCATCATGTCGACTAAGACTCGGATATTCAATGATGTCTCAGTGATCAATTCGTTCAATACGGGAAGCGATCACCGAATGGTAAAAGGCACATTGAATCTAAATGTCAAAGCCGAAAGGAATCGACTGATGAAGTCCACGCTCCGTCCTGAAGCCATCCGGATCCAAAACCCCGAGCGCTTTCAACTCGAACTGCAAAATCGCTTCGATTGCCTAGAGAGCTGCGTAGACGTGGACAATTATAATGACAGGTTTGTTGAAGCTGTCCTTACGGTGGGCTCAAAGTTCTGCAAGCCCATCCGTACCAAAAAACGCAGCAAGATCTCGGAGCCGACTCCCAAGCTCATGGAGAAAAGGCGTGAGATGGGTCTGCAGTCCTCTGAAGATGCACGTCGGCAGCTCAATAGGCAGATTTCGAAGTCTCTGACTCGCGACATACGCCGCTTTAATACTGATCGTATTAAAGAGGCCATCGAGCGGAACAAAGGCTCGAAAGTGTTCGCAAGAAATCTGTCTCTTGGACAGAGTTTGCTGACGAGGCTGAAGACAGAGGACGGCAGAATCATTTCGTCGCAACCTGAGCTTATGGCTGAGATCGAAAGCTTCTACGGACAGCTATACGCGACATCACGAGTACCTGTCACAAAGGCGACCGACCCAAGAGCCAAATTAACCCGACACTACACCGAAGATATCCCGGACGTCAGCCTGTACGAGATTAGTGTAGCTCTGAAACAGCTCAAAAACAATAAGGCGCCGGGTGATGACGGAGTTACAGCCGAGCTTCTGAAAGCAGGTGGACGACCAGTCTTGAAATCTCTTCAGAAGCTATTTAACTCTGTCATACTCGCGGGCAGAACGCCTAGCGCATGGCATAGGGGAGTGGTGGCGCTTTTCTTCAAGAAGGGCGACAGGGCCCAATTACAGACCCATCACGCTCCTGAGTCATGTATACAAGCTGTTTTCGAGAGTCCTCACGAATCGTCTCGCGCGCAGGTTTGACGACTTCCAGCCTCCCGAACAAGCCGGATTCCGAAAAGGGTTTAGTACCGTAGACCACATCCATACGCTGCGGCAGGTTATGCAGAAGACCGAAGAGTATAACCTGCCATTATGCTTGGCGTTTGTGGACTACGAGAAAGCCTTCGATTCGATCGAGACATGGGCCGTGCTTCGGTCACTCCAAAGGTGCCAAATAGACTATCGATACATCGAAGTGTTGCAGTCGTTGTATGAAAACGCCACTATGTCAGTTCGACTCCAGGACCAAAACACGAAGTCAATCCAGCTGCAGCGTGGTGTAAGACAGGGTGACGTTATATCACCGAAACTGTTTACAGCTGCGCTGGAAGACGTTTTCAAACTTTTGGACTGGAGCGGACTTGGCATCAACATAAACGGCGAGTACATGACGCACCTTCGATTTGCAGATGATATCGTAGTCATGGCTGAGACCATGGATGACCTTGGCACAATGCTCGGCAACCTCAGTAGGGTGTCCCAACAAGTGGGTCTCAAAATGAACATGGACAAGACGAAAATCATGTCGAATTCCAATGTCGTACCCACTCCAGTGACTGTTGGGAGCTCTACACTGGAAGCTGTTGACCAGTACGTATACCTGGGACAAATAGTCCAACTGGGTAAGTCCAACTTCCAGAAAGAGGTTAATCGACGAATCCAACTCGGCTGGGCAGCGTTCGGGAAGCTACGTAGCATCTTCTCGGAACATCTACCGCAGTGCCTCAAGACGAAAGTCTTCAATTCGTGCGTGTTGCCAGTGATGACATACGGAACCGAGACGTGGCCGCTTACAATGGGTCTTGTAAGAAGGCTCAAAGTCACCCAAAGGGCAATGGAGAGGGCTATGCTCGGAGTTTCTCTGCGTGATCGAATCAGAAATGAGGAGATACGCAAGAGAACTAAAGTCACCGACATAGCCCACAGAATTGCAAACCTTAAGTGGCAATGGGCAGGGCACATTGCTCGCAGGACCGATGGCCGCTGGGGCGGAAAGGTCCTCGAGTGGCGACCGCGTACCGGGAAACGCAGTGTTGGCAGGCCCCCCACAAGGTGGACCGACGATCTGGTAAAGGTCGCGGGAAGCCGCTGGATGCGGGCAGCATGGGACCGATCGTTGTGGAAATCCATGGGGGAGGCCTATGTCCAACAGTGGACGTCTTTCGGCTGATGATGATATCATTTTTTAGGTCTTCTTCCATGTCAACTTAAGTTGTTAAATACTATATACTTTAATAGAAAATATTTGTGATATTCAAATGCATGGTCAGTTATATAGCCGTCTCTTTTCGTCGCGCCCCTTATCTGCTATATTGCTCTTTTTGGAGATAATCTTTCTCGTTTTTGATTGGTCGATACAACTTTAAATCGTCGCCAAAAATATCGTTCATGAACACGAGAAATAGAATTGGTCCCAAGATCGAACCCTGGAGCACTCCCGACGAGACGAAGAATGGTTTCGGTTTGTAGTCGTTCATAACTATCTTTAACAGCTCTTAGTAAGAACATAGCGATACCAGTAGGGGTCCATGAATACCCTAACGCTTCAGTTTCAAAAACGGTTTGTGATCAATCTTTTGTAACGCACTACAGTACAGAGTACTTTTCTCCAGTGCTCTACCTTACTTAACCTCTTTAAAGGCAACTAAAGCCTTTACTTTAACCTTTACCTAAGACTACCCTAATGGTCTTCTCTACCTTAACCCTACATTCTTAAGTACTAACAGGTACTTCTTTCCGAGCGGCTGACTACTCGTTAAAGAAGCCATATGTCCGAGCGGCTGTCATTGATCGTGAACTCCACCCTTACCTGTATGAAGTTGAGGTATGATAGAAGAGGAATGTGTATTTGTATGAATAGTTGTATGGTTCTGCGAAGTAGTGTTCCTCGGATCTCTTCTGGCCTTTTCTTTAAGCAAAATTTTCTCTAGTCGAAAATTTTCTGGGGTCGTGGAGGAAAATGTAACGTACCTTAATAATCGTCCCATGGTTTCGACTATCATAGGTTCCATTTCGCACATTTTATCATATAACATCATCGATATTCATCAGGCATCATCATATATTTTATTATGTATTTCTGGAAACACATAATTTCAAAAATATCACACAATATTCATCATTTTGTAAATATGTATAATAATTTCTTCTGTACTGAAAATCACTATTCCAGAGTGCTGGACACTTACCGGCATTTCTGTTTATTCTGTTATTTATTTGTTTTCTTTATTTTGCTTCGATTTTATCTATTTTAAATTTATTAATTTTATTGAAATTTATGACAACTTAATGTTTTTTATCCGTTGTCATGGCTACCCATGACACGGATACTCTCTCCAACTACGTCTATGACTATTCAACCTCCACAGACCACCTACTTTGATTCTTTTTGGCTCGATTCGAACCGTATCTAAATTTAAATGGTTCCGGACCTATAAAAGGCCGAGCCACCCTGATCTTTCATTCAATTCTACGGCAAAAGTTGCCTACTCAACTTTTGAAAGCTCGCTACCGAGCTCTAAATTAATAAAAGGCCTCAAGAAAGACCTCAAAGCTATATAGCACCTATTGGCTCTCTAAATAACTCCTTAACCCTACTACTCTACTACTCTTCTCGTCATCTTCACGTACTCGCAACCTCATCGGTGGGACTGCCGCCTGGACTCCAGCTTCTTTGGCCAGCCTCCAACTGCTTCAGCCCGCCTTCTACCGACACCTGCCGTTCCATCAACTCCTGCCACTGGCCGATATACGCCGGCCAATCTACCAGCAGCGCCGCCAGCCACCACCAGGGCAGGCCAAGAACTGAGACGGCTGAACAGGAGCGCTTCTGCCTCCAAGGAGTGCCGTCCATCTGCCTGCAGCACGACCTACCGTTCAAGCCGCCTCTGAAGATCGCCGACGACCCACGCCCACTTCACCACTACCACTTCACACCCCACACTTCACACACACCTTACCTCTTTTTTTTAATTGTTAATCTGTAAATATTTTGCTTTGTAAATATATATTTCCTATACTGTTCTTTTGATTTTTCCTTTATTTTTTTGTTTCTATCTAGTTTTATTTTGTCGCTACACGACAATCTTTACTATGTGGTTTCGAAGTGCGCCAGGACATCATTGTTCTTACAGAATGTTGGCTTTCCTGTAACTCTAACATACCGATGATGGAGGGTTATTACCATTATTCAACTCAAAAAAGGATAAATCAGAATGATGGAGTAATTGTATATGTCAGGAAATCCATAAGAGATACAGTAGTTACTGAACCAGCTTTTATGGATGTGTAGGAAGGCCAAAGGGGAAGATCTTCCTCCGAGCTGGGTGGTGGTAGCTCGGGGGCCGCGGCCCAACTGATGTTGGTCGGGCATCGTATATATGAAGAGTTAGCTTTCGAATTTCATTTGCGCGATGTAGGCTTCCATACTATTATTGATCGCAGTGCAGGTAACGCCATCTCTTGAGGATGGTGAGTAATGATTTCCTCCATCCGTTGTCTATATGTGGGGCATATAGATGTCGCCGCCACAGATGCAAATTGCCTGCTCTTAAGATTGGGTCATGATACATGTATTTTGGCAATATATAGACCTCCATCTTTTTAAGATATCTCAAACTTTCTTTCTTCCTTAGATCGGATATTATCAGACCATTCACAGTTTTCGAACATCGTTTTAATAGGAGATATTAATATAGCTATATCAAATAGTAATGACAGGAAATGTGATGAGTACTTGAATTTGATTGCCAGTCATGGTCTTTTACCAGCTCACACAAAGGCAACTCATGGTAAAACAGCTGTAGACCACGTAATATTGAAAAGTAAGCTTAGGGCTACAACTATAGTATTGGATTCTACAGTCACTGACCACAATGCTGTCATTGTCTCTCTAGAAAAAACTAAAATTAACTACGCAATAAACGAAAGAAGTAAAGTTAAATCACATAAAATTGGAAAAGTGCATTAATGAAATCGACTATTCCTATATTTACACTTGTAAAGATGCCAATGATGTACTTAACGACTTTGTAAATCCCCTTACCAAAAGCATACATAACAGTACCAATTTTTTACGGTGCCTCATCGCTTACAAATCCTTAAACCTTGGATTACCCCGGGTATTCTTCGATGCATTAGAAATAGGGATAGAATGTATAAAAATGTGTTACGACATCCCAAAAATGAGATACTCAAGACTACATATAATTTTCAAGTATTACGTAAGCAGATTTATTACAATTATTTACCCCCTCCTCCCCCTCGTCAGCAAAAGTAAGCAAAGCTCTTACCCCTCCCCCCATCCTTACGTAAACATTGGTACCTATATTCATTTTTCCTTTAATGTATTCTGTTTTTTTTTATTGATTCATGAGCTTTCATGAGCTCCATGAGCAGCAGTACTTAATCGATGATGCTGATGTAATCACCATCTTTACCCCGCACCCCCCATGTCATCAAAAATAAGCAAAGCAAAGACCCCCCTGCCCCCCTATAGTGCTTACGTAATACTTGAACAGCCCCTAATAGATACAGAAACTTTTGCAGTTATATAATTAAAAAACTTAAAAGACAGTATGAATCCCAAAAACTGTATACTGCGCAATCTAATCCAAGAAAACTCTGGAATCTTATTAGACAGGTAACACATACGACAAAAAGTAACATTTCTTCTAGAGAGTTGTTGAAACTACAAGTACAAATCCCAAAGATTCTGTCAATGAAATTAATACGTTTTTTGTTGGTATTGGAAAAGATCTCGCAAGTAAGGTCCCAAAATTCACTAAGATTAATAAAGCATCTAAATCACAACATAGTGGCCTTTGTGCTTCTTTTATACTTTTTGAAGTTGACGAAACAGAAATTAAAAGTATAATAAATTCTTTGCGGACTAATTGTGCTGTAGGTATCGATGGAATTTCATCCAGCAATCTTAAGACATACAAGTCGGTTCTCGTCCCTCCCTTAACTTACATTGTCAATTTATGCATCAAAGATGGGGAGTTCCCTGCTTTACTCAAAAAAGGACTGATACATATAATTCACAAATCTGGAGACAGAAACAACGTAAATAATTATCGTCCAATATCAGTATTACCGGCTCTATCTAAAGTACTCGAAAGAGTGATGAATAACCGTCTTAAAAAATATCTTGAGGACAATAAATTGATATCAGACAGACAATTAGGTTTTAGAACTAATAAATCTACCAACGATGCGGTACATGAACTAACCAACTTGGTTGTGAATTCATTGGACATGGCAAAAAGTGTGTAGGGATTTTCCTACATTTGGCTAAGGCCTTCGATATGGTGTCCATCCCAAATCTTCTTAATAAATTGGAGAAACTGAGAATTAGAGGCAACCAGTATAAGTTGTTCCAAAGTTACCTCACCGACCGCACGCAGTCTGTAAAGATTGACCAGTATATAAGTGATGCGCTTCCGGTGGAATATGGTGTACCTCAGGGAAGCATACTAGGGCCCTCTTTTTAGTATATCTAAATAACATGCTTAAACTTGAACTGACAAATGGTAAAGTAATTGCTTTCACGGACGATACAGCATTAATATTTTCTTCAGATACTTGGGAACAAACCTATATTGCTGCTCAAAAGGGTTTTGATGCTGTAACAAATTGGCTCTCTGACAACACCTTGTCATTAAATATTGATAAAACCAAATATCTACAGTTTAACATCAAACGAATTAACCATCTGGACCCAGAACAATTCCATATACGGGCACATTACCACAGGGACACAAAATGCCAGTGTGATTGCCCAGTACTGGGTAGCTCACCAATAATCAAATATTTAGGCGTAATTCTGGATGAAAGACTATCATTTATTCCACATATTGAGGTACTGGCTAAAAGAATTCGCAAACTTATCTTTATCTTTAGGCATTTAAGACATGTTGCTGATCCAAAGATCTTGAAGACCGTATACTATTCCCTATGCCAGTCCTTACTGGGATATTGCATATTGTCCTGGGGTGGTGCATGTAAAACCCACGTATTAAGACTTGAACGGGCACAAAGAGCCGTATTAAAAGTGTGTACCTTTAAGCCTTACCGCTTTCCTACGAAGGATCTTTATGAGTATTGTAAAGTTCTGACAGTGCGACAATTGTTTATCTTGCAAATCATTCTTAAGCGGCACTGTGATGTAAATCTAAACAGCCTTGTTAAAAGCAACAAATCTAGACGAAAAGTTAAAATTCCACTTACTAAAACAATCAGAACTTCTTTTGGTTGTAAATATTATTACTTTTTAGGATGTTTCTTATATAATAAAATTAATAGTAAATTGAACATACTACACAAAAGTAAACATGCATGTAAAAAAATGGTTACAGATTGGCTCTTAAAATTAAATTATGAGGAAACAGAGGAACTTCTTAAACCAGTCTGTGCATAAGTGACTCTTAAACTTCTTCTATTCACATAGACAACAGAAAAAGACACACACACAGATATATATATATATATATATATATATATATATATATATATATATATATATATATATATATATATATATATATATATATTGCCTAAATTAATGATTGTCAAAGTTTTTGAGTTAAAATGAATAATCAAATGATGTGAATTTGGATAGAGGCTGGTACTTATAGCACAGAGTATTCTTTTTTAAGTACCAGCAGTTATAATATTATGTCAAAATTGTGTCATATCTATGTGATAATGAGCTATGTAATCATTATCTTTGTAGAAAAATAAACTATTATTATTATTATTAAAAGCATTCTTGTCTGTAATATAATCGGACACTTTGTAATAAGCTTTTTTAATAAGCACTTTTTTTATAGTATCTTTAAATTTATTTATGGTTAACGCTTGGATATCGCTTGGGAGTTTATCGTATAAGCGAACATGGGTGTTTGTGCCGCAGGAGGGTGGAATAGCGGTGGAGCGCAGGATCCGGCGCCTGGCCGCGTGGGCGGGCAGCTCCGCCCCGGGGGCGCGAGAACGCATCGCGCGACTGAAGCAGGGCGCCGCCCTCCTAGCGCTGGAGCGGCCGCACCACGCCGCGCCCGCGCTGCCGCCCGCACGCGCCCGGGACATACTGGCGCGCAGGTGACTACACCCTCATCCTGACGTACCGGGCGCCGCCCTCCTCGCGCTGGAGCGGCCGCACCACGCCGCGCCCGCGCCATAGCCCGCACGCGCCCGGGACATACTGGCGCGCAGGTGACTACACCCTCATCCTGACGTACCGGGCGCCGCCCTCCTCGCGCTGGAGCGGCCGCACCACGCCGCGCCCGCGCCATAGCCCGCACGCGCCCGGGACATACTGGCGCGCAGGTGACTACACCCTCATCCTGACGTACCGGGCGCCGCCCTCCTCGCGCTGGAGCGGCCGCACCACGCCGCGCCCGCGCTGCCGCCCGCACGCGCCCGGGACATACTGGCGCGCAGGTGACTACACCCTCATCCTGACGTACCGGGCGCCGCCCTCCTCGCGCTGGAGCGGCCGCACCACGCCGCGCCCGCGCCATAGCCCGCACGCGCCCGGGACATACTGGCGCGCAGGTGACTACACCCTCATCCTGACGTACCGGGCGCCGCCCTCCTCGCGCTGGAGCGGCCGCACCACGCCGCGCCCGCGCTGCCGCCCGCACGCGCCCGGGACATACTGGCGCGCAGGTGACTACACCCTCATCCTGACGTACCGGGCGCCGCCCTCCTCGCGCTGGAGCGGCCGCACCACGCCGCGCCCGCGCCATAGCCCGCACGCGCCCGGGACATACTGGCGCGCAGGTGACTACACCCTCATCCTGACGTACCGGGCGCCGCCCTCCTCGCGCTGGAGCGGCCGCACCACGCCGCGCCCGCGCCATAGCCCGCACGCGCCCGGGACATACTGGCGCGCAGGTGACTACACCCTCATCCTGACGTACCGGGCGCCGCCCTCCTCGCGCTGGAGCGGCCGCACCACGCCGCGCCCGCGCCATAGCCCGCACGCGCCCGGGACATACTGGCGCGCAGGTGACTACACCCTCATCCTGACGTACCGGGCGCCGCCCTCCTCGCGCTGGAGCGGCCGCACCACGCCGCGCCCGCGCCATAGCCCGCACGCGCCCGGGACATACTGGCGCGCAGGTGACTACACCCTCATCCTGACGTACCGGGCGCCGCCCTCCTCGCGCTGGAGCGGCCGCACCACGCCGCGCCCGCGCCATAGCCCGCACGCGCCCGGGACATACTGGCGCGCAGGTGACTACACCCTCATCCTGACGTACCGGGCGCCGCCCTCCTCGCGCTGGAGCGGCCGCACCACGCCGCGCCCGCGCCATAGCCCGCACGCGCCCGGGACATACTGGCGCGCAGGTGACTACACCCTCATCCTGACGTACCGGGCGCCGCCCTCCTCGCGCTGGAGCGGCCGCACCACGCCGCGCCCGCGCCATAGCCCGCACGCGCCCGGGACATACTGGCGCGCAGGTGACTACACCCTCATCCTGACGTACCGGGCGCCGCCCTCCTCGCGCTGGAGCGGCCGCACCACGCCGCGCCCGCGCCATAGCCCGCACGCGCCCGGGACATACTGGCGCGCAGGTGACTACACCCTCATCCTGACGTACCGGGCGCCGCCCTCCTCGCGCTGGAGCGGCCGCACCACGCCGCGCCCGCGCCATAGCCCGCACGCGCCCGGGACATACTGGCGCGCAGGTGACTACACCCTCATCCTTACTATCCGCCCCGAGGATCCTTACTATCCGAGTGGTTTATTTCTGTAGGTCGTCAAATTGTTCGAAAATTCAAAATTACGGGCTATGCAAAGGAGCATGCAGTGAAACGTTTGGTTGAAAAAAAATCATTTATTTAGTTTAAGCTTCTACAAGCACATGGTGGGAGAGCCACGCAGTAGCTCAGGCTACTGCATGAATGAGCCGGCTCGACCGGAGGAATACCACGACCTCACAGAATACCGGCGTGAAGCAGTACTTTGTACTGTGATTCGCCCCCCCCCCCCCCTTTTCCTCATGATGGCGCAGTTAAATAGGATTATACCCCAGGGGGGTACCAGCTGTTTTCACGCTGGAGAATCCCCCTCTGGAAGTCCATGCCCAGAACTGTCTCCTTCTGGACGCGGACGTCGAGGCTGCCCTTCGTATTCTGGGGAGGGCGAAACCGCACTCATTACTGAAACCGCTCGAAGCCAGAGCAAGCGTCATACGACACCCCCTGCCATGTTTAACGTGGATTTCTGCAACATCAGGGGCTTACACTCCAACCTTAATGCTGTTCACTACCACCTTCAGACAGTGCAGCCGGCCTTGCTTTTTTTGACTGAGACGCAGATATTCTCTCCAGCCGACACCTCCTACCTCCAGTACCCTGGGTATACTTTGGAACATTCCTTTGTACCACGGGCTGGGGTATGTGTGTACGTTAAAGAGGGTATCAGTTTCCGTCGCCTCAGCAACTTTGAAGGTAGGGACCTCTCCATCTTATGGTTGCGTGTACGTCGATGACCATCGCAGTCTACGCCTGCCTCTACAGGTCCCATAGCGGAAACGCGGCAACTGACCGACTCTATGATCACATCCATGTGGCTACAGACTCCGTGCTTCAGCAGATCCCATCATCAGAAATTGTGATCCTTGGCGATTTCAATGCCAACCACTCCGAATGACTTGGATCGCCCACTACCGATCATGCAGGCAGATCTGCTCACGACTTCGCCTTGGCCTATGGTCTGACACAACTGGTCACCTCGCCTACGCGAATCCCAGATGTCGAAGACCATACACCTTCACTGTTGGACCTTCTACTGACTTCACATCCGGATAATTACAAAGTGTCCGTAGATGCCCCTCTTGGCTCCTCGGACCATTGTCTAATCCGGAGTATGGTGCCACTCACTTACTCACCGCGGCCGCAATTTGCTGGCTGTCGTCGTGTGTGGCACTATAAGTCAGCAGACTGGGAGGGGATGCGCACTGTCTTTTCATCCTACCCATGGGGCCAGGTTTGCTTCTCGCAGAATGATCCCAATGTCGCTGCCGATTCTGTCGGCGATGTTATTCTTCAAGGTATGGAACTTTTTGTTCCTTCCTCTGTGGTTCCAATTGGTGGCAAATCCCAGCCTTGTTTTGGTCACTACTGTAAACTGGCATCTCGCCAAAAACAGATGTGATGATCAGGCCTGGGCAAACGCAGCGGCGGTCGGTGATAACAACACTAGCGATCTCAAAAAGAAGTATAACTTGGCCTCCAGGTCCTGCAAAAGAGCAGACCAGAACGAAGTCAGAGCACATTAGCAGCATTGGCGAGAGATTAATAAAACTTCCCTCTGGAACACGCGCGTTTTGGTCTCTTGCCAAGGCTGTTGAAGGAAATTTTTGTAAGCCATCCCTTCCACCCCTGCACAATGGCGACGAATCGATGGCCCATACTGCAAAAGAGAAAGCGCATCTTTTATGCTCACTCTTTGCGTCTAACTCGACTTTAAATGACGGGGATACATACCGCCGACCATCCCGCGGTGTGAGAGCTCTACGCCGGAGATCCGATTCACACAAAGCTTAGTGCGTAAAGCACTTTTTTCCCTTGTCATCCACAAGTCGAGCGGGCCTGATGGAATCTCACCAATTGTGCTGAAGACGTGTGCTCCTGAGTTGGCTCCGGTACTAACGCGTCTTTTCCGGCTCTCCTACTCTTTAGGTGTCGTTCCGAACTCATGGAAGACAGCTTTAGTGCACCCGATTCCTAAAAAAGGAGACCGATCACTCCCTACTAATTATAGGCCTATAGCCATCACCTCCTTGTTCTCCAAGATAATGGAGTCTATTATTAATTGCCTGCTCTTGCGGTACCTAGAGGACCACCAGCTGATCAGTGACCACCAGTACGGTTTCCGTCAGAGTCGCTCGGCTGGTGATCTACTAGTATACCTGACTCATCGTTGGGCAAAGGCGATCGAGATCAAGGGGGAAGCATTGGCGGTCGGTCTGGATATCGCGAAGGCCTTCGATCGGGTTTGGCACAAAGCGCTTCTTTCGAAGCTTCCTTCTTATGGGCTTCCTGAAATGCTGTGCGGTTGGATCACTAGCTTTCTTGCGGACAGGAGCATCAAGGTCGCAGTCGACGGTGCATGCTCGGACTCCAAATCCGTAAACGCTGGTGTTCCACAAGGCTGTATGCTATCGCCTACTCTGTTTCTTCTTCATATCAATGATATGCTTCAAATTGATGGCATTCATTGTTATGCAGAGGACGACAGCACGGGTGATGCCCTATATATCGGCCGCGCCAACATTTCACGGGAAAACGTCATCGAGTGCCGGAACAAACTTGTGTCTGAAGTCGAAACTTTGTTAAACGGAGTAACGAATTGGGGCCGACTTAATCTAGTCCAATTTAACCCTACGAAGACTCAAGTATGCGCGTTCACCGCAAAAAAAATACTATTTGTCATATCTCCTCGTTTTGAGAACACTGCTCTAACTGCCTCAGCTAGTATTGGAATTCTTGGCCTTGACATATCGAGCGACGTCCAGTTTCGGGATCATTTAGAGGGCAAGGCCAAATTGGCCTCTAAGAAGCTTGGTGTGCTCAATAGATCGAGAATGTACTTCACACCGGCCCACCGACTACAGCTTTATAAGGCACAGGTTCGGCCTCACATGGAGTACTGCTCTCATCTTTGGGCGGGGGCACCCCAGTACCAGCTTCTCCCTTTGGATCGCATCCAGCGCCGAGCGGCTCGAATCGTCGACGACCAGGACCTTTCCGATCAGCTTAATCCTTTGGCTTTGCGTAGGGATGTAGCTTCGCTCTGCATCTTCTATCGCATTTATCACGGGGAGTGTTCTGAGGAATTATTCGGATTAATTCCAGCTGCTGCATTTCGCCATCGTACATCGCAACAAAAATTTCATCCCCATCATCTTGATGCGTGGCTATCCACAACCGTGCGTTTTTGTCGAAATTTTTTACCACGTACGACAAAACTGTGGAATATGTTGTCGCCAGCAGTGTTTCCGGACCGATACAACCCAAAAACCTTCAAAAAAGGAGCGTACTCCTTCCTTAAAGGCCGGCATCGCATTTGTGATACTCCTGGTGTTGCAAGTGTCCATGGACGACGGTGATCACTTACCATCAGGTGAGCCGTCAGCTCGTATGCCCCCTATAACATAAAAAAAATGTGAAAGTCGAAAACTACGCCATCTGTTCGCAAAATACGGCGGGAGACCTTGTACTGAGAAGAACCGGCAAGAAACTCAGCAAGGGCTGTCATTTTCTCCCTGTTTTATATCATACAGTATCGTCGTCAAATTAAAAGTTGCACTTGCAAACTTCTCTTAACTAATACTAATCCAATTAACTATTTCTCTTAACCTTAACGTAAAAGCTGTCAAAATCAAGTTCTTATAAGTATAACGTACTTATAAGAACTTGATTTTGACAGCAGCAGCAAGAGCAGTTATCAATATCTATGAAATTTCAACTAGCGCGTTCTTCATTTTTCCTTGCACCCCTACTCCAGTACAAGTAATTAAAAAGAGTGCAGCATACATGTGGTGTATTCCGTAATATATACCAGTATACTGGCCAGTGCTAATGACGTCATGAATCGACGCTATATTGGTAAATTGTTCCGAAATATATTTGCCAGTGCACTGACGTCATAAATCGACGAAATATTAAAAATAGTGCGAATAAAGAAGATTTTTTATTCACCTCATCAATTAAAAGGAATTCTTTTTGTTCGGATGCCATTATTGTTCTTTAAATAAAAAGGAATAAAATTCGAATGCATCTCACGCACGCTCGGTCATACGTCATATCCGTTTTTCCGGTAAAAAATATGGTAGCATACCAGTACAATATGGCGTCGGATTCGTGACGTCATTAGCACTGGCCAGTATACTGGTATATATTACGAAATACACCCATGATTAATTCTTAAAATTAAAAAAATAAATATAAAGCTATAAAAGAAAAACTAAATGTTTTTTTTCCATTCCAGGACCGACTTCAAGATAGAAGAAATAAAACGTTTGAAACTGTAAAATTGAATTGGCTATGGTACTATTATAATGTAGATTTAAAAACAAAGTTATCCAATAAATTATTTATCTATTGAATATGTTATAATTTTAACTTTTTGGAGTTTACTCCTTAAGAATCGATTTGCATATATAAGGGGCCCGGTATGAGAAAAATGTGAGGAGTGAAATCTATCGATGAATGACCTCGTTACGTTTTTACTGTCTACGCTGTAGCAGCCGTAGTGCTACACCGTAGCACAGTATCGTAGCGTACCTTTATTGCCTACGACGACAAAGAAACCGCGTCGGTGTACAAAACCATTGAGCTTTACAAGTAAACGTGGATATGGCATTTACAGTATCAATCTTTTTTAAGTTAAATAAACTCTTTTTACGTCTGGTTAGACTATCGAATTTAAGAAGTAAACTCCAGTCGTGCGTCGGAGCTGTTTAAATCTAAAGTAGATATGTCTACACATTGGTGTCGATTCTAGCGTGATTCAATAAACTTAAAACTAAATTTAACATCAGTCTCTCCTTTTCATTCTGTATAGAGAATGACAAGGATATAATGTTGTCAAATTTCAGTTTAGATTTAGAGAATCGTGCCAGAATCGACACCTGTGGGTTACCTACATTGCGAAGAGATGGCGGTGCCTTACAGCTTAAGGAAGACTAGAAAGAATTCGACACGGCCATCAGGGCCGCAGTAGCATAAATTGGTCAGTGCGTTCGCCCGGATAGCGAAGGGTGCGGGTTCGAGTCCCGTCTGCTGCCTGGTCCGCGTGGAATTTTTTCTAGTAATATATTCTTTAGATTTAAATATTGAATATGTGTTTCGTATGCAGATAAATCTAACGTTGATTTCTTACCGCGTTCATTATATTTTTTTAAGTGTTATGTGTACGAGCAGATAACCATATTAGCTCATCAATCATACAGTTATGATTGATGAGCTCGATGGCGCAGGTGGTTAGCGTTGTTCGGCTGCGATCGTTGAAGTTAAGCACCTTTCACAGTTGTCGGTCATTAGATGGGTGATCAAAAATCTTGTATCTCGAGCTCCTCCGTGCTTCGGAAAGCACGTTAAGCCGTTGGTCCTGGCTGCGTCTGCAGTCGTTAGCACCCGCCAATCCCTATTCCATCCACGTGGAAGGCCTGTGCCCCAGCAGTGGGGACATTAATAGGCTGATGGTGATGATGACTGTATGTTGCTAGTCGCCGAGAAGCATTAACGCAGCTGGATTGCGCCGCCAAGTCGAGCGCGAAGCAAACGCTGCCGTACCATCCTTTACTGGAACCATTTCGCCGCATTTTCAAGCCCCTATTTGAGAACCGCGGGATAAGACCAGAACGCAGAAATCGTCATCCAGTTAGCTGTAATCATACACTTAAAATCCAAATTTTCAAGTCTGTAGGTCATTTAGTTTCGAAGTAAAGCGAAAGCAAAGTTTCGCATTTATGACATTCACTCACTCACTCACTCATGATCATCAGATTAGAACTAGTACTTCCCATAAACTCAGAGAGCTGAAATTTGGTACAGAGTTAGGGTTCAATGCCCACATAAAAAGAAAACTATAAAAACTAGGATAATCGAAGATCTGGAGTGGACGAAGACTGAACCAAACTATTAGAAGAGATCGACATACCGCCTTTACAAAAAATATTCAACTTGTCATGTAGCACCTGGTTTTGTACCCTTGTGTACCCTTCAACGGCCAAGTCACACAACATTCACTATAATTATAAAGAAATCGCAGTAAGGAACCTTAGACTTGGCACGACTTTGTCTAGATTTCATTACTTTTTAGAGATAAACAAGCAGCTCCATCGAGACTTGGCTAGATTATTACAGAATGTTTATGGTGGGATGCTGATTTACACTTTGGTAAGTATATATATATATAGCCAGATAGGCAAATGAATCTACCCTACTTGATAGTGGTGATAAAGTCCAAACGCGACGATAGCTGGTACACCAGTTATAAACTGCTACACCAACCATCCTCACCTTGCCAGTCTGCAAAAATGTTTCTACACGCCTCTTATAGGACCCCAGATTGTAGGAAGGAGGGAACACGTGGGCGGGAAAAGAATTCCACTCAGGAATAGTTAAATCGCTATTGTAGTCACCGAAGTGTAAATCAGCCTAGACTTGAAAAGAACATATAGTGCGACAAGGTCACAAGGATCTTTATGATATAATGAATACGAGTGACCATGAGGACGCCACTGTCTACATACTCTCTCAGGCGGCCATCGGCCGACAGTCTGCAATTTTTTATACCCCGATTTGCGGCAAGAGGCCGACAGTCGGCCGTTTGCCCCTTCCGGCACGCGACCGACTTTCGGCCTTCATTCGTTTTGCTATCCTACCTACATTCTTATATCAATTTTTAGAGGAAAGACCGGGCTAGCTACGAGGGCGGGATGATAAGTAACTAGCCTCTGCTATTTAAAAAGTTAAAATTTAAAAAATATATATGTCATTTTTAAATTCGTATCTCTGGCCACCTGTGTTCTTATGAATTTGGTGGCGCGAAAAATTTATTGATTTTTTGTCATTTGAAAATATATTTCGTCAACTGTTTTCAAAATGGATGAAATTGAACATTGAGTCCACTGTTTCGATAGAATTTTTGATTCTGGTGTGTAATGATGAGCCCATGTTTCATCTGTTGTTACAAATCGACGTAAAAATCGGCGTTATTACTCTGAAAACGGTCCAGACATTCTTTTGAGTTTTGCACCCGAATCCTTTTTTGATCGTGCGTAAGCAATCGCGGCAGCCAACGGGCCGATAACTTTTTCATATTTAATTCCTCAATTAGGATATGATGTACCCGTTCTTTTGAGATACCTGTAGTGTTAGCTATTTCAGATAACTTGAATCGTCGATCTGCTAAAACCATATGATGTACTGTCACGACCATTTCCGGAGTCGTGACGCTTTTTGGGCGTCTGGGGCGGGCTTCATCTTGGACACATGTACGACCGCGTTTAAACTCAGCCACCCAGTTTTTTACTGTGACATAAGAAGGAGCAAATTCACCCAAAACATTCTTTAACTCGTCATAGATATCTTTCCCCTACATGCCCTTCATATGAAGAAACTTCATCACCGCTCTTTGTTCAATTTCATCCATTTTGAAAACAGTTGACGAAATATATTTTCAAATGACAAAAAATCAATAAATTTTTCGCGCCACCAAATTCATAAGAACACAGGTGGCCAGAGATACGAATTTAAAAATGACATATATATTTTTTAAATTTTAACTTCTTAAATAGCAGAGGCTAGTTACTTATCATCCCGCCCTCGTATCTAGCCATTGATTAAAACTGCCATATGAAATATTTATACTGTTGTCTGTGTAAGTTCATCGTTCGCCGTTGGCCGTAAATGACAAAAAACTACGAGACTTTTATAAAGACGGCGGCGTTAGTTCCAATTTTGGCCACATTCATAAGGATCCTTGTCGCACTATAGGAGAAAAGCATAATATGTGCCTGGTCATTCCTGGTTAGCGCGTCATGTAGCTTTCATTAAAATAGGGTATTTCACAAGTTTTAGCAAATAATCTCACGTCATTTAAATTGAATATTTTTAATTCTGTTCTGTAATTCAGTAAAAAAACTAAATTAAAAATTAAATTTCCACCTTTCCGCGGAAACGATTCTCTGGACATTATGGCGTCTCACTAGTGTGTGACGCCACACGACTGTCATTAAAATGTCAAACGATACAGTGTAATGTCACTTTGGCCGAAGTTTAGTAGCATGTGACGTCATTTTAGTCTTGGCCAATCCCAGGCGTTTTCGGTCACGTGACCATGGAGCAAAAAAAATATTTAATTTAATGATTTTATAGAAAATTTATAATTGGTTTGTTCTTTTAGAATAGCAAAATCGCATCGTATATTCATATTAAATACAGATGCCAAAAATAGGTACATTATTTTTCATACTGTCAAATAGCCTATTTTGAAGGCGCGATACTGTCTGAATTATCGAATCAAACTTAAAAATTATAAATGCAGTGTGCGTCCGTGATACAAATGAATATTTCCAACGACGCCCCATTTTATATTGGCTAGGTCTAAGCTGTTCTCCCTGTAGGAAGAGAACTGGAGGTCTGCCACTTCTGGCAGTGTACATTAGCTTCCAAATATTTGTTGTCAATATATTGTCTGTTCATGAACTTTCTGTATTTGCATGGAAAAGTTAGCCCAGTCCTGGAGAATTTTCAAATAGCGGCCAGATGCAATAATCAACCTCTAGTAAATGATAAGGCTCATCGTTATAGAAATTTATGATATTTACGGGATTGTTACCATGTACCTTGTTTTAGTGAATAGTGGTACGGGTAACGAACGCAATAAAAGACTTCGTCGGGGGGTAGACCGATATGTCTGCCAATAAAATCTACCCGCCATTAGTGATCATGGCGCTTGCAACAGTGCCGAAACATCGGAAACTCGCTAAAAACAAGATACGTGGTAGCAATCCCTTAAATAACAGAAATTACTATAATGTTAGTGAGCATAAAAGTATAAAACAATAGATGTTCTTCAGCTTTTGCTTTTGGTTTTTAGCAAAGGTTTCGTTCGGAGCGCGTCCGAAATGAAAGCGGTACCTAAAACCTTAATAAACCGGTTTAATCCAGAGCGGCACGCGCACGCGTCGGCATCGCTTGAAAGTTGTTTTGTTTGAACTAATCAAGTCACAACTTGTAGATTGATGCATTTATTGACACGTTTGCTAGCGTCTAGTGAGTCAAGTTATTCATTTATTATCGATGCCGTCAGAAAGAGCGAAATGAAACCCTTTAAAAACCGCTAAATTGATTGAAAACCTATTTGATTTCGCTTTTTAGGAAAACCGGTTTTTAAGGGTAAGGTAGAGCCAAACCTAAATAAAATGCTCCTTATGTACTTGATGATTTAGGTTTGAAATTAACCGGTAAACAAGCCCTGATTCTAGGTGGGGTAGGGGTGGGAGGGAGGGAGGGTGCAATCGTACGTGGCTCCCGAATATACTTTCTCCGTCTTTTGTAAAATTAAATTGATCCATTAACAGAAATAATAAATAAAAACAACGACGAAACATTTAGAATTAACATTTTATTTTTTAATTTGATTAAATATTTAAAAACGTTGTTTATTGTTTCTTTTTAAGTGTATACAATTATTGTGTAATATAATCCAAATATTATATTTCTATTATCTTTGAAAAACAATACAAAATAGACACATACAGAACAAAACCTACATAAGTTACATAGTTTTAAGGCACTGGTGCGTTGGGACGTTTATTATAAATTTGTGTGGCAACGAACTCGAACTGTCAAAAGATATTATTATATGTATATTATGACAAGTACCTACCGATGATCCAGAGAGATTAAAACCGTGTTAACTAGTGGTCTTTCTCGTTCCGCGGAGTAATATTAAAAAATGGCATCTATTTTGTTAATATTATAAAAATTCATCGCCGAAATGTACGCACTTAACTTTTGAAAGACTGAACCAAGGTGCATAGGGGAATGGAGCGGCGCACGCATCACTGATATATATGTATATATATATACAATATATATATATGTGTATATATATACAATATATATATATGTGTATATATATATATACAAGATATATATTGTCGCGTGTGACGCTCGTAGCGTTTCAGCCTTCGTCGAATTATCCTTTAACTTTCATGCTCGTCGGGAGGAGCTGCGCATGCATCCCATACACATACATATACAGGGTGATAAAAAAATACAAATAAAGCTTGAAGGGCGTTGAAGTACATCATATAAGGAGTCTCCTCTAATTTTCTTAAAATATTTGCATGAAGTTTTAACTTTTTAAAAAAACAGTTATTTTTAATGATCCTCGAACTAGTGATGTGTCTTAAAATGATCGATATTTTTATTAATCATTAAAAATAAATATTTTTATAAAAAGTTACAACTTCGTGCAAATATTTTAAGAAAATTAGTGAAGACTCCTTATATGATGTACTTCAACGCACTTCAAGCTTTATTTGTATTTTTGTAACACCCTGTATAGTCGCGTGACGCTCGCAACCGTTTCATCTTATCCATAGGATTTCTCCATTTACACCCCATCCAAAAAGAATTTTCCATTTCCAAACAAAGAGTTTATTTATCATTAGACAGGGACAGCATCGAGTTCATTGCTTCACAAAACATGTTTGATATTTCAATAAAAGTATTCAGGAAAATTAAATTAATATATACCTACATATATGCCAAATCAAAGTGCATTTTGTAATTGGTTATCCGTGCTAAAAATGTTGGAACAGTTTAATATGCGAATAGTATGTAATTTATGTAGTGGGCAAATAATATTCTTAAAATGATACATAGTAAATTCATCGTAGCACACATGACTGAAGAGAGCTATTAACTAGAAAAATAAAATGGAGAAAAACACGCAATACAAAACAAACAATAATAATTAATTAAAAGTAAACAATGGTAGGTGAGCCCAAGCGGAGATTTAATTAGATTTACTCGTGCGCGGCAGAATAACATAAAGGGGCAACCTTGCACCTAGTAAAGTACTCCCACTATACCTGAGCCGAACGTCTAGGGCGGCCAAAAAAATGTTCAACTATCGGTCGTGTCTTTTGGTCGCGTCCAAATCGTTATCTTTTGAATTTGACCTAGTGGAGGGTTCACAACATAACATCCCTTCTCAATGTCTGCCGCGCTTGAATATTTTTTCCTCCTATATTCACCCCACATCATGCAACAAACAGGCAGATCCATATTTTTTCTGCCAACAGAAATGTTACGTGAATCCTCCAATACCTCCTATTCAAAAGAGTGACGATTTGGCCGCGGCCAAAATACATGGCCTACTGTTGAAAAAAAATTTGTCTGCCCTGGACGTTCGGCTCTACATAGAGGACTCAGGTATGGTGGGAGTACTTAACAAGGTGAAAGGTTATGTTAATCTCCCGCTCTCGAGCAAATCCAAAAATCCCCGCTTGGACTCCCCTGCTACAAATAAGATGCAAGAATGGTCACTAAAAATAAGTTAAGATCAGACGTAATCGAGGTAAAATAACAAGTTATTCTATAAACAATAACGAGTTCATTATGATTAGGTTTATAACTGTTTTTATATAATCCTATCATTTTAACAAAAAGAGCAAGTGATAAAAAATCTAAGCAATATGTTCGTCAGGTAACTATACTTAATCGATTAAGTTTGCGTAACATTCGAATGTCTTCCGGTGGAATACACTACGTTAATCTGGCGTTCACAGAATTATATAGCTTTCGAGTTAAAAGTTATTAAAGTAAAAAAAAAACTTATCCTTATAATTAATATATTAACTTCGTTGTTGTTAACTCTTTTTATTATTTAATACATTTAAAATTAAAATAATACGACACAAATATAAATAACAAAAACAATCTTATATCGCTTCACTCAATACAATCAATGAACACAATTTGTAAATATGTATAATTAAAAAGTCAAAGAATGTTAGTGTATTCATTTAAAAAATAATTACAATAAAACGCACACAGACACTAAGAAATTATTTTTCAATAAAAATTTTGGTTTGCTACGTCCAATAAATTTGAGCAATTTGGCCAAAAATATCAAAACCAACAATAAACATTTTTTAAGGATGTAGTTTATTTTTCTTTAAAAGAAAAACGAATTTCTCCTGAACTATCTTAGTCCTTCCAAGTATTAAAAACATATTGCGAATAGTGAATGATTTAAATGTCATGATAAATAAAAAGATAGCAACATTTGAGCATATGAACACAGAATTTGTCATTTAATCATTGTCTTATACGGTTTCTTGAATAAGAAAACTTTAACAATTCAAATATAACAAAATACACTTAAGTATGTAATAAATAATGCATACACCATCTCGTCAAAAGCTAACAGAACTATATTAGATAATATAAACTTTGATATGTGAGCAAGTGTATACATACAACTATAACAAATATACTTTACAAAAATACATGATACATGTATAGAAAAAATATTCAGTATTTAAATATATTTTTACACACATATAAAAATATGATTTTAGAAAATGCACATTGTAATGCGATGACGATAAAATGCACAAATATTTTAGAAAATGGATGTGTATAAAACAACAAATATATAAAATTTTATAAATACGTCTATTAAGACAATTGAGGAGCTGGCGAACAAAACGGTAATATGACATAATATTAAATTTTACAGGAGCTTTATAAAACTAAATGACATACCCACAGTGAGCTTTTGGCGTGGTTTTTAATTGAGAAATTTATTAATTTTAGTTTTGATTGAAAAATATTTGAGATTCAAATTCAACGGGCCAAAACCTCCGGACTGTAAAAAAAAGGAGTTTGACCAGATGCGTAATTACACCGTTTTGTTCGCCAGCTCCTCAATTTATACATAAAGCACGTTGTTTACTAACACCAACATGTTATTTATTGGAGTGTGTAAAAGCTTTTTAATACTTGCATTAGGTATAACATATAAATGTCTGTAGTGTTTACGAAAATATTATGAAGGTTTGCACCATACTTGGGAGTTTCCTAAATTCATTCATAGAGGTGACGTGCAAAATTGGTTTGCACCCCTCTGTAAGACGATCGTATGATTCACAAAGAACATCCCATGCCTTTTTTGTTGGTGCAAGCCAAAATTTACTTCAGCTTACTCGTTGTAATTTGATGCAAATGGGTATTAGTATAAGTAAATAAAGGCGAAGTCATGTCACCTTAATACATGCCATGCTATTCTCTAATGCCTGATGCATATAATAACATTGATCCGATGATAATAAATAATATAAGACAATACCATTTTGTTGTTATAGAAACTACAAAAAAGATTAATGTTGGTATAGGTATAAAGCCGCGCCAATAAAGAAACGAATCTAAAATGGCGGCAGCGATCATGCGCTCTCACTCTAAACTATTGCTGTCTTTAGTCGCACACGGTGCGTAATGCATGAAAAAAATAATATCAGTTCTGACTTTGTTCTCGCACTGTCTCGACATTACCTAATGAACAACTATTTCTTTCTATCTTTCTTTGTATTTGTTGTCCCTACCATCTGTCAGTGCAGGTACATAGACGCCAT
This sequence comes from Chilo suppressalis, assembly GCA_902850365.2. Classification (NCBI taxonomy): domain Eukaryota; kingdom Metazoa; phylum Arthropoda; class Insecta; order Lepidoptera; family Crambidae; genus Chilo; species Chilo suppressalis. The sequence goes on along the minus strand of OU963896.1, from coordinate 2,214,085 downwards.
TTTCGATTCGTTTCTTTATTGGCGCGGCTTATAGCGGCAAACTTCATGAGCAACACGAGACTAATAAACCTGCACCGTAGACGATTCTTGTATGTAAAATTACTACTGCGCAAGCTTCCTTGTCTATGGTCGTTGCTAAAAAGTTTGCCAGCGTAAACGCCAGCATATATACTGGTAGAATAACAGCTGCATTAAAACACAGTCAATTAAGTTAAATTGTTGTTAAACCGATGTAATGTCTTATTATGTTGTTTTTAAAAAAAAAAATGACTCAAATTCCCTCAAACGGAAAAAAAATATTGCAGATTTTTTCATTTATGCATAAAAGTCATCCATACCTACTATATTTGTTATCTAGTCACGTAGCCGCTATTAATTGACTTGAATTTCTATAGTTATTGTATAATAATAACCTGTTTGACAGTTTTTTTTTTATTCAGTTAGTTACACGTTAGATTCTAGACTGGTGTCGATTCTGGTGTGATAATAATCTAAACCTAAACTTACGTCTACATACCTACATGTGATTGGGAATTATCTTGGAGAATAGCACAGCATAGCAGATCATTCTTTGGTTTCATAAAATCAATACGTCAATAATACTCATTAGATTACATCACATTCTCTGTCAGTGTGAAGTCAAAGTCAGTTAGATGATCAAAATATAATGGACACGTATTTTTTCTTTGGGCAATCAACCAAAAAATGACACAGTTATAGCGCGTCAAAGTTTGGGAGGAGGGGCTCGTGACGTAAACACTTTTAAGTGAAAATTGTACCAAAACGTGACGTCATGCGACTTTTCAAATCAATATATCTATGCAATGTTTATATTATGTGAAAAAAGAAACAATATTTTTTTGATAATCTACCTGATAAACGAAGAAAAAAAAATTAGTCATCATCCCTATTAATATAATATCATAAAATGTTCCAATGAATAATGGCTAAACTAAAAAAAATTGTGCAAGGTTCTACTCGCGTTTTTCTTGTTAATTTAGTTTCCAGCACAACATTTAACGTGTTAAGTACATAACAAAACTATTGCAGACAATTACAGTCAGAATAACATGAGGTAATCATAATAATTAGATATAACAATCGCTTATAATAAGTTAGGTAAACATTAAAATATAGTTTGATTGGTACATAATTAACATTGTTATCTACAGATAATGTGAACGTGTTATATGTATTTACACGTTTCACCTAATTAACTTTGACGTGGAGCGCGAGTTAAAATTAAGCTCGGTCGCGACCGCGTTATCATTAAATCATGTGGCATTGAAGCAGCGCCATCTATTGTAAAAAGCACCGTACTATATTATTATCAATGGTGTCGATTCTGGCACGATTCTCTAAATCTAAACTTAAATTTGACAACAGTGTATCCTTGTCATTCTCAATACAGAATAAGAAGGAGGAGCTGATGTTAAATTTAGTTTTAAGTTTAGAGAATCACGCTAGAATCGACACCAATATATAGGTATCGATTCTGGCAGGATTCTCTAAACTTAAAACTAAATTTAAGATCAGTCTGTCCTTTTCATTCTGTATAGATGATGACAAGGATACACTGTTGTCAAATTTTAGATTAAATTTAGAGAATCGTGCCAGAATCGATACCACTAGTGCTTATTTAGCTAAATCTCAGATCGGCCGTGTTAAAACTCGCATTAGGCACTCAGGTGTGTTAAAGGATTAATTCACTATAATCACCTGGGTGATCAGATGCCTCATTATTTTGTCCTTCAATCACCAGCCGCCAAATCACCAAACACTACAATCAGCATAATTTTATTGAATTTATATCACTCAAAATTCCACCTGATTTAAAATTCGTTGTCTGTTACTTTGGTGATTTGAGGATACATTTGATCACCCAGATGAGTATACAAGGCGTCCCACGGCAACCTCACACGGAGGGAAAGTATATTTAATATTGAAGATAGGATATTTTACTGAAAGAAGACATCATTTTATTTTTAATAATAAATATAATTGCATTCACAGTTTTTTTTTTAAATCGCCTGTTACAACTGGGATCAAACTTGTGAAATTTCGAAAAAAAAACACAACTCATTTTATGATAACTATCGAAAGGGTTAATCATAAGCATTATTTTTTGTTAAATAACATAGCATTTTAAATGAAAGGAATGTCTTATTACGTGATAAAAATAATAAAGTGTTATACAAACTGAAGTACGTATGCTTTCTTTTTGAACTCACAGTTACAATGCGATTGGCTGAAATTTATAAAAATAATAATTCGAAAATGGAACACATAAATTTTCAAGCGTCTGTTCTTTTTGAAGTGAAACTTCTTTATCGGCGTTGGAAAAAAATTTACCGTCACATTTTTTTCGGTTAAAAGAGCACTATTTACCTCATCCGAAAGGTAAAGTAAGGTAAGGTGTAGTTATACCCCTTTAGTGGGTGAGTTTTTGAAAAATCTTAGCGCACGCCTATATATATATTTCTGGAAAGTTGCATGTAGATCATTATTCGAAAAAAATAAGGTCATAAAGAAGTTTCACTTCTTACGTGTGTACACTAGTACACGCACACATTTTTTTTTTGAGTTTCATTACCGTTTTTTTGTTATTTTACTTACAATGGCGTATCAAAATAAAATGGATTTAATGGAAGCTTACTTTATGAAACACAAAGACATATTAGCTTTGCGGTGGTACCGCAAAAGATATCCTGATGGAGACGTATCTTCTCGATATGTGCTTAAAAGGTTAGTGGATACTGAAATTTAGGACGTTTTGATATGCGCTTACAGAAACCACAGCAGCGGATGATAAACGCCAACGATGATGAACTCAACATTTGAACAACATAATTTTAAATAAAATGTTCAATTTAATTACTTTTCTTTCATTTAAATGCTATGTTATAAAGCAAAAAATAATGCATAGGATTAACCCTTTCGATAGTTATCATAAAATATGTCGTGTTTTTTTTCGAAATTTCACGAGTTTGATTCCCAGTTGTAACAGGCGATTTAAAAAAAACTGTGAATGCAATTATATTTATTATTAAAAATAAAATGATGTCTTCTTACAGTAAAATATCCTATCTTCAATATTTAATATACTTTCCCTCCGTGTGAGGTTGCCGTGGGACGCCCTGTATAGTGAATAATAATATGTAAGAGGTATTACTTAGACTAAGAAATACTTACAATAACTTAGTATTGTATTTAATCATCTACATTATACTATAATTACAATTAGACTTAGATTGCACACGCGACCTTGAAATTAAGAGCAGGCTGTACGTTAAAAATGCATATTAAATGAAATCAATTATATAAAGCAGTAGAATGTCTCAAACAATCGCGGAAGAACCAAATTTGGTTAGGTGCTTTCCGTGTAAATACTGTTTACAATAGGTCACATAATTTTTAGTACATTCTGATTACAATAGGTCACATACTTTTTAGTACATTCTGATTACAATAGGTCACACACTTTTTAGTACATTCTGATTACAATAGGTCACATAATTTTTAGTACATTCTGATTACAATAGGTCACATACTTTTTAAGGTTTTTTATTACATTTATTTTGTTTCCAATGGGCTAACCTACAGTTTGGTAAATAGAATGGAATAAGGCATGACCGATCGCGATAGAAACATCAATAAATTGAACAATGCAATCTTTTCTCCTTATACAAGGTGTCCTCTCAATTGAGTAAAGTGGAGTCTAGTGGGGGTGCTTTTTGAGTCGCAAGTTTAATTTCGCTTAGGCCTGCGGAGCTGTGTACGAAATATGTTATTGTAACTGTGCGTAGTGTGAGTGTTTGAGTATAGTGCGACAAGGATTTTTATGAATGTGATGGTGACAACATCGCCGTCTTCGTAAGCGTCATATTTTTGTTCACAAAATTTCTTTTAAAGATAGGTAGGCAAACAACTCTATCCCACCTGATGTTAAGTGGTGATAAAGTCCAAACGCGAAGATAGCTGGTACAGTAGTTACAAACTGCCACACCAACCATCCTCACCTTAGTCACCTTGTCAGCCTGCAAAAATGCTTCTTCACGCCTCTCTTAAAGGACCCCAGATTGCAGGGAGAAGGGAACACGTGCGCGGGCAAAGAATTCCACTTGCGAATAGTACGACAAAGAAACGAGTCACTAAATTTCTTTATTCGCGTAGGAACAGTGGCCACGTTTACGTAGACAGCGGCGCTCTCCCCGAACTGTCTCACATTCGTAAAGATCGTTGCCGCTGTATAAGTCGCGGCAAGAGACTCTAGCGCTGACCATTATCGCGCACAAGTAAAAATGGTGTTGGGGGAAAACGAGGTGCGTGCTTTGCGCCGATTGCCTCTGCAGTCGTACTATCGCGGAATTTCGCGCTCTGTCACTTGACAAACAAAATGCTTTGAACGTTTTTCTACAGAAGTTTTTACCACGCCCCCCCTTCGCATCGGACGCGCCAATCCGGGCCGCCGTACAAAAGTAAGACAGAGAATTTCATCGATCGAATAATGAATTGAATTGCATTGGTTTTATGCAATTTGTCATCCGCATCGCGATTGAGACAGCGCTATACGAAAAAGTAAGACAGCGATAATAGGGGTGATGACGGGGTACAGTAAACGAAATTCTATTTAGTCCGTCAGTTAGATGATCAAAAAATAATGGACACGTATTTTTTCTTTGGACAATCAACCAAAAAATGACAATGTTATAGCACGTCAAAGTTTGGGAGTAGGGGCTCGTGACGTCACTTTTGAGTGAATTTTCACTTAGAAGTGTACTCAAACGTGACGTCATGCGACTTTTCAAATCAATATATCTCTGCAATGTTTATATTATGTGAAAAAATGGTTGCCTGTAAAGTCGGTTTTACGGGCGAAGATTTTACGTGACAACGTCTTTTTCTGGGTAGAATATTTATTGATATGAATATAATTAAATTGCACAATAGGAACAAGGAATTGAATGAAAATAAGAATTGCACAAATTTTAACTATAGAAATATATTTTGTTTACTAAAACATTGTACATGTAAACTTAAACTCATCGTAACGTTACCGAGCGTTACACTTTTTCATAAGTGACTCCCAGCCGCAACCTAATTTAAGACGTTGTCACGTCAAAAGAAAAAATACGTGTCCAATACTTTTTGATAATCTACCGGATAAACGAAGAAAAAAATATTAGTCATCATCCCTATTACATGTCTATGAATGCGGCAAGCGATTATGGCATTATGGGTGACAGAGCGGGTCTTTCCGCGAGTGTACCTATACGCAGCTATCCCCCCCGCGGTTTGTTCAGCGCTAGAGTTACGTGCCGCTCGCTGTATGTCAGTGAGTCTAATACCCCTCCCGGGGCGGCGGCGCCTCCACGGCGGAGGTGGTCTGCTTGGATACGACGCGCGTGCCCTGCGCCAGCCCACCCGCCTTCACCGCGCGCCATTTCAGGTATGCGTCGATAGCGTAAGCGAACATCGCCACGAAACCAAAGAACTGCAGTAAAAAATTAATTTATTCTCTGCGCCCCAAAATGTTAAATACCCTAGATACGACGACACGAACAAAATCGTGGCCGAAAACTGTCCAAAAGGTACATTGGACGATCCACGGAGCCACGGTAATATTATCTATACAGTATTGTGACTCGGCCCTGTCCTTGAAATAAATGCCTACGGCCGAGCGGGGCGTATCCACGCGGTAGGGCTGCCCGCCAACAGTATTTTAATTTCATCTACATAATTGAGTTTCTTTCTGGTTTTGTGATTGTAAATATTTTATTTCATATGTAAAAAAAAATGTTGCGAATGAATTAGAAAGTGTTACATAAAATACATGTTTATATTAAGTGTAATATTTAATAAAAAATATATAGATTTGAGACAGAAAAATATTTAGGCCTCGACTGAGACGTACGAAAAGCTTTAATATATTATTTATTTTAATAAATTCGCATTCGTATAAAAAGTTTGATTATTGAAGAGTTCAAGTAACCAAAAACAGCACAATATCAACTATTCCTCTTTGTTATTTTAAATTATGAAGGTATCTACTTAATTCAATCAAATATAATTTTTTTTTTATTATTTTTAAAGCATGTAACTGCTTGATGTTTAAATCTAAAGAAAATATAACTAGAAAAAATTCCACGCGGACCAGGCAGCAGACGGGACTCGAACCCGCACCCTTCGCAATCCGGGCGAATGCACTGACCAATTATGCTACCGCGGCCCTCACGGACCGCGTCGAAATTCTTTCTAGCTATTTTTAAGCTGCAAGGCAGCGCCATCTCTTCGCATTATAGGTAAACCCACAATGTCAAATGAATACTTTTACAAGTATTAAACATTTGAAAGAAGAAATAGCAATTATAGTTATAATTTTTTTATTATTTTTAAAGCATGTAACTGCTTGATGTTTAAATCTAAAGAAAATATAACTAGAAAAAATTCCACGCGGACCAGGCAGCAGACGGGACTCGAACCCGCACCCTTCGCAATCCGGGCGAATGCACTGACCAATTATGCTACCGCGGCCCTCACGGACCGCGTCGAAATTCTTTCTAGCTATTTTTAAGCTGCAAGGCAGCGCCATCTCTTCGCATTATAGGTAAACCCACAATGTCAAATGAATACTTTTACAAGTATTAAACATTTGAAAGAAGAAATAGCAATTATAGTTATAATTTTTTTATTATTTTTAAAGCATGTAACTGCTTATAATGCGAAGAGATGGCGCTGCCTTGCAGCTTAAAAATAGCTAGAAAGAATTTCGACGCGGTCCGTGAGGGCCGCGGTAGCATAATTGGTCAGTGCATTCGCCCGGATTGCGAAAGGTGCGGGTTCGAGTCCCGTCTGCTGCCTGGTCCGCGTGGAATTTTTTCTAGTTATATTTTCTTTAGATTCAATCAAATATTCACAATACAAACGTTTAAACACGGCTAACTGCTTAAAAAACAATTGACACAGTTTGGTCGTCGCTGCGGCGGGCGCATTCGCAACTGGATGCCCACCGAGTGCCGCGCGAACTCGAGTGGCGTAGGTATGACACGCTTTCCGACCGTTTGTATGAAGATAGAATACTGTAAAGATAATATTACCGTGACGGAACTCCGTGAGATGGTTGCGTAGTCAAAAACCATATAAGGCAATATTTAAACATTGAAAGTCACCTTTAATACATACTGTATAAGGTCTTAACTGAAACGCATGCGTCAAAGAGTTAAGGTACAATAGGGTATTTGACAAGTTTTCGAAAACGATATTGATCATTCTGTTGTGTATTTCAGTAAAAATAAGCAAATCAAAGTTGCCGCGAAAACGTTTCTCTGGACAATATGGCGTCTTACTAGTGTGTAACGTCACACGACTGTTATTAAAACGTCAAACGATACAACGTAATGTCACTTTAATCGGAAGTTTACTTGCGTGTGACGTCATTTTAGGCTCCGCCAATCCCAAGCGTTTTGGGTCACGTGACAATAGATAAGAAAACTATTATCTTTTTCGTGGGTTTTTAGTAAAATAATATTTTTATTTTTTGTAAAAATAGTAAAAACTCCTGCCAATATTCATTCTAAACACAGATGCTAACTATTGGCACTTTATTTTTAATTCTGTCAAATACCCTATTCCGCAATGGGCTGCAGGCGACAACCGCAGGCGAGACTGCGGCTAGTGCCTGTGGCTGACCGTGCATTATATGCATTATGCAGCCGCGGCATGTCGCCGCGCTCGGAATCAATTTCATAAAGATTCATAGAAACTGGAAGTGTCGCCTGCAGTCTGCAGCTGCGGCCTGTGGTCTGCGGTTCAATTCGGACTTGTACCTTTATGACACTTCGAAATGCAAGTTCACAAAATTTTACAACTTATTGTCGCATAAAAGTATGCGGAAGAATATAGACCTTATTTCTTTGACTTTCTTTCTTCTACGCGCAATTCTGAATGCGCTGTTAGTAATATAGCAGATACGGCGCGCGAGGATAAGAGATGGCTATATATAGGACCATGCATTTGAATGTCAAAAAATATTTTCTATTAAATCAGTTTATAGCAAGTATTAGAACAAAATTTGCTTCAAATGCGTTAAATTAACAAACATTGATTGGATACCTATAAAAAAAAAAGACACTTTACGTACTATAAGTATTTTTTCGCATTTTTCACAGAGCTCTGTAGCATCTTGACTTTTCAACGGTCCGCGCGTGACTGTGAACCGAGAAGTGCTTGAGTGGTGTTCAAGCACTTCTTGATTGGGACACATTCTGAGCGCACGTGGTGTATCTAGGGTATTTAATATCGTTGTCTGCGCCATGTAAGCCTACAATTACAAGCACTCACATCTAAATACTTGAATGATCTAGTGCCCAGCGCGGCTTTTATTACGATTTTACGACGAGGCATACCATTACAGCTGAATAAACACCACACACACACATACATACACGGGTGCATGTATACTAAACTTACCGCTCGCGGGAGCTCAATAGCACAAGTGGTTAGCGCTTTCCGCTTCGATCGTTGAAGTTAAGCAACTTTCGCAGTGATCGGTCATTGGATGGGTGACCAAAAATTGAGTACCTCGAGCTCCACCGTGTTACGGAAGGCACGTTAAGGCGTTGGTCCCGGCTGCATCTGCAGTCGTTAGCACCCACCAATCCGCACTGAACAGAGCACAAAGAAGGCATGTGCTCCAGCCCCAGTAGTGTAGATCTTAATAGGTCGATGATGATGAAACTTACCGCAGCCGCCGAATGGGGGTTATCGTGCACGGTGACAGCCAAAATGGACGCCAGCAGGTAGAAGAACGTCCAAAGCACACAGAAGCCGAACTCCATCCTGAGCCAGGGTATCTTGTAGAACTTCTCCACCAGGTGGAACAGGTACAGGCCCAGCAGGATGCCGGTGAACCAGAAGGCGATCATGGAGATCCAGCTGAAGAAGGCACCCTTGCCGCGCGTGCTCAGGTACGACACCTGGATGGAGATGAACCCCAGCAGGCTGCACAACTGTCAAAAAGCAACACAATATATTTGAGCAGGTGTCTTTTCTTTCTGTATTGGAAATAAAAAAAAAGTTTTTGAAGTTATACTTCTTTAGGCGCGTTATGAAAAAATGCTGAGAGTGAAATTTTAAGATGCGCACGCATCACTGTAACACAAAATTTTAACAGCATGAAGTTGGTCGCTAAAGCGTTACTTTTGTGTTTACCACACATTAAGAAAATCTACCAACAAAATAGAAATAGAATCTCTATTTAGTGGGTGCTAACGACTGCATTGTGAAGGCCTATCAAAAGTATTTATTAATCTGGAACAACGGAACCAAAGCGCGATTCAGGAGACTACAGCGCCATCTCTTGACCATTGGTGTAGTAGAACCAAAAACCACATCTTTATTTTTTGTAATAAAGTAACAGTTATAGGTATTCATATTTATAATATTTATCCACATGTTTCTAGTTTGTATATTCGGAATACGTGTTTGAGTTTCATACAAGTGCAAATCACTTATGTTCTAATAAATTATATTCAGTAGCGATTTTAATTGAATATTTTGATTATTTATTTTTTCAAATTAAAACTGAACTTTATTGACTGTGTCCTTTTCCAGACTTTTTATTAATTTATTGTAATTAATTATTTGCATGCAATTAAAAACTAATTTTAAACGATGCCAAAGAAGGATAACTTCTCACGCGCCTACATAAGTACACACACCCATTTTTTTTATTATTTGTTTATCAATGCAAGGTTTAACACTACAGTCACTTCATCTATGACACTATTAACGTTTTTTTCTAAGGCATTTTCAATAGGTAAAAAGAAACTTTGACCAAAGTTGAACGACTTTACTCTCTTTATAGGTTTAAAGAATTTGGTATAATGACGGCCGCATCACAATACATTTACGAAAATTTATTACTTATAGAAAAAATATTAATTTGTTTCTTAAAAACAGTGATGTTCACACACATATTACAAGAAACAAAAATAAACTAACTTTACCTGCTACTAGGCTTCACAAAATCAATAATTCATTTAAAGGTCTTTGTGTTCGCTTATACAATAAAGTCCCAAGCAATATCCAAGAGTTAAGCATAAATAAATTCAAAGATAGTATAAAAAAAGCACTTATTAAAAAAGCTTATTACAAAGTGTCTGATTATATTACAGACAAAAATGCTTGGGTTTGAACTGTTCATATTCATATTCATTTATTGCATCTTGTTGTATGCATAGGTGTTACAAGTATGGTTAGGTTGCAAACAAGAGCCTTGTAAGGGCCAATCATTCCAACAGGTTTTCTATATTAAATAAATCATGATTGTACTGACGTTGTACCAACATAATAATTTGTAAATGTTGTTACATTATGCTTTAAATGTTGTGGAGTTTTCTCCGCAGCTAAAAAATATGTCCAATAACGAGTGGTAGGGAAAAAATGTTTGGACGATTCTAAAGTGTTGTACTATACATCCAATTTGAATAGAGATATATTGATTTCTGATTTCTAAAAGCAACAAATCTATCTTAACCGATAAGTTTTCCTTAAAAGTTCTTGAAAAGTACTATTCCTATGATTTTTTTTCAGGTTTTTCAAGTCAATAGTTTAGCTTTTATCATCCCCAGGTTACAAGTGATTGAAATACATATCTCTAGAAAATTACAGCTCCCTATTGCTACACGTGTGCACAAGGAAAGCTGCCGTGAGGGAGGTATGGCGTCACTTTGTGCAACGGGTCGCCGCCACCAGTGTGACCAGATTAAATTTTACGAAAATACCGAGGCACCTCAAAAAAATACTGAAATATACCGACTTACATAGGACAGATATACCAATAAAAATACTGATTTTGTTAACACATTTTATTTATTTATACGTACTCACAATAAATGTTAGAGTTTTATTTTAACATCCTTTTCGAAGGATTAAAATTTACACAACCTCCTTCATTTCTTCATGCTCTATCTAATAGTGCAAACCGCATTAAAATCGGCCCAGCAGTTGTAAAGTTTTAGGCGAACATACATTCTGCAAGTCCGATTAATACTATGTATTGATTGATAATTGTATATGTAGTATTACAATACTACAACGCCGACAACGGTCGTCTTTCTTGTCATATCTGTAATTTACTCATAGATAACATGTATAAGTATAGGTAAACTAAATCCGGGGAAGTCCCCAATTGTCGCAAAGACGATCACTCACTACGGTGTTGCCATAACTTCTACCAAAATATACCCAAAAATACTGACTGCCAGCAATATACCTGAAAATATACTGATGTTCTGAAAAATCTATGAAATATACTGAAAAAGTATTAAAATACTGAATCTGGTCACACTGGCCGCCACTGAATCCGCCGATGACAGCGTTACCAACCCTGACCAAAATTTTACCTTAAGTATTTTTTAAATTCCCCTAAAATCTTAGAATTATCTTATTACCTAAATTCTTTCGTTGCTCATAAATTAAAACGGTACATACATATTTAGTTACAGTAAATTACTTTATTGAATAATTACATTTTCCGTATGGAAAATCAAACGAAAATGAGCTGACAGGTTTTGATTGGTGGAAGTCAAATAACTTAAGTCCATACAGCCTTAGGAAACAACCTGCTACACAGTCAGTTCAGTCGTTTCATATCGTGGTGCGTTCCATTCTAAGCACAAAACTGAAAGAAAACACACGCTTTGTTTTTCTATTTAATTGAAAGTTTTGTTAAAAGCCCCTAAAAGATCCCCCAAAAAATTCCAGCCCCTAAAAAAGTCCGTTTTAACCCTTCTAGCCCCTAAATCTGGGGGCAAAATCCCTAAGTTGGGAACCGTGGCCGATGACGCTGAAGTAACGGCCACGACCAATCCGCCAAGAGTGTAACGACAAAGAAGAAGAATTGCTAACAGTTTCCAAGCTAAACCGGGGACGGTCATGACGAAACTATAAGAGTTTCTTGTCAGGACTACGGAACCCAGTGCCGTCTTTGACCTATTGGAGGCCCTGGGCATATTAGGATAATGGGGCCCCTGTGACCCCCGTTTGGTGATTAAACAGGAACTAGGGACTTTGTATCGATCGCGGGGCCCTGGGCACTTGCCCAAAGTGCCCACTGGAAAGAGGGGTCTGACGGAACCCTAAAAATGCTATTATGTATTCTATTATAGTAAAGTTTATAATTATCAACATACTTTATTGAAATTATAAAATAAAAATGATTTTCAACCAATTTATTTGTATATATAAATATATCTCATTTTTAATCAATTCTTAGGCTGTAACATCACTTGCCTGTTAATAACGCCTTAGTATATTATTTAATGTACATATAAAAATAAGATTATTATTGAATTCATAACTAAACAAAGTTCATGACTAAACAAATAAGTAAATATGACTATACCTGTTTTAAACTTTTTATTTCTTTCATTGACACGAGCAACCGAAATGTCTCGAGAGGACTCCCGCCCTGTCTGATTTTTGCTAAATTCGCTTAATCACTAGCATTGAAGCAGGATCAAATATTTTTTATTGTTTCATTTAATTAAAATCATTTTATTGGGATTTAAAATATTATTAAACTACTGTTTGCGTTTTACTGACAATTCCGTGTAAAAATCCGTATGCTCCTATTTTTCGGTTTAAGTGTTAAAATTCGGTATGGATACGGACAAATCCGAATATATGGCAACACTGCAGAACAGAATCATTCACGAGTATCATACTTGTTCAGAAGTTTCCAATAAGTTTTAGTAATAAATAATACTATTCAACTAAGTATATTTTTTTTATATCCAGGTAGGCAAACGACTCTACCCCACCTGATGTTAAGAAAGTCCAAACGCGAATATAGCTGGTACCTACAGCAGTTATAAACTGCCACACCAACCATCCTCACCTTGCCGGCCTGCAAAAATGCTTCTTCACGCCTCTCTTTAAGGACCCCAGAATAGGAAGGACGGCACACGTGCGCGGGCAAAGAATTCCACTTACGAGTAGTACTACAAAAAAATGAGTCACCAAATTTCTTTGTTCGTGTAGGGATAGTGGCCATAGTAAGCAGTGTGACCAGATTCAGTATTTTAATACTTTTTCAGTATATTTCATTGATTTTTCCGAACATCAGTATATTTTCAGGTATATTGCTGGCAGTCAGTATTTTTGGGTATATTTTGGTAGAAGTTATGGCAACACCGTAGTGAGTGATCGTCTTTGCGACAATGTTTGCGGAATTCCCCGGAACGCGAACATTGGGGACTTCCCCGGATTTAGTTTACCTATACTTAAACATGTTATCTATGAGTAAGTTACAGATATGACAAGAAAGACGGCCGTTGTCGGCGTTGTAGTATTGTAATACTACATATACAATTATCAATCAATACATAGTATTAATCAGACTTGCAGAATGTATGTTCGCCTTAAACTTTACAACTGCTGGACCGATTTTAATGCGGTTTGCACTATTACATAGAGCGTGAAGAAATGAAGGAGGTTGTGTAAATTTTAATCCTTCGAAAAGGATGTTAAAATATAACTCTAACATTTATTGTGAGTACGTATAAATAAATAAAATGTTTTAAGAAAATCAGTATTTCTATTGGTATATCTGTCCTATGTAAGTCGGTATATTTCAGTATTTTTTTGAGGTGCCTCGGTATTTTCGTAAAATTTAATCTGGTCACACTGATAGTAAGTCGGTGGCAACGTAGGCCAGCACGCGTGGTCCTCTGAAGAAAACGTGATGGAAGGATAAGGGAGAACAACTCCTCAGAACACTCGCCACGGTATAGTCGGTAGAATGCGCTTAAGGACTCGACAAATGCTATACATTTCATAAAATTATATCCACTTAAATGAAAAACATAAATACAGGCAATTATGTGCATAAATAATGTTATATTGTTTTAAACTTCCATGGTCACTAACATTATAGTAATATAAGTTATTTACGGGATTGTTACCATGTACCTTGTTTTTAGCGATTTTCCGATATTTCAGCACTGTTGCAAGCGCCATGATCACGGAGTAAACGGAGTAATCTCCGTGATCATGCGCTGTTGCAAGCGCCATAATTGCATTTTAATTAAGAAATAACATTATTTATTATAGTAATACAAGTTATTTACGGGATTGTTACCATGTACCTTGTTTTTAGCGAGTTTCCGATATTTCGGCACTGTTGTTATGGCGCTTGCAACAGTGCTGAAATATCGGAAAATCGCTAAAAACAAGGTACATGGTAACAATCCCGTAAATAACTTATATTACTATAATAAATAATGTTATTTCTTAATTAAAATGCAATTATTTGCAGTTCAATAAATACATTACAAAAATAGTGACGCTATGGTTTCTGAACGTAACGTACAAATGTTACCAAAGAGACATCAACATCTACCACGCTTAAACAGATGTGTAAATATTCACAGGTAGTACAATGTTAATTGGTAGGGTGAATGTATAACGCGTGTACAACAGTTAAACAACTGTTTAGACATTTTTTGTAAGTAAGGCTGATAATATTTAATGTGAACTGGATTGGATTAATAATAACCTAAAACCGGTATTTGTGAAATCCGATAATCACCGGTTCTTATTTGAAACCCAATTAAACCTACATTACATGTAAGTAATTGTTTAAATCTTGAATATGCATCAGGACTCATTTTGTGTATGGTAGGGGAATTACCGAATATCTTGTTTTAATACTTCACTAACTTCATGTCACTGCACTGAAATATTCTGGTTTTGCTTACGAATTCATTGCAATTGATAGATTTGTATTATCTTTGTGAAAAAAATCATCATCATCATCAGCCTATTAATATCCCCACTGCTGGGGCACAGGCCTTCCCTATGGATGGAATAGGGAGATTGGGCCATGACCCACCACGCAGGTCCAGTGCGGATTGGCGGGTGCTAACGACTGCAGATGCAGCCGGGACCAACGGCTTAACGTGCCTTCCGAAGCACGGAGGAACTCGAGATAGAAGATTTTTGGTCGCCCATCCAATGACCGACCACTGCGAAAGTTGCATTACTTCAACGATCGCAGCCGAACGCGCTAACCACCCGCGCCATCGAGCTCCTCATGTGAAAACAATGCCTAAAGTAAAAAGGTCAATTAATTACTAAAAATTATTTTGATTATATTGGTAATAATAATAGTGCAAATTGCAAGCTATGTGCTTACTCAAGTGATCAAAGTTGGAGGAGGAACACAGCCCCTAGACGCCTAATTTTAGACGCGTTATATTTTCAGTACTAAATGCATTTTTCCGAGGCATTGCGAAGCAACGGGACTGTGCGTTGATTGACTTATACAAGGTCATAATGTAAGTAAATGACATGATGATTTGGACTTTATTTCACTTTCTTTTGCACTCCGCGAACGCGTATCAACAGGTCACTAAAGTGGTCGACTGAATATGTCCGCTGCCTGAGGGCCGGAAATGCTTGGGGAAAACGCTAACGCTTTTGCATTTCATTTTGTTATTTCTGACCGCCGATGGTATTCAAATACGTCACGCTCATTTTCTTTAATATTGTTATGACCAATGCATAAGAAAAAAAAGAGCGCGACGCATTTGAAAACTTCAGGCGGCTAGAAATAACAAAATGAAATCGTAAGCGTTAGCGTTTTCCAAAGCATTTCCGTTAGGCGAATGGCCCCCCGGTCCGCGTTGATATTTTTCTAGTAAAATTTTCTTTACATTTAAATGAAACATCTGTCAGGTAAATGCTGAAAAGATAACTACTTATTCTTTATTTTAGCCGGCCTATTCGCTAACTTTTTATCCTCCGATGCCTTAAAATTGCATATCCGTCGATGCTTTCCAGATCAAGTATCTTAGTGGCCTTATAAAAAAGCAATAGCGGATAACTAAATAGCTCGGCGATTATCACTTCCATCTGTCAAAAGCATTTAGCCAATAGGCCTACTGGTCTTTAGTAAAAATACTAAGTTTCGAGCTAATCAAAATGCGCATTAAAAGGACATTGCTCGTTCCCCATACATTGAATGCCCTATAACGCCCAGCAATGAGAAAATGCTAGTTGTGTTCGGAATCATTCATAAACTCTAATTAAGCATTTGTTGAGACACGGACAACTTGAGGAACAGTGGCCTACTACAGAATGTATTAGATTTTGAGGTTATAATTATTATACTTGATCGTAAAAGATGTACTCTTTATATATTCTGAATAGATTTAGTTTTTACCTCCATGTAAGCACTGAAATAATATGCATTAAATGAACATAAAATGCAATTAATAATAAAAATAATAAATGCTTATATTCATATTGATTTATGAGTGTTGTCAGTTGGCACCTATGATACCTATACCTACCTGTAGTAGGTAATAATAGATTTCTTTTCAAATGAAATGTTCAGTCTTTCCATTTACCTGTTTCTATATTTTACTATCGGTAATTAGGTATGTACCTGGTTATCAATATGATTTTCATAAAAATAAACAGATATTACATGGGATGGGAGTATAAACTATATTTACATAATTTCAGAAATAATCTTTTTATAAATATAATATAAATACTAGTAATAACTATTATTGACTAAGGTACCTAGTTCTATTTTTATGTTGATAAATACCTATGGTCGCCTATATTGCATTCATTAATGTAAACAATCTTGACACAACTTTTTAACAGAATCACCCGTTTAATAATAAAATATTAACGAAGCCAATAAACTATTTAAATAAATCGTTATTATAGACTGAAACCTATTGAATCTAGTTATCAGTTGATTTTTAATGCTGTATTTTCAATAAAAAGGAGTGCCAAGTTGGATGAACAGACTGTAGTATCTAGTAACAGAACTTTTATTTTTTATTTTCTTAAACAGATTGTCCGTTTACAATGATTAATTGCTAATAAGTTAAAAAAATAATATAAAAATAATAGTGAAGGACATTCTTTTGGGCATGCTAGGGCCGATTTCGCCGATGTCCTTTATCCATATAAGAACTTCGACACCCTCGCAATCCCCTGTCAGGGGGATTTTTTTTCTATTTTAGAAAAACCCTAAATGACAAAATTTTTAATTTATTTAGATAAGTATTCGTGTCAAGTTTTACCTAAGTCAATTTACTCAAGGAATAAGATTTTAGAATTGGATTTTCGTAGAAACTTTTATATCTTAATTTAAATCTTTTAGGGGTGAATTTTGAAAAACCTTTTTTTTTATTCTTTAGTGCACCCCTAGACGCCATAAATAACCTACGTGTTAAATTTGGACTCCCTAGACCCAGCGGTTTCGGCTGTACGTTGATATGTCCGTCAGTCACTCACTCAATTTCTTCTTTTATAAATTTAGAAGATGGCAGAAAATTTGACTAATATTTTCCATTCTGTTAGTAAATATTTTTTTATTATATCACTTATTTATTATTTTGTTATATAAAACACTGCTTTTCTTTAAGTAATCGGTATATACCGGTTTTAATTATCATAATCGGTTCACATCTCTAAATATAATCATTGTAACCTGTGCTTTACCAGGAAATCTGAGTAATGTTTATATGTTTATGTAACGTAGGTACTATAATACTATTTTTACGACTAAGTGGTGCCACAGGTGGGAAAAGTCCCCGATTTACGGGGAAACTGGTTTGTGTGTGAGATATAAGATGTTAAGCCGATTATCACACTGGAAAAGATTGTATATTTATATATGGTCAAATTACATTAAAACTTAATATTCAGTTAATTTTGTTAAGTATCCCATTATGGTACTTATATAAATATGCAGGTTTCCGCTCCCGAATGATCGGTTGGTACGAACCGAAACCAACCGGTGTAGGACTTGACTTCTTAAAGAAAAAGGAGTCTATGCTTATCATTAATAATGACAATTATTGCCTTGGGTGCCGTTGACAAACGAATTATTTGATAGTTTGACTCCTATTTTAATATTGTATGTAATTTCATGTAAATCGGCTCAGTGGTTTAAGCGTGAAAATGTAACAGACAGACAGACACACTTTATATATTTCTTTTTGTACTTTGTAATAAGAAACTTTGGAACTCTACATTGCGCGTGGGCCGACACTCACTTAGGCCGTATACACAAAGAAAGCCGAAAGCCGATCGGCGCCGATCAGCGCCGATCGGCGCCGACTCGCGCTGGTCAGCTGCAATTTTAAATTAATAAACAACGACAACAGGTACGTCAATTACTACACGCAATTATTTTTTAAGTAGAAAAATGGATAATGACATTTTGATATCCTTAGTATTCACTAAACAACCTCTGTGGGACAAAACCGACAAAAGGCACTGTAATAGATACGTGGTTGACAAATGTTGGAAAGAAATAAGCGAGGCCATGAATGAAGACGGTGAGTAGGTATTAATTGATTTTGTTTTAGTTTGTCGACTTACATAAAGTTAGTGAACATTTAAATCGGTTAAGTATTACAACTTCTTTATTTAAATATTACCTATGTCTTAAGAGCCCTTCAACGATATTAAATACCCTAGATACAACCTCACGAACAAAATCGTGGCCGAAACCTGTCTAATAGGTACATTGGACGATCCACGGAACTAAGCACGGAGTAAATTGATCGCGTAGTGAAAAACAATATAAGGCATTATTTAATCATTGAAAGTCACCTTTAATGCATACTTTTTAAGGTCTTAATTAAAAAGTATGCGTCAGAGTTATGACAGTTCAAAATGCAAGCAAGGTAGAATTTTACGAATTTATTGCTATATGCGGAAGAATATACACCTTATTCATTTGATTTTACGCGCAGTTCTGAATGCGCTATTCGCAATGTAACAGATACGGACCGTGAGGAAAAGAGACAGCTATATTACCGACCATGCATTTCAATATCACAAATATTTTCTATTAAATCAGTTTATAGTAAGTATTAGAACAAAATTTGCTTCCAATGCGTTAAATTAACAAACGTTTATTAGATACCTGTCGAGAAAATGACACTTTAGTATTTATTTCGCATTTTTTCACGGAGCTCTGCGAAATCTCGACTGTCCAACGGTCCGCGCGGGGTTTAAACGCCGTGTTTCATGGTGTCGCCGACTCGAGAGGTCCCGGGTTCGAATCCCGGTGAGGACAGATGTTTATGTAATGAATATGAGCATATGTACTCCAGTCATGGATGTTTAATATTTATTTCTATATAAATATACTTATCGATGTAACACAAGCCTGATAGTGCTTACTTTGGGGCTAGGCTAATTGGCGTGAGTGTTGGAAATATTTATTTAGTATATCCAGCCGGTTTACGATAAATGCACTCGAAGAATTTGTGACGCGTGCGACATAAAATGTCATCATAGATACCTCGAAGGGCGTTGGCGCCGTACTGATCGGCGCCTAATTGTCGAATTATAAATAATTTGTATTTGAATTATTATCCTTAGATTAAATCAATCTAAGTTATAATCTTTTTATAAATCTAATAACTTTATCTTTTATTAACTAAGCGCTAAAATTATTTGTTTCGTACTTACCGAATGGTGACAACAAGTCTTTCTTCTGGAAGGATTGGTTGTTTATGCCAATTACACCAATTCTTCATCAAACGGTTTTCCACTAAATCCAAAATGTAATTAAATGTTTTTTTAGTCATTCTTGCATATGCATAAAATCTTTGATCATCAAATTTCAATTCTTTAACAAATAAATGATGGTATTCTCCGAAACGTTTCCTTTCTCTATTTATAGGATGTATTCCTGTTTTTCGCATTTTTAAATAAACATTTCCTAACAAAACCAAATCATCGTCCGATGAGTCCGACATTTTGCTTGATCTGCTTTAATCGACTTCCTTTATGTAGGAAGAATCGGCGCCGATAAGCGCCGATCGGCTTTCGGCTTTCTTTCTGTATACGGCCTTAGCCTGTTTGTTTTTAAATTGTTTTTTAACCTCCCCCCCCCCCATCCACAACGCACTATGGTTGACTGGTAGAGAATGCCTACGAAATTAAGTTCGCCCATGTACGCTTGTGCATTAAAAATAAAATAAATAAATCATATCAATACGTTAGGGGAGTTCACCACAGTTGGGTGGTAAAGAAACTGACTTTGGCAACACTGGTTTTATGGGGAATTCCTCGAACAACGTAAACGATATTTTGTACCATTGTATCTTATCTTGTAAGTACGTGAAAAAATCAAACAAACTATAAAAGAAAGAGAAGTTCTGATTCTTTGATAATCATCAATATATTTGACTAAGCTTAGGTTTTGTTTGGTTCTGTTGGTGATAAAACAATGGGGAACGCTATAGCAGCCGGTATTGTGAACGTGCTGGCCGGTATTGTGGTCTATACCGGCAAGGGGGTCTGGCTGCTTGCAAAGCTCGGTTTCACGGCTACGGGTATATTAGCTGGCTCTCTCGCAGCATGCGCAATGTCATGTTTTGGCAATGTGCCATCTGGTTCTATCATATCTCAAGCTACTTCCATGGCCATGAGGGCATCTTAGATCAGTTGGTAAGTTGGTAAAAAAAGCATTCAAATTATTGTAAAAAGTGTTGTCAAATGTCATAAGTTCGGAGTTACAGACGAAATTAGTCACACATAATATAATACAAGTTAGTAAATAAGGTATTTGGTCTTTCTTTTAGACATAGTAATGAAAGCTAATATTGCTTTGTATTGAATACCTACAACACATGAATATGTATCTCAGTTTTGTTCTGTCTTGTATATTTAATTTAATAATATGGTGAACAATATATTTATTTAATAGATTATGAAGAAATATCTTCAATGCGTGTAATGCTCTTTAATCTATGATGTTAATTAGAAAACTTAATAAAATAGTTTTATTCATCCTCCTGGAAAATTTATTCAGACATTCTAATAATAAAATTTAGGTTCTACACTCTTCTTTTACAGTTCAAAGTTCCAGACTTTTGTACTATTGGCACTATATTTGTTATCAGTTTTCTACGACAATATTAAATACCACTACCATACCATACCAGGGTATTTAATATCATTGGTTTCCTACAAGTAATTCAGTTTTGTTTGTCAAAAATTTAAGTTTTTTTTTTATTTGGTGCGCCAAAAAACTACTTGCAGTATCATTTTAATGTTGCTTACATCACAAACTGATTTTTTCTTTACCCTTATTAATTATTTGTTTCAGATGTCTACTTTAATCAACTCCATCCATGTAGTAATTAATGGCAAGTAAAAGTTTAATGAAAAAAATGTATTATAAATAAGTAAAAGTTTTTTATTGAATATTTTTTTTTATTAAAAACAGCCTTAAGTTTTCTAGATCAACCCCCCTAGCAAGAGCACTGTCATATGAATATAGCTGGTTTTAATCACACTTGATGGTCAAATAAATTAATATGGAGGTTTATGGTTAAACATGTTAAAAAACATGCTGATATATAAATTGTATATAATTGTGCTCAAGCTACAGGCACAAGTGTGGCTAAGTTAAGAGCCCCATATCCAAACAAAACCACTTTGTAACTGTATTAAAAAAACCTAAAAAATTATGTACTGCTAAATAAAACCAGTTTCAATGGGTTATATGCACTGATTTTATTTATTTATTTTTTGACGTTTTGCATTTTTGCAAGAATGCATCATCGGAATAAGTACTGCTGATGTACTGCTGTCCATCCATTGATAAGTTATATGGATTTGCTTCCAGTCTTTAATAAGGTAAATCTAATATCTATAGTTCAAAGGTAAAAAAAACATTAAATATCTTTCATTTGCTATCATTTGTGAATGTTAGCACAACTAACACTTACCACTTGTACAACCTTAAGGATGCCAGGAATGGTCTTGAGATATTGAGGATCAAACCTTATGTTTGTCTGGACAACTGTGCTTGATGTAACCGTAGTGGTGGTTGTGTGCTGACCGGGAAATGATACCTCTGCCATTGTTGATTTGCCTGTGGATGAGTATTACTTTTAAAACCAAAAGGTTGTTTTTTTTAACCAACCTACAAACTCTGATGTTTGAAGTAAAAAAAACACCTGCTTCCCAGGGGTGAAGTATAAAGAGAGAATAAAAAATAGTCTCCTCAAATATCTAATTGAAAATATTTATCAATTGAATTATATATATTAGTAAATGATTATTATGAATTTAACTAACCTATGGATACTTTAATTAGAAAAAGCATTAACACTTTCCCAGCATAACAATTACACACGTGGATCCCGCCGTACGCGGGCTGAATTTGGCATATTTCAAATGGTCATAAAATGTAAACTATAACAGATATCTGTTTGATTTCTTTCATTATGTTATGACTTTATTATATTTTCTATATAAAAAATAAAACATAACAATACCATTTTTAATTATTCATCTGTGAATAATGTGTGCTTTTCATGAAAAAAAAATCTCTTACTTACAACTTACAAACTAAAATTATCTCTGGAGATAAGTACTATAGATTTTAAATGGTGTAAATACTTTTATTTTAATAATTGGGTCTATTAGGGTTCTGTAAAATCATTTTATTTATTTTCAGTTTACTAGGAATCAGCTTTTTCAGTATTTGTTGTTTAAATACAGCATATATACCAAATTTCACTTATTATTACAGGATAAATATCAGTGATAGGTATTTATTAATTTTATAACTCGTATTTTGCCTGTATACATCTATTTAATTGGCATCTATCCATATAAATAAAATTGGATTGTCTGTTTGTAATATTGAAATAACCGCTTTTTACTATATGCATTTATATATATGTATATATATATGATACATACACCAAAATAACATTTTTTAATTTTTTGTCTGTCCGTTTGTTCTGGCTAATCTCTGAAATGGCTGGACCAATTTTCACGAGACTTCTATTGGCAGGTAGCGGATGTAATAAGGAGTAACTTTGGCTATTTTTATTTCAGAAAAAACCTTTTTTTTTTAGGAAAAAAACTAAAAGTTAACGCGGATGAAGCTGCGAGCGGCTGCTAGTATTGTATAAGTATGTACAATACACAACATAACCAAATATTTGATGGTAGAATTTTCCTTATTAACACAGTCATATAATTGGTATAATTAAACTTATAGATAGGTATTACAGCTAAAACTATTTAGAAAAACATATTTCAGGTGAATTACTAGATAGGTATTGTTATATTGACGCCCACTTTTGTGTGATTATTATATGAATAAAAGTACACCTTGTAGGATAGTATTATTTATTAATGTATAAAATAATGTTATATGGTATGGTATAAATAATACTCCAGATACTATTTATCAACATATTTTACGAGTCGTAATTATTGTAACATTACTGCTACTGTCAAAAATAAAATGAATCACTAGGCTTTAGTAACTCTACCAGGATTTTTAATGTGAATGTTACAGATTTATTTGCGATTAACTGTGTTTCTGAACCCCAAAATGATTATTCTCACAGCCAGGCAGAAAAATCACTTATGTACATAAGTAATGAGCTACGTTTTTTACTAAACAAATCAGTTTACAGGGCTCACTTTATTGATCATCACGGCCTAAAATAACCCTAAATTAAAAGGTACAAACTAAGTACATAAACATGATCTTCTGCAATATAAATAAAGTTTATAGGTACCTTTACGTAAATCCTTTAAATAATTTCACAATCAAACACATTCACTTAATTTTTATTATTTATATTGGGAATTTGGTAGACCATTAGTGATAGTAAAACTAAACGTCTAAACCACAAAATCTCCTACTGATGTGCCTTAGGAAAACATACAGCCACAGACCAATACAGATACTGCGCCTGTCACATACAGCAGCGAGTGCTTACCCCTAGCACAAACCAATATAGAAATCGAATAGTTTGCAGACCGAAATGTCATTTTCAAATTTTGTATGGAAACTTGAACAGCAGCGCCACAAAGTGCGTAACTAGAACTAAAAATCAGTACATATTTGACAATGAAATTTCGTACTCGCATTCGTAACGAATTCGATATTGGTTCGTGCTAAGGGTACTGCACGCGAATTTCGACAGTCTTATTTCGCACAGTAGTACAATAGGAGGTGTGAAATTATTAAAGCTGTAAATATTATCGTGCAGTATGGAGTAGCGCGCTGAGCGGAATGGCTATTCAGTGTTGTCATCTGCTAAACTAAAAAATCATAAGCACGGAGTGTAAAAATCACTATAAAACCTGCATGCTTGAATTAAGTCCAATAAACTTGCGGGAGGTAGTTTAAAGAATAACTGAGCTATTAATAATATTTTTATTAATTTTGCAAATTAATTCACATGTTATTACTCTACTTAAAGTAATAACATGTGTTCTACCACTTATAAAGTTATATAAAGTAGAACAACTACATTTCACTCGTTAAAATCACCAATTCGCTAATAAACTGTAGAATTAAACTGAACATTCGAACATTGAACAAACAACCCACATAGCGAACTCCAATACTTACGGCCTCAGATTAAAAAACAAAATCTGGGTCACGCCGCCATTTTTTGCTGATTTTGAAAACTGTTTTCTCCGCGGTCAGTATTTTGAAAAGTATTATAGATATCGGATTTTCGATGACGGCTTTGGATTAAGCAACAAAGTGACTCAAGTAGACATTATGATTATTTCAGGTCAGATAATAAACAAAAAATATATTTCGAATGAAATCTGAAAAAAGGTAGTAAAATTCCATAAAAACTTCTATCCACCGAGGTAGAGGTGCACTTTAACTATCGTAGTAGCAAATAGTATGTCAGTTTTTGAGACATGGTTGATACTATAAGAATACTTATATTAATAGCTATCCGTGCTTTTAATTTAGCAACGTTTATCCTAAGAATTTCCTTGAAAATGATTACAAATAAGTTTTCGACAAAAACTGTACTTATACGCCACTTTTGTCAACGCCACCTATTCTCCATGTTCTATTAAACTTTAGGAATCGGTGAAGTTCAAATCGGGAAGTGGCAACACTGAGTTTCTGTAATCTGTGGACAGCGGCTTGATGAGCGGCTATATTTTTGACAGTTGACATGTGAACGCCTGGTGTAGTTTGTGTACACAATTTTTTCAAGGTAAGATTTTCGTCCATAAAAAAGTAAGTTTGATTGTTACACGAGACAAGATTTTCGTCCATAAAAAAGTAAGTTTGATAATAAATGTCTAGTTGATTATAAAATTGTTGATGTTTTCATTTACTTAGATATAGGGAACTACTTCTTATTCTAAATTCAACGAGCTGGTCCATTAGTGGGGGTCCATTATTAAATTGTGTTCATTGTTAGATCTCCATATTTGGTGCATGTTCATCACTGGATGTCCATTAAATGATTTTCCTTGTCCATTACTAGCTTAAAAAACTGTGTTTATATTTTAATGATATCTCTCATTTTTATGCGGTTATTTCTAACTTTTTCGGCATAAGCATAAAGGAAAAAAAGACGGACATTAAGCTCAACATTGATATTTAAACAAAATCCTGATATATTAGGAATAATCCTGCAAAAACCCACCTTTTCATCCTTAAAGTGTCCATAATTGGTGCAATTACGTTATACAACATAATTTAATCTTAATATTTTGGCATGTGTATGCCAACCTTAACATTTATTCGTCACTATTATACGCTACTCAACGTCACCGACGCGTAGAAGTTTCTACGCCACCAACACAATACATATCAGCAAAAAATGGCGGCCTGACCCATCTATAATCTGAGCGCACGGCGTCTGTGGTTCAGTAAAACGTTGTTGCCCGACCGGAAGAAAAAAAAGACGAACTGAATGTATAGATTTCCTTTGGAAACACTAGCCTCCTTTCGCGTAGTACTTACTCACCCACAAAGATATCTTGGGAAATCCTCAACTCTTTGGTTAATGTTGTCAGGACAAGCCATCTTAAACCTAACTAAAGTCTTTAAATTTTGAATCTATAATCTTAAATCGTAGAGTAAAATCTGACACCTGTATTGGTACGGTAGCCTAAAATCTGTATAAATACAGATAAATCTGTATATATGGCAACACTGTAGCTATTCGCTGCAAGTCTAAGGGTGCGGCCAGAGTGCACTCAGATTCAGATTCAGATTCCGAAAACAAGCGCGAGAAATAAACAGTGTAGTCGAAGGGTACGGCCAGATTGCACTCCTGATTCAGATTCAGACTCAGAAAACAAAGCGCGAGAAAAAGCAGGCAACCTGCTTAGACTACACTGTTTATTTCTCGGGCTTGTTTTCAGAATCTGAATCCGAATCTGAGTGCACTCTGGCCGCACCCTAAGGCTGCAAGTGTAATTGAACAACTTGTACAATTTGACTAGCAGCGCGGCAGCGAATTGAATTTGCGGCGAGTGAATCTATTCGCAGCGAATAGCCTTTCATATACAGCGAATAGTCGCTGCGAGTTGGCATTCGCAATGAGTAGCGCCTCTATTCGCAGCGAATATACTCGCTCGAGTACTCGCTGTGTGTGACTGTGGCTTATCTGATGATTACTGCAGATCGAAAAAAATCCATGTAAGAATGATAATTAAATATTCTGTTGTGTAATTTATTAATATACTTTATATATTAGTGTAAAATGCAAGAGGGCCAATTTTTGTGCGGGGGAGGGGGGCAAAGTTAGTACACTCTACCCTACAAAAGCTACGTGCCATGAACTGAATTTTCCTATTTTACTTAATACTTCATCAGCTCGAATATTAAAATATCAATTTACTTTTCAACTACTAATGTCAATTGAAATACTTTGAATAGACTTTCCGGTGCAACACTATTGAACCATAAATTACACCGAAGAGTAGTATTTTTATATTAAGGACGCAGCAGCTGGCAGCTATCATCTGTCAAAATTGGTCACAATAAATAAAGTAACCTTTTCGACTCAAGTCTCTATTTACCATTTTTCTTAATTAAATTATAGAAATAAATGTATTATAAAGAAAGTGAACTAGAAATGCAAATAAATGTGTTGAGAAATCTATTTAGTGATTCACTGCGTTTGAAATAAGAGGTAATATTTTTGTTTACTTTTGCTCTACTTGAAACCAAATAAACTCATGTGACAAGTTACTCTGTAAACAAAACCAACTGAGCTATCGTCTTTTTGAAGTATGAGTCATAAATAGTTTATAACTTTGTACCAAGAAAAATGATGATTATAATTATTAGTGGTTAGACTTTATGTACCAATGACTTGCTTCATAATTCTATGTTACTAGACGATAATAGCGCTACACGCCAGTGCATAGGAAAAGCGCCAATGTTTGTATCCAAGTGATGTGTCCTATTATAGCGATTTTAATACTGCAAAGGCGCTGTAGGTTTTTCAAATAACTGTGGGTATTTAAATTCGTGATTACTCTAATATTAAGCAAGTAGCACAAAATTTTTGGATTTTTTTGCAATTACTTTAAACTACATTTATCTACAATATTTTGGCAAAATGAGATTTAAATATATATAAATAATTTATAAAAACCAGCAACAAGGTTCTGCTTATAATATTTAGGAATTTGAGTGTATTTTTAATTTTAAGCAATAAGTGTGTGTCCTTTACTTGTGCGAAATAAAAGTGAACATCAAATAGTGAGAAATGGTTAAATATTATCATTAATATTGTTATTGAATTTCTTTTAAAGAATAACTGTTTTTATTTTTTAGACATACAAGCTTAGCAACTATGACATATCCAAACCGCCCACCGCCACCACCACCCGTGGACCAGCCCATGGGCTCCACTAATACTATATTTATTACAGAAACTCGATTTGATCCGTCATTTCTAAAAACCCCTGAAGGTATCTTGAAAATTATCATCATTGTAAGTATTCGCTGTAGTAGTTTATCACAAAATAAACTCTTTATAAGATATAGCCCTTTAATGTGTTCAGTTTGCAGATAATATCACTTATCTCAAAAGAAAGTATGTCCTGCTGCCAAACTAGTTTCCTAAAAACACTTAAAAATTCAAATAGTTATAATTTGTATTTTAGAGTATTTTTTTTTAAATTGCACACCAATTAGCCTAGCTCCAAAGTAAGCACTGTAAGGCTTGTGTTATGGGATACTAGGGTAACGGATAGAATACATATACTGTACATATATAAGTATATTTTTATAGAAATACATATTAAACATCCATGACTGGAGTACAAATACTTGTATTCATCACACAAACAACTGCCCCCACCGGGATTCGAACCTGGGACCTCTCGAGTCGGCGACACCATGAAACCAGGCGAACAAAACACTCGACCACGGAGATCATCATTTTGAAGTAATTAAGAGTCTGTCTTTATTAGCTGCAATAAAGAATGATTTACCACTAATTCTTTTTAACTTACAATTTTTTGTGAAAGGTTTTAGTATAATTTTTTTATATTAATTGACTTTTAACCCACATACAATGCAAAGCTTTCCATACAGATAGTAAAATTCTACATGTTAAGTTATAAGTCGCAGTCTGCAATCATCATCATCTACTTATCCACACTGGACTTGAATACTAAACACTGTTATCGATAAACGAGGAATAAGCTTAGACTAGCTATGCCATGTTTTGTTCATCATCAGCCTATTAATGTCCCCACTGCTGGGGCACAGGCCTTCCCTATGGATAGAACTGGGAGATTGGGCTATGACCCACCATGGGGGCCCATTGCGGATTGGCGGGTGCTAACGACTGCAGATGAAGCCGGGACCAACGGCTTAACGTGCCTTCCGAAGCATGGAGGAACTCGAGATAGAAGATTTTTGGTCACCCATCCAATGACCGACCACTGCGAAAGTTGCTTAACTTCAACGATCGCAGCCGAACGCGCTCACCGCCTGCGCCATCGAGCTCCTCTCGAGATGTTTTGTTCATATCTCTCAAATGCCATTTGTTATTCAATAATCAGAGACAGAACATGGAGTAACAGATCCAAGCTTATTCTTCGTTTATTAATATGGGGGAATATTCACAGAATATTTTTCCTTCATTTGTTGGATCTGAACTGTTAACATTGTGTTTATATGAACAAAATCAATAAAATTTTGAATAATAATAATAATAAATTCTTTATTTATTTCTTCACATAAGTAGAGTAAAGAAATATTTACAATAAAGTGCTTAATTACAATATTTCATTACTTAATGTGAAGACTGGTGCTTGCAATAGGATAAACCTATTCTAGAAGACACCAGGCCTCCACTCCCAAAACTACATGAACAGAGCAAGCCACCTTTGTACTATTTATGTGAATAATGTATTTATTAATATGAGAAGTGCTTAAGAAACGAATAAAAACACAATAATAAAAAATAAAATAAAAAAGTACAAACAACAATCAAATATTTACATCTGTAATTATACAAAACTCACAAAATCATGTTCGTAACTAAATCTGAAATGGTATATTATTCCTTCATAATATGTATTCACATTTTCAGGTTTTCAGTTTGCTTGGGTTCATCTGCATTCAAGCTTCCGCATTCTGGCAGAATGGTCGAGGCATCTATTTCAGCTTGGTAGCCAATCTTGCTTTCTGGTCTTCGGGGTGTCTGCTTCTTTGCTACCTGTTCCATGTGGTAGAGAAGTACCACAACATTAAGTGGCTCAAAATAGAAATTGTTGTGGATATTGTACTGGTGTTTCTATATGTTATCGCTTCTACTATTGTAGTTGCATTTGGATCAGCAGCGTACTCTGCAGCTGGGGTAAGTAAATATATCATAATAATATTTTAAAATAAGAACTCGGAAATGGATAAAGAGATTTAAATTCATGCAATGATAATTAAGACTTGAAAGGAATAAAATAATGGATATGAAATTTTATATGGGTTACCAAGTGTTTCACGCAGACTACTTTACTGGCTTCCATTCGTGTATTGATAGTCATACGACAAGGTTAGGTTAGGTTAGGTTACAAGCATAAATAAATGTATTTACTGTGTTTAAAAGGTTTTGCATTCAGTAAAAAAAAACATTAAATAAATAAATAAATATTTCCAACACTCACACCTATTAGTCTAGCCCCAAAGTAAGCACTGTAAGGCTTGTGTAATGGGATGCTAGGGGTAACGGATAGTATACATATACTGTACACATATAAGTATATTTATATAGAAATACATATTAAACATCCATGACTGGAGTACAAATGCTCGTATTCATCACACAAACATCTGCCCCCCCCGGGATTCGAACCCGGGATCTCTCGAGTCGGCGACACAAGAGGGTACAAACCACTCTGCCACGGAGCTCGTCAAATATCAAATCACAAGTTGGATATGCTTTGGTAACAGAACCTGCGTGCTGTTTGCGAAATGAAATCATGTTAATGAAGCTCCAGTCACAGCTAGTAATAAATAAATAATTATGGTCATTACCACAAATATTGCCATAAGTCCAGTCCAGATATGGGACAATAAAAAGATAACTTATCTATATTGACCTGCCCCTCTAGCATGACCACCGAAACGGGATATGATAAAGCGATATATCGACATTAACTGTCAGCCTACTGTCAAACTCCATAGTAGTCTGACAGTTAATGTCGATATATCGCTTTATCATATCCCGTTTCCGTGGTCATGCTAGAGGGGCTGACCTGTCATCTGTGTGCCTTAATTGTAAAATAGTAAAATCATAAATGGAATGAGTTACAGAAATTTACAGAATAATTATGTTCAATAACACAGAAATGGGGCAGTCTAATTAAGACCATTTTTGTTTCGGGGTTCTAAGCAATATTTTCTGGTCAATAATGGATATTTCTTGAATTTATTAAATAGTAATAATAAATGGTATTGTAGTACAGTAGGTACGTGTGTTAGTATATATGGGGCTTGAAAATCGATCTCTCTGACTCAGTGACACACTTTAATGCATAGAATAATAATTGAAGTGAAACTTTTATTAAATAAACACATCATCGACGATTTTTTCTTTCATCTTTAGCACATTGCATTTTTTTTTATTGTTATAATAAAAAACATAGCTTATACAAGCATCGGGAGTTCAGTGGTAGAAAGTTCGCGGTATACCCAGCCAAGGAAGGATTTTATTTACTTATTTGACATCAACTTCGAATAATTTTACGAAAAAAAATATTTTAATACCTACTAACCCAAAAACAAATTTAGAAGATCTATGTAAAACACTTTTAGGGTGAAGCCAAACGAGCGTAATTTTGTGAGTTGTGAGTCGCTTATTTTCGGTCACTTATTTTACGTTCAACTGAATTTCTGTTGAGCTGCCATACGAACGTAATTTATTCAGTTACTATTGAGCGTTAGTACGGGGTGTTGGTGTCGTCGAGTGCAATGGATCCATTAAAAATATTGTGTATTTACGAAGCATATTCAGAAGATGAGGCCAGAAAAAGAAACTGGGTAAATCCACTGAATAGTCAAGAGGCTGATATGTGGACAGTTCCATACTTTATATGAACGTTTATGTGCAAATCCAGATATGTTTGAAAAGTACTATCATATGCCATTACGTGTTTTTCAAGAATTATTACACCACGCAACTTGTAACAAACTGTTGCTTCCCCACTCCCCTTCCTTGCGCTACCCTCACCCCGACCGAAATTCGGACGAGCTTATGCGCATTGAGTCGGCAGACAACTCATTTTGCGTTGTCGTGTGGCACTAACTGCCTTTTTGTATGAAACCGAATGCAGCAGAATTTCTGCGACCGAAATTCTGCGACTCACCACTCACAAAATTACGCTCGTTTGGCCTCACCCTTAAAGATTCATATGCATTGTGGTTGCTTTAAATTACACCATTTTTTTAATGTATCGTCATATTCATCATTGGCGCGTGCGCAGTATTTTAAATACACCTGACGGAGGCATACACGTTGTGTTTTCTGAAATCTGATCCTTATTACCGCGATGTAAATGCTGTTTTGTAACAATAGAAAGTAATACAATACGAGTGCGTACGTATTGTTGTTAAATAGTTTTCCTATGATTTCATTATTTGCTCAGCCTTATGCGGAAGTATAATCTATTATCTATACTTATAATAAATCTGTAGAGAGGTCAATTCTGTACATGAAACATATTTTCAAAATAACTATCAGGGGGTGATTAGTGATCGATACTGATGCCAAAAAAGCAATCAGTAAAATTTTTGTCTGTATGTATGTCCCTTATAGAAACAAAAACTACTCGACGGATTTTAACGAAACTTGGTGCAATTATTCTTCATACTCCTGGGCAGGTTATAGTATACTTTTCATCACGCTACAATCAATAGCAGCAGAGTAGTGAAGGGAAATGTTGGGAAAACGGGAGAAGTTACTCAATTTTTTAAGCTTCCGTCGCGTGTGCAGCCTTAATGGTTAAAGTTACATAGAAATCATGTATGACGGAAATATTCTACATAAAATTGTCTAAAAAATATCCCGCAACAGCATATGTCTATCTTTTACGGTTGACTCACAATAACACGTGTAACTCCTGATAGCTTAGCAGTTCGGAGCATTTTGATTATATTTGTTTACTTTTACGTTTATAATACTCTCACTCATCCCTAATTTAAAAAAGTTAACATTATTACCTATTCAATAAAAAAAGAATTAAATAAATAATTTCAATGTGTACAATACACGCCTGAGAACAAAAACTATAGTATACACTACAGCTCTACACCGAAGCGAAGCGAGGGCGGGCCACTAGTAAATAATAATTATAAGAAACATCTTTATACCTACCACTAAAGTGACTCGTATTATATTCATCGTCTATGAATGAGTCAAAAATGATTCACCAAGTTAGTGGGCATTTAGTGGGTTAGTTAGGTAGGCACCTATTTATCTACAATGGTAGATGATTTCATAATTTACCGTGACCTATTTGTGGGAAGTTTCATGTAGGTCGCCGCAATTAGTAGATTAGATCACTGACTATGACCACATTATTTCCTATTTGGTAATTATGTAGTTCGTTATTCCAATAACCACGTATCGTAAGTTTTGGATTTTTCTCTGTGTTTAATTACCTTTTTTTTAAATACTGAATTAAAATAATATAGTTCTTTTAACTATTTGACGACCTCCGTGGCCGAGTGGTTTGTACGCCGGGTTTCGTGGTGTCGCCGACTCGAAAGGTTCCGAGTTCGAATCCCGGTGGGGGCAGATGTTTATGATGAATACGGTCATTTGTACTTCAGTCATGTATGTTAACTATGTATTTCTATATAAATTTACTTATATATGTTTCTATCCGTTACCCTAGCATCCCTTAACACAAGCCTTATAGTGCTTACTTTGGGGCTAGGCTAATTGGTGTGAGTGTTGGAAATATAAATTTATAAAGTTTATTTATTGGAAATATACATACCTAATTATAAACAATTAAATTGACTAAGTAGGTATTTTACATGACCACGTGGTCGTGGTTGTCTGCGTGGAATATTTGGTTTCGCATACCATCTTTCAAATCCTCTTTTTCCTTTCACCGTCTTTTTTAAGGACTCCGTTCATCTATATGCCGAAAATTTATTAACATCGGTTCAGCGGCTTAGCCAAGACAGCTTATCAAAGATATATAGGTAGGCACAGACAGAAGAAACTCACATCTATAACATTAGTATCGAACATAAGAAGGAGATAGAAATCCTCTCTGAGTTTGTTTCGCCGGTTCTACTCAGAAAGGTCTCCCAATTTTGGAACCGGTGGTAGTTTACGGTAGTTAGGGTCAAATAAATAAACTCAAAATTACAAAAAGGAATTTTAAATAAAGTACTTTATTACCTAAATTAACTGATAAATTCATACATAGACAATATTTTTTTAAAAATCTAATGAAATAACCGAACGCTCTGCACTTTTTAAAAACACACTTAGGCATTGTTTTATCATATAAACACAAAATATCAGCAATATTTCTTTTTGGCGTTCACATGTACGTCGTTTGCATGTCAAGTTGTGACTAAGGAGATTGTGGTCTTAGGCCACAATTTATGCGGATCACTTTTGTGAGACTAGTGCCGTATCTACCCTTTTTGTTTTAATCTAAGACTATACGTGGGAGTGATTGGAGAATGTTGTCGTAGTTTTTCGGCTACTTGTCGATGGTGTCGTGCGGGGCGGAAGCATGGCTGAGGGCGCGCGCGGCGCAGACAGACAGCCTGCCTCAGGGGCGGCGCGTGGCGGCCAAGCCGGCACACGTGGTCACGCCGCCCGCCCTACCCTGACCGCCCACTGCATGCTCAGTCGTTGCATAAGCTCGTATTTTAAAAAAATCAACCAACAAAAGTCTGAATTTAGACAGCTCAGTAAAAAGAATTCGTAGTTTCATCAAGATGTTTGATGATGATCACATGACATTCAAATAATAGGGGTGATGACGGGGTACGGTAAACAAATTTCTATTTAGTCCGTCAGTTAGATAGTCAAAAAATAATGGACACGTATTTTTTCTTTGGGCAATCAACCAAAAAATGACAAAGTTATAGCGCGTCAAAGTTTGGGAGGAGGGGCTCGTGACGTCACTTTTAAGTGATATTTCACTTATAAGTGTACTCAAACGTGACGTCATGCGACATTTCAAATCAATATATCCATGCACTGTTTATATTATGTGAAAAAAGAAAAAATACGTGTCCAATACTTTTTGATAATCTACCTGATAAACGAAGAAAAAAAATTAGTCATCATCCCTATTAGTAGCTACAGTACCCTTAGTACGAGTTTGAGCTCAAGAAAACTGTCATAGTTTTCGTAATTGTAAATTATGTTTCTATGTCCATTTTGGTGAATATTGAAACTGAAACAATAATATCAGTACCCTTAGTACCTACCAGTGCGAACTCACGAAAACTATCATAGTTTTCATAATTGTAAAACTCGTAATAAGAGTACAGGTCGCGACACGTAACTCTAGTGCTGAACAGAACGCGTCAGGGAAAGCTGCGAATGGGTACGACTGGAGAGCCATTTGGCGCAACGCACTCCCGCCCGCACACCTCTGTTTTTCCCCCAAGGCAACTTAATTTTTATAAATGCGATTCAACTAAGAATAGGATCGACTGGGCGCCATTTTGTGATGTCATAGCTGTCAGTTGATACAAAATAGGTAGAGTGAGCAAAAAAGTTTTTTTCGATAAAACTTATTTACTAAGATTAAGTGAAAAAAAACATCAGATTTTATTAATAAAATTTATTTACTAAGATTGAGAAAGAAAAACAACCAATTTTTCAATAACATTCATTTATTAAGACTGTGTGAGTAAAAATATTAATCGGAATCTAGCTCTTCAATTCCGCTCAGCTCTGCATAACTACCGGACTTGTCTTCGTCGTCATGTTTGTTTACAAATGTTTGGTTTCTTTATTCTAGAATTAGCTGAGTGCTAAAAAAGAGTTCCAAGATTTTTTGCAAACCGTACTTTTCAAGCGTTATTTGACAGATGGAGGTCATTGGCTTTCCTATTCATATTTGAATCGCATATAATTCTGCGCAATAACAGTCAGCGTTAGAGTTTCGCGCCGCGACTTTTATGAGAGGTAAAGTTTTTGTTCACTTTAATTTTGGCTCCTAATACGTTTAAAACGGACTGACGACTGCACTCGTAACGGGATGTAATCCTACAAATAGTTTTTAATGAAAATAACAGCTTAAAAACAGTATTCTCAGTGTGCAAGGTTCAGATGTGATCTGAATATCAGTGGTAAGGGATTTTGCTTCTATTAAAGGAGCAATGAGCCGTCTAAATTTTCTATATAATTTTGGCTTGGCCAGTAGTTTCAGACTGGTGTACAAAAGGCAGTCTATTTAGCCATTTCCAGTTGTATGTCTTTATCGTTGTATAGTACTTTTATAACTGCTAGAAGCTGTGTTAGGCTTAGAAGTCATAAACGAGTAATTTCTGTTATAAAGGCGCTAAGTACAAATTTATTGTTTATTATTTGTATTTTTTATTTGCAATAGCCGGCTAAAAAGTCCGTTTGGTATTTCTTCAATAATGCGAAAGCGAATTGATTTAATTAAAAATTAGTCACCTGTAATTCGATAGAATTAACAAATTGTTCAATTACTTAGTATTGAAAACAATTTCACTGAGAAAAAATTGTAACACAGGCGCATTTATTAAGAATACTTTTATTGTATAATAAGCAAACAAAAATTATTAAAATCGAAATACCTGTAGGTTTTATAACTAATTTTACACACATTAATTTTAAGATTAGTCCATGTTATTGTTTCTTCGGGCGTTTCCAATTTGATGAACCTACTACTATATACCTTTTGTCTCTATTCTATGAAATTACTATTTATGAAATACTTACCAGATTTTCGACAATAATATTGTAAAGTAGCATTTTCCGCTTGGACGATATTTCTGGTTAAATAGGGTATTTGACAAGTTTTGGAAAACGATCTCACGTTATTGAATAATGTTTATGGAGTCCGTAAAAAGTGGATATTCATCATTCTGTTGTGTATTTCAGTAAAAATAACTAATCAAAAACTCCATTTACAAGTTGCCGCGAAAACGTTTCTCTGGACAATATGGCGTCTTACTAGTGTGTGACGTCACACGACTGTTATTAAAACGTCAAACGATACAATGTAATGTCACTTTAACCGGAAGTTTACTTGCGTGTGACGTTACTTTAGGCTTCGCTAATCCCAAGCGTTTTGTTTTGGGTTACGTGACAATAGATAAGAAAACTTATTATCTTTATAGTGGGTTTTTAGTAAAATTATGAATATTTTTTCCGTAAAAATAGTAAAAACCCCTGCCAATATTCATTCTAAACACAGATGCTAACTATTGACACTTTATTTTTAATACTGTCAAATACCCTATCAGTGTTTTTATTAAGGTTCATTTATACTTTCTACTTTAAATCTTGTTAACCTTCGAAGTCCGAAATCAATCAATTTTGTTGGTGACTTATTTTTTGTATATAATATACTTACAGTCTTATTTATTTTACCAGAATAATTAGTAAGTACTTAAGTTTGGTTTTTTAACTGACCATTTCCATGTGATATTATTTAAGATAAGAATAAATATTATGTATGTAGGTTATATACTAAGTTATTCACGTTTGTAGTTAGAAAATTTATAGCAATCTGCGAGATACTTTTACAGATGCGTTACTAAAATGTACCTTCTCCTGTCATATGAAATTGTAAAGGTTTCAATTTGTACCTAGTTTGTAATGGAAGGTAACTGGATAAAATGACATAGCATTTTTTACGGGAAATATTTAGATGATCTTCAAAAAATCAGAAATTATTACCCAAAAAATACAATTCTACCAATTGTATTTTCTGGGTAATAATTTCTGATTTTTTTCCTAACTTCCTAACCTAACCTAAAGGTTAGGTTATATTGGTTTTTAAAGATGGAGGGGAATACGAGATCTCCCGCCTTAATGAGTGTTAGGGGAATTACTGACTTATATACACTGAGAAACAATAATTAATTAACCAGGTACACTAATGGGAATCGAACCCAGCTACCTCAGTTTTTTGTAGGTTTCGTTATAAAAATAATAAGGAGTCCCTTTATTTGGTGCTGCTCATAAATTTTTATGGCTGAGAAAGTTTTGGCCGCGCCATGTTTTAATTTATATGGTTAAGCTAGCGGTTGCCAGATGGCTGGGAAATCTGGTATTGTCCCGAAATTTTGCGTCTTGTCCCATTTCCAGTAATTAGACCTTATTGTCCCGGAATCCTAAAATACCTTTTTTGCACAATATACTACCCTACACTATACCCTACCTGCGAGGGCCAGCATCTGGAAACCCTGTTAAGGGCCCGTGGTCCCACTGGTATTACCACTGTATGCCACAATGTACCCAAGGTCGACCGTACTAGGGCGATTAATATGGTAACGATCACCGTTTTTATTATGTTAATTATTTTAAATAAAATTATTTGTTAAGTGCAGGAAATGACATTTTCGTAATATAATTAATTACATACTTACTTACATATTTGTTTAATAAGTAAATTATTATTTTTACATTATAAAGTTCGCTTCTGACTGCAAGTCCATATATTACAAAATATTATTATTTTTTGTTTTTAATATCGATACTTACTTACCCGTCGTATAATAAACCCCCTTTTTCAGTTAATGAAAATTAACTCGTTGCGGTACATTGTACTCAAATAGGATATGTGACAAGTTTTAGTTAACGATCTCACGATATTTAGGTAACTAATGTTTATAGAATTCATAAAAAGTGGATATTTTAATTATGTTTTGTAATACAGATATACAAAAAAAAACGAAAAAATGTCAATACATTGATAAGAAGTCTAGAGTTCAAAAGTAATTTATTGGTGTTTAATATTTTTTTATCAATACAATATAAATTGCCCTAGTGCGGTAGGACCAAAGGCCCTAAATTATTTTTATTAGTAATAACCTACCCGCAACATTATAAAAAATATTGACAATTTATATAATACTAGCTGACCCAGCGAACTTCGTACCGCCCTAAAAAAATAGGGGTTGTCCAGCGGACAAAATTGTGAATCTAAACCATTCTCAGATCCCCTTGAACACACACAAAAAATTTCATCAAAATCGGTCCAGTCGTTTAAGAGAAGTTCAGTGACATACACACTCACAGAAGAATTATATATAGGGTGAAATTGAATGTTTTAATGAAACTTCGTGAGATTGTTGGGTTACATGTATAGAGTATGCCTGATTTTTTTCGGAATTTTTGAAGTATATTTTTTTCATGTATTTATTTATAATTCGTGTATTTTTATGTCCTTTCCTCCTTTTGAGTAGTTATTCATTTTAAACAAACAAACTTACATATCCAGTGAAAAATAACTAATAAATACGCACTTCTAAAAAATGGAAAAACATTAAAATTCCACCGCGGCGCAACGACCGACCGCGCCCGCCAGCCGTTGAGTGAGTAGGTACCTCTACACAGAGTTCAGCTGACTCCTTTGATTCCACACAATACAATAAAGTCGTCTTATGCCTTTATTGAAATAATGAGCACAAATGTCATCTTTTCTTAAGCAGAGTAAAACTTTAATAGTTACTAATAATTTTGTCACGATTAGAAATAGGCAAATGTTAAACAAAAAGAAATACTTATTGCAGTTCAATACTTGGGTCAGAATAAAATTTATAACCAGGTATTCAAAAGTGCTTACGAGACCGATGAACCTATTAATTTTTTTCACTTTAACTTCCCGTATACACTTTATAAACACAATCAATCACTAAACCTACTTTCGTAAAACCTTGTGGCTCTGCTGAGTATTCCGTGACACTACAATAACAACACACCATATCCAACTTCTTATATTGAGGCCATAGAACAAGAACTAATCAAGGCATTATTTGCAAATCTTCTCTTGTCACAAATTTAAAAGATACGCACGCGCTGTTTATAAACTTGACACTGCGCTC
Organism: Chilo suppressalis; assembly: GCA_902850365.2. Taxonomy (NCBI): domain Eukaryota; kingdom Metazoa; phylum Arthropoda; class Insecta; order Lepidoptera; family Crambidae; genus Chilo; species Chilo suppressalis. The sequence goes on along the minus strand of OU963896.1, from coordinate 2,174,703 downwards.
GCTCACTGCGCTTTGCAGGTATACAACGCATAGGTAGGTATTCAACCGATTCAACGGGCGGGAGCGGTCATTGCTCCCGGCCGGTCGTCTTCTTTTTTTACGTTTTTTTTAGTAGTGCTTATTAGTTGTTTTTTACTTACTCTGTATGCGTGTTTAAAAAGAATAATTATTTAGTACCCAAAAGGAGGAAAGGACTTAAAATATAACAAAAAAAAACGAAATTTTATTTTAAATCATTTTTAAAAAATCCGAAATAATTCAGAGATACTCTATATACGTAACCCAACTATCCCACAAAGTTTCATTAAAACATTCAATTTCACCCTGTATATAAAGATAGAAACTGTGTATTGATAATATTAATGTTAAATGGACCTATTGTATTTAAACTTCAACTTGTATTAACCTACCCACAACATTATAAAAAATATAGATTTTTTTTTTTTTTTTATGTTACTAGGTAGGCAAATGACTCTACCCCACCTGATGTTAAGTGGTGATAAAGTCCAAACGCGAAGATAGCTGGTACAGCAGTTATTAACTGCTACACCAACCATCCTCACCTTGCCGGCCCGCAAAAATGCTTCTTCACGCCTCTCTTAAAGGACCCCAGATTATAGGAAGGAGGGAACACGTGCGCGGGTAAAGAATTCCACTTACGAATAGTACGACAAAGAAATGAGTCGCCAAATTTCTTTGTTCGTGTAGGAATAGTGGCCACAGTAAGTCGATGGCAACGTAGGCCAGCGCGCGTGGTCCTCTGAAGAAAAGGTGATGGAGGGATAAGCAAGAATAGCTCCTCAGAACACTCGCCGTGGTATATTCGGTAGAATGCGCTTAATGATGCCACATCACGGCGTAATTGTAGAGACTCGAGTTTCTTAGTTGCCTCTTCATCGCCAATGATGCGGGCAGCGCGCCGCTGCAACCTATCCAAGGCATCGAGTAAGTACTTTGCGGAGCCATCCCAGAGGTGCGAGCAATATTCCACACAGGACCGCACTTGTGTTTTGTACAACAAGCACAGTTGATCGGGCGTGAAAAAACGCCGCACCTTGTTCAGGACTCCGAGTTTGCGCGAAGCTGTTTTGATCAACGTTTCGATGTAGTCCTTTGGATTCAGGTCTGAGCGAACTTCCATACCGAGCATGGTAATATTGCTCTGTAGCGCCAGTGTTGTGCCCTGAAGAGAGGGAAGGGGAAGGAATGGCGATGTTTTTGCCGTGAAAGCGCAAATATATAATATAGAAACTGTGTATTGATAATATTAATGTTAAAGGGACCTATTTAAACTTTCACTTGTATAAATAAAACTAGTTTTTACGGGTTAATGCACGAAACTTTATTTATTTATTGACGTTTCGCAGCCTTTTCAGGTCTGCATCGTCAGAATAATGATTTTATTACTGCGAAACGTCAATAAATAAATAAAGTTTCGTGCATTAACCCGTAAAAACTAGTTTTATTTAATGAGTGATGTGCGTGAAAACCTAAGAAACAAATATTTCACTTGTATGTTTTGAGAAGTTATTTATCAGTCTCTTCAAATTTAATTGTGCTCATGTCACTGTGTCAAATATTTGTATGTCTAATAAATAATTTGCTCAGTTCGCGGTCAATGTTTCAACCATTATAAGCACATAAATGTATTTCGTAGATAATATTTCAGAGTTTTACTAATTTTATAATCTATTCGTGTTATTTAATGATGTATATATCTATAATTGATGATGAATGATTACATTGTGTAAAACTGTTTATAATGAGAAAATAAGTCATTATTATTATTAAAATAATTTTTATTATTTTAAAGCATGTAACTGCTTGATGTTTCAATCTAAAGAAAATATAACTAGAAAAAATTCCACGCGGACCAGGCGTTTAAACATCAAGCTATTTCTTCTAGAATTGCTATTTCTTCTTTCAAATGTTTAATACTTGTAAAATTATTCATTTGACATTGTGGGTTACCTATAATGCGAAGAGATGGCGCTGCCTTGCAGCTAAGAATGGGTAGAAGAATTTCGACGCGGTCCGTGAGGGCCGCGGCGGTAGCATAATTGGTCAGTGCATTCGCCCGGATTGCGAAGGGTGCGGGTTCGAGTCCCGTCTGCTGCCAGGTCCGCGTGGAATTTTTTCTAGTTATATTTTCTGTATACATATATCTAATTCGTAATCATCCGTTATTCCTTATTGAATTGGATATCCTTTTATATTAATAGAGTTTTCCATTTAATAGTTATGTACTACGTCATTATGAAATTATAATTTTTAACATCAGTCTCTGATATATTTTGTTATGTGTATATATAAATAAATACGCTTATTATGTGAACAAAAGTTTTTTATTGGTTAATCACACAACCATAATTAAAGGCAACATCAGCCATCTTAAAATGCTTTCGTTAAAAAAAAGTAGCTAGGCCCTGGATGCCTTTTTAAAAGGCACCAGACTATATTAAAAAAACACCAGAAAAACGTAACCACAGAAGAAATTATTTATTGGTTTTGTTTTTAATTTGTTTAAATAAGAATTAGAAATTACTGCTTTTAAATAACCCAGCTACTACGCGTTCGCTTAGAGTAGGCCGCTCCCCGCCTCACCGCGCTCCTAGACTGACCCTATTGGTCACCGGTATCAGTTGATGTGCTGTGATTGGCTTGTGACACATTTTGGTAACGATCACGACCAACTTAAGAAAGGATATTATACTGTCAATCAATATTTGAATGATAAAACGGCCTGGTTGTAATTTTACCTGTAGATAATTTTTCAAAAGTTATATTAAAACTAAGGCTCCCAGCCTTAGAAAGAGTTTTGAAGAGAACCTTGCACTTACTCCCTTTCATATACTTGTTCATTTTGTTTTGAACATTGTTTCTTGCTATTTTGGGACTTATCTTTGCACTTATTGTTAGTAAATTCATTGATTGTTACATATTTGACATTATGTGATGGAAGTTGACCTCAACACATCGAGCCCTTACCGCCAAATTATCGTAAGCGACACTCGTCAAATTATCGTAAGCGACACTTTTGTCGAAATGCGTTTTTTGTGGAAACTAATATTTGAAACTGTTACGGACCCATCGCTGTTGATATTTCCCTCCAAAAGAACACAGTTATAATATAAAAGAGGGAAGAATAGAGGGAAATATCAACAGAGATGGGTCCGTTACAGTTTAAAATATTAGTTTCCACAAAAAACGCATTTCGACAAAAGTGTCGCTTACGATAATTTGGCGAGTGTCGCTTACGATAATTTGGCGAGTGTCGCTTACGATAATTTGGCGAGTGTCGCTTACGATAATTTGGCGGTAAGGGCTCGACATGTTTGCAAGTTTGATGTCAACTTTCAATTGGACGACACTGTATGAAATAAAACAGGGAGAAAAAAGCAGCCCTTGCTGAGTTTCTTGCCGGTTCTTCTCAGTACAAGGTCTCCCGCCGTAGTTTTGCGAACCGATGGCGTAGCTTTTCGACATTCACAAGTGCTTGTAACAGCCTAGACTGAATAAACGATATTGAATTTTGAATTTGAACTCTCGACTAAATGATGTAATGGAAGGTGACTTCAGAAGTATCTCTGAAGTCATTTTTCAACTTGACGACTCTGTATATATCAATACAGGGAGAAAAAAGCAGCCCTTGCTGAGTTTCTTGCCGGTTCTTCTCAGTACAAGGTCTCCCGCCGTAGTTTTGCGAACCGATGGCGTAACTTCTGACCTTCACAAGTGCTTGTAACAACCTAGACTGAATAAATGACTTTTCATTTAATTTCATTAAAATATTCCTTAACGTTAGGTTCGTCATACTGGTAGGACCATAGATTTAAATATATCTATGGGAGGGAGCATTTATTATGGTTTCGACATTTTTTTCCTACTCACACCAAGTAGCCTATCCCTAAAGTCAGCACTGCAAGGCTTGTGTTATGGGATGCTGGGGTAACGGATAGAATACATGTACTGATACATATGTAAGTATATTTTATTTAGAAATGTATATGAACTTCCATGACTAAGGTACAAATGCTCGTATACATCATACTAACGTTTGCCCCCACCGGGATTCGAACCCGGGAACTCTGAGTATCATGTATCATTAAGTATCTGGTTCCTCAATATGTAAATATAAGATATGTGAGAACAATTTCTTTAATTTCATTTGGTAAGTTCAAATACAAAAAAAGAATATCTTTTCTTTTCGACGCGTAAGTACCTTCTCTTAAAATCAGCAATGGTGTAGACTCTGGCAAAAATTTCTTTACCTCAACTTAAATTTCACAACAGCGTCTGATGAGAGACTGATGTGAAATTCAGTTTTAAGATTAGAGTGCATGCATGCCAGAATCCGACACCATTAGATTATTATATTTTTATTTTATATTATGCATTTTACTGATAGGTTTATAAATAAAAAAAAATATTATAGTGCGATTCAAATAAGAATAGAAAAGCCAATGACCTCAAATGTCGCTTGAAAAGTACGGTTTACAAAAAAAATGGAACCCATTCTTAGCACTCTGCTAATTCTAGAATAAAAACGAAACATTTGTAAACAAACAATAACAAATATTGATAATTAATATTGTTTGATATTTTTTTTCCTTTATTGAGTTTTGGCTACGACTGATTAATAACCGTCGTGATTACGTCAACCAAATGTCACTTTAAGTTGCGTTCATAAACTCTAATTAAAACTCGTTTTCATAAAGGATGCATATTCGTATGTGGCCTATTAATAGTGCATGATTATTCATAACTACTCCGGCGGTAATGCAGAGATGAGCGGAATTGAAGAGCTGGATTTTGATTAATGTTTTTTTTTACAAATAAATATAATTAAAAATCGGTTGGTGTTTTTCTCAATCTTAGTAAATAAATTTTATTTAAAAAAAATCTGATGTTTTTCCTCAATTAATCTTAGTGAATTAGTTTTATTAAATAAAACTTTTTTTTGCTCACTCTACCTATTTGGTTTGAATTGACAGCTATGACGACACAATATGGCGCCCTGTCGGTCCTATTCTTAGTTGAATCGCATTATACGAGAAAATATTCTACGTGGTCAAAGGCATCACACGGGATTCGAAACCGCACCTTCCGCAAATCGGGCGGAATACAAATAGGGTTGCCAACCCTACTATATAATATAGTGGTGTTGATTCTGGCGTGTTTCTCTAAACTTAAAACTAAATTTAACATCAATCTCTCCTTTTCATTCCGTATAGAGAATGACAAGGATACGCTGTTGTCAAATTTAAGTTTAGGTTTAGAGAATCTTGTCAGAATTGACACCATTATCCTACTATATTATCAAATACTATATTTCTGACAAAAAATATATAGTAGGTAAAACTGCTATATTTTGCATAAAGAGGATATTTATCAGTAAAATCTTTCTTAAAAATAAAAATTTTATTAGTAAGGCACAGAGTAGCAAAAAATATTTATTTAAAAACAAAATTAAATGTTTAAAACACATACTTAATATTTTTTTTTGCCATATACTATATTTTTAGAGGTAACAGCTTCGAAAATACTATATTTGATACCTCCAAGTTGGTAACCCTGAATACAAACAACAAAAGATGCATAGGTAGTGTAAGTATGTTACCTCATTGTGTCTTTTGATCGTGTCTTACTGGATAAAAAATTGTATAAGGCGCTTTGCAGACGACGGGGCGGGGCGGGCCGGTCAATTTCACCGCGAAAAGTAGCACAAAGTGAATCCTATACTTCAAACGCACACAGAGGGCAAAAAGACCGCGCCGCATGATGGACTATTCACTAGAACGAACGTCCTGAACTGACCGCCTCTGCCCGTCGTGTGCTTTGTGTACGCGGCGCGGGCAGCCGCCGACATCGACGGGCAGACGCGGTCTGTATTGCTTCGCGGACAAAAAGCCCGCCCCGCCCCGTCGTCTGCTAAGGCCCTAACAGTAGCTAAAAGAACCGAATCGAAACCTTTACTATGGTTCTCATAAAATGCAGGGTGTTATGAGACGTGAAGATAGATAGAACATTAATCTAATTATAAAATCTGTGCAAAATGTTGTCAGTGACTCACTGAGCTAGTAATCTTTTACAATGGGTCTGACTCCCTTCTCATTAATCTAATTTGAAAACAATCTCTTTTTTATTGCTTTAGAGCCTGACAAGGATACAGTGTTGTCAAAATTAATGTTGCCTAAACGGACTCCTTTTAATAATGTATTTTAAATATTAACTGTAAGGTGCACAATGTAAAAGTAATGTCATTTTATTCTTGTTTTTCTTACTTAAATTATATTTTTAACATACATTTTTTTGGTTTAGACAATCATGCCAGTCCCATTGCATACATAATATAAAACCATTATGTAAATATGTTATAAAAATACCTATGTGTAATGTTATATTAATTGACAACTTATCATATTAATAGTATCAAGTACATCATAATTAAATACATAGTATCAGTATATTATAATTCGTTAAATGCAAAATTAACATTTTAGTGTAAAAGGCACAATTCATACAGTTCCACTGCGATTTTACAAACGTAAGGCACTTATATCTCGCTTACTGATAAATTTAATACTAATTATTGTTATAAAAATAAAATATTATAATAGGTACCGAGTAAATTATGAGAGTGAAATTTTAAGATGCGCGCGCATCACTGTAACACAAAAGTAACATAATGAAGTTGGCCGAGGGCGCGTTATGAAAAAATCATGTGAGTGAAATTTCGAGATGCGCGCGCATCACTGTAACACAATAGTAACACCATGAAGTTGGCCGCGGGCGCGTTATGAATGTTAGTGTCTAATAATGGTGAATTATTAACCACTTAGTGGTAGACATCTGTTCGAAAGGTACTTTGAACGATCCACGGAGCTCCATAAGATGATCGCGTTGTCAAAAACAATGTTGGCACGCTCGCCGCCTCTGATCACTGTTTTCATATTTATAATATTTATCCACATGTTTCTAGTTTCTATATAGACACAATGTTTTTTAGTTACTTACAAGTGCTAATTACATATGGACTAATAACTTAAATTCAGTAGTGATTTTAATTGAATATTTTGAATATTTATTTAATTTTTCATATTAAAACTGAACTTAATTGACAGATAGTTATATGATAGTTAACACAACTATCCTTTTCCAGTCCTTTTATTATTTTATTGTAATTATTAATTATTTGCATGCAATTAAAAAATATTTTTAATGATGCTAAAGAAGTATAACTTCTCACGCGCGTACATAAGTTACACGCATCCATTTTTTTTTCAAATAAAATAGTAGCTTCTCTTTGTGATGAATATGTCACGTTTATATCTTTCCATTGTGAAAAAAGGAAAATATAATATTTAGGGGTTAATATATATATTTTTTTAATTTTGGGCCAAAGTTGGCCTTTCAAAACAAAACAAACTCATTTTAAGCCATGTTGGGGTTAAGTAACCCTTATAACAGATCACCATTAGCATACTGAATACACAAATGGATGTTTTTGCGCAAAAATAATTAAGTTAAATATTTAACTTCAAATTTAGTAAAAATAGTAAACTTAACGAAAACCACAGTTTTGAGAAAGTTTGCGCATGAACTAGCGAACTATTTCAGTTACAAAAAATCCGGCGTTACAATGATAACTTGATACAGGAACGATGTCGGTGAAACAACACCACACTGCGCGCCCATATGGCTATCTATGATTTTTAACTGGAACTATTATGGTCACCTAAGAGATACTGATGGGGCGGCAAGTTCAATATTTTTTCTGATTTGGGACAAAGTGGGTAAAGTAACCCTCACTTACGGTACCTACAAAAATTTCATAAAGAGGAAAAATTGAGGTTTTTTTAATACAGTGTTTCTGTGAATGAACTTCCACAGGTTTTGTAATATAGCTGAAAAGTACTAATATTAATTCCATCATGAAAAAGTTACTAAATTGTATTTTTAGTAACTTTTTCCATATGTTTACACTTGGTCGGATTTGCAAAAGGACGGATTCTCATTTCGCTGGATCCAGTACAATAATGTTGAGAAAACATATTTATAATAAAACATATATTTTTCAAGCCAATGGTCTCAAGAAATTTTGAACTTGCAATGTTTTATTTTTAGCAAGAAAAACAGCATCTACAAAATACAAGTACATATTCCGAAAATGTCAACTCTGCATTTATTTTAGAGACATCGCAACTCAAGATTAAAACAATAATATTTACATTCTGCAATTATAAATGTACGTTTAAATAAAACTGTTGCTGAAAAAAGCTTGGATTTTCCTTGTAAACGTTTTTCTTGGTAACTGTATTCCGGCAAAATGAGAATCTGTCCTTTTGAGAATCCGACCAAATGCAAATAAATGACTTTGTGCCAAAGATTTTGGTTTTTACTATATTAGTGACAAAGTATATATTGAGGTATAAATAAATTAAATCTGGCCTTATGAAGTAGATACCTTAATTCAAAACATATGAAGATTTCATATTATTCGAGAAATTTGTCAACAATTCTTTAATTCACAAAATAAAATTCATAAATATATTCCTTCTTTGATTTGTTAAAATTATAGTGACTTCATGATTATTAACCATAATATTCATATAAGGTACTTCATTTTTGATTTTTTCTTTGATTTAATTGATTTCAAACATTTAAAAACTACAAAATAAATGTATAACATTTTTTTATACTAGGATATAATATCCCCTGGTCTGTCTAGCCCGCCACTTTGTTTTTCACAGCTGGAAAATCAACATTGTCTGGACCATTTTCCTCTTGTTATTCGAGTTCTAAAATAGATCCAGACTTCATTTATGTCTTAAATCAATCCTGAATAGTTTCTCTACAAACTTATCTATATATTAGAAGTGAAAATTAAAACTATTACTAATTATGACAAAACGCAAAATATGAAAAATGAAACTAATTCTCTCAACTCATGGCAGAAATCATCCACTTACACAGACGAGGGGTTAAAATCTTACAAGCTATTAAACAGTCATCGGTGAGAATAATTTCTGTAAACAATTAATAAGATTAAAGTAATGTGCTTATTGATATTAAAGTAAATTGTTCCTTAATTTAAAAGAATCACTGTGGGGGCAGACCTCTCTTCCACCCTCTGTACTTTAAAAATCCATCAAAAGCATATGCACCTATTGCACACAGTCCAAAGAACTGAAAACAAAACAGGTTTAATGAAAAATAAATTCAGCATTTCCAAATAAGAAAACTCAAAATATCAATAACATACCCCAACGGCATATCCAACACTCTCGGCAAGAGTAGCTGCAAATATTGATGTGCCAATATAAGTAAGTACAACAGCACAACAATAGAAGAATTCCAATTTGTACCACGGCAGGTGATCATACTTTTCGACAAAATGAAACATGTACATCACTAGTAAGAATAAAGTGATGGTGTTTGCAATCCAGTATAGAAGATTATAGAAGATGGGGGATATAAATGCACTTGATACCTTTATACAGATGAAACCTATGATGTTGCAAACCTGCAAGTTTATAATGAATTACCATTATTGTGGAATAAACTTAAGACCTGATTTAAGATGATTTATTATATAAATGAGGAGCTCAATGGCGTAAGTGGTTAGCGCGTTCGGCTGCTAACGTTGAAGTTAAGCAACTTTCTCAGTGGTTGGTCATTGGATGGGTGACCAAAAATTTACTATCTCGATCTCCTCCGTGCTTCGGAGGGCACGTTAAGCCGTTGGTCTCGGCTGCATGCAGTTGTTAACACCCACCAATCCGCACTGGGCCCGTGTGATGGGTCATGGCCCAATCTCCCTATTCCATCCATAGGGAAGGCCTGTGTCTCAGCAGTGGGGACATTAATAGGCTGATGATGATGATGATGATTATATAAATGAGCTGTCTGCTGAAATGTAAGAAAAAAGAACCAAAAATTTTTGTGTTGATATTTTATTTTTTAAGTACCTAGGTGATTATTCCATTTGCATGGCATTTTGCTCTCTCGAGAAAATAGATAATGAACTATCAAATTAATCCATAGTAGACACCAACATCTTCAACTTAGTTCTTGCCTGCTTAAATGCCTTATGCATCCTTCAACCACTGGGGGAGCGAGAAGGTATCTGGGACTCCTCCCTGCTAATTTCAGCCAATCCTGGGGCTCGGTGAAATGAGCAAGGCCCTATCAAACAGGGTTAGTAAATACCAGACAATATTCCTGCACCAGTCACCCATTACGCACTTCAAGGACCGCAGTCCCAAGAGTGCAGATATAGTCATGGCACAAAATTAAGACTGGCGCATCTTGAAATCTAGAGCCCCGGGCCACTTAAGATTTGCACCCCACTTTGGAATTAGTACATTAAATGCCTTTAAAGGTCACTAACAAATGCTTATATATGGCATCTGCCGCCCCTCACCAGAGCATGCAGCTGCTCCTTGCAGATGGCACCCCAGGCCATTTAATATTTCACCTCAGTGAAGAGTATAATGTCCGCTCATATTTTAATTAATCAACTGTAATTCTGTATTTTAATAGACCTATATTAATCTAATAGTTATTTACCAGTTGTACAATTTTTAAAATCCCTGGTGTTGTCTTTACATATTGCTTGTCAAACCTTAAGACTTTAGTACTTTGTGGAGATGCTGTCTCAGCTTGGGCATGGTTCTGCCCATAATTATCAAACATTGTGAGCTATTCTGAAATAATAATCATAATCTTTATTGCTGCATGTTGGTACATAGGTTCTTAAAATTAAAATGAGATATCACAACATGATCCCTGCAAGGGCATTGCAAACATTTTTTGTAGCGAAATTTTCTTAATTACCAAGAATATTTTATCCCAGCTTATAAAAAGTTATAATAAGGAGCTAAGAAGCACCCAAGCACTCCTACCTTTAAAAATTTAATTAGAGCGCAGAGCAGAGATACATTAAATTAAAATAGGTAGGTATGTTTTCTCTTTTCCATTAATTATGTTCAGAAAAGTGATGTCATTAACCACAAAACAATAGGTAAGTATTTAAGTGTAAATAAAATAATTTAAGCAAAGGAGTAACGAAATAAACTAATTGATTTTTACATGTAATTCTGGGTCTGTTTTTATTAGAAACTTTGTGATTGTGATTTATGAACAGTGTTGCCAGTACCTGCGTCGTGTTTCGGACGATTCGAAATCTGAAAAGGGACGATTTTTAGTCAAAAAGGACGGCCTTACAGAAATATTAAACTAAAGGCTGAACTATATTTATCTTACGTGTTGTATTGTGGCGCAATCTGCTTCATACATTTAGTACGGTTAGCACTAAGAACTATACCTGTGTGTCGCGATGTTTCGACAGCGTTCTCACTTTAACCATAATTGTATGAAAGAGATAGCTCTCTGATGTGTTACAACACAACACGACAGGTAAGTGTAGTTCTATCATAATGCGGTTAAATGAAAAAAAAAGCGAGTGTGTTTAGGAACACACGACTGAAGTGAAATTTCTATAGCTCCAATGATCTGAAATTTGATAGAAAAAAACTACCAATCCGCGCTGGGTCCATTATCACACACCAATCCGCACTGGGTCCATTGCCACCGACTAATCCGCGATGTGTCCGTTATCACCCTCCAATCCGCACTGGGTCCATTATCACCAACTCATCCGCGCTGGGTCCATTATCACCCACTGGATCCGTTATCATCCACCAATCCGCACTGGGTCTGTTATTATACACCAATCCATACTGGGTCCGTTATCACCCACCAATCCGCGCTGGGTCCAGTGTCACCCACCAGTCCACACTGGGTCCGCTATCATCCACCAATCCGTGCTGGGTCCATTATCACCCACCAATCCGCACTGGGTCCATTGCCACCGACCAATCCGCGCTGTGTCCGTTATAACCCTCCAATCCGCACTTGATCCATTATCACCAACCCGTCCGCGCTGGGTCCATTATCACCCAACAACCCGCACTGGCTCCGTTATCATCCACCAATCCGCACTGGGTCCGCTATTATACACCAATCCACACTGGGTCCGTTATCACCCACCAATCTGCGCTGGGTCCGTTATCATCCATCAATCCACGCTGGGTCCGTTATCACCTACCAAGCCAAGCACTAGATTTATGTATTTTGTTACAGGTATTGTTCATTGTTTACCGATGAGTCACCGATGACACTAATCGTAACACGAAAAGGGAAGATGCATATATAATATATATGAAAATTTTATGATTAAAATGTTAAAAAAATATAAAAGAAATGCCACTGCAACGTTTTTATTTTACATAATGTTGTTTTTTAACAATTATTACGAATTAAAAATACTTGAAACGGAACGTATTTTAAAACACCAATCAGCGTTTAGTGACGTCACTCCAGTTATGACAACTTCTTTGAGGTTATGGTTGTTAAAGTAAATATTATTTTATGGGAATATTTATTGCGTTTTTTTAACATTTAATAAAAACAGAAGTTGCGTTTATCAAAGCAGACTCCAGGAATTTACCAAGAGTTAGCGTTGACATGGTTATAACATTTTTTGTCCAAAGTGCAGTTTTTAAGTGTAGAAATGAAAGGGACTAAATTACTACGGTATGTAAAAATCGTAGTTGTTAAACTTCGTATTTTATTCAGCGGCTTCTACAAATCTTACGGCGATAATGCAATCGGCTATGTCCAAATTAAAAGAGATGGAGAATTATGTACAGTAAAAGGTCGAGTTCCCCGGAGCATAAAGTACGTAAAGAAGGTTATCGTGTTAAGGTTATTTTAAATGAAACGCAAAGCTTGGTTCAGTCCTGCCAATGTGAAGATTGTGCCACACATTTTAAACTTTATCTAATTTTCGACGTCATTCTCCAACTGTAAAATTAAAAATATGTTATAGACAGGTTTTGTAAGTATTAGGTAGGTTACTAATGCGTTTTTACGTACAAGCAGATTAATTAAGCATATATACAAGTATATTCGCCGACTTACGTCAAAGTGATCTTCTCAGCATCAAATAATGGTCTTTGGAGAATAATTGTCATTTTTCTTTGCAGCTTGAAACCACTTTTTTTTCAGTTTTGGGTCAGAAGTTCCAGTCAAAAACAATTTATTTGGGAACTTTGTTGAAGTAGATTGGCACAAAACATGAGTCACATGATGTTGATGGATAGTCCATTTTAAATTTTTCAAAAAAATATTTCGAAAGTCGAAAAAATATGCAAAAGTATGAAAATTTAAAGCCAGCAACGAACAAGTACGACTAGTGACAGACAGCAGTGACGTCATCGCAACTATAGGTTCGTTTTCGCGCGAAAATTTAAATTGTCAATTTAAAACCGCATTTTTTCCGATAAATCACAATGTTTTAATTTTTTAATATATCTGTGGTTTATTCTACATGGAATTCTTTAAAATGAAAACAAAAATAAAAATATTGCATCTTCCCTATTCGCCAGTTTACCCCCCAAGTCAAGGCGTGCCTAAAGAAGTTTCACTTCAAAAACATTTTAACAGAGCCATATTAATTATATTTTTTTGGGCACACAATAAACATAATGAAGATGGTACGGAGGACATAGGTACATCATGGTGGTATGAACGTACCGTACGTACTTACGACTCTACAAAGCAAGCACTTATTCTTAAGTTACCTATTATCTTCATAACTGAAACATACCTCAACAACAAAAGTTTTATTAGGTAAGATATGGTAGGTTATTGGGTTAGAGCTTTGAGTTGGTATAGATATAGGTAGGTATATATTAAACGTCACCTTCGTAGCGAGCGTTGAATTCGATGTAGTTTACTGGGTGATTTGACGAATAGAGTTGACAATGTACAACGAATAGTGATGGCAATTTAGTGAAATAAATCAATGAGTGAAACGAAACGCATTCGTCTAATGTTGCAGTGAAGCGTTATCGAAAACGGACGGAAAAGGGACGGAATATGTAAAAGGACATCGATGGGACGCTTTGATGAGGAAAGGGACGAAAATCGTCCCTTTTGGGACGTTCTGGCATCACTGTTTATGAAATTATTTTGATTTTTTTTTTGTTGAAGTTCTCCCGTTTTAGGGAAGGCAAAGGGAACAATGCCCATACAGCCTGGTCTTTAATTAAATTAATCTTCTTTTTGTTTTTACATTAGAATGTCGGTGTGACGCATTCTAATGTTTCTTGGAGTGTTTGGCACGAAATGTATCGAGTTAGCTTCTGTGAGGTAGTCAACACCACAATAAAATTCTCACGTCCACTTGACCGGAATAGCGTATATTTTAACGATTCCACTAATTCTTCAGTTACGCAGACAGTTGTTACACAAAACCACACCAATTTTATTTCACAATATCCACTATGAACGAATTTACGAATAATTAAAATAAGACGCCAACCGCACTCGATGAAGTCCCGCCAAAAACTCCTCTTCTTTTTTTGTAATTTTTTTTTTGATTTATTTATCCCTTTATGGACAGGCAGAGGATTCTAAGTCTATACAGCCCTATTTTTTTTTTCTTATCATCATCATCATCATCGACCCATGCTCGTCCACTGCTGGACATAGGTCTCTCCTAATGCAGGCCACTGCTCCCGATTTTCTGCCACTCTCATCCAGCCCACTCCAGCCTGCCTACGAATGTCATCATCCCATCTTGTCTCAGGGCGTCCCACACTACGTTTACCGAGTCGCGGTCTCCACTCAAGAACTTTACGGCTCCATCGGCCGTCAGTTCTGCGACTAATGTGACCAGCCCACTGCCACTTCAGTTTGCTAATTCGGTGGGCTATGTCGGTACTCTGTCGGATTACATCATTTCTGATGCGGTCCTTCAGGGATACTCCGAGCAGAGCCCTTTCCATTGCTCTCTGAGCGACTTTAAACTGGAGGACCAGTCCAGCCGTGAGTGTCCACGTCTCGGCGCCGTATGTCATACCTGGGAGGACGCACTGGTCGAAGACTTTCGACTTAAGACATTGAGGGATGGGTGACGAGAAGACTTGACGAAGCTTATTCGCTAGCTTAAGCTAGGTAGACATATTCCTGAACAACTTCGAGAGGTACTCCATTAACAGTAACCAGTCCCGGATCAACGATCTCGTTGAACATGACCTTGGTTTTATCCAAGTTCATCCGGAGACCGATGCGTTTGAAAGATTCAGCCAGGCTACTCACATATTCAATTTTTTCTTATATGTTTATAGAATATATTTGTACTTAGTACTCTTATATGATTTGTACATTACCAGTGACAATTCTGTCACGATTCTCTATAAGTTTAGGTTTAGGTTTAGAGAATCGTGCCAGAATAGACACCATTGTTTATTTCACACTTTCAAAGTTTTACATAAAGAATCGAACAGCAATGTATATCCTTTTAAAAAAGCCTTTGCTTAGATGTCAAATCCTGCTTCCACAAGAGAACCTATATATTTTTTTTATTCTATGGCTGTTAACACGGAAACGCTGAATGTCCTGAAGTTGCACTGTTTGCAGTTGCACTATTCCACTGTTCATAACCTTGGCAATATTTGTTTTTCGCAATTCGGACCGCGGCGCGGGGTACATGTTCGACCTGTCACTGTCAAGCTGTCAAATCTTAGGGATTAAAATATTTGCTTTGATGAATTGAATAATGTTTCTCGAAATAGAGAAGTGTATTTTTGGAAACTACAATATTGTGTAGAACTTGAATAATAATCAAATTTTATATCATTGTTGTGATTGAAATCAGTCAGAAATCGATATATAGTTTCGGGTGCAAAATAAGTTTTTTCGGTATAAACTGCCGGTTGATTTCATAGCAGATAATTCAGCAAGCTTTTTTAGGACCAAGTTTCTTTCTAGTGTCATGGGAGATAGAGATTGGAGACCATTCATTTACGGAGGTTTGGCGTCGATTGTTGCGGAGTTTGGTAAGTTTTTATATAGTTAGTTACAATAGTGATTCTTGTAGGGATTTTATAACCTAGATTGTAAACGCAGTAGCAGTATTCGCTTCATTATAAGCCTATATAATATCTTACAATCTGTATAGGTACATTTCCAATCGACACTACCAAAACGCGCCTTCAAATCCAGGGTCAGAAAATAGATCCTCGTCATGTGGAGCTGCGATACACTGGTATGGTGGACTGCATTGTGAAGACCTCCAAACAGGAAGGAGTCAAGGCTCTGTATTGCGGGTGTGTAAAATTAGAAATACTCTGTGGATGCCACTTTCAAATTACTCCTGTAATTTGAAAACTAATTGTTTCTCTAGATAATGGTAGGTAAGGTGTGCAATGTGGAGCCTAAAACCCAAACTGTTCTGTGATTATTCTATATTCTTTGAGTTATTTTAAAAACCTTTGCTCCTCAGAGCAAATGAAAACATAAAATGGTTATTTTAAGCTAATATTATTCATTAGCTTATCAATGATCCCTGTGCTAGAGAGCATGCCATTGATGGAATATGGGAATAGGCTACAAACCGCCATGAGGGTTCAGTGTACATTGGTTCACTCCTTACGAAACTGGGACCAATGTGCCTTCTGAAGCATGAATGACATAAAGATAGTAAAATTTTTGGCCATCTGTACTATAACTGCCGTTGCGAAAATGCTTAAATTTAGCATGTATTCATCATCATCATCAGCCTATTAATGTCCCCACTGCTGGGGCACAGGCCTGTATTATTAAAATATATTTTTTTTAATAGAAATAATTCCTCTTGGTACAGGTTTTGAATAAGATTTATAAATCTAGCAGTTCAATCCCAAAATAACAATTCAATTTATTATTTATAATATAAGGCATTTAACTGATAATCAAAAGAAAAATTTTGCTAGAAAAAATTAACTTTTCATAATGTTTTTGAGTTGTTTTTTGAAATTGGAAATTTTGAATTGATATTTAATTTAAATAGAGTTTACTAAACTTTATAGTGCTCATTGAACTGGCTACATCCTGTCATCATTGGTTATTTACGAAATTAAAGCAGATTTCTTGTAAAAAAAAAACATAAGGTCACATGACTAATGACTAGGTTGACACATTTGATGCAAGACGTGTCTCTGTTTGTTGCATAGTTGTTTGTACATAGATCTGTAAGCTTACATAACTCATTTTGCGTATTTTAAAGATAACCTTATCTCTTAATTATTATGTCTGAGAGGCAGGAGCATTACCCTAACTATGAACCAACTTAAACTGATAAGATTGCGTCATTTATCTTGACTCGCTAGCCTTTCATCCTTTGGAAATATCTTAGTTTTTAAGCAGATTATAATGAGTGAACTGTTATTATTAAATTTTAAATCAATTATAGTTAATCTTTCTAGATAAAAAATCCATGCGTATCATGCAGCAAACGGGACTCGAACCCACACCGCTCGCTATCCATTCGAATTTACTGACCATGACATTGGCCATGTCGAATTTTCTCTATCCTTTTTTAGGTTGCAAGGCAGCACCATCTCTTCGCATTGTAGGTTACTATTTATAAACCTTTTTAGGGTTTGTTTCCCTTTTGTCTCGGATAAAGTTGGATACAGTATAAATAAATTATAATAAATATATCTATATCTGATAAATAGTAGTTGAATAATTTGGATCCGGCAAACAGCAAAGGCCATTTATTCATAAACATATTAACTCGTTAAAGAATTTTAGGATGCAAGCGCTTATTTATATTGTTATTGTGCCACTTGGTGGCGCAACGCACGAGGCGCAAACCGCGGCGGATGCCATTTGTGCGAATGCTACTTTGTATGGGTCACCCGCATGTTTACGTGGATGCCAGTACGTTGTCCCACCTGTATGAGTTTACAAATAAACATCCAGCGACTGCCACCCGCCGCGGATCGCAGCTCGTGCATTGTTCACCTTATTGCGTATTGTTCCTTCGAGCGGGATCCATTTTGCGAGCTGCGATTTTAATTACGCTTTTACCGTGTAACTTTTAGAATATGGCCGGCAGTGCTCAGACAAGCGACTTATGGTACGATAAAGTTTGGCACGTACTACTCTATGAAGAAGGCTATAGCGGCGAGGCGCGCGGACGGCGGCGCGGTGGAGCACCTCCCCACTAACACGTTCTGTGCCGCGTTCGCTGGAGGCCTGTCCAGCGCCATCGCTAACCCCACGGATGTCCTCAAAGTGCGGATGCAGGTATGCCACATTCTAGTTTTAGATCTTAGTGCCTGATGTAGTTTACATTGTTTGAATTCAAATAATAGACTTAGATTTTTATGTACACTCAATTAATTGAGCTTACGCTTACGTAAGTGTACATGTTGGATAATTATTTATGCTAGTTTGCTGAACTTT
The DNA here is from genome assembly GCA_902850365.2 of Chilo suppressalis. Lineage (NCBI taxonomy): Eukaryota > Metazoa > Arthropoda > Insecta > Lepidoptera > Crambidae > Chilo > Chilo suppressalis. Next base: position 2,156,397 of record OU963896.1, on the reverse strand, counting down.
TTTTTACACCAACCCCACCTGTGGGCCAATCGCCTAACCAGATTGCTTTGGAAAACGCTATCGCTTACGATTTCATTTTGTTATTTCTAACCGCCGAAATACCTCACGCTCATTTTCTTTAACATTGTTATTACCAATGCAAAAGAAAAAAAAAGAGCGCGAGGCATTTGAAAACCTCAGGGGGCTAGAAATAACAAAATGAAATCGTAAGCGATAGCGTTTTCCAAAGCAATCCAGTTAGGTGATTGGCCCCCTGATGTTAAGTGACGGTGAACTAGATGATTCGCATTTTTAAACTCAACTATCGGATGTAGATAAAGATCTTTTTCCGTATGATTCATGTGATCATTACTGCTGAGGAGACTTTCATCTGAATACATTTCTTACATTTGGACGTTGAAAAGTCCATGTTTTTGCTGGTGAATCTTATAGGCTTTCGCTCTTGCGGTTGGTTTTTCCACAGTTTTCATTGCCTCCTCTCACTTTACATTTTTAATATAAAATATTGTGTGAAGTTAGTGTGATATTATGTATTTATAGATAATATTATATTAATTTCACATTACTTTGTGTTAAACTACGAGATATTGTGAGATGAGAGCGCTGACAAACCTAACGCGGAATAACAAACCGCAAAGTCTTCTAAGGGGCCGTCCATAAATTACGTCATCGATTTTTTCAGATTTTAGACCCCCCCCCCCCTACAATCATCCTATCGTCATTTCTTAATGGACCCCCCCCCCCTTCTCCCAAAATTGACGTCATTACGAGTTTGACAAAATTAAAACATTGCTGATTTGAGAAAAGCTAGTATTATATGTAATATTATTGTTAGAGTATTTTATCTGTAGTTATTACTGTATTTGTGTACATCTATGTTGCATTATGCATGTTTATTATGAGTTATTTTAGTATTGTACGCGCCTTAGCCGCCTCTCACATTTGCAGTCTCACTTACTAGGTGTGCTGGAAGAAATTTCTTTTTAGAAATAATCTTTTTGTACGTGAACAATAAATAAATAAGAATGACGTCAATTTCGAAACACCCCCCTATCTATCATTTACCGTCATCCGCAGACCAACCCCCCCCCCCCCTAATTTAGAATGACGTAATATATGGACGGCCCCTAAGCATGCCTCGTTCATGATTTATTATTGGACGGGTCGTCGCGTAGGTAGGACAGGAGAAACGGGGCATAGTGCGTTGCTTCGTAGACATATACCGGCTGGAGGGCTGGCGCGGGCTGTGGCGCGGCGTGGGGCCGACGTCGCAGCGCGCCGCCGTCATCGCGGCCGTCGAGCTCCCCGCATACGACGCCTGCAAGCGGTGGCTCATACCCACCCTGCATGACTCGCCCCTCAACCATCTGCTGTCCAGCCTGCTGGCCAGCCTGGGCAGTGCTGTGGCCAGCACGCCGCTCGACGTCATCAGGGTGAGTGACTCCCCGCATACGACGCCTGCAAGCGGTGGCTCATACCCACCCTGCATGACTCGCCCCTCAACCATCTGCTGTCCAGCCTGCTGGCCAGCCTGGGCAGTGCTGTGGCCAGCACGCCGCTCGACGTCATCAGGGTGAGTGACTCCCCGCATACGACGCCTGCAAGCGGTGGCTCATACCCACCCTGCATGACTCGCCCCTCAACCATCTGCTGTCCAGCCTGCTGGCCAGCCTGGGCAGTGCTGTGGCCAGCACGCCGCTCGACGTCATCAGGGTGAGTGACTCCCCATTAATAGAAAGGTTTAATAGAATTGGTAGAGTAAAAGTCCTGATATAAGAGAAAAAAATCGGTGTGATTTATGAAACCAAGACACAAGTGAATCTTTATATATCATTAATACAAAAAAGTGCGTCCTCGGCTTCCTTTCTACATCCGTCCTTTCTACCACTGAGCCGCGGATGTTTGTTGATAAGGTCTGAATTTAAATAACAGTTAAAGTCTGTGTAATGAATCGTGACCTTACTTTTATTAAAGTTTTGAATATTAGTCAACATTAGTCTGTCATTTTGACGTTATGAATAGGCGATTTGTTGGGTGGGTTGGTTTTGATACTTTTATTTATTTTGTTAAAAAATATATATAGCAGGACCTCCCTTTTTTTAAAATTTGGTAATAATGTTTCATTAATCTGTTATTTTAAAGTATCAAGTCTATTATATCCCTATATAGTTTCTATAGCTACAGAATTTTTAAATTTGCCGTTCTTTTGGAGGGTCTCGTTTCAATTGACAGACTCTAAAGATGTTATGCAAAAGAATAAGGAAAAAAATTGTGGCAACATAATAAAAAAAATGTTTTTAATAATATCTAACTGGTGATGAAAACCACATTACAATTCTTTGCGTAGTTTACAAAGAATTACCTTATTTCAAAATAGACAAGGAAAAATACTTTATACCAAATAACTATACACTAAACAAACAATCATACTATTAATAATTGAGTTTACAGGAGTTATAAAACATACTTTTCAGATTTTATTGTTCTTTCTAGACGAGACTTATGAACCAGAGGAAGTTGAAGGACCACATAGCGAAACCCAACGAAAGGATATACCTTGGCACTACCGATTGCTTTCTACAGGTGAGGAACAGTTTAAAAAACACTTTATTTTTTATTTTTTTCTCTATTTTCTAGGTTATTGGTATGGTCCATTAACATCCAGCCATTACCACATTTGTGTTACAATAAAATACTAGGAGCTCGATGGCGCGGGTGGTTAGCGCGTTCGGCTGCGATCGTTGAAGTTAAGCAACTTTCGCAATGGTCGGTCATTGGATGGGTGACCAAAAATCTCGAGTTCCTCCGTGCTTCGGAAGGCACGTTAAGCCGTTGGTCCCGGCTGCATCTGCAGTCGTTAGCACCCGCCAATCCGCACTGGGCCCGCATGATGGGTCATGGCCTAATCTCCCTACTCCATCCATAGGGAAGGCCTGTGCCCCAGCAGTGGGGACATTAATAGGATAATGATGAAAATACTAGAAAGCAACTGCATCTCTTCACATTGAAGTTACCTAAAGTGATGAAGGTTCGATTCTCGAATTGAATATGGACATTTCCCCATCAACGATATTAAATACCTTAGATACATCAACACGAACAAAATCGTGACCGAAACCTGTCCAAAAGGTACATTGGACGATCCACGGCGCTCCGTAAGATGATCGCGTAGTCAAAAACAACATAAGGCATTATTTAAACATCGAAAGTCACCTTTAATGCATATTAAATAGGGTCTTAATTTAAACGCACACGTTAATGTATCAAGACCGTTCGAAATGCAATATCGTACAATTTTACGACTTGTCGCTGTAGTCGGACGAATATAGACTTTATTCCAATTACTTTATACCGCCATTCTGAATCCGTTGTTAGCAATATAGCAGGCACAGAGCACGAGGGAAAGAGACGACTATATAACCAACCATGCATTTGATTATTACAAATATTTTCTATTAATTAACCTGACGGGTTTGGGTGTCTTTCTCCTTTCGCGGCGAAGGGAAGACAGACGGACTGGCGCTGTAACGCGTTACGTAACGAAGCGGTTTACCCTCCCATAAGAAGTTGTCACTTCAAAATAGGGATGTCGAAAGTTGAAAAAAATATTGATATATCGATACAACGATCTTTTAAAAAATATCAATATCGGCTTTGATATATCGCGAAAAAAACATCGATATATCGGACCAATTTTCCCAAAAATATCGTGCAGTATCTCACGAAATATGACACGCGGAATAATAATGGAACGAAAATTATCTCCCTAAAAAAAGACCCTATTTTCGAATGATGAAAATGATTGCAGGGCCTCTCAGGTAAATGATTGCAGGGTGGGTCTCTTTCGTAAACGAGACTAGACAGTCACACACTTCACAGAATATAATGGAAATCAGCACAACCAATTCACCAGCGAAACAGATTTACAAATAATAGACAATACTAAATACAGCACAGATCATAGATATGTTGAATATCATTAATCTGAGATCCAGTTACGATTTTTCCAGATACGAATTTAGTTAGATCGTGATATGCCGCTAATAATTAAAAAAATATCGTTTTGGATACGAATTTCGATATTGGTTATTTTGTATCGATGTATCGATATATCGATACATTTTCAACAAACCTACTTCAAAAACCTTTGACATCACCATTTACCTATATATTGTTGTACCAGACGGTGCGCAGTGAAGGCGCCCGCGCGTTGTATAAGGGTCTGGGCCCCACGTGGCTGCGCATGGGGCCCTGGAACATCATATTCTTCCTCACCTACGAGCAGCTCAAGCAGTTCTACTGAACTGCGGAACACGAGACATCTCCACGCCACGATCACGTAATTATAAACATATCTAATAGGGGTGATGACGGGGTACAGTAAACGTAATTCTATTTAGTCCGTCAGTTAGATGATCAAAAAATAATGGACACGTATTTTTTCTTTGGGAAATCAACCAAAAAATGACAAAGTTATAGCGCGTCAAAGTTTGGGAGTAGGGGCTCGTGACGTCACTTTTGAGTGAATTTTCACTTATAAGTGTACTCTAACGTGACGTCATGCGACTTTTCAAATCAATATATCTCTGCAATGTTTATATTATGTGAAAAAAGAAAAAATACGTGTCCAATACTTTTTGATAATCTACCTGATAAACGAAGAAAAAAAAGTCATCATCCCTATTATGTAGCGTTTTTCACAAATGTCATTATGCCATTTCATTTTTATATTGTGTTATTTATGGCTAGAGGACTTTTTGGCGGGATCGGGAAGCGTAGTTTATCAGTTTTGTTTTTCTTGTTAAAAATTGTGTTGTGTCGGATGTTAGTGTCTAAATAATGGTGGATTATTAACCACTAAGTGTTCGGAAACATGCACAAGTGTTGGCAAGTGAAACAAAATAGCGGAAAGTGTCTTTCGACGTTCCCTCAAGAAGTCCATGGGGACTTTGACTTGACTAATATTTTGACCACGAGTGCTATAGAATATGTAAACATTTTACACTTGACATTGGCTAAATGCACAAACCGTGCGAAGTCATATAGAAAAAAACAATAAAATATGGCTATTCTTGATACTTGGGTCGAGTTCAATTAGCAGTTGAAGTTCAAGTAAAAATAAGTCAATATATTAGTTTTTGAAGTTATACTTCTTTAGGCGCGTTATGAAAAAATGATGAGAGTGAAATTTTAAGATGCGCGCGCATCACTGTAACACAAAATTTTAATGCTGTTACTTTTGTGTTTACCGCACATTAAGAAAATCTACCAACAAAATAGAAATAGAAACTCTATTTAGTGGGTGCTAACGACTGCATTGTGAAGGCCTATCAAAAGTATTTATTAATCTGGAACAACGGAACCAAAGCGCGATTCAGGAGACTACAGCGCCATCTCTTGACCATTGGTGTAGTAGAACCAAAAACCACATCTTTATTTTTTGTAATAAAGTAACAGTTATAGGTATTCATATTTATAATATTTATCCACATGTTTCTAGTTTGTATATTCGGAATACGTGTTTGAGTTTCATACAAGTGCAAATCACATATGTTCTAATAAATTATATTCAGTAGCGATTTTAATTGAATATTTTGATTATTTATTTATTTTTTCAAATTAAAATTGAACTTTATTGACTGTGTCCTTTTCCAGACTTTTTATTAATTTATTGTAATTAATTATTTGCATGCAATTAAAATCTAATTTTAAACGATGCCAACGAAGGATAACTTCTCACGCGCCTACATAAGTACACGCACCCATTTTTTTTCTTCTAAAAAAGAGACACATTTTAATGATTACCAAAAATAGTAATTGGTCATAATTTTAGATGTTCAACTCTTCTTTTCTCTAATCATGTATCAAATATTTCTTTGAGAATCATTTAAATGTTTTCGTGAAACAATGTACCCATTAAAGTTAAGCTGGAACGTGAACAGTCACTTCTTTTCATTCTATAAATGATAATATACTCCTGAAAACCTAGGAAACGTGAAGTGGTAGTGCGTCCGCCCCGATAGCCAAGAGGACGGGTTCGAGTCCCGTCAGCTGCCGGGTCCTATCTTTAAAAATTTGACGGGCTGAAATCACAAAGAAATCTATTATATTGATTAAATAAAAAAATGCTAGAGAACTATTATTTTTTTCTCAAAATTTATTATTTAATCACCTAACATAATGTTATTTTACTAAACACATTTACAAGATGTGTGTACTAAGTAAGGTTATATTTTTCAGGATTTCAAAAACGTCTGAAGACACTCCGGTTAGAGTATATTGCATAAGATGGAAGTAAACTTAGTTATTGTATTTTGAGGCTGCTTTTTAAATGTAAGTAGTATCAAATACTAATTCAATATAATTGAAAAGAGAAGTTTAACCACCATTAATATGCATACGCGTTTTAATATTTGTGTACATACAGAAATAAAGAAATATGTTATTTACATAGTGTCTGTGCGGAAAGAGAATGGGCGTGGCGAAAAACGGAACTAACATTAAGATTTTTATTTGGCAATCAAACCCGGCAATCTGTAAAACGTCAAAATTTTGTATTGATACGGATTTGTTTGTTGTTGTGATTTCTTGTGGTTTCTTGTAATAATCATGTCTAAAAGGGGTAAAACCTTACAAATACGGTAGAAAAGCACTACAGCGCCCTCCAATCTAAATCCCATTCTCTTTGCGCACAGACTCTACAAGAGACTGGACCGATGTGAAATAAAAATATTAAATTAATATTTTCAATCAATGCAAATTTCCAGAGCTTATTTAATTTTATCATATCTGATGACCTTTGTGTCTAATGTGATAAGGTCCATTTTACTGACATTGTTTCCTACTACTTTATTTGTATTTTTTTATTGATACTATATAATTAACGTATGACGTTACTTATTATTAAAATGATCTTACAAATAATCTTGTAATTCTCATCTCTTTAACGAGTTTTCTAATCTATAGATATAAATGAATAATTTCTGTACTTTTGTCTTTCCTCGACTTTTGTAACCCTGACATTATAATACAGTACCTCTAGCACGAACCAATATCGAATTCGTATCGTTTGCGAGGCCGAAATCTCATTGTCAGATGTGTACTGATTTTTAGTTCCCGTTACGTACTTTGTGGCGCTGCTGTTCAAGTTACTGTACCCCTAGCACGAACCATTATCGAATTCGAATAGTTTGCAAACCGAAATGTCATTGTCAAATTTTGTATGGAAACTTGAATAGCAGCGGCACAAAGTACGTAACGAGAACTAAAAATCAGTACACATTTGACATTGACATTTCGGACTCGCAAACGATACGAATTCGATATTGGTTCGTGTTAAGGGTACTGTTGCAATTTTTAAAGAAATCTTAGCTCCTACTCTCCACTGAGCTTAATAGGTTACCAAAACTAGTTAGTACCGATAACAGCTATACTCCTCTGTCATTGGCTGGATTGTATTGCTGTCTTAATTTCGACTAATGAGAGTCCCTTTTGTACCAAAACTAGTTAGTACCGACTAAAGCTAAACTGCTCTGTCATTGGCTGGATTATATTGCTGTCTTAATTTCGACTAATGAGAGTCCCTTTTGTATCAAAACTAGTTAGTACCGACGAAACCTAAACTGCTCTGTCATTGGCCGGATTATATTGCTGTCTTAATTTCGACTAATGAGTCACTTTTGTACCAAAACTAGTTAGTTCCTACAAAAGCCAAACTCTGTCATTGGCTGGATTATATTGCTGTCTTAAGTTCGACTAATGAGAGTCCCTTTTGTACCAAAACTAGTTAATACCGACAAAAGCTAAACTCCTCTGTCATTGGCTGGATTATATTGCTGTCTTAATTTCGACTAATGAGAGTCCCTTTTGTACCAAAACTAGTTAATACCGACGAAACCTAAACTCCTCTGTCATTGGCCGGATTATATTGCTGTCGTAAGTTCGACCAATGAGAGTTCCTTTTCTCGCTTGACGCAGTTTGCCCTTTTGTGTTTTGTCCATGGACTTGAACTTTCGCTATCATGTGATTAAGTTCCACAAACTCGTTTCTTTGAACTCAGTTTAGTAACATACAGAGTATAGTAACTTATAGTTCCTTTATGCATATAATGTGAACTTTCCTGACCTCTGCACAGATTCTCTGCTGGACAGAAATGTACAGTCACGTATATGTAACTACGGCTGGTAAAGACATTAGCATATCAGCTCACCCTTTCTTTATCTTTATAACACAGAATAAACGCAATATTGTTATATTTAGTGCAAATGCATCGTGTTTAAATGTCCAATAGGGTATTTGACAGTGTTAAAAATAAAGTGCCAATTGTTAGCATCTGTGTTTAGAATGAATATTGGCCGGGGTTTTTACTATTTTTACAATAAAAATATTCTTAATTTTACTAAAAACCCACGATAAAGATAATAGTTTTCTTATCTATTGTCACGTGACCCAAAACGCTTGGGATTGGCGGAACCTAAAATGACGTCACACGCAAGTAAACTTCCGGTTAAAGCGACATTACATGGGATCGTTTGACGTTTTAATGACAGTCGTGTGACGTCACACACTAGTAAGACGCCATATTGTCCAGAGTAACGTTTTCGCGGCAACTTGAAAATGGAGTTTTAGATTTGGTTATTTTTACTGAAATACACAACACAACGATGAATATCCACTTTTTACGGACTCCGTAAACATTAGTCAATAACGTGAGATCGTTTTCTAAAACTTGTCAAATACCCTATTGTGACTAAAGCGAATTGTGGTCATGCACCACAATTTAAGCGGATCAATTTTGAGCCGCGAGTGCCGTATCTTCCCTTTTAGTTTTAATCTAAGCTTAATTGTTGTTCCGATTTAAATACATTTTGAATATTGAACCAGAATTGTTAATAGGGATGATGACTAATTTTTTTTTCTTCGTTTATCCGGTAGATTATCAAAAAGTATTGGACACGTATTTTTTCTTTTTTCACATAATATAAACATTGCAGAGATATATTGATTTGAAAAGTCGCATGACGTCACGTTTGAGTACACTTATAAGTGAAAATTCACTCCAAAGTGACGTCACGAGCCCCTACTCCCAAACTTTGACGCGCTATAACTTTGTCATTTTTTGGTTGATTGCCCAAAGAAAAAATACGTGTCCATTATTTTTTGATCATCTAAATGACGGACTAAATATAATTTCGTTTACTGTACCCCGTCATCACCCCTATTGTAAAGTCCCACTGTAAAGCTGCTATGTAAGTAGGTACTCAATATCTAGTCCTCATATTTTGTGTAATATTAATATAAGTATATGTAAAATAAATATTGGGTAAATGGAATTGTAAATGTTAAATAAAAGTAGATTTTTTGTTTCAAATGTTATTAATAAATAAGGTATGGATGTATGTAATTTAGTTTGTTATAATAAGTAATACACTTCAACGTATAATTTTGTGAAATTCTCTTGTTATCGCGACTGTACTCAGCCCAGATCTAAGGAAGGATTTAAATAATTAATGGTGTCGATTCTGGCAGCATTCTCTAAACTTAAAACTAAATTTAATATCAGTCTGTCCTTTTTATTCTATATAGAAAATGACAAGGATACACTGTTGTCAAATTTAAGTTTAGCTTTAGAGAATCATGCCAGAATCGACACCAATGTGTAAATTAACAAAATACGGTTTCTGCTCTAACATAAAATACAGGTTATATTCTGCAAAACAAACTTTTTCGCCCATTGTTAATTTTCGAATTATCTAAAACGAACCGCCTTATTCCAGAACGCGGAATAAAGTTAATTATAGTCTTAGCTTAATCCTAATGTTGTCTCTGCCTTCTTTCTAGCAAACAAAAGTGAATCAATTTGAGTTTAGGTTTATCTTTAGTCTACGTCTTGTGATATGGGGGTGTAGTAAGGCCAAAGGAGAAGATCTTCCTCCGAGCTGGGTGGCCCGACTGGTATTGTATTTTTTTTTTTGTTTCCTCCCAGGCGGGGGAGAGGGTGAGAAATCCTCATGGATACCCTACAGCCGGCTGTAAGGTTATGTCAGACTCTTACTGACTAAAAAACACCCTTTAATCATGCTTATGGCCAGAAGGGCCTTACAAGCTTCATCTGAAGCGATCAACCCCCGAGAGGGGGATGATGCGGGACTGGTATTGGTTTTGGCATTGTATATATGGAGTGTTATCTTCCGAATTTCACTTGCGCGATGTAGGCTTCTATGCGTATTGATCGCAGCGTCGGTAGCGCCATCTCTTGAGGCGAGTGATGATTTCCTACATCCGTTGGATATATGTGAGGTATATAGATCAGGCATTAGTTTGTATTGTAAGGTGTGAAACATATCATAGCTTGGTAATTGTAGAGAAATTACCGTGAGATTACCGGTACACAGTACCGATTTCCTAGGATTATTGACACGTTGCAAAATCGTCCTTGTTTCAATGTACGTAAGTGTTATAATGAGCTGTATTGTTTTTTTTGAAAACTTTATTAATAGTTTTGACTAATTTAGTGTGATGTGTTAGTTGTGATGTTGTTTGGATGTTTTTAGCATATCCCCAGATTGTATTAATTTAACTTCTGTCACTATATTGTTGAATTTGGTATTGGAAAGATTTAACGAACCACAATGAGGGCTACCGTTTTCTGCCTCACCAGATGGCGCCACTGTTAAGTGAGGTCCTCAATTGTAACTTTTAAAGCTTACATTTAGATCGTATTTTAACACAAAAGAACCATATCCTAAACATAATAGGCCATGCCACAGTGACGCGCAGTTCCGTTTTATTCGGAAAAAATGGGAACATAATCATTTTTTAGTTATTAAAAATTTGAGCTTAGTCAAATTTTTAATAACTGACATTCATTGCCACATAACTCATATTTGCCATAATTAAGCCGAATTGTTACCAATTATTCACAACGTTATTTTAATTAGAAATAAACCCGCGTAGTCAACCAACAAGCAATAACATTTGACATTTCGCAGACCTCACGCTACACTAGCGCCTCTAGCGGCGGATTCATCATACGCGATAGCTCTCATTGTTCGGAGTTACGGAACCACTACTCTGATGCCGGCACTTTACTTGGCTATTCGTGTTATCGTGTTTGCTATTCGTAAAACCTGCGCTCCGGGTGCGAGCAATTTTGATATGGCGATAGTGGCGCCCCCTTGAACTCACATTGTTGTTGTTTTTGTTTTTATTTTGTTATGTTTATTTTATTACTTGATAATGTTATTGTTTCGTGTCGTCACTAAACCGGTTCCAACGGAAGACCAGCGCTGATGGCAACATCGGCACATGCTGAGTTGGGACCGATTTGAGACAAAAAAATATGTGTGTTTTGTTTATATATACACCGTGTTCCTGAGCTTATACACTAACTTTGGCATGTTATTCAGACTATTAAATTGATAATTTTTTACTCTGGACACTTTTATGAATTCCAATTTTTTTATCATTTTTTATTTTCATACAAACAAAATGTTTAGATGTAATTTATCTAATATGAATTACTCTTTACCTGAGCTGGCAACGTCGCATTTGAAACCTTGGTTCACATGTCCACATAAACTTTTTTAAACTTTTCTTGACGTCAACAATGTTTTTTAAAGATTTGACTTTTGAAACTATGACATAATGACCATTGACAAAGAGTTGATAGTTTGATATTTTTGGTTGCACAAAGTGGCAACATCTCACAGATAAAGACTCATTCTCACTGAACAACACAATTAAGTTGGTTAAACTTAAATTACCAATAACTTAAAAACTATGCTATTTAAACTACTACTTTCTTTGTACGATATGTTCAACAAGAGCTATAGAAGTATTATTCAAAGTTTATGTATATCCTCAGGAACACGGTGTATATATATATATATATATATATATTACTGTTGTTTTGTCTGAAATAAATTTATTTTTCTTTCTTTCTTTCTAAACTTGACATTAGTGATCTGTTTTCTTCTCCTGTTTCCGCCGTTCCGTGCGGCATATCTGCCCATGGGTGGGATCGAATGCATTATTATGCCAATTTCTCTGTTATTTTGTAAGAATACCATACGCAAACTATATATATTTAGATTCTCCATGAAATTTTCTATAAATCAGTGTCTACACAATTCGTTATTTCTATACAGGGTGTTACAAAAATACAAATAAAGCTTGAAGGGCGTTGAAGTACATCATATAAGGAGTCTTCTCTAATTTTCTTGAAATATTTGCATGAAGTTTTAAGTTTTTATGAAAACAGTTATTTTTAATGATTAATAAAAATATCGATCATTTTAAGACACGTCACTAGTTCGAGGATCATTAAAAATTTCTGTTTTTATAAAAAGTTTAAAACTTCATGCAAATATTTTAAGAAAATTAGAGAAGACTCCTTATATGATGTACTTCAACGCCCTTCAAGCTTTATTTGTATTTTTGTAACACCCTGTATAATCTATTTTAATTACGTATCGGTAAACTCGTGTACGGTACGGTAAATATTTGTAAGTTTTTATGTCGTGTTTTTGGTGATTTGTTATGCACGATAAAGACAGACTGTTGTCAAGTTCGCAAATAGCAAATACGAATAGCCAAGTGAAGTGCTGGCATGATAATATTGTGGTAGATAGATTCAAATGTTATTCTTTCAAATGTCAAGTTGGAAGGTATCGTTATACGAGTTGAAGTTAGCCAATGAGGGCTACCATTTTCTGTCTCACCAGATGGCGCCACTGTTGAGTGAGGTCCTAAATTGTAACTTTTAAAGTTTATTAATACGCACATGAAATCAAAGGTTACATTTAGATCGTATTTTAACACAAAAGAACCATATCCTAAACATAATAGGCCGTGCCACAGTGACGCCCAGTTCCGTTTTATTCGGAAAAAATGGGAACGTAATCATTTTTCTAAGCTCAAATTTTTAATAACTGACATTCATTGCCACATAACTCATATTTGCCGTAATTAAGCCGAATTGTTACCAATTATTCACAACATTATTTTAATTAGAAATAAACCCGCGTAGTCAACCAACAAGCAATAACCTTTGACATTTCGGAGACCTCACGCAACACTAGCGCCTCTAGCGGCGGATTCCGATAGCGATAGCCCTCATTCGGTGAATGCTGTCTATGATAGTGCTTGTGATACGTGGCAAAGATTTATTTTTTACTAACGCAAAGTTACAAGTTTAGGCTAGGGGAGGCATTTTTTTTAAAATATGCTTTCGTATATCGCTGGGCGATTCTAAATATGTTATTTAACTTATAACATTAGATTGTTTGACTTATGTTAATAATATGTTGTTATAATAGATAATGTGCGTATAAAATCGTGTAAAAATAACATATATAGAAAAAAGTGTGCTTATGACAACACGACTGAAGTGAAACTTCTTTAGCTCCATCTGTATATATATATATATATTATATAGAGGCATTCCTCACATAAGTGATTAATAAAATATGCTCAATACTTACACAAATGCACAATACACGCGCGCGCGCACACACACACACGCACACACACACACACACACACACACACACACACATACACACATATATTTTAGTTGGTATTTTGTTTATTTCAAAATTGTTATATTAAGTTGTGTTGGCGATTATTGTATAAATAGCATCATCTGGATACTTAGCTGCAGTGATGAGAGAGCGGGTTCTCCTGATACAGGTTTTTTTTTAAAACTTACTAGGAGGACTCATCGACTAATTGTACTATTATGTTATTTAAAGAAATAAACAAATTTTCGTTTTCATTTTCATATATGTACAATATATACATGTATGTACATATACATATTTCATTAAGTAGCTATAAGAGAAAGAGAGGAAGAAAATGTGCGCGCACTGCTTTCTCTTGCTTATATCCCCCACTCACCTTCCGTTCGCCTCGCCCGAACACACTTTTCGTAACGCGTAACGCATTCGCCAGCTTACCCCCCAAGCCAAGCGTGCGTAAAGAAGTTTCACTTCAAAAAGAAGTAAGTTTATACGCCCCTGACCACTAACGAGAATTGGAGTTATTTGATGAAAAGAATCCATGCATTTTTTATACTTATTTTATTTTCAATGTTTTAAATACTATTTGTATCTATTGTGTACTCTATGTGTCGCCGCACACGGGTATTTCTTGTAGTTTTCATACACTTTATATGGACTCGCCACACACGGTACGCCGGTGGCCGCCACACGCTACAAATCGTCGTTGCTCGCTTCTTGTGGCCCGCACCGGCCACTTAATGCGCCGATACAAAACGCCGCCACACGTCACTCGCGCGATTCCCCACCCCTCTCTCCCTTACCTTAGTCGGCCGCTGTCGCGCGCTTCAGCCACTTTAGTAGCCGCTTCTAGCTTCTCGTGGCGGCGTTTGTGGCTTTGGCGTGTGGCCCGTTTCCGGCGACACTTAGACGAAACGAAACCGTCAAAATGCTAAATCGCCGAGTGCGAACAGCTTTATACAAATGTAGAAATCTGTTAAAATTTGTGTTCTTTAATGTAATGTGCATTTCTATAGTTATTAAATGTTGTAGTCTAGATCTGTTAAACACATTGCGACATGATTGTTGCAATAAAAACTTTAATATAAGCCGTAGGTTAAGTAGAGAATTGTACAGAGCGCTTTTTATCCTTTCGTGTGCTTAGGTGTGGCAGTCGGTGAAAAACGTTCAACTTCTATAATGACTCATATTTTTCCATTTCATTGTATTTTGACCATAACCTGTTTTACATAAAGTTAAAAATGTTTGATAAAGTCCGTCGCTGTTGATATCTATATATGTATTTTAATTACATTTCATTACTTATGATTTTATTTATTTTTTAAGCATTTAACTGCTAGATGTTTAAATCTAAAGAATAATTAGACCACGGCTAATAGGGCCGTGGTAGCATAATGGTCAGTGCATTCGCCCGGATAGCGAAGGATGCGGGTTCGAGTCCCGTCCGCTGCCTGGTCCGCGTGGATTTTTTTTTCTAGTAAACTTTTCTTTAGATTTCATTACTTTCTAAAAGTATTGGAAAGTGTCTACAGTTGTATAGTCAGCCACAGATCAAGTTACCACAACATTTCAAACAATTATAAGTCTTAAATTAAGTCAGGTAAAGCTTAAAATCTCTTGTAGAAGTTTATCAGCTTTGCGAAACTTGACCTTTGGCTGGTTTTATAATAGTTATATATATATATATATATATATATATATTAAGCATGTAACTGCTAGATGTTTTAATGTCATTTGACATTGTGGGCAAAAAGATGGTGCTGCCATGCAGCTTAACAAAGGCTAGAGAAAATTCGCCTCGACCATCAGGGCCGCGGTAGCATAATGATCAGTGCATTCGCCCGGCTAGCGAAGGATGCGGGTTCGAGTAACGTCAGCTGCCTGGTCCGCGTGGAATTTTTTCTAGTAAAATTTTCTTTGGTTTTATAATATTTATTTTGACAGATCCACTAACACAACAATGATATTGATCATTCGATGTGCTATTTTTGAAACTGTAATTTATTCTGTAAATAATAGATTTTTTTTCTTTTGCTACAATCTCAGGTAGATTATAGTTGTAATTAATTGGTCCCAAGGACGAAAATTCGCGGTTAATGATCTGTGTTAATGAATACAGGCGTGTCGCGCTTGGCTTGCATAAATTTGAACTTTATTGTCATGTTATTAAGGCTATTACGACACGATGGATTCATTACTTTGGAAATTTATTACGCTGTGGGCACTACCTACAAGCCATGTGTAAATGAAAGTGTAGGTACAAAGATTTAGCCAAAATATTAATCAAATTAATAAATGTATATAAATTATCATTACTGCTAGTTTTATTTTAATATATGTATTGTCATTTTTTAACTCTAATGAACATATTATAGTTCATTCTGGAACTCCGTTCTCGACTGAAGATTGGACTTCTATAATTCATTTGAAAAATACAAACACAGTTACATGAGTATAATGCGATTCAACTAAGAATAGGACCGACTGGGCGCCATATTGTGACGTCATAGCTGTTAATTCAAACCAGTTAGGTAGAGGGAGCAAAAAAGATTTTCTTAAAAAAACTTATTACCCAGGTTTGAGTGAGAAAAAATTACTGTTTTTTTTTTATTATTTGGGAAGCAAACAATATTTTATTACGTTTAGATTAATTACATATAGAGAATAACATACATCAACAGAGTTTCCACTAACAATTAGTATAGTTGTGAGCAGATTAATAATATTTTTATTATTTTTAAAGCATGTAACTAACTGCTTGATGTTTAAATCTAAAGAAAATGTTTTTCTAGTTATATTTTCTTTAGATATAACTATAATTGCTATTTCTTATTTCAACTGTTGAATACTTGTAAAAGTATTCATTTGACATTGTGGGTTACCTATAATGCGAAGAGATGGCGCTGCCTTGCAGCTTAAGAATGGCTAGAAGAATTTCGACGCGCTCCGTGAGGGCCGCGGTAGCATAATTGGTCAGTGCATTCGCCCGGATTGCGAAGGGTGCGGGTTCGAGTCCCGTCTGCTGCCTGGTCCGCGTGGATTTTTTTCTAGTTATGTTTTCTTTAGATTAATAATATTTATTTATTAAGGCTAAGCGAAAAAATGCATTAATCAGAATCTAGCTCTTTAATTCCGCCTGTCTCTGCACTACCGTCGGAGTAGGCATCATCATCACTGATACTTTCGGCTATAAAATAAAATATGAATTATTATAGGTTTTCAAACGACAACTTTATTTAAAATAGAAACGCTCTTTTTATTACCTTTATCTATGTATATATATAAAATTCAAAGGTGACTGACTGACATAGTGATTTATCAACGCATAGCCCAAACCACTGGACGGATCGGGCTGAAATTTGGCATGCAGGTAGATGTTATGACGTAGGCATCCGCTAAGAAAGGATTTTGATCAATTCTACCCCCAAGGGGATAAAATAGGAAATGAAAGTTTGTATGAAACTTTGTCAATTTTAAACCGATCTGGCTGAGACTTTGCATGCAGGTATAAGAAGAATCATAGATGAATGTCATTGTGTATAATACAAGCCTGAGAACAAAAACTGTAGTCTACACTTCAGCTCTACACCGAAGCGAAGCGAGGGCGGGCCGCTAGTGTATAATAAAACTAAAGTTCTGATACTTCCTTTTTCCAGTACTCATTTTCTATACGTTTCATATGATTTATTTCCTTCTTTTGTTTACAAATGTTTGATATTTTTTCTAAGATTAGCTCAGTGCTATAAAAATGTCCCAATATTTTTTTGCAGACCGTACTTTTCAAGCGACATTTGACAGATGGAGGTCATTGGCTTTTCTATTCTTATTTGAATCGCATAGAAGGTAACAATAGTTGTATTCCGTAATAAATACCAGGCTGGCCAGTGCTAATGACGCCATGAATCGACGCTGTACTGGTGAATTGTTCCGAAATATACTGGCCAGTGCACTGACGTCATAAATCGACGTAATATTTATTAAAAATAGTGCGAATACAGAATATTTTTTATTCACATCATCAATTAAAAGGAGTTCTTTTTGTCCGGATGCCATTATTGTTCTTTAAATAAAAAATAAATAAAATTTGAATGCTTCTCACGCACGCTCAGTTATACGTCATATTCGTTTTCCCGGTAAAAATATGGTAGCATACCTGTACAATATGGCGTCCAATTCGTGACGTCATTACCACTGGCCAGTGTACTGATGTTTCGGAATACACCCAATATTACATTACAGGTAGGTAATAATAATAATATTGTGGGATCCTGACATCTGTACCCTTAGTACGAGTTTGAGCTCACGAAAACTATCATAGTTTTCGTAATTGTTAATTATGTTTCTATCTTCATGTTGGTGAAAAGTACCTAACCAAATATACTTAAAATTTAAGAAGCCGCAAATGATAGAATTCAAACACTCTTTATTTGTATTGAAACGAAAACAATAAAATGAGTACTCTTAGTACGAGCACGAGCTCATGAAAACTACCATAGTTTTCATAATTGTAAAACTCGTACTAAGGGTACTGGAAGTGTGTTAGGGAAGTGCCTGGCTGACCTCCCTTATAAGATAACTAGCGGCCCGCCCTCGCTTCGCTTCGGTGTAGAGCTGAAGTGTAGACTACAGTTTTTGTTCTCAGGCTTGTATTATACACAATGACATTCATCTATGATTCTTCTTATACCTGCATGCAAAGTCTCAGCCCGATCGGTTTCAAATTAACTAAGTTTCATACAAACTTTCATTCCCTATTCTATCCCCTTGGGGGTAGAATTGATCAAAATCCTTTCTTAGCGGATGCCTACGTCATAACATCTACCTGCATGCCGAATTTCAGACCGATCCGTCCAGTGGTTTGGGCTGTGCGTTGATAGATCACTATGTCAGTCAGTCACCTTTGAGTTTTATATAATTATGTAGATATTATTCACAAGGAAGGAAGGAAACTGACACTTGGTTTGAAAATTTCGGCAATTGCCGAAAGAGGAGAAAAAAAAACTTGTGTTATAGCATGATGAGGCAATCTTTAATTACAGTTATATCATATCCTAACAATTAAGCATATGTGTTAGTCTGGTTGTAGTAATATAGCTGTGTTGACGGTCCAAAAAAATAATAAATAAAAGAAGGTACGTGCACTTTACAGATGGGTGACTACTGTACTAAAAATCAGTACACATTTGACAATGACATTTCGAACTCGCAAATGTTACGAATTCGATATTGGTTCGTGCTAAGGGCACAGGTGAGATGTAAGTTGATTGCGGTGAGTTTTAGACAATATTGCTAACAAGAACAATGTGTGGTCTAACTGTTTTCGTACTATTAAATACCCAAATTTATAGAGTTAAGGTAATGGTCGCAACCAGTCTCACAGATATTTCTGATTCTGACCCTTTTCGGAAGAGTCTAACTGGAATCATTGAGCCATTATTGGCTACTTATCACAACAATATTAAATACCCTAGATACACCAACACGAAAAAAATCATGCCCGAAACCTGTCCACAAGGTACATTGGACGATCCACAGAGATCCGTAAGATGATCGCGTAGTTTAAACAATATAAGGCATTATTTAAACATTGAAAATCACCTTTAAAGCATACTGTATAAGGTCTTAATTAAAACGCAACGCGTCATAGAGTTATGACAGTCTGATATGTAAGCTCGTCAAATTTTACGACATTGCTGTATGCAGAAGAATAAAGACCTTATTTCTTTGACTGTAGGCGCAATTCTGAATGCGCTATTAGTAATATAGCAGGTACGGTCCGCGAGGAAATGAGACGGCTATATTATCGACCATGCATTTGATAATCACAAATATTTTCTATTAAATCAGTTTATAGTAAGTATTAAAACAAAATTTACTTCAAATGTGTTAAATTAAAAAACATTGATTAGATACCTGTCGAAAAAACGTCATTTTACCTTCTTTATGTATTTCTTTCGCCTGTTTTCACGGAGCTCAGCGGCATGTTGACTTTTCAACGGTCCGCGCGTGACAGTGAATCAAAAAGTGCTTGAGTGGTGTTCAAGCACTTCTTGATTGGGACACATTTTGAGCACACGTGGTGTATCTAGGGTATTTAATATCGTTGACCTATCACTACAATTTTTAGTGTTGCACCGAATGTCGGACTCGGCCGAATGTTCGGTTTAAATATGTGCTGCAGCCGAATGTCGGCCGAAATTTGGTTAAATTTCGCGAATTTTTACTTAGTGAACAAAATGTTCAAAATTAATAATAAATATAGACTATTGTTTTATTATAAGTAATATAAAAAATACTTAAAGTCAAAGTATCATTATCTAAAATAAGTTATAAAGAAGAAAGAATGTTACGGTACGTATGTACCTTGCTGATTCTTACAATTGATAATTTTTAAGGCATATTTTTGATACCCGATTGCGGCTTGTGAAGTGTGTGAAGCAAAAGCATGCAAATACAGGGGTCTAGGCTCCGAATATGATTTTGTCCCATTCGGTGTCGAGACCCTTGGTCCGTGGGGTCCAAGCGCTATGAGGTTTTTTAAGGAAATATCAAAAAGGTTAGTCGACATCACTGGAGACCGAAGAGCTGGCAGCTACCTCGGACAACGAATTAGTCTAGCTATTCAAAGGGGGAACGCTGCCAGTATCTTCGGAACCTTGCCTAAAGGGACTCCTTTTAGTAATATATTTTAGTTATTATATTATATTTTTGACGTGACAACGTCTTAAATTAGGTTGCGGCCGGGAGTCACTTATGAAAAAGTGTAACGCTCGGTAACGTTACGATGAGTCTCTCGTGTTAAGTTTAAGTTTACATGTACAATGTTTTAGTAAACAAAATATATTTCTATAGTTAAAATTTGTGCAATTCTTATTTTCATTCAATTCCTTGTTCCTATTGTGCAATTTAATTATATTCATATCAATAAATATTCTACCGAGAAAAAGACGTTGTCACGTAAAATCTTCGCCCGTAAAACCGACTTTACAGGCAACCATTTTTTAAGGTTTTTAGTTTAATTGTTCCTGTATATATAGAAATATTAATTTAAGCTACCGTATCTCGGCCGACATTCGGGACGGGAGATCTAACCAACATTCGGCCAAAGATTAAGTTCGGTAAAATTAATGTGAAACGAATTTCGGTGCATTTCTACAATTTATCCCATTGACATACGTACTTCCCTGTAGCCAGATACTGGCACAGAAGTGAGCTTGCAAATTAAGAAGAATCTGACAAGAGCTGTCGGAAAAAAGTCGATACCGAACAAATGTGACGTACACACAACCATTTTATTACATTTTTATATATGCGGCGATGTTTTTATACGCATTTACTTACTAATCATATCGAGGAAATGTGTTCTAACGTGGTGGAGTGTGATTTGTCGGAGAGGGAGAGGCAGCCGGAGGCCGTGGAGTGCGTGTGTAAAGGAGGCCCCACGCTGGCTATCCTGCAAGAGGTGCAACGTGGGTACGAGGAGAGGATGGCTCTGATAGAGCGGCTCGGCGGTGCCAACAAACTACAAGTATACACTTATCCGTACTAGCTCGTAGCGTAGTGGGTTGTGGCTTGAAAACTCCAGTAAATGATCTCGTCTATAGCAGTGCAGGCATTACTAATGGTGTAGTATTTCTGCGAAAACGATTTTAATTTTGTAACGAATCTTATTAACAAATACAAGCAAACAAGCAGCCTTTGATTTTATCAAGCAACTGATTGCAAAATTTATATTACGGCACGAATCTGTAATCAAAAGTCAGTTCGAGAAAAAAAATGTAGCTTTTGTAAATAACTAGAAACCTTAAGCTTTTATGTAAAATATGTAGCTTTGGCATTGAAATACATTTGGATTTATTATTTAGAATTATTTAGAATTCACGTATAAAATTTTTGTATAAACACAAATTTCATTAAAATAAAAGAAATTAGTGACTTGTTTGCGGAGTATTTTCTGACGTCTTTTTTGACGCCTAATTATCAATCGGATCATACATAATAAATATCAACAATAACCTCAACAGTGTGAATGATGTGGAAGTTGATCCAAATAAAATACTTAATCTCCTAACATATCTCGATTTAAGCAAATCTAGTGGACCAGATTTGATTCCCCCTCTTTTTATAGTAAAATCTGCCAAAAGTTTAGTGAGAATCACTTCACCACTCTGCATTGTGTTCAGATGCTCACTATCTGAGGAAACTGTTCCTAAGATATGGAAATCAGCTTTCATTGCACCGATATTTAAAAAAGGTGACAAAAATAATTTAGAGAAGTTGTACCGTCAATATCAAAATTATGTTTGTTTGCCAAAATAATTGAAAAACTAATTTACCAAGCAAGACGTATACTCTAGCCTTAACATTTTATTTAATGAAGAACAACATGGGTTCCTTAGAAAGCGCTCTACAACCAGCAACCTTTTAGTAGCGAATGAGTTTATCACCGAGGCAATGGAGAATGGCGCTCAAGTAGATGTTATCTATACCGACTACCAAAAATGTTATGACAGATTAGATCATCAAGTATTGCTCTCCAAGCTCCGTTCTGCAGGCATACATGGCAATTTTCTTCGTTGGTTTACGTATTATATTGAAAATCATAACCAAGCTGTAGTCCTACGAGGTTATGTGTCGAGGTGGATAGATATACCATCTGGGGTGCCCCAGGGGTCGATTTTAGGTCCGCTTTTATTTGTCATTTTGACACTATTAAATGTTTCCTGAATTCTAAAATAATTTTAAACCTTTTGATTTGTAAACCTTCCTAAAATAAAATAAATAAATTTTAATTACAATTCAAGTGCTTACTTCAATCACAGAAATATTGCTTTTTTATGTGTGGCTGTATAGCGGCCTGTATTTCGCGCGACAGCATTAAAAAAGTGCTTGCTCGTCATTTATAGACAAATTTATTTTCTATTAATTTTAATTAATTATATATACCTAATGGTGTTGAAAAAAGTCGTATAACAATAGTAAGCTATTGAAAATAGCTAACTCGCCTACGGCTCGTGCCCAATGCCAGTCTCGAGTGTAGGCTAGTAATTTTCAATAATTTCAATTATCAATATGGGCGGCTAAAATCACACCCAATTACCTTCTTCCAAAACGCGGACTCAGGTTACAGTCGCGACACGTAATTCTAGCGCTGAACAAATAGTCCAGTCAGTATTGTCGCGAAATCCGTTTTTCCTCAAACAGCTGGAACTATGCTAAAAAGTTTCTTAAGATAGTAAAGAACACTTTACATAGAGAAAAAAATGTTTCCAACCCCGGGCAAGGGTGAAAACCACCCTTAATAATCTATTTTTCCAATTATCTCAAAAAGTATACGAGATACGGAAAAAAACTTCAAATGAAAATTGTAGATCTTTTTGAAATCTACAAAACATTATTCCACCCTCTTGCCCCTATTTTCAATAGGGGAGCCAATAATCGAAGTCAAAGATTCAATACTTAAAAAGTTAAAGTTAGTTAAAAAAGTTATCTTTACTATCTTAAGAAACTTTTTAGCATAGTTCCAGCTGTTTGAGGAAAAACGGATTTCGCGACAATACTGACTGGACTAAAACTGCTGGGATGATAACTGCGCATGGGTACGACTGCAGAGACGCCCGCCCACCCGCGCACCTCGTTTCCCCCCCAACATAATATTATTATTTTTCTTTTTTGCCTAAACGGTAGGACACGTCATTCCTAAACTTTGTTAAACCATTTTTTTTTACATATTTTTATTTTTTATTTTATAGTCATAATTTTTATATTATTTGCATTTTTTTTTGTTTGTAATGAAAAGTGACTTTATGAGTTACCTCATATTGAAGTCATTTTTCAATTTGACGACTCTGTATATAATACAGGGAGAAAAAAACAGCCCTTGCTGAGTTTCTTGCCGGTTCTTCTCAATACAAGGTCTCCCGCCGTAGATTTGCGAACCGATGGCGTAGCTTTTCGACATTCACAAGTGCTTGTAACAGCCTAGACTGAATAAACGATATTGAATTTTGAATTTTTTTTTTTGAACACATCTTCATTTTTACGCGCGCGCAGTAACGGTCCAAGCTAGAGTTTCATGCCGCGACTTATAATCATGGTTTAAAGTTACTAATGTACCTGTCTGTTCTTTTTAGCAAAGTGACAGCTTTAAGTTTAACTTTAGTCACCTGGCGGGAGCGCGGCCATTCGGAGACGTGTTCCGCGACCACACCCGCCCTCTCGGCACGCACTAGGGGGACCGCGGTCCTCATAGTGCGTGTCGGGTGACGGTGCAGGAGTATTGTCTGGTTTTTAGTGGCCCTGTTCAGGGCGTAGGTAGGGCCCTGTTCACTTCAGCGAGCCCCAGGGCCGGCTGAAGAGGACAGGGAGGAGTCTCACATACCTTCTTCTCGCTCCCTCAGAGGTTGAAGGATGCGTAATGCATTTCTCAGACACAAAAAAAACGGTGTAACTTTAGTCAATGTCTTGTAATAAGGCGCAAAAATTACCTAATCGGGATTTAGGCATCACTTGTGCTTATATTGTTGTGGTGAAGATGCAAGTGGAGGTGCTGCGCGGATGGGTGGGCGACCTGTCGGGCCAGAACACACTGCTGGCGCGCGCTGTCGAAGAACTGGAGGCTGAGGCGACCTCACGCTTGTTGCTTGAGAAGAGGCGCCACTCTGAGGTAATATAACCACAGTATAATAACATTACCTTTTAGTGGTGTTGTGGTTCTGTTGGTGAGTAAGGTTCCAAGTGGTAGGGGATTGGGCAGACCCGTCTTTCCCAATGGGCACTTTGGGCAAGTGCCCAGGGCCCCGCGATCGATAGGGGCCCACCTCAGATCAAATACAAAGTCCCTAGTTCCTGTTAGATCACCAAACGGAAGTCATAGGGGCCCCATTATCCTAATATGCCCAGGGCCTCCAATGTCAAAGACGGCACTGGGATTGGGTCAGTGTAGGTACAAGCACAAGTGATATTTTTTGTGTCGCAAGCTTCTATAGAGGGGTATATAGTATATTGAGGAGCTCGATGGCGCAAAAGGTTAGCTCGTTCGGCTGGGATCGTTGAAGTTAAGCAATTTTCGCAGTGGTCGGTCACAAATACGGGATGAAAAGGAACTCCTTATATTTAACAATAAAATAAAAAAATATTTAACTGATGAATGATTCTATTCTATCGAAAAATACTATAATAAATCTGTATATATAAAACTCAAAGGTGACTCAGACTGACTGACATAGTGATCTATCAACGCACAGCCCAAACAACTAGACGGATCAGGCTGAAAAATGTTGTGACGTAGGCATCCGCTAAGAAAGGATTTTGATCAATTCTACTCCCAAGGGGATGAAATAGGGAATGAAAGTTTGTATGAAAGTTTGTCAATTTTAAACCGATCGGGCTGAGACTTTGCATGCAGGTATAAGAAGAATCATAGTTGAATGTGATTGTGTATAATACAAGCCTGAGAACAAAAACTGTAGTCTACACTTCAGCTCTACACCGAAGTGAAGCGAGGGCGGGCCGCTAGTTTAATTAATATGTATTTCTTTTTTCATTTGTTTTTGTTTTGTTAAATTATGTTATAATGATGGTATCTCCCAAACCAAACTAAATATAATACAATTTTATAATAACATAATAATTAATGTTTAATTATCTATTATTTGTTATACCTGTACAAGGCGACTAAGTCATAAGATGCTATGTATCATGTTTAAGAACCGTATGTAACACTTAGTTTGTTAATAAAGAGTTTGAGTTTGGATGGGTGACCAATAATTTACTATCTCGAGCTCCTCCGTGCTTCGGAAGGCACGTTAAGCCGTTGGTCCCGGCTGCATCTGCAGTCGTTAGCAGCGACCGATCCGCACTGGGCCCGCGTGGTGGGTCATGGCCCGATCTCCCTATTCCATCCGTAGGGAAGGCTTGTGCTCCAGCAGTGGGGTCATTAATAGGCTGATGATAATGTTGAAGCGTCTATAGACTATGGTGGCCGCTTACCATGAGGCGGGCTATATTCTACTTTGCCACCATTTTAACAAAAAGAAACTTACCTAATATAATATACTAGCAAACCAGTGAACCAAATGTTCACCAAAACCTGATTTAAAAAAAAAATGTATTTAATTAATTGAGAACTTCGGAGATTTTGTGTGATTTCGTTTGAAATTCGTGCTTTCTCGAAAACCGGAAGTGCTACGTTACTCAAATCCGGTTTGTAGTCTTATCAGACTATTCTTAACTTATAACTTAAACATTCTCTTTATCTATCTCTTACGGTTTGGCCGCTGAAACAGCACCACAGACAGACGGACGGACGGACTTGTCTAATAGATAAGAGATATTTATATTCATCACACTAATAATATTATAAAGGCGAAAGTTTGTGAGTGTGTGAGTATGTGACGAGTGTGTATGTTTGTTACTTCTTCACGTCTAAACGGCTGGAGCGATTTTAATAAAATTTGGTATGGAGTTAGCTGACACCCTAGATTAACACATAGGCTACTTTTATCCCGAAAAAATGTTAGGTTCCAGAGGGATTTTCAAGAAACTAAGTTAACGTAGGCGAAGTCGCGGGCGACCTCTAGGAATATATATATATATATAAGTATTTATTTATTTATGTTAAAATGGTGCCAAACAAGAATATGAGTCGTCTAATGGTATGTGACGCCATACTCTATAGATGCTTGCGATTGTTGCGATATCAATAATATCACTTGCGCCGTTGCTTTCATCATCAGCCTATTAATGTCCCCACTGCTGGGGCACAGGCCTTCCCTACGGATGGAATAGGGAGATTGGGATTGGTGGGTGCTAACGACTGCAGATGCAGCCGGGACCAACAGCTTAACGTGCCTTCCGAAGCACGGAGGATCTCGAGATAGTAAATTTTTGGTCACCCATCCAATGGCCGACCACTGCGAAAGTTGCTTAACTTCAACGATCGCTGCCACTTGCGTCATCGAGCTCCTCACGCCGTTGCCTACCCTGATTCAATCCCCTACCTCGTGGAGCCCTAGAACTTTACTCACAGACAGAAACATATCACCGCCAAAAGGTTGTTTTACTGTGGTTTTCTTTAAGGTGGTGGTGTAACTATTTTAAGAGAAATAGCGGATTTTCCGCTCCAAATAGAACGCCCGTCTGGGTAAATAGGTTATTTCGCTTAGTTCGCGTCCAAATTTTCTTGCCTTCCTTCCTTGAAAAAGTATTCATTTGACATTGTGGGTTACCTACAATGCGAAGAGATGGCGCTGCCTTGCAGCTTAACGCTAGGAAAATTTCGACGCGGCTAATAGGGCCGTGGTAGCATAATGGTCAGTGCATTCGCCCGGATTGCGAAGGATGCGGGTTCGAGTCCCGTCCACTGCCTGGTCCGCGTGGATTTTTTTCTAGTAAGCTTTTTTTTATCTAAGAGATGTTTTGGTAAACAGAAAAAAATCCTTTCATGTTCAATTAGGAGTTAAAGAAAACACAGGCTAAATAGGTGCCATAAGTCCTGAAAGATGCCCTCTGTAGCTAAAAGGAAGGATCATTTTTAGGCAAGAATTTTATTAATCGATCGACTGATAAACATATTGATTGTTTTTATACCTACACCTGGACGTAATCTATACCAAATAAGGTGATAATACAATTTAATTATACTCATTTAATTAAAATACATAACGTTAATATAAAAAAAAACGACGGGTTGCACCCCGGGAGTGCCGGGAGAAGTGAAAACTTGAATATTAACGTTGTGCATTATTGATATTTTGGAATGGTTAGGGAATAATTTTGCACGAATTGCTTTAATTATCAGTATAAAAGTACTATCATGTTTGTGGTAGAATACAATATTTATTTATTGCGCTATCGTACACAAACATGACAATTTATATTACATTAAAAAACTTTATCTCTCAGAAAAATCATCTTACATGAATCACATTTAATCGCACCTAGCGACATCTATTGTAAAAAAAATGCATTTTCTTCGCAATGAAGCTGCCACGTGGACGTCCTAGATAGAAACTTATTATTGAAAGTCAACAACTTTTCCAATTTTATACCTGACGCGAGTTTAACATATTTTACCCATACAAAAAAGGTACAACGCCGCTAAAGGAGTTTTCACTTCAATAAAATTGACTTTATAGTAAAAAAAAGGATTGGTACTTTAACGATGCCCCGCCGCTGTAGCCGCGACTTGGAGAATCTACATGGCGACAGGTTCTGGTGTACAAACAGTGTGACAGCGTCCCTAAAGCAAGTGATTTGAAGAAGGCAAGCTTCCAGTGTCGTAAAACGCACTGAAACAAAGTAGAGGCTAGACCATAGAGAAAGGTAAATATACCAAAAGGGGCTAGACAATAAATTTTGACAGCTTCGTTATCGTATTGTCATTGTCAAATTTTGAATGGACGGAGCCATTTTGTTTTTACGTTCTGTACCTACCCCTAGCACGAACCATTATCGAATTCGAATAGTTTGCAAACCGAAATGTCAATGTCAAAATTTGTATGGAAACTTGGGTAGTTTTCCAATTACAGCACTGGAGCGCATTATGCGGCATAATGCTTAACGATGAATGTTTCAACTACAGCAACGCTTCGCACAATCGAGCACTCTCAAAAGTAATGTTTTCGTGTGATGCGTGCAATCGTGCCAACTTAGTGACAGAAAATTAACAAGTGTTTTTTCTTTAAGTTGGCATTGATCGAAATGTTTTATTTATTTATTATCGTTATTAATATTATCTATTGTTGAAAAAATTTTAAAGCTTTCGTTTCATTGTAGTTTTTTTTAAATAATCAAAGTTAATTCAAACTGTGTTAAAAAAAAATATAAGTATGGATGAAGGTACAAACATTGACTTTTATTTTCAACACTGAACTTAGCGCACTCTGCTGGTGCATTTGAAAACTAATTCACGTTCCAATTAAGCATCAGCATAATTCGGCATTGTGCGCCACTGAGTCGCATTATGCTCTGTAATTGGAAAACTACCTTGAACAGCAGCGGCACAAAGTACGTAACGAGAACTAAAAATCAGTACACATTTGACAATGACATTCCGGACTCGCAAACGATACGAATTCGATATTGGTTCGTGCTAGGGGTACTGCTTAGTTTTCGTAGAAACTTTGACGATGTGATATAGCCCCGCCACACTATGCTTCTCGAGCTGCTCATCGCTTTGCTCCTCGTACTGCCGCGATGTTGCCCTCTGCCTACCCACTGCTTTCCTCGTCCAATTTATGGTGAAGCTCCGCACTTGGTATTTGCCTTTGCTATACAATGGACGATAATACTAGGACAACGCGGGCGCTATACATTTCTGGAATAGCCAATTATATAATAATAATAATTATTACAAATATTAATTGTTTCAATATACAATTGGTACAATACAAAAATATAATGAAAGTAAATTTAAATTGAAACTAAAAGGTATGCTAAAAGTATGGCTCAGCATGTGACAGTCAAGTTTTGACTTGTCGCTAGTATTCTGCCACCACCTCACAATTATAATATTCTGAAAAACACATCAATTAAATATTATCATATATTGTACTTGCCGCCTCGTATAGTTGTTCAAGGAACCATCGTTTACGCCTTTGCATAAAACAGCTTTCCGATATTAAAAGACTTTATATATAAAAGAATATCAATGTCATACAAAGAAAAACCGACAAAATAGGGAGCAGTTGGACATGACGAGGATCATGGCGTGCGGCATGACGATTAGTTTCACCATACCATGTCTCTGCCTCCTTTCCTTGCTATTTCCCACACTACTGGGCGAATTTGTGGCAGGGCTATAACGAATATGGAGCTGTCAATATTCGTGCTTGGGCCTCAGATAGTGTGTGAGTTGCGCGCCGAGAGAGAGGCGCTACGGCGGCGGCTGGCGCGCAAGGACTCCGACCTGCGCGGGCTCGTGGAGGTGCTGCGCCGACTACGCGAGTCCGACTACTGCACGCTCGACGGGATACACTTCTTCGAGATCACCGAGTCGCAGATATTCGGCTCGCCCGAGTGGTGAGTGCGTAGACGAGCTCCAGTATAATAGTGCGCGACTTGCGCATGCTCGCGGAGGTGCTGCGTCGACTACGCGAGTCTGACTGTCTGACTACTGCACGCTCGACGGGATACACTTCTTTGAGATCACCGAGTCGCAGATATTCGGCTCGCCCGAGTGGTGAGTGCGTCGACGAGCACCAGTATAATAGTGCGCGACTTGCGCATGCTCGTGGAGGTGCTGCGCCGACTACGAGAGTCCTGCTACTGCACGCTCGACGGGATATACTTCTTCGAGATCACCGAGTCGCAGATATTCGGTTTGCCCGAGTGGTGAGTGCATCAATGCGCCACTAATTGTGCCACAGAACATAGAAAGAGGTTATAAGGGTGATCAAAAACCGTTTGTACGTGAAGAGTTCTCGCCGGCTCGTCCCCACTACACTTCCACCTAATAGATAGTAGCCAAACAAACGCCGCGACATCAAACAATTGAACTAATCGGCGCTTAGAGCATTTGCTCACACATAACTGTGGCATGCCTACCCCGCCCATTCTAACTTCTTTCTGTATTCTGTGGTTTGTGCGATGCAAATTTTATGTGGCTGGCTGCGCAGGCTCAGTGAAATACCGCGCGCGCCAATGTCAGCCTATATAATGCGATTCAACTAAGAGTAGGACCGACTAGGCGCCATATTGTGACGTCATAGCTGTCAATTCAAACCAAATAGGTAGGGTGAGCAAAAAAATGTTGCTATTTAATAAAACTTATTTACTAAGATTAAGTGAGACAAAACATCAGATTATTTAATAAAATTAATTTACTAAGGTTGACAAAGAACACAACCGATTTTTAATAGTATTTATTTATTAAGACTGCTTGAAAAAAAACATTAATCAGAATCTAGCTCTTTAATTTCTCTCATCTCTGCTTTACCGTCGGAGAAGTTATGAATAATTATGCAGGTCACATACAAACATGCATCCTATAAGTAAACGGAAGTTTTAGATCGAGTTTCTGAACGCTACATAAAGTGACATTTGGTTGACGATTTAGGTTATCAACCATTCATAGCCTAGCCATTTGTTATTGTTGGTTTAAAAATGTTTGGTTTTTATTCTAGAATCAGCCGAGTGCTAAAAAAGTGTTTCGAGATTTTTTTTGCAAACCGTACTTTTCAAGCGACAATTGACAGATGGAGGTCATTGGCTTTTCTATTTTTATTTGAATCGCATTATATTTCGTTTACTGCGCCGCCACTTAAGCCGCCATTAAGGCTGGAATCGAACTTAATTTAAATTACACTGCACCCGACTGACGTCGGGGACCAACTCGATGCCGCATTTGTAATCAACTTTAGCCGGTGAAAGGATTGGTGACCAAAAGAGCTCACTTGGTGCATTAAGCCGTTTTTCCCGACTGAATCTACAGTTGTTACGGGTCAGCGTGGTAGGTTCTGACCCGTTCTGCCTATTTCGTCCATAAGGAAGGCCTGTGCCCCAGTAGTGGTGACATTAATGTGCTGGCTAGACCAACCCAAATCTCAAAAGCCAGTAGTGCTATGATATTTAAGTTAACATCCTCGGGTGGCTGAGACATCTTCGAAAGAACCTTTCTTTGTAGATATTAACGGGATTGTTACCATGTACCTTGTTTTTTATGAGTCTCCGATAACTAACTGTGAGTAACTCCGTGATCATGGCGCTTGCAACAGTGCCGAAATATCGGAGACTCATAAAAAACAAGGTACATGGTAACAATCCCGTTAATATCTATAATGTTAGTGACCATGAAAGTTTAAAACAATAAACCTTTCTTTGTTTTTACGAATTTACATAAAACAGTACATAACGGTAGCCCTCAGGGAGTTTAATGAGCTACATTTAATTATCTACTAAGCCACGTGTTATTTTTTTATTTCTAGCATAGAGAAAAGGGTGTACCTCAACCTCGATTACTCGGCAACGTCGAGTAATTTCTCACTTTTTGCTTGAAATCTTAAGTTTAAATCTGCGAATTTAGTATGCTACCATCTTAGAAAAATCAGGGCTAAATAAGTGATTGGAATTCTATTCATCTGAATACATTTCATCGAAACTCCCATTTTATAACTTTATAGTATATTGTATATCTTTCTCACAGGCGCCAGGAGAAACTGGAGGATGGCGACGGCGTCGGCGACATCAAAAGAAAACACCGAAGCAAGACTTGAACAGACTGCAGGGGGGAATTAGTGAACAGAGGGCCAATCGCCTAACCAGATTGCTTTGGAAAACGCTATCGCTTACGATTTCATTTTGTTATTTCTTACCGCCGAAATACCTCACGCTCATTTTCTTTAACATTGTTATTACCAATGCAAAAGAAAAAAAAGAGCGCGAGGCATTTGAAAACCTCAGGGGGCTAGAAATAACAAAATGAAATCGTAAGCGATAGCGTTTTCCAAAGCAATCCAGTTAGGCGATTGGCCCCCTGGCGTCGTTTAGAGTTTTATAGACTTGTTTATCTTTTGATTCACTGTTTATATTGTTATATTATTGAATTATACTGTTTATATTGTTATATTATTGTATAATACTGTTTATATTGTTATATTTTTCTAAAATATACTTTTTGATTTTAATAAAATTTGTCTTTAATTTCTTTTTAGCGCCTTCGTTTGCGTGGTATAATTGGTATTCCATACCAAATTTTTCGTGGACAAAAGTAGCCTTTAGCTGCCTTCGAGTTCTTATTCTCCAGGCCATCTATTTCTAATTCGAAACGAAAATCGTCACAAGCGTAGGGATATAGCTTCGCTCTGCATCTTCTATCGCGTTTATCACGGGGAGTGTTCTGAGGAATTGTTCGGATTAATTCCAGCTGCTGCATTTCGCCATCGTACATCGCGACAAAAATTTCATCCCCATCATCTTGATGCGTGGCTATCCACAACCGTGCGTTTTTGTCGAAATTTTTTACTACGTAAGACAAAACTGTGGAATATATTGTCGCCAGCAGTGTTTCCGGACCGATACGACCCAAAAACCTTCAAAAAAAGAGCGTACTCCTTCCTTAAAGGCCGGCATCGCATTTGTGACACTCCTGGTGTTGCCAATGTCCATGGGCGACGGTGATCACTTACCATCCGGTGAGCCATCTGCTCGTATGCCCCCTATAACATAAAAAAATCGGTTTAGCTGTTGAGATGTGAAAGCGTAAAAAATTAACAAGATCAAACAACTTTAAAGTAGACATTGGTACCAATTCTGGCATGATTCTCTAAACTTAAAACTAAATTTAACATCAGTCTCTCCTTTTCATTCTGTATAGAGAATGACAAGGATATACTGCTGTCAAATTTAAGTTTAGGTTTAGAGAATCATGCCAGAATCGACACCATTATATATGTGTATAAATATATTTATTACATAAATATCACTCCCTTACCAAACTGTTGAGCAATACCATGTTTGGTATTGGTTGCGTCCAGGTTATTCTTATTTAGACGCGGAAGAATTCCTAAACGGGGATCCCGCGGCTTCGCGCTAAGCAGCTTAGAGGGTATTCGCAGGACTTTTTTGCGGATATTATACCGTAAAGCGCCCGTAAGAGTTGCGGGGTCCTCGGTGGACAGCCACTGGGGGGTACGTAAGACTTGCGGGAGCCAGGTGTGAGGTCCGTTCGGCGGTGTGCCTCTTAAAGGCGCCGTCGTCTGTAAATAGCATTTTTTACCTGCGTTATGAAAAAACAAGGTTATTCTTATTTGAAAACAGAGTCGTCAGACTGTACTACATCACTGAACTAATATATTTTGTTTGCTAATTGCACTAGTGGCTTGTCTTTATGACTATTTTGATTTCAATATTCATAACAATTGTTGTCTACCTAGTTGTCAGATCCAATTCGTTCATTTTCCAGCGAGAAAAGAAAAGGAAAATTAATGGAAGTTCCAATGAGCTGAAGATTTTGAATGACTCGCTGCAAAAGGAAAATGTGGCTAAAGACAGGTGACTAACCTACATGTTTGAAAGATCAACACCAGCCTATTAATGTCCCCAGTAGTCCAGCCCTATGGATGGAAAAGGGAGATAGGGCCCAGTGCAGATTGGTAGGTGCTAACGACTGCAGATGCAACCGTACCAACGGCTTAACGTGCCTTCCGAAGCGTGGAGGAGCTCGAGATAGTAAATTTTTGGTCACCCATCCATGACCGCCGACTGCGAAAGTTGCTTAACTACAACGTCACAGCCGAACGCGCTAACCACTTGCACCATTGAACTCCTCTTCTTCGTTTGAAAGATCATTTTAACATTAGTTTGATATGATAGCTCAAATCTAATATATAAAATTCTCGTGTCGCGGTGTTTGTGGTTAAACTCCTCCGAAACGGCTTTCTCGATTCTCATGAAAGGAGATTGTTCAAATTGGCCTAAATGCACAAAAAGTATTGACATACACGGTAATTCTTGCGTAATTTATAATTTAATTTACAGTCATTAGATTTCAACGGACACCTTTGTATAATATATTTACTTTAAAAAGGACTTTTAATTTTACTGGTTTGGAAAACATACGAATCATTTTTAATGGCTATGGGTGTAGTAACATTCAGCCAAAGACTGATCGAAGTTGTTTATATAACATAAAAACAAATCTATTTTGTAAAGATCAATAAAAAAAATCATTTTTTTTATTACACTGTGGTATTAATATCCACATCTATATTATCATTTTAACTAGATGCAAATGTGCTCAGACAATTATTATAGATGGTAGGCGACATCATAAAATCTATTGCCATACATTTTTCGCCAAACACCTCCATAAACACATTATAATCTGTATATATGTTAGACTTTAAGGTATCTATCTATGGGCCTACGTTCCCTGACTATAAATTAATAAATAAATAACATTATAAGGTGTGATATACCAAAAATCTAAAATATGGTCTTTCAACATTTCATCTTAAAAACATAACAAAAATAATGAAGCTACTGAATATATGGCTATAGAACCTAAATCTCTTAGCTTTCTTTGGTTAACGATAGTTTAAAAATTCTCTCTAATCTATTTTATGATACATCATACAAAAATACATACATCCCTAAATTTTCTCCTTTCTACCAACAACCCCTATTTTTTTATGGCGGTACGAAGTTCGCTGGGTCAGCTAGTTTTTACATAAAATCTTGTTTTAGAGAAATTCGGCGGCTCAATAAAGATGTACAGCAATACGAACAGGCGATAATTAATCTGAGGAATGAGTTGTCGCTGAAAGCTCAACAGAATTCGTGAGTTACTTAATTTTGATAACATCAACATTATCATAGCTTGTTTAAGTCAAGGTGAAAAGTATGAATTCAAAGAAAATTTTACTAGAAAAAAATTCCAGACGGGATTGAAACATCTTCCGCTATCCCGGAGGACTCACCAACCAGACGCTATATAAATAGATTTGATTAAACATCTAGCAGATAAAAGCTTCAAATAAATCATATAATAAGTTCATAGAAAAATGATTAGTCTAGCTAAGCTCTCTTTCTAAGACCAATAAATTTATCTAGATAGATAGAACGATAAATCATTTATTCCCATCAGTACAGCACACAAATTCAAGTAAACAAATAGAACAATTAATTGCTAGGTATGTAACTGTGTGCCGTAACGACAGAAAAAGGAAAAAACTCAGCGATACCTTTGCTCTAAGAGCACACTTATCTATGAATAAGGTAATAAATAGTTAGACTTTGCTGTGGAACAAAAATCAATCCTAGCTTGTAGTTGAATTAAAGTGTTTTTAACGCCAAGTCTATACGGCTTTTGTTTTATAAATATAACATGGACTATTATGGGGTGCAGGTAATTAGCGACAT
The DNA here is from genome assembly GCA_902850365.2 of Chilo suppressalis. NCBI lineage: Eukaryota > Metazoa > Arthropoda > Insecta > Lepidoptera > Crambidae > Chilo > Chilo suppressalis. Next base: position 2,121,015 of record OU963896.1, on the reverse strand, counting down.
AAACATTTGAAATATGTTTTTCATAAGTGGATTGATTTACAAATTCCTCACAAGTTTTGTAAGGAATGACTAATTAGATAATTTAGGAATTTAATTTTAAATTTTATTGTTCTTAAAATATCTTGACATTATAAGATTACTAAAATTTAACGGATTATGAACAATATTATGTGAACATGCAAATCTTGCTATATTATGTCCCCTGGTATGTGTTTCAGAAATGTATCTAAGAAAGATGCCGAAGTGATGGCCGGAATGTGTTGCACCGGAAATGAGGTATTTGTTGACATGCCCCTCCAAGATTGTTTCTTTTAATAGCTGACGAGCTGAGTTGTTCTCGATATAATAACGGTCGCGTGATATTAGATTCAAACTCCATCGACGCCCGTGACTCGATGGCGAATACATTTCAAAGACATGTTATTCTATTATGTTTTGGATGCAGGGCTTGTTTACCGGTCAATTTTCGAACCTATTTAGGTTTGGCTCTACCTTAACCTTAAAAAAACCGGTTTTCCTAAAAAGTTAAATCAACTAAGTTTTTAATCAATTTAGCGGTTTTTAAAGGGGTTCATTTCGCTCTTACTGACGGCATCGCCTTCGTCGTTTCAATTAAAATTTATAATGATTTTCTTTCCAACTACAGAGCGAGTGAGTGAAGTAGTGTGTCAGTACACAACTACTAAATGAATAACTTGACTCACTAGACGCTAGCAAGCGTGTCAATAAATGCATCAATCTCTGAGCATTAACAAGTTGTGACTTGATTAGTTCAAACAAAACAAACATCAAGCGATGCCGACGCGTGCACGTGTCGCTCTGGATTAAACCTTAAGGTTTTTGGTACCGCTTTCATTTCGGACGCTCTCCGAACGAAACCTTTACTAAAAACCGGTATTGACCTTTATTTACCGGTATTTTCGAAACCAGTTACAAGCCCTGGTTGGATGTTCGTATTCGTGGGTTTCGCCTGATCCCTTATGCAAGAAACTGTACTCCTAGCACGGACCAATATCGAATTCGTATCGTTTGCGAGTCCGAAATGTCATTGTCAAATGTGTACTGATTTTTAGTTCTCGTTACGTACTTTGTGCCGCTGCTGTTCAAGTTTCCATACAAAATTTGACATTGACATTTCGGTTTGCAAACTATTCGGATTCGATATTGGTTCGTGCTAGGGGTACTGTTCTTCAATTCTAGGAAAATTTAGATCACGGAACTTGATAAAACAGGACATTAATAAGTATAAAAAATGCGCAGCTTATAAATCTGTTCTAGTGGTTTATTAAATGAGTAATGTGCCCGCGTTAGTTAAAGTTAGGTTTGTTTGTACCTTCACAGATAAATTAAAAAATAGGTGCTTAACGTCAAGAGGTAACATATAATTGTACACACTTTTTAAATATAATTATGAATGAATTTTTCAAACAACATAAAATCTGTACCTATTACCGTACGTCATCTTAATACATATTTTGAAAGAGTGTGGGTAAGCTGATAAAATGGCATATTGTGTTTCGCAAATACAACGGATTTACGATATATCTCTTAATAATTTATAATGAAATTTGTAGATATTGGTGTCGATTCTGGCATTATTCTCTAAACCTGAACTTAAATTTAACAACAGTGCATTCTTATCATTAAATGCACGGTGGAAAGGAGAGACTGATGTTAAATTTAATTTTAAGCTTGAGAATCATGCCAGAATCGAATACATTGACAAAATGAAATGATAATCATCATCAGACTGTTGGACATAGGCCTCCTCTTGAGATTTCCATACACAACCGGGTACACAACAGCGCCTTCCGCATCTAAAAAACGATAAAAGTTTTCTGTAGTTAGCAGAGCCGAATTTTGATAATATTATTTTTTTATTACAATGTAACACATCTTTACTTTATGGCATTTCAGCAGTTGTCCTATTGTTGTGTATAACATCTTTTAATTCTTCTCAATTAAGTATTGTAAGGTTATTGGATTGGCGTACGATGTTGAGTAATTGAGTGCAGTGAAGTTTGGCGCAGTGCGGTGACTGGGAGCCGGTGCGGGAGTGCAGCATGTCGGCACAGGAGGTCGCCGCCTATCAGGAGCGTATACAGAAGATGGAGGCTAACCTGAAGGTGACTAAGTAGATATTTGTCCAGTGCAGTGAAGTCAGGCGCAGGGCGGCGACTTGGAGCCGGTGCGGGAGTGCAGCATGTCGCCACAGGAGGCCACCGCCTACCAGGAGCGCATACAGAAGATGGAGGCTAACCTGAAGGTGACTAAGTAGATATATGTCCAGTGCAGTGAAGTCAGGCGCAGGGCGGCGTCTGGGAGCCGGTGCGGGAGTGCAGCATGTCGGCACAGGAGGTCGCCGCCTATCAGGAGCGTATACAGAAGATGGAGGCTAACCTGAAGGTGACTAAGTAGATATTTGTCCAGTGCAGTGAAGTCAGGCGCAGGGCGGCGACTTGGAGCCGGTGCGGGAGTGCAGCATGTCGCCACAGGAGGCCACCGCCTACCAGGAGCGCATACAGAAGATGGAGGCTAACCTGAAGGTGACTAAGTAGATATATGTCCAGTGCAGTGAAGTCAGGCGCAGGGCGGCGTCTGGGAGCCGGTGCGGGAGTGCAGCATGTCGGCACAGGAGGTCGCCGCCTATCAGGAGCGTATACAGAAGATGGAGGCTAACCTGAAGGTGACTAAGTAGATATTTGTCCAGTGCAGTGAAGTCAGGCGCAGGGCGGCGACTTGGAGCCGGTGCGGGAGTGCAGCATGTCGCCACAGGAGGCCACCGCCTACCAGGAGCGCATACAGAAGATGGAGGCTAACCTGAAGGTGACTAAGTAGATATATGTCTAGTGCAGTGAAGTCAGGCGCAGGGCGGCGACTTGGAGCCGGTGCGGAAGTGCAGCATGTCGCCACAGGAGGTCGTCGCCTATCAGGAGCGTATACAGAAGATGGAGGCTAACCTGAAGGTGACTAAGTAGATATATGTCTAGTGCAGTGAAGTCAGGCGCAGGGCGGCGACTTGGAGCCGGTGCGGGAGTGCAGCATGTCGCCACAGGAGGCCACCGCCTACCAGGAGCGCATACAGAAGATGGAGGCTAACCTGAAGGTGACTAAGTAGATATATGTCTAGTGCAGTGAAGTCAGGCGCAGGGCGGCGACTTGGAGCCGGTGCGGGAGTGCAGTATGCCGACACAGGAGGTCGTCGCCTATCAGGAGCGTATACAGAAGATGGAGGCTAACCTGAAGGTGACTAAGTAGATATATGTCTAGTGCAGTGAAGTCAGGCGCAGGGCGGCGACTTGGAGCCGGTGCGGAAGTGCAGTATGTCGCCACAGGAGGTCGTCGCCTACCAGGAGCGCATACAGAAGATGGAGGCTAACCTGAAGGTGACTACGTAGAACGTAGATATATGTCGAGTGCAGTGAAGTCAGGCGCAGGGCGGCGACTTGGAGCCGGTGCGGGAGTGCAGCATGTCACTACAATAGGCCACCGCCTACCAGGAGCGCATACAGAAGATGGAGGCTAACCTGAAGGTGACTAAGTAGATATATGTCTAGTGCAGTGAAGTCAGGCGCAGGGCGGCGACTTGGAGCCGGTGCGGAAGTGCAGTATGTCGCCACAGGAGGTCGTCGCCTACCAGGAGCGCATACAGAAGATGGAGGCTAACCTGAAGGTGACTACGTAGAACGTAGATATATGTCGAGTGCAGTGAAGTCAGGCGCAGGACGGCGTATGGGATCAGGTGCGGGAGTGCAGCATGTCGCCACAGGAGGCCACCGCCTACCGCGAACGTATACAGAAGATGGAGGCTAACTTGAAGATGACTAAGTAGATATATGTCAAGTGCAGTGAAGTCAGGCGCAGGGCGGCGACTTGGAGCCGGTGCGGGAGTGCAGCATGTCACTACAGGAGGCCACCGCCTACCAGGAGCGCATACAGAAGATGGAGGCTAACCTGAAGGTGACTACGTAGATATATGTCGAGTGCAGTGAAGTCAGGCGCAGGTCGGCGACTGGGAGCCAGTGCGGGAGTGCAGCATGTCGTCACATTAGGCCCCCGCCTACCGGGAATGTATACAGAAGATGGAGGCTAACCTAAAGGTTATTACGTAGATTTATAAATACGTGGTATAATGGGTATTATTCTTAAGGTTTGATATATAGGACATTTTGGAACATTTGTCGATACGATATACCTATAAGAGATACCTATCGTATCGATACCACTTCACTATTGGTTCCTCTACAGTAGGTACTCGCTAAAATTCTACTACAGCAGCTTTAAGGACAATGTGTGAGATAGAGTGAGATAGCCACAGTCACGCTCGCACTACGGTCTTTTTGGGGATCGATGGGCAGCTAACATCAACGGCAATGAAAACTACCTGTTTGCATGTTCGTTTTTTGAGTGTGCATGTATGCTGTTGGTCGCAGATGACCTTTACAGCGTCACCAGGCTTGGGAACGGTGAGATCCTAAGGAGACTTCAAGCCACGAATTGGCGAGTGCCTCTAGAGGTATTCCAGGCGGATGGCATATCTCCTCTCCGTATGGAGCCTCTAGACCACTCGAACCTGAGGGGGTCGGCAAAACTAGAAGGCGACTCGGACCTCGGCTCTAGTTAGCCGTTGACTCCATGTTCGCGTTACCCATTTATTTATTTCTCTGCGCGCACTTAGAACAAACACTTTCGTTTGCTATAGCGCGACCGCGCTAACTTCATAGTCGCCGTTAAGTTTGAATTGCATTATACCAGGAAAGCAGCTGCAGCGTGCGAGCGCTGCGCAAAGTAAACGCGGGTCTCAGCGAAGAAGTGCACGCGCTGCGACACGCCTGCGCCGCGCTGCAGGAGCAGTGCCGAGCTGCAGCACTGCACGCGCAGTTCAAGGACGACATCATCCGCGAGATGCGGCGCCAGCTGCACCAGGCCAAGGGCAAGGTGCACACACACCCACGCAAACCACTCGGCCACGGAGGTCGTCTAACTATAAAATAACTAATAAGATAACCAAGTTTCACATGATCATGGGTACATAAAAATGGAAAAACAAAATTTCCAGTTGCAAAGAAGTAATAGATTTTCACATGCAGGATTTGATAATTACTAAGACGTGGAAATGAAATAAAAAAAAATTGTGTGTGTCAGCTCCGACGCACGACCGGAGTTTACACTCTAAAAACGATTGTCTTTGAACAGACACAAAACAAAATCAAGTCCGAAGAAGTCGGTTACAAGTAGAGATATCTCAGAAATCGTCCCATGGTTTCGACTATCATAGGTTCCATGTCACACATTTTATCATCTAACATCATCGATATTTATCATATATTTTATTATGTATTTCTGGAAACACACAATTTCAAAAATATCACACACTAGTCATCATTTTGTAAATATGTATTAAAATTCCATCTGTACTGAAAATCACTATTCCAGAGTGCTGGACACTTACCGGCATTTCTCTATATTCTGTTATTTATTTGTTTTCATTAATTTTGCTCCGATTTTATCTATTTTTACTTTATTTATTTTATTGACATTTGTGACAACTTAATGTTTTTTATCCGTTGCCATGGCTAAAAGTGAAAGGTCAGTCATTTGTTCAGTAGATTTTACTCCTCACATTTTTCTCATACCGGGCCCCTTATATATGCAAATCGATTCTTAAGGAGCAAATTCCAAAAAATGAACGAGTCTTAACATAAACAGTCGGTTATGTCCAGCTGAAAGAGTTGTCGGACCCAAAGAGGGGCTGCCTGTCTCCTTCGAGCGGCCGCGAGTGTTCCGCTTCGCTGCAGTCCGTGACCATTACTTGCGCACGTCACCACGGCGCCGGGGACGATGCGATCTCCTCACGCCTTGACTCCGACTAACGGAGGTATTTATTCAGACAATACATATAGGCACCGAAGAGTTCTGCTTAGCTGCAGTCTGTGGCCATCGTCGGACGCTGACTGAAGGAAGTATTTAACCAGACTACGCTGTCATCATCGGCTTAATGTCCAAGCTTAATAATGTGTTACTGCAGGGGCACAAGCCTACCTTATGGATGGAATAGGGAGATTGGGCCAGCTTAACATGCCTTTCCAAGTACGGAGGAGTTCGAGATAATAAGTTTTTGGTCACCCATCCAATGACCGACCATTGCGAAAGTTGCCTAACTTCCACGATCTCAAATCAAACATACTACCACCTGCGCTATCAAGCGCCTTACAGAGGTGTAATAGATTGCAATTCAAACTTAATCGCCGCTGTGAAGTTAGCGCTAGAAATATAGGACGATGTAGTGAATCTTGCGCATAATTGTTTATATAAATCGCATTATAAAAAATAACTTGAGTGGCAAGGGAAGTAGAGAGAAAAGGATGCAGATACGAGATTGTGGTCACTTTACTCATCAGGCCCTCAAAGGACTTAGTAAGTACGAAAGGACGCGTTTATTTCCATAAGTATTGTAGAGCCATTGCAAGCTCTTCAGAACGTAAAAAAACTACGTCACCAGTGCGCAAGTCTACAGCTGGAGATCTGGGAGTAATCTCATGTTACTACCGTAATAAATGTACGTACGTAAGTAATATTGTGAAAGGCTTAAGTTTAGTATCACTTACTTATATTTCTACCGAATTACCCTATACTACAATAAAAATCACTCACTGGGTATTTTAATTAGTGTCTTATACAATAATACTAAATATATTCCCTACAACTTTTCAATCAACTGGATCAATGTTGCTTATTAAATATTGAAACGATTTTTCTAGGGCTTTTGACAAAGATAATGTTTTTTGCGTACTGATGTATTGGTTATTAATTTATGTATTTGATATAGAGAACTCAAAAAGTTACAAAACGAGCATATGCATGTATTGGATCATGAAATCATCTAAGATATCGTTGTTAAAAAAAGGGATGCCACAAGGATCAACGTCGGGCCAGTCGTAAATTTTCTTTTAATACATAATTATGTGGTAAGTTAGGATAACTAAATATGCAAATATTAGTTTTAATAACGTCTCATTTCAACTAAATGGATCAATTTTGTTATTTTTGCAGCAAATGAAGAAACAAAGTTATTCAAACCTGTTGACATGGTTTTGGCCTGTTCGATGGATTAGAGATAGTCAAGAGTACCCCTTAACTAAGGTTCATGTATTGTTTGTAGATGTTGGTATTTTGTATGCTAGTGTTATTAGATGTGAACGTATTTTAAACCAGTTTAATAGAAGTATGCTCATTCTTCACTATTGTTTATGAAACCTAAAAATATATTTCTTACTTCCAATTGTGAAGAATGAAAAGAGAGAATAGGTAATTAGCTTTTTTAATAACATTGGTCTTACACTTTTCATTTATTTTTTTCTTAATACTGACGTTAATTATTATTGATGCATGGCAATGGCAAAATGTTTATTAACTATCTGTTAAAAAAAGACATGTTGATAAAGAATGAGTATTTAGGTATATTTATTGATTTAACTATATAATTATGTATTAACAAAATTAAAATTAATGTATGAATTGTATTTAGTATTTTTTTTTGTAATATTAAGTGGGCATTTTAGCAGTAATATATATTATCGTAGGTAAAGTAAATAATGTCGATGGGAACGAACCACATCGTTTTCTTGAGCAAGTGACAGTGACAAGTTCTTGTATATTATCTAGTGGGTCATGATATTGACGATGTAGGAATTTGAATCATGTCGTTGTTAAATTCACATTGATGCTTGATAAATTGTTCAAGAGACGGGAATCGCACAATCCCAACCATAATGTAAAATCAAAACACATACATAGGGTGGGTAATAAAATCATTTAAAAAAAAATTGTCTTTAGAAAATTTTTGTTTCTTCGTTATAATTTGCAATTTACGACACCGTTAATAAGTAGAGACTATTCAATTAGTTTCTTCTTATCTTCAAAGTTGCTGTAGTTCTGGAGACATAGACATAAGGAGACTAGTATTGTATCATTTAACGAAATAATTATTCAATATGTGTGTTTTTTCGGTAGAATTAAGTTGCCTCTTGACGTTTTGTCTTCTCAAATTTTTGATCCTGACTCCAAGCTATGTTATCAAAGTTGTTGCGATATCAATGAAGTTTTAATTTATTTGCCAGGGTTCATAGAGTAGGTACTACAATTTATAGCTTATAATACTTTCGTGTAATTACTATATCTATATTGAGATTTACATGTGGCATAGTGATAGTAAGAAGTGAAAACTAAAGAAGCGAAGTATTTAAATAAAAAAGTTGATGAAAAACGTGTGAAATATTCTACCACTTCTAGAGTGATAACTGTTGTGTTTTTCGAAAAAAAAAATAGTGCGATTCAAACTTATTGGTAGATGTGAAGTTAGCACAAGTCGCCTCGCAGTCAATGGAATGTAGTGAAGTAGGCGCGCTCGAAATTTCACTGAACTGAAACCTGCGCATAGTTGCGCTCGCCGTTGACTTCACAACCGCCTTTAAGTTTGAGGGTTTTCTTGAATGACGGCTATCAGGTGGCAGCACTGAGCCGAAAGGTCTATTCATTCGTCTAATACATTATGCCGTCATATTCTACGGATAAATTAAATTACTCGTTGGATTAATTCGCGCCAAAAACTTCATACAAAAGACTCAAAGTCTCAGTGGCGTCAACTGTTGAAGTAAATTTTCCTAAGCACCCTCATTGATTGTGGTTTTGGATGGTTGAGAAGCGGAGGGTGGACGCGGATGTGACGTCACTGCCGGCGCCTGCATCTTCGCCGGCTGCTGAGGACCACTCCACTGGAGTGACTGGAGTCTTCATCGTAGAGCCCGTTTGTTTGTTTTTCTTTTTTTTCCTCTTTTAAATAAAGCATAGAACCAATATACACGAAAAGTTTTCATAGCTATTTTCAGTTTCAAGATTTTCATTATTTTTTTCTACAGCATCTGATTTGCGTACTTTATCCACTTTAAAATTTGTTAAGAATAGTTATATTTTCTGAGGAACTTGTGTCTGAGGCAAAAAATACCTACATACGTTCTAGTTCCATTTACGACAGTAGTTTCCTGCTAGATAATCCTAAAGAATTATGCTTAAATATTATTTTCGGAATAATTAGTTTATTCTACGTAATAAACCAGGTATATCTGCTTACCAAATTTGGTTCAGGAATTTTCATGTGATTTCACTGTCATTTTAATTGCCATACCCAATTATTAGTAGGATAGGTTGTACGATTAAATTCCAATATCCTTATAATTTTAATTTTTTAAGCATGTTGCATGCATGCAGCTCGCAGTTGCAAGCATGCATTGCAAGATCGATGTTTAAATCTAAAGCAGATATTACTAGAAAAAAAACACGCGAGCTACCGTCCCATCTGCTACCTAGTCCGCGTGGATTTTTTCTAGTAATATTTTTGCCTTTATCCTTTTGAATTAGCAGTAAACTTCTCCTTCCTAACAGCCTACCGCAGCCCCCATCATCGTATCCGACGGCTCCGTCGAACGGTTAAAAGGGAACCCGCCGGGGGAACATGCCGCGCCCGTTGAGGAGCTGTACTTCAACAACTGGCCCAAGAGCGACCCTTCCGTGATAGGGTGTTTATAACTCTTCTTGATTTCTAATTTTATATTTGCTTCCGGATACATTTATCGGCCCACCTAGCATTCTAAGTTTCGACTGACCCAAGCTAAAAATAAATGTTCGATTGAGCAAAATCTTTTTATGCAGTTTTGAAGTTGCTTTATTAGCCATCTTCGCTCTGCATCTTCTATCGCATTTATCACGGGGAGTGTTCTGAGGAATTGTTCGGATTAATTCCAGCTGCTGCATTGCGCCATCGTACATCGATCGACAAAAATTTCATCCCCATCATCTTGATGCGTGGCTATCCACAATCCAGAACCGTGCGTTTTAGTCGAATTTTTTTACCACGTACGACAAAACTGTGGAATACGTTGTCGCCAGCAGTGTTTCCGGACCAATACGACCCAAAAACCTTCAAAAAAAGTGCGTACTCCTTCCTTAAAGGCTGGCATCGCATTTGTGATACTCCTGGTGTTGCAAGTGTCCATGGGCGACGGTGATCACTTACCATCATGTGAGCCGTCTGCTCGTATGCCCCCTATAACATAAGAAAAAAACTTTTTGGTGTGTGCTTTTCTAAAATTTCGAATTCAAAATATTAAAAAACAGGAGTTATAGCGTATAAATCAAGTATTCGCCTCGTTAAAGGGCACGATTAGTTTTGATTTTTTAAAGAAATCAAACGTTTTATCAGTTTAATTAATAAGAGGTATTGCTTTCTAAGGCATCTTCAACAGCCTTGGTGCGATTAGGCATGGACTATGAAGTTCTGTGGTATCATCTCCCATTCCTATTCTATGGCAGTTTTCAGCTCCGACGTCGTTTGTGGAGCTGGCTGGCGAGATCGAACATGCCTATTTATACAATGCGTAGAGACGGTAGAGGTCGTCAAATATAATAACCAATTAAATTTTTCTTTGCAGTAAACCTGTCGATCGAGAATGCAAACAAAGTAACGAAGTAAGTATCAAAACGGCGTTTTTCAATCGAAAAATCATTACAAAGTATGAGTTCTTAAGTCTTACATATTTAACGGAGAATAAAACAAATAATCTACATTGACACTTTTTCCCCTGATCGCACAGGTGAAGAGTTGCGGCGGTGGTAGCAACAATGCCGACGCTCGCCCGTACAATAATGATGAAGTACGCAGTATGCCAGTTTGCAAGATCATGCAGGTGAGGCGATTGCTACAGAGGATTCGACCTCTGACTTGAAGGATCTCGCCAGCTTCCAATAAGCTTGGTGTGATGGCGAGATCTCTTCAAGTAGTTCATCCCACTTAGACTCCCGCGTTTCCTTCATGTGCGCCTTAACGACATGCTGCAAGGTACGCAATACGGTAATACCGGTAATCGGGAGCGGTTGTCGTCCGTGAGGTAATGGGTTTGACGTTTGGGGTCCACTCCACCTTTTGAAATGACTACTTCCGCATACGACCATTTCTGCCGACCGTATAGAGATTTTTTTTAAGTGATAACTGCTTATGGGAGGGTAAACCGCTTCGTTACGTAACGCGCTACTACGCCAGTTTGTCTGGCTTCCCTTCCTCTCAGGCAGTGTTGCTAGGTCCGATTTTAACAAATCGGGAGGCGTTATAGAATAAAGCAGTAGATGTACGGAAAGAGCTACAAAAAAAACATTAGACGCAGAGGCGTACTTTTTACGATTTACCTCCCCCCCTTACCCCTCTAGAATTGGTAAATCAAATCAAGATATAGGCGAGTAACGAATGTGTTTCTGTGGCTTATACTACTATAATATATTTATCTATATATATATAAAACTCAAAGGTGACTGACTGACATAGTGAACTATCAACGCACAGCCCAAACCACTGGACGTAGGGCTTACAATCCCGCAGCCTATCTTTAATTTAGGTTCTTGCGGGATTGCAAATTTTCGATCCCGCGGGATCCCGGTATTTCCGGGATCCCGCATAGAAATGAATGATATCAATTATTAAGCTAAATAAAACAACGAAATAATCAACGTATTTAAACTTTTATTATAGTTTACCTTTTAAATATTAAATATTACACATAAAAAAATAACATTGCACTTCCATAAGTTCTATTGAGATTAAAATCAACCTATCTTAAACAAACTGTAAGGAACTAAAGACCTCAATTATAATTAAAGACAAATTATTAAAATATCTTTATTATTTGCTTTGACCAATATTTTGTTGAAAATGTTTGCGAAGAAAACATAACTAAGGTCTAAGGTGTCGTCAGCCAAACTACTAGTGCTCGAGCCATCGCGCTCGCGACGAGACGTGTAGCATGTGCCTCTTTGCAGACCCGCAAATCCCGCGGGATCCCGCGCTCGTAATCCCGCTAGGAGCGGGACTGGAAAAAGGCGCGGGATCTCGGAATACCGGGATTGGAAGTCCTAACTGGACGGATCGGGCTGAAATTTGGCATGCAGGTCGATGTTATGACGTAGGCATCCGCTAAGAAAGGATTTTGATCAATTCTTCGCCGAAGCGAAGCGAGGGCGGGCCACTAGTGGCATTATAATTAAGGTTACCTACATTCTTAAACGCAACTCAACATGCACTTTAAAAAAGAAAATCGTATTTTAAGAAAAACATACATCTCCTGTCGTAGATCGGGAGAATTGGCAAACCTGCTCTCACGCATACGGCAGCGGTAGGAAGGCTCCTCCTCTCTCACTCTAACCTGCAGCGCCGCTTAGATTAGTTTAAGTCAAACTTTTTTGTGTCGTAGACCCCTTGCCATGTTTTTCCGTGTTGGGTAGACCCCCTACTTACCTGATATTGATTTTTTTTCGTTGACGTAGACCCCTTGCAGGTTGTCATAGACCCCTAGGGGTCGATATAGACCACTTTGGGAATCACTGCTTTAAGTTATCACTTCTGTCTCAATATGTCGTGCGTCCCGAGACGCACGCGCTTTTTTGACATTTACAGTAATTAACTAAAGAGAAAATTGCACATCCATCGATGCTTTTCAGCACAAGTATCTTAGTGGTGTTATAATAAAGCAGTTGATCACCAAATAGCTCGGTGATTATCACTTGCATTTGTCAAAAGTAGTTGGCGTAGGCCTGCTGGTTTTGACCACTTCTGCTAAAGACTGGGTACCTCGTAATATGACTGTCTCTGGATTCGAGCATTTCGTTTTTTCTCTAAATTTACCACAGTGCGCAAAATAATATGTTGAAAATAAATATTTTTTATAGGAATCTCTGAGGGTTATTTTACTGATGTGATGATATTACTCGTATTGGAGTTGTTTTTACTTTATGGACTCAACTCACTAAACTTCTTGTTGAGCTAAGTTGCGTTCACACGATCACATAAAAAAAGTTGCGTTTATTTGCACACCGTAATAAATTTAGTCGAAGGTGATCAAAAGCATTCTTGAATATCTAATGGGTCCTGACCTTAGAGCATATACCAATGTGTAGGTCCCGACTGTTAAAGTAGCATTATTCCTTACAGAATTATTAGACTACTGGGCTTGTTTTTTTTCTTTTCAGTTTTTATTTGAAGTAATAATTATTGTTTTAATCTAAGGCTTGGGCCTCTAAAAAGTTTAGGTCAGTCGGTAGCAGTAAAGCTACTGTGTCTTTTAAACAAACAAAAGCGGTCGCCGAGCTGCCGAGTGCATTTTCCGAGTGTGTCGTAAAAATATCGTTGTTGTTTTGGTTTTGTTTGTTCCGAGACGGTGTTAACGGTCGTCGCGGTCGTCGTCGTTGTGACGAAACGCCGGCGTCCGTCGCTGTCGGGGCGCCGCCCTTTGCAACACCTCTGTCGCTAATGAAGCCACTGTACAGGATGTTCCCTAATAGGGATGATGACTAATTTTTTTTTCTTCGTTTATCAGGTAGATTATCAAAAAGTATTGGACACGTATTTTTTCTTTTTTCACATAATATAAACATTGCAGAGATATATTGATTTGAAAAGTCGAATGACGTCACGTTTTGGTACAATTTTCACTTAAGAGTGACGTCACAAGCTCCTACTTCCAAACTTTGACGCGCTATAACTTTGTCATTTTTTGGTTGATTGCCCAAAGAAAAAATACGTGTCCATTATTTTTTGGTCATCTAACTGACGGACTAAATAGAATTTCGTTTACTGTACCCCGTCATCACCCCTATTATAATATTTTCATGATATGTAACATCTTTTCTCTCGCTTTCGTGCAATTTGTGGGAGTGAATACCTGAAGTGGGACGGAAGTGTGTAACAGGAAGTTTGGGAAGCGCGCGCTATTTGATTTGATTTTAGAACGTAATGTTCAAATGGCTTGTTGCTTTTGTAGTAGGTTTTATTTCTTTTTTTACTAATATAAGGTGAGGTTTCAAATGTTACACATCATACGCGACTACTGTAAGGCTCGCTCGTGTTTTTCTTTTTGTAATTTTTGCGTAGTATTATTTAATTCGTCTCTATTAAACCTTTGATCATGCTATTAATTATAAAGGATAGGATATTAGGGTTTTTTTTTATAGATATGTCCGACAAATGACTCCACCCCACCTGATGTTAAGTGCCGGTGAAGTCCAGACGTGAAGATAGCTGGTACAGCAGTTCTACCTGCCACACCAGCCATACTTACCTTGCCGGCCTGCATGTTGCTTCTTTACGCCTCTTTTAAAGGATCCCAGGTTGTAAGAAGGAGGGAACACGTCAGCGGGCAGAGTATTCTATTTACGGATAGTGCGACAAAGAAATGAGTCACCAAATTTCAATAAGCTACTTAGAACTTACCTGCTCAGGAAACAAAAAGAGATGTGAACTTTGACGTTGACAGGGGCACTATTGCTTGCTTTTAAACGCTTTCCCAAAAAAATTCAACATCCCTATTCTCTACTGAGAGGATTAGCTTATTTATAACTTTACTCAGTGATTGTGAAACAGGCCCTTGGTTAAATTAATATTTGGTTTCGGTGCCATGTCAACCCAAGTAGTAAATGGGAACTCCAAACATTAATTTGACTAAAGATAAAATAGGTTCATTATTGAAGTTATACTTATTTAGGCGCGTTATGAAAAAATGATGAGAGTGAAATATTTAGATGCGCGCGCATCACTGTAACCCAAAAGTAACAGCATGAAGTTGGCCGCGGGCGCGTTATGAAACAATCATGTGAGTGAAATTACGAGATGCGCGCGCATCACTGTAACACAATAGTAACACCATGAAGTTGGCCGCGGACGCGTTATGAATAAACCACTTAGTGGTTAATAATCCACCATTATTAGACATCTGTTCGAAAGGTACTTTGAACGATCCACGGAGCTCCATAAGATGATCGCGTTGTCAAAAACAATGTTGGCACGCTCGTCGCCTCTGATCACTGTTTTCATATTTATAATATTTATCCACATGTTTCTAGTTTCTATATAGACACAACGTGTTTTAGTTACTTACAAGTGCTAATTACATATGGACTAATAACTTAAATTCAGTAGTGATTTTAATTGAATATTTTGAATATTTATTTAATTTTTCAAATTAAAACTGAACTTAATTGACTGTGTTAACTATCCTTTTCCAGTCCTTTTATTATTTTATTGTAATTATGAATTATTTGCATGCAATTAAAAAATATTTTTAATGATGCTAAAGAAGTATAACTTCTCACGCGCGTACATAAGTTACACGCATCCATTTTTTTTTTACTTTTCGGCGGTTTGATGTTTTTGTTAAAAAGCTTTTATTTAACTTTTTTTGTGACTATATTTTTTGTGATAACAACTCGCCATCAAAATCTGTGAGTGAACATTCACCGCTACCTTCCCATCCTTAGAATAGGATTTTTATTTCTTCGACCGGACCAATTTCGGGGTATATACACTTTCAAATAAAAGAAGAATTATCAAAATCAGACGACTCTGTTTAAAGTTATGCATGGTCATAAATTACAATCAGTGAGTAAACAATCAATCATCCGCTGTTCCCAAACCCTTAGGGTTGGATTTTTTTTCAAAACTCATATGGGACTAACAATAATAAGGGACCTATCTATATCTATACCCTTTCTAATAAAAAAATAATTATCAAAATCGGATTACTCTGCAAACAGTTAAGCGTGGTCATAAATAAAAAAAAAAATGGGTGCGTGTACTTATGTAGGCGCGTGAGAAGTTATCCTTCTTTGGCATCGTTTAAAATTAGTTTTTCATTGCATGCAAATAATTAATTACAATATATTAATAATAAATGACATTTCATTTCATTTCATTTCATTTCATTTCATTTCATTTCATTTCATTTCATTTCATTTCATTTCATTTCATTTCATTCCATTCCATTCCATTCCATTCCATTCCATTCCATTCCATTCCATTCCATTTCATTTCATTTCAATGTCCCGTTCAAATCTGCCCTGTTTGCTTTGTTCAAAACTGCCCCACGGTCACTTGGAAAATAAAATATTACAAATAACGCGCCCGCGGCTAACTTCATTATGTTAAAATTTTGTGTTACAGTGATGAAAATTTCACTCTCATAATTTTTTCATAACGCGGCTAAAGAAGTATAACTTCAAAAAATAATGTATATGTATGCGTCGACTGGAGGATCTCCGTTTTTTTGCCGGTTAAAAAAGGACTTACCGATTTCTTTCATTTTTATTATAAAAGTTTTTAATCCGTCACGTGTCCTAGAATAACGTGGCATAAAATATTTCCAGTCTTGACACCAGGATTTTTCCTAGAAAATATTCTTTTCACCGTAGTCAATTTTGAATAGCAGAAAATTTTCACTGCACTTTTTGTAGTTACTTTATTCGAGGTTTTCTTAATATTCTCATTAGTTTACTTCCAGAAACACTACAAAAATTACAATTAACTATAAAGAAATAAAAAGTAATTACATAACAATATTTAAGGGTTTATTTATGATAACTACAAAAGTTCACTCTTCCACTCTCGTTAAGATTATTATTGGTACAAATTAAAAAGCTCTCTTTTAAGAAGCACTCTATAAAGTTTAACCGAAGTGGGTTATAGTTGTTCCGGTGCGGAGCGCGCATGCGTGTATTAATAGCGCGCGTGTGAATGCATGCGCACGCGGCGCCCGGCCGCAGTTTACGCGCGCGATACGTTGTTTACGTAAATAAACTTTGCTTGAGTGAATTACACGTGATTAGTTTACTATACTCGTTACACTGCGGTTTCTTTTTATTAATACGGCTTATGGTTTGTTTATTTGTGATTATGATGATGTTCAATGGCCTCCTGATGTGCGGTGATTCGGATACAAGTGATGTTACTAAAGTAAGTGTGGAAACTGAATTCTTCGGTAAGCTATTTTGTTGTTACTGATTGTCAGATAAAAAATTAAGATCAGAGAATATTTTAATTAAACAGTGTGTTATTCGTCGTGGTATATGGTTATTTTTGATTGATTTGATTTTATTGGAGTTGGATGCGAGTACCCCAAGATCGATCTGAGTCGCGTGCAATTGGAGAGGCCTATGTCCAATAGTATCTCAGTCGCGTGCAATTGGAGAGGCCTATGTCCAACAGTATCTCAGTGGCGTGCTAGGGATGATGACTAATTTTTTTTTCTTCGTTTGTCAGGTAGATTATCAAAAAGTATTGGACACGTATTTTTTCTTTTTTCACATATTATAAACATTGCAGAGATATATCAAAAGTCGCATGACGTCACGTTTGAGTACACTTATAAGTGAAAATTCACTCAAAAGTGACGTCACGAGCCCCTACTCCCAAACTTTGGCGCGCTATAAGTTTGTCATTTTTTGGTTGATTGCCCAAAGAAAAAATACGTGTCCATTATTTTTATATCATCTAACTGACGGACTAAATAGAATTTCGTTTACTGTACCCCGTCATCACCCCTATTGGAGAGGCCTATGTCCAACAGTATCTCAGTCGCGTGCGATTGGAGAGGCCTATGTCCAACAGTGGACTTAGACAAGCTGTTAATGATGCTTATTTTTAATAGAATAATAAATGCTGGCTGTCATGCTGCTGCTTGAGACTGTAGATGGGAAACGAACCCCGACCGCTTGTTTTCAGTTTTTATAATATTATAATTACACCGTTGTGTTGACTTCAACCATAGACCCTACTATATATTATACTTATCGTTTTGTTAACAAAACTTTTGTCAATTGAGCCATTATGAGGAGGTCTGACGACCTCCGTGGCCGAGTGGTTTGTACGCCGGGCCTCTCGCCGACTCGAGAGGTCCCGGGTTCGAATCCCGGTGGGGGCAGATGTTTGTGTGATGAATACGAGCATTTGTACTTCAGTCATGGATGTTTAATATGTATTTATATAAATATACTTATATATGTACAGTATATGTATTCTATCCGTTACCCTAGCATCCCATAACACAAGCCTTATAGTGCTTACTTTGGGGCTAGGCTAATTGGTGGGAGTGTCGGAAATATTTATTTATTATCCGTGCGTGACTAATTTTACTCTGAGATTTTCATAATTTTAATGGTCTGAGAAAAAAATTTTTTTGTAGTAGTAATTTTCATTTCAATAACTCAACATGAGATTGCATCTATCATCTGCTATTGAATATGGAATATAAGAATAAAATTTATTTCCGTGAATAAATGTGTTTGGTCCTCGAAACGAGTCATGAAAATAAATAACACAATCACAAAAATACAAACACGTTACAAAAATGATACATATATTGGTATGACTGTTCCGAAACAAGTCCATGCAACCGCAAGAATTCAGGTCAGCAAGACGAGCGCGGCTGGAGCGGAGCGGCACATTTTTCTGCCGCATGCCGCATCAGCTACTTTGGTAAAATAATTTTTCTTACATTAATTATCAAATCAGGTTGAGTTAGAACTGAGGCTTTATATAATAAAAAAAAATGGGTGCGTGTACTTATGTAGGCGCGTGAGAAGTTATCCTTCTTTGGCATCGTTTAAAATTAGTTTTTCATTGCATGCAAATAATTAATTACAATAAATTAATAAAAAGTCTGGAAAAGGACACAGTCAATAAAGTTCAATTTTAATTTGAAAAAATAAATAAATAATCAAAATATTCAATTAAAATCGCTACTGAATATAATTTATTAGAACATATGTGATTTGCACTTGTATGAAACTCAAACACGTATTCCGAATATACAAACTAGAAACATGTGGATAAATATTATAAATATGAATACCTATAACTGTTACTTTATTACAAAAAATAAAGATGTGGTTTTTGGTTCTACTACACCAATGGTCAAGAGATGGCGCTGTAGTCTCCTGAATCGCGCTTTGGTTCCGTTGTTCCAGATTAATAAATACTTTTGATATTATAAATATGAATACCTATAACTGTTACTTTATTACAAAAAATAAAGATGTGGTTTTTGGTTCTACTACACCAATGGTCAAGAGATGGCGCTGTAGTCTCCTGAATCGCGCTTTGGTTCCGTTGTTCCAGATTAATAAATACTTTTGATAGGCTTTCACAATGCAGTCGTTAGCACCCACTAAATAGAGATTCTATTTTGTTGGTAGATTTTCTTAATGTGCGGTCAACACAAAAGTAACGCATGAAGTTGGTCGCTAAAGCGACCAACTTCATGCTGTTAATTTTTGTGTTACAGTGATGCGCGCGCATCTTACAATTTCACTCTCATCATTTTTTCATAACGCGCCTAAAGAAGTATAACTTCAAAAAACCGGTCAGTCTGATTCCCGCACTGAGGGTTCTGAACAAACTTTTACCGTTGTTTTGTGTAAATAGTTCGTTCATTCAATTTTAATTTATGAAAACGACAGTTCGTTCATCAGGCGGATCGAGCCTATTTTATTTTTTATTTTCTTCAATTCTCGTATTATAAGGCATTGCTTGTTGCCAAATTCAAGATTCTAGGTTAACGAAAAGCATTATACAGGATGATCCAATTAGTGACGTCAACAATTTTTTTTAGATTCCACCTGGGGGTGTCCGAAAATACCCCATGTATGTTCCGCGATTTTTCTTAGTTTTCGAGTTATATTTTTTTTTGCCAGCGAGGTTTCAAAAATTGATATCTTTTTTCGTAGTAGATATTTTGCAGTCTTTTTTTGTGACATAATTGTCTTGAATGTTGTTTTGATAAAAAAAATAAATCAACTTCCTGAAATTAACTAAGTACTTAAAGTTACTTAAAAAGGCCTGAACGTTGGAACTTTAGTTTTTAGTAGGAATTACTCAAACATTCAACTTCAATTTAAAAATACAAAAAGGAGTTTCCATAGCCTCTGGCTAAAATTAAAAACTTTGCATGCTTCTAAACTACCGGAAATCATAAAAAAAAAAATGTATTTATCAGCCTATTTTTGTTGTAATTGGCCTTCGAAGGCGGATAGGCTAAAAATCATTGAAAGACGATTAAATCATTAAAAAATATTTTTTTGTCATTGTTTTGGTACATTAAACTTAAAAATGTAATTTCAAAATAAATTTAATTCAAAATTCCTGTAAAATAACTTTAGCATGTGTAATTTTACAATAATTTCGGTTTCACCACTAAGATTTTGAGAACAATTGTATCTCTAAGGTAGTCCACTGGTTCAATGTTAACAATTTATTACTTAATGAAGGAAAAACGAAATGTATGAAATTTGTATTACCTAATGTAAAACAGGTAAAAACCAGTGTGAATGTAAAGGATAGGAATGTGGGCCTTGTAGACACCACAGTATTCTTAGGGATAACTTTAGATTCTAAGCTTCAATGGGGCCACATATTGATAAATTGTCAAATAGACTTAGCTCTGCAGCATATGTCGTAATGAAGATACGCCAGTTAACGGATGTAGATACGGCCAGATTAGTGTACTTTAGTTATTTCCATAGTGTAATGTCGTACGGAATTTTATTGTGGGGAAATGCCGCCGACATTCAAACTATTTTTGTGCTGCAGAAGAGAGCTATTCGATCAATTTATAATCTTAAAGTTAAAGAATTACAAAGAGATAAGTTTAAGGAATTTGGAATAATGACGGTCGCATCACAATACATATACGAAAATTTATTACTTGTAAGAAAAAATATTAATTTGTTTCTTAAAAACAGTGATGTTCACACAATTAATACAAGAAACAAAAATAAACTAACTTTACCTGCTACTAGGCTTCACAAAATTAATAATTCATTTAAAGGTCTTTGTGTTCGCTTATACAATAAAGTCCCAAGCAATATCCAAGAGTTAGCCATAAATAAATTTAAAGATATTATAAAAAAAACACTTATTAAAAAAGCTTATTACAAAGTGTCTGATTATATTACAGACAAAAATGCTTGGGTTTGAACTGTTCCAATCATTCCAACAGGTTTTCTATATTAAATAAATCATAATTGTATTGACGTTGTAACAACATAATGAATTGTAAATGTTGTTACATTAGACTTTTAATGTTGTGGAGTTTTTTTCGCTTGTTTTTCTCCGCAGCTAAAAAATATGTCCATAACGAGTGGTAGGGATAAAAATTTTTGGACGATTCAAAAGAGTTGTACTATACATCCAATTTGAATAAAGATATATTGATTTCTGATTTCTGATTTAAAATGTGAGCAAGAATAAAGATCAAAATGGCTAGTTGGGAAATTAACTGTTTTTTGATACAAATAAAAAGCACAAATTACAGAAAAATTACTATCTATTACAGTAAATTTTCAAAACTCCTTCCTCCAACCTGAATACACAATTGACAACGTCTGAAAAAATGGTTGATGTTTTAATTGTCTGAAGCTACTCTAATATTCTTGCTTTATTTTTCTTTCCGCTTCTGTAAGTTTTTGTCTCAATTCTTGTTCGCATTTTAAATCTTAATGGTGAAACCGAAATTATTAGAAAATTCCACATGCAAAAGTTATTTTACAGGAATTTCAATTAAATTTAATTTGAAATTATATTTTTAAGTTTAATTTACCATAACAATGACAGAAGTAGATAAAATATTTTTTAATGCTTTAGTCGTGTTTCAATGATTTTTAGCCTGTCCGCCTTCGAAGGACAATTACAACATAAATAGGCTGATTAAGTACATTTTTTTAAATTAAATAATGCTAAAGTTATTTTACAGGAATGACAAATAGCTTTTGAGTGACATGAACAAAACACGGCGTAACTAGACTTAGCTTATTCCATGTTTATTAATAAGGGGGTTATGGTTGTTTTAACCTCCATGGTGTTAGTGGATTTCACGACGGGTTTTAAGGTGTCGCCAACTCAGTGCTCCTGAGTTCGAATCCTGGTGGGGCAAATAATATCAAAGTTATTAGATAATAATCAGTCCACTTATGCCTATAATGTCCTGCGCGTACAATATATTAATGCCCTTCAGGATGTTGTTCGGGCTGCCGTTGCGATGTTCCTGGAATAGCACCCTAAAAATGATTGCTGTTAGAATGGACTGTCCCATACAGAGATATTGGGTACAAATAGCCATGGTACTTCAAAGATAATAAAAATTAAATTGACCTGTATTAAATTAAATTGACATACATACACATAATATACGACAATAGTGTGTGAATATAATCAATATGTAATGGAAGATAATTTATAATTTTAAAAATAATTTATTTATATACTAATAATATTAACCTAGGATAAGCCCGACATTGTCACTAACTTGTTATACTAATTATATGGATGATTATCTGAAATAAATGATAATATTACGAGGAGCTCGATGGCGCGGATGACCAAAATTTTACTATCTCGTGCTCTTCCTTGCGTCGGAAGGCACGCTAAGCCGTTGGTCCGGCTGCATCTGCAGTCGTTAGCACCCACCAATCCCTACTGGGCGGGCGTGGTAGTCACGGCCCAATCTCCATCCATAAGAAAGGCCTTTTTTTGTGTCTGGAAAATGCCTTACGCATCCTTCAACCACTGGGGGAGCGAGAAGAATGTATGTGGGACTCCTCCCTGTCCTCTTCAGCCGGCCCTGGGGCTCGCTGATGTGAACAGGGCCCTACCTACGCCCTGAACAGGGCCACTAAAAACCAGACAATATTCCTGCACCTTCACCCGATACGCACTATGAGGACCGCGGTCCCCCTAGTGCATGCCGAGAGGGCGGGTGTGGTCGCGGAACCCGTCTCCGAATGGCCGCGCAAAATCCATAAGAAAGGCCTGTGCTCCCGCAGTGAGGACATTAATAGGCTGATGTTGACGATCTGTTCAACTCAACTCAACTCAACTCAAACTCATTTATTCAGTCTAGGCTGTTACAAGCTCTTGTGAAAGTCAAACGCTACGCCATCGGTTCGTAAATCTACGGCGGGAGACCTTGTACCGAGAAGAACCGGCAAGAAACTCAGCAAGGGCTATTTTTTTCTCCCTGTTTTGTTTCATACAGTGTCGTCAATTGAAAGATGACATCAAAACTAAAAACATGTGTTGATGTCATATTTCATCACATTAATATTATTAATTAACAATAAGTTAAGTATAACTAACAATTTTCAACCAAATTAGTAAAGTAAAACGACTTAGTCTATTATATTAAGCCCAAGGTGCCTTATCATTTATAAAATCTTTAACTGTATAGTAACCTTTCTTAAGGAGACTAGTTTTTATACGCACTTTAAACTTATTAAAAGGGAAAGGTGTTGTTTGAGTATCTAGTTGAAGACGTTGTTTTGTTGCGTAGGAGAGTGGCGGCTCGAGTGTGGCCGCGGCGCAGGCGGAGGCGTGCAGCGGCGCGTGGGACGCCGACACGCGCGCGCATTACTACCACACCCAGCTGCTGGCTACACTACAAGTGGTAACTCATATACGTAGCTATGAATACTGATAGCGACCATCCTATCGGCTCGAGTGTGGCCGCGGCGCAGGCGCAGGCGCAGGCGCAGGCGGAGCTGCTGGCCACACTACAAGTGGTAACTCATATACGTAGCTATGAATACTGATAGCGACCTTCCTATCGGCTCGAGTGTGGCCGCGGCGCAGGCGCAGGCGCAGGCGGAGCTGCTGGCCACACTACAAGTGGTAACTTATATACGTAGCTATGAATACTGATAGCGACCTTGACAGTTAATGTCGATACATCGCTTTATCATATCCCGTTTCGGTAGTCATGCTAGAGGGGCAGGAGTCCTGACAGACCGAGGGTGACCACTTCTTGACCTGTCATCTAGAGTCTTCATTGTATCGTTTCATGGTACGATAAACGAATCTTATGGTTATATTCAAATTTTTCAGTATGTCAAAAATTTGAATTGGCGCGTAACCGCAACGATGCAACGCAATAACTGCAACATGGTCTTCTTTAAGCGTCCACTCCATATTTAAAAATGAGTAAAATTCTAAAAAGTATACATTTATAATTTCATGAACAATATTCAATAAACTTTTTTGTGGCCAGCATTCGAAAAGAAAAGTTTTTACTGTGTGACAATACTTATGACCTGACTGTGTATATACGTAGCTATGAATACTGATAGCGATCTGCCTATTTAGTATAAGAAATGTAGTTATGAAAAATAATGATAAAGTTTTTCAGTTAATATAATTTAAATGAGAAAGTTTCGTTATGTTGTTAAAATCATGCAAAACGGATTTATCGATTTGCATTATTTTGCATGTTTAAATCACGACATAGGACAGAAATTACGACATTGCTGTGAGATTATAAAAAAAAAGAGAAAAACTCTAACACTCCGTTACCATTCTGGTGGACAATAAGATTTTTTATTTTAATTCCTATTAGAACTTCTAACCAGTAAAGGATACATCGATTTTTCGTCCAAGTAGAAACATTCTTTTTACCCGGCTGCGCAATGCAAGAGCGCGAAGCGCGACGCGCAGACAGGGTTATGTGTTTAACAGTCTATATATGTATGTTTGTTCCTTTTTACCCGGCTGCGCAATGCAAGAGCGCGAAGCGCGACGCGCAGACAGGGTTATGTGTTTAACAGTCTATATATGTATGTTTGTTCCTTTGTGGCACACTAGAGACCAAACGCCTGAACCGATTTTTTACCCGGCTGCGCAATGCAAGAGCGCGAAGCGCGACGCGCAGACAGGGTTATGTGTTTAACAGTCTATATATGTATGTTTGTTCCTTTGTGGCACACTAGAGACCAAACGCCTGAACCGATTTTGATGATTCATACATCAATCGATTCGTCTCAATCATGGGAGTGCTACTAAAGATATGATAGTAATCAAAATTCAATATGGCCAAAATTAGGCGCCATATTGTGACGAAGTAAAAAAAATAAGTCGACAAAATATGTCGAGTGGGGTATCACTGTCTAGATAATCAAAAATCATATTTAGGTTCCTAACACCATTTTTCATTTAATATGATTGTTTAGGATCTACAACGCTTTAAAGTTGTATATTAACCACTTACGCTTTTAATTTCAATCTTACATTTGTATAGATCTTTGTTACTCTTTCACCTAAAAAATACTGAATGGATTTTAATGAAACTTAACAGTAATATAGCTCATATATGATAATTACATATATATAATAATTTATGTAGTTATTGACCAATCCAATTCACGGACAATATATAACAATAAGTGTCACATAAGACGGAAAAAAATCTCCATCTGCGAGCCATTTTGGCCTGCACCGCGAAAACAATAAAAGTTACATGAATGTAATGTAGAGTGAAAATATATCTCTTAAATAGTTCTAAAAAAAAGTCCGTGACACCATATATCTATTTTTAATGTGTAAGTCATTACCGCTAAAATAGTGAATCAAAACTATAATATTATTTGATATCTATTTCCAAAATGCACATTTTGTATTAACAAATCATTTTTTATCAAAACAAATACTTTTATCGCTTTTGATATTTAAAGACGATAAACTTTGCTTTTTACACTATGTCATTTCGACAAATATTTAAAAAGTTACAACGATGACAAAAAAGTGATAGCGCGGTGTACTATGTAAAAGAAAAAAATGGGCTATTCGCAGTATCTGATCCTATACGAAGCACTAACAATAAAACTGTGATACAGTTCCTTCATATTAAATGATGAAAAATATATTATCATAACAGGTATTTATGGTTATTGAATTTTATTAAAAAACTCTGAATTTTACTGTTTTTCATTTTTTTAACGATATTACTTAATGTTACAAAAAAGGTTTACTTAATATAATGACAAATAACCCATTTCTCGCGAGTAAGTACATACTTATTGGAATCCCTAATAATCCTTATTAATCAGCTCGCGATAATATTGGTTTTGTAATAATTCTACAAAATTCAAAGTAAATAATGTAGATTTTTATAGGTAAATAACCCCTTTCATCTCCCTACGCCAATAAGTATTGCAATGTTGTAGCTAAGAACCAAGTTCCCATCTACTTCTATATGGGAATTCATTATATTCGATTTAGCTATTAGGGCATGGAAGCGCAACAAACAAACTCACTTTCACATCTATAATATTATATTATACTTACTTGTGATCCACCCGGGCATTGTAGGGGCGAAATTTATTTATCGGGATGAAATATAGCCTATGTCACTCGGACAAAATGTATTTAAATAAATAAAAATGTAATAATAAATAATGTAGCTACCTTATGATGAATTAATATTTGAAACCGGTTCAGTAGTTTGACAGATTATTTGTTACAAACATACAAATCTTGCCTCTTTATAATATTAGTATAGATAGTTAGGATATGATAAGTATTTAATTGATGAAAAAGATTTAAAAATAAAGTAAGTAATAGGTTTATTTGATTATATTTGTAAAAGTTACTTAGCATTTGTGCTTAACAGTGATACGTGATTCGGTATTTTTTTAAACAAAAAAAAATTGGAAAATAATTGCCATGATTGCCCTACTGGGAGTGCTCTTCATTCAAGCTTTACACTACCAATAAAAAAGGGTCGATCACAAAGTCTTTGACCTGTTTATATGTGAACGCTTTAAAAGAAAACTACAAAGAGAACTATAAATTGATAATAAATGAGATTGCTATGGTGCTCTACCTAACGTTATGAAAATTTTATTATGCGCCTTTAGTTTAATCAAATATTATAAACTTTGCTTTGGTGATTGCATAATTATTTAATTTAGTGATCTAAGGCAGTTGCCACCATTGTCCAAAACAACAAACGGGAATTACTGCTTTCTTCAACCTGCGACCTAAACGTCATTGATTGGTATCGTCATCTACATATTGGGTTTCTGTGAATTATGTAGGTATATCAAATTATGAGACTAGGGACTGACACTGCATTTGTGTATATCACAATCTTAGACGTCCGGCATTGACATGACAATGCAGCCACTGCCAATTTTAAATAGTCGATGAATAAAAGTAAATGAATTTTATATTTACTGCTAAACTATTAAAAAAAACATAAACAAAAGATGACTTTTTGAGTAAGTGCTAGTTTACTATAAAATTTACATACATTAGAGATAGTTATGTAACGACTTGATTTAACTTCACACATTTTTGCGAAAATTGAGGCCCATCTGTAGCCTTGACCCCGCTGGTAAAGTCTCTATATGTCTTAATAAATCAATCTTTTAGACCGACGCAAGGTACTTAATAATTCCCGCGATATTAATTCCCTTACTGAAGTAACAACACTACGGTATATACCGTCTTAAAATACTAACTAACTAAAAAGTGTGAAATAAAAAAGGTAAATTTAAAAAATCAAAAAACCCGACTGCTTAATTATACTTCAAATAAAAACTGAAAAGAAAAAAACAAGTCCAGTAGTCTATAATTCTGTTAATCAGGAACAAAGCTACTTTAACAGTCGGGACCCACTGTTGAAAAATATTATGTATTCTTGAATATCTAATGGGTCCCGACTGTTAAAGTAGCTTTGTTCCTTATTAACAGAATTATAGACTACTGGACTTGTATTTTTCTTTTCAGTTTTTATTTGAAGTATAATTAAGCAGTCGGGTTTTTTGATTTTTTAAATTTTTTATTGCGAAAACTTCTTGAATAGTTGAAATTTTGAATTTAATCGCATTAAATAAAACTAGTTTTTACGGGTTTATGCACGAAACTTTATTTATTTATTGACGTTACGTTACATTTACGGTAGCTAGGGTCAAATAAATAAACACAAAATTACAAAAAAAAATTTAAACAAAATGCTTATTAAGTAAATTAAATAATAAATTCATACATAGACAATAAAACTTTCAAAATCGAACAATGAAATAACCGAACGCTCAATAAAAGTTTTTCGAAGGTAGCTCGACAAATTAAATAAAAGTTTGATTCTGACGACGTAGCCTGTAAAGGCTACGAAACGTCAATAAATAAATAAAGTTTCGTGCATTAACCCGTAAAAAACTAGTTTTATTTAATCGCATTATTGGCTTATTGGAATTATTTGATTAAACATTTTATCGTGTCATCTCCTCAACAGCTACAGAACAAGGAGGAGACGGTGCGCGTCCAGGGCGACAGCTTGCGCGTGGCCGAGGCGCGCATCGCCAGCCTCAGCGCTCGCGTCGACTCCCTGCGTGCGCAACTAGGCGACAAGGCGGCAGAGGTATGTATACCCCGCCTTATGCCTGCCTTTTAAAATGTTTAACAGTCTCGTCCCCCACGACAACGGCTAACTAGAGCCGAGGTCGGAGTCTCAGAGACGCCCTCTAGTTGAGCCGACCCCCTCAGGTTCGAGTGGTCTAGAGGCTCCAGACGGAGAGGAGACTCACCCCGTGGGGAGATGCCATCCGCCTGGAATACCTCTAGTGGCACTCGCCAATTCTCGGCTTGAGGTCCCCTTAGGATCTCGCCGTCCGCAAACCCGGTGACGCTATAAAGTTTATCTGCGACCAACAACATACACACTCAAAAAAAACGAGTATGCTTATGACCACACGACTGAAGTAAAGCTTCTTTAGCTCCATCTGTATGTATATACAGGGTGGTCCAACTAGCGACGTCAACAATTTTTTTTTAGATTTCTCGCACTGAGGGTATCCGAAAATACCCCATGTATGTTCCGCGATTTTTCTTAGTTTTCGAGTTATATTTTTTTTTGTGTATTTTTAATGATTTCTGCCAGCGAGGTTTCAAAAATTCTTATCTTTTTTTGTAGTAGGTATGTTGCAGTCTTTTTTTTTGTGACATAATTGTCTTAAATGTTGTTTTAATAAAAAATTGTGTGTGTCAGCTCCGACGCACAACCGGAGTTTACACTCTAAAAACGATTGTCTTTGAACAGACACAAAACAAAATCAAGTCCGACGAAGTCGGTTACAAGTAGAGATATCTCAGGAATCGTCCCATGGTTTCGACTATCATAGGTTCCATGTTCAAATACATAATAAAATATATGATGTTCATCATATATTTTATTATGTATTTCTGGAAACACACAATTTCAAAAATATCACACACTAGTCATCATTTTGTAAATATGTATAATAATTCCATCTGTACTGAAAATCACTATTCCAGAGTGCTGGGCACTTACCGGCATTTCTCTATATTCTGTTATTTATTTGTTTTCATTAATTATGCTCCGATTTTATCTATTTTTATTTTATTTATTTTATTGACATTTATGACAACTTAATGTTTTTTATCCGTTGCCATGGTTAAAAGTGAAAGGTGCGCAGATGAGGTTGCGCACAAAAACGTAACGAGGTCATTAATGTCATTCATCGATAGATTTTACTCCTCACATTTTTCTCATACCGGGCCCCTTATATATGCAAATCGATTCTTAAGGAGTAAACTCCAAAAACTAACTCAGTTCCTGCAATTATATAAAGTTACTCAAAAAAGGCTTGAAAGTGGGAACTTTAGTTTTTAGTAGGATTTACTTAAACATTCAACTTCAATTTAGAAGTATAAAAAGGAGTTTCCATAGGTTCTCGCTTTTTGTCTCAATTCTTGTTCGCATTTTAAATCTTAGTGGTGAAACCGAAATTATTGTAAAATTACACATGCTAAAGTTATTTTACAGGAATTTCAATTAAATTTAATTTGAAATTACATTTTTAAGTTTTTACCATAACAATGATAAAAAGTAGATAAAATATTTTTTAATGCTTTAATCATGTTTCAATGATTTTTAGCTTATCCGCCTTCAAAAGCCAATTACAACAAAAATAGGCTGATTAAGTACAATTTTTTTTTATGATATTTGGTAGTTTAGAAGCATGCGGAGTTTTTGATTTTAGCCAAAAGCTATGGAAACTCCTTTATGTATTTTTGTATTGAAGTTGAACGTTTGAGTAAATCTTACTAAAAACTAAAGAGCCAACTTTCAAGGCTTTTTTGAGTAACTTTAAGTAATTGCAGGAAGTTGAGTTATTTTTTTATTAAAACACAAAATAAAAATAGATAAAATCGGAGCAAAATTAATGAAAACAAATAAATAACAGAATATAGAGAAATGCCGGTAAGTGCCCAGCACTCTGGAATAGTGATTTTCAGTACAGATGGAATTATTATACATATTTACAAAATGATGACTAGTGTGTGATATTTTTGAAATTGTGTGTTTCCAGAAATACATAATAAAATATATGATGAACATCATATATTTTATTATGTATTTGAACATGGAACCTATGATAGTCGAAACCATGGGACGATTCCTGAGGTATCTCTACTTGTAACCGACTTCTTCGGACTTGATTTTGTTTTGTGTCTGTTCAAAGACAATCGTTTTTAGAGTGTAAACTCCGGTTGTGCGTCGGAGCTGACACACACAATTTT
Source organism: Chilo suppressalis (assembly GCA_902850365.2). NCBI lineage: Eukaryota > Metazoa > Arthropoda > Insecta > Lepidoptera > Crambidae > Chilo > Chilo suppressalis. The sequence continues at coordinate 2,090,777 of OU963896.1, read as the reverse complement.
TTATTAAAACAACATTTAAGACAATTATGTCACAAAAAAAGTCTGCAAAATACCTACTACGAAAAAAGATAAGAATTTTTGAAACCTCGCTGGCAGAAATCATTAAAAATACACAAAAAAAATATTACTCGAAAACTAAGAAAAATCGCGGAACAAACATGGGCTATTTTGGGATACCCCCAGGTGCGAGGAATCTAAAAAAAATTGTTGACGTCACTAGTTGGACCACCCTGTATATATGTGTGTATAATATACACATGTATATACATATACATATGTATTTCATTAACTAGCTATAAGAGAAAGAGAGAAAGAAAATGTGTGCCCGCACTGATTTCTCTTGCTTATATCCCCCTCACCCGAACACACTTTTCGTAACGCGTAACGCATTCGCTAGCTTACCCCCCAAGTTAAGCGTGCGTAAAGAAGTTTCACTTCAAAAAAATATTTATTAGATACTCAAAGACCGCGGCAAACTTCTTAAGCATCGACCATAGACAAGGCAGCCTGCGCACTAGCAATTTTACATACAATAACGTCTACTGCCCAAGTTTATTTGCCTGTGGGTTTGCTCAAAAGTTTGCCGCTACATGCCGTTACCTCTATATAGAGATATTCAAACTTTATGGCAGTCGTGAAGTCAGTAATGTTTATCAACCGACTTCAATAAGGAAGAGGCTCTCAATTCGACTGTAGTTTTTTTTTGTTTGTTTAAATATAAACTTATTTTATTTAGCACATAAAGATTTATCAGCTATAACAAGTGGCTACGGAATGGATGGTGGATCACGGAACATACTCGTACAAGAGATGAAATAGACATTGATTCGCAATAAACATAATTGCTTAAATATATTTTAAACAGTTAATTTATAATCCATGCTAACATGTTTCAACGATGTATCTGTCTGATATCTCTTCACGCTCATACCGCTGAAACGATTTAACGATTTAGATGAAATTTGCTATAGACATGGTTTGAGGTCCGGGAAAGGGCATAGGGTAGTTTTTATCCCAGATATTATCCTTAAAGGGGGTTAAGAGGTGGTGGAAGTTTATAGAGATAACCAGTTTTTCCACACAGAAAAAGTAGATCATAATAATGACTGACAAAATGAGTTACGAAATAGTCAAAGAGTTCAATTCATTCTAAACTCGTCAATTCAATACAATAGGTACTTACGCTTCTTATAGCGAGTATACTTTCGTCTTTAATGTTTAGTTACACTTAATATAAATAACAGTATTTGTATTTATACTGTATAACATAGCGATCAAAATGCAGGTAAACGATTAATATATATTTAATCATTATGTAATGATAGGCGACTTCATGAATTATCTCTGAAGTCATTTTCTAAGTTGACGACTTTGTAAATCATGAAACAGGAAGAAAAAAACAGCCCTAGCTGAGGTTCTTCTCAGTACAAGGTCTCCCGACGTAGATTAACGAACCGATGTTGTAGCTTCTAGACATTCATGAGTGCTTGTAACAGCCTAAACCGAATAAATGATTTTGATTATGATTATTGATTATCTCAATCTGTGCATTCATAGTTTATATTAACACGTCTTGTTTTAGCAAGATTTTGATTTAGGTATTTTTTAAAGAGTAGTTAAAAAACTCGGTTGCAGCTGCGGTGTTTGCGGCGGTCGGACAGATGCGCGGCGTCGAGGGCGGATGTCTCCGCGTCGACAGAAACGCAGGTCGGTTCTAAATAAACACACTAATATTATAAACGCGAATGTTTGTTACTATTATTTTAAGACGATTTGAATAAAATCTATATACATAAAACTCAAAGGTAACTGACATAGTAATCTATCAACGTACAGCCCAAAACACTGGACAGATCGGGCTGAAATTTGGCATGCAGGTAGATGTTATGACGTAGGCATCCGCTAAGAGAGCATTTTGATCAATTCTACCCCCAAGGGGAAAAAATAGGGAATGAAAGTTTGTATGAAACTTTGTCAATTTTAAACCGATCGGGCTGAGACTTTGCATGCAGGTATAAGAAGAATCATAGATGAATTTCATTGTGTATAATACAATCTTGAGAACAAAAACTGTAGTCTACACTTCAGCTCTACACCGAAGCGAAGCGAGGGCGGGCCGCTAGTTTAACATATAGGTTGTAGTTTATAGGGATGATAAAGGAAATTATAATTAATCCGTCATTTAGATTATCAGCAAATAATCTACACGTCTTATTTTTGTTTTGTCAATCAACGAAAAGATTGAAATGGTAAAGCGTAAAGTTTGGGAGTGAAGTCGATGGGCGTCTCGTGGCGTCAATTTTTAGTGGAAATGTAGTTACGAAAACGTGGCGTCACGCGACATTTCAGATCAATATTGGTATTTCTGTAATGTTTTGATTACGTCCATAAATAAAAAAAATTGGTGTCATATACTACCTGGCTACCTGATAGACGAAGAAAACAAAGTCATCATCCCTATAACCTAAGTTGACACCAACTGTGGGATTTCACAAAATAAAAATAAAGAAAATTTTACTAGAAAAAAAATCCGCAGACCAGGCAGCAGACGAGACTCGAACCCACACTCTTCGTTATCCGAGCGAATGCACTGACCATTATGCTACCGTGGCCCTGATGGCCGTCTCGAATTTTCTCTAGCCTTTCTTAAGCTGCAAGGCAGCTTTATCACTTCGCATTGTAGGTAACCCACAATGTCAAATGAATACCTTTACAAGTATTAAATATTAAAGAGGAGAAATAGCATTTATGAAATATTTTTGTAGTTTAAGCTGTTACTTAAAATAAAACGAATTTTAACGCGGACGCAGTCGCTAGCGGAAGCTAAAACGTGTCGGCGTTCCGCAGGGAACTATATTGGGCCCGCTACTATACGCATCTATCACTCGACCAACTCATTGATTTCGTTGTTGTTGAATATAAAAACTTTATGAGCGTAAGCTATTTAATGATTGTATTAAAAGATTTCTCCAGTAGTATTCCTATGGCTATGTTTATGTTAAGGTACACTTGTTTTGTACAGTTTTAATCAGGTCAATTGTTAATTAACGAGCTGATGAAACGGTTTTATTTAGTTGATATTGCGGTATCAAATAAAGTTACGTGGAACCGCATTTTCATGAAGCAACTAAGGCACATCCAGTTATTTAAATTGAAAGGTTTGATACTGAGTTGTGATTTATTTTCATTATTCATTATGGTTATTTAGCCTGACTTTTTTTATCTATCACAGAACGTTAAGTGGTCATTGCTTTGTGCTTATAGTATAGTATTGCCAATATCATCATTAGTACTGTCAAATCTGTGTGGATTATCTTTTCAATGTACATCTTTTATCATCATCATCGTATTTTGGCTTAAGTAATTAAACAAAAAAACATAGGCATTTGAATGCTTACTATAGACGTACAAATTATATAATGCGATTCAACTAAGAATAGGACCGACTGGGCGCCATATCCTGATGTCATAGCTGTCAATTCAAACCAAATAGGTAGAGTAAGCAAAAAAAAGTTTTTAATTAATAAAACTTATTTACTAAAAATATCTACTGATATTAATTATCAATATTTGTTATTGTTTGTTTACAAATGTTTTTTTTGTATTCTAGAATTAGCGGAGTGCTAAAAAAAGGGTACCAAGTTTTTTTTGCAGACCTTACTTTTTAAGCGACATATGACAGATAGAGGTCATTGGCTTTCCTATTCTTATTTGAATCGCATTATGTTTGTTGTTAATACTAGTAAAAATGACAAAAAAAAAAGATATTGATTTGAGATCCATATTGAAAAACAAAAATACTTTACCGAATTTCACAACAATAAAAGACAATGTTTTAGGAGTTGGAGAAACAGAAGATTGTGGTGCGCTCGCTGCAGACGAATCTGGCTATCATCGAGGACCTCTATCGGGAATGCTTTTATGAGGTCTGAAAAATAATTTCTAATCTTTAGATTACACTGTATGACCTTATTAGCTTTATTCCAAAACGCGGACTTAAGTTAGTCTAGGTTTATACCTTATGTTGTCTTCTTTTTAGCAAACAAAAGAGACAGTATTAGTTTTAATTCAAGTTTAACTTTAATCTGCGTTTTTTAATAAGGCGGTTTGTGATTTTGGACACCCGCTTTGTTTTTGGGGCATTCCACGCGAAGCGGACAGGTAAAAAAACTCGATGTTTCCGATTTCAGTAATATTTGAGTATGTTCTACTTTTACTTATTATTGATACGTGTACCAAATATTTTTGTGATATATTGACTAGTTAAAGAGTAATGTTACTTTGAAGTTTTCGACAACCGGTTGGCATGCAGTACTTCAAAGCCGATTATGGACTCATAAAATTATATATTAAAATAACTAAACCACTGGATTTCCTACTTTATTTACTGGGCTTTTTAACTGTGTTTTTGGAATAGAAAAATTTTTTTTTTTCGTAAAAAAAAACCAATTTAAGTTTTTTTCCTTGATTTTCACCAAGTTAGACCATTTAGTTTTTTTTTTTATTTTTTTTTATATAAATTGCTAATATTGTATAGAACATTGGTGCCAACTTTTATAATGGGCGTGAAAGTGGATTAGGAGCTAGACTGAATATACTGCCGAAGGGTGGCGTCCAGCGCCGCGCCTGTTGACCGCCGCTTGTGCGCGATTAGTCATCAAACTGTCAATCAAATAAAATCACTTTTGACGGAATGTTTGTAGATTTTTAATAAAACCAATACATAGAAAAAATTCCACGCGGACCAGGCAGCAGACGGGACTCGAACCCGCACCCTTCGCAATCCGGGCGAATGCACTGACCAATTATGCTACTGCGGCCCTCACGGACAGCGTCGAAATTCCTCTAGCCATTCTTAAGCTGCAAGGCAGCGCCATCTCCTCGCATTATAGGTAACCCACAATGTCAAATGAATACTTTTACAAGTATTAAACATTTGAAAGAAGAAATAGCAATTATAGTTATAATTTTTATTTCTTTAAAGCATGTAACTGCTTGATGTTTAAATCTAAAGAAAATATAACTACAAAAAATTCCACGCGGACCAGGCAGCAGACGGGACTCGAACCCGCACCCTTCGCAATCCGGGCGAATGCACTGACCAATTATGCTACTGCGGCCCTCACGGACAGCGTCGAAATTCCTCTAGCCATTCTTAAGCAGCAAGGCAGCGCCATCTCTTCGCATTATAGGTAATACACGCCGTTCATGAGGGCCGCGGTAGCATAATTGGTCAGTGCATTCGCCCGGATTGCGAAGGGTGCGGGTTCGAGTCCCGTCTGCTGCCTGGTCCGCGTGGAATTTTTTCTATGTATTGGTTTTATTAAAAATCTACAAACATTCCGTCAAAAGTGATTTTATTTGATTGACAGTTTGATGACTAATCGCGCACAAGCGGCGGTCAACAGGCGCGGCGCTGGACGCCACCCTTCGGCAGTATATTCAGTCTAGCTCCTAATCCACTTTCACGCCCATTATAAAAGTTGGCACCAATGTTCTATACAATATTAGCAATTTATATAAAAAAAAAAATAAAAAAATCTAAATGGTCTAACTTGGTGAAAATCAAGGAAAAAAACTTAAATTGTTTTTTTTTTACGAAAAAAAAAATTTTTTTTCTATTCCAAAAACACAGTTAAAAAGCCCAGTAAATAAAGTAGGAAATCCAGTGGTTTAGTTATTTTAATATATAATTTTATGAGTCCATAATCGGCTTTGAAGTACTGCATGCCAACCGGTTGTCGAAAACTTCAAAGTAACATTACTCTTTAACTAGTCAATATATCACAAAAATATTTGGTACACGTATCAATAATAAGTATAAGTACAACATACTCAAATATTACTGAAATCGGAAACATCGAGTTTTTTTACCTGTCCGCTTCGCGTGGAATGCCCCTTCAGGGGTAGAGGTAGAAGGCCTGCTATGCGGGTTCGATTCCCAGCCGAGGATGGATTTTTTCTAATAATTATTTAAAGTTTTACTTGCTTCGTGGTTGCATAAAAAATTATTACTTACAAGCTTTCCTTACAATTGTTGTATGAAAGTTATTCATTTCAAAAGTTTTGATAAAAAACACAGTTTGTGATAATTTTAACTGTTTTAAATTGAAATGAAATGAAATATATTTTATTGGAACAAAAACAGTGAATACAATAAATGTGTACGATAATAATTGCATTAGTTATAAAAACTGTGTCGCAGCTATTTACGCTCACCTCACCTCTCAATGTACTCTACATTGAAGTTCCTTAACATACAACAAACAAACAATAAATATTATGAATGATTTAAATTTAATTTAACGTACTTAGAAATTAAATGGTTTATGGGATAGTCTAGATAAACAGGGAAGGCTTGTAATAGATTTCAGTACCCTTAGCACGAACTAATACCATGTATGTGTACCTGGGTGGTGGTTGCAGACGGCGAAACAAGAGGAGTTGATAGAGAGCCTGCGACACGCATACCTCAACGCTCGGGACACTACTCACATACATCTGGTGAGATATTGCAACGAACATTTATTATAAATAATAATAAATTCTTTATTTATTTCTTCACATAAGTAGACAAAAGAAACATTTACAATAAAGTGCTTAATTACAATAATCATAATCATAATCATAATTCTACAAGACACCAGGCCTCCACTCCCAAAACTACACGAACAGAACAAGCCACCTTTGTACTATTTATGTGATTAATGTATTTATTAATATGAGAAGTGCCTAAGAAACAAATAAAAACACAATAATAAAAAAAAAAAAAGTAATTGTGTGTGAGTGTGTGTGTACCTGCGTATGTGTGTGTGTAGGTGTGTGTGAGAGCGTATGCGTGTGTATGTGCGCACGCGCGCATGTGTGTGTTTTTGTGTGTGTATTTATATCAGGTGGAAACAACTTATTTAAGATTTATGACAGATAATTTCAAACAGTCTTTCCATCTTCTGTTCGGTCTTCTTCTACTTTAATATCGGTCCACATTCATGTGAATCACCTCTGTGATATGTCTCTCATACCTTCTCAATACATTCATCGTCATCATCAGCCTATTAATGTCCCTATTGCTGGGGCACAGGCCTTCCCTATCGATGGAATAGGTAGACTGGGCCGTGACCCACCCCCATGCAGACGCCAAGTGCGGATTGGTGGGTGCTAACGACTGCAGACGCAGCCGGGACCAACGGCTTAACGTGCCTTCCGAAGCACGGAGGAGCTGGAGAGGAGAATTTGTGGTCACTTATCCAATGACCGACCACTACGAAAGCTGCTTAACTTTAACGATCGCAGCCGTACGCGCTAACCACTTGCGCCATCGAGCTCAATCATGTTTATCATCATCTATGTGACATGCTTCTCGTACTTTCTCATCTTTAAATCTTTCTGAGTCTAAATATAATATATTTTGACGTCTTCGGTACATAATTTTGTTGAGCAATGCCTTGTTTTCGCAGGACATTGCGACGGAGACGGACAGCCTGAAGTTGGACGCGTCCAACTGTTTGAACAGCTCCAACAATGATTCGGTACTGACACACTGACCCATCTGATGCTATGTTAACTACAATGGTCCATGGGATGATCAAAGCTTCAATCGTTAAGATTTGGATAAATAAATTGATATTCTATATTGACTATTTTGCCACAATTTCAGTATTTACAGTCAATGTTTTTAGTAGCGCATATTAAAAGTAATAAAAAGCTAAATAATGCGACAAGGTTCTTTATGAATGTGGCGAAAATTGAAACCAACGCCGCCATCTTTGTTAACGTCATATTTTTATTTTGTATATCATCCTCATCATCATCAGCCTATTAATGTCCCCACTGCTGGGGCGCAGGCATTCTCTATGGATGGAATAGGGAGATTAGGCCATTGGACATTGGAGATAGTGGGTACCACGCGGGCCTAGTGAGGAGTGGCGGGCGCTAAGGACTGCAGATGCAGCCAGGACCAACGGCTTAACGTACCTCCCGAAGCACGGAGGAGCTGGAGATAGAAGATTTTTGGCCACCCATCCAATGACCGACCACTGCGAAAGTTGCTTAACTTCAACGATCGCAGCCGAATGCGCTAACCTCCTGCGTTATCGAGTTTCTCCTTCTTCCTTTGTATATGATTTACGATCATTAACGTAGACACAGTGATGCCCTCCCTGAACTGTCATTCACAGTCAAAAATCATCCTTGTCGCTTTAATTGTTTCTCTGCGTACGCGCTTTATATTATGTATGAAACTTTGCCTGCTTTGTCACAGAACACAGAAGGATGCTAGAAGGGCCTTTGCGTCGTTGCTCTCGGTTGTGATCGCTGATTGGTTATATTTTTTGATGTCGCGCCGTTTGATTGGCTATTATCTATTAGGTGGAAGTGTAAGGAGGGCGAGCCGCCGCAAGTTATATTCTCTCTGTTATCCAATAACAACAAATAGGTCATATAATATGTGTTAAAAGAATGCTTATTAACATATAGAATAGGAACTCATTTTATTTTTAAATACTCAGTACCGATAGTGACAACCCTAATACCGGAATTATGTTTAATTAATGTTTTTGTTTATAACTCGTACATAACGAGGTTTTCGGTTGCATTAAAAATACTCTACATATAGGGACAACAATCTTCAATATTTTCATGTATAAATATTATCCGAATACACCGTTTTTCATAAGAAAAAAAAAATGAAATCGAAAAATACAAAAAAGGTCATATTGTCTATACGGTTTGCTTTAGAAGACTCAAAATTTGTGAAAAGATGTATAATACAAAGCTATATATATATAAACCTTTAACCAAAACTAAAACAATATGAATAACAATAGAGGAGCTAAATGATTTTTTTTTAAAATCTATTTCTAAAATAGGTCAACTTTGATTTGTATTTTCTCGAAAACTAAGAGGCGAAGTAATTTTTCAGTATTTTTCCAGTGTTTATAATAGCTTAATTTATAGAAATTGGGGATAAAAAGGGCATGTCACAAAATCGAGGTTCTTAAAACACTGTGAGCCGGCGACATCGGTTGCCGTACAAACGGTCGGTGATTCCCTTCCTTCCTTCTAACCCCTGGGTTCCGAACCTGGGGGTAATTACCCCTCCGGGGGTAAATCAGCCATACTTCGGGGGTAACAAAGTACCTAATTATTTGGTCAAATCTAAATAATACTACTAAATATAGCATGCGCTCCTTCTTGCTAGTGAGCCCGCGGGGTGCTAAGTGTGAGAAGCGGGGCGAGATTCTCTCCTGATAATGACATTAGTAGAGACGAAGATGTAGCGGCCAAATTGGAATTTCTTGGACTGATGATAACATTTTAAAGTCGGGGTAAAATCTGTTTCCCTAATAGGTATCAGGGGTAGCAGTATTGGAAAGGTTAGGAAACGCTGTTCTTACCTCTCTGTGTTCTTTGTCAAGCGCTGATGATGATGATACAGGTGAGTGTAATGTCATTTCCTTGCGTCAGGGGGTGTGGGAGCGAGGCGGGGCGCGTATGCAGGGCGAGGGGGAGGGGCAGGGGCTCGGGGAGGCTGGAGTGGATGACGATCTGCGGCACATCACGGATCAGCTGCTACGGCTGCGCGAAATGTTAACTGTACGCCACTATTACGATAATGGTGTTCTACATAACACTACTAACACCCATACTAAACAGTGACAAAATCCTTGACAATAAAAGGTGATGACGGGGTACACTAAACGAAATTCTATTTAGTCCGTCAGCTAGATGATCAAAAAATAATGGACACGTATTTTTTCTTTGGGCAATCAACCCAAAAATGACAAAGTTATAGCGCGTCAAAGTTTGAGAGTAGGGGCTCGTGACGTCACTTTTGAGTGAATTTTCCCTTATAAGTGTACTCAAACGTGACGTCATGCGACTTTTCAAATCAATATATCTCTGCAATGTTTATATTATGTGAAAAAAGAAAAAAATACGTGTCCAATATTTTTTCATAATCTACCTGATAAACGAAGAAAAAAAAAATTGTCATCATCCCTATTGGGCACTTTTTAATTAGGTAATGTACTTTTTATTTAGTACTAAAACAAAAGTGACCGTTGTAGTTTAAGTGCACGCCTGAGGAAACGAGAAAAGGATGAGTATCCAATCGAGTGAGCGCTTTCTTTATAGAAATATATCAAAGTGTCGCCGCACACGAGCCACCGACCACAACCACTAAACGCCGCCACCGGCATATTTCTTGTAGTTTTCATACATTTTATATGGACTCGCCACACACGGCACGCTGATGGCCGCCACACGCTACAAATCGTCGTTGCTCGCTTCTTGTGGCCCGCACCGGCCACTTAAAGTGCCGATACAAAACGCCGCCACACGACACTCGCGCGATTCCCCACCCCTCTCTCCCTTACCTTGGTCGGCCGCGCTGTCGCGCGCTTCAGCCACTTTAGTAGCCGCTTCTAGCTTCTCGTGGCGGCGTTTGTGTCTGTGGCGTGTGGCCCGTGTGCGGCGACTCAAAGAAGAATGATAAATTGCATGTTTTGCTCCATAATCTGAAACAGAAGGAAAATGAAATTGCTTACAAACTCGAACGACCACAACAAGTCCCTGTAATGAATGGCCACCGATCACCATCGGTGGCCAATGGCACCCTATATGATCATTGATCACATACACTATGAGCACCTTGTGTTCATATTTTATACTGTTTTGTTATTAATTGAAATAAAAATGTAATAATTAACAATGAATGCTGTGTGTTTTTATTTTTTCTATAAAATAACATCTATGTATTTGAAAAATATGTCGATAATATTCTGGTAATATGTATTTAATAGCAACAATGCCCTTCATGCAAAATGGATTGCAATGTTTTATACCTACACTTTATACTGTGGAACAATATTAAATATGATATGTGACTAAAAAAAAGGATAATGCACAGGTATTTTTTTTAGATTAAAGTCTAAAACGAAGTTTAAAGGATCGCGCATATTATGGCGGGCCGCAGTGTATCGCAAAATGCTTACTTAGGCGCTTTGCAGACGACGGGGCGGGGTGGGCCGGTCAATTTCGCCGCGAACGATAGCACAAAGTGAATCCTATACTACAAACGCCAGTGCCCGCCGGGCACCTGCGGCGCGACAGGTCCGCAGCTGCCCGCCGTGGATCATACAAACCAGTTTATATGCAGTAACGCAGACGGCGGCGCAGGGCGGTCAGCTCAGTCCGCGCCACGCGCTTATTAGTGATTGACTATTCACTAGAACGAACGTCCTAAACCGACTGCCTCTGCCCGTCGTGTGCTTTGTGTACGCGGTGAGGGCAGCCGCAGACATCGACGGGCAGACGCGGTTTTTATTGCTTTGCGGACAAAAAGCCCGCCCCGCCCCGTCGTCTGCAAAGCGCCTTAGTATTAGTGACGGCCCGGGTCGCAGCGCATTGACGGATTTCGGGTACAGTGTACTGGGCTACGTTTACAAATCTACGCTCTCAGTGCAAATTTTTAACCTGACGTTTCTATTTTGACATAAAATATATGGAACTCATGTCATATTGCGGAGCGGGGGAGAATTGACACGCAACCAAAATCCGTGGCGGATTGTGTCCCGCTGTGCACCGGCAGTGAGCGATAGTTCATATAAAATACATACGAGCGATTTGGGCGGATTTTTGGGCTGCGACCCGTCCCGCTGCGGCCTAGCACACTGCGCTATCCTTAAGAAGTTAATTTCTTCATTTCTAATTGGCTTCCATAAAATTGTGACTTCTGACTACCCACCTTTATAGTTTATTTTGTTACGCGCATGCTACTCATTTTAATAAATCATCTTTGAACACAAATTGATCGAACGAAGAAATTGATTTTGATATTGAAGTTGATTTTGAAAAATATTTATACAAACGAAAATAAAGTCATTAACACCGAAATAAAGACGGAAGAAACCTAGCGTAGATTTATCTTTTGAGATGAACAATACACTAATTATTCCAGCTTTACAGCATGCATACAGCATGAAGATGGTTTTTGATTTAAAATAATAGACAAGCAATAGGACTCAGACAATGAAACTCAATGTGCTGTTGAGGTCGAAAATGAATCTCGCTTGTGTAGAAACTTGTGTATTAATATTCCTATTCACTCTATTATTTTGCAGGTAGACTGCACATGTGGCTTGGACGAAGAGAATATGAGACTGAAGAATATTAACGAGAGCTTGGAAGTGAGACTGGTTTTTTGATATTATTATAAATGTTGACAACTGTCTACCTTAGATTAAAACAAAAAGGGTAGGTACGGTACGCTCATACTAGCATCAAATAAAATATGCTCCGACTCAATTACATGAGCAACTCTCACGCACGCACACTTCTGTAAATAAACATTCAATCGAGCGAGACAGAACTGTACCCTTAGCACGAACCATTATCGAATTCGAATAGTTTGCGAGTGCGAAATTTCAATGTCAAATTTTGTATGGAAACTTGAACAGCAGCGCCACAAAGGACGTAACGAGAACTGAAAATCAGTACACATTTGACAATGACATTTCGGACTCGCAAACGATTCGAATTCGATGTTGGTTCGTGCTATGGGTACAGTTCTGTTTCGCTCAATTGAATGTTTATTTACAGAAGTGTGCGTGCGTGAGAGTTGCTCATGTAATTGAGTCGGAGCATATTTTATTTGATGCTAGTATGAGCGTACAGTATCTTTCCTTTTTGTTTTAATCTAAGGTAGAATTTTGACTAAAGCGAATTGTGGTCATGCACCACAATTTAAGCGGATCACTTTGAGCCGCGAGTGCCGTATCGTCCCATTTTGTTTTAATCTAAGCACACTTTATATGTCATTTACGTAGATTCATAATAGTCTAAGATCCGAACTAAAAACGATCTTCACCGAGCTGATAATAGAATGAATCATATTTTATAACAAATTTAGTATGTTAGAAAATATGTTAAAAATGGGTTGCCTAAAAAAATCCTGGACAGACAATTTTTAATTATTTAAAAAAAATGTTTTTTTTTATAATTTTTATTATTTTTTTTTGCAACATCAAGATAATAAGAAAATTTTTACCCTGACTTAAAGTATGAAACGTAAGCTACGGTTGTCATTTAGATGATTTTTTTAAAACCAACTGGTTTTATCGGAGATCAAACTCCTTTGAAAATCCAGGACATTGTCGAAATGGAAGAAATTGAGGAAGAAACTAATAATGAGTCAGATGAATTCGAGAATCAAAATTATACTTCTGATGAATCAGATATAGAATAGAAAATATTTATTATAATTTATTTTTTATTGATATTATTTTTGTATTTATGCTGTTTTTTAATAAAATTTTCAAACGTAATACAAGATTTTTAGTCGTATCTTTTTTTTATCCATGAATTTGAATTTGCGGCTGTCCACTTTGTTTCTCATAATTTTTTCCAGAAAGAGAAAAAAAAATTCAAAACATTGATATTTGTATTATTTACGTCATTATATTTTGAGTTAAAAAAACTCGTATAAATATATAATGATACTTATAAGTCAATAAGTAAATTCATTTATATATATTTATTAATTTATTTAATTGAGGTTTTATTGTTTAATATTTTAGTACTATAATATTATTATAATTATTATTATTTACAACTTAAATGTCAGTTGTGCCATGTTGTGTCCTTTATTATTACACGCTATACTCAATTCGGATCTCTCTGTCACACATTTCCACTCGCGTTAAAATTAAAATCTTCAAAATTCACAAACCCCTATTAGGACCAAGTTTTTTGCAGACAACTATATTTTTTTTTCGATTATCTAATTGAGTGAAAGTAACTGGCATCGACATACCTGTTTATACCTGACAACCGAGTAATTTGTCCAGGTAAATAATAGGCAACCCAACGGCTGCACATTCTATACGTTTCATACTTTAAGTCAGGGTAAAAATTTTCTTATTATCTTGATGTTGCAAAAATAAAAAAAAAACATTTTTTTTTAAATAATTAAAAATTGTCTGTCCAGGATTTTTTTAGGCAACCCATTTTCAACATATTTTCTAACATACTAAATTTGTTATAAAATATGATTAATTCTATTATCAGCTCGGTGAAGGTCAATTCAAACCAAATAGGTAGAGTGAGCAAAAAAAAGTTTTTATTTAATAAAACTTATTTACTAAGATTAAGTGAGAAAAAGCATCAGATTTTTTTAATAACATTTATTTACTAAGATTGAGAAAAAAAAACCACCGTTTTTAATAATATTTATTTATTAACACTGTGAGAAAAAACATGAATTAGAATCTAACTCTTATATTCCGCTCATCTCTGCATTACCGCCGGAGTAGTTATGAATAATCATGCACTATTACTAGGTCACATACGAACATGCAATCTTTATGTAAACGAAAGTTTGAAATCGAGTTTCTGAACGCAACTTAAAGTGACATTTGGTTGACGATTTAGGTGATCAACCATTCATGGCCAAAGCTTAATAAGTGAAAAAAAAAATATCAACCGATATTAATTATCAATATTTGTTATTGTTTGTTTACAAATATTTGGTTTTTATTCTTGAATTAGCGGAGTGCTAAAAAAGGGTTCCAAGTTTTTTTTTTGCAAACCGTACTTTTCAAGCGACATTTGACAGATAAAGGTCATTGGCTTTCCTATTCTTATTTGAATCGTATTAAACTTGCCTAACTTTACTCCAGATTTCTTTGCTTAACTGATAGAGCGGATAATTCGAATTTCGGACATCAAGCCACTGTTAAAGATTTATTTATAAATTGTCTTACAGATCCAACTAGGTGAAGTACGCCAGAGAGTGAGTGATCTGGAAACGACGCTCTTGGAAAAGGAAGACGTGGAACCGTACAAGAGGGAAATAGAAGATAGGAATAAAGAAGTAGGCAAACGTTATTTATTTTTCAGATAGTCTTTTATAAAGTATATTCTGTAAGATATTCCATTGCCTAAGATGTTTACAAACTGCATTCCGAGTGTTAGAAAGACGATGATCTTTTTGAATGAGGTGGATTCTAGTAGTTTTTATGAAAACGATTATGTCCCCACTGCTGGGGCACAGGCCTTCCCTATCGATGGAATAGGGAGATTGGGCCGTGATCCACCACGTGGGCCCAGTGCGGATTGGCGGGTGCTAACGACTGCAGATGCAGCAGGGACCAACGGCTTGACGTGCCTTCCGAAGCACGGAGGAGCTCGAGATAGTAAATTTTTGGTCACCCATCCAATGACCGACCTCTGCGAAAGTTGCTTAACTTCAACGATCGCAGTCGAACGCGCTAAGCACTTGCGCCATCGAGCTCCTCGCTCCATTTTATTTTACTTACTAATATTGCCAGGACTATGAGCATACACACATACACACTTACATCGATCTTGAAGATGTGTGTGTTCATACCAAGTAAGGGGCCGTTCAAGTATTACTTAAGCAGATTTATTACAATTATTTACCCCTCCTCCCCCTCGTCAGCAAAAGTAAGCAAAGCTGTTACCCCATCCTTACGTAAACCTTGGTACCTATATGCATTTTTCCTTTAATATATTCTGTTTTTTTTATTGATTCATGAGCTTTCATGAGCTTCATGTGCAGCAGTACTTAAAAAGGCTTAATCGATGATGCTGACGTAATCACCATCTCTACTCCCCACCCCCCTATGTCATCAAAAATAAGCAAAGCAAAGACCCCCTGCCCCCCTTTAGTGCTTACGTAATACTTGAACAGCCCCTAACTATCATTAGCGTTTGAGTTTGAATTGTCCTCGTTTCTTTACTTTCTAGTTGGATACCGTCAGAGAGCGGATAGCAGTGTTGGAACAGAGCGTGGCGGAGAAGGACGCAGCCTGTGAAGAACTCTCCGCGCAATTGAAGCAAGCCCAGGGTAAGTTTTGTGGCGGCGACATCAATATGCCCCACATATATACAACGGATGTAGGAAATCATTACTCACCATCCTCAAGAGATGGCGTTACCTGCACTGCGATCAATATTAGTATAGAAGCCTACATCGCGCAAATGAAATTCCCCGGCCAAAGGGGAAGATCTTCCTCTGAGCTGGGTGATGTTGGTCGGGCATCGTATATATGAAGAGTTAGCCTTCGAATTTCATTTGCGCGATGTAGGCTTCTATACTAATATTGATCGCAGTGCAGGTAACGCCATCTCTTGAGGATGGTGAGTAATGATTTCCTACATCCGTTGTATATCTGTGGGGCATATAGATGTCGCCGCCACAGTTTGTTGAATCGCTTATCATCATCATTAGTCTGATACAGGTCTTTCCTATGGATGGAATAGTGAGATTAGGCCGTGTCACACTAGCCCAGTGAAGGATTGGTGGGTGCTAACGACTTCAGATGCAGCTGGGACCAACGGCTTAACGTGCCTTTCGAACCACGGAGGAGCTCGAGATATTAAAAGTGCGAAAGGTGCTCAACTTCAACGAAAGCGCTTATCACTTGCGCCATTGAGCTTAATATTCGCTGATATACAATCGGTGAAATGAACTTATTATGGAGCGTTAGTTGCCTTTCCGTTACCCTAGAATCCCATAACACAAGCCTACAGTGTTTACTTTGGGGCTCGGATAATTACACACTCACACCAATTAGCCTAGTCCCAAATCAACCACTTTAAGACTTGTGTTATGGAATACTAGGGTAACGGATGGAATACATACACTGTACATATATAAGTATATTTTTATAGAAATACGTCATATTTTAAACATCCATGAATTGGTGTGTGTTGGAAATATATTTATGTATTATTATTTAATTCAAAACTCAAGATCGTATTCAGTCTAGGCTGTTACAAGCACTTGTGAATGTCGAAAAGCTACGCCATCGGTTCGCAAATCTACGACGGGAGACCTTGTACTGAGAAGAACCGGCAAGAAACTCAGCAAGGGCTGTTTTTTTCTCCCTGTATTGTATACAGAGTCGTCAAATTGAAAAATGACTTCAATATGAGGTAACTCATAAAGTCACTTTCCATTACAAATGCATATAATATAAAAATTATGACTATATAAAAATCTGCTTTAACAAAGTTTAGGAATGCAGTGTCCTACTGTATAGGCAAAAAAAAACAACTGAAGAATTAGTGGAATCTTTACGCTATTCCGGTCAAGTGGACGTGAGAATTTTATTGTAGTATTGACTACCTTCCAGAAGCTTATCGAAAAAGCCAACTCGATATATTTCGTGCCAAACACTCCAAGAAGCATTAGAATGCTTCACACCGACATTCTAATGTAAAAAAAATGGTTGCCTGTAAAGTCGGTTTTACGGGCGAAGATTTTACGTGACAACGTCTTTTTCTCGGTAGAATATTTATTGATATGAATATAATTAAATTGCACAATAGGAACAAGGAATTGAATGAAAATAAGAATTGCACAAATTTTAACTATAGAAATATATTTTGTTTACTAAAACATTGTACATGTAAACTTAAACTTAACACGAGAGACTCATCGTAACGTTACCGAGCGTTACACTTTTTCATAAGTGACTCCCAGCCGCAACCTAATTTAAGACGTTGTCACGTCAAAAAGAAGATTAATACAAAAATAAGACGATGGCTGCATGGCTCTGCCTCTGCCTTTCTCAATAGAGAAGAATAGAACTAAAAAAAAATGATAATTTGATCCACATTATATAGTGATCTCTAATGATAATATTTGTGCTTGTGGTACTGGGGCAGAGGACTTAAATCACATCTTCTTCGAGTGTCCCCTCAATGATTCCTCATCTTTTATGGATTCATTAATATCCCTTAATGTACCTCTCCCTACTTATATTCCTTCCTTATTGTATTATAAAAATTATAATATATATAACAAGCTATCTGAATTCCTAACTAAACATAACATAAAATTATAAGTAATTTATAACCAATAATATAACATATTTTATATATTATATTATTGGTTATGAGTGAGGGCCGCGGTAGCATAATTGGTCAGTGCATTCGCCCGGATTGCGAAGGGTGCGGGTTCGAGTCCCGTCTGCTGCCTGGTCCGCGTGGAATTTTTTCTAGTTATATTTTCTTAAGATTTAAACATCAAGCAGTTACATGCTTTAAAATAATAAAAATTATAACTATAATTGCTATTTCTTCTTTCAAATGTTTAATACTTGTAAAAGTATTCATTTGACATTGTGGGTTTACCTATAATGCGAAGAGATGGCGCTGCCTTGCAGCTTAAGAATAGCTAGAAAGAATTTCGACGCGGTCCGTGAGGGCCGCGGTAGCATAATTGGTCAGTGCATTCGCCCGGATTGCGAAGGGTGCGGGTTCGAGTCCCGTCTGCTGCCTGGTCCGCGTGGAATTTTTCTAGTTATATTTTCTTAAGATTTAAACATCAAGCAGTTACATGCTTTAAAAATAATAAAAATTATAACTATATTTTATATATTTATAAAGGCCTATTACAGTTTACGTTTCAAATTAATTTTATGTACCTACCTGATCCTAATCCTTCCAAATTCCGTTTCACAACCTTTATTTATTTCATTATTTTGGTTTCCTTACCTTCTACCCTGTCGTGACCAATGCACAAACCGTGCGAGCCATTATAATAATAATAAAAAAAAAATCAATATTATTAATTCAGTCTAGGCTGTTACAAGCACTTGTGAATGTCGAAAAGCTACGCCATCGGTTCGCAAATCTACGGCGGGAGACCTTGTACTGAGAAGAACCGGCAAGAAACTCAGCAAGGGCTGCTTTTTTCTCGTAACAGCCTAGACTGAATAAGCGATATTGAATTTTGAATTTTTTGAATTTTAATGTAATGTAAATGATAATTTGATTAGCGTCCGTGGAGGAGTCGTCGCGTCGGGCGGCGGCGCACGAGGCGGCGGCGGCTGCGATGCGGGAACGACTGCAGCGGCTGCCCGATGAGGTGACAAATGACAATGTTAACTATTACCCATCCGAATCCATGTTTAATGAATGTGATTTAAAATAATCTAGTTCACATTGTGATAAAAAAAACTTTGACTTTTGAAAGAATTTTCAAAGGAGATTGCTCAAATTGGCCTAAATGCACAAAAAATATTGACATACACGGTAATTCTTGGCGTAATTTATAATTTAACTAGCTGACCCAGCAAACTTCGTACCGCCCTAAAAAAATAGGGGTTGTCCAGCGGACAAAATTGTGAATCTAAACCATTCTCAGATCCCCTTGAACACACACAAAAAATTTCATCAAAATCGGTCCAGTCGTTTATGAGAAGTTCAGTGACATACACACTCACAGAAGAATTATATATATAAAGATTTACAGTGATTAGATTTCAACGGACACGTTTGTATAATATATTTAGTTTAAAAAGGACTTTTAATTTTACCGGTTTGGAAAACATACGAATCATTTTTAATGGCTATGGGTGTAGTAACATTCAGCCAAAGACTGATCGAAGTTGTTTATATAACATAAAAACAAATCTATTTTGTAAAGATCGATAAATAAAATCATATTTTTATTACAATGTGGTATTAATATCCACAACTATATTATCATTTTCACTAGATGCAAATGTGCTCAGACAATTATTATAGACGGTAGGCGACATCATAAAGTCTATTGCCATACATTTTTCGCCAAACACCTCCATAAACCAACCATCAGTTCCAACTTACCTACCTTACGGTTTGGATGTACACAGTTTTTCCCGGCACAATTCATTTTGTTCATCCATATTTAGTGCTTTCCTTGGTATAATAACAAGTTAATCCGCGGCTATATACAATATAAATTACACGCAGTGACAAAACTTAGTGCTTGTAATGCATCTAGGATGCGAAGATAGATAAACATCTGCAAGTTGATTCACACTAATACCTTCATAATAAATATTTGTGAGCCGTTTGAAGCAAACGCGTAAGCGCCCTCATCTCCACGGCGCTTGCGACCTTCTTCCCGCGACGAACACAAACTCCGTCTCAAGTCTCGGGGCCTTGCTTAGTGTACAACATTTGCAGTGAGTAATATTTATGCAGCAGGGGCCTTTGTTACTGTGCGCCGAGAAATAATATAATATTTTAATTGGACTTTTTTTTTTGTATTTTTGAGATCATACCTACTCCGTATATAATTTAAGAACATGAATTGCACTGGCTGTGAAAAGCATTTAATAGAAAATAATCATCTCAAATGCAATGCTTGCAATTCAAAATACTGTCTGCCATGTCTGAATATTCACCATCCTAGTGTCACGGATGTCAACTCTAAGCAACTGGCAAAATTGAAGTGTCCATCTTGTGTCAATGTAACCAAGCGAAGAAATGACGACAGTTCTCCTGCACGCCCTGGTCATAGCGCAGGAATGCTAAAACCAAGCTCTTGCCAATTGTCAACTGTCACCACACCGCCATTGCAAGGGAGTAATGACATAATTTTGGAGGAGCTTCGCCTATTGAGAATGGATATGAATCGGCAATTTGCAGAGCAAAAAGCTAGCATTGAAAAATCTAATTCCATTCTGTCAGCAGTGCAAACGGAAATGGTAGATCTGACCATCAAAATCTCCACAATGCGGACTGATTTGGATGGCGTGATGGAGTCCTTGAACTTTCTGTCTGGGTGCCATGACGATCAGATCAAGCTGAATAAGGACTTAGAAGCGTCGGTTAGAGAATTGGACACGAATAATTTGCTGCTAAAAGCTCAAGTATCCGATATTAGCTCAAGATTAGTCCAAATCGAGCAAATATCAAGAGAATGCAACATAGAGATACAATCCGTACCAGAGTTTAAAAATGAGAATCTGCTAACCCTTATCCAACAGCATTTGGAGACAGTGTCGTGCAGTGTTTCTGATGCCGAAATACTGGCTTTTCATCGGGTGGCCAAGCAAAATCCGACATCGGAACGCCCGAGAAATATTGTGGTCAAACTCTCCAGTGCGCGAACGCGCGATAAGGTTTTGGCAGCAGTCAAGGAGTTTAACAAACGAAAAGGGGAGGAGAAGCTCAATACTTCTCACTTTGGTATAGCCTCCGATAAGCAACCGGTCTATGTGATGGAACACTTATCACCAGCGAACAAAATGCTTCATGCCGCAACGCGATCCCTTGCCAAAGAGAAGAAATACGAGTTTGTGTGGGTCAAGAATGGACGTATTTTTATTCGAAAATCCCATAAAGATCCTGCTAAGCTTGTAAATAACTTAGAATTTTTAAAGAGTTTGTAAGCCCCATAGCCAATGCATGTTATCTAGAATTTAAAATATAACATTCCCTATGAATTTAAAAATATATTTCTCTAATGTAAGAGGCTTAAGAACCAAGACTGAGGACCTATATATTTCAGCTTTAAGCAATAACTACGATGTGATTGCGATAACCGAGTCTTGGCTGAATAATACCGTATTTGACCGCGAAATTCTTGATAATCGTTACGACATTTTCCGGAGAGACCGATGCACAACTTCGTCTCACCTAACAAGAAAAGATGGGGGAGGTGTCATGTTAGCTGTGCTTAAAAAATATAAACCGGTAAGGCGAAAACAATGGGAATCTTTGGGAGAACAGTTGTGGCTTTCCTTGAAGTGTGGACGCGGACTGGACCTATATATCTGTGTAGTTTACATTCCCCCACCGCTTAAAATCGACTATGTTGAAAATATTTTAAATAATATTACTCTTAATATACATGACAACATTCCTACAAATTCTTCTATATTAGTGGTGGGAGATTTCAATCTGCCTAACATAGAATGGTTTCGCAATGTAGATAAGGGATTTCATCATCTCTGTCCAATCTCAACTACAGGTAATATTGAAAATCTCTTTATAGACACAATGACATTCAATAACCTTTTACAATGCAATCCGGTATCCAACAAGAATAATAAGATACTTGATTTAGTGTTCTGCAATAAACCGGAATATATCAGAACAACCGTGGCTGAGAATCCCTTACTCGAGAGAAATGATGAACATCATCCCCCCTTAGTTATCGATATTTCATTTAATACTTGTAAAAAATACTTCAAAGCTAGACAGAGTAAATTGTTAAATTTTTGGGCCAGTAACTACGAGAGTATCAATAATGAGTTAGCTTTACTGGACTGGAAACTTATTTGGAGTGAAGTTAAAGATGTAGATGATATGGTAAATAAATTCTATAACAGTATTATGCCAATAATAATTAAACACACACCTTATAAAACTCAACACGATTCTAAATACCCTTTGTGGTACAGTAAGCCACTAATTAAAGCTCTTAAAGAAAAAGCCAAATATCACTCTAGGCACAAAAAATATAACAACCCACTGGATAGGTACACCTATATTATTTTAAGAAATCGTTGTGATGCATTAATTAAGGAGTGTTATACAAAATTCAAAGAACAGGCTATAGTAAATTTGCGCGATAGACCGAAGTATTTTTGGGAGTTCATTAAGAATAAAAAGTCGAGCCGGGTATCAATACCCAATGAGGTCAAGTTTAATAATGTAACGGGCACTGGTGGTCAGCAAGTTTGTGACTTGTTCTCACAATATTTCCAGACTGTTTATACTGCGAATCCATTGGCACCTACCCTTCAGTTTGAGCCACACGACAATAAAAACCATGCACTTTTTAATTTTTCCTTGTCTGAAAAAGACATTCTTGATCACTTATTATCATTGGATCCTAATAAAGGAACCGGGCCAGATTCTTTACCACCAGTATTTTACAAACGTTGCGCTAAATACCTAAGTCAACCTTTAACTCAAATATTTAATTTCTCCTTGCAGTCTGGAATTTATCCTGCTTACTGGAAGGGGGCATATATCACACCGATTCACAAAGACGGCGATATAAACAATGTTAGCAATTACAGGCCCATTTCAATTTTGTCCACACCTGGTAAAATTCTTGAATCGTTTGTTCAGAAACATCTTTACAACCATGTTAAAGGTCTTCTTAGTTCGGAGCAGCATGGATTTTTGCCTCGTAAGTCAACTACTACCAATCTCTTATCGTATGTTAACTCCCTATATAATATTCTCGACAATAGAGGCGAAGTTCATGCTGTGTACACAGATTTTAGAAAGGCTTTTGACCTTGTGAATCATGACCTCTTACTTCAAAAGCTAGAATACATGGGTGTGCACGGATCACTCTTGAGATGGTGCGAGTCGTACCTGAGAAATCGATCTCAGTTGGTTGCTATACACGGATATAAATCTAGAGCTAGGACCATACCATCAGGTGTACCTCAAGGGTCTCACTTGGGACCCTTATTCTTTCTAATATTTATCAATGATATTGCTGGAGTAATAAGTTCCCAATTCAAACTATATGCCGACGATCTAAAAGTATACAGAGCTGTTAACACATCAAACGATATAAATATCCTTCAGTCAGACATAAATAACGTAGTAGAATGGTGTGGACGCAATGGTATGGAACTTAATATCAGTAAATGCTTTCACATAAAATTTAGCAGAAAGATAAACGCTACCAGTGCAGCATACTTCATCCAGGGCGTCCTCATTAAAGAGGTTACTCAAATTAGAGATCTAGGAGTTATTATGGACAGTTCACTTAGCTTCAGGTTTCATATAGACTCAGTTGTTAAAAAATCATCCAAACTAACTGGTTTTATTACTCGTCAAATGAAAATTCTGAAGGAACCCCAACTCACCATTCTTATTTACAACAGTATAGTGCGCAGCATTTTGGAATACGCTAGTCCTGTTAGGAATCCGGGGTACCAGATACATTCTACCCGAGTTGAACTTGTCCAAAAAAGATTTTTATACCACCTAGCTTTTTCAGATGGCATTTGTAAAAAACTTCGCTCTTATCAGACTCGCACAACACATTATGGGTTAGCCCTCTTACACAGGCGTAGGAAGGTTTCGGATATAATGTTTTTATTTAAATTAATCCATGGTCACATCGACTCACCAGATATTTTAGAGCATATAAAATTTTCAGTTCCTAGAATTAATAGCCGGCTGCAAAATCGAAAGACTTTTATACTGCCCCCCTGTAAGACAAGACTCGGGAATCACTCTCCTCTTTATAGAATGTTGTCAACCTATAATGCTATTCGAAATGATTTCGACATATTTAAAGGTTCTATGGCCTCAACCAGAAAATGTTTGAATTCTATATTCTCTGATTAGGTTTTTAGTTTTAACTTTCACTTAATTTTTTTAGTTAGAGTTTAACCTATATGTACTATATTTATCCTTTAGTATATATCCTTAGTAGTTAGGTAGTTTTAGAAATGCATGTTGTGCTTGCATCTAGTAGGTTGCAAAGTAGTTGATGTATTTTTTTTGTATGCATATATTTATATGGATATTCTTTGTAACCAGTTTTGTAAGCCAAATAAAAAAAAAAAAAAAAAAAAATATAAACACATTATAATCTGTATATGTTAGACTTATCTATCTATGGGCCTGCGTTCCCTGACTATAAATGTAATACCTAAATAAATAAAATTATAAGGTGTGATATAGTAAAAATCTAAAATATGGTTATCTTAAAAACATAACAAAAATAACGAAGCTACTGAATATATGGCTATAGAACCTAAATCTCTTAAGCCGCGTATCCACTAGAGGCAGCCTCGCGTCGAGCGGCCTCTACTTGAAGCAAATAGCCTCAGTTTGAGGCTGCTCGCTCTGAGGCAACGGCTACGGATCAGCTCGAGGCGTGTCACCTCAGCTTGATCCGCTGGCGGCGCACTGCGCAGTTAAAAGCCAAAACGCGATGGCACCAGAAGCGCGTCGAGTAGCTGCTGCTTTAATAGCAATAACCATTATTAAGAAAAAGAGGAGGCAACAAAAAGCTATATAAAAGAGGAAGCATCGCTGGTGGATAAAAGAATTATACCGCAATAGAACTATACATGGATGTGAACACTTGCTATTGGACATGACGTTGGAAGGTGGCGATAGCTTTCGAAATTTTAGCGACCGTCTCCATTAAACACACGGCTCGGACTGAGGCGCCTTTGAGCACGGCACAGAAACCGACAAAATATGGCTCGGCTCGCGGCGACGAATTTGCCTCGCGTCGCGGCGTGCCTCAGGTTGAGGCAGCCGCTCGACCCGAGGCTGCCCCTAGTGGATACGCGGCTTTAGCCTTCTTTGATTAACGAGAGTTTAAAAATTCTCTCTAATCTGTGGCTCATTCACAATCATCACACAGAGTCTGTCACAGAGTACCTTATTATAACCGGAAATGACACCTGATTTTAAAAGCTACTCTTATGCATTAACTTTAAAAACAGGCAACTATCTGTTAATCTACATGCTCTATATACCTGAATCTAATCCATAATTTCGGTACTTGGCTTGATTTCCCTAGTTTACTATATAACTTATTTGTTTTTTATTATTTTAATATGATCAGTGTATATGGTTTATAGAAGTTCTCAGGGGTGTCCGTCAATAATATTCGTTTCTACAGTAATTTTTATATAATTTCGAATCTAGGAAACAATTTTTCATGATTATTGGTCTTTAGGCTAAACATGTATGGAAGCTGAGCAATCTCCTTTTTTTGTTTTAAACTTTCATGGTCACTAACATTATACATGTTTTTAGCGCGTTTCTATTTATTAATGTTTTTTTAAAATTTGTTCTTTAGTTAAAGTTTTACTTTTTAAGCAATTACATACTACTCGATGTTGAAATCTAAAAAAAAATATTACTATAAAAAAATTCACGCGGGCCAGGCAGCAGACGGGACTCGAATCCGCACCCTTTGCTATCTGGGCGAGTGGCCTAACCTTAAGAAAGGCTAGAAAGAATTCAACACGGCCATCAGGGCCGCGGTAGTATAATGGTCTGTGCATTCGCCCGGATAGCGAAGGGTATTTACAACAAGTAATTGACAGTAGAACATGAGAACAAATCAAAAGAAAATACAACTAGAAAAAATTCCGCGCGGACCAGGCAGCAGACGGGACTCGAATCGAAAAGGGTGCCCTTTTCAATCCGGGCGAATGCACTGACCAATTATGCTACCGCGGCCCTCATGTTAGGTACTTTATGAATTTTGTAACTTGTAACCATCCATGTAACCACATGAGTGCAGAGGGCTATCGCGTATGAATCCGCCGCTAGAGGCGCTAGTGTAGCGTGAGGCCTCCGAAATGTCAAATGTTATTGCTTGTTGGTTGACTACGCGGGTTTATTTCTTATTAAAATAATATTGTGAATTTTTGGTAACAATTCGGCTTAATTATGGCAAATATGAGTTATGTGGCAATAAATGTCAGTTATTAAAAATTTGAGCTTAGAAAAATGATTATGTTCCCATTTTTTCCGAATAAAACGGAACTGGGCGTCACTGTCGCATGGCCTATTATGTTTAGGATATGGATCTTTTGTTTTAAAATACGATCTAAATGTAACCTTTGATTTCATGTGCGTATTAATAAACTTTAAAAGTTACAATTTAGGACCTCACTCAACAGTGGCGCCATCTGGTGAGGCAGAAAACGGTAGCCCTCAATATTTTTGTTTTTGTTTAGAGCGTTTCTCTTCGCGAGCAGTTATCGCGGGAGCGGTGTGTGTGCGCACAATACCGGGACTTGGAACGCACCTACAGGTAACTATTCACAGAACACAGAAGGGTCTTGTGGGCGTGACAGGCGCGCCACAGTTATGTGTGAGCAAATGCTCATAACTTGACCAAAACTTGGTTCCGATTGCGTCGTTGCTCTCGGGTGTGAGCGCTGATTCTATAGAATTATTATTTTTTGTTCTGAGGTTACCTACCGAACTTTCCACATATTAATGTTATAACATATTTTTATTGTTCTTGATATCAGTTTTTTGTTAAATATGGCCAGGTAGCTGGTTTTCATTTCTATACAGGGTGTTACAAAAATACAAATAAATTTGAAGGGCGTTGAAGTACATCATATAAGGAGTCTTCTCTAAATTTCTTAAAATATTTGCATGAAGTTTTAACTTTTTATAAAAACAGTTATTTTTAATGATCCTCGAACTAGTGACGTGTCTTAAAAAGATCGATATTTTTATAAAGCATTAAAAATAACGGTTTTTTTTTTAATTTTAAACTTCATGCAAATATTTTAAAAAAATTAAAAAAGACTCCTTATATGATGTACTTCAACGCCCTTCAAGCTTTATTTGTATTTTTGTAACACCCTGTATAAGTTCATTCATTAACTTTAGAATGTAAGTCAAGCATTCGTGAATATCTAGACTACAAAATACGCCATCCGTTCGCGAATCTATAACGGGAAACTTTATTTCTTTTTTTGCAAAGCACGAGGCTTGTGTTATGGGATACTAGGGTAACGGATAGAATACATATACTGATACATACATGTATAAGTATATTTATATAAAAAACACATATTAACCATCCATGACTGGAGTACAAATGCTCGTATTCAATACACAAACATCTGCTTCCTCCGGGATTTGAACCTGGGACCTTTCGAGTTTCAACTTGAAACCTGGCGTACAAACCACTGGGCCAGAAATGATAACTATTTATAGTTTATCATCATCACATCATCAGCCTGTTAATGTCCCCACTGCTGGGACAAAGGCCTTTTTTTATGGATGGAATAGGGAGATTGGGCCTTGACCCACCACGCGGGCCCAGTGCGGGTTGGTGGGTGCTAACAACTGCAGATGCAGCCGGGACCGACGGCTTAACGTGCCTTCCGAAGCATGGAGGATAGTAAATTTTTGGTCACCCATCCAATGACCGACCACTGCGAAAGTTGCTTAACTTCAACGATTGCAACCGAACGAGTTTCTCGAGTAAAGGTTTATGCGAGTAAATATAATTATGTCGGGTGCAGACAGCAGTGCAAAAACGCTCGTTGGCTGGAGCAGCAATTGGAGGAAGCTCAGGCGCGCGGCTCACAGTTATGTGGCGATGTTCGGACCGCACTTCACGCTGTGCGACAGTGTCTGAAGGACTACAGGTACGACCGTCTTATACAAATTTGATATTGCAAGACCATCAGATACTATTAGTTCTTTTTGTTTGCATAATTTAACATAAGAAGGAGATAGAAAGCCTCTCTTGAGTTTGTTTCGCCGGTACTTCTCAGGAAGGTCTCCCAATTTTGGAACCGGTGGTAGTTTACGGTAGTTAGGGTCAAATAAATAAACTCAAAATTACAAACAAGAATTTTAAATAAAATACTTTATTAAGTAAATTAAATAATAAATTCATACATAGACAATAAAACTTAAAAATCGAACAATGAAATAACCAAACGCTCAATAAAAGTCTTTCGAAGGTAGCTCGACAAATTAAATAAAAGTTTTATTCTGACGACGTAGCCTGTAAAGACTACGAAACCTCAATAAATAAATAAAGTTTTCGTGCATTAACCCGTAAAAACTAGTTTTATTTAAATTTGATATCATTACGTAAACAAATAATTCAATATAATATAATATTATGTAAAAGTATAATAGGGATGATGACTTATTTTTTTTTCTTCGTTTATCAGGTAGATTTATCAAAAAGTATTGGACACGTATTTTTTCTTTTTTCACATAATATATATATAAACATTGCAGAGATATATTGATTTGAAAAGTCGCATGACGTCACGTTTGAGTACACTTATAAGTGAAAATTCACTCAAAAGTGACGTCACGAGCCCCTACTCCCAAACTTTGACGCGCTATAACTTTGTCATTTTTTGGTTGATTGCCCAAAGAAAAAATACGTGTCCATTATTTTTTGCTCATCTAACTGGCGGACTAAATAGAATTTCGTTTACTGTACCCCGTCATCACCCCTATTTATTCGAGAATAGACGACCTTGAGACAAAGAAAAAGAAGAAAGATTATGATGATAATGATGATGACTATGGAGAATATAAGAAGAATATGGAGAAGAAAAAGGATATACTTAAATCGTGTTTTATAGCCGTTCAAAAATATTGACATTTCATTGATCGAAGCATTTCTTA
This sequence comes from Chilo suppressalis, assembly GCA_902850365.2. Taxonomy (NCBI): domain Eukaryota; kingdom Metazoa; phylum Arthropoda; class Insecta; order Lepidoptera; family Crambidae; genus Chilo; species Chilo suppressalis. The sequence continues at coordinate 2,061,845 of OU963896.1, read as the reverse complement.
TGTATATTGTTTTAAACTTTCATGGTCACTAACATTATAGATATTAACGGGATTGTTACCATGTACCTTGTTTTTTATGAGTCTCCGATATTTCGGCACTGTTGCAAGCGCCATGATCACGGAGTAACTGAAGTAATTGCGGGTAGATGTTATTGGCAGACATATCGGTCTACCCTCTGACTTCGTCTTTTACTGCGTTCGAGAGACTCATAAAAAACAAGGTACATGGTAACAATCCCGTTAATATCTATAATTTCTTATGTACTTGTCATTGTGCAAATATTAAGCTAAACAAAGCCGGAGATAGATGAAAGTTAGATAAAATTTCATAAGTCTGGACATCAGGGGCGTATTTAGGTACCCGGGGCAGCAGAAGCCATATAAACTATTTAATAGTTTTAGTGAAAGTAATTTTAGAATTAAGTTGAACTTCATTTTTTTTCAAAATAACGAAAAATAATTTGAGCATGCCTCTCTGCCAGACATGCCCAGAAGAATCCAGATGCATGCTAACAATAATTGCTGCTATGCTTTATTACCCGTTTGCATTCAGTCCATCCGCCCAGCATATATGTACAATAAGTGGAAGATCTAGTGAACCCACCAAGTAATAACGATATGTCTGTAAGGCTAGGAATTCTTATGGTGACGACCATAGCATGCTCAGTACGGTAAGTATCACCTGGCACGCCTCAGCCCAGCACGTTATCAATCACTATATTTTTGAAATTGTCTACAAAATATAAAAAAAAACTTGTTTCTGTAGGCTTAAAATTTTAATACAATTTTGTTTATTAGTGTTGCTTACCGTACTGAGCATGCTATGACTCATCACCATAAGAATTCCTAGCCTTACAGACATACCGCTACCCGGAGTATTCAGTAGCTCTTGGTCTAAATGGACAAGGACGTGACACATACTAATATAATGGGTAACGCGAGCATGTCAACAGAGGCCTAATCACAAATTTATGACAGCTCCATAAAGTATTCGTCAACGTCAAACGACATCTACGAAAATGTTCTTCAGTATTATTTCTCTATTGTTTTTTTACTTTATTAGAAATTAATCATAGTAAACGGACATTCCAGAATTAAAAATTAAAAATTCTGCATGTCATAATTAGAGCTTTAAGAGACTGTCTCATCTAAATTCAAAAGCGTCTCAAAAGAGATGTGCCGTTTGTGTATAAAGGGCCAATTAGACCATACAATTTCAAGCGTGTGATACCTATCTAGTCTGTCTTGAAATCGGGAGTCAGAGCGCTATTTACGTACCTTCCCTCCTTAGTTAATAAAAAAATGGTTGCCTGTAAAGTCGGTTTTACGGGCGAAGATTTTACGTGACAACGTCTTTTTCTCGGTAGAATATTTATTGATATGAATATAATTAAATTGCACAATAGGAACAAGGAATTGAATGAAAATAAGAATTGCACAAATTTTAACTATAGAAATATATTTTGTTTACTAAAACATTGTACATGTAAACTTAAACTTAACACGAGAGACTCATCGTAACGTTACCGAGCGTTACACTTTTTCATAAGTGACTCCCAGCCGCAACCTAATTTAAGACGTTGTCACGTCAATACTAATAATAATTATCACTTGCATTTATATCATATTTATAGATAGATAATTTCTGAAATTATATAATGACGACCTCCGCGGTCGAGTGGTTTGTACGCCGGATTTCATGGTGTCGCCGATAAAGTGTACATCGTTTACGATTAAGTGTAATAATTATAACCTCCAAATCTAATACATTCTGTAGTAGGCCACGGTTCCTCAAGTTGTCCGTATGTCAACAAATGCCTAACGAGAGTTTTTAATTGACTCCGAACACAACTAGCATATTCTCAAAGCTGTGCACTCTGTGGCATTCAATATTATGACTGAATATATGTATCCTGACTGGGGAATGAGCATGCAAGAATGCAGAATCCTTTGCATGCAAATTTGTTCTTACGTCCGTTATGGGCGCTGTTTATCTTTCGTACTTTGAGGATGCGATAATTTGTATACGGAGCTGTCAAAAATTCGTGCTCGAGCCTTAGATAGCTTCCGTTATCGTTGATGTTGACGCTAGGGCTATCCATACTACTCGCTTAAATATTTAATTCCGCTCACCGTCTTAAATTCTAGAACCCAAGAAAGGAAAATAAAAGAACAGGAACTCTTAATAGACTCGTTACAACAGAGATTAAAAACTAGTCGAAACCACGACAGCATAAAGTTGGAGGAAGACGCATGCTGCCCTAACTGCGTCTCTGTCAGACGGAGGAGATGCCGCGCGGTCGAGAGAGAGACAGCCGGCTGTTCCAAGTGCACGCCCAGAATGGGAGAGAGACGGAGAATGTGCTCGGCCACGAGTGGGAGCGAGATGGCTAGCCCTTCCTCGGTTCCTACCCCGCCGCAACGATTGGGCAAGGAGGATGCATTTCAGTGTTCCGTAGCGGTGAGTATTTTTATTAAATTGTTAAACAAGGATATTGGTGTCAATTCTGGCATGATTCTCTAAACTTAAAACTAAATTTAACAGCAGTCTCTCCTTATCTTCATGTATGAGAATGACAAGGATACACTATTGTCAAATTTAAGTTTAGGTTAAGGGAACCATGCCAGAATCGACACCATTATTTGAGGAAACCAAAAAAAAGTAATGATGTAAGGGTGTTTCCTAGTTTCATATTATTTTTATTATCAGATTTAGTAAAAAAAAAAATCAATAATGATTTGTGATATAAGTGTGTGTATGTCCAACTACACACATCAAAAGTGTCTAGGGATCAAGCATTTTTATGCGGATTTCTTGAGATTGAGATGTGGCTTTGTAATAAATTTATGATTTTATAAATTTATATGGATCATTTTTGGTGCATTTCATAATTTGAATCAGGAACTGTGAATCAAATTCGAGTAAAAGATGAAAATCAGCTGTCAATATTTTCCCTATAAAAACATACAACGCATTGAAGACATTATTAGTGCTACTGTTTCCCTACTACTGATTAAAACCAACGTTATTATGGAGCGGCGACGTCATTTAAGCAGGGAAGAAATGCTCAGAGCCGTGGGAATGATAGAAGCTGGTTCCCGGCAACGTACTGTGGCTTTAGCTCTGAATACAAGTCGAGAGTGTTATCAGTCGACTTTGGACACGATACCGAAGCACTGGTACCGTGACTGAGCGCCATGGAGGACGGTATCGCTGCACCACACGGAGACAAGACCGATACATTCAAATCTTAACTCGAAGAGCTCCAACAATAACCGCCATGATGTTAGCCGTGAGGCTTCATCACTCTTCAGGGAACTTAATTAGCGACCAAACAGTCAGAAACCGCTTGCATGAAGTGAACCTTCATTCCCGAAGACCGCTACGGGTACCACCTATAGCAATGCACAATCGTAGGATTCGATATCAATGGGCTCTTGAACACAGAAATTGGGCAGAAGAACAATGGCGTTTCGTGTGCTTTTCTGATGAGTCTCGTTTTGGTATGAGACCGGATACAAGACGTATACGACACTGGAGAACCCCTGGACGCCAACAGCGATTAAAATCCTGCCAGGAAGTCCATCCTTATAGTGGTGGAACCATCATGGTATGGGCGGGTATTTGGATCGGCGGAAGAACTGAGTTGATTTGGATCAGAGGCAACCTCAACGCTCAAATTTATGCTGAGACGATTGTATCAGACGTCATCGTTCCTCTACAAGTGCAAATCGGTCCCTTATTTCAGTTAATGCATGATAATGCACGACCGCACACCGCAAGAGTTGTAAGACAGACTCTCGCCGCAGCTAACATCAATGTCCTGCCCTGGCCTGCTCAGTCGCCAGACTTGAACCCGATTGAGCATGCATGGGATATGCTACAGAGAAGAGCTCTGCCGAATATGGAGGGTATCCAGTCGCAAGAAGACCTTTTTTTGTTGTTGCAACGAACATGGGCGGCCATTCCACAGCGTGATTTGGATGAACTCATTTTGAGTATGCCAAACCGATGTTCTTGTGTTGTTAGTGTTCGCGGTAGAAATACGGATTATTAATTGTTTAAGTTACCCAATAAAATTTTAGAGAAAACTGTTATTTCAGTCTTTTTTTCGAACTTTTGTGTTAGTGGTTCAAATGTCAAAAATCCCTTTATTAGGAAAATGGCAAATTTCTTTATTAATGCAAAGGTGACTTGGTTTATCGTTACTGTGACAAACGAAAACACTTTATTTGATGAATCCTTAAAGAAAATTTTAATTAATATCAATCAGGAGAAAAGTTATTGCAGAAATATATGTTGATCCCTAGACACTTTTTCTGTGTGTAAATTGTTTGTTTATTTCGTACGTCTCGTATAACACACGTACTGGATTATTCTTTTGTTTTCTCATGTAAGTGAATTTTGTGTTCTGTTTTGAGAAATAAATGTCTTAAACCAAACCATATTTCTCGCAGCTCCTTTTCCTAATTTCATACTGCTCGCAGCAAAACTATGATGAGTTTCGTCCGCTAAAATCTCATAGTGCCATGTTTTGATAAAAATCGTGAATCCTTGGTCCAGGAGTGGGTGGGGTCGTCGCGTCGCTCGTGTGGCTCGCAGCTCCCCCTGCGGAGACACGCCGCCACCTCCCTACCGCTGCCTCTGCGGCCCGCCACCGCCGCGACACCGGTGAGTTGATCATATATAGCGGCCCGCAGCTCCCCCGCAGGAGACACGCCGCCACCTCCCTACCGCTGCCTCTGCGGCCCGCCACCGCCGCGACACCGGTGAGTTGATCATATATAGCGGCCCGCAGCTCCCCCGCAGGAGACACGCCGCCACCTCCCTACCGCTGCCTCTCCTTCGAAAGGCACATTAGGCCGTTAGTTCTGGACATCTACAGCCACAAACACCCATTCATTAGCACAGGGCTTGCGTGGTGGTCTTGGTCCTTTTTCCTTTTCCATCCATCGAAGGCCCGAGCACGAACCCCAACCACATAGCGCCTCCTCTAGCGTGAACCACAGAACACAGAAAGAGATTAGAAGGGTGAATGATCACGGTCTATGAAGACCGTTTGTTTGTACGGGAACGGATGTCGCCGGTTCACCCCAACTACACTACTACCTAATAGGTAATAGCCAATCAAAAGACGCGATATCAAACAATCGAACTATACAGCACTTCCACCCGCCAGTAACGACGCAATCAGACTCAAGTTTTGGTCAAGTTATGAGCATTTGCTCACACATAACTGTGGCGCGCCTGCCCCGCCCACAAGGCCGTTCTAACCTCTTTCTGAATTCTGTGGCGTCCACATTATTAATTTTTGTTTGACATAAAAATTGGTAAAGTTGGCGGCGTGCGGGGAGGGCAAGCCGCGTATTGATTGAATGACAAATTAAGTCGGGGCGTGTCTTATAATTAAGCAATATTACTTTAGAAACTTAGCACAAGAAGATGTCATTGTATGCGGTCTCTATTGGGGTTGGGGAGGAGCTCGATGGCGCAAGTGGTTAGCGCGTTCGGCTGCGATCGTTGAACTTAAGCAACTTTCGCAGTGGTCGGTCATTGGATGGGTGACCAATAATTACTATCTCGAGCTCCTCCGTGCTTCGGAAGGCACGTTAAGCCGTTGATCCCGGCTGCATCTGCAGTCGTTAGCACCCGCCAATCCGCACTGGGCCCGCGTGGTGGGTCATGGCCCAATCTCCCTATTCCATCCATAGGGAAGGCCTGTGCCCCAGCAGTGGGGACATTAATAGGCTGATGATGATGATGATGATGATGATTGGGGTTGGTCTGCAGTCCCAGCAGTGGGGACATAATTAGACTGATTATGCTGATAGTGGTGTCGATTCTGGCATGATTCTCTAAAGCTAAACTTAAATTTGACAACAGTGTATCCTTGTCATTCTCTATATAGAATAAAATGGACAGACTGATATTAAATTGAGTTTTAAGTTTTGAGTATGTTGCCAGAATCGACACCAATATTTTTTTATGATGATAAAATTTTAAGGAGTCATCGTGGCAGCTGGAGCAATGTGCGCGCGCCCTTCATGACGCCTTGCAGCGATCATACCACACCCAGCAGTGAATCATAATACATAAATATTGCTGCTATAGTATACTTACTTGATGCTAAACTCAATTACAAATAAAAGACTGAAATCCGTACCCTCTTATTAATAAACTAGGAATAAGCTTAAGCTAGTTACGCCATGTTTATTTAATAATTATAATAAGTATTTGTTTCTTAGGTTTTCACGCACATCACTCATTAAATAAAACTAGTTTTTACGGTTCTTCTTAGGAAGGTCTCCCAATTTTGGAACCGGTGGTAGTTTACGGTAGTTAGGGTCAAATAAATAAATAAACTCAAAATTACAAACAAGAATTTTAAATAAAATACTTTATTAAGTAAATTAAATAATAAATTCATACATAGACAATAAAATTTTAAAAATCTTCCAATGAAATAACCGAACGCTCAATATAAGTCTTTCGAAGGTAGCTCGACAATTTTAAATAAAAAATCATTATTCTGACGATGCAGACCTGAAAAAGCTGCGAAACGTCAATAAATAAATAAAGTTTCGTGCATTAACCCGTAAAAACTAGTTTTATTTAATTATAATAAGATTTATTGACCAATTGGTTTTGTTCATATCACTTAAACATGGAATAACTAATCCAAGCTTAGTCTTCGTTTATTAAAAATGGGGATTGTCTTTTGTTTAGCATAACTTGGTCATATTTAAGAAGGTATTTGAGACAGCCTTAGATTAAGACAAGGAGACAGCGTAAAACATTTTTTCTGTCACATTTACCTCGTCTTTTATAAGGCAGCTTTCTCACCGGGTCGGTGGGGGCTCGTTTCGTTGTCACTGCACAGAATGTGTGCAGTTGATCCTGATCGGTTTCGCCACAGTGTAGTTTCGTATTATTTGATACGATTTTGTTTACGGGAGTGACGAGACGAGCGAGTCGAATGGTTCGGTGGCATCCGGAAGCACTTGGTACAGAGAGCTGTGTATCGGCTCGGTAAAGATTTTGTACCGAAACTACTCAGTGAGGAAGCTCTCATTTCATTATATGCAAATAATTTGTACAGACTCCCTACAGGCGCGGTCGCAGCCTGAAATTTTGGAGGGGGTCACTCATTACACTAATAAAAAAAAAACCGGCCAAGAGCGAGTTGAACTCGCGCACCGAGGGTTCCGTACACACCTGAATTTTCAAAAATATTTTTTATTATTAATATAATAATTGATGTAACTGAAAATTCACGGTTTTCGCAATTTTTTCTTTATCTGTACTATAAGACGTTACTTTGTACCAAATGTCATGAAACACCTTAGATTTGGGGGGGGGGGGGGGGGGGGTCATGTCCCCTGTGACCCCCTCCTTTGGACCGCGCCTGACTCCCTACAGAAACGAAAATGGGTGAGCCCGCACCGACCCAGTGAGGAAATCGCCTAAGATAGAAAGGTACCTTCTTCAGTAATGAGAGTGCGAAATGAACACTGTTCACAATTATAAATCATTTGAGCAATAGTAAACATGCTCAAATGATTTATAATTGTGAACAGTGTTAACGCGTTATTATCACGCTCAAGTGTCAAATTAGTATGGAGTTTGACAGTTAGACCCGATATAAAACGTGATATAATGTAAAGTATAGTCCTCATGTTACGGGGGCAGGACCAATTCACGGAATGGCAGCGGCTTGCACCGATGCGGCGAGCAATTTGAGTGTGAAATGATTTTAAACTTTATCTGCACACTTAAAAGATCAGTATCGATTGAACAACTCGAAGAAGTCGGGCGGCTGCCCGCTCCGGACACTGCAGGACCTCTTTATGTGATTCTGGTACTTTATAAACATCTAAGTTAACCTACATAGATAAAGTTTTCAAATTATTTGAGTGGAAGAACGAGCCGCTGCCCTGCCGATGTGAATCGGCCCATAAATTCAATAATTACTGACAATAGTGAAATTAACGGTTTTTTAACATAGTTTGTTATTAAATGTTATTGATATTCCTTGACTATTTTGTGATGATGGCATTTTATGATGACATTCCATTTCTACGGTGTCTTGGAATTATTTTTATATTTTTTTTATTTTTAATATCAATTGTATAACGACTTAATATTTTTACGTGACTGCAATTACCTCAGTTGGACCATTAAATTCTCGAATCGAGAACTTTTTTTTAATGTGAATTTTAATTTTTAAGTCTTTTGTTTTGAAAATTATTGACTTATAAACTCTATTTTGCAAATTCAACATGTTGGGAATCAACATTCTGTGAACTCAATTTCTTGCTGTGGTCCATATGGCATTTGATAATGTACTTATTTTAATGTAATAGACTAATTTTACTAGTCCTATTTGTAATTTCTTTCTAACTTATTTACCTAGTTGCTAATAAATATGATTTCTGTTGACTTTGCGTTTCATTTTCACTAAATAAAACAATAAATTTTATAAAAGTATGCATCTTTATTAATGTCAAAAAATATCAAATCACAAAATATAAAAAAAGAATCGTTCTTTCTATACAACAGCGCAGTGTTTGCAAGGAAGATACACAACCTGCCATAATACTCATTTTTAACAATTTATTTAGTACAATTCTTAAATTATATACAAAAATCATCAACTAGTAAAAAAGAGTACTCATTCCATATTTTCTCGTTGATCGTTTAAAAAATTAAAGTTAATGTAACATGTATGTATATTAAAAAGTCTTGACCACTCTTCTTATTTAACGAAAGTGGTATCGATTCTGGCATGATTCTCTAAACTTAAAACTAAATTTAACATTAGTCTCTCCTTTTTACTCTGTATAGAGATTGACAAGAATGCACTGTTGCCAAATTTAAGTTTAGGTTTCTCTAAACCTCTCTCATCTGGCATGATTCTCTAATCATGCCAGTGTTTAGGTTTTCTGGTAACGACCCCCTTTAGGCAAATTTGAGATTTGCACCTACAGACTCCAAGTTCGATTCCACTCAGTGGTGGTGGTAATTTATGTAAAGTACCTATTACCATTCGTTTAAACCAAAGTAACATATTTTATACAATATGTAAATTTTTTATTCACACTTTTTTAAACATGCTTAAAAAATGATGCAATACTTGCATCAAACCTGTTAAATACACAAAATATGTGAAGTAAATAGTGATTTATACTTGTAAAGATACCCGTTGTCTGTGCAGTGTAAACGAAATAGTGTCACAACAAGTATTCCACTAGTTTTGGTGTAAAACTAGTATGTGACTTGTTTTTTTGATGTAAAATAGGGGCAAGAGCGTCAAATGAAACCTGTTATACGACATGTTACATTACCATACACTCATGATTACAATTTGTTTTTATGAATGTAACTTAGATTTTACAATTAGATTCAACTTCATTTCAGACAACCAAGGAATTAGGATGTTTTTGTTTGATTTGGAATATTACATCTGTTGTTTAGACCCTACCTAAAACAAGCAGATATTTAAGTTCGAAAACACCACGTAAGTTAATAATAGTTCATCTTAATAGGATACTTTGACTATTATTTTGTAGGCGATTGATTTAGTGAATTTTCATGATCTACAACTGGACAATTTACAGCAATTTTTCGTGATGGCAACAATTCCGTCGCTTCGGATTTTTATAGACATATTTAATAGTGATTGAAGCATCAGATAAATGGCAGCTGATAGACCATTATTACGTCAAATTTAACAAAATACAATTTACAATCGTAACTACAGTCTAACTAGTCTATTTACGAGACTAGATGTTTGATGAGCTTTTGTCCAACACTTTTTATATAAAATGAGCAATATTGCTTCGTGTCTCGTCATTGTCTGATATACCAATATCATTATGCCGCAATTACATTTGGTCGTAAGCCCGTATTAAGGTGCATGAAAGACATTAATCGAATTCGGGCACCCGAAGCAATATTTACACTGGAATACAGGCGGGGTCAGGTAAACAAAAAGAAAATTACCCGGATACGGGCGTACTCGACTTGACTCCGTCCATTAAACTTAGTCTTACCCGAATTCCATTGGCACTAGTAGTCGGGCTAGCGACCAAGTGTATACGCGCCATTAGAAATATTCTCAGTGAAAACAGGTTGGTTATCGTTGTCACATCAATGATGATATTATAGAACACATTCGAGAAAACATTGTGGGGTTTTATGAAACCACCATGGAAGTATAAAAAAAAGTTCATCCTCGGCTGGGATACGAACCCGGGCCGCCCGCGTAGCCTCAGTACTTATGCTTGTTGATTGGCTGTTTTTTTTAAATAACAATCATAAATGTAATACGAAGTGCTAAAGACGAACGAAATTTTTTTAAGCGATGTAATAAAATTTTCACTTTTTACCTCAATATGGCAACATTGATGAGCAATTTATAAAAAATAAATATAAAATTACCACAATTGTAATCAATTTGTTCTATCAATGTTTTCGGACAAGTTATATGTATTATTGCGTTGCTGCATCTTTATTATTATCTATTACAGAAAATTTTATATTGTATACACAACGCGAATACACATGGCTGTTCGTATTTACTATTTGTAATTTTGCAGTTGATTCTTTATTTCATTCCTTAAATTTCAAATTTTTAGGCATACTCAAAAATTTCGCAGCAAAAAAAATGAGAGCGTAGGCCATGGACCAAGGATTTGCTAACTAGCTAGATGCTGTCAATTCTTTTATTTTAGTGAAACTTCTTAAGGTAACTTTTCGCGGTCGCGTCACGATTTGGTCGTCAGATTTTAATGCTACAATTTTAAATAACGGATATTTTATTTTTGTTTTTTAAATTATGTTATTGTATATTTTTATAATTATAATTATGAAAGTTCGTTTCATTTCTGACATGCGTACTCTGTACACAGGCTGTTTTTTTTATACCGGCACTTAACTTGGTTATTCGTATTTGCCATTTTGTCAACTTGACACAAGTCTGTCCTTATCTCTTATCTATTAGACAAGTCCGTCCGTCTGTGGTGCTGTTACAGCGGCCAAACCGTAAGAGATAGATAAAGAGAATATTTAAGTTATAAGTTAAGAATAGTCTGATAAGACTACAAACCGGATTTGAGTAACGTAGCACTTCCGGTTTTCGAGAAATCAGGTTTTGGTGAACATTTGGTTCACTGGTTTGCTAGTAATATTTTATAAGGAATGAAAAGAACAGACTGATGTGAAGTTAACAATTTGAAAACACGAATGGCCAAGTGAAGTAGTCAATAGTAATACAACAGATATACTACTTTCTCTAAAGAAAATATTACTAGAAAAAATTTTACGCGGTTCAGGCAGCAGACGGGACTCGAACCAGCACCCTTTGCTATTCCATACAAAAGCTTAAGAAAGGCTAGATAGAATTCGACACGACCATCGGGGCTGCGTTAGCATAATTGATCAGTGCAATCGCTCGGATAGCGAAGGATGCGGGTTCGAGTCCCGTCTGCTGCCTGGTACGCGTGGAATTTTCTCTAGTACATAATATTTTCTTTAGATTTAAATTAAAAATTATAGATATACTACTGTCAAAAGTACAAATAGCGTCACGAATAGCCATGTGAAGTGTTCGCATAACTTAATTGATTAGAATGTGGCGACTAAACCACATTTCTGCACTGGTACAAGAGAAACATAGTTATGACTAGGACATTGAAGGTGACGGCCTTTTACACAATCTGAGACTGGCTGCACCACTGGTTGCTTTCCAATTACAGCATTATAGCGCATTATGCGGCATAATGCTTAACGTTGAGTGTTCCAACTACAGCAACGTTTCGCACAATTGAGCACTCTCAAAAGTGATGCATTCGTGTGATGCGTGCAATCGTACCAACTTAGAGACAGAAAATTAACAAGTGTTTTTTCTGCCAACTTAATTGGCATTGATCGAAATGATTTATTTATATGTTATCGTTAGTAATATTATTTATTGTTGAAAAATTATTAAAGCTTTCGTTTAATTAAATAGTTTTTTTTAAATAATCAAAAATCATTCAAACTGTTAAAAAATAAATATAAGTATGGATGAAGGTACAAACATTGACTTTTTGTTTCAACACTGAACTTAGCGCACTCTGCTGGTGCATTTGAAAACTAATTCACGTTCCAATTAAGCATCAGCATAATTGGGCATTGTGCGGCACTGAGTCGCATTATGCTCTGTAATTGGAAAGCATACTTTATCTCACTGGAATAAGAGCTATATTTATAAGGCATTTTTGCCGTCCGCAAGCTAAAACGCGGCTAAATGACAAAACCAACTTTTGAGATATAGTCAAAAAAACCTCGCATAAACTTTAAATTATTGCTATTTTGTAACCATTCATCATATGACGGGTTTTTTGATTTAAACTATAAAAGATGCGAATACTTATTAACGACAGATCGATAGAGTATTAAAAACTGTAAAAGATGCAATTTAAGACTGAAAAATTGACCACATGCCACATAGACGGACTTTACTTTGAGGACGGCAGATTTAGCTTCTAAACTCAATTCCTCTATTTTTTTTTTAATTTATTGGCAAAGGATACATTGTTCAATTCTTCTATTGCAAGTAGGGTTGCCAGATGCTGGCTTGTCAATTCTAGGAAATTTTACACCCCCTCTGAAAAAGTAATGCATCGAATCAAACCCCCCCCCCCCCCCATCCCCCTCAGAATAGGGATGATGACTAATTTTTTTTTCTTCGTTTATCAGGTAGATTTATCAAAAAGTATTGGACACGTATTTTTTCTTTTTTCACATAATATAATCATTGCAGAGATATATTGATTTGAAAAGTCGCATGACATCACGTTTGAGTACACTTATAAGTGAAAATTCACTCAAAAGTGACGTCACGAGCCCCTACTCCCAAACTTTGACGCGCTATAACTTTGTCATTTTTTGGTTGATTGCCCAAAGAAAAAATACGTGTCCATTATTTTTTGATCATCTAACTGACGGACTAAATAGAATTTCGTTTACTGTACCCCGTCATCACCCCTATTAAAACATTGAGCAGGCAGTGGTGTCATTCGCTTTTAGTTTATTTTGTTACGAAACTAGCACAATATCTGTATCCGCGACAATAAGGTCTAATTACTAGACATGGGACAAGACGTTAAATTCGGGGACAATCTCGGATTTTCCGGCCATCTGGCAAGCTTAATTGCAAGAGTGATCTAATGCGATTTTTGTATCCAATACTATGATACGCCTCTAGCGGAAAAATCACCCCTGGCGATGAATAGGGTATTTGACAGTATTAAATATAAAGTGTCAATTGTTGGCATCTGTGTTTAGAATGAATATTGGCAGGGGTTTTTACTATTTTTACTAAAAACCCACGAAAAAGATAATAGTTTTCTTATCTATTGTCACGTGACCCAAAACGCTTGGGATTGACGGAGCCTAAAATGACGTCACACGCAAGTAAACTTCCGGTGAAAGTGACATTACATTGTATCGTTTGACGTTTTAATAACAGTCGTGTGACGTCACACACTAGTAAGATGCCATATTGTCCAGAGAAACGTTTTCGCGGCAACTTGGAAATGGAGTTTTTGATTTGGTTATTTTTACTGAAATACACAACAGAACGATGAATATCCTTTTTACGGACTCCATAAGCATTAGTCAATAACGTGAGTTTTCTAAAACATGTCAAATACCCTATTGTACAACGATAATGCTATAGTACAGTTGATCTTAAACTTTGATTTAAATGGTGGATTTAATAAAACAGAAAATGAAATCTACAAGGGCTAACTAATTAATAATGATAAGAAGAATTGGCAGTGACAAAACTAAATTAGATTATAATGTGGTTTCAAATTCTTCATAAAAGTCAGTGTATTATGCTGATCGCGTTATCCAAACAGATGGAGCTTTTGACTGGCCATTCATTTATATGGTCGAGAATTGGATAGCGGGATAGCATAGTAAATTACCAAGAATAGTGCCACGAAGATCTTTATGAATGCGGCGAAAATTGGAACTAACGCCGCTGTTCTTGTATACGTCACAATTTTATGTCATTAACGTTGACAGTGGCGCCCCCTGAGCTGTCACTCACATTGATAAAGATCCTTGTTGTACTATAGTGTGTTGTGAGGTTAATTGTAATTTGTGCTAGTGTAGTGTGTTGGGTTGTCACTGGTAGACTGGGTTCCCGGATCTTTCGCACTCTCGGCATCATTATGGGGACTTCGGTCCTCAAAATGTGTTTCGGGTAATTGGTGCAGTAAAGTATTGTATTAAGGGTAGGGCTCTGCTCATTTTACCTAGCTCTGAAGCACTTAGCACTAACCAATAGCATAGTGGTATAAGAATAGAGTGGGGAAGGCGGCTTTAAGTGTCCGTCTAGTAGAAAGAGAAAGAAGATGAGAGACGGCCAGCTATCTCTCTCTCTTGTGACGCATGGCATCCAATGGCATGACATCGAAATAATAAGATGATTACGGTTGCCAGAAAGAGAAAGCTAGCGTTCTCTTATCTTTTCTCTCTTTCTATTAGAGGTACATTTTCACTTGTAGGAGAGTCTATATCTCCCCAACTCTTTTCGTCTACCTCTATGACAAATATCGAATTCTTAAGCGTCCATAAATTATCAGTCCATATAGAGGACAGAAAATTTTAAAAAACACCTCATGTAATTTATGGACACCCCCTAACGTATGCGAGTACGAAATGTCACTGTCAAATGTGTGGTGTGGTGTGGTAGTGTAGTGTACGCTACTTGGCCCAGCCCCGCCACAGCGAGGCGAGCGAGGCGGCCGCCGAGGTGACGAGCGTGTAGTGTGTGGTGTGGTGTGGTAGTGTAGTGTACGCTACTTGGCCCAGCCCCGCCACAGCGAGGCCAGCGAGGCGGCCGCCGAGGTGACGAGCGTGTAGTGTGTGGTGTGGTGTGGTAGTGTAGTGTACGCTACTTGGCCCAGCCCCGCCACAGCGAGGCGAGCGAGGCGGCCGCCGAGGTGACGAGCGTGTAGTGTGTGGTGTGGTGTGGTAGTGTAGTGTACGCTACTTGGCCCAGCCCCGCCACAGCGAGGCGAGCGAGGCGGCCGCCGAGGTGACGAGCGTGTAGTGTGTGGTGTGGTGTGGTAGTGTAGTGTACGCTACTTGGCCCAGCCCCGCCACAGCGAGGCGAGCGAGGCGGCCGCCGAGGTGACGAGCGTGTAGTGTGTGGTGTGGTGTGGTAGTGTAGTGTACGCTACTTGGCCCAGCCCCGCCACAGCGAGGCGAGCGAGGCGGCCGCCGAGGTGACGAGCGTGTAGTGTGTGGTGTGGTGTGGTAGTGTAGTGTACGCTACTTGGCCCAGCCCCGCCACAGCGAGGCGAGCGAGGCGGCCGCCGAGGTGACGAGCGTGTAGTGTGTGGTGTGGTGTGGTAGTGTAGTGTACGCTACTTGGCCCAGCCCCGCCACAGCGAGGCGAGCGAGGCGGCCGCCGAGGTGACGAGCGTGTAGTGTGTGGTGTGGTGTGGTAGTGTAGTGTACGCTACTTGGCCCAGCCCCGCCACAGCGAGGCGAGCGAGGCGGCCGCCGAGGTGACGAGCGTGTAGTGTGTGGTGTGGTGTGGTAGTGTAGTGTACGCTACTTGGCCCAGCCCCGCCACAGCGAGGCGAGCGAGGCGGCCGCCGAGGTGACGAGCGTGTAGTGTGTGGTGTGGTGTGGTAGTGTAGTGTACGCTACTTGGCCCAGCCCCGCCACAGCGAGGCGAGCGAGGCGGCCGCCGAGGTGACGAGCGTGTAGTGTGTGGTGTGGTGTGGTAGTGTAGTGTACGCTACTTGGCCCAGCCCCGCCACAGCGAGGCGAGCGAGGCGGCCGCCGAGGTGACGAGCGTGTAGTGTGTGGTGTGGTGTGGTAGTGTAGTGTACGCTACTTGGCCCAGCCCCGCCACAGCGAGGCGAGCGAGGCGGCCGCCGAGGTGACGAGCGTGTAGTGTGTGGTGTGGTGTGGTAGTGTAGTGTACGCTACTTGGCCCAGCCCCGCCACAGCGAGGCGAGCGAGGCGGCCGCCGAGGTGACGAGCGTGTAGTGTGTGGTGTGGTGTGGTAGTGTAGTGTACGCTACTTGGCCCAGCCCCGCCACAGCGAGGCGAGCGAGGCGGCCGCCGAGGTGACGAGCGTGTAGTGTGTGGTGTGGTGTGGTAGTGTAGTGTACGCTACTTGGCCCAGCCCCGCCACAGCGAGGCGAGCGAGGCGGCCGCCGAGGTGACGAGCGTGTAGTGTGTGGTGTGGTGTGGTAGTGTAGTGTACGCTACTTGGCCCAGCCCCGCCACAGCGAGGCGAGCGAGGCGGCCGCCGAGGTGACGAGCGTGTAGTGTGTGGTGTGGTGTGGTAGTGTAGTGTACGCTACTTGGCCCAGCCCCGCCACAGCGAGGCGAGCGAGGCGGCCGCCGAGGTGACGAGCGAGGCAGGCGGCGCCCCGGGCGGGGTCACGCCCAGCTCCTCTATCTGATATACCATATAAACATTTCTTATGTCATCATCATCAGCCTATTAATGTCCCCACTGCTGGGGCACAGGCCTTCCCTATGGATGGAATAGGGAGATTGGGCCATGACCCACCACGCGGGCCCAGTGCGGATTGGTGGGTGCTAACGACTGCAAATGCAGCCGGGACCAACGGCTTAACGTGCCTTCCGAAGCACGGAGGAGCTCGAGATAGTAAATTTTTGGTCACCCATCCAATGACCGACCACTGCGAAAGTTGCTTAACTTCAACGATCGCAGCCGAACGCGCTAGCCACCTGCGCCATCGAGCTCCTTTTTTTCTTATGTTTCTTATGTACGATCCTCATTTACCGACGCGCGTCGGAGCGCATTGCAGCGTATGTTAAAATTCGGTAAAGGAAATTGAAACATCCACTGAATAGTACCGTTTTGCATTCCAACAAAACGGTTATTATGTGTGTGAGAAAACACACAGCGTGTATAAAGAAGAAGCGCACAAATTTCCCGGACTTATGTGTATGTCTTCAGTGTAATTAAATAAATTATTATTTCACCCATCACCAAGGCTGAATAGTATGACATCCTTGGTGCATGAAGCATCTCGGTGACAGCTGTCACTGTCAATTCATAGCGTTTGCAGTTTTTCGGCGGGAATCTCTTGAGGCGAGAGCTTCAATTTATTTACTCCGAATTTTCAATTGATTTTTATAGTGTTATTTTTTTATTAATTTGCAAACTATTTTACAACAAGTAGTTAATAGAAAAGCAATGATAGTGGAGGTATGAAGGTAAATGCTTCATGGACCAAGAACGTCGTACCATTCAGCCTTGTTGATGGTGGAAAGAATTATTTTTGTAATTATACTCAAGACGAGTTTTTAAATTTATATTTTTATACGTCAGTCTATCTGTCTGTTTGACACCACTCCTCTTTATTACTTACTTGTATCATATGGCTTGTGTGTATTTTATTTATAACTCTCATATATTGAAGTGAAACTTCTTTATCGGCGTTGGAAAAAAATTTACCGTCACATTTTTCGGTTACGCGTCACATTTTTCCGTTACGCGCCATCTTTTTTTATATTAATAGTTGATAGCTGAATGATCACACTGTCGCCGGCGAGAACTGTCTCTACTCGTTTGTAGCTGAGTGACAATAGTTATTAAAGATAAGACTCGCTCAGCCAAACTCGCATAGCGATACTCGCTCAGCGATACTAGCTCAGCGATACTCGCTCAGCGATACTCGCTCAGCGATTCTCGTTCAGCGATACTCGCTCAGCGATACTCGCTCAGCGATTCTCGTTCAGCGATACTCGCTCAGCGATACTAGCTCAGCGATACTCGCTCAGCTATACTCGCTCGGTTAAGCTGGCTTGGCTGTCAAAAGCCGTGCGCGTGCATTTTAACTCAGGACTGCCAATTCGTTTCTAGTTTCTACTCGCTTATCGTTCATCGTCGGAGGTGGAACATGTGCCTTAGATTACTGAGCCGTGTAATCATAACAGTTTCATATTTAACCAGTTTCTGGAAAGTTGCATGTAGATCATTTTTCGAAATATAAGGCCATAAAGAAGTTTCACTTCTTACGTGTGTACACTAGTACACGCACACATTTTTATCATATATCTTGTAGCTTATCCACTGTGTGTTTTCTACTCTCCTAAGTTATAATACATGCAAATGAGGAACTTCACTATTTTATGGATGTTTCAATTTGTTTCGCCGGGTTTCATGGTGTCGCCGACTCGAGAGGTCCTGGGTTCAAATCCCGGTGGCGGCAGACGTTTGTGTGATGAATACGAGCATTTGTACTCCAGTGATGGATGTTTAATATGTATTTTCTATATAAATATACTTATATATGTACAGTATATGTATTTTATCTCGTTGTATGCATCTTTAATTTTATTAAACGGTGAAGCTAATTTTGTTTTAAAGGGACAGTTAACGAATAATTTTTCTGCGAACCTTTAACTTAATTTCCGCAAGAAGGCCTTGCGCAACAATATTGCCGTCAAATTGATTGGATAAATATAGAGTATATGGTAGAGTTGTCACCTCGTCGAGCTGGTCGGGCCAGTTGAGATGCTCGGGCTCCGCATCATCGTGGTCGGGCTCCCACTCCTCCCACCCGGAGCCCTCCCCCGCCTCCCCCGCCTCCCACGCCACCCCCGCCACCCCCGGGCCCGCACACACTCCCCATGCTGACTCGTTTACCCACCCCTCCACCCTGTAAGCGACATTCTTAAATTAAAACAAAACAATTCAATTACATAAGCAATTCTCACAGACGCACACGTCTGTAAATAAACATTCGATTCATATATGAATACTAGCTGTCCCAGCGAACTTCGTACCGCCATAAAAAAATAGGGGTTGGTGGTAGAAGGGTGAAAATTTAGGGTTGTATGTATTTTTGTGATGTATCATAAAAATATTAAAAAAAAATATCTATAATTAAAAAAAAATGGGGGGGGGGGTACCCTTGACATTTAGGGGGATGAATAATAGATTACATCCGAATCTCAGACCTACTGAATATGCATATAAAATTTCACGAAAATCGGTCGAGCCGTTTCGGAGGACTTTAACCACAAACACCGCGACACGAGAATTTTATATATTAGATATATATCATCATTCGAGCGAACGAGACATAACTATACCCATAGCACGAACCAACATCGAATTCGTATCGTTTGCGAGACCGAAATGTCATTGTCAAATGTGTATTGATTTTTAGTTCTCATTACGTACTTTGTGCCGCTGCTGTTTCAATAAGTACAAGTTTCCATACAAATTTGACATTGCCATTTCGGTTTGCAAACTATTCGAATTCCATAATGGTTCGTGCTAAGGGTACTATACGCTTCAACGCAGCGCGAGGCGAAACGGTGGGTTTGCGTCAGAGTCCGCACGGTTGAGCTGTTTTGTTGTCCTTTTCTTGATAGCAAAATGTCGATTACATAAATAATAGTAGTGTATATACTCACCGTCCGAGCGCGGGGTCGTCGGCGAGCGCGGCGCGGGCGGCGAGTGCTAGCGCGGCGAGGGGCCGGGCGGGGGGCGGGGCGCGGGGCGCGGGGCGCGGGGCGCGGGGCGCGGGTATATACTCACCGTCCGAGCGCGGGGGTCGTCGGCGAGCGCGGCGCGGGCGGCGAGTGCTAGCGCGGCGAGGGGCCGGGCGGGGGGCGGGGCGCGGCGCGCGGGGCGCGGGGCGCGGGGCGCGGGTATATACTCACCGTCCGAGCGCGGGGTCGTCGGCGAGCGCGGCGCGGGCGGCGAGTGCTAGCGCGGCGCGGGGCGCGGGGCGCGGGGCGCGGGGCGCGGGGCGCGGGGCGCGGGTATATACTCACCGTCCGAGCGCGGGGTCGTCGGCGAGCGCGGCGCGGGCGGCGAGTGCTAGCGCGGCGAGGGGCCGGGCGGGGGGCGGGGCGCGGCGCGCGGGGCGCGGGGCGCGGGGCGCGGGTATATACTCACCGTCCGAGCGCGGGGTCGTCGGCGAGCGCGGCGCGGGCGGCGAGTGCTAGCGCGGCGAGGGGCCGGGCGGGGGGCGGGGCGCGGCGCGCGGGGCGCGGGGCGCGGGGCGCGGGTATATACTCACCGTCCGAGCGCGGGGTCGTCGGCGAGCGCGGCGCGGGCGGCGAGTGCTAGCGCGGCGAGGGGCCGGGCGGGGGGCGGGGCGCGGCGCGCGGGGCGCGGGGCGCGGGGCGCGGGTATATACTCACCGTCCGAGCGCGGGGTCGTCGGCGAGCGCGGCGCGGGCGGCGAGTGCTAGCGCGGCGAGGGGCCGGGCGGGGGGCGGGGCGCGGCGCGCGGGGCGCGGGGCGCGGGGCGCGGGTATATACTCACCGTCCGAGCGCGGGGTCGTCGGCGAGCGCGGCGCGGGCGGCGAGTGCTAGCGCGGCGAGGGGCCGGGCGGGGGGCGGGGCGCGGCGCGCGGGGCGCGGGGCGCGGGGCGCGGGTATATACTCACCGTCCGAGCGCGGGGTCGTCGGCGAGCGCGGCGCGGGCGGCGAGTGCTAGCGCGGCGCGGGGCGCGGGGCGCGGGGCGCGGGGCGCGGGGCGCGGGTATATACTCACCGTCCGAGCGCGGGGTCGTCGGCGAGCGCGGCGCGGGCGGCGAGTGCTAGCGCGGCGAGGGGCCGGGCGGGGGGCGGGGCGCGGCGCGCGGGGCGCGGGGCGCGGGGCGCGGGTATATACTCACCGTCCGAGCGCGGGGTCGTCGGCGAGCGCGGCGCGGGCGGCGAGTGCTAGCGCGGCGAGGGGCCGGGCGGGGGGCGGGGCGCGGCGCGCGGGGCGCGGGGCGCGGGGCGCGGGTATATACTCACCGTCCGAGCGCGGGGTCGTCGGCGAGCGCGGCGCGGGCGGCGAGTGCTAGCGCGGCGAGGGGCCGGGCGGGGGGCGGGGCGCGGCGCGCGGGGCGCGGGGCGCGGGGCGCGGGTATATACTCACCGTCCGAGCGCGGGGTCGTCGGCGAGCGCGGCGCGGGCGGCGAGTGCTAGCGCGGCGAGGGGCCGGGCGGGGCGCGGGGCGCGGGTATATACTCACCGTCCGAGCGCGGGGTCGTCGGCGAGCGCGGCGCGGGCGGCGAGTGCTAGCGCGGCGAGGGGCCGGGCGGGGGGCGGGGCGCGGGGGCGCGGGGCGCGGGGCGCGGGGCGCGGGGCGCGGGTATATACTCACCGTCCGAGCGCGGGGTCGTCGGCGAGCGCGGCGCGGGCGGCGAGTGCTAGCGCGGCGAGGGGCCGGGCGGGGGGCGGGGCGCGGCGCGCGGGGCGCGGGGCGCGGGGCGCGGGTATATACTCACCGTCCGAGCGCGGGGTCGTCGGCGAGCGCGGCGCGGGCGGCGAGTGCTAGCGCGGCGCGGGGCGCGGGGCGCGGGGCGCGGGGCGCGGGGCGCGGGTATATACTCACCGTCCGAGCGCGGGGGTCGTCGGCGAGCGCGGCGCGGGCGGCGAGTGCTAGCGCGGCGAGGGGCCGGGCGGGGGGCGGGGCGCGGCGCGCGGGGCGCGGGGCGCGGGGCGCGGGTATATACTCACCGTCCGAGCGCGGGGGTCGTCGGCGAGCGCGGCGCGGGCGGCGAGTGCTAGCGCGGCGAGGGGCCGGGCGGGGGGCGGGGCGCGGCGCGCGGGGCGCGGGGCGCGGGGCGCGGGTATATACTCACCGTCCGAGCGCGGGGGTCGTCGGCGAGCGCGGCGCGGGCGGCGAGTGCTAGCGCGGCGAGGGGCCGGGCGGGGGGCGGGGCGCGGCGCGCGGGGCGCGGGGCGCGGGGCGCGGGTATATACTCACCGTCCGAGCGCGGGGTCGTCGGCGAGCGCGGCGCGGGCGGCGAGTGCTAGCGCGGCGAGGGGCCGGGCGGGGGGCGGGGCGCCGGCGCGTCGTGACAGCGCGGCGCATGCGCTCTGCAGGCGCCGCACCCGCCCCGATACCCCGCTGCGCGACAACCGCCAGTTGCAGTACTCGCTGCGGGACCGGAGAATACCAACACATGAGTAAAGAAAGCGCAGAGGCTAAACTGTATGCAGAAAGCGAGTGTCAGTGAGTACGGGGATCAATAGACACGTATATCTGCTCATCACACAGGCAACAATGAATAAAAATGAGAATTTCATTTTAAACACTCAAAATTCCTAGCCTAGCCCCAAAGTAAGCACTGTTAGGCTTGTGTTATGAGATACTAAGGTAGCAGATAGATAGAAATACATATTGTCCAGTCAAATAAGACTTTGAAGGTAACAAAAATTCCCATAGAGCTAAAACTTGGTATGAATATGTTCAGAATACTATTTATTATAAATGAATTGTGAAAAGTCCCCATCCCCCTTGTGCAAAAAATTTTATTGATGGTGAAAGTTTGCAAAAATAGGATTTTCGCGTTTTTCAGCTAAACGGTGAGTTTAACAGCAAAAATAGTCCAGACAAAAATTGTAGATCATCCGATTCTCTACAAAAAGGGATTCACACTTTTTTTTATAAGTATTGCCATTTCCGTGATATAGCGATTGAAAGAAAATATTTAATTCGTAATATGCACGTTAATGTTCTTTTATATACATTTTTGAACCGTTATACGAGTAAACATGAGTCACTGTGTCATATACAAAAATTCTTAGAATATAAATGAACGTCAGAAACTCCGCCCCTATTTTCATTTAGTCGCATGGCCTTGAGTAACACCTGTCTTCCATTCAATTGTCAGCGTGGCGATCCTCGTATACCTGCTCCGTTTCAAAGGTCTCATACTCAACAAAATGCTGTGACAACTCGTGGCTATCTACTATATAAAAATAAGTCGGGTTTTCCTTCCTGACGCTTTAACTCCAGAACGCACGAACCGATTTCCACGGTTTTGCGTTCGTTGGAAAGGTCTCGGGCTCCGTGAAGTTTATAGCAAAGAAAATTCAGGAAAATTAAAAAAAAAATCGTTTTCTTTTAATCACAAAACGAAATGTTACATAAAACGAAGCTATCTGGTGGCGAAACGGAGTTCGCTGGGTTTGCTAGTCGCTTATATTTTGTAACAAAGATTGTGCATTTTACTGTGTTTTAAAAAAAAATTGTCGCAATTCTGCTTTATTTGTAGTCAACCTTTGACTGAAAGTGGAGATGTTACTGTTGATCGCGGCATGAAAGCATTAATTGATGCAAGTATTGAAAGAGGTGATGAGTTTTCGGAGAACCTGTAAGACCAGACATCTGTAAAAATTCATGTGCAGTGTCGAAAAAATTATGTCCAGGCCAGTAGCGCGGCGAGCCCCAGCGCCGCCTGCGTGTAGTTACCTGAGCGAGCTGCGTGTAGTTACCTGAGTGTGATGGCATGCGGTAGACGCGCGTCCAGCGTCCAGGCCAGTAGCGCGGCGAGTTGCGCGGCGAGCCCCAGCGCCGCCTGCGTGTAGTTACCTGAGTGTGATGGCATGCGGTAGACGCGCGTCCAGCGTCCAGGCCAGTAGCGCGGCGAGTTGCGCGGCGAGCCCCAGCGCCGCCTGCGTGCGATGCGCCGGATTATTAGCGCCGCACGCCAGGCTACCGGCTTCTTTATTCTGATCTGCTAACGACACGTTTTGTCTTTACAAAACTTCTCCTAAGGCGACAGCCATAAAGTAGTCACACTAATTTCGTGATTCGTTTACCCCACCCCCGTCCTTGTCACAATCGGTTACATTTGTGAAGCCCCCCTTCCCCCCTCACTAGTATGACGTAAGATATTTCCGAAAGCAGTTCCGAAATTAGTTACGAAAATTAGGCAACAAAATAAATTAAAACCCATACAGGTGAGAGTTCTAAATATTTTAAAGATTTTTGATAATAGTCCAAGAATATTGGAGAAAATGTGACGTTACGAAAATCTGAACCCCTCCCACCCCTTGTCACACAATGTCATACGTCGTCGACCCCTCACTTCCCCTTTACGTGTTGATGTTAATTCCCCAATACGTTTAGGTATCTTAGCCCTAAGCACGTAGTTAATGTACATTGACTAGTTTAAAGATGTAGGATAAGTTAAAAAAAAATGTTGATTCCACACTGAACGCTCGTCGTCATTTCTCCCGCGAATCACCCACGTAGTTTATGAATGAACCGTTACACGAAACCATGAAATAAGTACTACCCACGATGACAGTTCAGAACAAAAGGGTTATTTTCAAATACAAAAAGGAGATGATAAATACTGCTTGATTTTTTACGTCTCATTTTCATAAAATTACAGT
The DNA here is from genome assembly GCA_902850365.2 of Chilo suppressalis. Taxonomy (NCBI): domain Eukaryota; kingdom Metazoa; phylum Arthropoda; class Insecta; order Lepidoptera; family Crambidae; genus Chilo; species Chilo suppressalis. The sequence continues at coordinate 2,037,652 of OU963896.1, read as the reverse complement.
CAAAGCGTATAAAATGTTGGGTTTCATATTTAGGCAGGGCAAAGATTTTAAAAACATAGAAACTCTATTAATTTTATATAACAGTTATGTAAGATCTCAACTAGAGTACGCTTCAACGGTATAGAATCCGCAATACTTAACACACATAAGCGCGATAGAAAAACTACAGAATAAATTCATTAGAAGGATGAAATACAAATTCAATGTTTTTTGTGAGGATGACGTGCGATCCCTGGCACACCGAAGAGACTGTAGAGACTTGGTCTTGCTTCACAAGGTTATAAATGGTCTTGTCGATTCTCCATATCTGTTGAGTAAAATTTTGCTAAAATGTCCAAGAGCAAATCTACGAGCACGTGATACGTTTTGCATTCCGGCTTGAAATTCAAAAAACTAATTTGTTACTGGTTTTAGGCACAACATTTTTATTTCTTTTTATATTACTTTATTTATGTTCATTATGATGTCAAAAATTTTTTATTCTTTCTCTCATGTTTATTATACACTATTGAGATAAATAATAGTGGAAATTATATAGGCAATTGTTTAACTTAACTTAATGTTATATTTTTTGTGTGAAAATTAATGCTGTTATTTCCCTAAAAATAAATAAATAAATAAATTGATATCTAAAATGGCAGGAAAGTCAAAACTGTACATTGAATATTTTTTTAAAGAATACTTGGGGTGTGGTCTACAATCGATACTGAAGCCAAAAATATACTTTTTAGATTTATGTCTGTTTGTATGTCCGGGATAAACTCAAAAAATACTGCATGGATTTACTTCAAATTTGGCACGAATATTATTACGAAGTCGGTCAACATATTGGCTACATATTATCACGCTATCACCTACGGGGAACGAGCAGTGAACCTTTATTTGTAACCATAGTCAAGTCAACAAGTGCCTTTTTGGTCAACTTTTTTCAGCAGTCTCCGAAAATTATGATCGAGGTGTCATTCGATTCGGAAAGGCATCTAGATGATTTTTGAAAAAAATGAAGTTCCGCAAACAAAAATTGCAAAAGTTATTAACAATTAACTAAAAAAAAGGGGGTGTCGTTTTTTGCAAATATCTCAAAAACTAATAAAGATATTTCAAATTAAGAAAAAGATTCAAAAAGAGGAGGAAATTTCCTAAAAAAAAGCCCCAACTCTCGGAACTGTAGGTCTTTTTTATATCGAAAATATATATATATAATGATTTAAAAAAAATTGTTCCTTAATATTAATTAGAAGTGGGAAAAAATAATTGTTAATTAACAAATGCGTTTTTAAGCCATCAAAGATTTTTTTTAAGGAACAATTTTTCTTTTAAAAATCATTATTTGTAAGAAAGATTGAAATTCTATAAAAACAATTCAATTATCTAATAAACAACGCATTTGTTTATACCAATTTTTTAAACAATAACAGATAAAAATTCAAAAAAAAATTTTATGCAGCTTCTAATAACATAAAAACGGATCATCAATAATATTTAAAAAAAAAAATTTTTTTTTGATGATTAATTTAACTTTTTAATTTTGCAACAACAAAATCGTTAATAAAAACTGAAAAATATATTTTTTTTTAATTTTTCCAACGGGGATCTATTCTAAAGCCTTTCAAGAATTGCTCCAAGAGAGGAAAAAAATCTGAAATTTATAGTTTAACAATAATCACACTTGCAATGTTCATGTTCAAGCGGAAAAATTTTTTTAATTAACAATTGCATAACTAATTGAAAAATTGTGATAAAAATGTTTTTCACGCGGATTATTGTTCATTCATCTATCCAGTAAGACCCTGAATTTTTTCATTTCTTAAACTTTATATTTAACATGTTAAAATATTTTTTATTAATAAAGTGCGAAGTAGGCCTGGCTTACGCAAGCCAGAAGACCCGTTTTCGGCCGTATTTTCATCCCTCTGGGAAAATTATAAATATTGGTCCTACAGTTCCGAGAGTCGGGGCTTTTTTTTAGGAAATTTACTCCTCTTTCTGAATTCTTTTTTGATTTGAAATATTTTTATTAGTTTTTGAGATATTTGCAAAAAACGAAACCCCCTTTTTTTTAGTTAATTGTTAATAACTTGCAATTTTTGTTTGCGGAATTTCATTTTTTTCAAAAATAATCTAGATGCCATTCCGAATCGAATGACACCTCGATCATAATTTTCGGAGACTGCTGCAAAAAGTTAAGCAGAAAGGCACTTGTTGACTAGACTACTAACTCCACGCGTACGAAGTCGCAGGCTGCCGCTAGTAAGAACTAAAACAAGTCACTAACAAGGTTGCTGGAAACATTACGGTACGCGAACAACGTCATTACCGACACAAGCAGCAAGTCATCATCATTATCAGCCTATTAATATCCCTACTGCTGGGGCACAGGCCTTCCCTATGGATGGAATAGGGAGATTAGGCTATGACCCACCAAGCGGGCCCAGTGCGGATTGGCGGGTGCTAACGACTGCAGATGCAGCCGGGACGAACGGCTTAACGTGCCTTTCGAAGCACGGAGGAACTTGAGATAGAAGATTTTTGGTCACCCATCCAATGACCGACCACTGTGAAAGTTGCTTACTACAACGATCTCAGGCGAACGCTAGCAAGCAAATTGTTTCATACTCACTCCAAGCTTGCAAATGAGAGAAATCTCCATCCGTGCTTATCCACGAGTTAACAATATGAAGCTGTGGCCTTTTGGGTGGCTCCTCCTCATCAGTATCACCCACAAACTCCATGTCTTCTAAGCTGTCACTGAAATGAAAATATGTTTTAGACATTGTGGGTTATCTACAATGCAAACAGATGGCGCTGCCTAGCAGCTTAAGAAAGGATAGAAAGAATTCGACATGGCCATCAGGGCCGCGGTAGCATAGGGTAGTCAGTGCATTCGCTCGGATAGCGAAGGTTGCGCGTTCGAGTCCCGTCTGCTGCCTGGTCCACATGGATTTTTTTCTAGTTATATTTTCTTTAGATTTAAACATCCAGCATTATGTAACTGCTTAAAAAGTAAAAATTTAACTAGAGAACAAATTTAAAAAAAATCACATAAATAAATAAATAGAAACTCGCTAAAAACAAGGTACATGGTAACAATCCCGTAACTAACTTATATTACTATAATGTTAGTGACCATGAAAGTTTAAAACAATAAATTTTAAAAATTGATTACAAAATACAAAATTATAATATGTTTTAGGTCATGTATTTTTATGCTTTCTTATATCTAAACAAGTGACAGTAAAACCTTTTAAACAAGCCTCCACTATCTTTTTTTCTGTCAAAGGGCTAAAATGTTACAAATTCTAACAGGTAGAGTTGAAATCTTCAGCAATTGTGTATTTTTATTGCTGGAAATTTTATATTTTTTTTATATGAATCAATATTTCACAACAGCTGCAAAGATTATTTATTATCTTCTTTTTCTATTTATTTATTGAAACTAACAAGATATTACCACAATTGTATAACTTAATCTTAATTATATAGAGCTTAGCCAATTGAAGGTTTCAATATTTATAACTTGCATTCGATAATTCGAGCATAGTTTCAATATTACTTGAAGTACCAGAAACCAGACAAATATGTACTAAAAATTTAACATATCATACAAACGTATTGTTATTTAAATTTACAACCTCTTTTAGGCTGACAATCTTATCTCAGCTAAGTTTATTCTAGTACTTCCAAGGCTTCATCCTACCCAAACGTATCTCTATGCATTTGAATTATATATAACGACTTCTATTATCTATTTCTTCTTTCAAATGGTTAATACTTGTAAAGGTATTCATTTGACATTGTGGATTACCTGTAATGCAAGAGAAGGTGCCGCCTTGCAGCCTCAGAAATACTAGAATAAATTCGACATAGCGAGGGGTGCATGTAACGTGTTAAAAACGTCCCATGACTTCTTTGTTTGAAGAGAGATATAGAAGGCTGCTGTTTAGGTTGTTTCACTGTTTTCGTTTACCATAGATCGTTTTCGCTAGTCCATGCGTTTTTTATTTTCTGTGGCTTAACAAGGCTAGACTGATCCCTTTGCTTGGCTTTTGGAAGGAACAAAAAGAAGAAAATATCATTTAATTTCTTTTAAAAATGCTGTAGGCGTTTTTTTGTACTATAGTTAATTTTATATTAGGCCGTCAAATAACCCTTTGTCATTACATGAAAGAAAATTATTCCAGTAAGTAAAATTCAGGTAAAGATTATAAATATAAGATGAAAATTTGACCTAGCTTTTAAATTCAAGAATAATTATTGGCAAAAATTTCAATATATAGACAACCCAAAGAGAGTTTGGATTTTGCTTCGATCCCCATTGCGATTAATAGTTCAAGACCCTTCTGGCGAGTCTAGTGACGTAGGTCTGGTGCCCGGATACTTTTTTTTTCGATCTATCCATATTGCTTTTAAACAATTTGTCTTTCCCACTTAAGAGCCTTCTTTTCTATTTTTTTTATATGGCATGCGGGTTCTGTCTGCTTCCTGGTCTGCATGGAATATTTTCTAGTACAATCTTCTTTCGATTTAAATCTTATCTCATTTATGATACGTACAAAGCCTCTAATTAGAGCATATAACTAACTGCACTATGCAAAATATTTGTAAGGCTTTATTATAATACATTGATAAGAGATTTATCAAACTGATATCAAGAATATGACTGCTATGTGATGGTAAATAGTTATTTCTATAGTGAACAAAATAATAATAGGTCACCTTTGTAGATCTAAATTAAAAAATAAAAGCTTTCTTACCTTGTGTCATAACTAATGTAAACTGGGAATATGTATTTAGTGAGTTGCCTTATTCTGCAGCGTCTTAATGCCGCCAGCACATCGGCTTGCTCACTGTATGTGTTGATTTTTGATTGCAGTTCAATCCGTTGGTCTTGGGCATGCTTCCCTAGCAACGACACACGTTTCTGGTATCTCGGTAGTTTTAAACTTAAGTCATGGTTGTGCTGTTTCAAGTCCGTGAGCTCCTTTTTCTTTTCCTCTATGTTGCTCTTTCGTTGCTCGATTGCTAATCTCAGTAAGTCTAATTTGTCCCGAGACTGTTTTGCCTCAGTCACAAGCTTATCCTTTTTTATTTTAGTAGATAGCAACTTTTCACATCTCTCTAATACATGTTTCCTATTTACTTTTAATCTAAGTAACTTAGCCTGTTTTTCTGCATATCTGCAACAATGAATATATATCAGGATAAACTCAAGCATTTATCGTTAATAATGTGAGTTGTATATTTTACAAAATTATGAACAAAGTTAAAAAAAAAGTTATGTTATGTTCATGACTGGGTTATATGTAGAACTATGTTATACTGTTTTTCTCTAATGATGGAGTGCTAATACTGTACAATTAAATCACTTTTTTAAACTAAATTCATAGCAGTTCAGTGTGAAAGTGAATACACAATATGTTTTAATAGAGCATCTAGTTAAGAGACTTTATAACCATGTACTCTAACGGAAGTCGTATAAATATTAAATGTCTTTATGTGAGAGCATGTAATCATTAAGGCAGTGGACTTTTGTGTAGAAAATCACGAAATAATCGCACCTGTCTGAATAAGGCATCGAAGAATGTACAAAGCTTCCAGTTTTGATGCATTCTGGGCAATAGAAATTCCGCTTCACAGTGTAACACAACAGGCATTTAGTATAGTGTCCATCACTCTCTGTGGAAGATATGCGAAAATCTCGAGGCGCTTCACTTTCTGATAAATAACTTAGCGCCATAGTATTTACGTATTGTTTGCGAAATAACACACATTATTATCTTGTCATTGTCAGCTGGCAGTGCACAGACTATAAAGTATCTTATCAGTTTTTTTTTTGGTTAAGTTCTCCCTTTTCAGGAAAGGCAAGGGGAACAATGCCCATACAGCCTAGTCTTAAGTTAAATTATTCTGTTTTTCTTTTTACATTAGAATATCGGTATGACGCATTCTAATGTTTCTTGAAGTGTTTGGCACGAAATGTATCGAGCTGACTTTTTCGATAAGCTTCTGTGAGTTAGTCAATACTACAATAAAATTCTCACGTCCACTTGATCGGAAAAGTGTATATTTTGACGATTCTACTAATTCTTCAGTTACGCAGACAGTTGTAACACAAAATCACACCAATTTTATTTCACAATATCCACTATGAACGAATTTAAGAATAATTAAAATAAGACGCCAACCACACTCGATGAAATCCCGCCAAAAACCCTATCTTATCAGTTGGTAGGCAGTGTTGCCTGCAAAATTCTACAAATTGGCAGTGCGTTTATAAATATAGTTTTTCATAAGAAAGCAATAATTACTTTCACATTTTGACATTCAATTTCCTTTTACATAATTTGTTGATTTTGCTATTCTTATATTTAATCGAAACTTATATTTAATATAAAGGACAAAAAAGCTCATGGTCAAGTCAAACTCAAACTCACTCAATAAGCACTTGTGAAAGTCGAAAAGCTACACCATCGGTTCGCAAGGCTGCGGCGGGAGACCTTGTGCTGAGAAGTTACTTAGGGGTTCCCAATACTATTTTAGGGCGCCCCCCCCCCCTCTAAAATCTAAACTATGAACTTGAAAAATCTGGAAAAATTCGTGATATTAGTACTTTACATGAACATTTATAGGAAAATTATAACGATTGAGACAGATTTTTTAGTTTATGAGTAATAGTCGTTCAACTTTGGTTAAAGTATATATCTTAGCTATCGAAAATTCCTTAGAAGAAAACATTAATAATGACATAGATGAAGTTTTTGTAGTGTCAAACGTCATTGCAAGAAAATCTAAAAAAATATATTTAAAAGTACAATAAAAAATCATTAGTTCCACAACGCTACCGCGAGTACCAAAGGCAACGGCTTCTGAGTCGCGCTAACATCACGTTTTTATAAAAATATATAGCACTTGAAAAGATCGGTGGTTATACCGCATCATTTCCTTCTCAGGGGATGATCGCTTCAGATGAAGCTTTTAGTCAGTAAGAGACTCACACAACCTTGCAGCTGGCTGAAGAGTATCCATGAGGAATTCTCACACGCTTCCTCGCCTGGGAGGAAAAAAATAGGCGGTTATCATTCGTATTTATAAAATAACAATATGGAATTGATTTTGAGTTTGAGACGCAGTTTATATTTTATGATTATCAGAAGTATGGGTGTAACCAGGTGAAACTACCTGTTTGAAAAAATAAATGAAAAAATTTATATGTTAAATTAGCAGTAAAAAACGAGCGAGTCTTACAGTAGTTGCGTATGATGTGTAACATTTGAAACCTCATCTTATATTACTAAACAAAGAAATAAAATCTACTACAAAAGGAATAAGCAATTTAAACATTATGTTCTAAAATAAAACAAATAGCGCGCGCTTTCGCGACTTCCTGTTACACACTTCCGTCCCATTTAACGAAATCACTCACACAAATTGCAGGAAAGCGAGAGGAAAGGTGTGACACACCAAAAAGAAGAATAGCGCAAATATTTCTTAAATTGACTTATTTTGGTATTGTGAGATAGAATAAAAAATAGATTTTATGTTTGCTTGCAAAAAAAAAAAAAAAACTTGCTTGTGGTGAAAACTATTTATTGTATTATATACAAAGTTCTTTGAAACAATAGAAAATAAGTAACCAGCTATCAGCCTCTATAAGATAGGCTTTGAAGGGGTGAAATTTATTTTATCCCGATAAATAGCTTAAGTTACTCAAGAATACTCTAGCTTTCTAACAGTTTTTTTTTAATATTTTCAAATTGTTCCAGTGGTCTTTGAGTATAGGTAATTATGTCTTAGAAACTTACATAAATATGAATCTTTGCTCTCATTAATTTAAGAATAGACGAATTCCGTTACTAATTTTAATGTTGGCAATCTGAGACAGTCACTTTTTGTTATAATTTTTCCGTATCAAAGGCATAAGCTAAATGCATAGAGTCTAGTACTTTTTTAACTATTCATCCAAAGAGAAAAGGTATATATGTATTCATCTATGACTGGTTTTTATGTGAAAGTAACAGCTCCTAAGTTTTGTTTTGTAGACTCAATCAATCAACTCAACAATTACAGTTTACAATTACAATTGCTATTTCTTTTTTCAATGTTACCAATTTATCTTTACAAGAATTAAACATTAAATAACAGAAAAAATACAACGTGGCCTAAGGCAGCAGATGGGAGTCGAACCCGCATCGATATAACTTTTTTTTTAGGATGCAAGGCAGCGCCATCTCTGTGCATTGTAGGTTACCCAATGTCAAACGAAATACTTTACAAGTACATATTAATATGTACATATATATATATAGTACATAAAAATATACACTACTATGATAAATGTTCTCAGGAAATGCAAATTAATAATGAAAAAAACTCGAATCCGAAAATCCTATTTTTAATACCTACTTACAACAACTATTTTTGCATGTTTTATGGATTTGTAATTTTTCTGTTTATCAATATAACATGAAATCTTACGTTTTTCGAGTAATTAAAGTGTAAATTTTAATAAATAGTTCAAAATTATACGTGATGATTTAAATCAATTTTTCGGATTGGAGTTTTTTTCATTATTAATTTGCAGTTTCTGAGAACATTTACCATAGTAGTGTATATTTTTTTATACCATCAGAAAGTAGAGATTTCAACAAACAAAAAACACCCCAACTTTTTTAAAAAAGCAGAGAATTTTCGATTGAAAATAAGGGTGCTTTTTCGATATTAAGTCAAAATAAGGTGAAAAAATTAATATTTTAAATCAAAAAAATTACTGTATGTTTGGGACATACAAAGGTAAGTTTTCACCAAATTTCGTGAAAAAATATTTTTTTTGCAAAAAATAAAAATCAATAACCAAAAACTCGGTTATTCGCATTTTTCACACAAATTTTGAGGTTATGTGAAAAAAGTGTCAATTCAAAAGTTGTAGATCATTTTATTACCTACAACTTTGCCATTTAACTTTTTTTCATAGGACTTGCAATTTTACCGGAAATCGAGATTAACCATTTTTTACCCTTAAAACTCACCCCCTCCCCCTTCCCGACCTCAGATCGCCCGTAATTTATTTTTCCTTTCATTTTTGTTATATTCAATATAATATATATATTCTTTTATAAATGGTTTCATCCTACTATAATTTTTTTTGGTCTCAAAAATTATCGAGCCTGGTCTACAACAGCATTGCCCGGCGCCAAAAAACTTTCACAAGCTCCACAGTTTACCATCTTTAGTCCAAAAATTTTAATTATAATTATAAAGTCTAAATAAAAGGGAGACAAATAAAAATAAGAACAGGTGCTGGGGTCTAAAACAAATATATAAAAAAATTAAAAAAATAATAACTAAAAATAAAAAATACAAGTGCGGGATTTGAACCGACGACGACGTTAGTGCCGTGGCAAAAACTTAACACACTGCGCCGTTTAAATTGATTATAAAAATGGCGAAAATTGTGTTCTATTGGTATATGCACTATCGCAAGGTTTTTTCGTTACAGAATTTTTTGATTCGATCCCCGCGTTCAAAGCCCGCGATAAAAGCTATACAATAGCTTAAAAATATGATAATGTGCTTCTTACTTACACAATACATACAATAGAAGTTCCATTTAATGTCTTTCAGGGACATTAAAAGAGTATTTGTATGCCAAAAAAGGTGTATACGGGCAATTTGTTGTATAGCCCCGGATGTTTCTTGTAGAACATATTTTAAGGACCTAAATATTTTAACGTTGATTTCTTTGTACATTCTGGAAGTAGCAACTTTGAAAGATGTAACAGATCGAAGTCTGAGGTATCCCAATAAAATAAAAATGGATACAGTTCCGAAAACAAAGCGATTCCAAACAAATGCACCGGCGGCGATGGCAATTAAATTTTTTAATCAAATTCCAGAAGAAATTATAAGACATACCTTTAATAAGTTCAAGTCAAAACTTCTTAAGTGGTTAAATGAAAAAAACGTTTTATAATATGGTTGAGTTCATGAAGTATGGTAGGATTTAAAGACATGTTTAATGGGCTTAAATGTAACATTTAATTTTGATTCTTTACAAAACCATTCTAATTTTGACATTCACATAATTATTGACATCATAAATTGACGATATCGAATTATTATGATATTTTAATAAGAATTATTGACATTTATATAGGTAACTAGCAAACCCAGCGAACTCCGTTTCGCCACCAGATAGCTTCGTTTTATGTAACATTTCGTTTTATGATTAAAAGAAAACGATTTTTTTTTTAATTTTTCCTGAATTTTCTTTGCTATAAACCTCACGGAGCCCGAGACCTTTCCAACGAATGCAAAACCGTGGAAATCGGTTCGTGCATTCTGGAGTTATAGCGTCAGGAAGGAAAACCCGACTTATTTTTATATAGTAGATTAAATAGAAAAAATTGCATGTTATCTTTTTATGACTAAATAGGTTAAAATACAATTTAGATGAAATATGTAACACCATTATTTGTACCCTATTTAATACAAATAAATTGAATTTAATTGAATTTCATATGAATATAAGAAGTAAAGCTTTTTTTAAGAATGCATACTTATCCAATAATAACCACCTCACAACAAATCTATTATTACTTATTTTTTTTTAAACAAAGCTGCCATTTTTTATCTCATGCAATAGTTTACCTAAGCGAAACACCATTTTAATTGACTTAAGAATCTAATTATTTATTGCGACACAATGAGATCACCAATCAACTAGGTATAACGTCTTATACAAAATTCACATCTTCTTTTCGGTAATTAAAACAGGTCTTGGTCTAGCGAGACGTCCACGCTTCCTCTTTTGTCGGATTGGTATATTTTTGGCCTCTGCAGGTGCTGTCACATACTTGAGCCGGATCGCAAGTCAAATAAATAAATAAATAATAATAAATAAATATTTCCAACACTCACACCAATTAGCCTAGCCCCAAAGTAAGCACTGTAAGGCTTGTGTTATGGGATGCTAGGGTAACGGATAGAATACATATACTGTACATATATAAGTATATTTATATAGAAATACATATTAAACCTCCATGACTGGAGTACAAATGCTCGTATTCATCACACAAACATCTGCCCCCACCGGGATTCGAACCCGGGACCTCTCGAGTCGGCGACACCATGAAACCCGGCGTACAAACCACTCGGCCACGGAGGTTGTCCATGAAATGATATGCTTGCCTTCATAGTTTTTAAATTTTTTGGAGGCAAGTACATTTACCATTCATCCAGACACTTCTTTCCGTGGGCAAGACAACTCACCAATCACGGATCTGCTCCAATATGCAAAAGTATTTTTTATAAACATCAAAAGTGTCCCAATGTTGAACAAGTTTTGAAATGCTTAATGGGAAACCTGTTGCAAAAATAGTTGTTTTGATATGAGTGTGGGTATTATGCGTCGAAGCCCTGGTTAATTTTCTGTGCAATCGGTATACCTATTTGCTGTGCAATCAGTATATTTGATGTGAAAATTATATTTTTGTCAAGCACTGGAGGAAAAAATGTACTACAGATTAGATGCATATTTTTGAATTATTTTTAGCACTAGTTTTGTTCAACAAATTGCGTTGCGTTTTGTTTGCAGTAAAATTATTATTTGTAAAATGTTTAATACTTGAAAAAGTATTCATTTGACATTGTGGGTTACCTAAAATGCGAAGAGATGGCGCTGCCTTGTAGCTTAAGGCTAGGAAAATTTCGACGCGGCCACCAGGGCCGTGGTAGCATAATTGGTCAGTGCATTCGCCCGGATTGCGAAGGGTGCGGGTTCGAGTCCCGTCCGCTGCCTGGCCCGCGTGGATTTTTTTTTCTAGTAAAACTTTTCTTTAGATTTAAACATCTAGCAGTTAAGTACTTAAAAAAATAAAAACATAACTATTTAATTGATGTAAATAACTTGATGGGTGATAAGTTATTTGCTGTGCTTTTAAAAATATCCCTTTTTTAAATTGTCAAATAAAGTGGGAGCGCGTAAAAGGACTGCTGATAGCTGTGTTACCAAACGCATCTAAGGGCCTTGTGGGCGGGGCAAACGCGCCACAGTTATAGTAGGGGTCCCCTTCTATAACTGTGGCGCGTTTGCCCCCCCAAGCGGGGATTTTTGGATTTACTCGAGCGCGGCAGAATAACATATGGGGAGCAACCTTGCACCTAGTTACGTACTCCCACTATACCTGGAGCTCTACTCTCTTTCTCCGAAACGAAATTTCGGTAACGAACGAATTTCAAACGAAATTTCGCCAGTGTCTCTACTCTATTTCATTTTCGAACAGGCACATTAACTTCGGAACCATAAACAGTTTTCGTGAACGAATGGAATGAGTCATGTTTGTGAGTTCTTTTTATCTCTACTTTTAAGAAAACGTTTTTTTCACTTGTAAACAAATTAGGTAGTTTACGGCAAATTTTTTGATGACAATAAAGAACCTTCTTTGACAGTGTTAGCCGACTAATTTGTAGAGTCGATACAATCTACTGTATGTCAACCTCAATTTGTCGTTTAATACTTTGAAGTATCGAATTTACAAAAAATAATAAAAAAATGGTTTATTTGTTAATTTTACATGCTAAAAATGTTACTCGAGCTAAGCAGCTATTATTAAAAATACTCTTGCAAGTATTTTAGGCTTAATTAAAACAAAAATCTCAAAACGAAAATGAAAAGGTAACACTTTTCATTTCGTCGATTTGAGGTTAAAATTTCGAACAATTATCTGTCAAATTCAACTTTTCCTTCGAAAGTTTTGTGAATTAGAGTAGGCTTGGAGAATTTAATTGTCAAAATATTTCGGACGAACGAATTTTCGAAATGAAAAGGAAACAGAGTAGGGAACGTGCGAAATTTCGATCGAAATTTCGTTTTTCGTTGAAATAGAGTAGGCCTCCTGAGCCGTCTATGTAGGGCCGAACGTCTAGGGTAGCAAAAACAACATTTCAACAAACGGTCATGACTTTTGGTCGCGCCCAAATCGTCAGTCTTTTGAATATAAGCTACTAGAGGGTTCATGTAACGTTTCTAAGAACGGAAAAAATATTGATCTGCCGCGGTTTGCATGATATGGGGGTGACCGTACGAAGGGGTAGAATATAGCAAAAGGGAGAAGGGATGTTACGTGAACCCTCCAGTAGCTCCTATACTATTATGTGTGAGTAAATGCTCATAACTTGACGAAAACTTGGTTCTGATTGCGTCGTTGCTCTTGGTTGTGAGTGCTGATTGGTTGGATTGTTTGATGCCGCGTCGTTTAATTGGCTGTTATCTATTAGATGGAAGTGTAGTGGGGGCGAGCTGGCGATATCGGTTTCGGTACAAACGGTCTATGATCACCCTTCTCGCGTCTCTACTAGCCCAAGCAATAGAGGAAAGCCAACTAACAAAACTTTGCCGCACTCTAACTTTATTTACAGATGTTAGGGTAGAACGTAGGAAGTTTAAGTATTGACTTTACGGAAAAAAAATTGGAGTGCATATTCGTTTATTACTATATTCCCTAACTTCTTGTCTAATTTTTGAAGTTATACTTCTTTAGGCGCGTTATGAAAAAATGATGAGTGTGAAATTTTAAGATGCGCGCGCAACACTGTAACAGAAAAGTAACACCATGAAGTCGGCCGCTAAACCGCACATTACTCGTAAGTCTCGAAAAAAAGCTTCCAACAAAATAGTAATAGGATCTCTTAGTCGCACATGTTGGGACGCTCGTCGCCTCTGATCACTGTTTTCATATTTATCCACATGTTTCTAGTTTCTATATTCTTAACACGTGTTATAATGTTATACAAATGCGAAATTTATATGTGCTAATAAATTTTATTCAGTAGTGATTGAAATTGAATATTTTGATTATTTATTGAATTTTTCAAATTAAAACTGAACTTTATTGACTGCGTTGACTATCCTTTTCCAATCCTTTTATTATCTTATTGTAATTAATTATTTGGATGCAATTAAAAACTATTTTTTAATAATTCCAAAAAGAAGTATAACTTCTCACGCGCGTACTTAAGTACACGCACCCATATTTTTTTTTATTATAGCCTTTATCGTTTCTCAATTAATGTTGTTTATTTGAACATGCTTGTAGTTTATGCTTTATAAAACCTCTAAAATGCCATTTTTTGATAAAAAACGTCTTCTAAAAGATATTCGTCATTAAATTCCATACAACTTTTGTATGCAACTTTTTTTTATTAAATAAATACTTTTAAAGTTCGGTTGTCGTTGTACTCGTATGTCAATCTTAACCATCAAATATCTCTGTAACATGCCACTTTCTGGTACCATGCTACTTGTCATTTTTTGTACGACAGCAGCTGTATTCGTTAATAGGGTATTTGACAAGTTTTAGAAAACGATCTCCCGTTACTGACTAATGTTTATGGAGTCCGTAAATGGATATTCATCATTCTGCTGTGTATTTCAGTAAAAATAACCAAATCAAAAACTCCATTTTCAAGTTGCCGCGAAAACGTTTTTCTGGACAATATGGCGTCTTACTAGTGTGTAGTCACACGACTGTTATTAAAACGTCGAACGATACAATGTAATGTCATTTTAACCGGAAGTTTACTTGCGTGTGACGTCATTTTAGGCTCCACCAATCCCAAGCGTTTTGGGTCACGTGACAATAGATAAGAAAACTATTATCTTTTTCGTGGGTTTTTAGTAAAATTATGAATATTTTTTTGTAAAAATAGTAAAAACCCCTGCCAATGTTCATTCTAAACACAGATGCTAACAAATGCCACTTTATTTTTAATATCGGTCGGATAATCGGTCCTCTTCTGTATGTCGCTTACCTCTACGACATAGGTCAGTGTTTTCGATATGCCAAGTATCTAATGTATGCAGATGATACGAAGATTTATATGTCAATAAAATCTACGTTGGACTGCCTAAAACTTCAGGAGGACCTAGACAGATTATCAACTTATTACGAACAAAATAAAATAAAAATCAATGTGATCAAATGTTTGATAATTACCTTTACGCGCAAAAAAGTTCCTATTGCGTTTGATTATTGTTTGAATAGCACATCTATTACACGAACGTATCTGGTGAAAGATCTCGGTATACTCTTTGATGATAAATTAACTTTTTCTACCCACGTAGCAACAATAGTCAACAAAGCTTATAAGAATTTAGGGTTTATTTTGAGGATTGGCAAGCCTTTTACTGATACTCTTTGTTTAAAGATTTTGTACTTTGCATACTGTCGTGGTATTCTTGAATATTGCTGCAATATTTGGAATCCACAATACATTACTTATAAACATGACTTAGAATCGATACAGTCAAAATTTGTTAAGCATCTTAATTACAGAAAAAGAAATGACTGTCCGGACTACAGGGAAGGATGTCGTTTCCATCGTTTGGTCCCTCTTGAGGACAGGCGCACTATGCTCGATATGGCATTTCTCTACGACGTTTGCAATGGGAATATAGACTGCACTGAGCTTGCCTCTTCATTTTTAACACTCTACACACCCACTACCCGTACCAGACATACATCATCTTTCTTTTTCGCAATTCCTACATGTCGCACAAACTATGCACAAAACTCAGTTGTTTTTCGAACGCAAAGTACATACAATAAAGGTTTCACGGCTGTTGACATATTTGCTTGCAGAAGTAAAGCATCTTTTAAAAAACAACTTTTAGATCTGTTGGTTGATTGGTAATATACAAACAAAAATGAAACACACATGTATACATATATACTCACAAACACACACACACACACACACACACACACACACACACACACACACACACACACACACACACACACACACACACACACACACACACACACACACACACACACACACATATACAATAGCGCGCGCGCATTGCACACATCTCGCCCTTGTTTGGTAGAGGGTTTTCTAAACTATTATGCTATAACTAAAAAATGAAAATCCGTAATTGGCATTAAGATAAACTGTATTGTAAAACCTGTATTATATTAAGAAAATGCTGTGGATTTTGGTCTAGAATTAAATAAATAAAATAAATAAATAAATAAATACTGTCAAATACCCTATTGCGTCTGATCAATCTTTTTAGTCTAAATTGTTCGTTAATTACATCTAGAGTCAATCTGAAGCGCTCGGTAATTCAGCTCCAGCCCAGATCAGTCCGATGTAAATCTGTTTGCTCGGAGTATTTTGACCGACAAGAAACCAGATTAATCTGGTTATCTGTCATGTTGTGATGTTAGTTTCTGTTTTAGGTTAGAAATAAATCAACCGAGCGTTCGGTAATAGCAATTTGCTCAGATTTATCTGTGATCACGTGACTAAAAATCCGTCGCCTCTGCGATGCAAATACCGAACACGGCTTATGTGTCTTTAAAGCCAGAAACATATTAACGTGTCCTGGCGTGTTGTGACGCATCGGTTTCAAACATTTATTATGGGTTAGGGAGAGGGGGGGGGAGAGGGAGAGAGAGGGAGGGAGAGGTAGGGAGAGGGAGTGAGAGGGAGAGGGAGAGAGATGGAGAGAGAAGGAGGGAGGGTGAGAGAGTAGGAGGGAGGGAGGGAGAGTGAGTGAGTGAGTGAGAGAGAGAGAGAGAGAGAGAGAGTCGACACGATACGACATGTAAATATGTCTCAAACCGCAGTGGTGTGCCTCCCTAGCATGAGCACCGCGATATGCGCTCATTTTGACCTCGCCCAAATTGACAAATCACAGGTCGTGGCACGTAACTCTAGCGCTGAACAAAACGCTTCAGGGATGCGCGCGCGCACATGGGTACGACTGGAGAGATAATCGGCGCAACGCACGCCCACCCGCGCACCTCGTTTTCCCCCAGCACATCCTAATTTTTACTTCTGTGCGATAACGGTCAGCGCTAGATTTTCGTGCCGCGACTTACGAGTATACTATGGAGTTTGAGAATAAGACGCAATAAAAAACATGATTTATTGTAAATCATGGTAGTGATTTATTGGCGTTTTGCAGCCTTTTCAGGTCTGCATCGTCAGAATACTGATTTTTTATTTAATTTTGTCGAGGTACCTTCGAAGTTTCGAATCAGTATTCTGACGATGCAGACCTGAAAAGGCTGCGAAACGTCAATAAATAAATAAAGTTTCGTGCGTTAACTCGTTAAAACTAGTTTTATTTAATGAGTGATGTGCGTGAAAACCTAAGAAACAAATAGATTACCTGTTGTTATGTCCTTTTTGTGCCTTTACTACTTAGCTTATCAATCAGTAGGTACATTATAATGCGAACCTTTCTAGAAGTCATTATTTACACTTAGTACTGTTGAACAACCGACTTAATTTCGTTCTGTTGTGTAGATAAGAGCTAAAAGTACACTTCACTCGCAATAAAATTGTGTTATCTACATTTTAATGGCATTGGCAAGGAATGCAAGAATCGAGTGCAGTGCAGACGCGGCAAGCTTAAAGTAGCTTTCTTGAAAATTGAATGAACGCCAACCGCGCTGTTTTTCAAAACCAATTTGTCTCGTTTTTTTTATTTAGATCTAGTTTTCCAATGTAATCAAACGAGCAATATAAAGTCGTCTCATATTCAGAGGTATTTATTTGTATATGTACAATATGTAATACTAGCTTAAAACAAAACATATACTATAACTCGGGGGGTCCCCGTTAGGAATTTTACCACGACAAGACGAGCAAGCCTAGCTGTGATATACCTACCTTTTATTAGTATTGTGTTTCTTTTGGGTAAGAAATGGAGTCAGGAGTAGACTTGCAACGAATAGTATATTCGGCAGTATACCGAATACCGAATATTCGGCGAGGCCCCTGACCGAATAGCCGAATATTAGGCAAAAGTATTCAGCTGGATTTTAGTGCCAAAAATTTGTACAGACTTGTTTTGCGCTCCTTTGTTTTGTTCTGATCTGCCGTCCTCAAGCTAAAATGCGGCTAAATGACAAAACCAACTTTTGAGATATGGCCAAAAACGCGCGTATACTTTAAATTATTGCTATTATGTAACCATTCATCACATGACTGAATGAATTATAAACTGTTAACTTGTTGTTAATACAGAAAATGATTAAATTATGTACCTGTTTTATGTTCCAATGACTACTTAATAAATTATTATAAAAGAAATGAGTACCTTACCCTGCTAAATTTTGATTACCACAATAATTCAAATACATAGAATCCTCCAGTTTTCCAATTCAGAAGATGATTATGTAGCTGTGTTATGTACCAATGACTACTTAAATGATTATATAACAGAAATGAAAATATGAATATAATATACGTAATAAAACGATATTAATTTTTCATTTTACCAATTATTTCTCTATGACAATATATATTTTTTAAGTATTCGGTATTCGGCCGAATATTAAGTAGATATTCGGTGTTCGGCCGAATATAATAAAAGCACCCGAATAGGCCGAATACCGAATAGTAACCGAATATTCATTGCAAGTCTAGTCAGGAGTAGTCAACGTACGCATGACACTATCGTAAGCGTCACACTACGATGACGCTCCGGCGGCGGCTTATTTGTTGTTCCTTTATTGCAGTGTTTCCTAACCTTTCCAATACTGCTACCCCTGTAACCTATTAGGAAAACAGATTTTACCCCGACTTTAAAATGTTATCATCAGTCTAAGAAATTCCAATTTGGCCGCTACATCTTCGTCTCTACTAATG
This sequence comes from Chilo suppressalis, assembly GCA_902850365.2. Classification (NCBI taxonomy): domain Eukaryota; kingdom Metazoa; phylum Arthropoda; class Insecta; order Lepidoptera; family Crambidae; genus Chilo; species Chilo suppressalis. Next base: position 2,018,983 of record OU963896.1, on the reverse strand, counting down.
TCATCATCAGGAGATAATCTCGCCCCGATTCCCACACTCAGCACCCCGCGGGCTCACTAGCAAGAAGGACCGCATGCTCTATTTAGTACTATTATTTAGATTTCACCTAATAATTAGGTTCTTTGTTACCTCCGAAGTATGGCTGATTTACCCCCGGAGGGGTAATTACCCCCAGGTTCGGAACCCAGGCTTTATTGCATGAAAATTCTTCATTAAATCAAGAAGCTCAATTTATGATATTGCATTAAAATATTTTGTATACTCGTGTCCTCCCTTTTTTGAAATAAAATAGATTGCGATAGGAGAGGGGCGAGGGAGGGTCAGCGAATCAGTATATTGGATTATCGTGTGTCTCGTAACGAGGTACCTGCCTCATTTTGTTTTATTTTGGCGGGAATCCTGGCGCGCGCCGCCATTACGGCGCCGGATGAGGGTGTATAACTTTTTAATTTAAATCCTGCTGGCATTGGCCGCGACGTTTTTCGCTTTTGATAGAGCTAATGTGTTATTAGTGTGGTTTCGAGGAATTAAGTCATTATAAGTTTGTTTCTACTTTGGACTTGCTTGGCTTAGTGCAACGTACAAATTTTAATGTGAAAGAGGTAATTATGGCAGCTGTGAAAAATATTTTACAACAAGTCGTGTAATATGCTCATAATTAATAGAATATATATTGTTTTAAACTTTCATGGTCACTAACATTATAGTAATATAAGTTATTTTTTACCTTGTTTTTAAACTCAAACACTCGCTAAAAACAAGGTACATGGTAACAATCCCGTAAATAACTTATATTACTATAATTAATATACTTTACTTTAAAGACGACCTTAAAATATCTTCGATTTTTTAACACACATCAAGTATTCTAGCCCCAAAGTAAGCACTGTAAGGCTTGTGTTATGGGATGCTAGGGTAACGGATAGAATACATATACTGTAGGTACATATATAAGTATAGTTATATATAAATACATATTAAACATCCATGGATGGAGTACAAATGCTCGTACCTATTCATCTGACAAACATCTGCCCCCACCGGGATTCGTACCCGGGACCTCTCGAGTCGCCGACACCATGAAACCCCGCAAACCACTCGGCCACGGAGGTCATCAAAATATATTTTGCATTTAGTGAAATTTTATTTACTAACAGTTACAATAATAAGTCAACTGTGCAAGAGAACAGAACTGCATAAATTATCCGCCATGGAACCACTGTTAGGATCGCTGTAGCATGCTGCAGCTTCCATTCAGGCCTCTCTCTAGGGGGTGCCTGGGTGTCTGGGAAGACGTCCTAGACATAGATTACAGAGTCAATACGGAATAATATTAGCCTAAGTACACTGCAACCGTGCTATTGTGCAGTCTATAGTGACAAATGATTGTTGTTTATGGCTTCTTCACGGAATGAATTAAGGATTTTTTTAATTGGCAACACTGTATGAAATAAATCAGGGAGAAGTTGTGTAATACTGTAAATAGTTTAGGTGATTGGAATTTCATAAACAAGTTAGTAGTACATAAGTTGTAGGTTAGTTGGATGTTATTTTTTAATTGTTATTGAAAGTTGAGTTGCGTTTTGTTTTCATTCTTTTTTGGTTTATATTTAAATAAGATATTTAATGTCACCTTGGGCCTAACATAATAGACTGTCGTTTTACTTTGCTGATTTGGTTGAAAATTGTTTAATCGCCACTTCTAAATTTAAATTAGTACCTAGCTATACTTAACTTTTGTTAATTAATAATATTAATGTGATGGAAGTTGACATCAACACATGTATTCAATTTTTGATGTCATCTTTCAATTGACGACACTGTATGAAACAAAACAGGGAGAAAAAAATAGCCCTTGCTGAGTTTCTTGCCGGTTCTTCTCAGTACAAGGTCTCCCGCCGTAGATTTACGAACCGATGGCGTAGCGTTTGACTTTCACAAGAGCTTGTAACAGCCTAGACTGAATAAATGAGTTTGAATTTTTAATTTTTAATGCATTGTATTTACTTGCTAATTTTAATATTTTGCACTCCTATTTCTGTTTTATTATATTCATGTTATAAGTTTAAATGGTTTCGGCTAAAGGACAAAGTATCCACGGCCAGAATAATGTAAAAAAAAACAGGGAGAAACAGGCTGCGCTTTCGGAGTTTCTTGTCGGTTCTTATCAGTACCTCTAGCACGAACCATTATCGAATTCGGATAGTTGAGTTCGATCTATTTTATACGTCAAATGAGTACTGATTTTTAGTTCTCGTTAAGTGCGCTGTGGCGCTGCTGTTCAAGTTTCCATACAAAATTTGACAATGGCATTTCGCATTCACAAACTATTCGAATTCGGTATTTGTTCGTGTTAAGGGTACTGTAACGTCCGTTGCGTTACAGCCTCCTTGTTTGGGTAAACTCTTTGTTCATGTAACGCCTACGGCTGGCAGTTATATTAAAAAAGTTAATGTCATGATTTTTAAAGATTTGAAATTGGAAATCTTCTGTCGTTTGATAGAAGGTTCCAGCAGATAGACTTCAGGCACCAAACCATACGTTGATAGATTAAGCTCATTTATTATATTCGCCTGATTTCAAATATAAAAAATATAAAATCAAAGTTGTTTCAATTATTAGTACTACGCTCCCAGGGCCTACCCTTTCAGGGTAGATCGCCGCATTATTTTAATTATTTTTGGAAGAATTGCCTCTAATATTTTCCCGACTAATACGAATACATTACGAAAAACAAATGAGTTAACTCTGTTGACATGAGCCCTTTTCAAGTAGACAACATAATTCACAGTGACAGTTCACAAACATTGCATGGTTTGTGATGTGAATTGAGAAATTAACATTAAAAAAGTTTATTTCAATGCAGACTTTACGAAGTGTAAGTCAGTAAGAGATATGAAAAATAAGCTTAAGCGAGCTGAAATTTACTAATAAATGCGATTCAACTTAACTCGGAAAAAAGTAATTAACAAAGTCATTATAAGAATTCAATTAAAAATAATGCCATTCGTTCTAAGTATTTTCGAATTCCCCTCCTAATTCTAATTTGAGTTAATGGCACTGATAAAACTTTTCATTTTCTTTCATTGATTAATAATTCCTTATAAAAACTAATTGATTTGGCAGTATGTGTTATCTCGTGATCTGCTGTATCAATTTTACAAATCTCCACAAATCAATAATTTATTTGAAGGTAGATCTTTAGAAGTAATAAGTAGATTTTGGTGTGTAATATTTTACAACAAAGTCCCTAGCAATATCAAAAAATTTTGGAAAATCCAAAAGTGCACGCCTCATATTCACGAAACAGAAACCTAGTAAATAAATTCCATTGAATTTCATTAATATATTTAAAACGGTTATCAGTTCAATCATGATAAGAAATAGGGTTCATCCTCAGTATAAGTGGAAATTAGTTCAAAAGGATTTATTACAATTAATCGCGTATATTTTTATAAAACGTGCAGCCAAACAAGTGCATAGACCAACGGACAGCACTATTAATAATTTTATAACTACATTTTTTTATTTCATACTAAAAAAATAAATGACAAAATAGGCTGAATTTATAATTTAATATGTCTAGTTTTCAAAACATCCCCTTTTTATTGATTTAATGTTTAACTTGGGAGATAAGAGCGGTTTTATATCGTCACATAGCGGCCTATCGACCCTGATATTAAAATCAGGCAGCGTGAGGTTCGTGCCAAATTGCAATCACTTGACGTCCGGAAAGCTAGACTAGACCTGTGGGCCAATCGCCTAACCAGATTGCTTTGGAAAACGCTATCGCTTACGATTTCATTTTGTTATTTCTAACCGCCGAAGGTTTTCAAATACCTCACGCTCATTTTCTTTAACATTGTTATTACTGTGGAATTCCTTGCCTGAGCCCTTGTTCCCCGAACACTACAATCTAGCGGTCTTCAAAGCAAGAGTGAACCGGTTTTTATTAGGTAAGCGCGCTCCATCGTAGACCATAATATTGCTTTCCATCAGGCGAATTATGGTCAAGCGCTTACCTATTAATGAATAAAAAAAAAAAAAAAAACCAATGCAAAAGAAAAAAAAAGAGCGCGAGGCATTTGAAAACCTCAGGCGGCTAGAAATAACAAAATGAAATCGTAAGCGATAGCGTTTTCCAAAGCAATCCAGTTAGGCGATTGGCCCCCTGATGGCATCCCAGCAGTAGTACTGAAAAAATGTGCGGCGGAGTTGTCTCCCGTTAAAAATGATTCTCTCTCTCTCTCTCTCTCTCTCCCGTGCTCACGCGCTTGTAGCAATGCTCGTATTCTATTTTTTCGTTTTAATAGAAACTCTTTTCATTTTTTTTAATAATCGTTGGTAAACTACTCAAAGAGGTATAAGAATAGAGTAGGGGAGATATAGACTCTACTACAAGTGGAAGTCCCTCTAATAGAAAGAGAAAGAACATGAGGGACTGCTAGCTTTCTCTCTCTAATCGCGCATGCGTATTGGCAACCGTAAGCATCATACTATTTCGATGTGATGCCATTAGATGCCATGCGCCACAAAAGAGAGATAGCTAGCCGTCACTCATCTTCTTTCTCTTTCTACTAGACGGACACTTTTAGAGCCGCCTTCCCCACTCCATTCTCATACCTCTATGAAACTACCCCGGTAGAGTAATAGGGAAATCTTTTGTCTATGGGTAATTCAATAGTCACAGTGAGGGGCAAAATCTGTCACGCCAAATGGTTTGTTCATAAAATAACAAGTTTGTTTCTCCGGGAATACATTCAAACGAAAGTCTACCTTGTTGTTTTGTATATGAAAAAAAAACATATGGTGCCGAAGCGCTTCTCTTTTTCTAGAGCTGCCAATTGAATTTGACTGTGTCGCTCTACATCTATATATATAATACTAGCTGACCCAGCGAACTTCGTACCGCCCTAAAAAAATAGGGGTTGTCCAGCGGACAAAATTGTAAATCTAAACCATTCTCAGATTCCCTTGAACACACACAAAAAAATTCATCAAAATCGGTCCAGTCGTTTAAGAGAAGTTCAGTGACATACACACTCACAGAAGAATTATATATATAAAGATATAAATCTCGTGTCACAATGTTTGTCCTCAATGGACTCCTAAACCACTGAACCGATTATAATAAAATTCGCACACCATGTGCAGTTCGATCCAACTTGAGAGATAGGATAGTTTAAATCTCAAATTATAGTCGCAATTTTAATTTATTGCAAACTAGTGGCCCGCCCTCGCTTCGCTTCGGTGTAGAGCTGTAGTGTAAACTATAGTTTTTGTTCTCAGGCTTGTGCTATAAACAATGACTTTATTTATATAATTACACGTGTTATTGTGAGTCAACCATAAAAGATAGACATATGCTGTTGCGGGATATTTTTTAGACAATTTTATGTAGAATATTTCCGTCATACATGATTTCTATGTAACTTTAACCATGAAGGCTGCACACGCGACGGAAGCTTAAAAAATGGAGTAACTTCTCCCGTTTTCCCAACATTTCCCTTCACTACTCTGCTCCTATTGATTGTAGCGTGATGAAAAGTATACTATAACCTGCCCAGGAGTATGAAGAATGCTTGTACCAAGTTTGGTTAAAATCCGTCGTGTAGTTTTTGTTTCTATAAGGAACATACACACAGACAGACAGACAGACAAAAAATTTACTGATTGCATTTTGGCATTAGTATCGATCACTAATCACCCCCTGATAGTTATTTTGAAAATATATTTCATGTACAGAATCGACCTCTCTTCAGATTTATTATAAGTATAGATTATTACTTTTGGGCGGTACGAAGTTCGCCGAGTCAGCTAGTATATATATAAAATTCAAAGGTGACTGACTGACAAAGTGATCTATCAACGCACAGCCCAAACCACTGGACGGATCGGGCTGAAATTTGGCATGCAGGTAGATGTTATGACGTAGGCATCCGCTAAGAAAGGATTTTGATCAATTCTACCCCCAATGCGATAAAATAGGGAATAAAAGTTTGTATGAAACTTTGTCAATTTTAAACCGATCGGACTGAGACTTTGCATGCAGGTATAAGAAGAATCATAGATTAATGACATTGTGTATAATACAAGCCTGAGAACAAAAACTGTAGTCTACACTTCAGCTCTACACCGAAGCGAAACAAGGGCGGGCCGCTAGTTCTCTATATTATTGTATATGGTAGATTGTTTTTTCTAGCGGAGCTCCGTAGCGAGCCTGCCTGCAAAGCCTTTATGGCTATAGGAATTCCCCCCAGGGAGTGTTTTAGTCAGTTAGTCTGATATAACCTGAGCAGCCGGCTGTAGGGTATCTATGAGGATTTACCACAACACACTGTATCCACAGAACAATTATATTAAAATGTATGACTGTTTGTTAAACAATGCTCTCAATGAGAACTACATATTTGTGCCCTTTGGTGTTGAGACTATGGGCCCATGGGGTCCAAGCGCTCGTTCCTTTTTTAAGGAACTGTCAAAGAGGCTCACTGAGGTGACTGGTGATCAAAAGGCTGGCAGCTATCTAGGTCAACGGATCAGCATTGCCATCTAACGTGGCAATGCTGCCAGCCTATTGGGCACCATTCCTGACGGCGGCGCTGAAGTGACATTTTTTTTATTTTGTAATTTATATATTATTTGAGTAATTAAGTAGGTTAAGGTTATTTGGAATGTAAATTTTAGTAATCATGTAGTTTTTTAAGTATTTGTTGTTAAGGAATGTAAATTTTAGTAATCATGTAGTTTTTTAAGTATTTGTTGTTAAAATGTAAATATGTGTAAATATATAAAATTGTTAAATAAAGAGAAAAAATATATATAACTATTCCTATACAAACAAAGAAATTTGGTGACTTATTTCTTTGTCGTACTATTCGTAAGTGGAATTCTTTGTCCGCGCACATGTACCCTCCCTCCTACAATCTGAGGTCCGATCACTCATTTCTTTGTCGTACTATTCATAAGTGGAATTCTTTGCCCGCGCACGTGTTCGTTCCTTCCTACAATCTGGGGTCTGGTCACTCATTTCTTTGTCGTACTATTCGTAAGTGGAATTCTTTGCCCGCGCACGTGTTCCCTTCTTCCTATAATCTGGGGTCCTTTAAGAGAGGCGTGGAAAAGCAGTTTTGCAGGCCGGCAAGGTGAGGATGGTTGGTGTAGCAGTTTATAACTGCTGTACCAGCTATATTCGCGTTTGGACTTTATCACCACTTAATATTTGGTGGGGTACAGTCATTTGCCTACCTGGCTATAAAAATACAGGATGTAAAAAAACCTGTAACAAAATCGAAGGCCATGTATTTTCCACATTATGACAATCATTTTTTCTACTGGACCATACCTGGGAAATTTTTGGTTATGGAGGTATTGAAGGTTAAAGTCACAATTTTTTTACAATAATACTAGCAAACCTGTGAACCAAATGTTCACCAAAAAAAAAATGTATTTAATTAATTGAGAACTTCAGAGATTTTGTGTGGTTTCGTTTGAAATTCGTGATTTCTCGAAAACCGGAAGTGCTACGTTACTCAAATCCGGTCTGTAGTCTTATCAGACTATTCTTAACTTATAACTTAAACATTCTCTTTCTCTATCTCTTACGGTTTGGCCGCTGAAACAGCACCACAGACAGACGGACGGACGGACGGACTTGTCTAATAGATAAGAGATTTTTAAAACGTTATTTAGAAACTTTTTCGACGCACTTACACACAGGCACATTCTTTGCGTAGCGCCACGGTAACGCGGCGCGCATACATTGCGTACTGGAAAAATAAATGTATTTTTTAATTGAAAATTACAAATGATTCCCACGTATAATATTTTATAATATAACTTGTTTGGATGTACAGAATGCGTAGTTTTAGCCTCTGTCATAGGTTTTTTTACACCCTGTATATATAAGCTATAAAACTGTCACCATAAATCCATACTCTGCATAGCCTGCGGTATTTTCATAAAATGCAGGATCAGGAAGGAACGCGAAAAAAACACAGTCTCGAAGCAGCTGCGGTGAAAACAATATCCCGGGGAATCCCCCGACAAGCTTGTAACAAGCCCTCGAGCTCGCGCTATAAGTAACTTCGTTTAATTTTTGCCCCGAGTATTAATTGCTGGTGCCCCAAGGGGAAGGCGCTGTTAACCTGACGAGTTGATGTAATAATAAAATATAATAAAGTTAGAGGAAAACTGTTATACAGTACTTGCTATAGTGGGTGTGTCTGCTTTATTTATGGCCTATGATTTGGCGGAAACGCGGAAATTAGATAATGGCCATGACTTTGCTCAATCTTATTGTTAACGAAATCAGCCTCAGTAAGATTGAGAAAAGAAACTTCGGTTTATTGTAGATATTCCTGGGTTTTTGGGTACACACTAGGTTAGATTAGTGTTGTGTCCAGAAAAAAAACGACGGGTTGCACTCCGGGAGTGCCGGCAGAAGTGAAAACTTAAATATTAACGTTGTGCATTTTTGATATTTTGGAATGGTTAGGGAATAATTTTGCACGAATTGCTTTAATTATTAGTATAAAAGTACTATCATGTATGTGGTAGAATACAATATTTATTTATTGCGCTATCGTACACAAACTTGACAATTTATATTACATTAAAAAAGTTTATCTCTCAGAAAAATCAACTTACATGAATCATGTTTAAGCGCACTTAGCGACATCTATTGTAAAGAAATCAACTTACATGAATCACATTTAAGCGCACCTAGCGACATCTATTGAAAAGAAATGCATTTTCTTCGCAATAAAACTGCCACGTGGACGTCCTAGATAGAGGCTTATTATTATAATACGGTAAAATAAAATGTTACTGGGTTGTTCTTCTTTTTAACCTACAAAAAGGTGTCTTCATCCGTTATAAAAAAATATAATCAAAAATTATCGGTATTATTTTATAATTCATGTATCAATGTGTACTGTACTAAAAATGTAACGACTATACACGTTTAAAATAAATAATAATTTCTATTTTAATACTAAAAATAATGTTACAGAGTCGTCAATCCGCGTGACAGAGGTGTATTCCATACAAATCACAGTTGTCTCCCGCTACCTGGGCCTGTGTATAATTCATAATAGTACGAAAAATATAAAAGACAGTAGCAAATATAAAAGTATTTTTTAATGCTGAAAGATATAGGCCATCTTGTAATAGTGACTAATTTTTTTTGACATTTTTAATAAAAGAATAAAAAAATCTTATAATCTCGTCTCTCACTACAGACTGTTTTAGTAGGTATATTCGGTCACGTGCTTTTTCGTTCGAACGACGCGTATACGCAGTTCGCTTTTCTCGCTGTCGATAGGATATTTAGTTCCCCCTCCCCCTCGCTGGGATTACCTCTGCAAGGCCGAGAGATCGCGCGTTAGTCGCCCGGAAGCTGATTAAGAATATGTGTGTGTTTATTCGGCGACAACTTCGTCACGTAAGTATTGGACAAAAATATATTAATTATAGTTACTTCTTATTATTTAACTTTTACGTAATAATAAACACTTTCGTGCCAACCTGTAAGATTTGTATTATGTGGTAACGTTTAATTATTATCGTTTTTGTAAGTAAGATTTACCCCTCCGTCATGCTACAACTCCGTAACAAACAAATTGTGACGGAGTAATAAAGTACGTGACGGAGGAGTAAAAAATGGCAAGGAATTCAATATTATCTCACAAAATATAAGAATCTGTTGAAATAGGACTAGTACTTATTATCGTAACTGTTTCGATATGAAGTTTATCTAATGTTTACATACTTATTTATATATTTTCTTTTTTAAAAGACAAAAAGACAGCGGCGTTGCCGGGAGAAACAAAAAAATGATCCAGAAAAAGTAGCTGAAGTGAAACGCAATGATCTCGAGAGATATCATACTCGTCAGAAGCTTGTGGCTGACATGACCGTGAGAGAGCATCGTATGATGAAAAGAAAATGGCAACAACGAAATAAAAAAAGAAAGGAAAACAAATGCTTGAAAACGTACTATTGAACACGCCGGCTCCAACGCCAATACCAGTAGATCCACAAATGCGTCTTTATTCTGCAACACCAACTAATTCAGAAGTATCTAGCTCAAGGGGGAGGAAAAGAATTCTAACACATCGCCGATATCTTTGCCTCTTGCTACAATAGCATCAGCTTGGCGTTTCAAAGCTCCGCCAATACCATCAGCAGCTCCGTTTCCATGTCCTGATTCAAAAAAATTCCAAGATATTTTATGAAAGTTGTACTGTTCAAAAAACCGGTACGCCATTAGGTAAAAGTTAATCTTTTCCTTATACTAGGTAGCTGGTCCATCTAAATAAAAATGTACAGTCGTTACAGTTCGATGATTTATTTAAAGGTGAGCCCAGATCGCAGAAGGCCTATGGTTACCAGCAAAATAAAATGTTTTTGGTGGCACACGAAGACATAGACAACGTAGACTCTTCCAAGCAATATTTTACCCCTAAAAGGAACCATGCAAATCCATCAAATGTTCTCAGAAACTCGTGGAATCTTAAACTATAGGGTTCTGAGTTGTTTTTGTGAACAATTCTGTGCGTGTCACGTTCCTTAAACTTACTACACGTTGATAACATATTTTGGACCACTTGTTTCCTAATGATAAAGACGACGTTGTAATTCATGAGATGGAGGATTTGTCGCTCACTGATATTAGGAACAAAATTAGGATGCCTCGAAAAAGTTTTTATGATAATGTGTATGGCCCGGATGAATCATCTGTTGAAGACCAGCCATTGGCTACATATAAAAACAAAGATTCCTCTAATCCAACTGCCGTTTCTAGTACTTCTTATGAAACACTTCACCTTGGGGACATACATCCAAGGAATATAGAAGACGGTGTACATGTACTCGTTAAAGTAAAAAGTGAAACGAAGTTTCAATACACATACGCTGGAGTAGCAAAAAGTAACGTTGACGAAGAAGGCAATGTTCTGGTGATGTTCCTGAAAACAGTCGATGATTGTGGGAGATTATTTAAATTAGTGGAGAATGTGTTATCGGATGTTCCGTATGAGGATTTGATTAAAATTCTACCAAATCCAAAGGTAGCTAAAAAAAGAAGACAGTTTTTCAAATTTCATGAGCCTTTGCCAGTGTTTGAAAAGTAAGACTGGTTAGGACTAGTATGACTTGTGGAGAAAGTAATTTGTTGTTGATGATTATTATTTTATTTTAATTTTTCAGGCAATTTGAACATTATTTTTTATTTTTATTTAGTTGAGACAAGTCAGAAGTCTTATAATTTAATTATACTATAATACTGATCTCTCATTCCAAAAATTCTGCAATATGATTTTATTAGTATGTAAGTATCTTGATTTTAAGAAAGCGGAAGACTTTGAATAATAAGAAATAAAATTATACCAAAGAAGTAATAAATGATTCTAAATAAGTACATATAAAACCGATTTTATTCCAACATACAACCTAATATTTTATAGAATAACAACTCTGTCACACACTCTACCACTCTGTCATGATAATGTCTCCTGGTTTTAAAATGTTTATAGCAATTTTTATATTTTGTTATGAATAGTACAATTTCGGAAAAATCATATTAAAAATAGTTAACTATAATATAGTCTACGATATTAATATTTCTATGCTAGAAGTGGTTAAAATTGAATTATAGCAAAAATATACTTAAAACTAGCTGCAATTGTGACAGAGTGGTATAAGATTGAAAATATATATTTATTATAATATGCAGAAATTTTGCTTTGTATGTTTTCTAAAAGGACCATTTGATTATTATTGTAATAAATAATTTGCAAGTTATCTGAGTTAAACTATTTGATACAAAAAAATAAAAGGTATTGTGACGGAGGTGTACAATTATTAGCCCAATCCATCTTTAAGACCTTGAAAATCTTATAAAAATTTGTAAACTTCGCGGCCAACCACTTTTTCAGATAGAATAGACATTCTGCTGCCAGAAAACATATAAGATTTGACTAGAAAGCGTTATATTTTTTTTTGAAAATTTGAGTAAAAATTTTACCAACATGTAGGTTAAAAAAAAGAATGACCTACTATGTTTCGTCCAATATATTGAAAATCAACAACCTTTCCAATTTTATTGTGTGTTATGATGCGATCAGTTAAACAGTCTCGCGTCTCGAGTTTAACATTTTTTACCCATACAAAAAAAGTGTACAACGCCACTAAAGAATTTTTCACTTCAAAAATCGTTACAGTTAGGTTGAGTAATATCATCGCCATTATCCGATTATCCGCGTTTACGCAAAATCGCTATTATCCGGGCGAATACACTGACACTTATGCTACCGCGACCCTAATGGCAGTATTGAATTCTTTCTAGTATTTCTTAAGCTGCAAGGCAGCGCCATTTCTTCGCATTGTGCGTAATACGTAGAAAATATAATATGTATTTGATAATAGTTACTAAGTAATTGCTTGGAGTAATATCTTTCGGCTACGATAGTTGAAGATAAGCAACTTTCGCAGTGGTCGGTCATTGGATGGGTGACCAAAAATTTACTATCTCGAGCTCCTCCGTGCTTCGGAAGGCACATTAAGCCGTTGGTCCCGGCTGCATCTGCAGTCGTTAGCACCCACCAATCCGCACTGGGCCTGCGTGGTGGGTCATGGCCCAATCTCCCTATTTCATCCATAGGGAAGGCCTGTGCCCCAGCAGTGGGGACATTAATAGGCTGATGTTGATGATAATTTATTTATTTATTTATCTTTAACAAAGTTTCTACAGCGGTTTTTGTGAAATTTAATACAATAAAATATAGATATAATCTTAAAGCCAATTACAGAAACTCATTACGTACACATTAGATATTAACGGCGTTATTATATGTCAGTAATTATTACATTTAATTTAATTTTAAAAATTGCATAAAAATCGTATAATTTATTAACATAAAAATAAAATAAAATTAAGGTTGGACAAAAACATAACAAAAAGACAAAAAAGAAGAAAAACAAACACTGAATATCCATATAAAAAGGTTTTCAAGAGTTTGTCACATGATAACCTTATGAAGTGTGAGTGGGTGTGTGTGCGCGTATGTATGTGTGTTTGTGTGTGTGTGTGTGTGTGTCCATGCAGCTGCAATGCTATGCCTGGTAACGAGATGGCGGACGCCGCAACCCGGGCACTACATCATGATGAAGTTATTGCTTATCTAATTCGAGTTTCTTTATTTTTCGTTGACGTGGTAACAATTTGCCTACATCATAGGTACCTGTAGGCTGTAATCCTTACACTCAGTGGCGGCGCTAGGCGTCGGCGACGTCGGCCACCGCCGACGGCCTCGCGCCTGAGGGGGCCTCGCAAAAAATTTTTACAAGTTACCTATTTATTTTCGTTTCTCCTGTCCTGGCTTAGGTAGCCGACCCCGAACAATTCGGGGAAAAAGCTAAGCAGATGATAATGACTTTTATTGTTTTAGAACACGTGCGTGATGGAAGCGAGTAGTACTTTACGGGTATTCAGAATCGTCTGTCTGGCAACACCATTTTTGTAATTAAATTTCTATGTTTGTTATTATTTTTTGTCATCATTTGATTACTCAACAATAAAACTCGTTTACTTATACGTTATTTTATAATTTGGCTCACTTAATTTAACGGTTTTTTACTGCGAAGTAAAATAGGCCTCGCGAACTTGATGTCGCCGACGTCCACATGTGGTCTAGCCCCGCCACCGCTTACAGTTGAATGCTATGCTCGGTTATGCTATGCTAAAGATATTGTATGCTAAAGTCGTATGCTAGGGAAGACGAAATAAAATGACCGGTTTGAGTGATACTTGAAAATGCACTGATTTACAGTTAAGCATAAATTAATAATGGTAACGGCGTATGCAAACGCACGGTAAGCATTAAAATTAGGTTATTGCTAAACTAGTGGCCTGCCCTCGCTTCGCTTCGGTGCAGAACTGTAGTGTAGACTATAGTTTTTGTTCTCAGGCTTGTATTACACACAATGACATTCTTCTTATACCTAATTAAAATAGGCACGCGCCGCCAGGCCCCCCGCCCGGTAGCGTCGGAACCGCTATGTCCTCCCTGCATTTTAAATCTGTAATATCTTCGAAAATATTCATTTAAATTACATGCGTTAAAGGGCCGAATTGGTCTATATTAAATGCACAATGCATTTAAGGTACTTAATTGGATAAGGATGAATGTTATATTGCAGAAAATCGCTTCGTAAATAATCTATTATTTCTCGTAAAAAGTATAGAATAAAAAATGGTTATTGTGGGTTACCCCTAAGAGATAGACATATACCATCGCGGACTTTTTTGTAGACCTTTTTAAGGTGTACAATACTGTAGTACATTATTTTGATCTATCTCGTAGAGTTCAGCCAGCGTTTGCAATGTAAGCGCAAAAAACTGTGTTTATTTACGACCTTACATTTAAAACCTCTAAAATTATCAGTGTTTCTCTACAATATTATGCATGTATTATACATATAAACCTTCCTCTTGAATCACTCTATCTATTAAAAAAAACCGCATCAAAATCCGTTGCGTAGTTTCAAAGATTTAATCATACAAAGGCACATAGGGACAGAGAAAGCGACTTTGTTTTATACTATGTAGTTGATGATTTGATTTATTGTACGATTACTTCGTACAGTACCCATTAAATGTTACCTCAAATTCACTGAGTGAAAAGGCGCCAGAAGCTACGTAGCTCAGTATTCAAGAATAATAATATGCGACCGTTGATTTTTCATAGAACAATATTCTGTTAGCAATTCGAACACCCAGCTGTCAAAACAGTATGTGAAATGGTTAGGGTTGCCACCCGTACTTTATTATAAAGTATTGTACGTTATTTCGGGTACGTGTACTCAATACTTTATGCCAACAATAAAGTACGCGAAAATACTTTATTTAATGTGATTTGATTACTCGGGGATTAATTTTACATAAAATATACAAAAAGAGGTTGCTAGGAAGACTTTTGGCGTAAAACGGATAGACAGTATGAATATGTCGCTGCAACATTTTCGTGGCTGTATGGCTTTGTAATATGACCTTTGCCATTGCCGAAAAGAACTACAAATTTTTAGTAGCCACAAATTATTTATTAAAAGTTGCTAGTAGCAACGTAAAATATATTTTAAGCTTACAAATAAAGAGGAATAAAAAGTATTTTGGACACAATACCTTTAATATCCAATGTACTTTATTTGGACAAAAAAAAGGTGGCAACCCTAGAAATGGTAGATGCAATGCAGAAATATTCACGGTATGGAAATATTCTATCTCGAACATAGTATATTCGGGCCCATGTCTGGTCAATGATTTCGAGTGTGCTTCGAGCACTTTAATTGAAATTAGTTCATCAATCATCATCATCATCAACAGCCTATCCTAGTCCACTGCTGGACATAGGCCTCTCCAATTGCACGCCACTCAGATCGATCTTGGGCTACTCGCATCCAGCTCCTGCCAGCCACCTTGCTCAAATCGTCACTCCATCGTGCCTGAGGACGTCCTACACTACGTTTGCCTAGACGCGGTCTCCACTCCAGAACTCGTCTACCCCAACGGTTATCGGTTCTTCGGCAAATACGGCCAGCCCACTGCCACTTCAACTTGCTAATCCGGTGGGCTATGTCGATAACTCTGGTTCTCTGTCGGATTACCTCATTTCTGATGCGATCTTTCAGAGAAACGCCGAGTATAGCCCTTTCCATAGCGCGCTGAGCGACTTTGAACCTGTAGACCAGCCGTACCGTCAGTGTCCACGTCTCGGCTCCGTATGTCATCACAGGTAGGACGCACTGATTGAAGACTTTCGTCTTTAATCAGTGCGTCCTACCTGTCATTTATTCACAGAAACAGAGTAGATACATTATGCTTATAATTTTAAACTAAGTTCGTCTATTTTGCCAACAACAAGGTGTGGATTTTGACTTAATTTTATTGAAGTTATACTTCTTTAGGCGCGTTATGAAAAAATGATGAGAGTGAAATTTTAAGATGCGCGCGCATCACTGTAACACAAAATTTTAACAGCATGAAGTTGACAACTTCATGCGTAACTTTTGTGTTTACCGCACATTAAGAAAATCTACCAACAAAATAGAAATAGAATCTCTATTTAGTGGGTGCTAACGACTGCATTGTGAAGGCCTATCAAAAGTATTTATTAATCTGGAACAACGGAACCAAAGCGCGATTCAGGAGACTACAGCGCCATCTCTTGACCATTGGTGTAGTAGAACCAAAAACCACATCTTTATTTTTTGTAATAAAGTAACACTTATAGGTATTCATATTTATAATATCGAAAGTATTTATTAATCCGGAACAACGGAACCAAAGCGCGATTCAGGAGACTACAGCGCCATCTCTTGATCATTGGTGTAGTAGAACCAAAAACCACATCTTTATTTTTTGTAATAAAGTAACAGTTTTAGGTATTCATATTTATAATATTTATCCACATGTTTCTAGTTTGTATATTCGGAATACGTGTTTGAGTTTCATACAAGTGCAAATCACATATGTTCTAATAAATTATATTCAGTAGCGATTTTAATTGAATATTTTGATTATTTATTTATTTTTTCAAATTAAAACTGAATTTTATTGACTGTGTCCTTTTCCAGACTTTTTATTAATTTATTGTAATTAATTATTTGCATGCAATTAAAAACTAATTTTAAACGATGCCAAAGAAGGATAACTTCTCACGCGCCTACATAAGTACACGCACCCATTTTTATTATACTAGCTGACCCAGCGAACTTCGTATCGCCATAAACATATGGGTGGTAGAGGGGTGAAAATTAAGGGTTGTTTGTGTTTTTAATATTACGATACATATTTAACGCAGTTTTTTTTTACTTCAGACGATTTAATAACTATTTTGAACACAAAATCGGTTATTGTGATTAAACCATGATAGCTAGATATATGTTCTCGCGAACTTTTTTGTAGGTCTTAATGGGATCTACAAACCCGTAGTACATCATTTTGTTCTATTGTCAATAGTTTTTGCAGCGCACGCAAAAATAGGTTTTCGATTTTACACCTTGTGTTACAAAATAGCAATTTTATTACGGATCCCTAATTTTGAAAAAAATAAATAGCCTATAGCCTTCCTCGATAAATGGATTACCAAACACTGAAAGAATCATTCAAATCGGACCAGTAGTTCCAGAGATTAGCGCGTTCAAACAAACAAACAAACAAACTCTGCAGCTTTATAATATTAGTATAGATTATAAAAAATGTAAGTACTTAAGTAATTTCATTTATTCTAAGTAAAATTTCGATTCCAAAGGGTTCCGTAAAGAGATTTAGGGTTCCGTAGTCTGACAAGGGACCCTTATAGTTTCGTCATGTCAGTCTGTCTGTCCGTCTTAGCTTTTGCTTAGGGACTGTTAGTACTAGAGCGCTCTAATTTTGTGGAGATTTGTATGTCAAACAAAATGGTAGAAAAAAAAATTAAAAATATTTTTTTTAGGGTAATTCCCCTACATGTAACCTGGAGGTGTTATCGTATTCTCAATCGTGTGGAGTATCGTTGAATAGGTTCTTTAAAGTTTATTAAGAGTTTCTGAGATTTTTTCGATTTCGATTGCTGTTAAAGCTATACTATTGGTTTTTCAAAAAATTCAAAATTCAATATCGTTTATTCAGTCTAGGCTGTTACAAGCACTTGTGATTGTCGAAAAGCTACGCCATCGGTTCGCAAATCTACGGCGGGAGACCTTGTACTGAGAAGAACCGGCAAGAAACTCAGCAAGGGCAATTTTTTTCTCCCTGTATTATATACAGAGTCGTCAATTTGAAAAATGAGTTCAATATGAGGTAACCCATGAAGTCACTACTTGAACTGAAACTTCATAAAATTTATTACCTAAGTATTTACTACAAACCGATCTTTATGAAGTGTCCAATAGAGTCGAAGCTATTTAACAAATGGCAAGTTTTGTGTGCACCACACAGCTCTTAGATCCGTTGGAGGTCCGAGGCGCGGGGCCACTGGGAAATCACGCGCCACCCGCCCCGAATAAATTAACAGGCCACGGGGCGAACGGGACGCCAGGGAGTACGAAGCCTTCTTGCCACTACTTACTACCTAATAAACTTAAATCCTAAATTAAGAAACCGTTTTTCATTGGCAATTGGTTTACAATGGGTCTTGTAAGAAGGCTCAAAGTCACCCAAAGGGCAATGGAGAGGGCTATGCTCGGAGTTTCTCTGCGTGATCGAATCAGAAATGAGGAGATACGCAAGAGAACTAAAGTCACCGACATAGCCCACAGAATTGCAAACCTTAAGTGGCAATGGGCAGGGCACATTGCTCGCAGGACCGATGGCCGTTGGGGCGGAAAGGTCCTCGAGTGGCGACCGCGTACCGGGAGACGCAGTGTTGGCAGGCCCCCCACAAGGTGGACCGACGATCTGGTAAAGGTCGCGGGAAGCCGCTGGATGCGGGCAGCATGGGACCGATCGTTGTGGAAATCCATGGGGGAGGCCTATGTCCAACAGTGGACGTCTTTCGGCTGAAATGATGATGATTTTCATTGGCACACACACACACACACGCACACATTCGCACCCATATTTACTTTTGTTTATAGTTTTCACTCTTACCTAAATTGCTTATAATAGCCTTGTCACTATGTCAATCACAGTTCAGTGCCCCTAGCACGAACCACTATCGAATTCGAATAGTTTGCGTGTGCGAAATCATCATCAGACTATTAATGTCCCCACTGCTGGGGCACAGGCCTTCCCTATGGATGGAATAGGGAGATTGGGCCATGACCCACCACGCGGGCCCAGTGCGGATTGGTGGGTGCCAACGAATGCAGATGCAGCACGGACGAGCTCGAGATAGTAAATTTTTGGTCACCCATCCAATGACCGACCATTGCAAAAGTTGCTTAACTTCAACGATCGCAGCCGAACGCGCTAACCAGTTGCGCCATCGAGCTCCTCCAAGAGAGTGTGAAATGTCAATGTCAAATTTCGTATAGAAACTTGAACAGCAGCGCCACAAAGTTCGTAATGCGAACTAAAAATCAGCACACATTTGACAATGACATTTCGTATTCGCAAATGACAAATATTCGATATTGATTCGTGTTACTGGTGCAATACCCTTAGCACGAACCAATATCGAATTGGAATAGCTTGCGAGTCTGAAATGTCGTTGTCAAATTTTGTAATTTAGTTTATGTTACTATAATAAATACCAAAAGAAATAATTAATTTACCTTTTAATAAGTTTAAAGTGTGTATAAAAACATGTCTCCTTAAGAAAGGTTACTATACTGTAAAAGATTTCATAAATGATAAGTCACCTTGGGCTTAATATAATAGACTGTCGTTTTACTTTGCTAATTTGGTTGAAAATTGTTTAATAGTACCTAGTTATACTTAACTTTTGTTAATTAATAATATTAATGTGATGGAAGTTGACATCAACACATGTATTCAATTTTTGATGTCATCTTTCAATTGACGACACTGTGTGAAACGAAACAGGGAGAAAAAAATAGCCCTTGCTGAGTTTCTTGCCGGTTCTTCTCAGTACAAGGTCTCCCGCCGTAGATTTATGAACCGATGGCGTAGCGTTTGACTTTCACAAGAGCTTGTAACAGCCTAGACTGAATAAATGAGTTTGAATTGAATTGAATTGAATTGTATGGAAACTAGAACAGCATCGCCAAAACGGATGTAACTAAAAAGCAGTGCACATTTGTCAATGACATTTCGCACTCTGGACGGGTAGGGCTGAAATTTAGCATGCAGGTAGATGTTATGACGTAGGCATCCGCTAAGAAAGGATTTTGATCAATTCTACCCCCAAGGGGATAAAATAGGGAATGAAAGTTTGTATGAAACTTTGTCAATTTTAAACCGATCGGGCTGAGACTTTGCATGCAGGTATAAGAAGAATCATAGATGAATGTCATTGTGTATAATACAAGCCTGAGAACAAAAACTGTAGTCCACACTTCAGCTCTACTCCGAAACGAAGCGAGGGCGCTAGTAAAATATAAAAATAATGGTCTTTAGAAAGTCTGTTAAATTGAGCTTCTACTATCCAGAGGCAACGAAGTAATCCAAATTCATGGGCTTTGTTTAATAATAAGTAAATAAAGTTACTTGCACATTAGAGCATTTCTCGCACTTCTAATAAGAACACATTGATAAATATCATTAAGGCTTGCCCTATGGGATACTAGGGTTGTGCTACAAATTCATCCAGATCCTCGAAAGGATAATTTCGTGCTGAAAAGAAGAATTAATTGCATCCTGTACCGCAATTTCTTACCTGCTCTACGAAGTTTCCCCGAGCCACAACCTGCAAGGAAGACATCACGAGATAATTACCTGGCCTTTATCTCACTACGTGACTGTTCATCGAGGTATCCTGAACCTGAAAACCAAAGTATAACTCAAGTTATTATTCAAGAACATTCAAGCCCGTACGAAGTCGTACTACAACGTCCTTATCGCATCGGAATGTTCCTGTCCGCCGTCGCGTTCTTATCGGTCGCCCACGCAGCTTTTGTACTGTAAGTCTTTGGTCATTGTCTAGACTAAGTTAAATTAAATATTCAGTTCTATAAATTATAGACATTGTTCAATTAATTTATTTCGTTTATCGCTCTATATTAACAAATTGTTTATTGTGAATAATTTTGATGCTTAACAGTTCCAATTGGTTATTTTAAATTTGAGTTTTAATAATAAGCTATGCCAAGAGGTTCAAACCCCGAAGAACAAAGTGTGTTTTTCGAGATTCCCGAGCCAGAGCTGTTTTCCGGTAACGCCGGCGCGAAGTCACCTCAGCTTTCACCTCGCATCACGAGGAAAACCGCTGCAGCTCTCACAATGGCCGAACTCGAATTAAACATTTTATTCAAATTTGTCAAATCTTATGATGGCAGCAGGGAAACTCTCAACTCATTTCTAGTAAATTGTGATAATGCATTCAGTCTTGCATCAGACGCACAGAACCCTATTTTATTTAAGTTTATCCTCAGTCAACTCCACGGGAAAGCAGAAATCGCTTGCTCCATAAAAGAGTTTACATCTTGGGAACAGCTCAAGGACTTTTTGAAAACACAATTTAGCGAAAGAAAACATTACTCACATCTGCTTACCGAACTCCAAGAAAATAGGCAAGGCCCTCAAGACAGTGTTAGCCAGTATGCATTGCGCACTGAGACCTGCCTCTCGCAACTATTAACTGAAATATCACTTTCGAATACTAAGGCCAAGGAATTAGTTGGCCGTACCGCAGCCATGGAAGACCTTGCTCTTCACCATTTCGTAATGGGGCTTCACCCCCGAATCTCTAATATTATTAGATGCAAATCTCCCAAGTCGTTAAACGAGGCAATTAATTATGCCATTTCAGAGGAACGTATACAGCAGACGCTATATAGACGTCCACAGCAAGACCAAAAACCAAATAATAACAACAGTAACAAATTTAGGGCCGGTCCTCCTAAACCAAATCATAATTCATCTATTAATTCATCTTTTAATTCACAAAAACCATCTAACCCCACATCACAAGGGGCTTATAATGTATATTGTCGCTATTGCAAGATACCTGGCCACGATATCTCAGCGTGTAAAAGACGCGAATATAATAACAATCGCTTTAGGGTCCAGCAGAACCCAACTAATAATAACCCTTACCAATCCTCGCGAGTGAATTTTCTCCAACATCCCGAACAAGAGGAAGGCCGCGACGAAGTTGATTCCTCGGCCGATCCTTTAAACGAATAATGGGCTCACGGAGGTGTCTCGCGAAGCCCAATGCCGTAATCCTGACTCAATCATATATATCCAATGACACCGTTTCTAAATCCAGGGACCACACGGGTAACCAGCCCCAAATAAGTGCCCTATCTCCTAAATCCAGGGACCACACGGGTAACCAGCCCCAAATAAGTGCCCTATTCTCTAAATCCAGGGACCACACGGGTAACCAGCCCCAAATAAGCGCCCTATCTCCAAAAGTCAGGGACCACACGGGTAACCAGCCCCAAATAAGCGCCCTAATCTCAAAATCCAGGGACCACACGGGTAACCAGCCCCAAATAAGCGCCCTATTCTCAAAATCCAGGGACCACACGGGTAACCAGCCCCAAATAAGCGCCCTATTCTCTAAATCCAGGGACCACATGGGTAACCAGCCCCAAATAAGCGCCCTATCTCCTAAATCAAATCAGACCAATCGACAGGGTAACCAGCCACAACCCGACCATATTACCCAATCAAATTCGAATAACTCTACTAAATCAAATCCTAAAGTCTCAATCTTATCCGAAGAAATTAGTAAAGTATACGAAGTGAACATCGACACAACTAAAAGATTGCTACCACATGTGCTGATGGATTCACAAGCATCAGATATCCCACTATCCTTACTAGTCGATTCAGGCTCTGCTATATGCCTACTAAAAGATTCCTGTATCAAAAATAAAATAAAACTCGTCCAAGAGTCAATCAAACTCAAGGGTATTGATCCCCATGATGAACCAACCCAGACTGAAGGTCATCTCCAACTTAAACTAAATCCAATAAATAACAAATCTATATCATTTAAATTCCATGTCGTCAAAGACATTGATTTACCCTATGACGGCATCATAGGCTCAGACTTCCTTACTGCCTTTGGTTGCAGAATCGATTATACCCATGATGTTTTAAAGTTAGGCAAATTCGACATAAAACTCCACTTTTCCGAACCTCTCTATATCATTCCACCACGTTCAGAGACGGTAATCGAATGTACCGTCCAAAATCCCGATCACCTAAAGGAAGGTATGATCATAGATCAACATCTGTCGGAATCCTTACTAGTAGCAAACTGCCTAGTCAAAGTAAAAGATAATAAGAGAATTAATATTACAGTTGCAAACACATCCGAGCTACCCATTAAAATCATCGCTAATCAAAACTTCAAAATTAAACCTATAAATTCATGTGCCGTACATTTATCCTCAAATTTTAAAAATGCTTCCGATCGCACAAAAGGAGTAATCAACACTCTCAGGCTGTCTCACTTAAACACGGAAGAATACCTTTCATTAACGGAACTATGTTCCCAATACTCCGACATTTTCTACCTCCCTAACGACCAGTTAACATATACTACAGCGCTTGATCATAAAATTAAAACTAATATAGATGTTCCCATCCATACAAAATCCTATCGATTCCCAGAGTGCCACAAGAAGGAAGTAGAAACCCAAATTAACAAAATGCTTGATCAGAACATTATTGAACCCTCTTCATCTCCATGGAGCTCTCCCATTTGGGTTGTACCGAAGAAGCTAGATGCCCAGGGACAACGAAAATGGAGAATAGTTATTGATTACCGGAAATTAAACAATATCACAATCGGAGAGACTTATCCAATTCCCCAAATTTCTGAAATTCTGGACCAACTAGGAAACAGTAAATATTTTAGTACCCTCGATCTTACTTCCGGTTTCCATCAAATCCTAATGAACGCAGAAGACGCACAAAAAACAGCTTTTTCCGTCCCTCAGGGACACTTCCAATTTAATAGAATGCCATTTGGCCTTAAGAATGCCCCTTCTACGTTTCAAAAACTTATGAACACATGTCTCTCAGGCCTTCAGGGCAACAGATGCTATGTATATTTAGATGACGTAGTGATTTATAGCTACGATCTCAGATCCCATATAGAAAACCTCAAAAATGTGTTTGAAAGACTCAGAAATTTTAATCTAAAATTACAGCCAGATAAGTGTGAATTTCTACGTAAGGAAGTAGCTTACCTGGGCCACATTATCAATGAAAATGGTGTACAACCAAATCCTGAAAAGATTAAAGCTGTTTCTGAATACCCAATTCCTGAAAATCCCAAGGATATTAAATCATTCCTTGGACTCGTATCCTATTACAGGCGATTTATTGATAACTTTTCCAAATTAGCAAAACCTCTCACATCTCTTTTAAAGAAAGACGTTCCATATAATTGGAAAAATGAACAACAGCTTGCATTCGAAGCCCTCAAAGAAAAACTAGTTACCGCTCCAGTACTCGCGTATCCAGATTTCACTCAACCTTTTCTTTTGACATGCGACGCTTCGAATCACGCTATTTCGGCTATTCTATCCCAAGGTCAAGTGGGGCATGATCGCCCTATTGCCTTTGCTTCCCGCACTCTGAATAAAGCAGAGTGTAACTATAGCGTCACTGAAAAGGAATGCTTAGCAATCGTCTTCGGAACTAAAGTTTTTCGGCCATATTTATATGGTAATAAATTCAAAATCCTATCAGACCACAAACCACTACAGTGGCTATTCAATTCTAAGGACCCTGGATCGAGACTGATCCGTTGGCGCTTAAAATTAGAAGAATTCGAGTATGACATTCAGTACAAGAAGGGCAAAATAAATACAAATGCCGACGCCCTCTCACGTTACCCGGTGAATCCTATTCAACCGATTTCCGAAAACATACCCGAAAGCGATCAAATCCAAGAATCCAATCAAGAACTAGACAAGGACCTAATGGACTTGCTGGTATCTCCCCCATCATTCGATCCAGATGAAATAAACTCACCAGATCCTCTGGATCTTAATAAAGAAATTCTACCTTTACCCGAAGTGGATCCACTGATTCCTAGTACTCATGATTTAACGTCTCCTCAACCTGGAACAAGTTCTCAACTTAACGATTCTGATACGCTGGAAAGCAAAACAGAAAACGAATTGTTAAACCTTCCTGGAAGCGTTGCCGAAAAATCAGCGACTCCTGATCCTCAACCTAGTGTCGCACCAACACCATCCACTGACGTTCATTAAGATCTACCTGACGATGACTATCCCACTTTCCTAAAAACAATGACCAGCAAAGATAAATCTTTTAATACTTTAATCCAGGAACACAACGAAAACATAACAAAATCTCACTGTAAAATCATAATTTTACCTACCTCCATCGATCTTGATGAATCGAATCCCTTCGTACAGGAAGTTCTCGATAAAATACCTAACAAATCCGAAATTATAGAAAAAGAAAGAACAGTTAATTCCTTCCTCACCTTTACACATGAAAGTAGGTCCTATTACCTGCTCTTTTTCAAAGTCTACCATTTTGATAAATCTACATATAAAGACTTATATGAAAGCCTTAGGTCTCTTAGAAACGAATTTATTGTCAACCTTGACATAGAAAACACTCCGGAGATTGCAATAACAGACTTTAAAAATCCATTTGATACTCACCACTTCGTCAAAATCTATAATATGCTTCTTTATCTTTTCCACAATACTAGTATTAGCATCCACATATATAAAGATAAAATTTTATATCCATCACTTTCAGAAATCCCAAAAATTCTCAAAGAGAACCATGACATTCCAATCGCTGGCCATCTCGGAATGAGCCGTATGCTTAAACGAATTCAAGAGTTGTTTTACTGGAAAAATATGCGCAGTGACATTGAATCATACGTAAAGAAATGCCCACAATGCCAAACTAACAAAGCCCTTAGACAAATAAATCGTGCCCCTATGCAGATCACCAGCACATCCACTGAACCTTGCCAACGAATATCCTTAGATATTGTAGGACCGTTACCCGAAGCTGGACCTGCAAAATTAAAATATATTTTAACAATACAGGATGATCTCACAAAATTCTCTTCTGCATATCCTATTCGCAGCACCACTGCTGAAGAAACGAGTGAATGCCTGCTTCACTATATATCAATATTTGGTATACCGAAAATGATCCTTACGGATCAGGGAACCAACTTCACGTCTGATCTTTTTAAAAGGACTTGCGAATTCCTTAAAATAAAAAACCTTTGGGCTTCTCCATATCACCCACAAACCCAAGGTGCTCTGGAACGGAGTCACTCAACTCTTAAAGAGTACCTTAGATCCTTTACTAACGAAGAACAAACAAATTGGCCTCGTTATGTTTATACAGCAATGCTTACTTATAATACGACAGTTCATTCAACAACTCACTTCACACCCTACGAATTAATGTTCGGAAGTAAACCAGTAATTCCAAACTCTATTTACGAAGAATCACCAGGAGCCACATACCCTGATTATGTGCGAATGCTCCAAAACAGATTAAAACATTCTCGGGAGAAGGCTTTAGATTACATAAGGCAATCCAAAGAATCCTCCAAATCTTATTATGACACTCATAGTCGCCTGAGGAAATATAAAACTGGCGATTATGTCTATGTTAAAAACCATTTAAGAATGCGTAAGGCCCTTTCACCTCTTTGGAAAGGACCCTACAAAATAATAAAAATTAATGGTAATAATACACTTACCTTACTTATTAATCGACGTCACATCACCCATCACTTCGATCAGGTGAAGCTGGCGGATGTCGAAATGAACCTGTAAATAGATATTATAGAATTAGTAAATAGTATAAATAAATTTTAAGAAGTAATATTATACTTACCTTAGATATGGGTTTTGTTTACACGACGACTTGCCCATAAATCCTATAAAAAAAAAAAAACATGAATATAACATACTTAGAGATATAAAGATAGTTTAGTAAACAAAAAAAAAAAAAAAAAAAAAAACAGAGTATTAAGTAGAATAGAATACTTACCTTTAGTTTTTTTTAATAGTCTTAAAATTATTATTTACAGTTCAACTCGAAGTCAATCTCACCAAGATTTTATCCAGCCGATTACCTCAAGTTCAGGCCTCTACTACGATTACTTAGGAAAACTTAGAATAAATAATGGACAGTTAAAAATTGTAATACCAGTAGATATCTCACATTTTAAGCTACATATAAAAAATATCGAAGCCATATTTGATATTACAAGGCAATTATGTAAACAAACCCCGATTATAGAGATTGATGCAGAATGCCGTAATTCGTTGCAACCATTAGCCGCACAATTTCAAGAAATGAGAAGAGAGTATGCGTCCATCTCTCACTTGTTAGACAATAGAACAAAACGTAGTGCATGGATAGGAGGTATAGGAACAGTCATAAAACAGATTTTCGGTTCCCTAGACGAAGATGATGGTTTAAAATATGACGAAGCAATAACATCATTACAAAATAACGAAAAGAAATTAGCTTCGCTTATGAAAGAAAATATTTTGATCACTAGTTCCACCTTAACATATTATAATAACACTTTACATAAAATAAAAAGTAATGAAGCCAACCTTAATGAAGCTATCGACAAGCTTTCCGTAAATATAAAAAATATTTCAGAAATAACTAATGGACTGCAAATACGCGCTGATGTAAATGAAATACTCAATATCCTAGAAACATCAATACTGACCTTGTCATTCCAGTTGGAAGACATAACCAATGCTGTCTTGTTCAGCAGTCAAAATATATTACACCCCGCAATCATAACACCAAATCAATTATACTACGAGCTTGCCGATAACTACAGACATTTATCTAACGACTTTGAGTTGCCTGTTGTATTAGACATTAATTCTGTGTATCTTATTTTTAGTATTTCTAAGTTAGTTTGTTATTATTTTAAGAATAAGATTATATTTGTTTTGCAAGTGCCGTTAGTTAACACCAGAGAATATGTATTATTTCATACCATTGCTCTTCCTATACCATACAACTCTAAAGAACCAAACTCGTTTAGTTTAATTATACCTAATCATAAATATATTGCAATGACCAAAGACAAGTCTCACTATTGTACTTTCGACAATCTGGAAATCTGTAAAGCCATAAGCACAGAAGACTTTATTTGTGACATCGAAAACCTGTATTCTACAGGTGCAAAAATGACATGTGAAAGTGAACTTTTAGCAAAAGTGATCAGTGAAAAACCGTTACAGTGCGAATCTAAAATTATAGTTGGAAAGTTGGACATTTGGAAACCATTGTCCAATAACAAGTGGATCTTTATACAATCAGAACCCAACAAAATCTCGATAGATTGTCGTAATTCTGAATTGTATGAAACAAATATTTTAGGCACAGGTATTGTTAGTATCCCTAGAGATTGTACTGGATATTGTAAAAGCACTACATTAGTCCCTAAATATAATATTCTAAATATCACTTCGCCCATTAACCATGTACCAGATTTTAATTTAATAAACGACACTTGTTGTAACTTAGATAAGTTAAATGTCGTAGTAAATAATGTGTCTCCTGTTCATTTGCATGACATAGACTTGGATGATTTCAATTCTGAAAACAAAAATAAAATTAAGTCTCTTCTAGACGATTTAAAATCTATTGAACATCCTATAAATCCACATATTGTGAAATATGGAACACATTATTCCATTCTTATAATATTATTGTTTATACTTATCGTTTTTATAATTGCTTATTTTATTGTTAAGAAAATCATTTGCAGATCTGGCAGCAACCGTCCTTTTCAATTTAAATTTAATCTAAATAATCCCTTATCTCAATCTGCTCCTAAAGCATCAGAAACAGACAGACAAGACCCTGACGATCCTGAAATAGAAATGACCAGCCCTATTGCCCCTCTCAGAACTAAAATCTAACGGAGACTTAGAGTCAACCCCAAGTCTCCTCTTAAAGGGGGAGGTGTTATATCTGATATATGTTAGGTATATTGCTGCTCCTACTGACCATTATGTCTGGTCAGCACTATAGAACTCAAGCCCTAGTCTCCTCGGTTAGCATCCGTCAGTCCGTGTCCATCCTCCATTCAGTGCGGTTGCCTAAAGATCGTTTTAACGTCTTACTCCGATAAATCTATATATTTCTACTGTTCTTTAAATAAAGTTTAAGTGTGATTAAAATATTATTTTTTTTAAAAAACCATTCGCGATTATCCGTGTAACAGATCGTTGAACTTAAGCAACTTTCGCAGTGGCTGGTCATTGGATGGGTGACCAAAAATTACTATCTCGAGCTCCTCCGTGCTTCGGAAGGCACGTTAAGCCGTTGGTCCCGGCTGCATCTACAGTCGTTAGCACCCACCAATCCGCACTGGGCCCGCGTGGTGGGTCATGGCCCAATCTCCCTATTCCGTCCATAGGGAAGGCCTGCGCCCCAGCAGTGGGGACATTAATAGGCTGATGATGATGATGATGATTTTGATAATTATATATTATTTAAGTAGGTCAAGTTAATTTGGATAATATTTACAATATTAGCCATCAAGTAGTTTTTCAGTTTTTGTTATTAAAATGTATCTATATAATTGCTTTAATAAATAAATCATAAAACAAAAGAAAGCTTTGGTAATTGTTGCTGCTCGGAAACAGAGTGACTATCTATATATTGCTTTAATAAATAAATCATAAAACAAAAGAAAGCTTTGGTATTTGTTGCTGCTCGGAAACAGAGTGACTATCTATATATTGCTTTAATAAATAAATCATAAAACAAAAGAAAGCTTTGTTGTATTTGTTGTTGCTCGGAAACAAAGAGACAGTTTTCTGCCATGTTAGAAATTTAGCACGACTTTTTTTTATGAAAACAGTAGTCAGGTATGCAAAAAAATCACGTGATACGTAATGTACATTTTTTTTCCCATAATTCCTATTGGGAAGGTAAAAATACGAGTTATGCTGTACCCGGGGAGTGGTGGTTCGTTAGCCCGCCATAATAGAATTACTCATTTGCCAGATCATATGCAAAAATGGCCGACGATGGCGGCGACGCGACGGACTGTTGATTTTCGGGTTTTTGTATTAAATTTATCATCTGAGCCATCGTGATTCAGTTTCCGGTCATGTTATTAAGGCCTTGTAAAATAAAAAATAAGCGTGTAGGTCATTACTGTAACACAGTTTTCCAAGCTGAATGAATGGGCATTATACTGGTGGCAACAGCAATCCTTTCAAGAAAGGTAACAGGCCAGGAAATACGAATACTGTCTGTCAGCAAATCAGTCCTACAAGCTCTAGATGCTTGCTTAGTCAAATCGAGCCTCCTGCAAGAATGCCACCGCCCTTAAACTTTGAAGATGAAGATATAACAGGACAGGAAATACGAATACTGTCTGTCAGCAAATCAGTCATACAAGCTCTAGATGCTTGCTTAATCAAATCGAGCCTCCTGCAAGAATGCCATCATCCTTAAACCTTTAAGATGAAGATATAACAGGACAGGAAATACGAATACTGTCTGACAGCAAATCAGTCCTACAAGCTCTAGATGCCAGTTTAGTCAAATCGAGCCTCCTGCAAGAATGCCACCATCCTTAAACCTTGAAGATGAAGATTTATCGGCCACTCATAAAAAACAAGGTACATTGTAAAAATCGTCAAACAAAGCCTTGCATGCCGCCACGCGTATCAAGGCAAAAGAATTTAAATACAAGTTCACTTGGGTGCGAAACGGGCGAATATTTACAAGGAAGGATGAAGATAGTCAAGCACTTCTCATCCGAAATATGGACTCTTTGGCGCTGATTAAATAGTGTTACAAAGTCTCGACACCTAGAAAAGATGTCACGTTTATATGTTAAAATTCGATATATACTATCAAAATATCCGTGGTATAAGAACAAAAACTAACGAAGTGTACAGGAATATTTTAACGAACAATTACAAGATTATTGTTTTTACCGAGACATGGCTGAACTCCAATATTGCCGATAGTGAATTTATAGACTCCAGATATGTCGTATACCGTAGAGATCGCTCAAGCGTTCTTGGCTCGAAGAAGGATGGGGGCGGAGTACTAATAGCGGTATCTAAAGATATACCTTCTATGCGAATGTTGAACTGGGAAACTAATAATTGTGAAGACCTCTGGGTAAATATTAAATTAAAGACAAATGGCTTATATAAGACTTTCTCTCTTTGTGCTTTGTACTTACCGCCTCCACCCAGATTGGAGACCCAGGAACGTTTTTTGAATAATTTGGATATCTTAATGACCCACATTGAAAATGTAATTGTGTTAGGTGATTTTAATCTTAATATGAATTGGATCTTTGATGACAATTGTAACAATATGATACCTATTAATTGCAGTAATAATTTGGGACGGTGTCTAGTCGACTTCTTAACACTTAATAACCTTTTTCAGTACAATAATGTCAAGAACTCTCTTGGCAAAACGTTAGATCTAATCATAAGCAACTGGGAGCACTTGCGTGTTGCTAAACCCTTAGATTTGCTAAGTAAATTAGACGAGTACCACCCCCAATTACTAATCACTGTACTTCAAATAAAGAGCGTTTCTTCCGCACATCTTTTAACTAACCACACAGAGAGGCATAATTTCAATAAGGCAGACTACGAGTTGCTGAATGCTAAGCTGAGTTGTGCTGATTGGGATGATATTTTTAAAGATTGTCGAGATGTTAACGAACACTTAGTTGAATTTTATAAAAAAATGAGGCTTGAAATTGTCAATCATGTACCCAAATACGTTATAAAACCTTCAAATTATCCTCCGTGGTTTAACAAAACACTCAAACGCTTACTGAGCGAAAAACATAAACTTCGTAAGAGATACACCAAGTTCAATAACCCAAGAGACAAACTTGAATACAATATCCTTCGCGAACGTTGTCACAAACTAACCAGTGCTTGCCTAAACAATTATCTAAGGGAAATCGAATCTGACATTTGTAAGAACCCAAAAAAGTTTTGGCGTTTCATCAAGGACAAACGAAAAGGCCGTTCTGTATTGCCTGCTGAAATGAAGTTAAATGAGACGACTGCGTCCTCGGGCACCGATATAGCCAACTTATTTGCCAATCACTTTTCCTCTGTTTACT
Organism: Chilo suppressalis; assembly: GCA_902850365.2. Taxonomy (NCBI): domain Eukaryota; kingdom Metazoa; phylum Arthropoda; class Insecta; order Lepidoptera; family Crambidae; genus Chilo; species Chilo suppressalis. Next base: position 1,987,244 of record OU963896.1, on the reverse strand, counting down.
CAGCGCATGTAGTAAACTTAAATGACCCGGTTGCATATGCAGAATCCAATAATAATAATAATAATAATAATTTAATGAACATACAGCTAACCGAATCACAAGTGCTGGCAAAAATAAAACTGCTCGATGCAACAAAAGGTTCTGGCCCCGATAGCATACCACCACTATTTATCAAAAGATGTGGCGCAGCTCTAGCACGACCACTAACAATAATATTTAATCGATCTTTGAGGGATGGGGTGTTTCCACAGGAGTGGAAAAAGGCTAGAATAGTACCAATTTATAAAAAGGACGATAGGGCAAACATCATCAACTACCGACCAATATCTATATTATCGTGTCTCTCTAAGCTTTTCGAGAGCCTTATATACCCTCTAATATACGGTCATATTGAAAAAAATATAACAGACTTCCAGCACGGCTTCATGCGTGGTCGTTCAGTCGAGACAAACTTAGTAGAATATATCTCGTCTATATCGCAGAGTTTGGATAGGGGCCTGCAAGTAGATGCAGTTTACACAGATTTTTCAAGTGCATTTGATAAAGTCAATCACGGAGTGCTGCTTTCCAAACTTCACAACATGGGATTATGCGGATCATTGTTGCAATGGTTTGCATCGTATTTATCAGAGAGGCCCCAAACGGTGACTGTGGATGGATTCGAGTCCAACGTGTTTTTGGCAGAATCGGGTGTTCCACAAGGATCTCACCTTGGACCTCTCTTATTTCTAATATTTATCAACGATATTGCAACCGTGATAAATTATAGCAGTTTGTCCATATTCGCAGATGATATTAAAATTTATAAATGTATCGAATCCACGGAAGATGCTCGTCTCCTACAATCAGATTTGTACAATATATCTGTCTGGTGCCATAAAAACGGAATGTTACTAAACCCCTCAAAATGCTGCTCCATCAGTTTCACTAGAAAGAGATTTCCTATTGATACCAAATACACATTGTCCGGCGTAACTTTGGCAAGGGTCACGGAGGTCAAAGACTTAGGTGTTAAGCTGGACAATAAATTGAATTTTGCGGCACATATAAATAATCTAGTGAATAACGCCGCTCGTATGTTGGGTTTTCTAAAAAGAAATGCAAAAGAATTTCGCAATGTAAAAACTAAGACAGTACTCTTTAATACCCTTGTGCGTAGTCATCTCGAGTTTGCTAGCGTGGTTTGGAATCCCGTATACGCGGCGCCATCCCAACGAATTGAATCTATACAGCGAGCGTTTACTCGTTATATTGCCTTTTTGACACCTGGTATATCCCACAGGCATCCATACAAGGAGAGACTTGATTTTTTCCAAGTTACATCATTAAAAAATCGACGTACGATAGCGGATTTACTGTTTCTACATAAAATTCTTAATAAGGACATCAACAGTATTCATCTTCTTGGTGAGATTGGAATTGCAGTACCCTGTAGATACCCGCGCTATAAAGTACGCAAAATGTTTAATATACCAAGTCACAAAACAAACTTGGGTATTCATTATCCCATAGCTAGGATATGCAACGCGTATAACGAATTGTTAATGAAGGTACCCAGTATTGACATTTTCAACGATTCTACTCGAACTTTCAGAAACAAACTATTGCATCACTTTCAGCCTCCCAGTGTGTATTCGACGTAGTTAACAATTTTTTTTTTTGTGTGTTCTTAATAAAAATAACCTTAATAAATCAATAATAGCAGCATTTGTTAAAGATAATGTTCTTGTTCTCCTTTCATTTTAATTAATGTTAAACGATATGGTATAAATGTTGTGTATATCTATAATTGGCAAACATATGTAAACAGTAAAATTATCCTCTATATATTACGAATGTCTTGTATGTTATGCTGTTGATGTACCTATAAATAAATAAATAAATAAATAAATAAATAGTTATAATGTTAAAGACCATGAAAGTTTAAAACAATAAATTGAAGTTTATAGGGAACCGGCAGAGCCATCTATTAGAGGACGGTGGTACTAACCATAACACAGTCCTCTCGCCCACAGACAACGCCCGTAGACTGCCCCTACGGCTAAATATAATGCGATTCTAATAAGAATAGGAAAGCTAATGACCTGCATCTGTCAAATGTCGCTTGAAAAGTACGGTTTGCAATAAAATCTCGGTACACTTTTTTAGCACTCAGCTGATTCTAGAATAAAAACCAAAAATTTTTAAACAAAAAATAACAAATTTTGATAATTAATATTAGTTGTTTTTTTTCATTTATTGAGCTTTGGCTATGAATGGTTGATAACCTAAATCGTCAAACAAATGTCACTTTATGTTGCGTTCAAAAACTCGATTTAAAACTTTCGTTTACATATAGGGCATATTCGTATGTGACCTGCATGATTATTCATAACTTCTCCGGCGGTAATGCACAGATGAGGCAATTGAAGAGCTAGATTGTGATTAATATTGTTAATTGTCACACAGTCTTAATAAAGAAACACTATTAAAAATCGGTTGTGTTCTTTCTCAACCTTAGTAAATTAATTTTATTAAAAAATCTCATCTTTTGTCTCACTTAATCTTAGTAAATAAGTTTATTAAATAGCAACATTTTTTTGCTCACTCTACCTATTTGGTTTGAATTGACAGCTATGACGTCAAAATATGGCGCCCTGTCGGTCCCTTTCTTAGTTGAATCGCATTATAGAGGCGTAAGGCCGGCACGCTATAGCGATAATTACGATTAAAATAGAATAGTTTGGTATCCGTTTCCGGGACGCCATACTTGGGTTTTATCAAACACTTCTGCACATCTAATTTATATTTAATTAAGCACATATTGTTCTTACTAAGAAACCTTTTATTTAATTGTGTTTATGTGTTTGCATTCATTAAATTCAGTGTCATTAAACTGTTTGCCGTCTTATTTACTTAAAGTTTTGTCAGTTTGAGTGTAAAGCGAGAACTGTAAAAAAAAAAATGGGTGAGTGTACTTATGTAGGCGCGTGAGAAGTTATCCTTCTTTGGCATCGTTTAAAATTAGTTTTTAATTGCATGCAAATAATTAATTACAATAAATTAATACAAAGTCTGGAAAAGGACACCGTCAATAAAGTTCAGTTTTAATTTGAAAAAATAAATAAATAATCAAAATATTCAATTAAAATCGCTACTGAATATAATTTATTAGAACATATGTGATTTGCACTTGTATGAAACTCAAACACGTATTCCGAATATACAAACTAGAAACATGTGGATAAATATTATAAATATGAATACCTATAACTGTTACTTTATTACAAAAAATAAAGATGTGGTTTTTGGTTCTACTACACCAATGGTCAAGAGATGGCGCTGTAGTCTCCTGAATCGCGCTTTGGTTCCGTTGTTCCAGATTAATAAATACTTTTGATAGGCCTTCACAATGCAGTCGTTAGCACCCACAAAATAGAGATTCTATTTCTATTTTGTTGGTAGATTTTCTTAATGTGCGGTAAACACAAAAGTAACATAATAAATAAATAATAATGCTGTTAATTTTTTGGGTTACAGTGATGCGCGCGCATCTTAAAATTTCACTCTCATCATTTTTTCATAACGCGCCTAAAGAAGTATAACTTCAAAAAATATTAACCGACAAATTATTTTTCATGTTGTTAATAAAATTCAAATTTCCAAAGTATTTTGTACCGAAGCCACCCGTGACCTGAAGCTTCCTCATCCCACACCTGCGTGAGAAACATGCGTCAATTCCAGCCTTAGTCTTAGTCTTAGTAGAATGGCGGGCTGTTTCCGCAATTCGACATCTTGTGCCTATTTTGCGTGGGGATTGGCATCAGTCCTGCCATCCCAGCTCCTCCAGAAAGCGCAGCAGTCCCTGAACGTTACTGCAGGCCTCTACTATAGTCTTCGGGCTTCCCATTAGAGAAGTCCTTTGTCTTGCAACGCCCCTGCACTCCAGCAGAACATGGGCGCTCGTCTCCTCGTCCTCCAGGCAGGCTCTGCACAGAGGGCTGCCAGAAATACCTATATTACAAAGGTGTTTGTTGAAGTAGCCGTGACCCGTGAGTATACCCACGATTTGTTTTAGGGCTTGTCTAGGTAGTCTGATTAACTTACGTGTTAGCTGCAGGTCTACCTTGGAAACGGCTTCCCTAGCATGCCTGCAGTCCGTGAGTTCTGTCCAGTATTCATTATGTTGTCGTTGACAGCGCTCCCTTATCTATGTTCGTCATTTCCAGCCTATTAATGTCCCCACTGCTGGGGCACTGGCCTTCCTTATGGATGGAATTTGGGAATTGGGAGATTGGGCCAAGACCCGCCACGCGTGCCCAGTGCTGATTGGTGGGTGCTGACGACTGCAGATGCAGCTGGGTACCAACGGATGAACGTGCCATTCGAAGTACAGAGGAGCTCGAGATAGTAATTTTTTGGTCACCCATCCAATGACCGACCACTGCGAAAGTTGCTTAACTTCAACGATCGCAGCCGACCGCGCTAACCACTTGCGCCATCGAGCTCCTCCTGAGAAACATTACATAAATACATGACAATGGACTAAAGCCGCGTTGTTTCATAAAATATATAGTTAAATTTGACTACAGTTAAAGTAAAAAAAACCAGAAAAGAAATCATTTTTTGAAAAGTAAATTAATGTCTATTGCATAACTATTGAAATAAGATTGAGATACATTAAAATAAAACAAACTTAAAAACTATATAGCTTAACCTACTTACCTACATAAATAAATTATTTTCAAAATGAAATATTGTTACGTGTCGGGATGAGGTTCGAAATTATATGCCAGTTCACGCTTGATAGTTCTTTATTCACCACACAGTTTACACAATTTTATTAACACAATGTTAATTACAAAACACTCACTAAACACTGTATTTCACTATACAAGTCTCTAAACAATCGCACTTGAACACTTTTGTTGCACTTTGATCGCCTTTGGTTTCGTTCCGAAATCGCTGTTGTAGTAAAAACGATGAAATGAAATGAAATGAAAAGTCATTTATTCAGTCTAGGCTGTTACAAGCACTTGTGAAAGTCAAGAAGCTACGCCATCGGTTCGCAAAACTACGGCGGGAGACCTTGTACTGAGAAGAACCGGCAAGAAACTCAGCAAGGGCTGCTTTTTTTTCCCTGTATTGATATATACAGAGTCGTCAAGTTGAAAAATGACTTCAGACATACTTCTGAAGTCACCTTCCATTACATTATTTAGGATATAGATATATAGTTACAACAAATTTTATATTTAGTATATATAGGAAGCGGCATTAGATAGGTACCATACTACTGTTACAAAACTGACTCATACCCATCAAATAAGAAATTACAAGGAACACTATGTCCATGCATTACGATCATTTAGATAATCATTAACTTTATAATAGCCCTTATTCATAAGAGTATTCTTAATCTGAGATTTAAATTTGGTTAGTGGAAGCTCAATCAGATCTTGGGGAACTTTGTTAAACAATGCAATACTACATCCCAGAAATGAACCTCTTGATTTTTGGAGTCTGAAACATGGAACGGCAAGCTTGTTCTTAAATCTCACATGATAACACGGTATTCAAATAAAAAAAAAGTAAATAAAAAAATATCCGATAATCTCTGAAGAAGCACCCCGTAATTCGTTCGCACATGGCGCCATAAAGCATCACAGAGGCGCAGATTTCGAGCACGTGCCAACTTGTGCCCCCCCCCCCCCCCCTCAAATCGCAGTCGTAAACGCAGTCGACGAAAGAACATAACGTACTCTCTAAAATTCCGTAGCAAGCGTGGATAGGACGCGCACGTAAGGTTCTGCACAAACTATTTCACAAGGTTAAGAGTCCTTTCACATTTTTTGCAAAAAGTCATAATTTTTTTAGCGCCTCGATTACCCTCTTTCAAAAGACTTGACTATTTCGTAGTATTAGTAGTTAACAGTAGATTTATTCTTCCTATTGTAAGTTAATGTAGAATATTTGAAAATACTATTTTTTTTTCTTTTTGTACTGATCGTTCTACTGCAGCTAGTTTACGGAAAAAACGATAATATGCACAATTTCAAACGCCTCAATCTCTCAATAATGTTCAATAAATTAGATCAAATTAATTACTATGACGTCAGAAATATGTTTTTGTAACATAATGTATTACAATTTTGATTTTTCATCTCACTAATTATTTATCAAAAATAACATCTAACCTCCGTGAGTTTCTCCAAAAAATAATGCAGGTTTACCTCGTATTTTGATATTGAATTAAATAGAATTAAACATACTATCAAAAACTTTCATAAAACTAATCTACCGTCATAGAACTACTGAAATATGTATATATTTTTATAATTAGTTCATTAATAATTATTTTATAAGACTCTAAACATCACCCGTAAAAAGCAATATATACAAGTGCAAATCTACCTACGCGCCGATCAGTACGGCAGCGGCGCAATTTTGTAAAAGGGCTCTTAAGAGAGGATCCGCTGAAACCTCCACCACAGCAAAGTAACACTACATTTTGGTGTTGTTGTATTTCTGTCGGCGAGTAAGGTTCCAGGGCTCCAGGGGTAGGGGAATGGGTCAGGGAAGGCAACGGCGGTAATATTGTTTGTATTGATGGTGGGCCATTAGGTGGCCTATAAAATTGTTTAACAGAAGAAAAAACTAAAAAAAAAAAACTATGACGCATTTGCAAAAAAAAGTCAAACCCATAACTTTAACACGAGATTTAAGAATAAGCTTGCCGTTCCATGTTTCAGACTCCAAAAATCAAGAGGTTCATTTCTGGGATGTAGTATTGCATTGTTTAACAAAGTTACCCAAGATCTGATTGAGCTTCCACTAACCAAATTTAAATCTCAGATTAAGAATTCTCTTAAGAATAAGGGCTATTATAAAGTTAATGATTATCTAAATGATCGTAATGCATGGACATAGTGTTTCTTGTAATTTGTTATTTGATGGGTATGAGTCAGTTTTTGTAACAGTAATATGGTACCTCTCTAATGCCGCTTCCTATATACTAAATATAAAATTTATTGTAACTATATATCTATATCCTAAATAATGTAATGGAAGGTGACTTCAGAAGTATCTCTGAAGTCATTTTTCAACCTGACGACTCTGTATATTGCTGAGTTTCTTGCCGGTTCTTCTCAGTACAAGGTCTCCCGCCGTAGTTTTGCGAACCGATGGCGTAGCTTCTGACCTTCACAAGTGCTTGTAACAGCCTAGACTGAATAAATGACTTTTCATTTCATTTCATTAAAAAAAACTTGTCAGTGTCAAGTTTAATGCGGATGTTACCGCGTCTAGTTCGACCAAGAAATAATTAAAACCTATTGTAACCGACCGGCACAGCGGTGCGGCGTTGAAAGCCGTGCATCGTCTAACGTCGTTTCAGTTCGGCAGACTTCGGCACGGTGTTTGTCGCACATTAAAAAGTCAAAAATATACAGAGAGTATATTTTGTTTATTTTTGACTTTGTAATGCAGTAAGCAACTTTTGTATTTGCTACTTATAAGATAGGTACCTAACCAAAATTTAATTACCTTGGCTAAAAATCAAATAATAATTCATTATTAATGAGGGCTATCGCGTATGAATCCGCCGCTAGAGGCGCTAGTGTAGCGTGAGATCTCCGAAATGTCAAATGTTATTGCTTGTTGGTTGACTACGCGGGTTTATTTCTAATTAAAATAATGTTGTGAATAATTGGTGACAATTCGGCTTAATTATGGCAAATATGAGTTATGTGGCAATGAATGTCAGTTATTAAAAATTTGAGCTTAGAAAAATGATTATGTTCCCATTTTTTCCGAATAAAACGGAACTGCGCGTCACTGTGCCATGGCCTATTATGTTTAGGATATGGTTCTTTTGTGTTAAAATACGATCTAAATGTAACCTTTGGTTTCATGTGCATATTAATAAACTTTAAAAGTTACAATTTAGGACCTCACTCAACAGTGGCGCCATCTGGTGAGGCAGAAAACGGTAGCCCTCATTACCAACACTTGTGTTATATCAGCAATCAGAAACACACACAGGTACTGTTATATAGTCTTGACCTGTACCCCTAGCACGAACCATTATCGAAATTGAATAGTTTGCAAACCGAAATGTCAATGTCAAATTTTGTATGGAAACTTGAACAGCAGCGGCACAAAATACGTAACGAGAACTCAAAATCAGTACTTATTTGACAATGACATTTCGGACTCGCAAACGATACGAATTCGATATTGGTTCGTGCTAGGGGTACTGTGATATGATCTGATCTGTTCATGAGACAGACAAACGGATGACTTAACTCAACCGGTGCGGAACCCGAAAAAACATTAAATCTTTTCAGGCGGCAACTCCCTTATTGTGAACCAGATAGAGATTCCGTTACTTTGTTTGCAAAGCAAATGTGACATGGCGAATATACGATAACTGGGTCCCTATTCTTTATGCACGCATTCCGAGATACTTTATTGGACCCCTCTAATGCGTTCTGAACAACTCAGGAAAAATATGAAATGAAAAATCACAGGACGATATTACGGAATAGCTTTTGAAAGCTTTGCCGCGCCGCCGCTCTCTGGCTATAAACGATGATAATATCACGGATGTTAAAATAGCTGTCAGCCGCTAAATCTATTTTAATTCATATTTGTTTACTTGTTTCTGTGGGTATAATGATAAATTTGGATTGTGAAGAAGGAAATACATTATGGGCCTTAGATTTTGTTTTAATCTAAGAGCCTACTTATACCTAAACGAAAATAAAAGCAATATTATAATAATATCTTAATATATATAAATCTCGTGTCACAATGTTTGTCCTCAATGGACTCCTAAACCACTGAACCGATTATAATAAAATTCGCACACCATGTGCAGTTCGATCCAACTTGAGAGATAGGATAGTTTAAATCTCAAATTATAGTCGCAATTTTAATTTATTGCAAATTATTATTTTTGGGCGGTACGAAGTTCGCCGAGTCAGCTAGTTATAATATATAAAAGCAATATTAATGTATTAAACACCAGCGTATCATCTTAAAATAAATTGAAAGAAAATCTTCTTGACTATTGTATCAGATTGGATGGATGGGTATCCTTAAGAATTAAGCCCTTAGGTATCGTTTGACGAAGAGCATTTTCACACAGTGCAGTGACTAATTCATTGACAGCTATGTTTCTGTCAGTCATCATCAAAACGTAGGTAGTGTTATTGGAGTTTACTCCTTAAGAATCGATTTGCATATATAAGGGGCCCGGTATGAGAAAAATGTGAAGAGTAAAATCTACTGAACAAATGACCTCGTTACGTTTTTGTGCGCAACCTCATCTGCGCACCTTTCACTTTTAGCCATGGCAACGGATAAAAAACATTAAGTTGTCACAAATTTCAATAAAATAAATAAACTGAAAATAGATAAAATCGAAGCAAAATTAATGAAACAAATAAATAACAGAATATAGCGAAATGCCGGTAAGTGTCCAGCACTCTGGAATAGTGATTTTCAGTACAGATGGAATTATAATACATATTTACAAAATGATGACTACTGTGTGATATTTTTGAAATTGTGTGTTTCCAGAAATACATAATAAAATATATGATGAATATCGATGATGTTAGATGATAAAATGTGTGACATGGAACCTATGATAGTCGAAACCATGGGACGATTCCTCAGGTATCTCTACTTGTAACCGGACTTCGGACTTGATTTTGTTTTGTGTCTGTTCAAAGACAATCGTTTTTAGAGTGTAAACTCCGGTCGTGCGTCGGAGCTGACACACACAATTTTTTTGCTCTTCTGTATGGTAGAGTTGACTTTCCCATATTGGCACTCCATTTCGATCGAACGCGGAATGTGTTATACTCTACCTCCCTTAATAGAAGTAATCTTCTGTCGGTAGGTACTTGTTAGTATTTTACGTGGGAGAAGTCGGGAGGAGCTGGATGGCGCAGTTGGTTAGTGCGTTCCACTGCGATCATTGAAGTTAAGCAACTTTCACAGTGGTCGGTTATTGGATGGGTGACCAAAAATTTTCTATCTCGAGTTCTTCCGTGCTTCGGAAGGCACGTTAAGCCGTTGGTCCCGGCTGCTTCTGCAGTCGTTAGCACCCGCCAATCCGCACTGGGCCCGCGTGGTTTGTCTTGGCCCAATCTACCTATTCCTATGCCCTAGTAGCGGGGACATTAATAGACTGATGATGAAGTCGGGAGGGCCAATTAGAAATACCTAATATCTATAACCTATGTAACATATAATACAGGGCTTGTTTACCGGTTAATTTTCAAACCTAAATCAGTGTCAAGTACATTAGGAGCGTTTTATTCAGGTTTGGTTCTACCTTGACCTTAAAAAAAACCGGTTTTCCTAAAAAGCGAAATCAAATAGGTTTTGAATCAATTTAGCGGTTTTTAAAGGGTTTCATTTCGCTCTTACTGACTGCTGAAATTAATACACAACTACAAAGTGAATAACTTGACTCACTAGACGCTAGCAAACGTGTCAATAAATGCATCAATCTCTGAGCATTAACAAGTTGTGACTTGATTAGTTCAAACAAAACGAACTTCAAGCGATGCCGACGCGTGCACGTGTCGCTCTGGATTAAACCGGTTTATTAAGGTTTTAGGTACCGCTTTCATTTCGGACGCGCTCCGAACGAAACCTTTACTAAAAACCGGTATTAACCTTTATTTACCGGTATTTTTGAAACCGGTTTCAAGCCCTGTTATAATATACAAAGATTATTGAAATTGTCAGGATAAAATCGGTCAGTAATAAAATTTATTCTATACGTATTCAAATCGGCGTGTCGGGTATATTCTGCCGGCTGAGAGATGGGCACGCTTCCATCTCGACTATCTGGACCGTTTTGTGTTCCATCCCGGCCAAGATTGACTCAAATATTTGCCCAGGCTCATATTCGTATGACCCACGCCAATATTTGTTTAACATAACGACTACAAAATAACATTTTCAAGTTCAGACGATTTCGACTTTGAACGTAGGAACGGTTTGCTTAAGCCACATACAGACGCCCGATCGATCTCAATCTTATAAATTTGTGTACTTACTTTTGGTGTTTATGTTAAGTTAAGCTCTCGTCTTTAAAGCTAGCAGTTTAACGCTCAAAATAAAATTATAATTATAATCTGGCTTAGCTTTTGAGTTTGCAAATTGTGACATTCTATATTAGTGAAGAGATTTTGCTCACGTTTGGCGGCAGATTTTTTTGTTCATAAAACATATTCTTTTTTTGCCGTACCAATCTACTAGACATTTTAATGAATAAAACACATTTTCAGCGGGCTTCATCTGTGCTTTTTTTAAAATATTTTTATATATTTCCGACGTTTCGGACCCTTCACAGGGTCGGCTTTCACATTCTTATAAAAAAGATAAAAACCAAAATTTGAAAACCGTTGAAAAAGTGTGTTTTTTTTTTACTGAGTTGTGTGCGTGACAACATAGGAAATAAATAATTATTTGGAATTTCTTGAAATTAATAACAGGGATCCCTAACAAACTAACACTAAGGCCAGTATTACAGAATCTATATAAATAAAACTCAAAGGTGACTAACTGACTGACATAGTAATCTATCAACGGACAGCCCAAACCACTGGACGGATCGGGCTGAAATTTGGCATGCAGGTAAATGTTATGACGTAGGCATCCGCCAAGAAAGGATTTTGATCAATTCTATCCCCAAGGGGATAAAATAGTGAATGAAAGTTTGTATAAAACTTTGCAATTTTAAACCGATCGGGCTGAGACTTTGCATGCAGGTATAAGAAGAATCATAGATTAATGTCATTGTGTAAAATGACAAGCCTGAGAATAAAAACTGTAGTCTACACTTCCGCTCTACACCGAAGCGAAGGGAGGGCGGGCCGCTAGTGACACTTGAGTACAGTTAGAAAGGGATGTCGCTATATATAGCACATATCCCTTTCTAACTGTACTCAATTAAAGATCAACACTTAGTTGTTATTCTGTAATACGAGCCTTAATCAAGAAAACGTGAAATAGCAATATACAAAGTGCGTTATACATACTGTTATTAAACTACAAAAGAAAATATGATTTTCGTTTAATGAAATGGCGTTCTACACTCCCAGACACATCTATCGGTCCACTTAAGTTTCATCGGTCAATAGCAAAAATATATCTTATGCTGAGCAATAATAATATATTTAAAAAAAACACACGAAATAGATGGTTAGAAAAATATACTCCCAGACACATCTATCGGCCCACCCAGCATTTTAAGTTTTGATTTGACGGGCTCTAGCAAATATTAAAGTTACATTAAGCAAAAAGTTTTTACGCAGTATTTAGGGATGTCGAAAGTTGAAAAAAATATCGATATATCGATACATCGATATTTTAAAAAATATCAATATCGGCTTCGATATATCACGAAAAAAACATCGATATATCGATATATCGGACCAATTTTCAATAATAATGGAACGAAAATTATCTCCCTAAAAATAGACCCTATTTTCGAATGATGAAATAGATAATACTAAATGCAGCACAGATCATAGATATGTTGAATATCATTAATCTGAGATCCAGTTACGATTTTTCCAGATACGAATTTAGTTAAATCGTGATTATGCCGCTAATAATTAAAAAAATATCGTTTTTGATACTAATTTCGATATTGGTTATTTTGTATCGATGTATCGATATATCGAATCAAAATATATCGGCAAAAAATATCGATATATCGAACAAAAAATATCGATATATCGATACATCGATATATTTTCAACAAGCCTAGCAGTATTGAATCAGCTTCAAAAGTTTTTACGCAGTATTGAATCAGCTTCAATACTGCGTAAAAACTTTTTGCTTAATGTATCTTTAATATTTGCTAGAGCCCGTCAAATCAAAACTTAAAATGCTGGGTGGGCCGATAGATGTGTCTGGGAGTATATTTTCCTGTTATCTTGTTTTTGTTTCAAAAAGAATTATAGCCGGTGTTATGTACATGTAATGATGGTTTATCAATACCTCACTCCTCCGAGCAGTGTTTATCCAAATTGTACGGTACACCTAGAGTTGACATGCTGAGTAAAAGATGATATACCATACCAATATAAAAACGAGTGAGCCTTACAGTAGTCGCGTATGATGTGTAACATTTGAAACCTCACCTTATATTAGTAAAAAAAGAAATAAAACCTACTACAAAAGGAATAAGCCGTTTGAACATTATGTTTTAAAATCAAATCAAATAGCGCGCGCTTTCGCGACTTCCTTTTACACACTTCCGTCCCATTTCACGAAATCACTCCCACAAATTGCAGGAAAGCGAGAGGAAAGATGTTACACACCAAAAACTGATACTATGCTATGATAAATGATTGATAGATGAGTGCGCGCCCGCCGTGATCGGTATGGAAACGAAATTTGTAACTATTGACACAATAGGGTATTTGACAGTATTAAAAATAAAGTGCCAATTGTTAGTATCTGTATTAAGAATGAATATTGGCAGGAGTTTTTAGTATTTTTGCCTAAAATGAGGTCACATGCAAGTAAACTTCCGGTTAAAGTGACATTTGATTGTATGGTTTGACGTTTTAATGACAGTCGTGTGACGTCACACACCAGTGAGCCGCCATATTGTCCAGAGATACGTTTTCCGCGGCAACTTGAAAATAGAGTTTTTGAATTAGTTTTTTTACCGAAATACACAATATAATGATGAATATCCACTTTTTGTGGACTCTATAAACATTAGTGAATAACGTGAGATCGTTTTCTAAAACTTGTCAAATACCCTATTATGAAAAGTGATGACTTCGCGAGATGTACGCTTGAACCGTACATGCTCCCGGCCTAAGAAGAGTAGCTATTATAGATGATGGTTAATTGTAACAGTATTACGCTCAAACAAATTCCTTATTTATTTATTTTTTAGATGACCAACAGCTATTACTCCATATGTAATTAGCATTTGTAAGTAACTAAAACACGTTGTGTCTATATAGAAACTAGAAACATGTGGATAAATATTATAATTATGAAAACAGTGATCAGAGGCGACGAGCGTGCCAACATTGTTTTTGACAACGCGATCATCTTATGGAGCTCCGTGGATCGTTCAAAGTACCTTTCGAACAGATGTCTAACCACCACTAAGTGGTTAATAATCCACCATTATTAGACACTAACATTCATAACGCGCCCGCGGCCAACTTCATGGTGTTACTATTGTGTTACAGTGGTGCGCGCGCATCTCGAAATTTCACTCACATGATTTTTTCGTAACGCGCCCGCGGCTAACTTCATTATGTTACTTTTGTGTTACTGTGATGCGCGCGCATCTTAAAATTTCACTCTCATAATTTTTTCATAACGCGGCTAAAGAAGTATAACTTCAATAATAAAAACTTAAATAACAACAGAAAGCCAATTACAGGTCTTCACCAATAAAAACACACTAAAACATAATTAGGCACACTTTTAACATAATTATAACAAAAAAATAAGCATTGTACAATGAGGGCTATCGCGTATGAATCCGCCGCTAGAGGCGCTAGTGTAGCGTGAGGTCTCCGAAATGTCAAATGTTATTGCTTGTTGGTTGACTACGCAGGTTTATTTCTAATTAAAATAATGTTGTGAATAATTGGTAACAATTCGGCTTAATTATGGCAAATATGAGTTATGTGGCAATGAATGTCAGTTATTAAAAATTTGAGCTTAGAAAAATGATTATGTCACTGTGGCATAGCCTATTATGTTTAGGATATGGTTCTTTTGTGTTAAAATACGATCTAAATGTAACCTTCGATTTTATGTGCGTATTAATAAACTTTAAAAGTTACAATTTCGGACCTCACTCAACAGTGGCGCCATCTGGTGAGGCAGAAAACGGTAGCCCTCATTGCCTATTCGTCGAAAAATGCACTGCTCAATAATGGAACGCTAGTATAAAACAAATCAATGCCAGTTTTCTCAGATACAACATCAGAACTGTTACCTGCACGCAAAAGATACGAATTATAATAATAATAATAATAATAATAAACGTTTATTTCTTTTAAATTGTTATACATTTAGTTTTCACATTAGTAGTGTTGTAATATTAACAATAGGTATAAGGTTGAAGCGTTGATATCTGCACTAGTTTTAAAAACTGTATTGCAGACACCGGCGCCTGCCGACTCGTTATCAATACAATCTCGTGTGAATAATTTGATCTATATCTATAATGAAAACGTTTTAAAAAGAAAAAGAAAAAAGAAAAAAGAAAAAGAAAAGAAAAGAAAAGAAAAGAAAAGAAAAAAGAAAATGATAAATTCTGTCTAAAGTTTGAGGTTGCCTGTGGAACGCATATAACTTATTTCCTTATTTGTCTATCAATAGAATAACTTTAACCCAAATTACTTGTAACGTAAAAATTCCGACAGTCATTTATCGGTAACAAGAGTGGAACCTGCAGTCGTTCCTTTATAATCCTATACCCATCCGGGGGAGAGAGGTGCCCCCGCAGGTTCCCGACGGCCCACGGCGCAGATTCCGGAGATTAGGGGTAATCCACGGGCGCTGGAGGTTTCCCACTCACTTCCTAAGAATCACAAATAACAAAATCACCACGCGGTTGGCGGAATGGCTAAGGCGTACAGGGACGCACTCAGTTAAATAAACCTTGAAAACATAATATTACATATAGTTGGGATATTTATTCCAGCCTATGTTTAATGTGTGTGGAATCCAGTTGTAAACAAATAATGGAAAACGTTTATTATCCTACGTGTTAACACAGAAAATAAAGATAGATAGAGCTTCTCTCAGCAGCAGCTAGGTTGGGCAGCATTTGGGAAATTACGTCAAGTCCTGACATCGTCGATCCCACAGTGCCTAAAGACGAAAGTCTTCAATCAGTGCGTCCTACCTGTGATGACATACGGAGCCGAGACGTGGACACTGACGGTACGGCTGGTCTACAGGTTCAAAGTCGCTTAGCGCGCTATGGCTTTCCAGAGAAACGCCGAGTGTAGCCCTTTGGCTATACTCGGCGTTTCTCTGAAGGATCGCATCAGAAATGAGGTAATCCGATAGAGAACCAGAGTTATCGACATAACTCACCGGATTAGCAAGTTGAAGTGGCAGTGGGCTGGCCATATTTGCCGAAGAACCGATAACCGTTGGGGTAGACGAGTTCTGGAGTGGAGACCGCGTCTAGGCAAACGCAAAGGTAGTGTAGGACGTCCTCAGGCGCGATGGAGTGACGATTTGCGCAAGGTGTCTGGCAGGAGCTGGATGCATACCTATTCAGAATTTATACTGTACATGTTGCATCACGTGGGCTATGATTGATAATGTTCGAGTGTAGGATGACTGCATTTGTTTTTTTTTATATTTTGTTAAAACTAGAGGACTTGGCGATGCTGATGTTTTTGTGCAATTGTTGTTTTGTATAAAATCACACCTAATCTTGTTAATTAAGAAAACCTGTAATTGGTCTTACCATAGTTTTTAGATGTAATACTCGTATGTTGTAACACTGTTGGTTTTCTCCAAATAATTAAATAAATCTAGCAGCTAACCAATATAAATGGAACAGTTCGAAAATGTAACAAATAAACGTAACATGATAGCATTTAATTGATTTAACATATCGCGGATAACATTATTATGTTATACTTACCACAATTGACGTAACAACTGCTTGTTGAACAACCGGTGTCGACGAGCGCAGGCAGACAGGCAGGCACTGGTTAATCACTGGATTCACCAGTGCCTGCCTGACTGCGCTCGTCGACACTAATTTGGTAACCATAGAGTAACTTTGTACAGTATATACCAAATTAACCAAATTGGTTTTGTTCTGAATTAACCCAAGAGATGCATGTTAATATTTACCGCAATTTACCAGGAGAGCAAATTGTTTTCCAGATTGGATTTGAAACTAATTTTGGTGCATAAAATCCGCGAATTGAATTAGATTTTTGTTAGTTGCGGACATTATTGGTCATACGGGTTGCCTTCCGATCACGTTGGATACCGCGGCACAATATAAAAATATATTATTAGTTCCGTAACTAAATATCTTAAGAAAAATTTGGTGATTTAAGAACCATGATTTTTATCGCGAATTGTTACCGAATTATTGTAAGAATAGCGATTCTGTTATACGAAACGGAAGCTCAAATCATTATTGACGGGATTTTGCCGAAAAGTCCAAAAAATAATGTATAAAATTCTATGAAGTGTATATAAAATGGAAAAAGAGTAATCAAGTGAAGTCAGTTCCTAAATCTAGTGTACTTTCAACATTTATGAATATTTGATTTAATAAACTTACATTTCATCGAATTTATAATTTATTTTATATTTAACTTCACAGTAGGTGTATAAAATAGGCTCCTCGGCGATAAACGTGTCTTAGTGTTGTTTTTATTTTGATTTGATTTTTGTGGGCCTTTAAAGATCTATGAATGATGTTAAAAATCTTTAAATCTCATAATCAATTATTCAGTCTAGGCTGTTACAAGCACTCGTGAATGTCGAAAAGCTACGCCATCGATTCGCAAATCTACGGCGGGAAACCTTGTACTGAGATGAATCGACCAGAAACTCAGCAAGGGCTGATCTTTTCTCCCTGTATTATATACAGTCACCAAATTGAAAAATGACTTGTGGCCTACTGTTTAGGCATAAAAAATAAACGATTAAAGTTAAGTACAACGATTAGAAGTACCCAATGTAGCAAGAGCGGACTCATCTCCGCTGGCAGCACCCGTTGACGAGCATGACGCATGAACCAGCCATCGCTTCGGTCAACCATTTTTCAGGGAACGCAACGACCCGCCTCACACGACATCGCCGGAGAGATTGTTAAGAGAGCATGACTACTCATAACCACATATGGATACTATGTTACAAAAATAGAAAAAAAATATAAGTACCTGTGTAGATTATTTATCAATCAATCAATCAATACTTTATTGCGTTCTACAATGTTTTCTTAGATCTTAGTAGGTACATCACTTTGATCATTGTAGACCCTGAACAGGACACAGCAAATAGAGAAGAGGACGCATCCACTAATTGTAATTTAGTTAGTACGTATACAATTTACCAGCCAAATACGATCATTTTTTACCTAACAAATAAAAATATATTAATATCAACATTATTTATATATATATATATATATATATCATTTATTGTCAGACAACACAGATGCATATGTTAGTATACAATATAACTTATAACTAAGGGTTAGTAGCCTATAAGTAAGTATTCACAAAAGTTTTGATTTTTAATACGTCATGTACCTTAAAGGCACTCCGCGCGAACGACACCAGGAAGAATAATTAAATCTAAAGAAAATATAACTAGAAAAAATTCCACGCGGACCAGGCAGCAGACGGGACTCGAACCCGCACCCTTCGCAATCCGGGCGAATGCACTGACCAATTATGCTACCGCGGCCCTCACGGACCGCGTCGAAATTCTTTCTAGCTGAATAGCTTATAGAATTTAAGCTGCAAGGCAGGCAGATTTAAACATCAAGCAGTTACATGCTTTAAAAATAATAAAAAATTGTAAGAATAATTAACTTCTATTTCAGTCATCATTCGCACGGAGCGCCTCCAAAATGGTGCATGCGGATCACCTGCCGCGACTCTCAGAATGGTGTTGTTACTGCTCCGCACTCTGCACATCAGGGACGCAACTTTTTGCTTAAGCTTTTAGCTTTATTTTATAGAAGCCCCTCAGTCCGCCCCTGGTCGCGGTGCGCATCGAGCCGTCTCCTTAAAGTGCTTCGCTTTTATTTCGGGAATGATTACGTGGCTTGCACACAAATTATGTATACCTAGAATCCACCCCGACAGACGAGAGACGCGTAGAGAATTTACTCTGTCCCAAATTAAACTTGAAAAATTCATATTATATTCATATTCTTGGCGGTGTTGCGGCATTTTCGGTTTTACGTCACAGAAGGGCACAATATTATAAGTCACACTCATTGTTTTCCACGAAAGGTTTAGGTAAATTTATATTCCTCGTGTCGTGTGAGGCGGGTCGTTACGTTCCCTAAAAAATGGTTGAGCGAAGCGATGGCTGGTTCATGCGTCATGCTCGTGAACGGGTGCTGCCAGCGGAGATGAGTCTGCTCTTGCTACATTGGGTACTATTAATCGTTGTATTTAACTTTAACGGTACATTTGTTTTTATGCCTAAACAGTAGGACACGGCATTCCTAAACTTTTTTCATTTTTAAATCTGTTTTTTATATTTTTTATTTTATAGTCATAATTGTTTTATCATTTACATTTGTAATGGAAAGTGACTTCATGGGTTATCTCATATTGAACTCATTTTTCAAATTGACGACTCTGTATATAATACAGGGAGAAAAAAACAGCCCTTGGTGAGTTTCTTGCCGGTTCTTCTCAGTACAAGGTCTCCCGCCGTAGATTTGCGAACCGATGGCGTAGCTTTTCGACATTCACAAGTGCTTGTAACAGCCTAGACTGAATAAACGATATTGAATTTTGAATTATTTTTTTTGATTGGAAATGTTGTGTTTCTGTCCGTGAAAAAACCAGAAGGCCTACTCTATTTCAACGTAAAACGAAATTTCGATCGAAATTTCGCACGTTCCTTACTCTGTTTCTATTAAATTTCGAAAATTCGTTCGTTCGAAAACAATTTGCCATTTAAATTCTCCAAGCCTACTCTAATTCACAAAACTTTCGAACTAAACAGAACGAACGAACAGTTTCATAGGCAGTAATTTGTATTCATGTCTATGATAATAAAATCCTTTTGTTTAAACTTTATCTAATTTAACTTTATTTAACCAATTTCTGGAAAGTTGCATGTTGATCATTTTTCGAAAAATAAGGCCATAAAGAAGTTTCCCTTCTTACGTGTGTACACTAGTACAAGCACACATTTTTTTATTGATTTATTATTATTATAAATGAAATATCTGCCAAACTATTATAATAGTTTGTCGGACTTGGATAATGACTAATTACAAAATACTTACAATGTGTTACTTTTGATATATTTAATTAAGCTAATTAAACAAAACAAATCAGTAAGTACTATTATAAAGATATAAAATATATAATATAAATAAATAATTCCAACACTCACACCAATTAGCCTAGCCCCAAAGTAAGCACTGTAAGGCTTGTGTTATGGGATACTAGGGTACCGGATAGAATACATATACAGTACATATATAAGTATATTTATATAGAAATACATATTAAACAGCCATGACTGGAGTACAAATACTCGTATTAATCACACAAAACATCTGCCCCCACCGGGATTCGAACCCGGGACCTCTCGAGTCGGCGACACCATGAAATCCGGCGTATAAACCACTCGGCTAAGGAGGTCGTCAAATAAATTATGTATTACTTATATTGTAAAGAACAATTAGACTTACAAAATATAACATCAAAAATTATATATCCACAATTCGTTTTTGTTCTTTACGTTCAACTTTTTCTCTTAGCTCTTACTTAATGTAACATCATCTTTTATGAAATTTATTATTTTATTTGACATCCCTGAGTCTGAGTGTCACCATTACTAACACTCTTACCTAATGAAATAATGGCCGTTAGATTGTTTTCAGTGTTGGTCTCAAAATTCATCAATGAAATTCTTTCCAGAGACGAAAAGTAAAGAATAAAAAGCGACTTTAAACGTTTTTGCTCGACGTGTTGTACAATTGTAAATAAAATATATAATATGTTATTCAATAGTATAGAACAACTTTCTGAATAGTTCAAAAAAATATTTCTTACTAGCATTTAAGGAGATCATTGAAATATATTGTTTTAAACTTTCGTGCTCACTAACTTTATAGCTATTAACGGGATTGTTACCATGTACCTACCTTGTTTTTTATGAGTCTCCGATATAATCGACCAGTTACTCTGTGATCATGGCGCTTGCAACAGTGCCGAAATACCTACTACCGACTCACAAGAAACAAGGTACGTGGTAACAATCCAGTAAATAGCTATAATCATTGTAATATAATAAGACGCAGGTGCGGTTGCGTGGAATATTGTTCGCACCTCTGGAATAGCTCCGCCAAGTACTTGCTCGATGCTTTGGATGGGTTACAGCGGCGCGCAATACGCATCATAGGCGATGAGGAGGTGACTAAACACCTCGAGCCTCTTCAATTACGTTACTAAGCGCGTTCTATCATCTGTACCACGGCGAGTGTTCTGAGGAGTTATTCTCTCTTATTCCACCTTCCCCTTTCCTTCAAAGGACACCGTCTAACTGTGGCCACAATTCCAACGCGTACAAAGAAATTTGGTGATTCATTTCTTTGTCGCACTATCCGTAAATGGAATGCTCTACCCGCTCACGTGTACCCTCCCTCTTACAACCTGGGATCCTTTAAAAGAGGCGTGAAGAAGTAACATGCAGGCCGGCAGGGTGAGGAAGGTTGGTGTGGCAGGTAGAACTGCTGTATCTTCGCGTCTGGACTTCACCTCCACTTAACATCAGGTGGGGTGGAGTCATTTGTAGGAATTATATATATATAAAAAAAAACATATGTCAGTAATTAACACACTATCCATTCACTTTCAAACCAATAATTATTATCACGCCGCGTGGGCCCCAGGCAATGTGGTGCGTGTAATATACCCGCCAGTTAGTTTATTACAAGAGCTAAATAATCGGTTAGCGGTTAAACGACTAATTTAATACGCTCCGCTGGCTACTGTGTCGTTTCTAGAGCCGCGGTTAACTGGGAAGACTTAGTAATTGCAAGTTAAATTAACGAACGGTACAAGCTTCCAAGATTAAGGGTTTGTCGATAGATATGTTACTTCATGTAAATATTATTGCAATTATTAAACAATGCAATAGTATTGCATTGTTTAACAAAGTTCCCCAAGATCTGATTGAGCTTCCACTGACTAAATTTAAATCTCAGATCAAAAATACTCTTATGAATAAGGGCTATTATAAAGTTGATGATTATCTAAATGATCGTAATGCATGGACATAGTGTTTCTTATAATTTGTTATTTAATGGGTATTAGTCATTTTTCATAACAGTACCTATCTAATGCCGCTTTAGTATATACTAAATATAATGTTAACTATAAAATTTATTGTAACTATATATTTATATTCTAAATGATGTAATGGAAGGTGACTTCAGACGTATCTCTGAAGTGATTTTTCAACTTGACGACTCTGTATATAACAATACAGGGAGAAAAAAGCAGCCCTTGCTGAGTTTCTTGTCGGTTCTTCTCAGTACAAGGTCTCCCGCTGTAGTTTTGCGAACCGATGGCGTAGCTTCTTGGCTTTCACAAGTCCTTGTAACAGCCTAGACTGAATTAATGACTTTTCATTTCGTTTTCATTTCATTTCATTAAATAAATAAATAAATAATTTAATGTTTTCATGCTTTATTGAAGCGCTTCAGGGTTTTAAATCTATACAAACGATTCGTAATAATACTTAAAAGTCAATTTGAACTTTAATACCATACCATAAATTTCAAATGTTAGTGGCGAGGTTCCGGGAAGGCAAAACAATTGAGTGACGTGATGCCAATAGAAGTTTGGAAAAGGCATATATACCATTTTCAGTTTTCTTTTTATAATTATAATACGAAGAGTCATTTTAGTCTACACTACAGCTCTACACCGAAGCGAAGCGAGGGCGTGCCTCTAGTATATATATACATATTTGTGATGTAACGAATGTCATTTTTTGAACATTCGCGAATGCTGATGCGAATTTCTGGTACCGACATTCGCGAATGCAAATTTTTATTTTTAAATTAGCCAATTGTCTATGGCATGGTGGCAGTCTCGTTAGAATTGCCGAGTTGATATGAACTCATCCGACTGAAGTGTCATTCCACTCGCACCGGTCTTTCCGTAAACAAAACAAGTGAATTTTGAGGTTAGAGTTTGAATAGTGATTTATTAACATGAGTTAATCGAATTCTAGTGAAACATGGACTTATTTGACACTTTGCGATGCTGAACGAGCTAAATGCAAACTGTGTTATAATGAATATTCAAGGAAAGGCGGAACTACAACTTCTTCAAATTGCTTTTTTCTAATATTCATATTCGCAAAACATTCGCAGAGATTTTGCGAATGCGAATATGAATGTGAATATTCAAAAATATGCGAATATTCGCGAATGCGAATGCGAATGCGGATGCGAATATTCATTACATCACTATGTATATATATATATGTATTACATATGGAGCTAAAGAAGTTTCACTTCAGTCGTGTGGTCATAAGCACACGCGTTTTATTATATTAGGCCTCTTCGCACCACCGTTGAGGATAATAAGGAACGAAATGTTCTGCTTCGCCGCTGCACTTGTATAGATTTTGGCGGCGTTTTGTTTCTGTTTGCGAGTAAGGTTTCAGGACTCCGCGGGTAGGAGCTTGGCTCAGGGTAGGCAACGGAGCGATATGTTATTGGCATTACAAGCGTCCATCTATATGCTATTGTAACGTCCGTTGCGTTACAGCCTCCTTGTTTGGGTAAACTCTTTGTTCATGTAACGCCTACGGCTGGCAGTTATATTAAAAAGGTAATGTCATGATTTTCAAAGATTTGAAATTGGGAATCTTCTGTCGTTTGATAGAAGATTCCAGCAGATAGACTTCAGACACCAAACCATACGTTGATAGGTTAAGCTCAGTTATTTTATTCGCCTGATTTCTAATAAAATAAGAGTAAAACATATAAGTTGTTTTCCATTTGATAAAACTACGCCCCCAGGATCTATCCCTTTAGGGTAGATCGCCGCATTTGAGATAGGAGGGGTCGAGTTTGGCCTTCTTGGTAGGGGCGGGGGCAGGAGTAGGGGAACTTCGAGAAGTACTAGCACTGCCCGGAGCGCTCGCCGTTGCATTGTTTGTGGATCCGTTTTTGTCGCTGCTGTTTTTGACTTTCTTCGGTTTCTAGAGCGCGCTCTACCGGTCTGTGTCAGAATCTGAACTAAATTTGCTATTTGATTCTTTCTTAACGTTCTTCTTCTTACCATCAGGCTGGCCTTACGTATATTTGCCACTATTTTAACTAAAAAAAATACCTATCAAGAGCAGAGAAGGATTCTAGATAAGAAAACTGAGTGGGACGAGGAATACAAGGATCGAGATGATTTTTTTTAACACTTCCATTGAAAATAATAATAATAAAAAAATAAAAGTATTTTTGTATAATGATAATCATTTATTTCGTAATAAATTACACGTCAATAATAAACACAACAGAAATACATAAAGTACTAAGTAATCATTCAATTAATTCAAAATGTCAAAATACAATTCACATGTCGATTTCAAATTATATAAAAGTACGTTACGGAGTCAAAACAATTAAAATACAATATTTTTACTTAGAAAAAATTCAAAATGTCGAATACAAATATGTCAAAATACAAATGTCATATAGAAATAATAAAACAAAAAAAATGAATTAATATTCATTCAATATTATAAAAAAAAATATATAAAAACCATGAAACGATCTCAGTAAATAATTGTAAAATACTTGTGTTGGGCCTGTTTCGCTCCAAAACCTTTGTGGCTAGTTAACAAAAATATGTTTTTAGAAGAACACAAAAAAAGTAGAAGAATATACATATATATATATGTCGGCGGATGGCGTCTCACTCGCTCCTTCGAAACGTTAAACCGACAACAAATGTCATCAGTCAGTGTACCATTGCTTTGTGAAACGTCAAGTAATGACAGTGACAGCTGTCATCACTTGGGAGTGGTCTATGCTAAGGGTAGTATTTAAGGGGGTAACGCTTCATTGGAAGGGGCATTCGTCATTCGGCATTCGGCATTCAGACGTGAGCCGCGATAGTGAACGGACGTTAGCACAGAACTCTCCGCGCTTCACAAAGCAATCCGTTTGTACCTTGGCAATCATAACTGATTTTGTAAAGTAATAAGAAGATTCAAATTAAACGTTAGCTTGGTCACTAGACTACAGTTTTATTTTCGGGAAATATCATTGAATAACCAAGATGGCGGATCAAGAAAAACCACGTGGCCAACCGCCTATATCCCGCTCGCCCATCCGACATACACACATCAAAAGTGTCTAGGGATCAAGCATTTTTATGCGGATTTCTTGAGATTGAGATGTGGCTTTGTAATAAATTTATGATTTTATAAATTTATATGGATCCTTTTTGGTGCATTTCATAATTTGAATCAGGAACTGTGAATCAAATTCGAGTAAAAGATGAAAATCAGCTGTCAATATTTTCCCTATAAAAACATACAACGCATTGAAGACATTATTAGTGCTACTGTTTCCCTACTACTGATTAAAACCAACGTTATTATGGAGCGGCGACGTCATTTAAGCAGGGAAGAAATGCTCAGAGCCGTGGGAATGATAGAAGCTGGTTCCCGGCAACGTACTGTGGCTTTAGCTCTGAATACAAGTCAGAGTGTTATCAGTCGACTTTGGACACGATAACGAAGCACTGGTACCGTGGCTGAGCGCCATGGAGGACGGTATCGCTGCACCACACGGAGACAAGACCGATACATTCAAATCTTAACTCGAAGAGCTCCAACAATAACCGCCATGATGTTAGCCGTGAGGCTTCATCACTCTTCAGGGAACTTAATTAGCGACCAAACAGTCAGAAACCGCTTGCATGAAGTGAACCTTCTTCCCGAAGACCGCTACGGGTACCACCTATAGCAATGCACAATCGTAGGATTCGATATCAATGGGCTCTTGAACACAGAAATTGGGCAGAAGAACAATGGCGTTTCGTGTGCTTTTCTGATGAGTCTCGTTTTGGTATGAGACCGGATACAAGACGTATACGACACTGGAGAACCCCTGGACGCCAACAGCGATTAAAATCCTGCCAGGAAGTCCATCCTTATAGTGGTGGAACCATCATGGTATGGGCGGGTATTTGGATCGGCGGAAGAACTGAGTTGATTTGGATCAGAGGCAACCTCAACGCTCAAATTTATGCTGAGACGATTGTATCAGACGTCATCGTTCCTCTACAAGTGCAAATCGGTCCCTTATTTCAGTTAATGCATGATAATGCACGACCGCACACCGCAAGAGTTGTAAGACAGACTCTCGCCGCAGCTAACATCAATGTCCTGCCCTGGCCTGCTCAGTCGCCAGACTTGAACCCGATTGAGCATGCATGGGATATGCTACAGAGAAGAGCTCTGCCGAATATGGAGGGTATCCAGTCGCAAGAAGACCTTTTTTTGTTGTTGCAACGAACATGGGCGGCCATTCCACAGCGTGATTTGGATGAACTCATTTTGAGTATGCCAAACCGATGTTCTTGTGTTGTTAGTGTTCGCGGTAGAAATACGGATTATTAATTGTTTAAGTTACCCAATAAAATTTTAGAGAAAACTGTTATTTCAGTCTTTTTTTCGAACTTTTGTGTTAGTGGTTCAAATGTCAAAAATCCCTTTATTAGGAAAATGGCAAATTTCTTTATTAATGCAAAGGTGACTTGGTTTATCGTTACTGTGACAAACGAAAACACTTTATTTGATGAATCCTTAAAGAAAATTTTAATTAATATCAATCAGGAGAAAAGTTATTGCAAAAATATATGTTGATCCCTAGACACTTTTGATGTGTGTATATATTAATTGCACAATTTAAAACAAGACAATCATCTTTAAGCAAGTAGGGAGTCCCCACATTTAGTGCTTGTGAAGTGTGTGAGCATGATTTGTTGAGAGTGTGGTGAGTATATGTGAGAGTGTAGTGTAGTTAAGTATGTTTTGAAAAAGACATGTAAAGAAATATATACCTGGTCATAACGCCTGGTGGCAAATTGTCTAATGCATCGTTATTATATTGCTACTATAGAACAGAATGATTCCGGAGTCAGTGTCTTATTTTCATTGCTCGAAGAACAAATTTAATTATGACACACCGACAGTCCTGG
This sequence comes from Chilo suppressalis, assembly GCA_902850365.2. Lineage (NCBI taxonomy): Eukaryota > Metazoa > Arthropoda > Insecta > Lepidoptera > Crambidae > Chilo > Chilo suppressalis. Next base: position 1,960,281 of record OU963896.1, on the reverse strand, counting down.
CTGTATCGCGCTGACTCCGGCCGGTTTCCAGTAGATATGAGTCGTTACGTGAAATTGAAGAAACGCAACGTAACCAGTTATTTCTATATCGTCACTAGTTTTCGTCACAAGTTGTATTACAATAAACTTATCCTTAAAGTCTGGATCTATCAATGTAAATATGTCACTCATGCATAAGTGCTAGATAAACCTTTGCGGACTAACATTTCAATGTCAACATATAATTTTAAAACTAAATGTAAATTGTGGTTATTAGATAAACAGTATACTGCGGCCAAAACTGTATTTAATATAGATATTTAATAATAGTTGTATTAATATTTTTTAATCGATGTTCAAAGTTTTACTTGTTGGTATCACAAAATGGAGCATGTTTTAGTTAAATAAGGTTGTGGCAGAATATCAGCGACTTCCGATAAAACGGCGGTTTAAGGCTGAGTCACATTCCCTTTTTGTTCCCAAAAAGTTGATATGTTAGATTTTAAGTTTTTGTATTTGTAATTATGTATTTTTTGGAGCAAATAAATACTTATTATTATTATTATAACGTACGCCTACCTACCTAAGCTGTAGCTAGCTACAGTTATTTAGTTATCGGGACTTAGTCAGAAAATTTTAACAAGTTTTATATATTTTTTGTAAAGGAAAACATTGATTAAATGAACTTTCCTTCATAATTTATCCAGGATTAGGATTGACTGCATTAGCTAATGGTAGCTAGGTTAATTATATAATGCAGGCGTATTTAAAAGTTTATTCTATACAATGATTTGAAATATTTACAATACTTTACAGTTATTTACACATTTTTACAACACGTTAATTTATCAGTTATTTAAATTTGAAGGGTTCTCCCTATTTACACCTTTTGTTACTAGGACTTTACAATCATTCGCTGTTCTTTATGTCCTTTACATTACGAGCGAGATTTTTAGCGTTACCTACCGTCGCTACTTGGCTGGCGCTTTTCGAATAACGCAGATGTTGAACGTAGCTACGTTTATAACTAGTTACAAAAAATCATAGGTTTATTGTTCGAGCTGTAACTAGTGAATTTTACAGTTACAGACTGCGTAACCAGTTATTGAAACTGATTACGTTAAATAACGCCCATACCTAGTTTCCAGCAATGTGAGAATCCTGTGCACTGTTCATGTGTAAGCGTGTCCTGTAAATATTGAACACTATCGACATGGTTTATATGAATGACAAATGACAGATTAGAAACAAAGGCAAAAACAAATGCAGTAATTTCGTAGTTCCATCTTCGAAAGTGTCCCATTTTCAAATTTGATTTTTTATGATATAACTTTATAGTAACTAAGAAGTTTTAATATAATAATTTTTATTTTTTAAAGCATTTACCTGCTTGACGTTTAAATCTAAAGAAAATATAATTAGAAAAGAATCTACCTATAATGCGAAGAGATGGCGCTGCCTTGCAGCTTAAGAATGGCTAGAGGGATTTCGACGTGGTCCGTGAGGGCCGCGGTAGCATAATTGGTCAGTGCATTCGCCCGGATTGCGAAGGGTGCGGGTTCGAGTCCCGTCTGCTGCCTAGTCCGCGTAGATTTTTGAAGTTATACTTCTTTAGGCGCGTTATGAAAAACAGATGAGAGTGAAATTTTAAGATGCGCGCGCATCACTGTAACACAAAATTTTAACAGCATGAAGTTGGTCGCTTTAGCGACCAACTTCATGCGTTACTTTTATGTTTACCGCACATTAAGAAAATCTACCAACAAAATAGAAATAGAATCTCTATTTAGTGGGTGCTAACGACTGCATTGTGAAGGCCTATCAAAAGTATTTATTAATCTGGAACAACGGAACCAAAGCGCGATTCAGGAGACTACAGCGCCATCTCTTGACCATTGGTGTAGTAGAACCAAAAACCACATCTTTATTTTTTGTAATAAAGTAACAGTTATAGGTATTCATATTTATAATATTTATCCACATGTTTCTAGTTTGTATATTCGGAAAACGTGTTTGAGTTTCATACAAGTGCAAATCACATATGTAATTAATAATAAATTATATTCAGTAGCGATTTTAATTGAATATTTTGATTATTTATTTATTTTTTCAAATTAAAACTGAACTTTATTGACTGTGTCCTTTTCCAGACTTTTTATTAATTTATTGTAATTAATTATTTGCATGCAATTAAAAACTAATTTTGGACGATGCCAAAGAAGAATAACTTCTCACGCGCCTACATAAGTACACGCACCCATTTTTTTTTCTATTTATAAGTTTTAATATGTTCATGTAAGGAGTATTAATTATCTATTAAACACAATTTACTTCTTTAAGCTTCTTAGTTTGAGAAGTCATCGTCATTGCTATATTTAAAGGTCGCTTCAAAACTTACTTCGCTGTTCGTAGCATAAATTCAAAAATTGTTTTAATCTAAGTATATCGAATAAATAAAACTAGTTTTTACGGGTTAATGCACGAAACTTTATTTATTTATTGACGTTTCGTAGCCTTTACAGGCTTCGTCGTCGTCGTCAGTCTCGTTTCTGACGACGACAGGTTGCTAGTCATGTAACTAGTAAGTCAATTAAATTACATCTTTGGATCCGTACTATTCATAAAGCTTATTTTTAATATTTTTAATCTAGTTAATAATGTTTTTTTTTATATTTTTAAGTATTTAACTGCTAGATGTTTAAATCTAAAGAAAAGGCTACGAAACGTCAATAAATAAATAAAGTTTCGTGCAGTAACCCGCAAAAACTAGTTTTATTTAATGAGTGATGTGCGTGAAAACCTAAGAAACAAATATGTTAACTAAGTATATCGCTTCCTTTCCTAGACGTTGCCTAAGTGTTGGTTGTTGTGAACGACCGTTAATGTATAAACGATTGAGTGTTTGCAGGGGGAGGGTTAAATGTGTATTCATTCAATTAGGCGCGTGTGCCGTTTGATTGGGTTTAATTACGTCCCGCGTTTCGTTACACGATACGCGGTGCCTTATTAGTGGAGCTGCGCTTCATTCGATTACCGCGGCGGCGCATATATGTATCCTACGTTTAATTAGACCGGCGGCGCGTCGAATAATATGTGACGATACAATTTCATTATATTGCAGGTTGCAGGTCATGTAACTAGTAAGTCAATTAAATTACATCGCTGGATACGTACTATTCATAAAGTTTTTTTTTAAATATTTTTAATCTAATAAATAAAACTAGTTTTTTACCGGTTAATGCACGAAACTTTATTTATTTATTGACGTTTCGTAGCCTTTACAGGCTACGTCGTCAGAATCAAATTTGATGTGCGTGAAAACCTAAGAAACAAATTTTTAATCTAGTTATGTTTTTAATTTTTTTAAGCATTTAACTGCTAGATGTTTAAATCTAAAAAAAGTTTTACTAGAAAAAAATCCATGCGGGCCAGGCAGCGGACGGGACTCGAACCCGCACCCTTCGCAATCCGGGCGAATGCACTGACCAATTGCCGCTGCCTTGCAGCTTAAGGCTAGGAAAATTTGGACGCGGCCATCAGGGCCGTGGTAGCATAATTGGTCAGTGCATTCGCTCGGATTGCGAAGGGTGCGGGTTCGAGTCCCGTCCGCTGCCTGGTCCGCGTGGATTTTTTTCTAGTAAAACTTTTCTTTACATTTTTAGTCTATGTCTATCCTGCATTTCCTGTCAAAAGTACTGAGAACAGTGGCGCAGAAACCGCTCTTTAAATTTATACAGGACTCACTACTTTTTATTGTCTCAATTTCAATCTGGTTTCCGCCCATCTCTCAGTACGTCAATTGATCTCATTAACGTTACTAAGGACATTAGAGAAGGTAGCTTGGCAAATTGACCATAATCGAGTTAATTGATTTCTCCAACGCTTTCGACACAGTTGATAACGATATACTTTTCGCTATGCAGCCGCACCTCAATGTCTCTTTACCTGCTTTAAAATTAACTCTAGGCTGATCAGGTGTTGACCAATTACAGTCTAAATAGTGCAATCTAACAGCTGGTGTCCCTCAGGGTGGCATTTTGTCACCGCTCCTATTTTCTGTTTATAATAATACTCTCACCTCACTTCTCCACTCTTCTTTTGATTTATATGTCGATGATTTTCTATTGTTTCATCACTGACGATATAACGAGATAAACTCCATCATTTCTCTCATTAACAAAGATTTATTTATAATCTGGGAATTGTTCGGTGTCATGGTCAATCCTAGTAAATGCCAAGCTATAATCGTAGGTGGATCTCTTCAAATGTGTAGACGCTCTGTACACCATCCCTCGCGGATGCCCTAACAAGACTGGGGTGATTTATCTGCTGCAGGGAGGTGGGCTGGTTGGAGTAATCGGCCGTCATGGCTCACACATACAATGGTCCATTTTAAAGACTTAGTGCCGAAACAATAAATCTCTAACATCAAACATAATGTGCAGACAGCAGTCATTGGTTCCAGCAGCATCTGCAGTCCACGTGGTAGTTACAGCATCATCTCCTGTAAATCTTACATAATGTCCTATTTCGAGAAGAGTCGACGCTGACCTTTGTGACAATGGGGGTCGAGGTGGGGGAGAGAAGGGGTAGTGCCCCCCCTCCCCTGCCCGTATGAGACATGTAATGGCCGGCGATGTAGTACAATCATAATGGCAGCCGCTTCATAGCTAGGAAATAAGAAACCTATCGGACCACCAACTAGGAATGTGACTGAGTACATTTGGATGCGGCATTAGTAAAGGCAGAGTCTGTGCGGAAAGAGAATAGACGTGGCGAAAAACGGAACTAACATTAAGATTTTTATTAGCCAATCAAACCCAGCAATCTGTAAAACGACAAAGTTTTGTATTGATACGGATTTGTTTGTTGTTGTGATTTCTTGCGGTTTTTGTATTTAATCATGTCTAAAAGGGGTAAAACCTTACAAATACGGTAGAAAAGCACTACAGCCTCCAATCTAAATCCCATCCTCTTTCCGCACAGACTCTAGCGCAAAACTTCTTAAGTAAAACTTCTTAAGCAAAACTACAGACAAATACAGCGCAGTAGACGTGTTTGGATGTGAAATTGCTACTGCACAGGCTTCCGTGTTTATGGTCGTTCCTCAAGAAGTTTGCCGGGGTGTAAACCTACACTACTGAGAGAGAGAGAGCGACTACATAAGAAAAAAAAGGACATGTGCTGTTCACATGCCATAGAAGTGAAACCTACAAAAATGTGTTTGACGGCGATATCTACATGCCCCACATATAATGAACATAGAGGTAAATAGTCACTCGCCTCTTTAAGAGATGGCGCTACCGGCGCTGCGTTCACAACGTATGGAAGCCTACATCGCGCAAGAGAAATTCGGAGCCAAACACTCCATATATACGATGCCCGACCAACATCAGTCGGGCCGCGGCCCCCGAGCTGCCATCATCCAACTCGGAGGACGATCTTCCCCTTTGGCCTTCCTACATGTGAACACGTAAATTTCCTTGGATAGGGACGTCTTAAAGACAACACCTGTGTTAAAATTCAACTCTCTAGGTCAATACTACGTTGTACTACTGCAATTGTTTCGAAAAAATTATAAATAGCTTAATAATAGAAAAAAAATCAAATGTGTGTTACGTTTAAAGACATTATTAAACTAATCACTTTAAATGAAATATTAATAGTATATTTAATAAAATAGCATATTTAATTTAAGTTATATTTTTCGCAAACATATTTTTGTTTACTTTATTACTTAGACATCAAGTTTCATAAATGTACTTGCGATCGCACGCTCCATCTAAGGATTTTTAAGAAACTTATTTTAAAGGTTAGATAATTTAAAGCACGCATGCTTATATGCTAGTCTTGTTACAAAAGCACTTTCGTAATCGCATAAGAAAATGCTTAATTTCTCGATAGATGGCAACACTAAAACGAATTAAAAAACAAATTATTTGCATATTTTACAAAGATTAGATAGAAGCTTTGCAGCAATTAACGAGCTAGAAATAATAAATATTGTACAACATTTAAATATTACATAATATTCAAAATTAGTTAATTGACGCTTTTGTATTATGAGAATCAGAAAAAACTACTATAAAATAATTAGCCAGACCCGAGACAGTAAAAAAAGTAAATTTTATAAATCTAAAGAAAATAAATATATCTAGAAAAAATTCCACGCGGACCAGGTCCCGTCTGCTGCCTGGTCCGCGTGGAATTTTTTCTAGTTATATTTTCTTTAGATTTAAACATCAAGCAGTTACATGCTTTAAAATAATAAAAAATATAAATTTTATAAGTTGACCCGACCGGGGATCGAACCCGGTACCCCGCGAGATTGCATGGTTGATTCAATGATATTAAATACCTTAGATACAAGAACAGGAACAAAATCGTGGCCTAAACCAGTCCAAAAAGTACATTGGACGATCCAACAATTCGAATGTTAAAAACAATATAGGGCATTATTCAAACAGTGAAAGTCACCTTAAATGCATACTGTATAAGGACTCAATTTAAACGCATGTGTCAAAGAATTATGGCATTTCGAAATGCAAGCTAGTAAAATTTTACGATTTATATATACTCTTCCGCATATAGCTATAAATAGCTATATGCGGAAGAGTATAGACCTTATTTTTTTGACTCTAGGCGCAATTCTGAATATGCTGTTAGCAGTATAGTAGTAACGGACCGCGAGGAAAAGAGATGGCTGTATAACCGACCATGCATTAGAATATCACAAATATTTTCAATTGAATCAGGTTATAGTAAGTATGAGAACAAATTTTGCTTCAAATGCGTTAAATTACACTTTAGGTACTATAAGCATTTTTTTTCGCATTTTTTCACGGAGATCTGTGGTGCGAGACTGTGAACTAATAAGTGCTTGGATAGAGTTTAAGCACTTCTTGATTGGGACACATTTTGAGCGCACGTGGTGTATCTACGGTATTTAATATCGTTGGGTTGATTGATTACAAAAACACTGCCTTGCTTTTGCGATAGATATAAAAATGATGAAAAATCTCTACAAACGTATAATACGTACACATATACAAAACACCACGGTTGTTTTGATGCCTTTTCTCAAGCTTTGTACCTTCCCATACGTCCCATGACACTTACTTGAGTGTCATAAAAGTTTTTCCAGTCAAACGTCCGAGGACAGTTGAGTGTCGTCTGTGGGCGGTCCAGTTTTTTGCTCATTAGCACGCTTTAGAAAGCATCCTTATCGCTGCACAAGCAGACCACAAGGTTTGTTTAGTTTATTTAAATATGTAGATGGCGTTGTGAATAAAAATGCAGTGCTCTCTGAAGTTTAGATTTTCTTAATATCAGTTTGAAGTACGCGCAAAATTCCTAGGTTTTTTGCGAAAAATTGGTTTATCAAATCATTCTACGACATATATATACTTTTTCGGGGTTAAAGGTTGTTATTAAATAATAGGGGTGATGACGGGGTACAGTAAACGAAATTCTATTAATTCCGTCAGTTAGATGATCAAAAAATAATGGACACGTATTTTTTCTTTGGGCAATCAACCAAAAAATTACAAAGTTATAGCGCGTCAAAGTTTGGGAGTAGGGGCTCGTGATGTCACTTTTGAGTGAATTTTCACTTATAAGTGTACTCAAACGTGACGTCATGCGACTTTTCAAATCAATATATCTCTCCAATTTTTATATTATGTGAAAAAAGAAAAAATACGTGTCCAATTCTTTTTGAGAATCTACCTGATAAACGAAGAAAAAAAAAATTAGTCATCATCCCTATTGTTCTAAGAACATGCAATATATTTCATTGGCCTGTAACTTCAGCATATCCATAGCTTTTGTAGTCTCCACTCCATGTTTCTGTTGTGGAGTCTGATTGAGTCTGCGTCGCGCGGCGTCGTCTCGGCAAATTGTCCGCGCGTCGATCGTAATTGGAAGATGATGGCTTGGATAGGATCACTTCAGTGCAATGTCACCCGATTATGTACCTTTGGACATTAACACATAGCTCCTATTATCCCGTGCAGGATCGTAAGCGACAGGAAATAGGAAAATGGGCCGGTGGATAACTTTAAGTCTGTCATAGGGAAGATTTGATGCACTGTTAACTTTCAAAACACTACAATGTGAGATTGAAATATTTTAGAAACGCACGCTTCATCAAAGCATAAGGTGTGCAAATAAGTTCTCGCCGTTTTAAGAAAGTTGGTGCTGCATAAGTCCTACTTCAAAATATTCTGATGAAAATTGGCATAAAGTAAGTTTAATAATTGAGAAATAACAAACTTAAATTAATATTAGAAAGAAAGAAAGAAAGAAGAAATGACTGAATGACAAATAAAAATCTGCAGCTGAGGCGCTTCAATTGCTTGCAGAAGCATAAAATGAAGCTGCTTTGTGTAAGAGAACTTGTCGTGATTGATTTGAAATGGTTAAAAATCGGTGACTTTGTTATAACGCCCACTGAACTCCCGTTCGCCTCGCCCGAACACACTTTTCGTAACGAGTAACACAGTCGCCAGCTTACCCCCCAAGTCAAGCGTGCGTAAATAAGTTTCACTTCAAAAATTAATTGTTTTGTGGGTACCCTCAAATGATGAACAGGTCAACAGATCTGTTATCCGGATGCTACTTGAGAGATGGGAAAAAGTAGTATTTTGTGATGGACATTACTTTGAATACATGCTATGTATCGTTCTTCCACAATGAATTCTTAATCTTTACTAAAAAACGGCAAAACCTTATCTATATCTATATATAAAACTCAAAGGTTACTGACTGACATAGTGATCTATCAACGCACAGCCCAAACCACTGGACGGATCGGGCTGAAATTTGGCATGCAGGTAGATGTTATGACGTAGGCATCCGATTTTGATCAATTCTACCCCTAAGGGGATAAAATAGGGAATGAAAGTTTGTATGAAACTTTGACAATTTTAAACTGATCGGGCTGAGATTTTGCATGCAGGTATAAGAAGAATCATAGATGAATGTCATTGTGTATAATACAAGCCTGACAAAACTGTAGTCTACACTTCAGCTCTACACCGAAGCGCAGCGAGGGCGGGTCGCTAGTTTGTACATATATGTAGTTAAATAGTTTATCAGCGATAGTCGCAGAAATTCTGAGTTAGCGGAGTCCGGTGTCAAAATAAGCTCCCAAAACCATTTATCCTTTTGTCAGAACGTTAACAAACATTGCAACTGTGCGGCCGCCATTATTATTTGTGCAAGGGGAAGAGGGGAAGGGAAAACAAAATGACCGCCGCCGCACACTGGTCAGGATTTTGAAAAAAATGGACATTTGAAATATACGGATTTAAAAAATACTATAAGATAGTACTAATGAAACAGAACAATAAAAGTTAATATGCAACTTTTCATATAAATGCACCATTCAAATATAAAAAAATATTGAAAAAAAAATGGGATATAAATCATTTTTTTTTTCTCGAGACTGTCATGAGCTGTCAAAGTTTAACCAATACAGTGATTTAAAACTACATTTTTTTAACACATATCAATTAAAATATTTTGCGGTCACGCGCGACTTTGGCTTTGAGTAGGTTTCAAATTTTTTTTTTTTTAATTTTTTTACTCGTGTTTTCGGTTGATCAAATGTAGAATTCATAAAGTAGATGATAATAATGCATTTTTTTTAATCCTTGACAGGAGCACATTACTTATTAAATTCATATAATGAGTTTGCAGATATGAAATTTATCATAGACAATGCTACAATTTCAACGTTTGCGTCAAATTATTAAAATATCCATAAAAATTAATGATTAAAATGGATCCGACCCCAAAATATTTTAATTGATAGTTATGTGTTAAGAAACTGTAGTTCTAAATCACTGTATTTATACTTTGACAGCTCATGACAGTTTCGAGAAAAAAAATAAAAAGGTACATACATTTTTTTTTCAATATTTTTTTTATATATGAATGACGCATTTTTATGAAAAGTTGCATATAACATTTATTGTTCTGTTTCATTAGTACTATCTAATAGTATTTTTAAAATCCGTAAATTTCCTAAGTCCACTTATTTCAAAATCTGGGCCAGTGTGCGCCGCTCCGGTCGGCCGCCATGTTACATGAGTTCCCGCCAAAATAAATTATGAACAGTGACACTTTAATTTGAGCAAAGCTTCGGGATATTTAACACTCGTATTGTTTATGGGTACAAAACGCTCAAGTCACTTTAAATAGCCTTTTTTTCAAATGAATTTCATCGGGATGATTAAGGATATTTCCCGCTTGTGTGGCGGCGAAATGAATATTTAATTTTAAATTAACCACCTCCAAAAATCAAGAGGTTCATTTCTGGGATGTAGTATTGCATTGTTTAACAAAGTTCACCAAGACCTGATTGAGCTTCCACTAACCAAATTTAAACTCAGATCAAGAATTCTCTTATGAATAAGGGCTATTATAAAGTAAATGATTATCTAAATGATCGTAATGCATGGACATAGTGTTTCTTGTAATTTGTTATTTGATGGGTATGAGTCAGTTTTTGTAACAGTAATATGGTACCTATCTAATGCCGCTTCCTATATACTAAATATAAAATTTATTGTAACTATATATCTATATCCTAAATAATGTAATGGAAGGTGACTTCAGAAGTATCTCTGAAGCCATTTTTCAACTTGACGACTCTGTATATATCAATACAGGGAGAAAAAAGCAGCCCTTGCTGAGTTTCTTGCCGGTTCTTCTCAGTACAAGGTCTCCCGCCGTAGTTTTGCGAACCGATGGCGTAGCTTCTTGACCTTCACAAGGGCTTGTAACAGCCTAGACTGAATAAATGACTTTTCATTTCATTTCATTGAATATAAGGGAGTTTAAATTTATTCATTAATAATGGTCATTCAGAAATTAATTGCATACTAGTGGTCGCCCGCGACTTCGTACGCGTGGAGTTAGTTAGAAATAAAGGTTCACTGCTCGTTCTCCGTAGGTGATAGCGTGATAATATGTAGCCTATATGTTGACCCGCCTTCTTAATAATATTTGTGCCAAATTTGAAGTCAATACATGCAGTACGTTTTTGAGTATATCCCGGACATACATACAGACAAACAGACAAAAATTCAAGACAAACTAATTCTAAACTATATTTTTGGCTTCGGTATCGATTGTAGATCACACCCCAAGTATTCTTTCAAAAAAATATTCAATGTACATTTTTGACTTTCCTACCATCTCTTATCTATTAGACAAGTCCGTCCGTCCGTCCGTCTGTGGTGCTGTTTCAGCGGCCAAACCGTTAGAGATAGATAAAGAGAATATTTAAGTTATAAGTTAAGAATAGTCTGATAAGACTACAAACCGGATTTGAGTAACGTAGCACTTCCGGTTTTCGAGAAATCATGAATTTCAAACGAAACCACACAAAATCTCCGAAGTTCTCAATTTTTTAAATACATTATTTTTAAATCAGGTTTTGGTGAACATTTGGTTCACTGGTTTTTGCTAGTTTAATTAAAAATGGATGCGTTAACTTATGTACGTGCGTGAGAAGTTATACTTCTTTAGCATCATTAAAAATATTTTTTAATTGCATGCAAATAATTAATAATTACAATAAAATAATAAAAGGACTGGAAAAGAATAGTTAACACAGTCAATTAAGTTCAGTTTTAATTTGAAAAATGAAATAAATATTCAAAATATTCAATTAAAATCACTACTGAATTTAAGTTATTAGTCCATATGTAAATAGCACTTGTAAGTAACTAAAACACGTTGTGTCTATATAGAAACTAGAAATATGTGGATAAATATTATAAATATGAAAACAGTGATCAGAGGCGACGAGCGTGCCAACATTGTTTTTGACAACGCGATCATCTTATGGAGCTCCGTGGATCGTTCAAAGTACCTTTCGAACAGATGTCTAATAATGGTGGATTATTAACCACTAAGTGGTTAATAATCCACCATTATTAGACACTAACATTCATAACGCGCCCGCGGCCAACTTCATGGTGTTACTCATGTGTTACAGTGATGCGCGCGCATCTCGAAATTTCACTCACATGATTTTTTCATAACGCGCCCGCGGCTAACTTCATTATGTTACTTTTGTGTTACAGTGATGCGCGCGCATCTTAAAATTTCACTCTCATAATTTTTTCATAACGCGGCTAAAGAAGTATAACTTCAATAATTTTGTATAGATGTAAGAGATTTTTCATTATAGAATTAAGTTTAAAATAAGCGATGGGCAATCTGCGTGTATTGCACGCGTCGATAGGCCACGATGCCCGCTTACCACCACCAGAACCTGTTTACTGAAAGTTATTAGAAAAAAATATGCTTTTAATAATTTATTCAAAACCAGATTTCCTTTAAGGAATAAGAATAAATATTAATGCCTATTAATGTCCCCGCTGCTGGGGCACAGGCCTTCCCTATGGATGGAATAGGGACATTGGGCCATGACCCACCACGCGGGCCCAGTGCGGATTGGTGGGTGCTAAAGACTGCAGATGCAGCCGGGACCAACGGCTTAACGTGCCTTCCGAAGCACGGAGGAGCTCGAGATAGTAATTTTTGGTCACCCATCCAATAACCGACCACTGCGAAAGTTTCTTAAGTTCAACGATCGCAGCCGAACGCGCGGACCACTTGCGCCATCGAGCTCCTCAAGATTATTGAACCTAAAAAAACACTTTAAATAAAAAATATATCACCCGCAAAAATAATGATAATGGTGTCTGAATTCCCGGAAGCCATAGTGAAAAGGAGCGATTCCGAATGGCATCCGCCATTTTGTTTTTAAACGAACTCCAGCAATAATTTAAGTGGATAAAAAAGTCGAGTGCCCGCCGCGCCGTGGCCGCTGCGGAACGCAATTTCACATTGTAAATAAAGAAAAAAAAAAAGATTGTATTAGCCGACTTTATTCCGCTTTCGCTGGGGCACCTATTAATAATTCTTTATTTGAAGAGCTGCCTCTTGCAGGTAGTGTTGATCGACCTGGCATAGGTAGGTACTTATATTTTAAATCTAAAGAAAATATAACTAGAAAAAATTCCACGCGGACCAGGCAGCAGACGGGACTCGAACCCGCACCCTTCGCAATCCGGGCGAATGCACTGACCAATTATGCTACCGCGGCCCTCACGGACCGCGTCGAAATTCTTTCTAGCTATTCTTAAGCTGCAAGGCAGCGCCATCTCTTCGCATTATAGGTAAACCCACAATACTTATATTTTTCTCATTACGACCTCCATTAAAATCATGTTCGCTGTGTAAGTATATAGAAACGGGGCCCGATAGCTTTTTCGTTTAGTATTTATTTTGTTTCAAAATTAAATTTCATTATGAATGGGTTACGATGGATGGAGGAGCTCGATGGCGCAGCTGGTTAGCGTGTTTGGCTGCGATCGTTGTAGCTAAGCAACTTTCGCAGTGGTCGGTCATTGGATGGGTGACCAAAAATTTACTTTCCGAGCTCCTCCGTGCTTCGGAAGGCGCGTTAAGCCGCTGGTCCCGGCTGCAGCTGCAGTCGGTAGCACTCGCCAATCCGCACTGGGCCCGCGTGGCGGATCATGGCCCAATCTTCCTGTCAGGCCTGTGCCACAGCAGTGGGGACATTAATAGGCTGATGATGAATAGCCATGTGCTAGTGTAATAAATGCCAGCATAAGTCTATTGACGAACTTTTAAAAGTCTGACCATATAGAAAGTCGGACCAAAGTAAATGAAAGACCTCTCGGATAGTGAAAGGTGCGGGTTAGAATCCTGTCTGATGCCTGGACCGCGTGTAATTAAAAATATTCTTTAGATTCATAAATCGAGCAGTTAAATGCTTTACGGAGCCAATCAAATTACCTCACTCCACCTGATGTTAAGTGTAAGAGTGGGAGTCCAAACGCGGAGATAGATAAATAAATAAATATTTCCAACACTTAACCAATTAGCCTAGCTCCAAAGTAAGCACTGTAAGGCTTGTGTAATGGGATACTAGGGTAACGGATAGAATACAAATACAGTACATATATAAGTATCTTTATATATATAATTCTTCTGTGAGTGTGTATGTCACTGAACTTCTCTTAAACGACTGGACCGATTTTGATGAAATTTTTTGTGTGTGTTCAAGGGGATCTGAGAATGGTTTAGATTCACAATTTTGTCCGCTGGACAATATTTTTTTAATTAATTTTTAATTTATTAGTAGTTGTTGATTAGCTTTTTAAAAAAAATTTGAAATTTTCTAATTAAAGACGTGTAGACAGGACAACGTCTGTCGGGTCCGCTAGTATTTATATAGAAAATACATATTAAACATCCATGACTGGAGTACAAATGCTCGTATTTATCACACAAACATCTGCCCCCACCGGGTGTCATCAAATGGAACATATCAAATAGATGATGTGGCAGAAGTGTGTCGCTCCAGCCATCCTAACCTGACCCCAATCTCCTAGCCTGCAGAGCCCTAAAAAAGTCCTGCGAATACCCTCTAAGCTGCTTAGCACGGAGCTGCGGGATCCCCGTTTAGGGATTCTTCCGCGTCTCCGCACCTAGCAGCCCCCCGGTCTAGCCGGGGCTCCACGGCAGGGGTCTCCCGGGGTATCACGGGGACCCCGCAGACGCGCGCGGGTAGGCCCGCGCGTGGGGGCTGAGTACGCGGCCTAATGCCCACCGTACCGCCCCCCGTCCGCTGCGGAGGGCTACTTGGGCGTGCCCGTGTAGCTCCCTCCGCCGCCCCCCTCTTTGCAGGACAGAACTACAAGGGGGGGCTGCCGTCACGGGGAGCCTGCGGAGCCCCACCCAACAACCCAACTCACTAGCAGAAACATCATCATCATCATCATCATCATCATCAGCCTATTAATGTCCCCACTGCTGGGGCACAGGCCTTCCCTATGGATGGAATAGGGAGATTGGGCCATGACCCACCACGCGGGCCCAGTGCGGATTGGTGGGTGCTAACGACTGCAGATGCAGCCGGGACCAACGGCTTAACGTGCCTTCCGAAGCACGGAGGAGCTCGAGATAGTAAATTTTTGGTCACCCATCCAATGACCGACCACTGCGAAAGTTGCTTAACTTCAACGATCGCAGCCGAACGCGCTAACCACTTGCGCCATCGAGCTCCTCGATCGAGCAGAAACATAACACCACTGAAAGCCAGTGTTATTTTACTATATTCTTCTGTATATAGTAGAGGTTTAACCTCCAGCTACAACGTAAGTTAATCAGACTACCTAGACAAGCCCTGACACAAATCGTGGGTATACTCACGGGTCACGGCTACTTCAACAAACACCTTTATAATATAGGTATTTCTGGCAGCCCTCTGTGCAGAGCCTGCTTGGAGGAGGAGGAGACGAGCGCCCATGTTCTGCTGGAGTGCAGAGGCGTTGCAAAACAAAGGACTTCTCTAATGGGAAGAACGCGGACACTAGTAGAAGCCTGCAGCAACATCCGGGGACTGCTGAGCTTTCTGGAGGAGCTGGGATGGCAGGACTGATGCCGATCCCTACGCTAAATAGGCACTGGGTGTCGAGTTGCGGAAACAGCCCGCCGTACTAAGACTAATATAGTGGAGGTTGCTTCCCCCAACGGGTGCTCCAATCCGAGTGGAAAATCCACTGTGCCCTACCTCTCTTAAGAAATAAATATAATTAATTAACACAGATAACGTAATCACTACCCTTTTAAGTATTACCTTCCGACTACCAGATGTGTGTTTGTGTTAAACAATGCCTGAACTAAATAAAAAAACGAGTCTTTTTATGACCACACGACTGAAGTGAAACTTCTGTAGCTGCATCTGTATATATATATATATATATATGTGTGTGGAGGAGCTCGATGGCGCAAGTGGTTAGCGCGTTCGGCTGCGATCGTTGAACTTAAGCAACTTTCACAGTGGTCGGTCATTGGATGGGTGACCAAAAATTACTATCTCGAGCTCGCCGGTGCTTCGGAAGGCACGTTAAGCCGTTGGACCCGGCTGCATCTGCAGTCGTTAGCACCCGCCAATCCGCACTGGGACCGCGTGGTGGATCATGGCCCAATCTCCCTATTCCATCCATAGGGAAGGCCTGTGCCCCAGCAGTGGGGACATTAATAGGCTGATGATGATGATGATATATGTGTGTGTGTGTGTACAAAATATAATTACTATTTTAAAGAAAAAGAGAGAAAGAAAATATGCGCGCGCACTGTTTTCTCTTGCTTATATCCTCCACACAACTCTCGCTCGCCTCGCCCGAACACACTTTTCGTAACGCGTAACGCATTCACCAGCTTACCCCCCAAGTAAAGCGTGCGTAAAGAAGTTTCACTTCAAAATATGAATAAACGATGTTGAAGGTCGGCAAGCTTAACCAATGATATTCCCTGTTTTTTCGAGACAGCAGTGGTCTTCTTTGTCGGTATCACTCTTGACAGAGTGGTCGTGGTCATCAATTCAGGTGTTGGTGGCAAGCATCACAACACGCCGCCACTCATCTCTGATAGCCGCCTTCCTTGTGCATTCGTGTAATGATGATGAGCCATTTACTGCAGCCTTTATTTGGTCAGTCCAACTCATAGGAGATCTTCCTGTTGACCTGGTACCCTCAACCTTTCCCTGGACTACAAGTCGCTCAATAGCCGCCTCCTCTCGGCGGCATACGTGGCCAAAAAAAGTGAGGATACGAGACTGCACCACAGACGATAAACGCTGCTTGATGCCGAGTTCTGGAAGTATAGACTCGTTGGTACGGAATTCAGTCCACGATACTCCGAGCATTCTCTTCCAGCACCACATCTCTAGGGCGTCTATCTTCTTCTTGTCTATTTCGGGCAGGGTCCACGTTTCTGAGGCGTAAGTCAA
The DNA here is from genome assembly GCA_902850365.2 of Chilo suppressalis. NCBI lineage: Eukaryota > Metazoa > Arthropoda > Insecta > Lepidoptera > Crambidae > Chilo > Chilo suppressalis. Next base: position 1,943,459 of record OU963896.1, on the reverse strand, counting down.
CGCATTTTCCGATACATTTAATTTTATTCGGTGATTTCGCCAGAACACAAAACAGGTAAAAAAAACATAATCCTTTGCCCGTCCCAACAGGGACAAAATGACCAAAAAAAAGCAGTATGGCGGCCCGCAAAATGTAAACAGACAGTCATTACTCTCGTATTGTCGTTTAGAGACACATTCATTTTACACCTCGCTAAAATTGCCGTCCGCCATTTTACGACAATCCGCGCCATAACATTTCGAGGGCCAACCACCATTGATACCTATCTTTTTACAACTTTTTTAAACGCCGCTGAAAATTTCTTGAAGTTTCCTTAATTTATCACGTGCAATCACTTTGTTGGAATTACTTTTTTATGTGAATTCGTTTAATGTTTTTTTTTTCTTTTGTACTGGAGTGTTCCGTTTTACGTCCTCCAGGGGAACGTACCAAACGAGCGACTTGCTTGAGTAAGAAAATTTAATATTAGTTAATAGAAGTCGTAAAAGTTACTTTGTTGAAGTGATATTATGTATTTTATGTAACCAATTACGTTTTACAACATACGGGTGAAGATGCAAATATATAGTTGACTAGTGGCCCGCCCTCGCTTCGCTTTGGTGTAGAGCTGAAGTGTAGACTACAGTTTTTGTTCTCAGGCTTGTATTATACATAATGACATTCACCTATGATTCTTCTTATACCTGCATGCAAAGTCTCAGCCCGATCGGTTTAAAATTGACAAAGTTTAATACAAACTTTCATTCCCTTTTTTATCCCCTTGGGGGTAGAATTGATCAAAATCCTTTCTTAGCGGATAGCCTATGTCATAACATCTACCTGCATGCAAAATTTCAGCCAGATCCGTCCAGTGGTTTGGGCTGTGCGTTGATAGATCACTATGTCAGTCAGTCACCTTTGAGTTTTTTATATATATATTAAATTAGTATTATATTTCAGATTATTATGTCTTAAAAACTTTTAAAACAAAAATTCAACATGCATAAGGCCAGGCTGTACCCAAACCAGCGTCTTATGCAATGATGGAATGTACACTAACTAGGCACTTTAATAAATTGACGTCAATATTATTTCAAATTTTGTTTAAAGTTGACGGTCTCTTTATCTTTGCAGGAGCAATGTTACGACATCGCTAAAAATTAAATATTATTTTGTTCATCTTCATTTTTAACACACTCATCTCGCGGTAAGCATTAAAATTGTATCTCTTACATATATTTTTTTTTATCGTTGAGGTATTTTATCTCGCTTATTTATGATTGACAATAACATATGGGATGTGTCCGTGCTCCGGGCACACGTAAGTGGTGGGCGTGAGATATTACGCGCAGAAATTGTGGCGCTTAGCGGAATTGAGTGTGGGTCACAGTGTAATGTTCGGCGTTTCGAGCTTATGGTTAGGAGACAGAGAGGGGTACTAATCTGTGGACCGCGTCATACGTACGACCATGGACATATTAACGACGTACGAATATGGACGTTGTATTCAAAATATCGCAGTACTACGACGACATTGTTCTTGACGGAATTGGTGTAATATAACAATAAAAAAAATGTACCTATACACAAGTATAAAAAGTAGCACGGACTTTTTGGCGGGATCGGGAAGCGTCACTTTAGCAATTTTGTTTTCTTGTTAAAAATTGTGTTGTGGCGGATGTTAGTGTCTAATAATGGTGGATTATTAACCACTAAGTGTTCGGGAACATGCATAAGTGCTTTCAAGTGAAACAAAATAGCGGAAAGTGTCTTTCGACTCTCCCTCAAGAAGTCCACGGGGAGGTTCCAGTAAATCCCCACACATTTACTGAAACATAGGGAAAGGAGGATTGACTTGACTGCCACTTACTTTGACTTGATTTATTACTTTGACCACGAGTGCTATAGAATTTGTAAACATTTTAACACTTGACATTGGCTAAATGCACAAGCCGTGCGAAGCCATTTAGAAAAAAAAGGAGCACAGATTTCAACTTGTTTTACGTAAGCAAAATTGGTTGCCTGTTGCTTAGAGTAAATAAAACTGAGACTTTAATTACTAATGATTCTTTTGTAGGAAGGCCAAAGGGGAAGATTTTCATTCGAGCTGGGTGATGGTAGCTCGGGGGCCGCGGCCCGACTGATGTTGGTCGAGCATTACATAATATTTATTAGTTATAGTTATATATGTGTTTGCCTCCGAATTTCCCTTGCGCGATGTAGGCTTCCATACTTATCGATCGCAAGGTCAGTAGTGCCATCTCTTGGAGAGGCGAGTAATTATTTCCTCCGTGTTGATTACATGCGGAGAATGTATATGTCACCGCTACACTTTGATGAAAGCAGATTAGCTCTGTGTGGTTTGAGCTTAGTAAGCGATCACGATTTTTTTTTTATGAAACATAAGGAGCTTTCCTTACTTAAATAAACACGAGGTCTATTGAAAGGTTCAATCCGTTTTATATTTATGTCTCAAAGACATTTAACTAGAAACATGATAATGATAAAACTGATAAAAAATAAAATTAATCAGTCATAGCCAGATCATTATTAAGTGTCCCGGGGCTATTGCAGCTAGGGGGCAAATGTAGCTACTTCAAATAAATTGTTACTGTTTCATGTTATTTTATGTTATTTGACGACCTCCGTGGCCGAGCGGTTAGTGCACCGGGTTTCATGGTGTCGCCGACTCGAGAGGTCTTGGGTTCAAATCCCGGTGGAGGCAGATGTTTGTGTGATGAATTACGAGCATTTGTACTCCAGTCATGGATGTTTAATATGTAAATATGTAAATATATAAATATATAAAAATATACTTATATATGTACAGTATATGTATTCCATCCGTTACCCTAGTATCCCATTACACAAGCCTTATAGTGCTTACTTTGGGGCTAGGCTAATAGGGATAATGACTAATTTTTTTTCTTCGTCTATCCGGTAGATTATCAAAAAGTATTGGGCACGTATTTTTTCTTTTTTCACATGATATAAACATTGCAGAGATATATTGATTTGAAAAGTCGCATGACACGTTTGAGTACACTTATAAGTGAAAATTTACTCAAAAGTGACGTCACGAGCCCCTCCTCCCAAACTTTGACGCGCTATAACTTTGTCATTTTTTGGTTGATTGCCCAAAGAAAAAATTCGTGTCCATTATTTTTCGGATTATACGGACTATATAGAATTTCGTTTACTGTGCCCCGTCATCACCCCTATTGGTGTGAGAGTTGGAAATATTTATTTATTTATTGGCGATATATATATTTATATGTGTGGGACAATAAAATCAAAAGATACTCTACAGAGCCACATATGTAACTTGTTTTAGAAACGGAACAGTAATGAGTTATTTGAAACAGCTACATTTGCCCCCTGGATACAATTGCCCCGGGTGACATCACTATGACTTTTGTTTCATAATACGTCCTCAAGATCACATAACATGGTTCGTTCATTCTTGTAAAACATGCTTTATAACGTATTTTGATGTCAAACTTGGATATATAATAAATACATAAAAAAAAATATAAGTATGCCAAAGGTCATTGGAAAGGAGTATGCTAAATATAAATATTAAGAGACAGAATATGAAATGGCATTAGAAAAACAACAAATGTTATTGATGCTTTTAACCACAGTAAAAAAAACTTAAATGGAGATGGGCTGGACACATTGCGTGTATGAATAATAACAAATGGACTTATAAAGTGACTACTTGGACAGGACTTCGACAAAATAGAAATAGGGGTAGACCAAAACAAATGTGGATAGATGAAATTAACGACGTGGCTGGTAGAGGCTGGACCACCAAGGCCAAAGATAGAAAACCTTGGAGTAAAATGGAGGAGGCCTTTACTCGCTGAGCGACCTTAATAAATAGAAAAATATGTATTGCATTTTTTTTAAATCGTAATTGATATCATCATCCATCATCATCAGCCTGTTAATGTCCCCACTGCGGGGGCACAGGCCTTCCCTATGGATGGAATAGGGATATTGGGCCATGACTCACCACGCGGGCCCAGTGCGGATTGGTGAGTGCTAACGACTGCAGATGCAGCCGGGACCAACGGCTTAACGTGCCTTCCGAAGCACGGAGGAGCTCGAGATAGTAATATTTGGTCACCCATCCAATGACCGACCACTGCGAAAGTTGCTTAAGTTCAACGATCGCAGCCGAACGCGCTAACCACTTGCGCCATCGAGCTCATCTTGATATGCTTGTAATGAAATAAATTAATTGGCCTGATATTTAAATTGTATTAAATGAATGACATGTATATTTATTAAGAAATTAAAAGGCTATAATAATAATAACGTATTTTGTTAGATGCTTTGGACGCACCTCTAGGATCAGTGTCGCTACTGTACTTAGGCTTGCCAGGTGGCCAGGAACGGATTTCCTGGATTGTCCCGGAATTTTGCGTCTTGTCTCGTGTTCAGTAATTAATTACACCTTATTGTCCCGATAATGTGCTACTTTCGTAACAAAATAAACTAATAAAAATAAATAAATATTTCCGACACTCACACCAATTAGCCTAGCCCCAAAGTAAGCACTATAAGGCTTGTGTTATGGGATGCTAGGGTAACGGATAGAATACATATACTGTACATATATAAGTATATTTATATAAATACATATTAAACATCCATGACTGGAGTACAAATGCTCGTATTCATCACACAAACATCTGCCCCCACCGGGATTCGAACCCGGGACCTCTCGAGTCGGCGACAGCCATGAAAGCGTACAAACCACTCGGCCACGGAGGTCGTCAAGTCTAATAACGAATGACACCGCTGACCTGCTTGATATTTTAATTCTGGGGGTGATGGGGGGTTTGATTTGATGCTTTATTTTTTCAGATTGGGATGGGGGTGCAAATGTCCCGGAATTGATAAGCCAGCATCTGGCAACCCTAACTGTACTCCAACTTTCGCGCCTACTGACAGAAAGAAAAAAAATGTGTGTGTCAGCTCCGACGCACGACTGGAGTTTACTCCTTAAGTTCGATAGTCTAACCAGACACAAAAAGAGTTTATTTAACTTAAAAAACTGTATGAAAGGGTAAATTAACAAATTAATGAAAATAATATACATACATAAATATATATTAATTCATTTCATATACATTTATTATAACTAATCGACGAAATATTTTACATTAAACTTTTTACAATAGTCCATTTCAGATGTGCATAAATATATCATTAGGAATGTTGATAAATTATGTAATTATTATTATCAGACTATTATATTTTTTTTAAATATTAATTAAATCAACATTGTCTGCATTATTAATTACAGTGACAAGTGGTTAATGGTAACTAAAATAAGACACATGGACGTTCGTAGATACGTGGTTCACGAATCTTGAAAATACCGCATCAATTATGAAATTATTTACAAACTTATAAAAGTACTAGCTGACTCGGCGAACTTCGTACCGCCCAAAAGTAATAATTTGCAATAAATTAAAATTGCGACTATAATTTGAGATTTAAACTATTCTATCTCTCAAGTTGGATCGAACTGCACATGGTGTGCGAATTTTATTATAATCGGTTCAGTGGTTTAGGAGTCCATTGAGGACAAACATTGTGACACGAGATTTATATATATTAAGATAACAATTTTCTTTTCAATTTAATTTATTGTTAACTATCTAATGTTTACAGTATTGCACGCTAATCGCTTTTGCTTTGACCTACACGACAATAAGAGTGCATAACTCAATATGCACTCTTATCAATACACAACGAGTAAGTAAAAACAGTCATGCACCTTTCTTGTTCACGCATATCAAAGACTCGTATTCACACTACCTACCCTCAAACAAATCCAATATTATTATTTATTTATTTATTTATTTATTTATCATCAACAAGTTTCAACAGCGTTTTACACAATATAATCTAATATAAATTTTTAAACGGTACTTTAGCCAATTACAGAAACTCACTTTGTATTCAATTCAAAAATTAAAATGATAACGTAGGGTAGAAATTACAAATTAACAATAATATAAAAGAAATACCAACAAAGATTCAAATTAATTTTGCGATAAATATAAATACCTATATAAATCAGAATTATAAAAGGAGCATGATAACTAACTTTGTGTAAATGAGTGTGTACGTAAGTGTTTGGTGTAGCGTGTGTGTGTGTATGTGTGAGTGTGCATGCCTTCCGTTAAAAAAAAAATAATCATATCGAAACGAGCCGACAAAAACAGCGAAATGCATGAGCCGGAGCCAGTGCGCGTAGTCGGTTGTGCACATTGCGTAGGTAGGTATCTTATCACATTTTTCGCATGGTTTACATGGCGGCAATATTAAGTGCGTACGTTTAGGAAACCAGAAATTAACAAAAAATAATAATTGATTTAATAAATGCAACATGTCAATGAAATAATGAGTCTGTAACAGTAATGTCATTTCTATAATCACCAAAATAATAAATAGATTGAATTGATAAATAATAATATTGTACTAATTACTAAACTAAATGAAAAATTATATTAATAATCACTAGAATTATTGCATTAAAATATTGCATTGAATAGTCAAATAGAAAAAAATAAAATAAAAAGATTAGAAATTGATTATTCAATTGTTAAAGTGGACATGTTGACAGATTAATAATAAGTTCAATGGAGGGTTTTAAAATTATTTACTAATAATCTACACAAAGCAACCTTAAACGCATTTCTGGATAAATGGAAGATGTCGATTTCAGAAAAGTGTTTATTGTATGTTCTAGGCAGTCTTACGGTCATGTCATTAGCTTCGTAATTTGTTCGCACCAGCGGCACGTGAAACAATTGAGTGTGTCGCGTTCTTTTTACGGGGGCACTAAGTGTGATAATCCGGTTAACTAGCTCTATGCAATCCAGTTTTCCTGAGTAAGTGTCATACAGAACCATTGTGTCCCGCATGCGACGCCTGTCACTAAGCGGTATAAGATCGAACCTAATACATGAATCTCTGTATTCACAAACTCCCTTGTTTAGCTTAAAGCCCAGGAATTTTGCGAATTTTATTTGCAATTTTTCAATAGCGTGCACGTATGTTGTGTATTGCGGATTCCAGATACTAGACCCATATTCAAGGATGTTCCGAACATATGCGTAATATAACATTTTAAGGCAAGTTACATCGCTAAATTCCTTTGTTACTCTGAAAATAAATCCTAAGTTTTTATGAGCTTTATTTATAATGTGCTCAAAATGTTTTTCAAATGTCAATTTTGTGTCCAGATATAACCCTAAATCCTTGACTGTGGTTGCCCTGCTTAAACTAGTATTATTTAATTTGAAATTGTATTCGATAGCATTTTTGCGTCTTGTAAATTGTATATGTATGCACTTTGTCTCGTTAACCGCAATTCTATTTCGAACATAATACTCCGAAAGTCGATCCAAATCTTTTTGTAGTTGTAGACAATCTTCATTTGATTTGACTTTCATATATATTTTGGTGTCATCAGCATAGAGCAAAAATTTAGCATGCTTAAAGCAGGACCCTATGTCATTTAGATAAGCTGAATAAAACAAAGGACCAAGCAAGGAACCCTGAGGTACACCGGAAGGTATGTTGATAAACTCAGAGCGATCACCGCCAATTACCACAGCCTGCTTTCGGTTCGATATATACGACTTTATCCATCTGAACAGGTCACCGCGTATACCCAGTTGATAGAGCTTCTGCAGAAGTATGACGTGATCCACATGATCGAACGCTTTTTCGATGTCTGTGTAGATCACGTCAACCTGAGATTGCAAGCCCATGTTTTTATGTAAATCACTCACAAATAATCCTAGGTTCGTAAGTGTAGATCGTCCTTCTACGAAACCGTGTTGTTCGTCAGGTATACCTTGTTTTATTACAGGATATATTTCTTTATAAACAGCTTTTTCAAAGCATTTTCCGAATACATTCAAAATTGATATGGGGCGATAATTTTCTACTCTGCATTTAGAATCCTTTTTGTGAAGAGGGACAATATGAGCCTCTTTCCATACACTTGGAAAAACTCCCTCTGAAACAGACCGATTAAATAAAATATGTAAAGGGTAGGAAAGTGTTGCGGCGCATCCGCTTATGAATGATGGAGGTATTCGATCACTACCAGCTCCCTTTCTAATATCCAATGATGAAAGTAGTTTAAACACCTCTCTTTGGGATATTGAAAAAGAGTGAATAGAATTGCCACAGGTATTCAGAGTACTGTCCATATCCGAATAATTTCCAGTTGAATGTACAAACATTCTTTCAAAACGATTACTAAACGCGGTGCAAATAGCTTTACTATTCGTCAACTGTCTGCCCATATACGTCATAGTACTGGGGTATCCTGTACTATTCCTACGTTTGGAATTGATGTACGACCAAAGCAACTTTGGATTATGTTTTATATGTTCCTGGCAACTCGAAACGTACTTTAGATGACATTCGTCTTGCATTATTTTCATTCTTTTCCTCAACAAAGAAAACATATCATAATCTAGAGGGTTTTTGTAACGTTTCCATCGACGGTGAACAACATTTTTCTCTTTAAGTAAACATATTAGGGCGCGACTATACCAGACCGGGTAAGAATTACAATTATTTGTATCGAGGGAAGGTACTAATCTGTTAATAGTGCAATTCAGAATTGAATAGAAGTTGCTTACAGACTCTTCGATACTATCCGCTGAAAGCACATTGTCCCAGTCAACATTATGCAGTTCCGTATTTATGACGTCATAGTCTGCTTTATGGAACAAAAACTTCTTTCTAGTTAATTTAGGTAAACGATTTACTAAAATGTCACTAGCATCGATGTCAAGAGTAACATGATGGGGATCCTCCTTCACCAAAGCAACTGCCGAGGCACAAATGTCCAAATTAAAATTACTGAAAATAAGGTCTAAAGTATTACCTGCCTTATTTGTGTTCATATTACTCTGGCGTAGACCAAAGTAATTTATTTTGTTTACAAAGTTTACTCCTGCATTTTGAAGTTCAGTGCTTCCCTTTTTTAAATGTGTAGGCCCTGAATTATTCCACAATATATTAAATAAATTGAAATCACCTGCTAACAAAAATAAATCATCAGTAATAGTATTTGCGATGGAAGAAATCAAATCGATACAATTATTAAGACGAGCAGGTAGTAAAGGCCCCGGCGCCATGTAAACCAACGCTATGTGCAAATCCTGCTCTAAGCCTATTGTTTGCCCGTCCACTGTGACCCATACGCACTCCACGTGATCACGCTGCCACTCGACGCGTACGCGCGCGCTCAGTCTTCGACTGCACATTACCATTACACCACCGCCGTTCGACCCGCGGTCGCGTCGAAAAATTTCATATCTGCTGTCAGATAATTCCGAGTCTAGAATACTGTCATTTAGCCAGGTTTCTGTTACTAAAATTATATCGTGGTTCGAGATAAGTATATTATTATAGAATTCTAATGTTTTTGTTCGAAGACCACGAACATTCTGGTATAGGATATTTAATTTACCCATTAAGTTCCAAACAAATTCATGTACAGACCGATTATCTCATCTTTTATGTTTAAATTATGCAAGAAAATGACAGTATTCAAGTATTCTAAGTATAATGAAACTTTTAATTTGCAGTAATAGTGTAATAAAAATAATAAATATCGTGATTGATTGGCAGTGAAGGTGTTATTGTATTTGTATGGTATAGATGAATTTGTGGATGTATTGTGTAAGTGTGGTAAGTATAAAGAGTTATCATGCACTAAAATTGATGTATAACTAAAATATAAAGACAGGCACTGACTATTAAAGCTAATTAACGAGGCAAAATACATAACTAAATAATTTTCTTTAAATCTGCTTCGCATGATATTTGAATGTATGGTGATTTTTCTGCCTTTCTCGTATAAATGCGACAGTTTTTTGTCCATACATATGTGTAATTGCAGTCTTTGGCCTTAGATTTACACTTATTCAATAATAGCTTGTTTGTTATGGTCAAATGTTCATTTACATAAACAGCTGTTGGCTCACCATCCAGTCCAATATCCTCCGAAGTGATACCACCGGTTTTTCGAGCCGCGGATAAAAAGGCATCTTTTTTGCAGCGATTTTGAAAGCGAACAACTATATTTCGTGACTTTCCCTTCACTGGTCTCTTCGCCTGTACGCGGTGTACGAAATCCAAATCCTGGAACTCAAGTGGCACCTTCAGATGTTTGGCCATGATTATCATCATATCCGGCAGGTTTTCATTGTCCGCTTCTGGTATGCCTATTATTTCTAAGTTCTGAAGCCTAGACCACTGTTCTTGCTTGAGAGACGCCTCCTCCATGCTATTTATTTTGCGTTGTAGGATTTTAAGTTGATTGTCAAGGTTAGTGTTCTCAGTCTGAATTTTTTTCAGGATAGCTGAGTTATTCTCCACCTTGACTTTCACAGAATCATACAAATCACTGCATGTCTTAACTGACTTTTCAAGCTCTAAAAACCGGATCTCCAACGCATTTGCAACTGATTCCTTAAGCTTTGTGATAAAATTTGGCAGCTCGCGCTTAAATGCAGTTTCAATTTCCGCTTTTATGATACCAATGATATCATCTGGCTTTTCCTCATCGTAACAACTACTGCTGTTGCTATTTGCAGATGTTTGTGCCCCTCTTTTAGAGTTGATAAATTCGTCACTTCCTGAAAAGGTTTCCTTTACTGGTGTGTTAGTGTTATCACCGCGACGAATTTGTTTTACCTTGCATTCCGGACAAATCCAGTTTGTAGTTGAGTCACCCTTTTTAACACCGACACATGCTTGATGATATTGAAGTTTGCAAGTCGTTCTGGAGCAGTTAAGGATAGCATCTTTTGGTTTTACGTCACGATCGCAGGCACTGCACTTGGTCATTGTTAAGTTATTTTTGGTAATAAGTTGCAGATAAGAAAAAATATTAACTTAATGAGTACTTTGTGACCAAAACTTGGATTTTTATTGTAATTTAAAAAACTTTACCGAAACAATACTAGATAATAAATTTAAAACTAATTTATGTTGGAGCTAATGTTTGCCGTTCGACTACCCTCGTCGGTATTATTATCGTCAAATAAATTAGTTTTTTAGTAAATAATATCAATCAATATGTTCAAATTAGAGTAAACTGTGTTGTATTACATTACATTTTAGGAGTGGAGGGCTGATAACCTGAGACACGGGTTTTTTCCTAGTTCAGGTGTCAGCCCGCCATAATTAGATAAGTGACCTTTTTACTTAGTGTTTTTAATGGAATAAGAAACTGATTATGGTGAGAAATAAAGAGTTATTATGAATATTATTATTATTATTATTAATGGTTGTACCATACCTCGTTGTCCCCATTGCTCTATCAGAAACAATATCTAAATTCAGTTCAGATTTAAAAAAAAATATTAATGTCAATCCGTCATCTTTATTTGTCAAAGTTGCGCGACATAGGATGCGCACCAAAAACGTAACGAGGTCATTCATCGATAGATTTTACTCCTCACATTTTTCTCATACCGGGCCCCTTATATGTGCAAATCGATTCTTAAGGAGTTAACTCCAAAATAGTAAATATTTGATCTTCTTTCATTCATATCATTCAGAATTGTTTGTAGCGCTTAATTATTTATTACACGCTTGCCACATAGCCCTCCCATACTTGTTTATTTATTCTGTACCCTCAATGAAGCTTCCGACTCTATAAACATGGTGCTACAAAGTCCCGGTGACGCGCGACATCGGTCTATTGACGCGCGTCGTGTGACGTTGTGAACACGCCGCGTGTCAACAAAAGCTATCGGACACGGTCAATAACAGTTTACGATGAATTGGGTCCCGCTCGCGGTTAATTTAACGTACGCATTTGCTGTTCGACCACCTGGAATCCGATCTGCTTTGATTTGCCAATTATATAATTCTAAATGCCTAATTCGCTAATATAAATGGTTTTAAACGCCAAATAAATGTACATAATTTCCAAAAAAAGCTTAAGATTTTTTGGTATCTTTTTGATTGCTGTGGGAAATGCTGCTGACATTCAAACAATTTTTGTGTTGCAGAAGCGAGCTGTTCGATCAATTTACAATCTAAAGACAACAGACTCTTTTTAAAGTGTCCGTGCGCTGCTCCGTGGCTCTAGGCCGCGTTTAAAGTCTCCGTGCACTGCTCCGTGGCTCTAGGCCGCGTTTAAAGTCTTCGTGCGCTGCGCCGTGGCTCTAGGCCGCGTTTCAAGTCTTCGTGCGCTGCGCCGTGGCTCTAGGCCGTGTTTAAAGTCTCCGTGCAATGCTCCGTGGCTCTAGGCCGCGTTTAAAGTCTCCGTGCGCTGCTCCGTGGCTCTAGGCCGCGTTTAAAGTCGCCGTGCGCTACTCCGTGGCTCTAGGCCGCGTTTAAAGTCTCCGTGCGCTGCTCCGTGGCTCTAGGCCGCGTTTAAAGTCTTCGTGCGCTGCGCCGTGGCTCTAGGCCGTGTTTAAAGTCTCCGTGCAATGCTCCGTGGCTCTAGGCCGCGTTTAAAGTCTCCATACGCTGCTCCGTGGCTTTAGGCCGCGTTTAAAGTCTTCGTGCGCTGCGCCGTGGCTCTAGGCCGTGTTTAAAGTCTCCGTGCAATGCTCCGTGGCTCTAGGCCGCGTTTAAAGTCTCCGTGCGCTGCTCCGTGGCTCTAGGCCGCGTTTAAAGTCACCGTGCTTGACATGTCGCTCTAAACCGTCACTCATATCAAGGTGGTAGCCAGCCAAGAATCGCGGAATTGTCTTATAGCTTTAAAACTAAAAATAGTGTAAATATAATCATCTCTATTTAATGGTTGCACCGCTAACGACGTAATGGTTGGTTGAATAATGATGGTACCTAATGTTAAGTTGCTTTTGAATCTGACTCAATAATCCATAAAATCTAAGAAGTCTAAAGTCAACCCACGTGGTAGGGGATTGGGTCAGGGTAGGCAACGATGCGAGTGATAGTCTATAGGCTATGGTTCCCCTTACCATCAGGCGAGCCATACGCTTGTTCGCTACCCTTTTAATACAAATTTAAAAAAAAAAATGTGTGTGTCAGTCTGACGCACGACTGGAGTTTACTTCTTACGTTCGATAGTCTAACCAGACGCAAAAAGAGTTTATTTAACTTAAAAAAGATTGATACTGTATGAAAGGGTAAATTAACAAATTAATGAAAATAATATACATATATCAATATATATTTATTCATTTCATATACATTTATTATAACTAATCGACGAAATATTTTACATTAAACTTTTTACAATAGTCAGTCAGAGATGTGCATAAATAAAGGTACGCTACGATACTGTGCTACGGTGTAGCACTACGGCTGCTACAGCGTAGACAGTAAAAACGTAACGAGGTCATTCATCGATAGATTTCACTCCTCACATTTTTCTCATACCGGGCCCCTTATATATGCAAATCGATTCTTAAGGAGTAAACTCCAAAAACATCTTGTTCGTGTTACAAGAATGCAGTTACAGAAGCCTTTATTTTATGGCTTACGTGTCCATCGTAACAATATTTTTAGTCTGATAGGAGGAGATGTCATTAGATCGAAAAAAAATAAAAGTAGCCCATAAACGTAAGCTTCTTATTACCCAATCACTATAAAAGCAGGTCAAGTGTGTATCGGCCCACGGGTAACGTAGGGTTCTGTAGGGTCACGCGCAAATCGCTGTGTTAGTTACTTTTCAAACTTTTTTGGAGTTTACTCCTTAAGAATCGATTTGCATATATAAGTATGAGATATGCCGGTATGAGAAAAATGTGAGGAGTAAAATCTATCGATGAATGACATTAATGACCTCGTTACGTTTTTGTGCGCAACCTCATCTGCACACCTATCACTTTTAGCCATGGCAACGGATAAAAAACATTAAGTTGTCACAATTGTCAATAAAATAAATAAACTAAAAATAGATAAAATCGGAGCAAAATTAATGAAAACAAATAAATAACAGAATATAGAGAAATGCCGGTAAGTGTCCAGCACTCTGGAATAGTGATTTTCAGTACAGATGGAATTATAATACATATTTACAAAATGATGACTAGTGTGTGATCTTTTTGAAATTGTGTGTTTCCAGAAATACATAATAAAATATATGATGAATATCGCTGATGTTAGATGATAAAATGTGTGACATTGGAACCTATGATAGTCGAAACCATGGGACGATTCCTGAGGTATCTCTACTTGTAACCGACTTCTTCGGACTTGATTTTGTTTTGTGTCTGTTCAAAGACAATCGTTTTTAGAGTGTAAACTCCGGTCGTGCGTCGGAGCTCACACACACAAAATGACTCTACTCCACCCGATCTTAAGTGGTGATAAAGTCCAAACGCGACGATAGCTGGTGCAGCAGTTATAAACTGCTACACCAACCATCCTCACCTTGCCGGAATGCGAAGTTCTTCTTCATGCCTCTCTTAAAGGACCCCAGATTATAGGAAGGAGGGAACACGTGCGCGGGTAAAGAATTCCACTTATGAATAGTACGACAAATAAGTCACCAAAATTCTTTGTTCGTGTAGGAATAATGAATAGTAACTTAATTATATAAGTAGTTATACTGCGGTAGGCAAGTTTTTCTAAGGAGCTCGATGGCGCAGGTGGTTAGCCCGTTCGGCAGCGATCGTTGAAGTTAAGCAACTTTCGCAGTGGTCGGTCATTGGATGGGTGACCAATAATCTTCTATCTCGAGTTCCTCCGTGCTCCAGAAGGCACGTTAAGCCGTTGGTCCCGGCTGCATCTGCAGTCGTTAGCACCCGCCAATTAGCAGTGGGCCTGCGTGATGGGTCATGGCCTAATCTCTGTATTCCATCCATAGGGAAGGCCTGTGGCCCAGCAGTGGAGACATTAATAGGCTGATGATGAAGCAAGTTTTTCACAAATCTAGCATTTAGGCACTCGTTTTACCGCCGACGATGAACGAGAAGCGAAAAGATCTAGAACAATGACTTTTGGAAGCGGTGGGACCACTGCCTGAGCTGGGAGAAAATAAACTTTCTTCCTGTTTCGGTAAGCTGGCGAATGCGTTACGCGTTACGAAAAGTGTGTTCGGGCGAGTCGAACGGGAGTTTAGTGGGGGATATAAGCAAGAGAAAGCAGTGCGCGCGCACATTTTCTTTCTCTCTTTCTTTTAGAGATAGTAAATGAAATATGTGTATGTACATACCTGTATATATTGTACACACACACATATATACATACACACAAAGAAGTTTCACTCACACACACATAAGCACACTCGTTTTTTTATTGAAGTGATAACTTCTTATGGGAGGGTGAACTGCTTCGTTATGTAACGCGTTACGGCGCCAGGATGTCTGGTTTCCCTTCCTCTCGCTCATACGACAGCGATAGGCAGGCTCCTCTTGCTCTCTCTAACCCGCAGTGTCGCATAGATTAGTTTAAGTTATCACTTCTGTCGAGCGTTTTTTTGCCACCACATTATGTATATACAGTACATATGTAACGGATTTCATCATCATCATCATCATCATCAGCCTATTAATGTCCCCACTGCAGGGGCACAGGCCTTCCCTATGGATGGAATAGGGAGATTGGGCCGTAACCCACCACGCGGGCCCAGTGCGGATTGGTGGGTGCTAACGACTGCAAATGCAGCCGGGACCAACGGCTTAACGTGCCTTCCGAAGCACGGAGGAGCGCGAGATAGTAGATTTTTGGTCACCCATCCAATGACCGACCACTGCGAAAGTTGCTTAACTTCAACAATCGCAGCCGAACGCGCTAGCCACCTGCGCCATCGAGCTCCTCAATATTAAGTAACGGATTTATAATGCCGTAATACAGGCATTTTGCTTAGCTCGGCAGCAGTAGTTTTAGTCTTATAAGTTAAATTGTAAAACAACTCCTACTGGAAATAAATTATTATTATTATATATACACACTCACATAAACAGTACATATATACAGTTGGTGGTAAAAAAATGCATAAAATAAATGCATACATATGCATACTAAATTTCAGATTTCTCCGAGCTAAGTTTACGGCGGACGCACATGGCAAAACCAAATCTATATATATAAAACTCGAAGGTGACTGACTGACTGGCATAGTGATCTATCCACGCACAGCCCAAACCACTGGACGGATCAGACTGAAATTTGGCTGAAATGACGTAGGCATCCGCTAATAAAGGATTTTGATCAATTCTACCCCCAAGGGGATAAAATAGGGAATGAAAGTTTGTACGAAACTTTGTCAATTTAAACCGATCGGGCTGAGACTTTGCATGCAGGTATAAGAAGAATCATAGATGAATGTCATTGTGTATAATACAAGCCTGAGAACAAAAACTGTAGTCTACACTTCAGCTCTACATCGAAGCGAAGCGAGGGCGGGCCGCTAGTTAAATAATAAAGGTTCTTTGTTGAGTACGGAACCCCAAAAGACATTGACACACAGTGTTTAATAAGCGCTATTCACAGGCGATTTAATAATAAATGCTTTAAACGGGTTCACTGCGTATGGGGTTCCATAAAAGTGGGTAGCAACTTCTTGTCAACGTAAACATTAATGGAAGGTAGATATTTCGATTTTTTTAAGCCTGCGGTCGCTAACTCAGCGGTTGGCGGAGCTGTTTAATGTTATAACCGTACATTTTTGCTGTGTTCAGCCTTAAAGAATGTTTTTTTTTGTTTTTCATGTGTATTTAGTACCATTTGGTTTAGAAAGATGGTGCTAGTAAAACCTGTCAAATGTTCGGGTATATGTGTTAAATCGCGCTGTAGAAATTCTTAAATGTACCTATATATACTTATGTTACATAAATGAGGTTCAAAATTGCGAATAAATTGGGCCACAGCGATCTGTGGAAACAGGGTATCAGATTTTTTTTTAAGAAATCCCCGGTCAATCAACCCCCGGTAAACCAACCCTCAAGTAGTACAGGATATGCTGATTTCGGCGTTTTGGGAAAAGTTTGAACCTTGTGGTGATGTATACCTACCTACTGCAAGCAAGGAAATCTAATGCCTGCTACACATGTAACGATTTATCGTAACGATTAAACTGTGCAAATCGACTTGCGCAGATTTATCGAACGTGTGTATGACAAATCGTTGTCGATTATCGTTCGTCGGTGGCAGTTGCAATTTTTATTAGATAAATCGTTGTCGATTGCGTTTGCACAGTTTTATCGTCGCGTGTGGATGGCGATCGCTCAGTTCGGCTGTAGGCTCGCTAGTGTGCGCACGTGCGGATCGCTCTTATATCGCAACATGTCTGAAGAAGAAAGAGGTGGACACCATGAACTAATGCAAGATTTCATAGAGAGCTATAGAGTGAAGCCAGTCTACACCACACACTCCGCACCTTTTTTTTCTTTAAACACATAACTAGGCCTAATATCGCAAGTGCGTCATAATCTCCCATCGTGGATGACATGTTTCTTGCGTGAGCTTCTGCGGAGAACAGACCGAACAGACAATCAGTCACTAGGAGCGTTCGATTTATCTGCACAGTCTGAAATCGCTACGATATATCGTTACGTGTGTACCGAACATAAGTATAATGTAGATTTTGAGCAGCTTCAAAGGAGACGGTTGAACAGCAAGTAACAGCCGAAACACATAACCGCGTTGCGACGCCGCAACGCTAAAATCGGCAGTTTGCGTTGCGGCGTCGCGAAAAAGAGCGTTACATGGTATGGTAGGGTAACCAGTTTCTCGTGATTTTTGATTGTGGATAAACGTGCCTCTGCTATGGATCATCGTAAGAAACTTATTTGTTATTAAGAAGACATTACTCTGTTTTAAATATACGACAAAGAAGATACTGGATACATCCATTTAATAAGGCTATGAATCCCCATGGAGAGATAGACAAAAACAAAATTTTCGCCTGCTTTAGAATGAGTGTATCATCATTTGAAGAGCTATTAAGCGGGTTATCAAAAAATATACAGAAAATTTGAATGGAAGGAAACTTGTAACTGCTATGGAAATGCTTTTATTAATTTTAAATCTGCTTCCGGGTTGACGCGTGTTGTTTGCAAGAGTGATACAACAAACTGAATCATTGTCAACAAGTATGACGTCATAACGCTGGAATTGGCGTCGCGGTCTTAGATTAAAACAAAATGGGTAGATACGGCACTAGCCTCACAAAAGTGATCCGCATAAATTGTGGTCCACGACCCTAATCGCTTTAGTCACAACTTGACATGCAAACGACGTACACGTGAACGCCAAAAAGAAATATTGCTAATATTTTTTGTTTATATGATAAAACAATGCCTAAGTGTGTTTTTAAAAAAATCTCAAATTGCTCAAGACCTAAAAATAAAACCCACGGCATCACTTTTCATTCGTAAATACTATAAAATATATTTTTTCATAAAAATTGCTGTTTGTTTTGAATCTTATTCGGTAGTGACGTCGAGTGCTGGTCGCGTGATTGGTCGGTAGTGCAGTGACGCGGATCTCGCCGTCTCGTTCGCGCTGCCGTTGAAACTTAAAGTGCTGTTTCGCTCGGGTCGGTAATGCAGTGACGCGGTTCTCGCCGTCCCGTTCGCGCTGCCGTGGGATCAGTTTTTGTTTGATGCAAGTATGAGCGTACCGCATCTACCCTTTTTGTTTTAATCTAAGGTCGCGGTGCGGCGCCGCAACGTGGTTATATGTGTTCAAGGCTTAATGGGTTTCCGACAGCGATTATATCAATTGAAAGCCTCCATACAAATTCGAACCGTCCTGTTTAGGTTGTTATATATATTTATGCATTAACTGCTACATTTTTACGCCGGGTTTCATGGTGTCGCCGACTCGAGAGGTCCCGGGTTCGAATCCCGGTGCGGGCAGATGTTTGTGTGATCAATACGAGCATTTGTACTCCAGTCATGGATGTTTAATATGTATTTACTTATATATGTATTAGTTTAAGTATTCTATCCGTTACCCTAGTATCCCATAACACAAGCCTGCATTGCTTACTTTGGGGCTAGGCTTATTGGCGTAAGTGTTGGAAATATTTAATAACTAATGAACATTTTTACTAGAAGCAAATTTAAGATTGATTTTTTTCATGTCAATAATAAATAAATAAAAATAATAACGGCAACAACAGAAGCTTTTACGGGTTTGCGGTTCCAGTTATTGGTCATTAATTGTGCAAATTTTTGGACACTTTTTACTAAATCGCTCGAATTGGAGCGTCTGTCTGGGGAAGTAAATATAAATAATAATAAATAAATATTTCCGACACTCACACCAATTAGCCTAGCCCCAAAGTAAGCACTATAAGGCTTGTGTTATGGGATGCTAGGGTAACGGATAGAATACATATACTGTACATATATAAGTATATTTATATAAATACATATTAAACATCCATGACTGGAGTACAAATGCTCGTATTCATCACACAAACATCTGCCCCCACCGGGATTCGAACCCGGGACCTCTCGAGTCGGCGACAGCCATGAAACCCGGCGTACAAACCACTCGGCCACGGAGGTCGTCAACCTCCTCTTTACAGAAGATCACAGTAAAATAACACTATGTTTTGGTGTTGTTGTGCTTCTGTCGGTGTGTTAGGTTCCAGGGCTCCACGGGGTAGGGGATTGGGTCAGGCAACGGCGTGAGGAACCCGATGGCGCAAGTGGTTAGCGCGTTCGGCTGCGATCGTTGAAGTTAAGCAACCTTCGCAGTGGTCGACAATTGGATGGGTGACCAAAAATTTTCTATCTCGAGCTCCTCCGTGCTTCGGAAGGCACGTTAAGCTGTTGGTCCATGCTGCACCTACAGTCGTCAACACCCACCAATCCGCACGCGGCCCGTGTGGTGGGTCATGGCCCAATCTCCCTATTCCATCCATAGGGAAGGCCAAGTGATATTATGGATATCGCAATATATTTGCATGATATTTTTGATAGCAAGCGTCTATAAGCTATGGTGGCCGGTACCCATCAATCAGGGCATAAAAAAAAACAATATCGTTTATTCAGTCTAGGCTGTTACAAGCACTTGCGAATCTCGAAAAGCTACGCCATCGGGAGACCTTGCATTGAGAAAAACCGGCAAGAAACTCAGCAAGGGCTGTCTTTCCTCCCTGTATTATATACAGAGTCGTCAAATTGAAAAATGACTTCAATATAATATATATCGCAGCTCGGCGTGGCTTATCTATCCGCACGGCGCAGTCGATGCCGGCCCGACCTGACATGACGGACGCCGAACTTGTTTATATTTCCATATCACTTGAAAATTCGCCTACTATGTTACATCTTTTTTGTGGCTATTTTCCCCATGGTAAGAAGCACACGGAGTGCTTACAGTTATTCTTTGATTATGTTGGTGATTTAGTCGTGCATAGGCCGCGAGATTATTTCATAATAACAGGTGATT
Organism: Chilo suppressalis; assembly: GCA_902850365.2. NCBI lineage: Eukaryota > Metazoa > Arthropoda > Insecta > Lepidoptera > Crambidae > Chilo > Chilo suppressalis. The sequence goes on along the minus strand of OU963896.1, from coordinate 1,923,088 downwards.
TTAACGTGAGTAGGGGGGTCTGGTCAGCGGGTGATTCACTGGATGGTGTGATTGAGCTACAGGGCCCGCACGATGATGTTTGTGTCTCGTTAGTATCGAATTTTTTAAACATTAATACTTTCGACCAGTTTAATAACGTGAAGAACGGTTTGGGACGTCTTTTGGATCTAGTGATGGGGAACTGTAGCTGCTCTGTGTTACCTTCCGTTCCTTTAGTACCTGAAGATTCACATCATCCTGCATTACTAGTACAGATTAGATTACCTGACTTACGCTCATGTGAACTAAAATCTAGCTCGCGTGGTGTTCGTAAATTTCACCTTGCCGACTATGTTGATATCCGAAAATCGCTTTCATCAATCAATTGGGATCAATGCCTGAATGTTACAGATATTTCTGAGGCGGTCCAAATTTTTTATAATATTTTAAATAACATTATTGAGGAGCATGTTCCCTACAAAACAATTCGTAATGATTCAAGATACCCTACATGGTATAGTAAATTGTTAATAAAAGTCATATCAGATAAATTAAAAGCTCACAAAAAATGGAAAATGAATGAATGAATGATTTATTTATTTTCTCTCACAAAGTCACAAAGTAACATTATAGTTAATTAAAGGGTATTGAATGACAAAACAAAACAGTAATAACAATGCAGTTCTTTGAGAGAGCTGGAGATTGTACTAGGTTACAAAACCTGTGTTACGACCCCCAGGCTCAAATCCTCTTAACGCCCGTTTGCTAGAGATTCTTATGCATTACATGAATCCTTTAGTACATATCAGTTAATGTTTCATTGAATGTTACAGAACCATAGTGAATTTAATAACAAAATTATAAGCAAAAGAAAAAGAAAGTTACCGCCATTTATCTGTAAATGCGGGTTTCAGGATAACGCTTAAATGTCTATATATTTTAAATACTAGCAAGTGTGTGTTTGTGTGTGTGTGTGTGTGTGTGTGTGTGTATTTGCGTGTGCATTTGCGCGTAAATTTACTTTTGATTTGATTACGATCATTATATTACATACATAGTATAAATAGTATACATACCTATTTCACAAATTAAAAAGCAGTTGTTAGTAATTTTTCTGTAGCGTCATAGTCCAGTTGCAATAGCCAATTTGAGACTACTCTCTTCATTTCCGACATCTGTATATGGTGAATTTTGAGAATTTTGTTAATGTTATTATACAGGTAGCAATGAAGGAAATAATAATTTCGCTTGGCAAAACTAGTGCTAGTGCGTACTAAAGGGCAGACTTGGTGTTTTCGTCGCGTATCAGAGAGACCAGTTCGGTCGTACGGCGTATTTCGATGCGTTCTTACAGTGACTTTTAATACGAACAATTGACGTATTGAAAGGACCTGGCAGATGGAATAAAGCTGGACTGTCGGGAAACGGTAGGGCAAATTCCAACCCACTTTAAGAACTGCTCTTTGCGCTCTTTCCAGTTTGAGAAGGTAGGTTTTAGATGAGCCACCCCATGTGCAAATACAATATGTCGCAATTGACTGTGCCAGTGCAAGGTATATCATTCTGATCACATCTACTCCAGCAACACGTTGTAGCCTTTTAAAAATAAATATTAATTTACGCAGTCTTGCAGAAAGCGCAAGAATGTGAGGATGAAAGGACAGATGTTGATCAAGTAATACACCCAGATATTTAATACACTTTGTACTCTCAAGGTAGGGGCATGTGCAAGTGGATCTTGAACAGCATGTGTGAGCGATTATGTTATGCACTGGTTCAGGTTGGCCCTGTTTAGTCATGGAGAAGGTCAGGTATTTGGTTTTCTCTACATTTAGGGTTAGGAGATTCCTACTCAACCATCCAGTCACCGCATCCAAACCGGCCTGCGCAGCATGAAAAGCATCCTCCCACTCGCGAGCGTGGAACAGCAGGGCAGTATCATCAGCGTAGGTAAAAATAGAGCCTTGGTTAAGATTATGGTCGCAAAGATCATTGATATATACCAGAAACAGCGTTGGGCCAATGATACTGCCCTGCGGCACCCCATGCGTTACAGGAAGTTCACCACTCGTCCAGTCTCCAATTTTAACACACTGCCGTCTGCCAGTTAAATAGCTCTCAAACAAGCTGAGTTGCGCACCACGAATCCCAAGACATTCTAATTTAAAAATTAGAGCAGGAATGGATATTGTGTCGAACGCTTTTGCGAGGTCGAGAAATATACCTATAACCTTTTGTTTTCCGTCTAATTTATCTACAACAGTGTTTGTGAGATCAAGAACCGCATCACTAGTTGAAATGCCGCCACGGAAGCCATATTGTGAAGGTGATAGTAACTGGTGAGTACGCAAAAAGGTGGTAAGTCGGGTATTAATCAGTTTCTCCAGGATTTTTGATAAGGCAGGGAGGATGGAGATCGGTCTGTAATTGCTTACAAGATCCTTGGGGCCGCTTTTGTGTATTGGGTGTACAACTGCCAGTTTCATCGGATCAGGAAAGGTGCTAGTTTTAAATGCCAAATTACAGATAAAGGTTATTGGACCGGCTAAGATATTTTTGTATGTTTTAAGAAAAGCACCAGAGATACCGTCGTACCCCACTGCACAGTCATTACGAAGTTTATCAATTATACGTATCACTTCCTCTTCATCTGTATCTGTTAGCACAAAAGAATTTGGGATGTTATTTTGGGGAGTATGAGCGGCAGGCCTAGAATGGTCCTGGTTTACTTTTTCCGCGAGGGAGGAGCCTACATTAGCAAAAAAGTTGTTGACTTCGTTCACCGAACGCAAAGGGTCTGTAGAGGATAATAACTCGTTAGGTGATGTTTTTTGTGTCGACGTATTAGTGATGTCTTTTATAGCGGCCCAGAGCTTTTTGCTATTATTTTGTGTATTTTGTATTACACTTTTGTCATATTCCAACTTAGCATGCATCAAATTTTTTTTACAGTATGTTCTGTATCTTATGTAGGTAGTTTTCATTATGTCATTATTAGGATTCTTTTTAACTTTCAGGTGCATCTGATCTCGGTTTCTTAAGCATTTAAGAAGGCCTGGGCTCATCCATGATTTCAGCAACGCTTTTCGGTTTGGAATTTTTTTCAAAATTGTATTTGCACTAATTTCGCGATTCAGTACTGTAATCAAATAACTTGTGGATTGGTTTGCACATGTCATGTTATAAAGTTGGTCAAAGTCAATCTTTAATAGCGCTTTTCCTAATTTGTCATGGTCAATGCATTTAGCTGTTCTAGTATTGTGTTTATGTGCATTGGAATTAGCGATATTACTTTTCAAGAACAGCAAAACAGAATCGTGGTCTGTGATCGAGGTGTGGGCTATAAAGCAGCGAGCGGGGCATCGCGTTTTTAAAAGAACATGATCAAGACAGGATAGTTTGCGTCGTGTAAAGAGGGTATGAGCCGGTAATATTCCATGAAATGCTAGCATAGTTAGATATTCGGTAGCCCTATCGTCAGTTGAGTTGTCTGAGATATCAATATTTAAATCTCCTGTTATGATAATTGTTTTTGCAGTAGTAAAAGAGTTTAAATGATTATCTAGTGAGTTTAAGAAGTTCGAAATGTTGCGTATTGCGGGTGAACGGTAGATCGCAATGATAACAGTATCTTGGTTGATTATTAATGTCAAACAGTTTGCGTCCTCTATACTCGAATCAACCACTACCACCCTGTGTACATTGCGGTGATATACAACTACTCCCTCATTCTGTGTTTTATGCTGAATTGTGGTTGCTGAGGTGTATCCAGGCAGGGCAGGTAAGGGAGGGGAATTAAATAACCAACATTCCGTTAATACTATGAAATCCCATGTTATGTTACTTCTTACTAGGAGTGTGTTTAGAGCAGTAAAGTTACGATTGATGCTTCTTATGTTTTGGCATAATAGAGTGACCTCAGGTTTATGAGTATCAACTATTCGTGAGCAGTCCTCTATTATGCAGTTTCCGGCCTCCGCCACACTCAAACTATCCAATTCAGAGTTAATTTCCTTAATAGTGTCGAATTTTATTTGCGTATGGTAATACGTTGCAATAAATAGTTGTTTTATTTAATATAAGTGAAATGAAGGTGTATAGTTGTTGTATATAAGGTATAATTAAAACAAAACAATGCAAAAAACTGAATAAACAATAAATTGTACAAAATTTTACTAAGTTTAATTTCATTGATAAGGTAAAATAATTAGTTATATATAATTTATTTTCGTAAAATAGGTATTCACATGTTTCGCTGTAGCTACACATGGTATAATAGTAGGCATATAAAAAATATAGATATATACTGTGAAATGTATGTAGGTAGGTTTTGTATAGTGTAGGTGTAATGTAGTTTGTATTATATAAGTATTTTGGAGTGTAGTGTTTATTTAATTTAAGTAATCTTAGGCTTAGTGTTATTATTCTTGATACATAATAATATACTTGCAGAATGAAGCTATCAAACAGAAATAGTCAAATATGTTGCGACAGAATATTTTTGAGGTCGATCTCTGAAGATATGCACTTTGGTGTTGACCCACTATGTTTTTTAATATAAACTTTACCGTAGTTTGACCAACAACTTTCGCACAGGCCATCCCTGACCGACTTACGTCCAAGATAGTACAGGTGTCTCCCGTATTCAGTCAGAGATTCAGTTATGTATATCGGTACTGGGGTCCCTGAGTTATCAATACACGCTGTGGAGAGTTTAGCATTCTTATTTTCCTTATTATGGGTTTTCATAGCCGAGATTATGTTCTCTTTCAAAAAAGAAGAAAAAAAATCTACCATGACAGTACCCGGAGAAAGCTGGTTTGTTTTGGGTTTCATTCTATAGATATTCTTGATGTTCGACGGTCCGATCTGCAACTTTAAAGTGGAGCTAATTTTGCACACTTTATCAATTAATTCCGTTTTCGTTTCCTTTACGGTGGAAGGTAAGTTATTAATTTCTATCATAGTTGAACGCGTATGACGTTCAAAGGAGTCGATTTTTAATTCCATTTGACATAATTTCTTCTTAAGTTCTAGATTCTCCCGCTCCGTGGAAACAACACGCTCAAGCAGTTCATCATACTTATTAGAGAGAAAATTAATAGATTCCTGTATAGTCGAGGACTGCGCACTCAAAGAAGCAATAGAAATATTTAATTGCTCAAATTTATTGTTTTGTTTCGCTTCGAATACAGAAAAAAGTTTATTTATTTCAGTTAAGATATGCTCAGAGCACGGGTTTGATTCATAACTATCATCGTCTAATCTTCTGCGTGTTCTCCGAGTATTTTTAATATTTTTTTGTGCAAATTCGGAGACTGAAGATTTTAAGTGTATATCAGAGTCAGACTTAGCCGTTTCCATATCTGCACTAAGCGCTGTAGTAATCCCGGAGGTTGGTGGTGTTCTTTGTAAACTCATTTCGGCTTACAAACGTCGCTGTAGGCCTAAATGAGTGCGCAAACGCCGTCGGCAAAATCAACTTGAATGGGGCGGAGCTGGGAGTAGGGATGGACCCACAGAAAGCGCCGAGAGAATAGGTGTGGTTGCAATCTAATTGGCTTCCTGCGCTAGCCGGGCCGCACTGTGTATCTATTGATATCGTATAGCTGTTTAAGCGGACTCACTCACGCGCAGATGCTGTCACTGTTGTTCGAATTGCCGCTTATTGATCCTGTTCGCCTGGTACTCGCTGCACTTTATTACAAATAATAAGTTGCTTTAATATATTAAAATAAAACAAATAAATTGAACAAAACACGCGTCCGTATCACACGGGATCCAAGAGGGGAGAGAATATACAATAGGCAAATAGACTATATGACATTTTCATATTTGCGCAAAAGACAAAAAATTTTAGAGGCACAGTGTTACAGGGATTTTATGTATCATGCTGAATTTAATATAAAACGTAACTCCAAACATTTCTGGGCATTTGTTAAGTCTAAACAAGCATCGGGTGGATTGCCAGGAACAATGTATTATGAAAGTAATGAGTGTCCTGACAATATTTTCAATCAGCTTTTTTACCAAGCTGATTGAAATGTTCTGTTCCCCTTATTTGGAAAAAATCTTTTATAACGCCTGTTTATAAGGGTAAGGGTAATAAGCACGATGTTAAGAGTTACAGGCCAATTTCCAAACTTTCTGTGATACCTAAACTTTTCGAAAAGGTAATACACGACACGCTATTTCCTTTTCTTCGGCCAATGATAACAAACGCTCCACAGAAAGTAACTTATGCGAGTTGATCGAAATTTTGACAGAGGGTATGGATAACGGTTATCAAATGGATGTCGTGTATACCGACTATTCGAAAGCCTTCGATAAGCTGCCCCATTATTTACTCATTTCGAAGCTAAAAGCAGTTGGTATTCATGGCGATCTTCTCCGATGGTTGGCGTCGTATCTGCGAGACCGTAGTCAGGCTGTGGCAGTAAAGGGTTACTGTTCCACTTTTGTTCCCGTAACCTCAGGCGTGCCCCAGGGCTCTCACCTTGGTCCCCTTCTATTTAACGTGCTTATTAATGATATAAAGAACTATATTCACAATTCTAACTTACTGCTCTACGCAGATGATATGAAAATTATAAAGTTGATCAAATCTATAGAAGATTGTAAATTGTTACAACAAGATTTGAAGAACTTGGTAAACTATTGCAATTATAACACACTTAAATTTAACACAGATAAATGTGCAGTAATTACTTTTACCCGGAAGAAAATGCCAATTAATTATAACTATAAATTAACTAATTCTATTCTCACAAAAAAACCGAGATGGTTGACCTTGGGGTAATTATTGATGATAAACTTATTTTCAGTAACCATATTAGCAATATTGTTGCAAAATCGTATAGAATGCTAGGTTTCATCATGCGTATTGGAAAAGAATTCCGTTGCGCATCTACTTTGATATTACTGTATAATGCATTTGTGAGACCACACCTTGAATATGCCTCTTGTGTATGGAATCCACAGTATAATACATACATTGATGCTATTGAAAGAATTCAACACAAATTTGTAAAGTACTTAGAAAACAGAATTAATGTTAACTTGATTATTAATGATTGTGAAGCAAAGTTACAGGTTACATCATTGCAACATCGCAGAACTGTTAGAGATCAATTATTTCTTTACAAACTTATTAATGACCTTGTAGATTCGCCGTTCCTTTTGCAGAGGATTGGTTTCCGTTGTCCAAATAGAACTAGGTCTGACAACACGTTTGTAATACAATTCAGCAGGACCAAGTTTGCTGCAAATAGTTTCATTTCTAGAGCATGTCACAGCTATAATAAATACTTCAGGGGATTGGATATATTTTGCCTTTCTTACAACCAATTTAGAAATGAATGCTATAAGGTTGTTTTATCCTAACACTTAGTAATTATTTTTTTCTTTTACTCACACAATTCTAAATATTGTACGTAATATTAAGCAAATTATGTAAGTTTATGAATGTTTCAGTCTGTGGAAACTTAACTGTTTTATGAAATAGTAATAAGTGTTACTTAATTGATTGTGTAAAACTGTATGTTTCCCAAATGAAAATAAATAAATAAATAAATATAAGATAACTCATGAATATACGCTTGTCCTTTTTAGCATAACAAAAAATCCTCGTCTTTGCCTATTCACAGCTACACCCGCTGTGGCGTACCGTAGTCGTGTACTAGCCATGCCACCGTAGCTGCTACGGCCGGACCATTCTACGAAGCGTAAAATAGTCTAAGGCCCGTATTTATAGGAAGACTAGTTGTCCCAGCGAACTTCGTACCGCCATAAAAAAATAGGGGTTGGCGGTAGAAGAGTGAAAATTTAGGGTTGTATGTATTATTGTATGATGTATCATAAAAAAATTTAAAAAAAAAACAAAAATTGAAGAAAAAAATTTAGGGGTGGATTACCCTTAACATTTAGGGGGATGAAAAATAGATGTTTTCCGATTCTCAGACCTACCCAATATGCACACAAAATTTCATGAGAATCGGGAAAGCCGTTTCGGAGGAGTTTAACCACAAACACCGCGACACGAGATTTTTTTATATTAGACTAGCGGCCCGCCCTCGCTTCGCTTCGGTGTAGAGCCGAAGTATAGACTACAGTATTTGTTCTCAGGTTTGTATTATACACAATGACATTCATCTATGATTCTTCTTATACCTGCATGCAAAGTCTTAGCCCGATCGGTTTAAAATTGGCAAAGTTTCATACAAACTTTCATTCCCTATTTTATCCCCTTGGGGGTAGAATTGATCAAAATCCTTTCTTAGCGGATGCCTACGTCATAACATCTGCCTGCATGCCAAATTTCAGCCCGATCCGTCCAGTGGTTTTAGCTGTGCGTTGATAGATCACTATGACAGTCAGTCCTTTGAGTTTTATATATATATATAGATTATCAGTGATTGATCCAGTCTTGAGCATAGTTAGAAAGGGATGTCGCTATATATAGCACATAGCGACATCCCTTACTAACTGTACTTAAGTAATGATCAACACTTAGTTGTCATTCTGTAATACATGAAATGAAATGAAATAAAATAAAATGAAATGAAATGAAATGAAATGAAATGAAATGAAATGAAATGAAATGAAATGAAATGAAATGAAATGAAATGAAATGAAATGAAATGAAATGAAATGAAATGAAATGAAATGAAATGAAATGAAATGAAATGAAATGAAATGAAATGAAATGAAATGAAATGAAATGAAATGAAATGAAATGAAATGAAATGAAATGAAATGAAATGAAATGAAATGAAATGAAATGAAATGAAATGAAATGAAATGAAATGAAATGAAATGAAATGAAATGAAATGAAATGAAATGAAATGAAATGAAATGAAATGAAATGAAATGAAATGAAATGAAATGAAATGAAATGAAATGAAATGAAATGAAATGAAATGAAATGAAATGAAATGAAATGAAATGAAATGAAATGAAATGAAATGAAATGAAATGAAATGAAATGAAATGAAATGAAATGAAATGAAATGAAATGAAATGAAATGAAATGAAATGAAATGAAATGAAATGAAATGAAATGAAATGAAATGAAATGAAATGAAATGAAATGAAATGAAATGAAATGAAATGAAATGAAATGAAATGAAATGAAATGAAATGAAATGAAATGAAATGAAATGAAATGAAATGAAATGAAATGAAATGAAATGAAATGAAATGAAATGAAATGAAATGAAATGAAATGAAATGAAATGAAATGAAATGAAATGAAATGAAATGAAATGAAATGAAATGAAATGAAATGAAATGAAATGAAATGAAATGAAATGAAATGAAATGAAATGAAATGAAATGAAATGAAATGAAATGAAATGAAATGAAATGAAATGAAATGAAATGAAATGAAATGAAATGAAATGAAATGAAATGAAATGAAATGAAATGAAATGAAATGAAATGAAATGAAATGAAATGAAATGAAATGAAATGAAATGAAATGAAATGAAATGAAATGAAATGAAATGAAATGAAATGAAATGAAATGAAATGAAATGAAATGAAATGAAATGAAATGAAATGAAATGAAATGAAATGAAATGAAATGAAATGAAATGAAATGAAATGAAATGAAATGAAATGAAATGAAATGAAATGAAATGAAATGAAATGAAATGAAATGAAATGAAATGAAATGAAATGAAATGAAATGAAATGAAATGAAATGAAATGAAATGAAATGAAATGAAATGAAATGAAATGAAATGAAATGAAATGAAATGAAATGAAATGAAATGAAATGAAATGAAATGAAATGAAATGAAATGAAATGAAATGAAATGAAATGAAATGAAATGAAATGAAATGAAATGAAATGAAATGAAATGAAATGAAATGAAATGAAATGAAATGAAATGAAATGAAATGAAATGAAATGAAATTTCATTTATTTAGTCTAGGCTGTTACAAGCACTTGTGAAGGTCAAGAAGCTACGCCATCGGTTCGCAAAACTACGGCGGGAGACCTTGTACTGAGAAGAACCGGCAAGAAACTCAGCAAGGGCTGTTTTTTTCTCCCTGTATTGTTATATACAGTGTCGTCAAGTTGAAAAATTACTTCAGAAATACGTCTGAAGTCACTTTCCATTACATAGAATATAAATATATAGTTACAATTAATTTTATAGTTAACATTTTAAGTAGTATAAGTATAGGAAGCGGCATTAGATTGGTACAATATTACTGTTATGGAAAATGACTAATACCCATTTAATATCAAATTATAAGAAACACTATGTCCATGCATTACGATCATTTAGATAATCAACAACTTTATAATAGCCCTTATTCATAAGAGTATTTTTGATCTGAGATTTAAATTTAGTCAGTGGAAGCTCAATCAGATCTTGGGGAACTTTGTTAAACAATGCAATACTACAACCCAGAAATGAACCTCTTGATTTTTGGAGTCTGAAACATGGAACGGCAAGCTTGTTCTTAAATCTCGTGTTAAAGTTATGGGTTTGACTTTTTTTTGCAAATTCATCATAGTTTTTTCTTACATATATTAAATTTTCATAAATGTATTGCGACGCCAGTGTTAAAATATTAATTTCTTTAAATTTTTCTCTAAGGGATTCTCTTGCCTTTAGATTGTATATGGCGCGAACAGCTCTCTTTTGCAGTATGAAAATACTTTCGATATTAGCGGCTGAGCCCCACAACAAAAGGCCATATGACATAACACTATGAAAGTAACCAAAGTAAACTAATCTTGCCGTTTCCAAATCAGTTAAGAGTCTTATTTTTTTAACAGCGAAAGCTGCAGAGCTCAATCTACTTGACAAGGCATCAATATGAGGATCCCATTGCAGACGAGAGTCTAAAGTAATACCCAGAAACTTTGTAGAATCCACTAACTCTACAGGCTGGTCATTTATTTTTATAGTAGTATTAACCTGCCTCACATTAGGTAGAGTAAACTTAATGCATTTTGTTTTACTGGAGTTAAGTTTTAAATTATTTACCGTAAACCAGTGAAGGATACACTGATACATAATACAGGCCTTAGATTACCAGTTTTATGTGCCTATTATGTGAGAGGTAAGTTATTGAGATATTTTGAATATTTTAATCAATTTTTATCTGATAAATAACACTAATATTATAAAAGCGAAAGTTTTTGAGTGTGTTTGTTACTTCTTCACATCTAATCGGCTGGAGCGATTTCAGTTGGTATGGAGTTAGCTGATACCCTGAATTAATACTTAGGCTACGTTTTACTACGGGAAAATATCCCTAATAAATCGCGGGTACCACCGCGGGGCACAGCGAGTTTTAGATAAAAATCTAAACCATATTTGTTACGTAGGTTTTCACTCACATCACTCATTTAATAAAACTAGTTTTTCACGGGTTAATGCACGAAACTTTATTTATTTATTGACGTTTACAGGCTGCTTCGTCGGAATGATTTTTTATTTAATTGTATTAAATAAAAAAAATGATTTAATTATATTAAATAAAAAAAACATTCCGACGAAGCAGCCTGTAAAGGCTGCGAATAAAACGTCAATAAATAAATCAAGTTTCGTGCATTAACCCGTGAAAAACTAGTTTTATTAAATTCTTAACCAACCAACATCTACGAAATGGAAGTTGACCTTATCAGATGTTTCCAAGTTTGATGTCAACTTTCAATTGGACGACACTGTATGAAATAAAACAGGGAGAAATAAACAGCCCTTGCTGAGTTTCTTGTCGGTTCTTCTTAGTACAAGGTCTCCCTCCTTAGATTTGCGAATCGATGGCGTAGCTTTTCGACATTTTTCAAGCGCTTGTAACAGCCTAGACTGAATAAACGATATTGAATTTTGAAAAAATAGAAAGAGACTTCATGATTTATCTTATATTGAAGTCAATTGCCAATTTGAAGATTGTATATAATGCAGGGAGAAAAAAACAGCCGAGTTGCTGAGTTTCTTGCCGGTTCTTCTCAGTACAAGGTTTCCCGCCGTAGATTTGCGAACCGATGGCGTAGCTTTTCGACACTCTCAAGTGCTTGTTACAGCTTAGACTAAATAAAGGATATGAATGACTTTTTGATTTTTTTGAAATTTTAACAAGTGTTAATGAACGGAGTCGAGTACTAGAGTAGTACTAGTATTCGGGTAGATTTGCTTTTGTTTACCCGACACCGTCTTCCAACCCATATTCCAGTGTAAATGCTTCGGGTGCCCAAATTCGAATAAAGTCTTTCGTGCATCCGAATTCGGGCTAACGACGAAATGTAATTGCGGCATAAAGATAATGTGTAAAACCATAACATTAAATATCATCATGCCGACCGCTACTAGATGGAGCTGTACGCATGTGAATCGCGCTATATTATACTGACACCGCTTGTATAAGGTGTTCTTGGGAAATCGATAAAGACATCATCGTATTATATGTCCAAATGTCTTGCATGCTGTATGACTTCGCATTATCCAGTGTCTTGATAAATAGATAGTATATGTGAGTTGTACAATATCACAGGCGGCAAAGTAGGTAGATTTTCAAAAATGAGATACGAGTATGGTAACTAGAGGTGGGTCGTCGACGTATTTTTCGTCGACGAAACGTAACCGTCCACTACCGTCCATCGACTAGTCGATCACCTAGTTGAATTATTCGACTAGTTGACGTGATAACGGCAGGCTTTAAACGGTTTATATCAACTACGCGGTGACTGGTCTGCGGGCGCGACGCAACGACGACGACGGGGTCTTTATTTAGTATTCGCTTTGCATTATAGTCATTTGTTAAATTAAATTAAATGTTTACAAAATAAATTACAAATTAAACTCATAATATAAACATTCAATTTAAACGAACTTTGCACTGAATTCGCATTCACGTGTCCCTTGATCTTGACCTCGAAACACACTAATTTCAAATTTCAATAAACAAAACTGCAACTACTTGAGGAAAACCATTATTATAAACCCGTTAATCCTGCACTGCATCGTTTAGCCAGATCCATTGACGTACTCTTTCACGCAATATAAAAATACTCTTACCTTTTCACTCTAACAACTCTAGTTTAAAAAATGAACAAATATCAACTCCCACGCCATATACTTAAGTTTCAAATTGCTTTATTTCAACGAATGAACGAACGTATGGACTTGTAACGGGTAAACCAGATACGTTTACGCGTCGTCGACGCTTTGTCAGTAGATATGAACGCTGTGAACTCTCAGTTTAGCCGTCTATGAATTCAACTAGTTAACGAATTAACTGTAGACCGTCGAAGCGTCGATTGAACGTAGACCGTCTATTTAAACCGTTCGTTAATTCAACGCCCATCGCTAATGGTAACACAGGAAATTTAAAAACAAATCTTAAAAATCTCTCATTCAGGATCATAGATGACCGTAATACCCTTAAAAACGTGATTTAAATCACAATTTGGTTTCAAAGGTGGCAATCTTTCTCATCTCGCAATCATAACCGGCCATATTTCAATTTTAAACAATCAGAAGAGTTTCTGCAGTAGCATCGCAACATGGCAGAAAGTGCAGTTCAATACATTTCTGACTTGAGTTTTTAGTGATTTAAAGTTTCTTCTTTAGTGTGTGATACTTATCATGGAGAAAACTCCAACACATACTACTAATGTACTTCCACCCTTGTGGGATACAGTAATACCATTTCTCTTACAAGTATTGTATGTAAGTGTCTCAATATAAGTATTTATTTTCTACCTACCATCATCCATCATCATCATTTCAGCCGAAAGACGTCCACTGTTGGACATAGGCCTCCCCCATTGATTTCCACAACGATCGGTCCCATGCTGCCCGCATCCAGCGGCTTCCCGCGACCTTTACCAGATCGTCGGTCCACCTTGTGGGGGGCCTGCCAACACTGCGTTTCCCGGTACGCGGTCGCCACTCGAGGACCTTTCCGCCCCAACGGCCATCGGTCCTGCGAGCAATGTGCCCTGCCCATTGCCACTTAAGGTTTGCAATTCTGTGGGCTATGTCGGTGACTTTAGTTCTCTTGCGTATCTCCTCATTTCTGATTCGATCACGCAGAGAAACTCCGAGCATAGCCCTCTCCATTGCCCTTTGGGTGACTTTGAGCCTTCTTACAAGACCCATTGTAAGTGGCCACGTCTCGGTTCCGTATGTCATCACTGGCAACACGCACGAATTGAAGACTTTCGTCTTGACCTACCGCCTATCTTTATTTGACGACGTCAGTCTTCTGACCAGTGGCGGCGCTAGATCACATGTGGACGTCGGCGACATCAAGTTCGCGAGGCCTATTTTACTTCGCAGTAAAAAATCGCTAAATTAAGTGAGCCAAATTATAAAATAACGTATGAGTAAACGAGTTTTATTGTTGATAATAATCAAATGATGACAAAAAAAAAATTAAAAATAGAAATTTAATTACAAAAATAGTATTGCCAAACAGATGATTCTGAATACCCGTAAAGTACTACTCGCTTCCATCACGCACGTGTTCGAAAATAATTAAAGTCATTATCATCTGCTTAGCTTTTTCCCCGAATTGTTCGGGGTCGGCTACCTAAGCCAGGCCAGGAGAAACGAAAATAAATAGGTAACTTGTAAAAATTTTTTGCGAGGCCACTGCTTCTCACAGCCCCCATTCGCCTCCCCGCAGATTCTTACAAATGTAATTTTCACTGTTGTCTCCTGTAAGTGAGGTAACTTGAATAGTGGGAGGAGCCATCCTTTCTCGACGCCATTACCGCCACCCATCCTAAAATCGACCTTCGCGAATCTCTTATCTATTAGACAAGTCCGTTCGTCTGTCTGTCTGTGGTGCTGTTTCAGCGGCCAAACCGTAAGAGATAGATAAAGAGAATATTTAAGTTATAAGTTAAGAATAGTCTGATAAGACTACAAACCGGATTTGAGTAACGTAGCACTTCCGGTTTTCGAGAAATCACGCATTTCAAACGAAACCACACAAAATCTCCGAAGTTCTCAATTAATTAAATACATTTTTATTTCTTTTTTTTTTTTAATCAGGTTTTGGTGAACATTTGTTTCACTGGTTTGCTAGTATGGTATAATATGACTGACCGATCGATGCGCCATTCTCACTCCTCCATTACTCTATGTGCCATCATGCCTAACGATAAGTGCTAAACTTGCTCCATATCAATTCGGGGAGCATCCACAAGGCGCACTCGACATATTTACGCGTTATCTAATAGCAACTGCTATAGTTACGGTTATGGCACCCCGGGCGGCAGTTAGGGCTTTACAACTTCCGTAATCTGCTGTCTGATAGTTGAGCGACTCCAAACTTTTCTTCAATACTAATAACTAAGGATTTGAACGCTCGTTCGCGGTTCAGTCACAAAATTTTTGAGTACAGAAGGTAATCTCATGTATGTAATAGGGGTGATGACGGGGTACAGTAAACGAAATTCTATTTAGTCCGTCAGTTAGATGATCAAAAAATAATGGACACGTATTTTTTTTTGGGCAATCAACCAAAACATGACAAAGTTATAGCGCGTCAAATTTGGGAGTAGGGGCTCGTGACGTCACTTTTGAGTAAATTTTCACTTATAAGTGTACTCAAACGTGACGTCATGCGACTTTTCAAATCAATATATCTCTGCAATATTTATATTATGTGAAAAAAGAATACGTGTCCAATACTTTTTGATAATCTACCTGATAAATGAAGAAAAAAAAAATAGTCATCATCCCTATTCAGGTTGCGTAACTACGCTCGGCGGTCGCACTAGAATTGTCAACTTTGGTTTATAAAATTAAAACTGTTATGGTAGTGGCGCTCGTATCTAGTTGTTTGATTTATTTTCGAGCATGAAACAGAGAGAATGGTTATATAAACCAATATCAATGAAATTGTTATAATGTAATCTTTGTATTACAAATAAAAAGAACAGTAATTCACCGTTCATTGTTGAATTTAAACAACCGCCTTTTGAACTGATATTATAACCGTTTTCTTATATTGTTTAAAACTTTCATGGTCACTAACATTAAGGCTATTATCGGGATTGTTACCATGTACCTTGTTTTTTATAAGTCTCCGATATTTCGGCACTGTTGCAAGCGCCATGATCACGGAGTAACTTACTCCGTCAACAATCCCGTTAATAGCTTTTTTGTTGCTCCATTTATGCACAAAAAATTTCACTGACGCGTGTCTCAAACGGATGAACGCGAGGTTCATGTGGTCCAGACTGGTCCGAGTTATCGTGTCCGTGAGCGGTGTCTATATGTCTTCTTTCTTCGTTTCTCTCGCATCTCGTCTTCGGGACGGGATGGCCGTCGGGGCTGTACCCCCGCCTCCGCTTCTTCACAAGTTGCCCTCGGCGCAGTCAAGCCCACTGGGTGAGACCCATGAGGGAGGCCCAGTGAGCGACCAGCGAGTGGGCGACGGACTTCAGCGCGCAGGGGTAGTGTCATATCCGGGGGTGAGTGCGGAAAAAGTTTTTTCGGACCGCCCGAACTTTTTCACATAATCCGTTAGCAATTCCGAAAGCTGTTGCATCAGGCGGGCTGTCGCTTCTTCTTGGTTGTTGCCTTCTTTGGGTGGTGGGGCTGCGGGGAGCGTGTCCGTCGGCGATGCGTTGCTCGCTCGACGGTGTCTTCGGCGGCGTCGTTTGGAGCGGCTGGTGTGCGAGGGAGGAGCGTTCGCAGGGGCCGGTGTCTATATGTGCGTTGTTTAAGCGCACTTTGTATGTCGATCACATTCTGTACTATCTATTTTGTGGTTCAGTGTTTACGTGAGAGTTGCGTGCGCACAGTTTCTTTTGAATGAAGAAAGATGAATTAAAACGTTAGTACAGAAAAGCTTTAAGAGTTATTCAAAATTTTTTTAAACCGAATTTACTTGAGCTTCACTTGAACTATGGTAACTTCATTCTTGGCTGACTTTTGACAGACAGAATAAAAAAAAAGTTTCCATAGTATTTAATACACCCACGTGAAGCCGGGAGGGGCCGCTAGTTTAAATTTTTATATATATATATTAAGCATTTAACTGCTAGAAGTTTATGTCAAAAGATTTTTTTACTAGAAAAAAATCCACGTGGACAAGGCAGCAGATGGGACTCGAACCCGAACCCTTCACTATCCGGGCGGATGAACTGAGCATTATGCTACTGCAGCCCTTGTCCGTGTCGAATTTTCTAAGGTCTAAGGTGTTAGCTCGGAGGCAGTGGCCCAACTAATATTGGTCAGGCATTGTATATTTAGCCTCCGAATTTCTCTTGCGCGATGTAGGCTTCAAAACTTCTTTAGTGTAGCGCCGGTTGCGCCATTTGTTGTATGGGAGTGTCAAGTCTTGCTTCGTCAGTTATAATAGGTGAGGAGACGTGTAAATGTCGCCGCCACAGTGCTATTAAGGCTAGCAGTTTTTGACGTGTATTAATGGACCGTTTGGCCAGCCTCTGCAAAAGTTGCCTTCCTTCCAGACCGAACTAGGAGGCCTACTCCAATTCATCGAAGACCGAAATTTAGATCGATACTTCGCACTTTTCTTACTATGTTTCTAGTACGTTTTTATTTATAATAATATTCGTCGTCGGAATATAGATTGAAGTGTAAATTTTCAATAGTATATTGTTCAAAATAAGTATAACTTTAAATTGACGAAATTAAATTGTGGCGGCGACACCTACACGCCCCACATATAACTAACATGGAGGAAACAATCCTACGCCTCCTTAAGAGATGGCACTACCGGCGCTGCGTTCAAAACGTAAGGAAAGCCTACATCGCGCAAGTGAAAATTCAGTAGCCAACAGTTCATACATACGATGCCCGACCAATATCAGTCGGGCCGCGGCCCCCGAGCTACCATCATCTGGCTCGGAGGAAGATCTACCCCTTTGGCCTTCCTACAGTGGGCTGCCGCAGCCACAAAATTTTGTTGGAACTTAGCTATCGAAAGTTCGTTTCGGAGAAAGAGAGTAGCTTCCTGATGTGCCATCGAGATCTTCAAACAAATGAAGTCAATTCTAATTAGGGCTCTACCCTAGACATTGTTTTTTTGAAATTATATCGCTTCTAAAGAAAAGTTTACTGGAAAAAAAAACCACGCGGACCAGGCAGCGGACGGGACTCGAACCCGCACCCTTCGCAATCCGGGTCAGTGCATTCGCCTTTTCGATTTTTTTTTCTAGTAAACTTTTCTTTAGATTTAAACATCTTGCAGTTAAATGCATAAAAAATAAATAAAAACATAATTATATCGCTTCTTTTTATTCCATTAGGCTGGAAGGAGTCGCGGGGATAAAGAAGGTAAAAAGTATTTTGTAAACTTTAGAAGGACAATATATTGTGTAGGCGCTTACTCATCTTCATGTAGGGCTGCTCACATTGATGAATAGCATTATTAATAATCAGTGAGAACTAGTGGCCCGCCCTCGCTTCGCTTCTGTGTAGAGCTGAAGTGTAGACCACAGTTTTTGTTCTCAGGCTTGTATTATAGACAATGACATTCTTCTTATACCTAATTATAATAGGCACGCGCCGCCAGGCCCCCCGCCCGGTAGCGTCGGAACCGCTACGTCCCTGCATTTTAAAATTTGTAATATCTTCGAAAATATTCATTTAAATAACTTGCTTTAAAGGGCCAAATTGATCTGTATGAATACACAATGTAGTAAATGTACTTAATTGGTTTAGGATGAATGTTATATTGCTGAAAATCGTTTCGTAAATAAGCTATTATTTTTCGTAAAAAGTATAGAATAAATAATGGTTATTATGGGTTATCCCTAAGAGATAGACATATACCATCGCGGTCTTTTTTGTAGAGCTTTTTTTAGGTGCACAATACTGTAGTACATTATTTTGATCTATCTCGTAGGGTTCAGCCAGTGTTTGCAATGTAAGCGCAAAAAATGTGTTTATTTACGACCTGATATTAAAAACCTCTATAATTATCAGTGTTTCTCTACTATATTATGCATGTATAATACATATAAACCTTCCTCTTGAATCACTCTATCTATTAAAAACAAACCGCATCAAAATCCGTTGCGTAGTTTTAAAGATCTAAGCATACATAGGGACATAGGGACAGACAGCGGGAAGCGACTTTGCTTTATACTATATAGTGAATAAGGGCAGACGTCAGCTGAGAGACATTTGAGAAATAAGTATTTGAAAGAACTGTTGCTGTCACGCAAATACCGTGCGATAAGGACAACAGTAGTTAACACTGAAAATTGCGTATAAAAATCGCAAAATTCGAGGTTTGGCTCTCGATTATTTTCTCCTTAAAAATTAGATATTTACTAGCAAACCAGTGAACCAAATGTTCACAAAAAAAAATGTATTTAATTAATTGAGAACTTCGAAGATTTTGTGTGGTTTCGTTTGAAATAGAAATCCCGTGATTTCTCGAAAAGTGCTACGTTACTCAAATCCGGTTTGTAGTCTTATCAGACTATTCTTAACTTATAACTTAAACATTCTCTTTATCTATCTCTTACGGTTTGGCCGCTGAAACAGCACCACGGACGGACGGACTTGTCTATTAGATAAGAGTTGTAATAGAAATTTTACCCATAGAATAATGAGTAGTAGTGCTATGCCTCTGTGTTTTCCTTTATTGTAAATGCTTATTAAATCTTCACACTAGACGTCTTTAGTGATGATGAAATTTTTGTTTATTTTTGGCATTTATGATTTTCTTTTGATTTTGAAACTACTGTCACATGTTTGCCTATGCGTTTGTTTGAGAGGATTTTTTATAGGTTTTTTAATTCATAATATTCATTTTGAAAGTGAAACTTTTATAAAATCGCTGCAAATGCATGTCGCATAATGCAGGACAGGCAGTGCTGTAGTCCAAGTGCCTAGTTAAAATACGCCCCAGTTAGGGGTCTCCTTTATTAGCCCCATGGCCTTCACACCTCACGTGTTCCCTCCTTCCTATAATCTGGGGTCCTTTAAGAGAGGCGTGAAGAAGCATTTTATGCAGGCCGGCAAGTAGCACTTTATAACTGCTGTACCAGCTATCTTCGCGTTTGGACTTTATCACCACTTAACATTTATTTATTTATTTTATTTATTTAAACTTTATTGCAAAATTACAAAGCAAATGGCGGACATAATGCCATAAGGCATTCTCTACCAGTCGACCAGTAAGAGCGTGAGAAAAAATCTAATATGACGGGGCGCAATAAAGACAAATTTAAGATAAACCAATGATACAAATACTCTTAACAGAATACACACATATTATACAATACATACATAAACACATGGTTTTGTCAGTCAAATATGAAAACGCTGTTTAATGCTACTGAGATAGTGCTCACGAACCAATCCCTTAAATGCAATTTTGTTAGGAGCTTTATGTATATTGGGGGGTAAGTCATTCCAGAGTCGTACAGCCGTGACAGTGAAAGAGTGGGAGACGAAGCCAGAAGAATGGACGGGAGTATGCAGAAGGAGATTGTCCGTTGAACGGAGAACACGGTCATGAGAATCACTCAGAAACCTAAATCTGCTTTAACATCAGGTGGGGTAGAGTCATTTGCCTACCTCGCTATAAAAAAAAAACCTCTAAACCCGGTCCTGGATCACTGCCTTTATAAAAAAATTAAATTTCCTTAAGTGCCTTGCTTTGTACGTGACATTCAAGCAACCTTTTTAGCAATCTAACAAAAGTATATTTACACCTTCCCAATCTTCATTTACCTAATTGCGTAAATAAAATGAAAAGCACAAACAGTTTAAAGGTGTTGAAATGGTCTGCGGCAGCCCTATCGCAGTGCCGCAGGGCCTGAGGAGGCCCTAAATTTCTGTTTAATTGGCGACCCGTAGCTCCGACCAGATGGTCCCGTTTTTCATATCCTTTGTGATGTTAGGAGCTCGGGGGAATGTTTTAAAAGGACCAACGCTCTTGGTGAAAACGCCAATAATTACAGATTATGTGGTTTTCGTTCTTTTGAGGTGTGTCAATTAGAGATGGGCGTTTGTAGATATTTTTGAAATCGATGCGCATCGGTATCATATAATTGGCATCGGATGCCCGCATCGATGCCGGCATCGCATTGATGTCAACTGAATGTCGATATCTTGTATCACGGATACGATGCAATATGAATTTCTACATATGCGTGTTTTGTTTGGGTCTGTCTCTTCGATTCCTTGAATCAGGACTTGAAAATGTAATCGAAAACCATTTATTTACTTTTCAGTATGTTATCTGAAAAGATTGAATGCTGGCAAAATTATTACATAAAAAATTTCACTCAGAGCGTAGATTTTGAAAGCAGGCAGGATGCCAGGTTTGGATGCGCGCATCCGATACGACTGGATGCCTTTAATGGATGCCGATGTTATCTAGTTTTTGTCATCGTTACTATAGCAACAGTGCCACAAACTTTTCTGTGCCGGTGGCAAAAATTTGAACTACAATTTATCCATAGCATTTTGACATTTTTATGACATATTTGTTCACCGCTAGCGACATCTCCATTTGCACAGATAAGTTTATGGCACTGTTGCTATGGTAACGTTGACAAAAACTAGATGGCATCGGCATCCAATAACGACATCCAGTCGCATCGGACCCGAACCTGGCATCGTTATTGAGCATCGTTATTCTACAAACGCCCATCCCTAGTATAAATGGTTGAAGTGTACTACTCGTACTGACTCTGTAAATAGTAGACACAAGGGGTGTAAGTCTCGTTATTGTAACGCAATAACAGTATTTTACCGAATATGCTATTTAGTTATTTCTAAGTAATTAAGTGTATGTATTTAATTATATATGTATTATAGTAATATAAGTTATTTACGGGATTGTTACCATGTACCTTGTTTTTAGCGAGTTTCCGATATTTCGACACTGTTGCAAGCGCCATGATCACGGAGTAACTGAAGTAATTGCGGGTAGGCTGTTATTGGCAGACATATCGGTCTACCCTCCGACGAAGTCTTTTATTGCGTTCGATACCCGTACCACTGTTCACATTCTCATTACTATAATGTAAGTGACCATGAAAGTTTAAAACAATATATTATAATTATATGTATGTTTATTAGTTAATTAGTAAATATGAGTATTTGTATTTATATATATAATACATATTTATTATTTTATAGTATAGTATAGTTCAGTAGGATAATATATTTATTTTTCTCTCACTTTAGTAGCTCGTACTCTATCGCCAAAACATCCGCCTCATACACCCACACTGGTTGACTGGTAGAGAACGCATATGGCATTAAGTCCGCCATTTACTGCATTTTTGTAATAAGGAATAAATAAGGCAAAAATAGACTTGAAACGAATTGCATTATGACGAAAATCCATAGCGAGATATTTTAGACTTTAATTGTACATACATTTGAAAATTACTGAAAAATTTACAATAATAGCTAAGAAATAAAACATCAAGAATATGGATGATGACAAAATTTTTTTTTCTTCGTTTATCAGGTAGGTTATCAAAAAGTATTGGACACGTATATTTTCTTTTTTCACATAATATAAACATTGCAGAGAATGTCAATATGGAGCTAAGTTCACTACACAATAATTTCTTAATAATTGATTAATTTAATTACACTCAATAAAATATATACTAGAACAATGAACCTAAAACTAAAAACCTTAAAAAATAAAATATATATAGCTAAAATATATTATTAAAAGGAGTCCCTTTAGGCAAGGTTCCGAAAATACTGGCAGCGTTCCCCCTTTGAACCGCTAGACTAATTCTTTGTCCGAGGTAGCTGCTTGCTCTTCGGTATATTGCAGAGATATATTGATTTGAAAAGTCGCATGACGTCACGTTTTGGTACAATTTTCACTTAAAAGTGACGGAAGTCACGAGCCCCTACTCCCAAACTTTGACGCGCTATAACTTTGTCATTTTTTGGTTGATTGCTTGAAAATACGTGTCCATTATTTTTTGATCATCTAACTGACGGACTAAATAGAATTTCGTTTACTGTACCCCGTCATCACCCCTATTACATATAGATACTCACAAAATTTCTCTGTATTTCTATTCTCCGAAAAAGGAAAGGTCTTAAAATTAATAATGGCATAGCGATAGATCTGACAGACACCATAATTTCTCTTTTCTCAGTATTTGTCTCCTACAAAGGTCACAAACTAAATATGTACATTTTAAAAAGATCGCTTTATTTTTCAAGCAATGTGTAGACATAGTAACAGTGTCATATTGCGCAGCGGTGAAATAGGAATGATGCCTATTTTTTTTCTTCGTTTATCAGGTAGATTATCAAAAAGTATTGGACACGTATTTTTTCTTTTTTCACGTAATATGAACATTGCAGAGATATATTGATTTTAAAAGTCGTATGACGTCACGTTTGAGTACACTTTTAAGCGAATATTCACTCAAAAGTGACGTCACGAGCCCCTACTCCCAAACTTTGACGCGCTATAACTTTGTCATTTTTTGGTTGATTGCCCAAAGAAAAAATACGTGTCGATTATTTTTTGCTCATCTAACTGACGGACTAAATAGAATTTCGTTTACTGTACCCCGTAATCACCCCTATTTGGGAGAACTTATTGTGGTTGGGAACATCGAAGACAAAAGATGGCCGTTCTCTAACAAGAGGGACCGACTAAATCAAAGATTCATCGTCATCCATTTCATATAAGCGGTTGTATGAGAGGCGCTGGACAGAAAACGGTGAAACCAGATTGTCCCCTCCAGATGCAACCCTGACACTGACCAGGAGGCCATTCACCTAACGGGAATGCTTTGGAAAACGCTAGTTACGCCGTTGGTTTTCAAATACCTAACGATCATTTTTTTTAATATTGTCAAAAGAAAAAAAAAAAGAGCGCGAGGCATTTGAAAACCTCAGGCGGCTAGAAATAACAAAATAAAATCGTAAGCGTTAGCGTTTTACAAAGCATTTCCTTTAGGCGAATGGCCCCCAGGATCCTCAGACATAAGGGACCGACCCTAGAGATGGAGAAAATTTTATATTTAATGTTATGCCCGATGAGAATTATTAACTATTTCCTTTTTAATGTAAAAAGAATAGGTGATCATAAGCTTAATGGTCTGATTTGAAATTAAAGGACAAATACCTCAAATACAGAAATTAGAAAGAGAAAACGAGCAGTTTCGCAACACTTCTCAAGATCTAACTCTTCAGCTGCATCATTTGGAACAGCTGGCTCGTACCAACAATATTGAAATACAGTGCGTTCCGGAACACAAAGCCGAAAACGTGTACACTATTGTCCAGCAATTAAGCACAGTCATCAAGTGCCCAATAACTGAGACTGATATTCAGTATTGCAGATTTTGATAATTTGTTTAAGGGTTGTGAGTCTTTAATGTGGATAAAATTCGAGATATCAGTTTTACGAACAAAGACTTTGCGGTCTCTTAACCACACGAATTTGTAATCGAGTTGTTTAATTTTCAGGCGAGCAGCGGCATGTAGCAATTTTGTCTCTGGAGTGAGATGTTCGGTCACGAATACAGCACTCTTCTTATCTCCACCGTAGCCCAGATGGGCAGTATTCAATCTGTCAGTAGTATTGTCTGGATTGAAATTTATCGCTGAAGCCAGAAATGTGTCCCTGAGTCGACGACTATTAAATTTCACCAATATGGAACGTGGATGGGAATTTACAGTGTTAAAGGACCCCGCAGAATCCTTATGGAAGCTGGCTCTCGGCCAATTTTTCTGTAACTTTGGGAGATGATAGCTCATGACACGTGGAATAAAAGAAAAGGTAACCCAGAGACATCCTTGAATGCAATAGCTACATTGAAACTAGAATGTAATAATTTTTCCATGTAAGTTCGGCCTCCCAGCTTACATGCATACATATATATGTCGGCGGATGGCGTCTCACTCGCTCCTTCGAAACGTAAAACCGACAACAAATGTCATTAGTCAGTGTACCATTGCCTTGTGAAACGTCAAGTAATGACAGTGACAGCTGTCATCACTTGGGAGTGGTCTATGCTAAGGGTAGTATTTAAGGGGCTATGCTTCATTGGAAGGGGCATTCGGCATTCAGACGTGAGCCGCGATAGTGAACATACGTTAGCACAGAACTCTCCACGCTTCACAAAGCAATCCGTTTGTACCTTGGCAATCATAATTGATTTTGTAAAGTAATAAGAAGATTCAAATTAAACGTTAGCTTGGTCACTAGACTACAGTTTTATTTTCGGGAAATATCATTGAATACCCAAGATGGCGGATCAAGACGAACCACGTGGCCAACCGCCTATCCCGCTCGCCCCCTTCGACATATACATTTTCGACTTTGACACGCTGTAGCTCCTCATCTATCAACTTTTGGCCATTGGCCTGTGGGGTCTTTTATTCCACGTGTCATGATATATCATCTACCAAAGTTACAGAAAAATTGGCCGAGAGCCAGCTTCCATAAGGATTCTGCGGCGTCCTTTAACACTGTAAATTTCCGTCCACGTTCAATGCTGATGAAATTTAACAGTCGTCGACTCAGAGACACATTTCTGGCTTCAACGATAAATTTCAATCGATACAATACTACTGTCAGATTGAATACTGCACATCTGGGCTACGGTGGAGATAAGAAGAGTGCTGTATTCGTGACCGAACATCTCACTCCAGAGACAAAATCGCTACATGCCGCTGCTCGCCTGAAAATTAAACAACTCGATTATAAATTCGTGTGGTTAAGAGACGGCAAAGTCTTTGTTCGTAAAACTTTCTTACGAAGAATTTTATCCACATTAAAGACTCGCAAGCTTTAAACAAATTGTCAAAATATAAGGTTATGTACCAATAATATATATATACATATATATATATACTAGCTGACCCAGCGAACTTCGTACCACCATAAAAATAGGAGCTGGTGTTTATCACTTAGGGGTATGAAAAATAGATAGTAGCCGATTCTCAGACCTACTGAAAATGCATATTTCATAATTATAGGGCAAGCCGTTTCGGAGCAGTATGGTAACTAACATTGTGACACGAGAATTTTAGATATAAGATTTCTTATTCTCATTAGTATTTCTTGGTCTGATTGTTTTTAATTTATAGTATATATTTATTATCTATTGATCCTCTATTACAATTAACTTTACCTTTGAACATCAAAGGCACCTTATCAAACAGTTAACATAATCAATTTTCTTTTTACAAGACAGATTATGAAAATTTTATAATGGATCTTAATGATGTATGTTGGGAAGACGAATTCAAAAATTGCTCGAACGTGGACGACATGCTCTCAATTTTTTATAATTTTATACGTTACCAACCAAATGATATTGAAGCGGAATATTAAATCTAGTAAACTCTGTACCGATAGCGACGGCAATGATGCGAACCGCACAATCCAATGGTTAATGTTACAGCATCATCATTATCAGCGAGGCGGTGCTAATAAAGTGTTATTGTTATGTGTGGTGCCTGTTCACTGGCTGCGGAGAGGCAGAGGCGTACCCGAGAGTACATATTGTATATGTCGACGGATAGTCTGATAAATCAAATTTTCCAAAAAAACTAGGGATTTTGCGAAAAGACGGATAATTAGACAACAATGATGACGTTTCTCAATCAAAGCACAAGCCGCCTCAGTAAGATAGAAAAGTATCGCTGGCTTATTATAAATATACTCAGGTTGTGATAGTGACGTGCGAGCAGAGCGAGCGTAGCGACCGCGTAGAAGAAGCGGGCGGCGAAGTGCCAAAAAAAAATTAATTAACAGTAAGATTGAGCAAATTGATGTCATCGCTCCTGTCTTATGCGCATTTTCGCAAAATCCCAAGGGTTTTCTCAGAAAATCAATTCAATTTTCATAATCAAATCCAATCATTCTGCGACATAGATAGTCAGTGCGCAATTAATAATAAACTATAAATATATAAATAAATAAACGCATAATAAACTAGCGGCAAACGGCGACTTCATCAGCGTTAAAATCTTTTTATTTTTCGGGTTAATATATAGCCTATGGCACCTACAAATAACGTGACCTTCTATTGGAAAAATAATTTTCAAAATATTTTAATTACATCCAGAGGTTATCCTCTTATTTTTTTTTAAATTGATACTTATGACTTTACCACGCACACTGGGGGTTATCACAACTTTAATTAACAAGTCTCTGCAAACGAGTATTTTCCCTGATGCATGGAAAGAGGCTCGTGTTAATCCTATCCCTAAAATCAATAATCCATCACATCTGAAAGATCTTCGACAGATTAGTATTCTTCCATTCTCATCAAAAATAATTGAGAAACTAGTGTGTTAACAAATTACCGAATATGTCAATTCAATTAATATTCTACCATCTAAACTATCTGGATTTCGGGCTAGTCATAGTACAGCTACGGCTATGTTGGATGTAGTTGATGACATTCTTGCCGGACAAGATGCGGGAAGAGGATCCATATTAGTTCTTCTTGATTTTTCACGCGCTTTTGACACAATTAATCATGATCTCCTTTTGTCGAAATTATCTTTTTATGGATTTGAAAATCACGCTGTAAAATGGATTTCTAGTTATCTAAGTGGCGGCTCACAGCGTGTTATATTAACCAGTGATACTGGAAATCGAATAATTTTGAGACCAGCAATTTTGCGCCGAGATGTCCCACAAGGGTCTATATTAAGTCCAATATTTTTTAATTTTTATAGTGGTGACTTGATCACATGCATAAAAAATTGTAATTATCATGTTTATGCCGATGACCTGCAAGTTTATTTATCTTTTGAGCCTCAGGATACATCCTTTTGTATATATCGAATTAATGAAGACCTAAATCGTATAAATGAATGGGCATCAAAGAATTGTCTTGTTCTGAATCCACATAAATCTAAATTCATCTTGTTGGGATCGCACACACAAGTATCTACAATTAATTCTTTCACTCCCGATATAAAAATAGGTGAAATCGTTATCGAGCAGGTCACTGAGGCTAGAAGTTTGGGAATTCTCATTGACAATCTACTAAAATTTCACAATCATGTTGTCCAGACTGTAAGGGGTTGCTTCTACAGACTCAAGGTGTTGTACCAAATACGCGACTGTCTCAATGTTGACACCAGAGTAAGGCTATGTGAAACATTAATTTTGTCAAAACTTAATTACGCGGATGTCGTTATTGGCGAGTGTCTCTTCGGTTATACCAAAAAGCTTATCCAGCGCGTCCAGAATGCCTGTGCTCGTTTCTGCTTTTGTATCCCACGCAGAGCCCATGTAACCCCATATTTAAATAAAAGTGATTTAATGAATATGAAATCTAGACGTTACTTTCATTTTGCCAGTCTTCTGTTTGGTATTGTTAAAACACGTTGTCCTGCCTATTTATTCAATAAACTTACATTCTCCCATCGTAGTATAAGAATAGCATCCCGTCCAGCACACAACACGGCGGCATTTCGTGGCAGTTTTCGGTACTCTGCCACGAAGTGTTGGAATAATTACCTCTTACCTCCTCCTTTGAAAAGCTGTTGTAGTATCGTAAC
Organism: Chilo suppressalis; assembly: GCA_902850365.2. Taxonomy (NCBI): domain Eukaryota; kingdom Metazoa; phylum Arthropoda; class Insecta; order Lepidoptera; family Crambidae; genus Chilo; species Chilo suppressalis. The sequence continues at coordinate 1,894,618 of OU963896.1, read as the reverse complement.
CTTTAAACGTAATTTTAAAAGATATCTGCTAGAATTACAGAAAAACGAAGTTCCAACTCGTGGAAACTGCTGTGTTGTTCGCTGATTGCCGTGCTAATTTACATTCTTGTGTAATAATTACATATAATGTGTATGTAGTAAGTTTTATAGTCAGCAACTTCCTAGTACCGAATATATTAAGCTTAAAACATTTAATAATTCATTTAATTAAATTTTCTACCTAAGTGGCTATTCGTACTCTCGTCCCTACTTTTCAAGGTAACCACGGAAGACCAGCGTCGTCTCCCGCAAGTCTTAGGGACCACCCAGTGGCTGACCACCGAGGACCCCGCAACTCCTACGAGCGCTTTACAGCATAATATCCGCTAAAAAAGTCCTGCGAATACCTTCTACGCTGCTTAATGCGAAGCCGCGGGGTCCCCTTTAGGGATTCTACCACGACAGAGGTTATCCCCTACAAATTTATATTTTTACTAGTGGCCCGCCCTCGCTTCGCTTCGGTGTAGAGCTGTAATGTAAACTATAGTTTTTGTTCTCAGGCTTGTGCTATAAACAATGACTTTATTTATATAATTACACGTGTTATTGTGAGTCAACCATAAAAGATAGACATATGCTGTTGCGGGATATTTTTTAGACAATTTTATGTAGAATATTTCCGTCATACATGATTTCTATGTAACTTTAACCATTAAGGCTGCACACGCGACGGAAGCTTAAAAAATGGAGTAACTTCTCCCGTTTTCCCAACATTTCCCTTCACTACTCTGCTCCTATTGATTGTAGCGTGATGAAAAGTATACTATAACCTGCCCAGGAGTATGAAAAATAATTGTACCAAGTTTAGTTAAAATCCGTCGAGTAGTTTTTGTTTCTATAAGGAACATACACACAGACAGACAGACAGACAGACAGACAAAAAATTTACTGATTGCATTTTTGGCATCAGTATCGATCACTAATCACCCCCTGATAGTTATTTTGAAAATATATTTCATGTACAGAATTGACCTCTCTACAGATTTATTATAAGTATAGAAGATAATATTAGTATAGATTAATCATAGATGAATGATTGGTCTCGCTTCACTCGAGACCAATCATTCATCTACGAGATTAAGGACAAAAGACAAAAATAAAAAACCACAAACAGTTTTATAATGTCAATCGTAATTTCCTACAAAATGAGTTCACATTTTCGATTTATTTTCTGATTGTTTCATATCACGGAACAGATTTTTCTGTTCTGCGTTTCATATATCCGGTGTGTGATTTAATACGTCCGCTGTGTCAATCGGGTTTGTTAAACTATACTATTCAAGAATTTTTAGAAGAAGTCTTGCTGGTTTTTGGAGTTTACTCCTTAAGAATCCATTTGCATATATAAGGGGCCCGGTATGAGAAAAATGTGAGGAGTAAAATCTATCGATGAATGACCTCGTTACGTTTTTGGTGCGCATCCTATGTCGCGCAACTTTGACAAACAAAGATGACGGATTGACAGTAATACAATTTTTAAAATCTGTACTGAATTTAGATATTGTTTCTGATAGAGCAATGGGGACAACGAGGTATGGTACAAGTATATGAAATGAATAAATATATATTTTTATTTATATATGTATATTATTTTCACTAATTTGTTAATTTACCCTTTCATACAGTATCAATCTTTTTTAAGTTAAATAAACTCTTTTTGCGTCTGGTTAGACTATCGAACTTAAGAAGTAAACTCCAGTCGTGCGTCGGAGCTGACACCCAAATTTTTTTTAATATCTTTATTTATGTATTGAACTGTTAATATTTATATCTGAAAATTATATATCTATCTATCTTTATCTATTTATTTATAACTAGAAAAAATCGACAAAAACAAAATTTCCTTTGGATATTAAACGTGCACAGACGAGGGACTCCTTTACTATTAAAATTAAGGAATATTTCCTCAAGCTGGACTCTGCCTGATCTTTTTATCTGTTCATTACTATATATTGTATTTTATAGCTTCCTTACATACTTACTATAAAGCATATTATTATATTTATGTTTATTTATTTATTTTTACAATGCACTAGCCCGCTGTTTCTACTATTCTTATGGTATGGTTTCATTTAGCCAAAGGTTGCCTAGTCTCGATTGCTACCTTAGCAATAAGGCCGCCTTTTGTGTTTTTGTTCCTGTGTTTTATGTTCTCTGGATTGTGTGTAATAGTACAATAAAGAATATATTCATTCATTCACTTATTCATTAATTCATTCGACTCGGTTACATCTGATGTTTGAACCAGCAGCCCTCTCTATGCGGTCTTCAAATTTCTTCTATTGTATATTTAAAGAGTGCTGCAACGCAGCCTAAAATTACGTCACACGCAGGTAAACTTCCGGTTAAAGTGACATTACTTTGTATTGTTTGACGTTTTAATAACAGTCGTGTGACGTCACACACTAGTAAGACGCCATATTGTCCAGAGAAACGTTTTCGTGGCAACTTGAAAATCGAGTTTTTGATTTGGTTATTTTTTACTGAAATACACAACATAATGATGAATAACCACTTTTTACGGACTCCATAAACATTAGTCAATAACGTGAGATCGCTGCCTAAAACTTGTCAAATGCCCTAACCGTAATGAAATACTAATATTATGTCTAACTTTAAAAAAATACTATCGTCCAAATTCAACGAAAATGCTTGATTAAATTATAAATAATATATAAATAAGGAGCTCGATGGCGCAGGTGGCTAGCGCGTTCGGCTGCGATCGTTGAAGTTAAGCAATTTTCGCAGTGGTCGGTCATTGGATGGGTGACCAAAAATTTACTATCTCGAGCTCCTCCGTGCTTCGGAAGGCACGTTAAGCCGTTGGTCCCGGCTGCATTTGCAGTCGTTAGCACCCACCAATCCGCACTGGGCCCGCGTGGTGGGTCATGGCCCAATCTCCCTATTCCATCCATAGGGAAGGCCTGTGCCCCAGCAGTGGGGGCATTAATAGGCTGATGATGAAATTATAAATACCTGTCTTTAATAAACACCAATTTTCGATTCGACTCTGTGTTTTATAATATAATTAAACATAAAAATGTACATAAATTAATTACTGGATCAAAATATTATTTTCTGTAATTGCAACATTAATAAGTCGTAGACGATTGTAACTACATCCGTTTCCGTCTTGTCTATACCAAGAAAATCCGTGCTATAAGTTGTCTCATTGAAATAAATTAATTTTGAGTATAAAAAATATTCCTCTGCATTTTATTTATACACTATGTACCAAATGGATTGAACGAATAAAAACTATTATTTACTGTACACAGAGTTTGCTTCCATAGCTTTTAAACTTTATGACACACGATTTAAGGTTGCAAATCGTTTAGGCATTTTTTTGACAGTTCTGTTTTGTTGTCTGCTGTATTGTATCTACTGGGTAGGCGGCGACCGTGAGCCCGGAAAGCCATAATTTCACGTTTCAATATACTTCTTTTTCACAGAGATTTTTTCATTGTGTTTATATTTTCGCTTTTATTGCGACGAGGTAAATGTTTTGCCATTTAATTCAGAAATTGTTTAACGTAACCAAGCGATTTAATGAAACTTCTTGACTTACTAGAATAATCTGTACTATAAAGTACAGTAGTATAGTATAGCGGCAAAAATACGAGGTGGCAAAGTCGAAATTCGGAAAGAGCACCTCAAAATCTATAAAATTAAATAAAACTAGTTTTTACGGGTTAATGCACGAAACTTTATTATTTATTGACGTTTCGCAGCCTTTTCAGGTCTGCATCGTCAGAATAATGATTTTTTATTTAAAATTGTCGAGCTACCTTCGAAAGACTTATATTGAGCGTTCGGTTATTTCATTGGAAGATTTTTAAAATTTTATTGTCTATGTATGAATTTATTATTTAATTTACTTAATAAAGTATTTTATTTAAAATTCTTGTTTGTAATTTTGAGTTTATTTATTTGACCCTAACTACCGTAAACTACCACCGGTTCCAAAATTGGGAGACCTTCCTGAGAAGAACCGGCGAAACAAACTCAAGAGAGGCTTTCTATCTCCTTCTTATGTTAAATTATGCAAACAAAAAGAACTAATAGTATCTGATGGTCTTGCAGTGTGTGCTCGGGGTTGGGATTTTATCTCCTGTATAATAGGTTCCCAAGCTGGTGGTATATACCAACCATCTTCTCTATTGAAATTTGGATATTTTTTAATCTCAATAGCCTCGCACATCATTCGAGGAACGAACCGCCGCTCAGCTGCAAGGATCTGTGGTCTATCAAATCTAATGTAGTGGTTTGGTCCCCCTAATGCATGTTCACACACTGCAGATTTATTTTCGCGCCTATGTTTCATATCTATAAATTACAACTATCTATAAAATTACCACTTTTCAAAACTCCCGGAAAACTTTCCAGGTAAAACTACCAAATGACTGTATTAATAATAATGTATTTTACGTTTCGCAGTAAATCATACTCAGTTTTGTATCATCATCATCATCAGCCTATTAATGTCACTGCTGGGGCACAGGCCTTCCCTACAGATGTAATAGGGAGATTGGGCCATGACCCACCACGCGAACCCAGTGCGGATTGGTGGGTGCTAACGACTGCAGATGCAGCCGGGACCAACGGCTTAACGTGCCTTCCGAAGCACGGCGGAGTTCGCGATAGTAAATTTTGTTCACCCATCCAATGACCGACCACTGCGAAAGTTGCTTAACTTCAGCGATCGCATCCGAACACGCTAACCACTTGCGCCATCAAGCTCCTCAGTTTTGTATAATTTTCTGGAAATTGCAGTGTCTATAACAATCCTAATGGAGTAAATTTTTATTTTAATCTTTCATTTCTACAACATATTTGTTTTTTAATATTTTTAATTGATTTTTTTACTGCAAGTTTGTCATAAAGACATCTTAATGCGAATCGGCACACTTGTTCATAGTTGTCTTTTCATAGATATCTATGATGCGTTAAAAATATTAATTGATTTGTTGTAAAATTAACAGTAGATCTAACGCCTAGAATATCAACTAGGCGAATCTAAAGTTCATTACACGAATAGTAAGCAACAGGTCAATTGTCTTCTGTAAAAAATATCAAATAATTTGATGTTTTTTAGATTTGAACATCGAGCAGTAACATGCTTAATAAAATTATAACCATAATTGCTATTTCTACTTTCAAATGTTTTATACTTGTAAAGGTATTCATTTTTCATTGTGGCTTACCTATAATGCGAAGAGATGGCGCTGCCTTGCAGCTTAAGAAAGGCTAGAAGGAATTTGACACGGCCGTCAGGGCCGCGGTAGCATAATGGTCAGTACATTCGCCCGGATAGCGAAGGTCCCGTCTGCTGCCTGGTCCGCGGGGAGATTTTCTAGTTATATTTTCTTAAGATTTAAACATCGAACAAAAACATGCTTAAAAACATAAAAATCATAATTTATTACATTAACAGACAAATATCAACTCGGTAATAGGGGTGATGACGGGGTACACTAAACGAAATTCTATTTAGTCCGTCATTTAGATGATCAAAAAATAATGGACACGTATTTTTTCTTTGGGCAATCAACCAAAAAATGACAAAGTTATAGCGCGTCAAAGTTTGGGAGTAGAGGCTCGTGACGTCACTTTTGAGTGCATTTTCACCTAAAAGTGTACTCAAACGTGACGTCATGCGACTTTTCAAATCAATATATCTCTGCAATGTTTATATTATGTGAAAAAAGAAAAAAATACGTGTCCAATATTTTTTGATAATCTACCTGATAAACGAAGAAAAAAAAATTTGTCATCATCCCTATTCTATACGCCATTATACCAACAGTTAGCAACAGGTCAATTTTCTTTTTTACTAACTTCGTGGCATAAAGAAGGTTCGTATCTCGCGACACATTTATTCAGTCGCATCGCGGCCATCGCGTCGCTTCTTTTATCCGCATCCAAAATGGCCGCCACAGTGCTTTATGTACCGAACAGATAATGCTTTTTCAGCTCCAAAGATATTTATTGTTGTACGTACATTATTATCTCGGAGACGCCACGGTTATTGAGTGAATGGAAATAAAACACATTATTGCGGAATGGGACAGCTACGGTGCGTACGACGCATCTGGCAAGATTTAACACTTTTCTTGTGTTTCAGTAACTTCGAGTTTCCCAGTGTAAGGGTTTCCTTTCTCCTGGCGATGAGTGTACTACGTTTGGAGTTCAATCGGTGTTTTGTGTCGAGATCTGCGCGCGTTTTTGTGTAGGTATGGTCGTATCTTTATACACGGTATCGCGTATTTTATAGTCTCTGCTCTTGGAAAGGAGGATGAGGAGCTCGATGGCGCAAGTGGTTAGCGCTTTCGGCATCGATCGTTGAAGTTAAGCAACTTTCGCAGTGATCGGTCATTGGATGGGTGACTAAAAATTTATCATCTCTAGCTCTCCTCGGTGTTTTTGAAGGCACGTTAAGCCACTGGTCCCGCTTGCATCTGCAGTCGTTAGCACCCACCAATCCGCACTGGGCTCGCGTGGTGGGTCATGGCCCAAGCTCCCTATTCCATCCATAGGGAAGGCCTGTGCCCCAGCTGTGGAGATATTGATAGGCTGATGATGATGATTCTTGGAAAACCATAAAACTGAATCGTGTGATTTTAGACTCCCTAAAAGACATCGATTCTAATGGATATTATATGTGAGCAACGTCTTAATGTAACTTAAAACTTATGCTAATTGACTTTTTTTAATAAAACGATAGATTTAATTTCTGTACGAAATGTTGTACTCACTATTTAATAACTTTACCAATCTTACCAAAATTAATTAACTAGACCGATCAGTCTTCTTATAAGTTATAAATAATTTAAAGGTTGAAACTAAGTAATAATATTATTTAGTTTTCAAAGTCATCGATAGATGGCGTTACTGTTGTGTTCTTTATTTTTCTATGATAACTCTGAATCGCGGTATTTAGTTTGTTTTGATTACGCTCAAGTTCAATATTTTTTTGAATTATACAACCTTAGCCTATTATCTAAATAATTGACAGACTTTTAGGGAGTTGAACAAGGTAGAGATCGCGGATTTCACGCCCAAATTGGGACTACCGTCAGGGCAAGCAACCTCTATACTAATCAGAAAACTAGATTGAATACAACCTTTTAGGTCAGTTCCAGCCAGTACTCCGTGAGGCCTGTGTCTTATAACAGCAACTACGCCACGTTATAATTAGCGGTGGGTCGTTCTCAAATTTTCTGACGACGAAACGCAACCGTTTTCTCTTAAACGAAAACTAGTCCTCGAAACGGTTCTCGTTCGCAACTGGTTTTGGTTGCGGCTGGGTGACGCAACGAAACGACACGCGACGGTCGAACGAATGTAACGCAACGAAACTGAACTAAATGAAATCTTGTTAACGTTCGTTTCGTTGCTGCGAAAGAGACGACCAAACATCAAAATAAATGTTGTGTTATACGATAATCGACTTTAAACGTTCAGTAATAAAGATTATATTATTGTAAAATCAAAGCTTAATTATCATAGAACAAAACGGCCTCATATCATTGCGTTCTATTATAGTCTGTATTTACTTCATCATAAAGTACATATTGGCGTGCAGACAATCCGAGGACTAGTTGTTCGACGAAGACTGTTTTGATCCGAAACGTAAAACGGTTCTATCGTCGCGGAACACAAAACGGTCCTTGAAACCGGTTCGTCTTTAGAACGCTCACACCTACTCTATACTAATCAGAAAACTAGATTGAATACTACCTTTAGGTCAGTTCCAGCCAGTACTCCGTGAGGCCTGTGTCTTATAACAGCAACTACGCCATGTTATAATCAATATAGGCGCATATAATATATGCGACTATTAATTGTTGACCCTTTGGTCTTCATCTGCAGTCAATAGTGATATTTCTTGAATCCGGTTTCCAATTTGTGAATATGCCCTGCGTAACCCTCAGGCGTAGCAAATCGACAAGGCTTTCAACTGAACACCATTCTGTAACTCTCACACACTCAAATGCTTTATTGCTTTCAAATTCTTGCTGATATTTGTATCCTACTGTCATCGCTGACTTGACGCAAACAGCAACGCTAACATTACCTAACTGTTTGGTGAAAATCTCTTTTCGCCTGCCAGACGGCATCAACAAAAATGTGTCACGGGAAATGATATGATTTCCCCAATTCCACCAAAAACATATTCGCCCCCGCTATTCTATAACGAAGTGTCCCGGGAGATTTATGGGGGCGCAGTGATTCGGCACCCGTGCTGGTCTGTGTCGGTGCATTATGACCTTTATTACCTTATCGTAAAGTCCAGAATGTATCCCGTTGTATTGAGAAAGCACGATGATTTCACGAGCTTTGGTAATCATAGGTCACTTGAAACGCTTAATTAATATTAGATGCACTGTTACATGTCTCTTGTTCGTTATGAAATGCAATATTTATTCCTTATGTTTTCACTCAAACCAAACATTCAATAACCCTCTTTAAAGGGTATAAGCGATTTACATTATATGTTACGATATATATTATTGTTGACACTTCATAATCACTACATAGTATAAAACAAAGTCGCTTTCTCTGTCCCTATGTCCCTTTGTAAGCTTAAATCTTTGAAACTACGCAACGGATTTTGATGCGGTTTTTTTAATAGATAGAGTGATTCAAGAGGAAGGTTTATATGTATAATACATGCATAATATAGTAGAGAAACACTGATAATTAAATAATAATATAAGGTCGTAAATAAACACATTTATTTTGCGCTTACATTGCAAACGCTGGCTGAACCCAACGAGATAGATCAAAATAATGTACTACAGTATTGTACACCTTAAAAAGGTCTCCAAAAAAGTCCGCGATGGTATATGCCTATCTCTTTGGTATAACCCACAATAACCATTTTTTAATTACTTATTACTAGAAAATAATGGCTTATTTACGAACAAGCGATGTTAAGCAATACAGCATTAATCCTTATCCAATTAAGTACCATAAATACATTGTGCGTGTAATATAGATCAATATAACCCTTTACAGCATGTAATTTAAATGAATATTTTCGAAGATATTACAGATTTAAAATGCAGGAACATACCGGTTCGGGCAGTACTGGCCGGAGGGCCGGCGGCGGCGCGTGTCTTTAATAATTAGGTATTTAAAGAAAGTCATTGTGTTTAATAGAAACCTGAGAACCAAAATATAATCTAAACTACAGCTCTACACCGAAGCGAAGCGAGGGCGGGCCACTAGTTTCACATAAAACATTTTGACAAGAGTAACCCTTACGGGTTACAACTCTTGTGAAAGGTGTCTCGTGTGAAAGGATCAACAATTCATCGTTCCATTATCAGATGCAATTTTTCTATAGGACTATATCTCCGGAGTATCCCTTGCAATTACAAAAAGAAATAAGAATCGGATTAGATTGCATGGATTCTCTTTACAAATGTCCATCCACCTTTTTGTACGTTTAAGGGATGTTTTCGGGAAAAACCTTTTCAACACATTTGCTCAAAAAATGCATTTACGGAGGTTATACACATCGTTTAAAAGTTCAAAATTACAGACCAAACAACGAAGCGTGCGGTAAAACGTTTTACCACACGCTCCCATACATAGCGCCATGCGTTTCCATAATTTCATTCAAACCTCCTTTGCGCTTTTAGCCTTTACCTTTGTCTCAATTTAATAATATAAAAAGAAAGAGACGTAAGATGTAGTTAAAATTTTCACCACCCGCTCGTGGAGCCATTTGGAAATGCGAGCTATTTTCTTATAAGGAATTTGCTTGATTAATTAATAATAATAAATCTTTATTCAATTAACTAAATCTAAAAAATACAAAATGTGAAAAAAATACACAGCCTGAACTAGGATTGTACTGTGTTTAAGGCAAAAAGATCTTAATATAAATCTATTTTAAATAATAATCAATAGCACAATCAAAAAAGACAATAACAAAAAACAAAATATACTCAATTGAATTTAAACGTTTTATGCATAATAATATTTTATTTTAAAAATGTCATCAAGTTTATAAGGTTTAATTAAATAAGGTAAGGATATTGTTTTCTCGCAAATATGCTGAAAAAAGTTGCTTGACGTTCATGCGGATTGGTATTTACAAATCGTTTGTAATATAAAACCAACCGCACCGCACTAATATCATCTCTTATCTATTAGACAAGTCCGTCTGTCTGTGGTGCTGTTTCAGCGGCCAAACCGTAAGAGATAGATAAAGAGAATATTTAAGTTATAAGTTAAGAATAGTCTGATAAGACTATGGACTTTCAATATATTATGGACGAAACATAGTAATATTTTATTTTAACGTATTATAATAATAAGTCATTATCTAGGACGTCCAGGTGGCAGCTTTATTGCGAAGAAAATGCATTTTTTACAATAGATTTCGCTAGGGGCGCTTAAATGTGATTCATGTAAGTTGATTTTTTTACAATAGATGTCGCTAAGTGCGCTTAAACGTGATTCATGTAAGTTGATTAGTCTGAGAGATAAACTTTTTTAATGTAATATAAATTGTCATGTTTGTGTACGATAGCGCAATAAATAAATATTGTATTCTACCACATAAATGATAGTACTTTTATACTGATAGTTAAAGCAATTCGTGTTAAATTATTCCCTAACCATTCCAAAGTATCAAAAATGCACAACGTTAATATTCAAGTTTTCACTTCTGCCGGCACTCCCGGGGTGCAACCCGTCGTTTTTTTAAATATTTTGTTGTGTTAGAAGCTATAGTAACAAGCATTATGTTGAAATTTTCGGAGATAGAGATCTGTGACTGACATACCATTTAGGCACCGAACCATTATTACGCAGTGGGTCCAGCGTGGATTGGTGGTTTGAATATTTGTAGATGTAACCGATACCAAACCAACTGAAAACGGTCGTACGCCTCCGTAGTTAAGTTCCGATCAACTCATAGCTAACCAGTTGGTGGCGTTTATATAAAACGCCATTAACACCATGGACGAGGTCAGCATCCTGCAGATCTGTAAGTCCAACTTCAAGGAGGATGAGGTTTGCAGTGGCAAGGCGATGCTGTTCCGGTGTGTCGGCAAGGTCGACGGAGGGATGAATGAAGAAGAGTGTGCAGGATATAGTCACCCTGCTAAAGGAGACCGATCTGGACGAAGTGACTACATTCGTGGTGAAGGAGCTGCACAAGCTGCCCCCCGTCACGTTCGACCACGTCGATGTCACCAGGCTGCTGAAGGACATTAGCTTGAAGGACCCTGGCCGATATAGTGAGCAAGTTGGAGAACTCCAATAACACCATCGGTGAGTTGCGAGCTGAAGGTAGAATTATTAAGCAACAATGCCTGTGCAAGTAGGTCGCCCGAGTCCTTAGCTATGCCGGTCACCGATGGCTTCCGTGATGGCAGCCCTCTCTTGTATTTCTGTCCTACATGAGAGGGCCGCGGTAGGGCCTGCGAGGGAAACACCTAGGCAGCCCTTCCGCAGCGGACGGGGAGCGGTGCGGTGGGCAATAGGCCGTGCAGTTAGCTCCTAGCGCGGGCAGTCCTACGCACGTCTGCGGGATCTCCCGAAATACCCCGGGTGATCCCTGCCGTGGAGCCCCGGCTAGGCCGGGAGGCTGTTGGGTGCGGAGACGCGGTGAAGTCCCTCAACGGGGAGATCTTGCGGTTCCGCACTTAAACAGCGTAGAGGGTATTCGCAGGATGTTTTTAGCGGATAGTATGCCATAAGCGCTCGTAAGCCGCGCGGACTGCTTAACGGCTTAGCTGTTTCGCACCCGTGAGACTTGCGAGAGGCCAGGTGTGAGGTCCGTTCGTTGGTGTGCCCCTTAAGGGCGCCAACGTCTGTAAACAAAGGTTTTACCTGCGTAATAAAAATAAAAAAAGGTCACCCGTGTCCTCTAACGTAAACACACGTAAGCGATACAAAATGTATCCGTCGGCAGCATTGAATCGGCGCTTCGAGTGAGTCACCGGCCGCCGTCACCGGCCGCCCCTCCGTCACACCGGAGACGTCACGCGAATGCACATGTAGACGTGCTTACGCAGCTGCAGCCGCCAGCCGACCCGTTGATGCCGCTCTGAATTGCGAGCGCCGCAATAAACAACAAACGGAGAAGATCGAAAACTCAGCATCCAACATGCTACTCCGGCAGCGTCACAAAATCGGATTTCGGACGAAGAGGGTTTCATTAAAGTGGAAAGGAAGAAGAGGAAGCCCATTCGCCGCAAGCTGTGTGGTGCCGCCCCGACCGGAGCGAACCACCTGCTGTGTCTTGCAATACCGAGCGGCGTTGTACGTGTCCCGACTGCATTACTCTACGAAGGAAGAGGAGATCGTAGAGTACCTGCTGATTAAGACCAAATTGTCCCTGCGAGTCGCACGGTAGGAGTCCCGTCACAATGTGAATTTGAATTCCTTTGTGGTGCGGGTGCCGGCTTGACACCTGGTGACTTTCAGGAAGGAATATCTTTGCCCAAAAGGTGTTGTGTTCCGGCGGTTCCGAGGCCGGCTACCTGATACCACTCCGCGTCACACGTCGCCGTCGTTAATTAGGTTTCCCCTAACATCATCAATCATAATCATCAACAGCCTATCTTAGTCCACTGCTGGACATAGGCCTCTCCAAATGCACGCCACTCAGATCGATCTTGGGCTACTCGCATCCAGCTCCTGCCAGCCACCTTGCGCAAATCGTCACTCCATCGTGCCTGAGGACGTCCTACACTACGTTTGCCTAGACGCGGTCTCCGCTCTAGAACTCCCCTGACATAGTCATTATTTTTTATTTACTGACATTTAATATAGGTATATTACTTGTATTATATACATGTTATTTATCAATGTGCCCACGTTGCCTGATTATAAACAAATAAATAAAAATAAAACACCTCTTGCTCATGCATCCTACCAGCGGCCATTGTCAAAGTCACTTATCGCGCACTATTGCAGACACTTCTCGAAGTAACCTCGCCCGTGTTTTATTGTGAGAGCGGGTGTAAAACAACTACCAGTTTATGACCTACCAACCGGTCTCCGGTGCCGTCGTTACGACCAGCGGCTGTAAACTCAAAACTGGTCAAGCAAAACCGGATGTTAATGCTACTTGGTTCTAAAATGTGTTGCTTTATAATAATAGAGAATACAGCTATGGCGATGTGCATTAAGGTTTAACCAAGTTTGTACAAGTTATTTTAAAAATATTTTAGTAATTTTGCATTCCGAGTCGATGCAATACAGTTTGGTCCTTCGAGCCGGATCAAACTGCAGGGGCCGGTACTAGGACCTTAACGACTGTCAGTATGCCAATAACATCACGGGATGATCGTCGGGAGATAATTATTTAAGGACGTCAATATGAAGTGAATGCCTTTATTGCTTAACTTAATAAAATATAATTAAAATGGCTTGTACAAAGTTTGATCATGCGAAATATTATTTTTAATAAAACTAGCAAGTTTGAGCACCAGGTACTGTTGGACAAATTTTATACATAAAAAATGGGTGCGTGTACTTTTGTAGGCGCGTGAGAAGTTATCCTTCTTTGGCATCGTTTAAAATTAGTTTTTAATTGCATGCAAATAATTAATTACAATAAATTAATAAAAAGTCTGGAAAAGGACACAGTCAATAAAGTTCAGTTTTAATTTGAAAAAATAAATAAATAATCAAAATATTCAATTAAAATCGCTACTGAATATAATTTATTAGAACATATGTGATTTGCACTTGTATGAAACTCAAACACGTATTCCGAATATACAAACTAGAAACATGTGGATAAATATTATAAATATGAATACCTATAACTGTTACTTTATTACAAAAAATAAAGATGTGGTTTTTGGTTCTACTACACCAATGGTCAAGAGATGGCGCTGTAGTCTCCTGAATCGCGCTTTGGTTCCGTTGTTCCAGATTAATAAATACTTTTGATAGGCCTTCACAATGCAGTCGTTAGCACCCACTAAATAGAGATTCTATTTCTATTTTGTTGGTAGATTTTCTTAATGTGCGGTAAACACAAAAGTAACAGCATGAAGTTGGTCGCTAAAGCGACCAACTTCATGCTGTTAAAATTTTGTGTTACAGTGATGCGCGCGCATCTTAAAATTTCACTCTCATCTGTTTTTCATAACGCGCCTAAAGAAGTATAACTTCAAAAAAATGGATGCGTGTAACTTATGTACGCGCGTGAGAAGTTATACTTCTTTAGCATCATTAAAAATATTTTTTAATTGCATGCAAATAATTAATAATTACAATAAAATAATAAAAGGACTGGAAAAGGATAGTTAACACAATCAATTAAGTACAGTTTTAATTTGAAAAATTAAATAAATATTCAAAATATTCAATTAAAATCACTACTGAATTTAAGTTATTAGTCCATATGTAATTAGCACTTGTAAGTAACTAAAACATGTTGTGTCTCTATAGAAACTAGAAACATGTGGATAAATATTATAAATATGAAAACAGTGATCAGAGGCGACGAGCGTGCCAACATTGTTTTTGACAACGCGATCATCTTATGTAGCTCCGTGGATCGTTCAAAGTACCTTTCGAACAGATGTCTAATAACTAACATTCACAACGCGCCCGCGGCCAACTTCATGGTGTTACTATTGTGTTACAGTGATGCGCGCGCATCTCGAAATTTCACTCACATGATTTTTTCATAACGCGCCCGCGGCCAACTTCATGCTGTTACTTTTGAGTTACAGTGATGCGCCCGCATCTAAAAATTTCACTCTCATCATTTTTTCATAACGCGACTAAAGAAGTATAACTTCAAAAACCTAGAAAGTTTGGAAGGACCACATCCAAAAACTTTGGCAATAAAAAGGTACTTACAAGATAGGGTTACTACTTTAGTTCTTCTTTTATGATATGATAACACAGGAATCCCAATTTTTGGTACGAAGCTCCTTTTCATACGGTATTGTGGATATTCGGGCTAGGAGGAAATGTACCATCACAACCTAGCGAGGCAGCTAGCTAGGCAGCTAGCAGCTGGGCGGGTAGCTAATTGGGCAGCGAGGTGAGCGACTACTGAAGGCGGTGGTTCTTGGTTATTAGTTTTGTTTGGTGAGTGATGGACCGGGAGCGTCTACAATGGACCTAGTGCGGATTGGTCTTATAATCTCAGTCACCCCAGCGGGGATTGCCACCTGAGGAAAATGGGATTGGGGGAAAATACTAAAGTGGGCAATAACTTCATTCCCAGTTGCCTCCGGTGGAAAACGCGAGGGAGACTCGGAAACGGGATTGGTGAATAGTATACTTTTTTTTTAAAATGGAACAGGGAAAGAGTACTGTTTAGTGGGGGGTATACTGCCGTCCTCGAGGAGGAGAGAGAGAGAGGAGAGGAGGTCAATGGCGTAAGTGGTTAGCGCGTTCGGCTGCGATCGTTGAAGTTAAGCAACTTTCGCAGTGGTCGGTCATTGGATGGGTGACCAAAAAAATTTTTACTATCTCGAGCTCCTCCGTGCTTCGGAAGGCACGTTAAGCCGTTGGTCCCGGCTGCATCTGCAGTCGTTAGCACCCACCAATCCGCACTGGGCCCGCGTGGTGGGTCATGGCCCAATCTCCCTATTCCATCCATAGGGAAGACCTGTGCCCCAGCAGTGGGGACATTAATAGGCTGATGATGATGATGATACTGCCGTCCTCATGCTAAAGTGCGGCTATGTGACATATGGTCGATAAATCAGTCTTAAATTGTATCTTATACAGTTTTTTATTCTCTATCGATCTGTCTTTAACAAGAATTCGTATTATTTATAATTAAGTCTAAAAATCCGTCGTGTGATAGATGGTTACAAAATAGCAATAATTTAAAGTTTACGTGTCGTTTTGTGCCATATCTCGAAAGTTGCTTTTATCATTTTGCCGCCTTTTAGCTTGAGGACACGGCAGTATATAAATATTTTTAACTTCGTTCCAACCGAGTGTTCCACTACACTCACGCATTTTTGGAGTTTACTCCTTAAGAATCGATTTGCATATATAAGGGGCCCGGTATGAGAAAAATGTGAGGAGTAAAATCTATCGATGAATGACCTCGTTACGTTTTTGGTGCGCATCCTATGTCGCGAAAAATTAATAAAAATTTTAAAATCTGAACTGAATTTAGATATTGTTTCTGATAAAGCAATGGGGACAACGAGGTATGGTACAACCATTGATGCGGTATATTCAAGATTCGTGAACCACGTATCTACGAACGTCCATGTGTCTTATTTTAGTTACCATAAACCACTTGTCACTGTAATTAATAATGCAGACAATGTTGATTTAATTAATATTTAAAAAAATTATAGTAGTCTGATAATAATAATTACATAATTTATCAACATGCCTAATGATATATTTATGCACATCTGAAATTGACTATTAAAGAAAGTTTAATGTAAAATATTTCGTCGATTAGTTATAATAAATGTATATGAAATGAATAAATATATATTTATATATGTATATTATTTTCATTAATTTGTTAATTTACCCTTTCGTATAGTATCAATCTTTTTTAAGTTAAATAAACTCTTTTTGAAGTTATACTTCTTTAGGCGCGTTATGAAAAAATGATGAGAGTGAAATTTTAAGATGCGCGCGCATCACTGTAACACAAAATTTTAACAGCATGAAGTTGCAGCATGAAGGGTGCTAACGACTGCATTGTGAAGGCCTATCAAAAGTATTTATTAATCTGGAACAATGGAACCAAAGCGCGATTCAGGAGACTACAGCGCCATCTCTTGACCATTGGTGTAGTAGAACCAAAAACCACATCTTTATTTTTTGTAATAAAGTAACAGTTATAGGTATTCATATTTATAATATTTATCCACATGTTTCTAGTTTGTATATTCGGAATACGTGTTTGAGTTTCATACAATTGCAAATCACATATGTTCTAATAAATTATATTCAGTAGCGATTTTAATTGAATATTTTGATTATTTATTTATTTTTTCAAATTAAAACTGAACTTTATTGACTGTCCTTTTCCAGACTTTTTATTTTTAATTAAAAACTAATTTTAAACGATGCCAAAGAAGGATAACTTCTCACGCGCCTACATAAGTACACGCACCCATCTTTTTGCGTCTGATTAGACTATCGAACGTAAGAAGTAAACTCCAGTCGTGCGTCGGAGCTGACACATACAGTTTTTTTTTATTAAAGCAGATAACCCTTTTTTTTCTTCCTTTTCTTTTTTCATAGTCTTAGAATAAAAACAGTGCCTCGGTTTTTGAGTGTAACGAATATAAATGTTTTGTAAATGGAACCCTGGATACAGAACGGCCGCTGCGTGCTAAGCAACCTTCTTGCCCTTAACGTGTTTTTGACGACAATGTTGCCAAGTACGTATGTCTGAGAATCACGAATCAGTGGAATGAAGATGGCACTTCTTTGTTTTGTTTTGATTTTATAATTATGATCGAAGTACCACAACAAAATTCCTTCTCTCACCCTAGTCATACTATGCCAACACGTAAAGGACAATGGCGAACTCCCATACAATTTTTTGTTGAATTTTTTTTTGCGTCTATAAATGAATTATATTTATAATTTCTATTATTTAAAAGCATGTAACTGCTTGATGTTTAAAACTAAAGAAAATATAACTAGAAAAAAATCCACGCGTACCAGGCAGCAGACGGGACTGGAACCCGCACCCTTCGCAATCCGGGCGAATGCACTGACCAATTATGCTATCGCGGCCCTCACGATCCGCGTTGGTCAGTCCGCGTGGAATTTTTTCTAGTTATATTTTCATTAGAATGTATTATATGTTAAATTATAGTGTTTATATTCTTGATTTGATCCATCTTATTTCTTTTAGGAAGTCAGGATTTATAGATATTCTACTTTGAAGTTTTGGAGGTTATGTCATACCAAGTAATACAAAAACGAATTATAAAAGTATTTTCAAGAGTATATTTATATCAAAATAAAAAATATGTGGAACTAAACTATAGAACTATACCGGTCCCGTAGATTAATGAAGAAAAAAAATTTTTATAATGTATGACCAGCGGGCGTAGGTACTGACCGACCGCGTCAAAATCTCTTATCTAATGGACAAGTCCGTCCGTCCGTCCGTGGTGCTGTTTCAGCGGCCAAACCGTAAGAGATAGATAAAGAGAAGTTTTAAGTTATAAGTTAAGAATAGTCTGATAAGACTACAAACCGGATGTGAGTAACGTAGCACTTCCGGTTTTCGAGAAATCACGTGATTTCTATTTCAAACGAAACCACACAAAATCTCCGAAGTTCTCAATTAATTAAATACATTTTTTTTTTGGTGAACATTTGGTTCACTGGTTTGCTAGTCTTATCTAATAGACAAGTCCGTCCGTCCGTGGTGCTGTTTCAGCGGCCAAACCGTAAGAGATAGATAAAGAGAAGTTTTAAGTTATAAGTTAAGAATAGTCTGATAAGACTACAAACCGGATTTGAGTAGCGTAGCACTTCCGGTTTTCGAGAAATCACGTGATTTCTATTTCAAACGAAACCACACAAAATCTCCGAAGTTCTCAATTAATTAAATACATTTTTTTTTAATCAGGTTTTGGTGAACATTTGTTTCACTGGTTTGCTAGTACTCTATAATAGGTACTTACCTGTAGAAAGAACTTAACAAATTGAAAATGCCCACAGCAACAATAAAGCATAAAAAAGGATTTCTAATAGTGTATTAATGGGATATTACCTAATTAAATATGAAACACTTTTTTATATATCTTTTATTCTATATCTTCTTTGATCACAATATTATAGATAGTAGATATAATGAAATAAAATCCACAGGAACAGAATCTTGTCCAATATCCACAGGAAAATATTATCAGATTCGGAAGTCTTAGGCAAGCACTACTCAACAGCCGCAGGCCAGGGAAAGATTTCGAAAGTCCAAAAGCAGTCCAAGTAACATAAAAAAAAATGGGTGCGTGTACTTATGTAGGCGCGTGAGAAGTTATCCTTCTTTGGCATCGTTGAAAATTAGTTTTTAATTGCATGCAAATAATTAATTACAATAAATTAATAAAAAGTCTGGAAAAGGAACACAGTCAATAAAGTTCAGTTTTAATTTGAAAAAATAAATAAATAATCAAAATATTCAATTAAAATCGCTACTGAATATAATTTATTAGAACATATGTGATTTGCACTTGTATGAAACTCAAACACGTATTCCGAATATACAAACTAGAAACATGTGGATAAATATTATAAATATGAATACCTATAACTGTTACTTTATTACAAAAAATAAAGATGTGATTTTTGGTTCTACTACACCAATGGTCAAGAGATGGCGCTGTAGTCTCCTGAATCGCGCTTTGGTTCCGTTGTTCCAGATTAATAAATACTTTTGATATTATGAATATGAATACCTATAACTGTTACTTTATTACAAAAAATAAAGATGTGGTTTTGGTTCTACTACACCAATGGTCAAGAGATGGCGCTGTAGTGTCTCCTGAATCGCGCTTTGGTTCCGTTGTTCCAGATTAATAAATACTTTTGATAGGCCTTCACAATGCAGTCGTTGTTAGCACCCACTAAATAGAGATTCTATTTCTATTTTGTTGGTAGATTTTCTGAATGTGCGGTAAACACAAAAGTAACAGCATGAAGTTGGTCGCTAAAGCGACCAGCTTCATGCTGTTAAAATTTTGTGTTACAGTGATGCGCGCGCATCTTAAAATTTCACTCTCATCATTTTTTCATAACGCGCCTAAAGAAGTATAACTTCAATAAATCGCAGATAAAACACAATACGCTGCTTTTAACATTTGCAATACGCATGCACAAGCAACGATATTGATAACAATAACAACAACAAATCGATGACAAGCTGGACAGTGACATTTATAGTTTTTTGCGTTAGATTTGGCGCCATACGCTTTTGGATTGTGGAGATTATTTAGGTTTCAGCATAATATTGAAGAATAATGTATCTCGATATTTTTGATAGATAATTATATATAGTTTAAGCGTAAAGCGATGCAAAACATACGAACAACATAGTTGAAGTTGATTTCATCCCTAAAATAAATGGCTCAAAAGCCATGATGCCAAGACACAATAAAAAAAAAATAAAGAAATAGTCAATTGTGTTTCCCTTTATTAAGTTTTTAATTCTAGACTTAGATAACCCTCCTCAATTGTTTGATAAATCTTTTGAGACTATTTTATTAACATTTTTGATACTGACATCTATAGACGCTAAAGATTTACTTTAACAAATATTTCGCCATTGTCCTTTGTCTGTGAGTCCATATTAAATGCATGGGTGCCTGGTATCACAAATGCCCGTCTCGACCTCTCAGGTGTTGTTACAGATACTCAATGAGACTGCAGTCGACATACTTCACAACATCAACAAAACCATACAGGCTCAGCATACACCTTATCTCCTTTAACCCAGTAATTGGCAAAATCGTCACGTAATGAGAAGCAGCTATAATCAGCAAAAAATTAATTGAATTATGATCCAAGATGTCGTCGTCGCGCGAATTGAAAACGTATGCTTCTCTATATTTATGTGGATATGATTTGAGTACCCAGATTCTGTACCGCTAGCACGAACCAATATCGAATTCGTTTCGTTTGTGAGTCCGCAATATCAGTGTCAAATGTGTACTGATTTTTAGTTCTCGTTACGTACTTTGTGCCGCTGCTGTTCAAGTTTCCATACAAAATTTGACATTGATATTTCGGTTTGCAAACTATTCGAATTTAATAATGGTTCGTGCTAGGGGTACTGTAAGTTAAGAAATCGCATTGTATTTAGATGACTGAGTTACCGCATTGTTGTCTAAAAACAAATCTGCAGCCAGCGTTGAAAACAGCTTAACGTATATACAGGCCTAAATCGCAAACCTCGACCTCTCGGAATTAGTTCCGCGACGGAAACTGAAGGCGAGGAATAAACTCCGCAGTCCATAGGTCACGGATTCAATTTTCCAATTTAAAGAAGCGTGAAGAGCGCCGGGTGCTGTGCATATGTGCGCGAGCCGACCTGAACGCTGAAAAGCGATATCTCGCTGAAAATTGGATGCTCTTGAATATTTCGTACGCCTTAAGGATAAAGTTAATACTTTATTAATTGTTATGACACTTTATATAGACAGTGGAAAGGCAAAAACGCTTATACGTCACACAAATGAGTTATATATTATCTATATAATATTATTATATGTATGGGTATATATATATATATATATATACATATATATATACAGTCCCTCTCTCTCTCTTTACAGTCAGTTCTTTGATTTGTTATTTCTTAAGTAGTTTGTATAGTTGGCAAGCGGTCGCTAACATGCTTATTTCATTTGCCATCCTTTTGAATCCTTAATAGTACCAGTTATGGCAATCTTATACTGACAGTGTTTACTTCTATGTCTTGGCAGAAATGTTACTTGATGACGGCAAAATTAAAAAAGAAATACTTATCTATTCACCGTGTTTCGCGTAAACGTGAAAATCTGTAATATTTGAGAAAGATTATAGGTATAAAGGATTATATAGGTATTTGATTAAATGAAAGCATTTTAAAGGAATGCTTCAAAATTCAATATCGTTTATTCAGTCTAGGCTGTTACAAGCACTTGTGAATGTCGAAAAGCTACGCCATCGGTTCGCAAATCTACGGCGGAAGACCTTGTATTGAGAAGAACCGGCAAGAAACTCAGCATGGGCTGTTTTTTTCTCCCTGTATTATATACAGAGTCGTCAAATTGAAAAATGACTTCAATATGAGGTAACTCACAAAGTCACTTTCCATTACAAATGCAAATAATATAAAAATTATGACTGACTATGACTACTATACTATGACTTCCTTTTTGTTATTCGATAAAGTTCTTTATCTAATTCGATGACCATGTTGCGAAAAATCTAAAATAACATAACAGCTCTCGGGTGCAGACATCTCCTGTGTTTCAACAAACCTGCTCTTGTGTTCATAAACTATTCAATTGGAACATCAAAGCTGAATAACGATGACACAGTTCCATAAATATAGAATGTGTGTTTTATGTGTAGTGCATTTAAAGTGCGAAATCCCTTTTTCGAACTGATCCGCAGTTATCGGTACACGAATTTATCGCCTTCGCTGTTGTGATTCGAAATTTGGCTGACTGTTTGTTTTGGAAATGTTTTGGCTATTTGATTCATCCAAATAAATATTATAGCTTTATAGCCTGGTGTACGTCTCACCGTACACTAGCTGACATCTTACGAGATTTAAGAACAAGCTTGCCGTTCCATGTTTCAGACTCCAAAAATCAAGAGGTTCATTTCTGGGATGTAGTATTGCATTGTTTAACAAAGTTCCCCAAGATCTGATTGAGCTGCCACTAACCAAATTTAAATCTCAGATCAAGAATTCTCTTATGAATAAAGTAAATGATTATCTAAATGATCGTAATGCATGGACCTAGTGTTTCTTGTAATTTGTTATTTGATGGGTATTAGTCAGTTTTTGTAACAGTAATATGGTACCTATCTAATGCCGCTTCCTATATACTAAATATAAAATTTATTGTAACTATATATATATCTATATCCTAAATGATGTAATGGAAGGTGACTTCAGAAGTATCTCTGAAGTCATTTTTTAACTTGACGACTCTGTATATAACAATACAGGGAGAAAAAAGCAGCCCTTGCTGTGTTTCTTGCCGGTTCTTCTCAGTACAAGGTGTCCCGCCGTAGTTTTGCGAACCGATGGCGTAGCTTCTGACCTTCACAAGTGCTTGTAACAGCCTAGACTGGATAAATGATTTTTCATTTCATTTCTTATCGTTCACACCCACCCCGCGGCTTGCGTTGCCGAACAAACACAAAATTTATATTTGCCGAACGTGCTGTCTATAGAGAAAAACCACTCCATTTTAAGTGGTTTTAAAATTGACGACTCTTAAAAGTAACAGCTATGTATCATGTTATTATATTTTTTGTTTTAAAAAGACCTTAGAAACGGTAAGAGTTGTTCTACTAGTAATTGTGTTGTAATTTTTGTTTTTCCATGCCCCTTCGGGACTTATGTTTTGGATCCATTTGCTACAAAAATAGATTATGTTTGTTAGGAATCAGGAAAATTTACAAAAAAATGATTGTTATGCTTTTCATAATCATGATCTTTGTTTGCTAAAACACGGTATACATGTGTGGATAGAGCGCGTGTTTTGCCGTTTTTAAAATAGCATGCAAATACATATATGGAACTTTGAAAAAAAAATAGGTTAATTACTTATAACATTTTTCACAATAATCAATAAAATATACAATGCCAACATATTAATATAACAAGGTTTCTAAATGTCAGATGAAAAACAAATGATAAAATTTTGTTTAGCTCGACAAAATTAAATTAAAAAAATGATTCCGACGAAGCAGCCTGTAAAGGCTGCATAAGGTCAATAAATAAATAAAGTTTCGTGCATTAACCCGTAAAAAACTAGTTTTATTTAAAAATAAATGGCTAAAGTAATAATAAAGATTCCAAGATCAACTATTTAAGTTCATAAAAGCTGGAGCACCATCTAACTATAACATTAAGCAGAAGCTGATCCCAGTGAAAGCATCAGGTATGTTTTAAGCCTTTGAACAAAACACGTCTCTGAAAGCTCGGTGGGTCCGAACCAACTTCTCGCAACTTTTTGAAGTGTACATAGACGTTGAAATCTTGAGACAGGACCACGCCTTTAATGACTTCAATAACACTTTTAACATTATTGACGAAAAATTTGTAAATGTTTCCCCAAATATCTATCTATGTATATAAAACTCAAAGGTGACTGACTGACATAGTGATCTATCAACGCAAGCCTAAACCACTGGACGGATCGGGCTGAAATTTGGCATGCAGGTAGATGTTATGACGTAGGCATCCGCTAAGAAAGGATTTTGATCAATTCTAACCCCTAGGGGATAAAATAGGGAATGAAAGTTTGTATGAAACTTTGTCAATTTTAAACCGATCGGGCTGAGACTTTGCATGCAGGTATAAGAAGAATCATAGATGAATGTCATTGTATATAATACAAGCCTGAGAACAAAAACTGTAGTCTACACTTCAGCTCTACACCGAAGCGAAGCGAGGGCGGGCCGCTAGTCGGCTGTAATGTAACTGAGAGCAAATATTACAAATGTCCTTAAGTTTCGCTTTTGCTCAATTCGGATGTTTATTTGTTAAAAAGTCACTACAAAAGTACAGTGCACAGTCTACTGTACTTTTTACCTATAAAACTACTACGGGCAAAAAAACTATGCTAACATCCGAATTAAGAGCCCTTTCACATTTTTTTCAGAAAAATGTAATTTTTGAGCGCCTCGTTTACCCCCTTAGAAAAGATTTTGACTATTTCCAATAGAAGTAAACAGTAGATTTATTCTTCCTATTGTAAATTAATGTAGAATATTTGCAAATACTATTTTCCTAATTTCTACTGATCGTTCTATTGCAGCTAGCTAGTTAACGGAAAAAACGATAATATGCACAATTTCAAACGCCTCAATCTTTCAGTAATGTGCAATAAATTAGATCAATTTAAATACTACGACATCAGAAATATGTTTTTGTTGTAACATAATGTATTAGAATTTTGATTTTCCATCTCATTAATTATCAAAAAGAGTTTTCCCAAAAAGTAATGCAGGTTTACTAGAATTACTATTTTATAGAATTACTATCAAAAACTTTCATAAAACTAATCTATCATCATTGAACTACTGAAATATGTATACATTTTTTTAATTAAATTTTTTAATAATTATTTTATAAGACTCGAAACATCACCCGTAAAATGCAATATATACTCGTACTAGTGCAAATCTACCTACTCACCGATCAGTACGACAGCGGCGCAATTTTGTAAAAGGGCTCTTAAGCAAATATGCGACATCCGGTAAGCTATAGGTATGTTTGTTAAATGTCCATTAACAAACATACCTATAGAATGAATATTTAATTTGACATTATCTTCATTTTGACATGAATTCTAATTTGACATTATGGTAACGTTTTTGTATATATCCATTATTATTATTTTTCAAAATGTGACTCAGACATCTCATTTATCAAATTATAATTTCAATTTAGATTAATATAAGTACTTAATTGACATTGTTAGAACGATGTAATTAACAGTAAACTAAATGAAATAACATTGCATGTCAACAAGACAGAATATGGCTGAACATAATATAATTTGTATACTTGAACACAACACGATAACCTGTATTCGCAATAAAAATTATTTGATATTGAATTTGAATTAAACATTAATAAAAACGTCTATTTTTAAATGCAAGTCTATTCTTGTGTAAATAGTTCTATGGGCGCGAATAAGTTTGCGTCGATACGGGGCCTGCTGGCATCTTTTAGTTTCAACATAAGCCTGAAGTTTCAGCTTTCTGGCGGGCACGAGCAAAGCCGCGGTATCTGTCATATTCATAATCTTTGAGTGTGGCGCTCTATTTGTAACAAGACAGACACGATTTTCGTTTATAAAGCTACAGAAAGTGGACATCTTGTTTACAAGTAATAATGGAGTTAAACCATAGATAAATAATTGGTGTTCCTGCAATCGACTGGAGGGAAATTGGACCACCCATGGGGGCGTAAAACGCAGTAGTTTTGGTGTAACTAACTTATTTCCAAAAAGGGCCATCCCTTATTTCCTAAAAGGGCCTCCCTTATTTCCAAAAAGGGCCTCCCTTATTTCCAAAAAGGGCCTCCTTATTTCCAAAAAGGGCCATAACTTATTTCCAAAAAGGGCCTCCCTTATTTCCATAACTACTGCGTTTTAACAATTTGTAAAAATATAGAATATAGCTCTTTGCTTGTAAAAAACAGTAAAACTGTAATTTACAAGGAAAAATAATATTATATATTTTACAAATTGAAAAAAAAAAATAGAATATAGCTCTTTGCTTGTAAATTACTGTAAAACTTGTAAGTGTATTGTAATAAAAGTAAATATTTAAGGGAGCTCCCATGCAGCAGTAGTGGATTTTTATTATTGCCGTTTTTTGCTCGATAGTATAATAATGTATCTAATGTTGTATCATCATCATCATCATCAACAACAGCCTATCGTAGTTCACTGCTGGACATAGTCCTCTCCAAATGCACGCCACTCAGATCGATCTTGGGTTACTCGCATCCAGCTCCTGCCAGCCACCTTGCGCAAATCATCACTAATAATGTTGTATAGAAATAAATATTTCCAACACACACCAAATAGCCTAGCCCCAAAGTAAGCACTGTATGCTTGTATTATTAGATAGCAGCTTATAACTGCTGTACCAGCTATCTTCGCGTTTGGACTTTATCACCACTTAACATCAGGTGGGGTAGAGTCATTTGCCTACTTCGATATAAAAAAAATACTCGGGTAACGGATAGAATAGATATACTAATACATACATAAGTATATTTATATAGAAATACAAATGCTCGTATTCATCACACAAACATCTTCCCCCACAAGGATTAGAACCCTCTCGAATAGGCGACACCTTGAAACCCGGCGTACAAACCACTCAGCCACGAAGGTCGTCATAGAAATGGTACGGAACCCTTCATGACCGAGTCTAACTCACACTCCGCCAGTTCAAAATTCAAAAATTCAAAATTCACTATCGTTTATTCAGTCTAGGCTGTTACAAGCACTTCCGAATGTCAAGAAGCTACGCCATCGGTTCGCAAAACTACGGCGGGAGACCTTGTACTGAGAAGAACCGGCAAGAAACTCAGCAAGGGCTGTTTTTTTTTCTCCCTGTTTTATTTCATACAGTGTTGTCCAATTGAAAGTTGACATCAAACTTGCAAACATGTGTTGAGGTCAACTTCCATCACATAATGTCAAATATGTAACAATAGACAATCAACGAATTTACTAACAATAAGTGCAAAGAAAAGTCCCAAAATAGCAAGAAACAATTTTCAAAACAAAATGAACAAGTATATGAAAGTTCCTTGTAAGTGTGTACAGGTTTGGTAATTGTAAAAACCGTTCTGCATTATGAAGGTCATAGTAGGGCACCTGAACCACCCGGCAGCCGACCAGCACTGTCTTCGCGCGCGCGGTTTATATTCTTTGTTTTTCTAATGGCCGGTATAATCATAATCAAAATAATTTATTCAGTTTAAGCTGTTACAAGCACATATGAATGTATAGAAGCTACGCCATCGGTTCGTAAATCTACGGCGGGAGACCTTCTACTGAGAAGAACCGGCAAGAAACTCAGCAAGGGCTGTTTTTTTCTCCCTGTTTTATCATTTGTCATCACAGAGTCGTCAAGTTGAAAAATGACTTCAGATATGATTCATGAAGTCACCTTTCATTACATAATGTTCCAATCATTCCAACAGGTTTTCTATATTAAATAAATCATGATTGTATTGACGTTGTAACAACATAATGATTTGTAAATGTTGTTACATTATGCTTTTAATGTTGTGGAGTTTTTTTCGCTCGTTTTTCTCCGCAGCTAAAAAATATGTCCAATAACGAGTGGTAAGGAAAAAAAATGTTTGGACGATTCAAAAGTGTTGTACTATACATCCAATTTGAATAAAGATATATTGATTTCTGATTTCTAATGTGAAATTATACATTAATTGTTCACTTGCATTTTGATTGCTGTGTCACACAGTATAAATACAAATAGAGTTATTTATAATAGGTATAATTAAACATTTACATCTTAAATATCAAAGTAGTTAGGGCAGACTCATCTCCGCTGGCAGCACCCGTTCACGAGCATGACGCATGAAACAGCCATCGCTTCGGTCAACCATATTTTAGGGAACGTAACGACCCGCCTCACACGACACCACCGAAAGACTTTTAAGAGAGCATGACTACCCATAACCACCTATATCAACCATAACATATTTACTTAAAATTAAAGTCAATTATTTGTTTCTTAGGTTTTCACGCACATCACTCATTAAATAAAAGTAGTTTTTACGGGTTAATGCACGAAACTTTATTTATTTATTGACGTTTCGTAGCCTTTACAGGCTACGTCGTCAGAATCAAACTTTTATTTAATTTGTCGAGCTACCTTCCTAATGAAATAAAAGTTTAATTATGACGACGTAGCCTGTAAAGGCTACGAAATGTCAATAAATAAATAAAGTTTCGTGCGTTAACCCGTGAAAACTAGTTTTATTTAAAGTCATTTATCTGTAGGACACTGCAAACAATTACAAAGCAAAAACAATGGAGAAATCATGACCACGCCGTTTTGTCATTCAATTATTCTTAAATAGTCTGATATTCTTCCTTAAGTAGAAAATAAAGACTTCTGCTCAAATATATTGTGGCAACTACGGAATCTTACACTGCACGTGGCACGACCGTTTTATTATACATGTCGGATGGGCGAGCGGGATAGGCGGTTGGCCACGTGGTTCATCTTGATCCGCCATCTTGGTTATTCAATGATATTTCCCGAAAATAAAACTGTAGTCTAGTGACCAAGCTAACGTTTAATTTGAATCTTCTAATCATATTACAAAATCAGCAATGATTGCAAAGGCACAAACGGATTGCTTTGCGAAGCGTTGAGAGTTCTGTGCTAACGGCCGTTCACTATCGCGGCTCACGTCGCTCACGTCTGAATGCTGAATGCCGAATGCCCCTTCCAATGAAGCGTTACCCCCTTAAATACTACCCTTAGCATAGACCACTCCCAAGTGATGACTGCTGTCACTGTCATTACTTGACGTTTCACAAGGCAATGGTACACTGACTAATGACATTTGCTGTCGGTTTTACGTTTCGAAGGAGCGAGTGAGACGCCATCCGCCGACATACATTATTCAAACATGTACTAGCTCTCTTAGCATTTAGGCTTCACATAATAAGCTCTTTATTAGATAGCAAAAAAAATGGTTGCCTGTAAAGTCGGTTTTACGGGCGAAGATTTTACGTGACAACGTCTTTTTCTCGTTAGAATATTTATTGATATGAATATAATTAAATTGCACAATAGCAACAAGGAATTGAATGAAAATAAGAATTGCACAAATTTTAACTATAGAAATATATTTTGTTTACTAAAACATTGTACAT
Organism: Chilo suppressalis; assembly: GCA_902850365.2. Classification (NCBI taxonomy): domain Eukaryota; kingdom Metazoa; phylum Arthropoda; class Insecta; order Lepidoptera; family Crambidae; genus Chilo; species Chilo suppressalis. The sequence goes on along the minus strand of OU963896.1, from coordinate 1,865,471 downwards.
GTAAACTTAAACTTAACACGAGAGACTCATCGTAACGTTACCGAGCGTTACACTTTTTCATAAGTGACTCCCAGCCGCAACCTAATTTAAGACGTTGTCACGTCAAAACTTTTGTAAATGGCAATCATAAAATACCGGACAAGTGCGAATCTGACTCACCTACCGAAATTCCGTACTGTAGGTACACACCACAAGCGGCCGTTGCATTTATCCAATGAAATATCCGAACGCACAATAAAAGTCTTTCAACGGTAGCTCGACAAAGTAAATAAAATCATAATAGGGTATTTGACAAGTTTTAGAAAAAGATCTCACGTTATTGACTCATGTTTATGGAGTCCGTAAAAAGTGGATATACATCATTCTGTTGTGTATTTCAGTAAAAATAACCAAATCAAAAACTCAATTTTCAAGGTGCCGCGAAAACATTTCTCTGGACAATATGGCGTCTTACTAGTGTCTGACGTCACACGACTGTTATTAAAACGTCAAGCGATACAATGTAATGTCACTTTAACCGGAAGTTTACTTGCGTGTGACGTCATTTTAGGCTCCGCCAATCCCAAGCGTTTTGGGTCACGTGACAATAGATAAGAAAACTATTCTTTTTTGTTAGTTTTTAGTAAAATTATGATTTTTTTTTGTAAAAATAGTAAAAACCCCTGCCAATATTCATTCTAAATACAGATACTAATAATTGGCACTTTTTTTTAACACTGTCAAATACCCTATTCAGATGACGCATTCTGAAAAGGATGCGAAACGTTAATAAATAAATAAATATGTGCATCTATACCGTTGAAACTTGTTTTATTTAGTGTGACTTTGTTCACAGTTTTAAGGGATCGTAGATTTGAATATGTGGGGAACCCACTACATATTTTGTCACAACGCGTCATTATATTTTATAAATTTTTATACTTATAAATATGAAGAAACTTATATATAATACTAGCTGACCCAGTGAACTTCTTACTGCCATAAAAAAATAGGGGTTGGCGGTAGAAGAGTGAAAATGTAGGGTTGTATGTATTTTTGTACGATGTATCATAAAAAAATTAAAAAAATATATCTAAAATTGCAAACAAAAATTAGGTGTGGATTACCCTTAACATTTAGGGGTTGAAAAATAGATGTTGTCCGTTTCTCAGACCTACCCAATATGCACACAAAATTTCATGAGAATCGGGAAAGTCGTTTCGGAGGAGTTTAACCACAAACACCGCGACACGAGAATTTTATATATATAATATAGAATATTACAGTATATATATAAATAATATAATAAAACAGTTATAGAAAACATATTAATAATATTTACATGTACATAAACAAATAACTTACATAATACACACAATAAAATTATATACATTAGATAAACATAAGTTATATACACAATATAAAATAAATCAAATATCAACGATATAAAATATTCTGTTGACACGAATGTTTATTTCGTTGATATGATACGGCAACGGCAGTGGACATGCGTTACACAAAAACCGGTGGTGGTAAGCCTTTTGTCACGGTAATAATATCATACAGTATTCTATCTTCATACAAACGGTCGGAAAGCGAGTCATACCTACGCCACTCGAGTTCGATGTGCTCTCGGCGGGCACCCAGTCGCGAATGCGCCCGCGCCGCGCCGCCGCCGCAACGACGACCGAACGGTCTGAATTGTTTTTTATGCAGTTAGCCGTGCTTAAACGTGCGTTTTGTATTGTAAATATTTGATTTAATTAAGTAGATACCTACATAATTTAGTACGGAAAAGAACAAACGACGATCAATATCGTACAACAGCACAATTGCTGTTTTTGGTTGCTTGAACTCTTCAATAACACACGAAGAGATATCATTTTTTTAATTACCTGAAATATTGGAAAGGTGTCTTACCTTTATAGAATATTTTTTATATACCTATCTACTAGTACGTTATTTGTTTCTAATATTTAGGTATTTCGGTTTTTCCATAGGGCAAAATATCTGGAATAATATATAAATAAGTGGTTAGGATGAAAAAAGAGACAAACGAGTAATCTACCTACACTCGCGTTAAAAACAAAACTACATAAAATACTGTAGGCGGGCGGCCCTACCGCGTGCCATCGCAGCGCTCGGTCGTAGTCATTTATTTTCAAGGACAGGGCGGAGTCATAATACTGTATAGATAATATTACCGTGCTTTTGTTGAACGCAAGCGCGCGCGGACAGCGCACGCGCATCTCCCCGCACCAGTCATGATCTATATAATGCGATTCAACTAAGAATAGGACCGACTGGGCGCCATATTGTGATGTCATAGCTGTCAATTTAAACCAAATAGGTAGAGTGAGCAAAAAAGTTTTTATTTAATAAAACTTATTTACTAACATTAAGTGAGAAAAAGCCTCAGTTTTTTTAATAACATTTATTTACTAAGATTGAGAAAAATAAACCCCCGATTTTTAATAATATTTATTTAAAAAGACTGTGACAAAAAACATTAATCAGAATCTAGCTCTTCTATTCCGCTGATTTCTGCATTACCGCCGGAGTAGTTATGAATAATCATGCACTATTACTAGATCACATAAGAATATGCATAATTTGTAAACGAAAGTTAAAAATCGAGTTTCTGAACGCAACTGAAAGTAACATTTGGTTGACGATCTAGGTTATCAACCATTCATGGCTAAAGCTCAATAAGTGAAAAAAAAATATATCCACCGATATTAATCTATACTTATAATAAATCTGCAGAGAGGTCAATTCTGTACATGAAATATATTTTCAAAATAACTATCAGGGGCTGATCAGTGATCGATACTGAAGCTAAAAATGCAATCAGTAAAATTTTTGTCTGTCTGTCTGTCTGTCTGTGTGTATGTTCCTTATAGAAACAAAAACTACTCGACGGATTTAAACGAAACTTGGTACAATTATTCTTCATACTCATGGGCAGGTTATAGTATACTTTTCATCACGCTACAATCAATAGGAGCAGAGTAGTGAAGGGAAATGTTGGGGAAACGGGAGAAGTTACACCATATTTTAAGCTTCCGTCGTGCACACGCCTTAATGGTAAAAGTTACACAGAAATCATGTATGACGGAAATATTCTATATAAAATTGTCTAAAAAATATCCCGGAACAGCATATTTCTATCTTTTATGGTTGACTCACAATAACACGTGTAACTCCTGATAGCTTAGCAGTTCGGAGCATTCTGATTATATTTGTTTACTCTACGTTTATAATACTCTCACTCATCCCTAATTTAAAAAAGTTAACATTATTACCTTTTATTACGCAGTGTTTATACGTTATTGTTTATGTGTATTTTCTTCTTCTATGTGCTTTGTTTGCTGTGACTGTCGTTACCGCTTTGAGCTTCGTGCTTATCAACTCCTTCTGTTATTAAGTTGGGCTTTGTGTTTGTGGTCAATAGACACCGTGAGTTTATAAAGACTTATTACTTACGTACAAACCCATAACCAGAAGTAGGTATATTGTTAAAATTTCAACTCTATGCCTCCACGAGTTCTCGAGATAAAGGGCCTTGACAGACAGACAGACAGTCTGGCAACAAAATGATTTTATTGACGACCTCCGCAGCCGAGTGGTATACAAGCCGAGTTTCATGGTGTCGCCAACTTGGGAGGCCTTGGGTTCGAATCCCGGTGGGGGCACCGGGCAGTCATATTTGTGTAATGAATACGAGCATTTGGACTCCAGTCATGTTTAATATGTATTTTCTATATAAATATACTTATATATGTATCAGTATATGTATTCTATCCGTTACCCTAGTATCCTACAACACAAACCTACAGATAGCTAGGCTAATTGGAGTGAGTGTTTGGAAATATTTGTTTTATTTATTTATTTATTTGGGTTCGGTTTTTTTTACTTTTGAGGGGAACCCTATGCCTCCACGAGGTACTTATTTCTATTATAAGTTTTCTATATACAGTCATACTATAAGCAGCTTTCACTCGCTCTTCTAATAAATTGCTGCATAATTAATTCGCTCATTCCTGGAACACAATTAGATATTAGGTACTTTGTATTCCCAGGAAGCACATGTTCGGAAATAAATATAATACAGAAACGGGAACACTTTGCCGTTTTACTTATTAACTGATCAATTTGTTTCGTACAGTAACTCGTAGGAAAGAAAAATAGTTGTATTGTATTTTCAACACGTTTGCTCAAGAGATACATTTATGGAGGTTGTATACATTGTTCGAAAGTTCAAAATTACGAGCCATACAACGGAGCGTGCGGTAGACTGTTTTACCATGTGTAAATGTCATTAAATTAAAGGCATGGATTCCCCGTCCGTCGTATAATGCGATTTAACTAAGAATAGGATCGACACGGCGCCATATTGTGACGTCATAGCTGTTAATTCAAACGAAAAAGGTAGAGTGAGCAAAAGAGTTTTTATTTAATAAAAGTTATTTACTAAGATTCAGTGAGAAAAAACATCCGTTTTTTTAATAAAATTTATTTACTAAAATTGAGAAAAGAAAATAACCGATTTTTAATAATATTTATTTATTAATACTGTACGAGAAAAAATATAAATCAGAATTAAGCTCTTCAATTCCGCTCATCTCTGCATTACCGCCGGAGTAGTTATGAATAATTATGCACTAATACTAGGTCACATACAAACATGTATCATGTAAACCAAAGTTTTAAATCGAGTTTCTGAACGCAACTTAAAGTGACATTTGGTTGACGATTTAGGTTATCAAACATTCATAGCCAAAGCTCAATAAATGAAAATAAAATATCAACCAATATTAAGTAACAATATTTGTTATTGTTTGTTTACAAATGTTTGGTTTTTATTCCATAATTAGCTGAGTGCTAAAAAAGGGTTCCCAGATTTTTTTGCAAGCCGTACTTTTCAAGCGACATTTGACAGATGGAGGTCATTGGCTTTCCTATTCTTATTTGAATCGCATTATATAGATCATGACTGGTGCGGGGAGATGCGCGTGCGCTGTCTGCGCGCGCTTGCGTTCAGACAAAATTCTTCCCACCACCGGTTTTTGTGTTACGCGTGTCCACTGCCGTTGCCATATCGTATCAACGAAAAAAAAAGATTGTTTTACCACACGCGCCTATACATGGCGCCGTGCGTATCTTTTACGGTAGAGTCTGTGCGGAAAGAGAATGGGCGTGGCGAAAAACGGAACTAACATTAAGATTTTTATTTGGCAATCGAACCCAGCAATCAGTAAAACGTCAAAGTTTTGTATTGATACGGATTTGTTTGTTGTTGTGATTTCTTGCGATTTTTTGTATTTAATCCTGTCTAAAAGGGGTAAAACCTTACAAATGCGGTAGAAAAGCACTAAAGCTCCCTCCAATCTAAATCGCATTCTCTTTCCGCACAGACTCTATTCTTTATTTATTTCGGACGAACCTCCTTGGAAGCGCTTTTAATCTATACCTTTTTCTCACTTTGATCCAACTTTGATCTATTATGATAGAGTAACGAAAAAGTGTATTTCTAATTTTCACCACCCGCACGTGGCGCCATTTGGAAATGCTTGCAATTTTCTTATTAGAAAAAGTTTGCTTCTTTACTTAAAAAAATATACAGTTTTCTCGCAAATGTGTCGAAAAACGTTGTATGATATTCGTGCGGAATTGGTGTTTACAAACTTCGTCTCGGGCTTACATTCGTCAACACGTTTGTAATAATCAACTTACCGCACTTATATATATCATAAGTAACTATTTGGATTGTAAACTTATTTGTCACTTTACCACAAACCACTTAATCAATATCTCAATTTCGTGAATAACAACTATGTACGTAGGTACATATCTATATATATAACTGGTGAATTATCACCACTGATTGGTGGTCACTCAAAGGTGACTGACTGACATAGTGATCTATCAACGCACAGCCCAAACCACTGGACGGATCTGGCTGAAATTTGGTATGCAGGTAGATGTTATGACGTAGGCATCCGCTAAGAAAGGATTTTGATCAATTCTACCCCCAAGGGGATAAAATAGGGAATGAAAGTTTGTATGAAACTTTGTCAATTTTAAACCGATCGGGCTGAGACTTTGCATGCAGGTATAAGAAGAATCATAGATGAATGTCATTGTGTATAATACAAGCCTGAGAACAAAAACTGTAATCAACACTGAAGTGTTCAGCTCTACACCGGAGCGAAGCGAGGGCGGGCCGCTAGTATTATATATATACCCAATTGTTTGTACGGGACCCTATTCAGTATGCCAGCCCGATTCGCACTCGACCGACTTCTCTGCATACGAAAATAAATTGAAATCGATTCAGCAGGAAACTGCAGCAGTAAAAGGTGAAAAATTAACAGACAGACATAATTTCGCATTTAACATAATTATCTCTCTTATTTATAATATGGGTCGTCGTTGAAAGATGATCTGATATCTCAAGACACAAGTCGTCGCAGCAACAGAACTTTGCCGAGACGCCCACAGCAGTTATACAACTTCTGTAGTTACTAAGGCTTTATATGCCGCGCCATATTATATCACAAATCTTAACTTTCACGGGAAATTCCGAATAAAATCATGTAAAATCTCTCAAGTGGTTCTGTGTTGCTTAAGTTGGTGACTCAACTGAGGTTTTCCTGTTCGTTTTGAGAAGTCTTTTGTTCGTATTTATTCAGCGGCAATTTCACAAGGTTTTCACAGCCGTTTCTACGAAACTCATTGATGTTTATCGATGACAAAAATGGACAGTCGGAATTCAATGATTTATAGCCGTGAGAGGAAATGAAATCCATTTTCATTTGCTTGAAATATGACAGGGATTTTATTGTGTTTTAAAATATAACTATGGAATGTGTCTAGTTTGTTACGTGAGCGAGTGAAGTCGAGAACAAAACATATTTTATACGGTATTCTGCTTTTAAAATTTATATATTGTTTTAAACTTTCATGGTCACTAACATTATAGTAATATAAGTTATTTACGGGATTGTTACCATGTACCTTGTTTTTAGCGAGTTTCCGATATTTCGGCACTGTTGCAAGTGGTCCTAACCACTGGATTGAGTTTCATAACCCACAGATTATCTCGACAGAAGGCCATTACATACCAAGATTGTACAGAGAAGCGATTGAAATAACAAAACATAAAAATTTCAATCGTGAGGACGGGATTAAATTGTCGAGTGTCTGCAATCCTGTGGTTCGTATGTGTAAAACCGGAAATAATCAAAAAAGTATCGTGTCGCGTTTCGATATTGTAAGTGTTGTGTGTCGAGAACAGTTTCGAGTGAATAGTGAGAATGTGAACAGTGGTACGGGTATCGAACGCAATAAAAGACTTCGTCGGAGGGTAGACCGATATGTCTGCCAATAACAGCTTACACGCAATTACTTCAGTTACTCCGTGATCATGGCGCTTGCAACAGTGCCGAAATATCGGAAACTCGCTAAAAACAAGGTACATGGTAACAATCCCGTAAATAACTTATTTTAAAATTTATGTTTTAGATGTTTACAAATTACATGTATGTGAATGAACCGCACGCTTGCGGTGCGTTAGCTAAATAGATGCGATCTGCGAATCGAATGCATTATCGATACTGTACGTGGAATCGATAGTATTTCAGGCAATGCGGTCAGGGCTGTCGAGCGCGGGGTGCTATTTTAATAAATGCAATGCACCCGCCCCGCTCTTGTGGAAATTCAATTCGACATACACTCCCCGGCTGAATTCGATTTAGATACGTGTCCCGAATCGCGGATTCGATGTAGGACGCTTAATCGATAACTGCTGGTTTGAGGTCGGTTCTGCTCTACTCTATCGTGTTCCCAAGGCAGTTTCCTGGGTAGATTCTTAAAAATAAATAGCTCATATCTGTAAAAATAAAAAGAAGATGAGGTACATTCGTAAAAATAAAAAAAACGACGGGTGCCGGAGTGCCGGCAAAAGTGAAAACTTGAATATTAACGTTGTGCATTTTTGATATTTTGGAATGGTTAGGGAATAATTTTGCACGAATTGCTTTAATTATCAATATAAAAGTACTATCATGTATGTGGTAGAATAAAATATTTATTTATTGCGTTATCGTACAAAAACATGACAATTTATATTACATTAAAAAAGTTTATCTCTCAGAAAAATCGACTTACATGAAACACGTTTAAGCGCACCTAGCGACATCTATTGTAAAAAAAATGCATTTTCTCCGCAATAAAGCTGCCACGTGGCCGTCCTAGATAGGGACGTATTACTATAATACGGTAAAATAAAATATTACTATGTTTCGTCCAATATATTGAAAGTCAACAACCTTTCCAATTTGTTGTGTCATGATGCGATCAGCCCACGAGTTTAACATTTTTTACCCATACAAAAAAAAGTGTACAACGCCGCTAAAGAAGTTTTCACTTCAAAAATATATGCATATCGCACAGAGTTCCGTAACATACAATACCTTGAAAACATTCTCCAAAATGAGACCGTTAATATAATATTACTAGCTGTCCCAGCGAACTTCGTACCGCCATAAAAAAATAGGGGTTGGTGGTAGAAGGGTGAAAATTTAGGGTTGTATGTATTTTTGTATGATGTATCATAAAAAAATATATCTAAAATTGAAAAAAAAAATTAGGGGTGGATTACCCTTAACATTTAGGGGGATGAAAAATAGATTACATCCGATTCTCAGACCTATTGAATATGCATATAAAATTTCACGAAAATGGGTGAGCCGTTTCGGAGGAGTTTAACCACAAACACCGCGACACGAGAATTTTATATATTAGATGTAACTTATGTGGATATAAAAGCAAAATCCACTTGCCATCCCTAAGCACCTGGCAGGATAGACTGCAGCTAATCAGGCAGCCTTGATTTACTCCCGCCAAAATTAGGACCATTAAACGAAATTAGGACCTTATTCCGTGGGAGCACGTCGTAATTTCCGCTAATGCGCGCGGCGAATCGGGCGATACGTACGAACACCCGGGTTCATAATTAATTTGTGGTTACATTGTTAAAACTAATGTGTTTTTGTATTTATGTTTACTAGTGACTCGCCCTTGCCACATTTCAAATCAAATCAAAATCGTTTATTCAGCACAGTACACGGATATAGAAAAAATATCAAATTTATTGCGTTATAATTATACTTATATTAATCACTTGCGTTTTGCACAACAAGCACAGTTGATCAGGCGTGAAAAAACGCCGCACCTTGTTCAGGACTCCGAGTTTGCGTGAAGCTGTTTTGATCACGGTTTCGATGTAGTCCTTTGGATTCAGGTCTGAGCGAACTTCCATACCGACAATGCCACTGTATGTAATGTTGCTCTGTAGCGCCAGTGTTGTGCCCTGAAGAGAGGGAAGGAGAAGGAATGGTGTTTTTGCCGTAAAAGCGCAAGCCTGAGTTTTCTTAGCATTGAACTCAACCAAGTTCCTGGTACCCCATTCGGAAATGTGGTCCAAAGCCTGATTGAGTTCAATGACAAGATTCTCCCGTTTCTCCTTGGTTAGCGCCTGCCCAGCCGCTGCTTGTCCGAGATACCCCGCATGCACTGTACTATCGTCTGCATAGCAATGAATATTCCCAAGAGGAATTAAGTCATTGATATGCAGCAGAAAGAGAGTGGGGGATAGGACAGAGCCCTGGGGAACGTCAGCATTCACTGACATGAACCGCGAACTGCTACCATCCGTAAGGACACAAATTCTACGCTCATGAAGGAATTCAGCTACCCAAGAATAGAACTGGGCTGGACCGTATGCCGGAAGCTTGGAGAGAAGGCTTTTGTGCCAGACCCTGTCGAACGCCTTGGCAATGTTAAGGCTGATAGCCAACGACTTGCCACGCTTGTCGATAATTCACCCCAGATATGAGTTAAGTACGCTAGAAGATCACCCGTCGATCGTTTCGGTCTAAAACCATATTGACGATCATTAATCAGGGAGTGATCCTCTAGGTAGCGGGTCATATGGTTATTAAGGACCTTTTCTAGAACTTTTCCGTCTGTCCGTCCCCGGTTTAGATTGGAGACTACTAACACTAGCGAGTTGTAATTTTCAGGATATATATGTACATACATATCCATCACTTCGTCAAAATGGTGTAATAAAATATTGATTTTTTTTTAATTTTTTTTTATAAAAACGTAACGTTAGCGCGATTCAGCAGCCGTTGTCGTTGGTACTCGCGGTAGCGTTGCGGAACTAATGATATTTTATTGTGGTTTATAAATAGTTTTTTCTTTAAGACTTTTTTGCAATGCAAGGTTTTACGCTACAATAACTTCATCTTTGTCACTTTTAATGTTTTCTTCTAAGGATTTTTTAATAGGTAAGAAATTTTCTTTAACCAAAGTTGAACGACTATTACCCTTAAATCAACAAAGTTATCTTAACCGTCATTAATTTCCTTAAAGGTTCATGAAACGCACTATTATCATGTTTTTTCCAGGTTTGCTTTAAAGCCAATAGTTCAGCTTTTAGAGAGGGGGGACGCCCTACTCGAACAATAATTAGCACTTTAAAGTTCAATATTTCGCAAACGGATTCCTTAATCGAAAAAGAGTCTTAACAACCCCTAAGTCATTTCAGTCATTCATCATCAACCCATGTTCGTCCACTGCTGGACATAGGTCTTCCCTAATGCACGCCACTGCTCCCGATTTTGTGCTACTCTCATCCAGCCCACTCCAGCCAGCCTATGAATATCATCATCCCATCTTTTCTCAGGGCGTCCTACACTACGTTTACCGAGTCGCGTTCTCCACTCAAGAACTTTCCGGTTCCAACGTCCATCAGTTCTGCGGCTAATGTGACCAGCCCACTGCCACTTCAGTGTGCTATGTCGGTTTGGTGGGCTATGTCGGTGACTTGGTTCTCTGCTGGATTGCATCATTTCTGTTTTTTTTTAAATGCGTTTAACATTGACATATCGATTATGCTTAGTGATAGTTTTAAATACCATTGCTTCGTTTTCCTTATGCACGATAAACTACTTATCACCCATTTTTAACATTTTTCCCGTATAATCAATGACACATTCCGGTTTTAATTTTGGCATGCCGGTAGTTCTGTCTTCTTTGTTTGATGGCAAAAGTTTAGCATCATGTATTGTGCTATCCATAGGTCGCTGGTTCATATCCGGCTCGAAGGACCACAAAGATGGGCGGTCCCGTGATGCTGCGAACGACCTATTCGATAGATCTTGATAACTTGATAATAAAAACTCCTTGACGATTATAGAATGTTTATTTTCTTTATATACGAGCTTGCAATGACTTGATACACACACGACCGACTATACAATCAAATAATATTAAATAAGTAAACTATTTCGCTGACACGGAAACATGTGCGGTAATTGGACCGCACATATGGTTACAGCCTTTTTATCTTGCCATTTTAATGTCATTAAAGGAAGAGAATAGTAAGCGTCCACATCTCTCTCTTCTATTATTCTCTAGTGCCACATGCGTATATGCCTTTTTCTATCAAATATTGGAATAACTTTGGGCTGGAGTACTAATTATCGAAATAAAGATGTCTATTACTGTTGAAATATTCCTTCATGAGAGTAACGACTACCGCTCCGCTCACTCCGAAATCTGGAATGTTCGATCTCTGTTTCAGAGCCACCTAGACTATAAAGTCCACTATATAGCCAATTTTTGTTATCGCACAATACAAAAAGTTTTATTTCAAACCGATTCCTCTTTTTAGGCAAGTATTGTTTGATCATAAGGTGGTCTTTAAAAGAGACAATACTCTCATTGATGCATAATTTCTGATGTGGTACTAAACCTTGTTTAAATTTATTTGTTTTTGAAGTTATACTTCTTTAGGCGCGTTATGAAAAAATGATGAGAGTGAAATTTTAAGATGCGCGCGCATCACTGTAACACAAAATTTTAACATAATGAAGTTGGCCGCTTTAGCGACCAACTTCATGCGTTACTTTTGTGTTTACCGCACATTAAGAAAATCTACCAACAAAATAGAAATAGAATCTCTATTTAGTGGGTGCTAACGACTGCATTGTGAAGGCCTATCAAAAGTATTTGTTAATCTGGAACAACGGAACCAAAGCGCGATTCAGGAGACTACAGCGCCATCTCTTGACCATTGGTGTAGTAGAACCAAAAACCACATCTTTATTTTTTGTAATAAAGTAACAGTTATAGGTATTCATATTTATAATATTTATCCACATGTTTCTAGTTTGTATATTCGGAATACGCGTTTGAGTTTCATACAAGTGCAAATCACATATGTTCTAATAAATTATATTCAGTAGCGATTTTAATTGAATATTTTGATTATTTATCTATTTTTTCAAATTAAAACTGAACTTTATTGACTGTGTCCTTTTCCAGACTTTTTATTAATTTATTGTAATTAATTATTTGCATGCAATTAAAAACTAATTTTAAACGATGCCAAAGAAGGATAACTTCTCACGCGCCTACATAACTACACGCACCCATTTTTTGTTTATAGATAGGTCCGACAAATGACTCCACCCCACCTGATGTTAAGTGAAGGTGAAGTCCAGACGCGAAGATAGCTGGTACAGCAGTTCTACCTGCCACACCAGCCATCCTCACCCTGCCGGTCTGCACGTTGCTTCTTCACGCCTCTTTTGAAGGATCCCAGGTTGTAAGAGGGAGGGAACACGTGAGCGGGCAGAGCATTCCATTTACGGATAGTGTCACAAAGAAATGAGTCACCAAATTTTTTTGTACGTGTTGGAATTGTGGCCACACTTAGATGGTGGCACTCTAAAGGAATGGGGAAGGTGGAATAAGAGAGAATAACTCCTCAGAACACTGGCCGTGGTACAAGCGATAGAACGCGCTTAGTGACGCCACGTCACGGCGTAATTGAAGAGGCTCGAGGTGTTTAGTCACCTTCTCATCGCTTATGATGCGGATCGCGCGCCGCTGCAACCTCAAAGCATCGAGCAAGTACTTGGCGGAGCCATCCCCGAGGTGCGAGCAATATTCCATGCTGAACCGCACTTGCGTTTTGTACAACAAGCACAGTTGATCTGGCGTGAAAAAACTCCGCACCTTGTTCAGTGTAGTGCAATTCTGTAAAACCCATAATCTCATCTCACTGTGTGTGTCGGATCCGTTTTGCTTTCGCTCTCTAGGTTTCGCTTCACGGAATTTTCGCATTCTGTAACCAATTGTACAAGCAAGTGAAGCGAGATGTCATTTATATCCTAAGTAATTTGTAGTGTTACCATTTTAAAAGTTTTTGGTAAATCGAGATATATCGACTTAGTTATTATGCGTGAAAAAAAGCAGGTAAATTTATTTTTTTAGATATATTTGTAGATATGAGGCTCAAGTCTAAAGTTTTAATGAATGTAAAGTTAAAATAGTCTTATTTTTAAAGTTTGGTAACTTGGCCGAATGAGGGCTTACTCTATGCACATCTCTGTAATCGAGTGAAAATCGACGCTAGCGCTACTAAGTGAGAGTGGCGGTTTAGTAAACTATCACAGGTGAGACCATATCATACCTAAATGGCTTTGACGTTTCAATGGCATTCTGTAACGAATTTCAGCGCTTGTTTACACCTCACATTAAAAACCGCACTCGAAAGTAACTGTCAAAATAAAAGTTACTCATTAGCTGCGGTAATAGAAGTGATTGTACGAAGTGAGTGTTTTTGTAGACTATTATCATCATAAAACAAGAGTAATTATTAAATTATTTATAATTACGTTGCTTTTGTTTATTTAAGTAATAATTCTTTAAAATTATGTCTATCTAGTATTTCAGATGACTCACTCTATTACTTGCTTTTTACTATAGAAAGCCCATGTATGATGTAGATTTGGCCAGAAGCCGCCTACAAGCCCAATTTCTGTGTAACCTTGAGTAATTTCATGTGAAGATGAATATGTGACTAAATAAAGATTTTTTCAACAATTGGAAAATGATTTAAAGTATTCATTTAGAAGAAACCAAGTGTAATGGAAAAGGATTATCCAATAGAATGAAGGTAAAGTACCTAATTGCATAACAAAAATAAAACCCAACCAAGAAACTTTTTATAACAATTATATAAGAATATTTTTTTTTTGTTTCAGATACTGTGTACACTTTCATTTGTGCAAATGGGAGTTACTAAGGATAATAGGGCAAAAAATTACACACATTTATCCCAACCATCAATATCAAGACTTGTAAATGAAATTGCCACCTTTTTAAGATTTTATGTCATCCAGACATAGCAAAATGCATCACAATGCCAAGTGATAAAGAATTGGTAAGTAAACTTTAATTCACTACAATTAAACAAATACTTGGGCAAATAGGTGTACAAAAGATATAATAAAGTAGAACCCTCGGTATAAATATTACATATAATTCAAGTAGAACAGTGTTTCTTAGTTTTTTCAATCCTTTACTTTAATTATTTTAGAATATTTTATGTGGGTAATAAAATTTCTATTTGTAGTTTATTTAAATTATCTAATACTTAAGTAGTAAACAGAGCTATTCAGGACCACTTTTTATTTAATTCATTTTTAATGCCTTTACATTAAATATGGCGGTCTTAATGCCAGCATAGCATTCTCTACCAGTCAACCGGAAGGAACGAGAGTCAATAAACGACATTTAACTTTGGTTTAGACCAATTTACCTTTAAAAAAACTACTAGGTATATTTTTTTGGAGTTATTTTAATAAACTTTACTTTTGTTACAGATTTTTGGAGAAATTTAAAATGCCTGCAGCTGTTGGTAGTAAAGACTGTACCTTTATCACCATAATAAGACCAAAAGAACCTTTAGTAAAAAGCATAAGGCAACGGTGTTGTGTAAACATTAAATGTAGTTAATGTTAATTGAATAAATATATTTTGATTTAAAAAATAGTCACTCATATTTTTAACCCTTCACCACAGTAAACTACAAAAGTAATGATTTTATTGAACTATTTCATCATCAGCCTATTCCTGCCCCCACTGTTGAGGCAGATGGAATAGGGAGACTGGCCGTGACCCACCTAGTAGTAGGACCTAGTGCGGACTGATCAGTGCTAAGGACTGCAGATGCAGCTGGGACCAATAGATTGATGTGTCATCTGAAACACGGAGAAGATCGAGATAATAAGTTTTTGGTCACCCATACAATTACCAAAAGTTGCCTAACTTTCATGATTGCAGGACGAAGACTCTAAGCACCTGCGTCTCCGGGCTCCTCTTTATTTAGATTGAACGTTTTAAATGTTCTACATAAAAACTAACTATTTAAGAATTAGTTTCTGTGTAGTTCCTATAATTAATATACATACCTACTTAATTCTGAATGATTTATAATATAGACCGGCGAGTTGCGTAAACCCCCATTGCAATGAAAATGAAGATAAATTAATAAAAGGGTGATTATTTATAGTAAAACTCATTAAAATAAATATGTAACATTTTTATTCATAAATTATGACAGATGCCTTTGAAACTGTACATTACATTGTTACATTTTTGTCAGAAATGCTCGTCAGCCTATTTGCCAATTTTTATGTTTTTTTTTGTATATAAATAAAGAGAAAATTGAATATTAATCGATGCTTTTCTGAACAAGTATCTGAGTGGTGTTATATAAAGCAGTAGTAGTGGATCACTAAATAGCTCAGTGATTATTACTTCCATCTGTCAAAAGCAGTTGGCGAATAGGCCTACTGTGGTCTGTCTGGTGTGGTCTGCAGGTTGTAGATGTAGCTGGCGCAGTGACCACTTCTCATGAATATAATGTAAGCAGTCTAGCACCGCAACAATAGGCCGTGTGTCATTAGACAAATTTTAACAGAGATCTTTGTTGAGATGGAGGCGAAGCCTGCAAAGAACTTGTTGTGCGTGTTGCTGAAATAAAAAAAAATATATAAGTTGTTGAATAACAACAATAAATGTCACAATTATGATTGGGCCTGGGTCAGAATAAACTTATTAATGATACCTACTCTTTTTTTCTTTTAACACAAACTTTATGATTTTTATAAAAGTAAAGTATTGAGATAAGAAAATAATCAATATTATTACATTCTATTAATACGTACTTGGAGCACTATATTCGGAAATATTCACAACTACAAAATAACAATATGTACGAATCAAATTTTCTCTTATTCTCTTTTTACAATGACACTTATAAATAAATCCGAAAATATATAAAAAGAACATAAATAAAAAAAGAATTAAAAGAACTTATTTTCTAATGTGCCAGTGCCTGCGAGCGAAATATCCATAGACACTGGCTGTATTGCGACATGGATCAACGTTTGTGCGGTGGAAATAAAATAATAAAATTTTATGCCAGTCAATTTAATGGTGGCTTTTCAAACAAGTGGTTAACATAGTCTTACAAAATTAAAAACTACTGTAATTTACGTATACTTACAACATTTCGAAGAAATTAGTGCCCTTTTCCTTCTTGTAAGATTAATGGGCGGGCTTGAGATCTATAATGTTTTCTACTCTACATGGTAAAATTATTTTAAAAAAGTATTTTAGATAATACACGAACAATTTTTAACCTAGAATAAAGCCCGTCACAGACGTAGCTATAATATATATTAATATGAATCATAGCAAGACATATTACAACATATTTTCAATATAAATTTTCGAGTGACCGCACATATATATATATATATATATATATATTTCTATGACGTCACCAAAATATTTCGACAGATATATTTCGGTATATTACAGTACAGTACGACCGCAGACCGATTGAGGGCAAATATATATATTATAGTATAGCTCCCGTCTGTGGTAGTTTGCTATAATATAATATATATTTCGATATATTAATATATATTATAGCTACGTCTGTGACGGGCTTAAACCAAGAATAAAAACACAGACCACAGATTACAAGATTTTATACAGTAGAGATTATCACATAACGCAAAGGCAATGCGCCGTTCGGCCAAGTTATCAAACTTTAAAAATAAGACAATTTTAAGTTTAAATTCAGTAAAACTTTAGACCTAGGCGTCGTATCTACAAATTTATCTAGAGAATCAATTTAAGTGCATAGAGCAACACGGCCGAAGCGGCCAGGAGGGAAGTAGGCATTCACAGCTTTTCCCTCTGCCGATTTTCCCCCGCAACAGGCCCAGCTCACGAACAAAACTAGTTGTGCTCGGATATTTCTCTAAACTGAATCAAGTCACGTGAGTGTATGTTAGGAGATCGAAAATGCCAAAATGTTCTGTAATTTTTTTTTTAAACATGTATGGAACATAAAACTAATAATAGGATGGTGTTATATTTCACATATAAGTAGAATTATTAACATAGTGGTGTCGATTCTGGCATGATTCTCAAAACCTAAATTTCAATTTGACAACATTATATCCTTGTCATTCTCTATACAGAATAAAGAGGAGAGACTGATGTAAAAAAAAGTTTTAAGTTGAGAATCATGCCAGAATCGACACTATTATTTCTATTTTACCACTTTTAAAAACACAATGGTGTCGATTCTGTCGTGATTATCTAAACTTAAAACAAAATTTAACATCAATTTCTCCTTTTCATTCTGTATAAAAAATTACAAGGATACACTGTTGTCAAATTGAAATTTAGGTTTTAAATATTATTTTGTTAAAATTCAATCGTCGGACTTGTTTCACAGAACAAAAACCCTGTCAGTACATGTTTTGCATCCGTTATTCATGCCAGACTCGATTTCATTGATTAGATACCTGTCGAAAAAACGACATTAAGTACTATAAGTAGTTTTCGGAACTCTTTAACGGTCCGCGAGTGACTGTCATCCAAGAAATGAATATATGGCGTGATTTATTCGTACACAAAAATATAAATATGTGTGCAGGATTTGGCGGTGTATTGTTTATTTTTTTATGCGTGTGTCATAAGTACAGTTTATTTTTTTTTCGAATGTATATTGGACTGCCTTTGTGTGCATACTCCTCCCCCGCAAAAAGTAGCAGAATGATTTTAATAGTATTATGGATTATATCCCTACTTCTTTCCGTGTTGCTCTATGAACTATGTCGATGTATCACGACCATAGACACATGCTATACCTATGATCTCGACTTACCGAAATTTCTTAAAATGGTAACACTACAACTCACTTGCGATAAGAATGACATCTCGCTTCACATGGTGGTAATATTTTTTACAGAATGCGAAATTTCCGTAAAGCGATCCGTTGTGCGATGTGAATGCATATCCGCCGCATTCAGTGAGAGCCATAGATACAAAACTATGTCATAGATGAATGATCGGTCTCACTTCAAGCGATATCTATGATTATAACTATGTCTATGATTGCAGCAATTGCTGATTCTGTTTTTCATAAAATGGATTAATTTAATTATTCATTGGTGTCGATTCTGGCATGATTCTCTAAACTTAAACTAAATTTCATCAGAGTATCCTTTTCATTTTGTATAGATAATGACAAGGATACACTATTGTCAAATTAAGGTTTAGGTTTAAAGAATCATCCAAGAATCGATTCTAGTATCTATCTATTAAACTTTTAACAGAATGGTACTCCGCGCACTTGGGCATCGTTCGAAACCTACGACTATGAGTGGAACTTTTTACCAACATTTAATGTTGACATAAAATCAACGATATTAAATACCCTAGATACAACATCACGAACAAAATCGTGGCTGAAACCTGTCCAAAAGGTAAATTGGACGATACGCGGAGCTCCGTAAGATGATCGCGTAGTCAAAAACAATGTAAGGCATTATTTAAACATTCAAAGTTACATTTAATGCAAAGGTCTTTATTAAAACGCATGCGTCAATGAGTTATGATAGTTCAAAATGCAAGCTCGTAAAATTTTACCACTTATTGCTATACGCGTAAGAATAAAGACCTTATTTCTTTGACTCTACGCACTGAAGATGCGCTATTAGCAACATAGCAGGTACGGACCGCGAGGAAAAGAGACAACTATATTACCGATCATGTATTTGAATATCACGTTTTTGAAGTTATACTTCTTTAGGCGCGTTATGAAAAAATGATGAGAGTGAAATTTTAAGATGCGCGCGCATCACTGTAACACAAAATTTTAACAGCATGAAGTTGGTCGCTTGAGCGACCAACTTCATGCGTTACTTTTGTGTTTACCGCACTTAAGAAAATCTACCATCAAAATAGAAATAGAATCTCTATTTAGTGGGTGCTAACGACTGCATTGTGAAGGCCTATCAAAAGTATTTATTAATCTGGAACAACGGAACCAAAGCGCGATTCAGGAGACTACAGCGCCATCTCTTGACCATTGGTGTAGTAGAACCAAAAACCACATCTTTATTTTTTGTAATAAAGTAACAGTTATAGGTATTCATATTTATAATATTTATCCACACGTTTCTAGTTTGTATATTCGGAATACGTGTTTGAGTTTCATACAAGTGCAAATCACATATGTTCTAATAAATTATATTCAGTAGCGATTTTAATTGAATATTTTGATTATTTATTTATTTTTTCAAATTAAAACTGAACTTTATTGACTGTGTCCTTTTCCAGACTTTTTATTAATTTATTGTAATTAATTATTTGCATGCAATTAAAAACTAATTTTAAACGATGCCAAAGAAGGATAACTTCTCACGCGCCTACATAAGTACACACACCCATTTTTTTCTATTAAATCAATTTATAGTAAGTATTAGAACATAATTATTTGCTTCAAATGCGTTAAATTTACAAACATTTATTAGATACCTATAAAAAAAGGACACTTTACGTACTATAAGTATTTATTATGCATTTTTTCACGGAGCTTTGCGGCATCTTGATTTTCAACAGTCCGCGCGTAACTATGAGTCAAGTAGTGCTAGAGTCGTGTTCAAGCACTTCTTGATTGGGACACATTTTGAGCGCACGTGTTGCATCTAGGGTATTTAATATCGTTGCATAAAAAAGTATGAAACTGATGTCAATTTTGACATTTGTTTCACCTAGAGCGTAGTTTGGAACGCACCCTGGTAAACGAATGCAAATACCCACTAAGGTTATTGCGCGATTTTATCAAAAGCGGTATTTTTCCATATAGAAATCTCATCTAATATTCCCAAAAGTTCAATGTGGAAATTATATTTGTTAAGAAAATCCACTTCCAAACGTATTGCGGTCATTGTTTAGTTTGTTTTTGGCTCATTTGAAAAACTGTAGAAGAGAGGCGAGATGAAGTAAGTTAAATAAAATGTGGTTTTGATTACTGAAGTTTTAATTTATATTAAAATCATTTCTGTTTTTTGCAGTGGTGTCACAATCGTCGCATCCCTCTGTAGAGCAGCTTAATGTGTTGATCGAGTTCCTAGCAGCTAATAGAGATTTAGCTAAAGATTTCTCTAAGAACCTCAGTGCCAAATAAACCTATCATTGCTAGCTCCAACAAATGAGGCATCGACATGCAAAACATTGAGATCGGCATCAACAATCTGTAACAAAATATTTACAAAATTTAATTCCAGTCTTTTAATTTATCTTTACATAATCTTATTTATTTATATGTTCATGAATCATGACAAGTTTTAAGAAAGTAACAAATAGATGAAAATCAGTTAAAGGTGTAGGTACTTACTACTTGAACATTTCTTGCATGCTTACCTTTACGACAATAATACCGTTCTTCATTTTCTTTGGGTCGTATCATGGTGACAAAGATACCATCTATGCAACCAACAACTCCACGTATTTGAAATTTCTCAAAAAAACTGTAACAAAGGTAAAGAATAGCTCATTTAATATTTACTTTACTAAAGTAACTGCCAATAAAAGTATTTTTTTATGATTTCATTACCTAAAATACTTTGAGACACGGGCCCATAGATTTTTTAGAATTCTGATACTGTTACAGGATTGTAAAAGTTATAAGAAACACTGGTCTACTTGATTTATAATATAATATTTAACTTATTGGTTATTCTAGTTAATCAGAGTTTACTTACTGTTCCTTCAACACTTGGTGTTGCATTTCGCGGAAATGTTATATATTTTTACGATGTCTGGATGACTTAAAATTGAGGCAATTTCATTTATACTTCTTGACATTAATATTAAGCACAAGGCAATAAAGTGAGATCTGAAAAAAATAGGTGGACATGAGTTTTTGAATTATTAAATAAACAATGAGACCTACATTAATAATACTTACTTTAAAAGATCTTCTCTAAACAAAAATCGTAATTTATTAGCAGTTTGTTTGATTGATTGCCATAGCTACACACTAAGTCACTTTGACATAACAATTCGAGTGCGGATCCGAAAGTGAGTGTAAAATTCGTTACAGAATGCCATTAAACTTCAAATCCTTGAGCATATTGTCAAGCTATATCCTGCGTTAGTTCATTTCACCGCCACTCTCGCCTAGTAGCGCTAGTGTTGATTCTCACTTGACTACAGAATGCCAATCATAAAATCCGAAACGGAACCGCGTTCGAAAGTGAAATGTGTGTTTACAGAATGCCACTCCTGAAAAGGCTGCGAAACGTCAATAAATAAATAAAGTTCGTGCATTAACCCGCTAAAACTAGTTTTATTTAATGAGTGATGTGCGCGAAAACCTAAGAAACAAATATATAATTAAGTAATTGAAGGTGACTTCAGAATAATCTCTAGTCTTTTTTCAATTTGACGACTCTGTATATAAAAATACAGGGAGAAAAAAGCAGCCCTTGCTGAGATTTTTAGCCGGTTCTTCTGAGTACAGGGTCTCCCGGCGTAGATTTGCGAACCGATAGCGTAGCTTCTCGACTTTCACAAATGTTTGTAACAGCCTAGACTGAATTATTGATTTTTGATTATGTTGCATCAGTGGGAGCGAAAGAATACTATAGAATAAGTTTAAAGTTAGTTTAAGATATTCATTAATAATTAATTGTGTGGGTGGTTACTAGAAAGAGTTGATTGCGTTACCAGGCTTTTAGATTTTTACTTTCCCGTGTCAACGGCTGGCAACGAAGGCTATTTTATTCACGTTAAAAGGGTGGAAAGTATGTCATACGTTCTATTTAATAATTAATCTGTGGTTTTAATGTAAGATAATTTTCACTGTAATCTATGCATGTCGTATCCGTATTCCATCATTATCATCAGCCTATTAATGTCCCCACTGCTGGGGCATAGGCCTTCCCTATAGATGGATTAGGGATATTGGGCCTTGACCCACCACGCGGTCCCAGTGCGGATTGGTGGGTGCTAACGACTGCAGATGCAACCGGGACCAACGGCTTAACGTGCCTTCCGAAGCACGGAGGATATCGAGATAGTAAATGTTTGGTCACCCATCCAATGACCGACCACTGCGAAAGTTGCTTAACTTCAACGATCGCAGCCGAACGCGCTAACCAGTTGCGCCACCGAGCTCCTCATTCAATATTCCTCCGTATTCCATAGATCCAAGAAATTTTGGACTTGATTAAACTTAGTTTCTTTGTAAATCCCTCTGGAACCTAACACTTTTTCGGGATAAAAGTAGCCTATGTGTTAATCTAGGGTGTCAGCTAACTCCATACCAAATTTTATTAAAATCGCTCCAGCCGTTTAGACGTGAAGAAGTAACAAACATACACACTCACATACTCACAAACTTTCGCCTTTATAATATTAGTGTGATATATTGTAAGTAAAGTTGGTGTAATTGATTATATTAATAAAAAAAATTATTTACTAAAGTGGTGTACGTAATTAATTCACATGCCCCATTTCCAAATGAGATTAAAACACGTATAGCCGTTAAACACGTATAAAGAAGATGTCGCGCTGTTGCCTACATAGACTCTGTTGCGGCGACATCTATATGCCCCACATATAGACAACGGATGGAGGAAATCATTACTCACCATCCTCAAGAGATGGCGTTACCTGCACTACGATCAATAATAGTATGGAAGCCTACATCGCGCAAATGAAATTCGGAAGCTAACTCTTCATATATACGATGCGGCCCCCGAGCTACCACCACCCAGCTAGGGATGTAGAAAGTTGAAAAAAATATCAATATCGGCTTCGATATATCGCGAAAAAAACATCGATATATCGATATATCGGACCAATTTTCCCAAAAATATATTTAGGTCAGCAATAATAACAATACAAATTATAATTAAAGAAAGAATTATCAAAGTACCAAATTGCCGCTACACTACATGACAGTACAATATCTCACTAAAGATGACACGCGGAATAATAATGAAACGAAAATTATCTCCCTAAAAATATACCCTATTTTCAAATGATGAAAATTATTGCAGGGCCTCCTTACGTGGCATCTTTCGTAAACAACACTAGACAGTCACTCACTTCCACAGAATATAATCTAATTCAGCACAACCAATTCACCAGCGAAACAGATTTACAAATCATAGAAAATACTAAATACAGCACAAATCATAGATATGTTGAATATCATTAATCTGAGCTTCAGTTACGATTTTTACAGATACGAATTTAGTTAGATCGTGATATGCCGCTGATAATTAAAAAAAAATCGTTTTTGATACGAATTTCGATATTGGTTATTTTATATCGATGTATCGATATTTCGAATCAAAATATATCGGTTAAAAATATCGATATATGGAACAAAAATATCGATACATCGATATATTTTCAGCAAGCCTACACCCAGCTCGGAGGAAGATCTTCCCCTTTGGCCTTCCTACAACTCCATTCACTACCCCGTGGAGCTACAGGGCTCCACCTTACTCACCTACAGAACTTACAACACCACCAAAGGTAATGTCTTTCACTTTGGTTTTCTGTAAGGAGATAACTGGACGTTTATAGAGATTCACGTCTGGACTTCACCGTCACTTAACATCAGTTGGGCTGGAGTCATTTGTCGGACCTATCTATAAAAATAAAACTTATCCGACAGGCGGGCTCCAAATTTCATCAGAGCGGATTTGAATAAATTTATGATGGTAAATCTGTATACATAAAACTTGAAGGTGACTGACTGACATAGTGATCTATCAACTCACAGCCCAAACCACTGGACGGATCGGCCTGAAATTTGGCATGCAGGTAGATGTTATGACGTGGGCATCCGCTAAGAAAGGATTTTTATCAATTCTACCCCCAAGGGGATAAAATAGGGAATGAAACTTTGTATGAAACTTTGTCAATTTTAAACCGATCGGGCTGAGACTTTGCATGCAGGTATAATTGGAATCATAGATGAATGTCATTGTGTATAATACAAGCCTGATAACAAAAACTGTAGTCTACTTTCAGCTCTACACCGAAGCGAAGCGAGGGCGGGCCGCTAGTATAAATATAAGCCCGTGTCTCGATCCTTGCTGCCTAATATTTCTACAATGCAGCCAATTTGAATTATATGTGTAGTTGGTAAGATTTCTTTCACAGAATACCTCGAGTCGATGTCGTAATGCGCTCCTGTGAGTTATGCAACTTATCTACATATTTTTACATAATTTGCGTAAATAGCGATAGACAATATATTTTTACTAAAGTTACAAGTTACAATAAGTAATAATTCAATACAAAGGAACTCTTTTGTTAAGAGGGCACTGTCTATCATCTGTCTGCAGTAAGCAGACAGTTGAAATATTAGATATGTGCATAGAACAGTGCGACCGGAAGAATTTCTTAAGATTTACATCATTTTACAATATTTTTCATAATTGATATTAAGTCATTTAAATTGCAGTCGTTTAGACGAAATTATATCGTGGCATTCACAATTAAAAAAGTTATTACATTGTTTATTTTCTAAACATTAAAATAAAGCAAAATGGTAGTTGCGTTTAACTGCAAAACGCGGCGTACCAACACATTGGTATAATAGTAGACCTATTGATATTATAGAAAGAACAAGAACACAAAATTAATTCTGCCTGTAGTATTATCCGTTAAAATTGTCAAAATCAGGAGTTAATAAATTCAATTAATTTGAGATATGAAGTGATTTAATACAAATTAGGTTCCTCATGTACATAATTGTTTATTAATTAAATTCTTTTGTATTTTTTTTCTTTAAGATTGTATATTGCGATACTCTGACAGGGTTCATGTTAGGTACTATAAGCATTTTGTAACCATCTATGTAACCACATGAGTGCAATAAATTGAATTGAATTGAATTCAACCGATCGAAACTTCGCACTTTTATTACTATGTTTGTGGTTCGTTTTTAATTACAATAAATAATATTCGTGGTCGGAATATATATTTAGATGTAGATTTTCTAAGCCTACTGAAAGAAAACTTCAATTTGATAGTTTATAGTGCAAATTAAGTATAACACTAAATTGCCGAAATTAAATTTCGTTTGAACTTCGTTATCGAAAGTTCGTTTCGGAGACAGATAGCAGACCCCCTGAATTTTGCAATGTATCACTACTATTTTTGGGCAATAATTTAATCCAATCAATGGCTAAACTGATTTCAATAAGATGTTAATAACTGAGTCTAGTAATCATACAAAAAAAGACAAAGATTTTGCGGATTTTTGTGTAATTGTGTTAGTACTTATATCTAATACTATCAGTAAAACGGGATGATTAGGTACTTGTATACGTTGCGCGGCCATTCGGAGACGGCTTCCGCGACCAAACCTCTCCACCAGCCAGCAGACCAGCCCTCTCGGCACGCACTAGGGGGACCGCGGTCCTCATAGTGCGTGTCGGGTGACGGTGCAGGAGTATTGTCTGGTTTTTAGTGGCCCTGTTCAGGGCGTAGGTAGGGCCCTGTTCACATCAGCGAGCTCCAGGGCTGGCTGAAGAGGACAGGAAGGAGTCCCACATACCTTCTTCTCGCTCCCCCAGTGGTTGAAGGATGCGTAAGGCACATGCGATTTTCCAGACACAATAAAGAAAAAAAAGGTACTCGTATACGTTCGTAAACAAAAACTCAAAAAGAAAAGAAATCTCGTTTGTCAGTTCTACGAATGCGCGTGTCTATGCGAGCGCCGCATGGTCGCGTGCACAACGAAACATTAACAAAGCCTTTGTCCGCCGCGAAAAAACTACTTGCGAATATTATTCGGAACATATTTGTTGTTAATGCGCGCGCTCACCGTGGAATCTCGCGAAATTTGCACAATGTTCCGTGTGGCTCAGTGTGCACAGCCCACGAAAAAACTATCCGCAAGCACATCGTGAATTAAACGGAGGTCCCGTACATCTGTTTTTTCTTTTAATTCAGTAAAACTTCTTTTGCTATTAGTATTTGAATTAAGATCGCATAGCAGTATGCGCGCGTTATAATAGGGGTGATGACGGGGTACAGTAATCGAAATTCTATTTAGTCCGTCAGTTAGATGATCGAAAAATAATGGACACGTATTTTTTCTTTGGGCAATCAACCAAAAAATGACAAAGTTATAGCGCGTCAAAGTTTGGGAGTAGGGGCTCGTGACGTCACTTTTGTATGAATTTTCCCTTATAAGCGAAAACGTGACGTCATGCGACTTTTCAAATCAATATATCTCTGCAATGCTTATAATATGTGAAAAAAGAAAAAATACGTGTCCAATACTTTTCGATAATTTACCCGATAAACGAAGAAAAAAAAATTAGTCATCATCCAGTAATTGTTGTGTAAGTTGATAGATAGGCAGATAAATCATTTATTCCCATCAGTACAGCACACAAATTCATGTTAACAAATAAAACAATTAATTAGGTACTAAATATGTGTGTGGCGCAATGACAGAAAAAGGCAAAAACTCTGCGATTCCTTTGCTCTAAGAGCAAAGCACTGGTTTTCAGTTCTGCTTAGAAAGCGCGTAACGTGCAACGACACCGACGCGACGATTAATTATTAAGATTATTTTATTATGATTAATTTATTATTAAGAAAATTGAATTAAATTATTTTATTATTAAATTATTATTGTTAAAATTAACTATATATGTGTAAATTATTATCATTCACCAAAAATGAAGTTGCTCTTTAGCACGAATAGTTATTTGAAAGAAAGAAAGAAAAAGTTTTTACTGGCCATACACGCACAGTATATTTATGATATTAATGCGGTGAGACGAAATCGAAGGCTTATCATAGTCCATGAGTTTGCAAGTACCAACTCCGCACGAATGTCATACAACGTTTTTCAATACATTTGCTAGAAAACAGTATACATGTACCTAACTTAAGTAATGAAGCAAACTCTACATTTCAAAGACAATGATAAGTTGTGTCAAAAACCTCATAAAACTGCTTTGTTTGGAAATAGTTTATATGGCGTTGCTCCGAAAATATATAGCAAGCTACCAAAAGACTAATCGATAATGTGGTCAAATATAAAGTGACCCTAAAAGGTTTTTAGTAAATAAAGCTTAATATACATTAAAGGAATTTATTTAAGGAAATTTATTTATTTATTCATTATTATTTATTTAAGTGATGTTGAATTATTATTTATGTCTTTAACTTTATGAATAAGATTCAAATCTTTTATATTGTTTGACAATGATGATGTGAATTTGTTATTATTTTATATTATGCTCAATGAATAGAATAAAATTAGAATTAGAAATTATTTATTTGAATAAAAATAGGGGTACACTGGAGATGTTACAAATATAAAGTTCGCCCCATTCTGCCATTTACAATAGCATGCAAATATTTAACATTGCATTAATTACATTATCATTATTAATAATCATTATGCCATCAATTTCACATACCATTAATAAATTCTTAAAAGCGAATTACATTATATTATCGTCAGCAAAATTACCACTGTCTTAATTTATGTATTATGTATATAAGATAGTCGATTAATAATGTCAATTATAGAAAAAAATGCCAATCAAAATTCAATAGGATAAAATGTCAAACAAAATACAATAGAATAAAATGTCAATCAGAATACAATAGAATAAAAATGTCAACCAAGTGCAGAATACAAATAATAAAACCTACTGTCACTAGCTGCTTAATAATTGTAATAAGTTTTTTTTTTCTCGACATGTCAATTAATTTGCACACCCCATTGGGTAAGAATATAGGATGCTTTTTATCTCTGTATCACCATTTGTTACCATATTCTGCAAATAAAGATGATTATGATTATTATTATTAATCTTTTTCTAATAAAAATAAATGGCGCCATGTGCGGGTAAAACTACATCTTTCGTTTCTTTTTCTTTTTGGTATTAAATTGTGACAATGGTATAGATTAAAAGCGCTTTCAAGGAGTTTCGACTGAAATAAAAAAAACAGTAAAGATAAGCACGGCGCTATAACGGGAGCATGCAGTAAAATGTTTTACTGCACACTTCATTGTATGGTGCGTCATTTTGAACTCTCGAACAATATATACGAGTACAACCTTGGTAAATGCATTTTTGAGCAAATGTGTTGAAAAAAAATTCATTGATTTAAACTTTTTGCTTCAAATATGACTTTCAATTATTTTTCTCCCAAAGTATGGGCTTATAATTACGTAAAAGGGGGTTAATTGGATATCACGAGGTTATTTGGAATTTGTGAAAAAAAAAAATTTGCACATGAATATTTTTTTATCTGCATATAATAGGAAATAAATTTTAATATATTTTATTGAGGAGCTCGATGGCGCAAGTGGTTAGCGCGTTCGGCTGCGATCGTTGAACTTAAGCAACTTTTGCAGTTGTCGGTCATTGGATGGGTGATCAAAAATTACTATCTCGAGCTCCTCCGTGCTTCGGAAGGCACGTTAAGCCGTTGGTCCCGGCTGCATCTGCAGTCGATAGCACCCACCAATCCGCACTGGGCCCGCGTGGTGGGTCAAGGCCCAATCTCCCTATTCCATCCTCGGAGGAACTAGAGATAGAAGATTTTTGGTCACCCATCCAATGACCGACCACTGTAAAAGTTGCTTAACTTCAACGATCGCAGCCGAACGCGTTAACCACCTGCGCCATCGAGCTCCCCTGCGAGGTACATATATTAAGCTCGAAAATAGGGAATCTAGCGTGCGTAACCCTAAAATAAAACGTGATGGAAATTACGCAGGCATACGCATTAGCGGCTAAAATATATCCAGGCACGGACCCAGCGGAGCATTCTCGGGATAGCTGTAACGATTTCATCCCGTTTTTTAATTTCGCGAATGGATATCGTGCGCCGGTTTAAGTTTTCAACTTGTCTGTCATCAGATTCCGTACTGCTGTTGTGTTTCAAAAAAATACAGCCTGAAAGCTAATTTGTAAAATGAATCCGTTCTCTCTGATTTTTCTAGTGAAAGAGGAAGGAAAATACTTACACATAGCTCTGTTTATTATTCCAAGCTAGTCGTGAAAGTAGACTGGTGGAATCTATATATATATAAAACTCAAAGGTGACTGACTGACATAGTGATCTATCAACGCACAGCCCAAACCACTGGACGGATCGGCCTGAAATTTGGCATGCAGGTAGATGTTATGACGTAGGCATCCGCTAAGAAAGGATTTTGATCAATTCTACCCCCAAGGGGATAAAATAGGGAATGAAAGTTTGTATGAAACTTTGTCAATTTTAAACCGATCGGGCTGAGACTCATAGATGAATGTCATTGTATATAATACAAGCATGAGAACAAAAACTGTAGTCAACACTTCAGCTCTACACCGAAGCGAAGCGAGGGCGGGCCGCTAGTTAGTTATATTTATTTAACTTGAGCTGTCTGTTGCTATCTCATACTGTGAGTGATGGCTTTGCTTTCTCTTTAGTGGTTTTCTGTTTATTGTTGCTTTTTTACTTCTGGTGTCCTTAGCTGGCATTTATTCAGTAGATTTTGTAGTTGTGCATTATGTTGTGAAGAGATGACTTTGTTTTGTTGTATAAGCAATGATTGGAAGAAAATTACTACACGCTTTTTGAGGACCTTGTAGCTTAATAGGTAGAGTATACCCTGACTTATTGTGGGATGGAATTTGAGTTTGAATTAATTATTTTCTTTGTTCTGTTTCTGTTAACGGAAACAAATTAGTAGAACGCTTTCCTTATCATAAAATCTATTACAAATGACGAGGTTGGTAAACTTAGTCACATATCGAATGAGTGGGAGCTGTCATTGACCGGTGAAATGAAAACAATACAATCCGGCCAATGACAGAAAAGCTTACCTTTCATTAGTACTAGGTCGCTTCCATGAATAAAGTACAGCATAATCTCTTATCTATTAGACAAGTCCGTCCGCCCGTCCGTCCGTCTGTCTGTGGTGCTGTTTCAGCGGCCAAACCGTAAGAGATAGATAAAGAGAATGTTTAAGTTATAAGTTAAGAATAGTCTGATAAGACTACAAACCGCATTTGAGTAACGTAGCACTTCCGGTTTTCGAGAAATCACGAATTTCAAACGAAACCACACAAAATCTCCGAAGTTCTCAATTAATTAAATTTTTTTTTTTTTTTAGGTTTTGGTGAACATTTGGTTCGCTGGTTTGCTAGTTAAGTACTAATTACAGACAAAACTCTTTTTTCGTAAGGTCTGCAAAAGAAATGAACAAACTAGCAACTTTCCCCCAACTAGGCATCTTCTAGGCAGGCGTGTACCATCCTAGGCCTCATCATCACTTTCCATCAGGTGAGATTGTGGTCAAACGTATTGCCTATTATGCATAAAAAAAAAAACTAGACTTATTTATAATTAAACCACAAATACTTAAAAATACCTTAGTCAGTTCTTGGTTTTGCTGATTCTCAAACTGCCTAGCTTAATTAATGCTTTAAGCGTCGCTTGCTGCTATATTTCAATTATCTCTAGTCTTATTACTTTCCTGTATTTTTTACTTTGGCATTGCTTGTATGGTTTCAACGACGAGCTTTTTATTGTAAGTCATATGCGAAAACGTGTTAATGGTGTCTATTTTTACATTTAGTTATAATTGCTGTTAAAAAACACTGTACGCTTTCCGAATAAAATAAAATAAAAACGATTATCTTTTTACGTATGTTTCATTAATGTATTTATTAAGTGACAGAATCGGTCCACCTTTTTTTAACTTTGAGACGAACTTCTTAGCAATCCATGGATTCACTGAGCGGTTCCCGGGACTTGCGACCCACGTGTAGGCTTAAGGAGCCGCTCCCTCCCGCCGAAGAAGACCTGGCTACGCCCGTCCCATGACCCTGCTCGCGGGGATCCCTAGCTGGCCGGTACGGCGCATTGTGCCGTGCCGGCCACCAAGGGATCCCGTGACGGCAGCCCCCATCTTGTAGTTCTGTCCTGCAAAGAGGGGGGCGGCGGAGGGAGCTACACGGGCACACCCAAGTAGTCCTCCGCAGCGGACGGGGGGCGGTACGGTGGGCACTAGGCCGCGTATTCTGCCCCCACGCGCGGGCCATCCTGCGCACGTCTGCGGGGTCCCCGCAATACCTCGGGAGAGTGGAGCCCCGGCAAGGCGGGGAGGCTGCTGGGTGCGGAGACGCGGAAGCATCCCTAAACGGGGATCCCGCGGTTTCGCACTAAGCAGCTTAGAGGGTATTCGCAGGGTTTTTTAGCGGATATTATGCCGTAAAGCGCCCGTAAGAGTTACGGGGTCCTCAGTGGGCAGAGTTTTTGCCTGCGTCACAAAAAAAGGTGTAGGCTTAAGGAGGCCCCCTTTGAGATGCGCATCAACGCTCACCTTCACTGTTCGAGTTGCCCGCCCTTCCTAGCCTAATTATATAGGAGCTTGTCAGTGCAGCCTTAGCAAGACGTTCCAAAATTGAGCTTACTGCAGTTCTAGACAGGCCGACAAGGGCGGATCCAGCTTTGGCGCCAGGGGGGGGGGTCATATAGTCGTGCTCAAGTCACAGTGGGAACAGATTATGAAGTACAGATTGTGAAGTGGGTACAGATGGACCCAGCTCAGGGGGGGGTCATGACCCCCATGACCCCCCCTCTGGATCCGCCCTTGCAAGCCGAGGTCTTAGTCTTAGTCTTAGTAGTACGGCGGGCTGTTTCCGCAACTCGACACCTAGTGCCTATTTTGCGTGGGGGATTGGCATCAGTCCTGCCATCCCAGCTCCTCCAGAAAGCTCAGCAGTCCCCGAATGTTGCTGCAGGCCTCTACTATTGTCTTCGGGCTTCCCATTAGAGAAGTCCTTTGTCTTGCAACGCCCCTGCACTCCAGTAGGACATGGGCGCTCGTCTCATCCGCCTCCAGGCAGGCTCTGCACAGAGGGCCGTCAGAAATACCCATATTACAAAGGTGTTTGTTAAAGTAGCCGTGACCCGTGAGTATACCCACGATTTGTTTCAGGGCTTGTCTAGGTAGTCTGATTAACTTACGTGTTAGTTGCAGGTTTACCTTAGGAACGGCTTCCCTGGCTTGCCTGCAGTCCGTGAGTTTTGACCAGTAATCGTCGTGTTGTCGTTGAGAGCGCTCCCTTATCCAGGTTCGCAGCTGCCGATAGGGTATGGGTATAATTGGCTCCGGACCAATGGCCGTCCTGCTAGACCCCTCCCTGGCTAAGCAGTCCGCCGCATCATTACCCCTTGAGCCGCTGTGTCCTTTAATCCACTGTAGGGTCAATCTATTGTCGTTCGCAATATTAGTCAACTTACTGTGGCATTCGTAAATTAAGCCTGATGTCATTATATTGTTGTCCAGTGCCTGTAGGACAGAAGCGCTGTCAGAGAGGATACGAATGTGTTTACCTCTTACCCCGCGACATTCTATCGCCTCAGCAGCTCTGATGATGCCCACACACTCTGCCTGGAAGACCGTGTTATAGGCACCCAAAGCTGTCGAGATGTGTATATTCAGGTCTTCGGAGAAGACACCCGAGCCCGTACCACAGTTGGTTTTTGAACCGTCTGTGTAGACCCTCAACTCCTTATGCAGACAACGGTCCGGGGTGTCTTCATAAAGTTGAATTTTGTATTTTTTGTCAAATACGTACGTCTTGGGAATAAGGTCGTTTACTGCTGCAAAGTACGGAAAGTGCCTGTGTATGTCTGCCAAGATGCTGGTGTGCGGGGAGTTGTTGTCTCTCCAATGCCCCAGCATGCTTAGGCGCGTGGCTGTACATGCAGCTTCCTGTTGTATAAACAAGTGGAGTGGTCTCACGTTAAGTATTGTCTCCAGTGCTGATGTGGGAGTGGTTTTCATGCAGCCGGTGATTGCACAGCATGCCCGCCTCTGGAGACGTCTTAACTTATTAATTGTCGTTACCTGGATTGTCTTGGTCCACCATACTACTGCTGCATAGCTGATGATGGGCCTAATTATGGTCGTGTATAGCCACTTAACAATGAGCGGTGATAGTCCCCAAGTTTTGCTAATCATTTTGCGACATTGCCAGAAAATGATGTTAGTCTTCGTTGTAGTTTTGTCTATGTGGGATCCCCAGTTCAGTTTGGAGTCTAGGGTTATTCCTAGATACTTTACCTCGTTGGAGAGCCTCAGTGTCGTGTTAAATAGTTTCGGTAGCCGATAGTCGCCTAATGATCTTTTATT
This sequence comes from Chilo suppressalis, assembly GCA_902850365.2. Lineage (NCBI taxonomy): Eukaryota > Metazoa > Arthropoda > Insecta > Lepidoptera > Crambidae > Chilo > Chilo suppressalis. The sequence continues at coordinate 1,832,059 of OU963896.1, read as the reverse complement.
CGTGAACATGACCAATTCCGTCTTCACTGGGTTCACCTTAAGGCCGTAGTCGTCACACCATTTTTCAACAACCTTCATTGCCCCTCGCATAACATCACAGGCGGTGCTCGCAAACTTACCTGGAATTATGATTGCAAGGTCGTCCGCGTAGCCCACCGTGTGGTAGTGAAGGTTGTTTAGATTGGTAATTAAGTCGTTTACAACTACATTCCATAGCAGAGGCGACAGTACTCCTCCTTGAGGGCATCCTTTAGTTGCCAATGCTCTGAGATGGTTGTCGTCTTGTAGTCTGATTAGTCTGTTACGGAGCATGTTACTTACCCAGTATATAATGGTCTCATCGACTCCGTGTTTGCCAAGTGCGTCTACTATGCTGGCGAAGCTTGTTTTGTCAAACGCGCCTTCTATGTCTATAAAGGTGCCCAGACATAGCTCTTTCCGTCTGAGACTATCCTCTATTTTACTTACGACTGCATGTAGTGCAGATTCTGTCGACTTGCCTGGACTATAGGCGTGTTGGTTCGGATGTAGTGGAACATTGACTAGTTGGTTGTCTCTCAGCTCTCTGTCGCACAGTCTTTCCAGGGTCTTTAGCAGAAATGATGAGAGACTTATTGGTCTGAAAGATTTCGCCTCGTTGTAGTCTGCCTTACCCGGTTTTGGTATGAAGATTACCTTGACCTCCCTCCAGAGCTTCGGGGTGTATCTAAATGCAAGACACGCTCTCAGGAGGGGCACCAGGATAAGGATTAGTGTTTCACCTGCCCATTGAAGCAGTGCCGGAAAGATGCCATCTGGTCCGGCTGCCTTGAATGGCTGGAAGCTGTTGATGGCCCACCTTAACTTATCTGTAGACACTGTCTTCAATGCAGTGTTCCAGGATTGTTCCGTGGGGGTCCAGCTAGTGTCATTCCATGTATGTGTCGTGTGTATGATGCAGCCCGGAAAGTGGGTTTCAAGTAGTACCCTCTGTGCCTCCTCAGTTGTTTCTGTGAGGGAGCCATCAGCCTTCCGGAGCTGTGCTAGGTCTTGCTGCCTATCTTTAGATAGCAGTTTCCTTACCTTATTTGCCTTTGTGCATGAGTCTATATCTGAACAAAATTTTCTCCAAGACCCATTGCTCCAATGTCGGATGCGTCTCTTGTAAAGTGCCTTGGCATCTTTGTACGCATCCCAGTCCTGGTCGTCACATGTATTCATGGCCCTGTTAAAAAGTTTTCTTACCTTTTTCCTCAGTTTTTCCAGCTCGGGACCCCACCAAGACTGGCTGGCGCCCGAGTTGGATGATGGTGTACTAAGAGGACAGGCTGTCTGATAGCTTGAGATTATAACTCTTGTTAATTCCTCAGCTGTTTCGTCTATTTTATAAGTTTCGTCTAAACTACCAGACTGCAGATGTCGCAGTGACCGAGTTACCTGTCTGCGATACTGGCTTCTGTTTGTTTTGCTAGGTATGCGTCTAGGTGGCTGGGTGACACGCTGTACCGCGATGTTGAACCTAATCCACCTATGGTCAGAGCAGGATGCCTCTGGGGAAACGTGCCAGTCAGAGATCAGATCCGCTGCTCTTCTTGATGCTAGTGTAAGGTCGATGATGGATCTGCCCCTTCTTGTTACGAAAGTAGGTTCAGATCCTGTGTTTATTATATTAAGGTTAGTGGTAAATAGATAATCTACTAATTCCTCACCTCGTTTGTTGCTTTTCGTCATACCCCACAATTGATGGTGGGCGTTGGAGTCGGTGCCGATGATCAGCGCCTTGTCTGTTTGTTCGCAGTGTCTCACCAGCTCAGCCAGTTCCCCTGACGGAGCTTCCTCTCCTTCAGGCATGTAGGCAGAGGCAACTACCAGGACAGGTACACTTGGATTTTGCTGTTGTATTATTTGGATTGTTGTTATGTCGCTAGAACAAAATTGTGTCATTATTTTTGCCTGTAGGTGTTTTGAACATACTATGCAGGTCCGCGGTGAGCGGTTACCTGGGTTGTAAAAATTCTTACCACCGGTGTTGTTGAGGCCACATATGGTGTTGGATCTGATCCACGGCTCCTGGACCAGAGCAATAGCCCCGTCATTGTTTTCCTCCAGCCACTTCCTGAGTTGAGCCGTTGCGGTGCGACTGTGCTGGAGGTTTGTCTGAATGAGCTTGACTTTACTCGGTGGAGGCGCCATCGGACGCAAGCAAAACATCGACATCCACCTCTTGCCCGATGTCGATTCCACCCAGCTTGTCAGCCCATTCGTCTATCATGTCCGCTGCTCCTTGCTCACCCAAAGTGGGATCCGCCGGAGCCGGAGTTGTCGAATCCTGCTTTTGGTCTGGCTTTGGAGCTGCTATGCCCCCCGATGAGCCCGGCGACGGAGCAGATGTTGGTTGCTCTAAAGGCGGCAGGCTGTCCAGGTATTGACCACCCTGGTTCCTGAACCTTACATACACCGAGCCCATCAGGTAGCACAGTCTCCTGCCTCTCGCAAGCAGTTTCTCTGCGACGTCCCTGGTGGTGCTGAACACCAGGAACGTGTTGTCGTCTCCTGCGATGGCCTTGTGTAATAGCCATCGGTCTACGTCTGCCTGTTTATTTTGATAGCGCAGCAGCTTGGCTATCGTGTGTGGTTCCCTCGTGCCCGGGACAAGTAATCCACACACCACCCTCTTCGGCCTATCAATTTGGCGCTGCACTATCAACTCGTCTTCATACCCCGGGACCTTCAGTCCGGCTACGGTCTTCTTGACCCACTCCAGCGTGCGGGGCGTCTCACACCAGAGGCTCAGAGCTCCACCACCAATGATGGGTTTACCCTTAAGGTTCGGGCCTTCGTCCGTTGAAGGTCCTGCCATAAGGAGTTCCTCTACAACGGCGTCCTCCAGAGCCTTAAGGACAACCCCAGCATGAGCAGCGCTGATATGTCCTGTATTTTTGCCCGTTATTACAACGAGCAAGTCGGCTGTAGCCGCATCGGCAAATGATTTTTTTGTCTGTACGACGCAGCCCCTCGGGTCTAGGCTTCTTATGTTGCCCCCTTGGTGAGATGGTGTCGTCCAGTCTGGGCCTCTTCGAGGCCTCTTGTCTGTCCGTCTGTCCCTTATTTGTTTGTCTGTCCGTCTGTACATTAGTCGGTCTGTCTGTCTGTACTTGGTCCTGGGTTCCCTGACTCGTAACAGCCTGTTGAGCGGCCTTGGCTGCTGCAGTTTTGTTACGGGCCTTCCTAGCCCTCTGCCCGAGTCTGTGCCGGTCGGTTGTCATTTTTGTCTTGTCAACACTTGGGCCCCCAGTCCTGTCCACTGCCTTCCGATTCTTACGTCGGTAGGTAGCGACTTGCCAGGAGTCCAAGTCACCATCCACTTCCTGCGGCTGTTGCCTAACACCGGGTTGCCCCTTCACCAAGGCTTCCAACGCACGGGACGTAGATGGTACGTCTAGGTCTGTATTGGTCGGCCTGACACCGGGTTTCCCCTTCACCAGGTATACCGACTCTTTGTCTGTCTTGTTCGTCTGCCTGTCACCGGGTTTCCCCTTCACCAGGTATCCAGACGCTGTTATGTCCTTGTCGTTTATATTATGGGATCTGTTTGGTTCCATTTCACGTGTCTATTAAAGCTTCATCCTCACCAGTCCCACCCGCCACGGAGCCACAACTGGGATGCCGATATTAAAAATCAAGGCACCAGGATTGTGGTGAGGATATAGGGTTTTCCCTTAGCGCGACATCGGGAACTGCAGCTACATGGCTGGTAGTCAATCCCAACTACCAGTGGTTCCATGCAACCTTGCTCCTTCAGCATGGCCGGAGTCCATCGCTAGATGTTAAGAGCGACCCCCACACCCCTCGCCGGCGACCCATAGACGGTAGACGCCCTGACCGTTGCCTCGTGGTCGGCTACACCACGAAGTTGCCGTCTCGCTTGAAATCCGGGTCAAAGTGCTGTGTTGCTTCCGGGGTGCCGCAGCTACCCTTTCCGCTCAAACACCAGGATCCCTTCATCCCTGCTTACGGCGATGCTGCGCAGGTCCTAGCGCAGGAGAGGCTGACGCACCACTAGGCCGCCTCCCTACTCCTGGTGGATGGGGAGGAAAATCGTCTGACCATTTCAGTTACGTCTGTTTCATAGGGAATCAGACCAATAACGGGCGGCAACCACGTGAAGGAAAACAGCCAGGCTTGTCTGGGGGATCTACACGACCTGCGCTCGCTCCCCAGACCATTCACCAGAATACCAGACGGGACGCAGAATGGTAAAATAGGTGATGTGTTAGGTTTAGCCGTCTTTGTGCTATATATAAACCTAACACATCCCCCTCCCTATCCGGTTTCGCACTAAGCAGCTTAGAGGGTATTCGCAGGGTTTTTTAGCGGATATTATGCCGTAAAGCGCCCGTAAGAGTTACGGGGTCCTCAGTGGGCAGAGTTTTTGCCTGCGTCACAAAAAAAGGTGTAGGCTTAAGGAGGCCCCCTTTGAGATGCGCATCAACGCTCACCTTCACTGTTCGAGTTGCCCGCCCTTCCTAGCCTAATTATATAGGAGCTTGTCAGTGCAGCCTTAGCAAGACGTTCCAAAATTGAACTTACTGCAGTTCTAGACAGGCCGACAAGGGCGGATCCAGCTTTGGCGCCAGGGGGGGGGGGTCATATAGTCGTGGTCAAAGCGGATCCAGCTTTGGCGCCAGGGGGGGGGGGGTCATATAGTCGTGGTCAAGTCACAGTGGGAACAGATTATGAAGTACAGATTGTGAAGTGGGTACAGATGGACCCAGCTCAGGGGGGGGTCATGACCCCCATGACCCCCCCTCTGGATCCGCCCTTGCAAGCCGAGGTCTTTTGGAAGGTTATAGAAAGATTTTGCTGGTATGCCTCTTACTCCTACTTCTACCAATCATCATCATCATCAGCCTATTAATGTGCGGATTGGTGGGGTCCAACGACTGCAGATGCAGCCGGGACCAACGGCTTAACGCGCCTTTCGAAGCACGAAGGAACTCGAGATAGAAGATTTTTGGTCACCAATCCAATGACCGACCACTGCGAAAGTTGCTTAACTTCAACGATCACAGCCGAGCGCGCCATCCAGCTTCTCCTTCTACCAATAATTTTAATTAATTACGAAATTTTTTAAATAAAATTTTACTAGAAAAGAAAAGTACTCAGTCCAGATTTCAGACGAGATTCGAACCCGCATTTGCCGCTATCCGGGCGGAACCACGGATGGGTTCGAATCCCGGGTTATACAGGTTTAGTTTCATCATAACTGTGGTATCGATATCTGCATCTATTTAAAATTCATCAATCATCATCAACAGCCTATCCTAGTCCACTGCTGGACATAGGCCTCTCCAAATGCACGCCACTCAGATCGATCTTGGGCTACTCGCATCCAGCTCCTGCCAGCCACCTTGCGCAAATCGTCACTCCATCGCGCCTGAGGACGTCCTACACTACGTTTGCCTAGACGCGGTCTCCACTCCAGAACTCGTCTACCCCAACGGTTATCGGTTCATCGACAAATATGGCCAGCCCACTGCCACTTCAACTTGCTAATCCGGTGGGCTATTTAAAATTACCTGCCCAATAGTCAAATCGACGAAGTTCCCACGAGCTTAAGCAAAAATGCAAATCAAAATCAGGCTAGCCAAGTGTTGTACTGAAACCTTACGTGGCTGTTCATATACGCGCGGGAATGACTCCCGGTAACTGACATAAATATGTTTGCGTAGGGGGTGCAATATGCATCGCAGCGCTTTCAAAGGGGTTGCCGTATCGATTAAGGCATGTTAAATACTGCAAGCTAACACTTGAATAAAAAAAGCAATATCAAAATTGAACTTTAGTATGTTTTTCGAAAGCTCGTGGCGCTTGCAACAGTGCCGAAATATCGGGGACTAACAAAAACAAGGCAGTCACTGCGACTGCGGTGCAGATAGATGTGCGAGGCCATTAGCAAAAAGCGATGACTGCAGGGACTGCGGAGACTGCGGTGCGGCCAAGTCTGCGTTCACCTTAAGGCGTTGAGCAGACGACGGGGCGGGGCGGGCATTTTGTCCGCGAAGCAATAAAGACCGCGTCTGCCCGTCGATGTCTGCGGCTGCCCGCGCCGCGTACACAAAGCACACGACGGGCAGAGGCGGTCAGTTCAGAACGTTCATTCTACAAGCGCGTGGCGCGGAGTGAGCTGACCGCCCCGCGCCGCCTTCTGCGTTACTGCATATAAACTGGTTTGTATGATCCACGGCGGGCAGCCGCGGACATGCCGCCGCCACTGCCCGCCGGGCACCTGCGGCGCGGTCTTTTTGCCCTCTGTGTGCGTTTGAAGTATAGGATTCACTTTGTGCTATTATTCGCGGCGAAATTGACCGGCCCGCCCCGCCCCGTCGTCTGCTAAGCGCCTTAATGTATCTAGTCGCGCCCTTCCCCCGTCTCCGTCCCTGTACTCTGAATAAGCACTGCGCCGATCCGCCGAAGACACGCTGATGACAATCGGTTATTTTAGTTGGATAATAATTGAAGCATTAGTGTGCTTGGCAGTCCACGGTCTTCGCAGCATTCGCCAAACAAACATGTTTTAACACACAAAACGTACCGTAGCAATTGGGGTCACCATTCACTCATCCCTAGGTTAAGTAGATTAATTGGTGAGCTTGTGAAGAAGGATCATACTATTGATATTTTTCATGATAAAATACCAACTATGAAAAATAATATATTTATAATAATGAGAAAGTAGATACTTAACTGTTTAATATTGTCTATATCTTCTATACTTATAATAAATCTGTAGAGAGGTCAATTCTGTACATGAAATATATTTTCAAAATAAGTATCAGGGGGTGATTAGTGATCGATACTGATGCCAAAAATGCAATCAGTAAAATTTTTATCTGTCTGTCTGTCTGTGTGTATGTTCCTTATAGAAACAAAAACTACTCGACGGATTTTAACGAAACTTAGTACAATTATTCTTCATACTCCTGGGCAGGTTATAGTATACTTTTCATCACGCTACAACCAATAGCAGCAGAGTAGTGAAGGGAAATGTTGGGAAAACGGGAGAAGTTACTCCATTTTTTAAGCTTCTGTCGCGTGTGCAGCCTTAATGGTTAAAGTTACATAGAAATCATGTATGACGGAAATATTCTACATAAAATTGTCTAAGAAATATCCCGCAACAGCATATGTCTATCTTTTATGGTTGACTCACAATAACACGTGTAATTATATAAAAAAAGTCATTGTTTATAGCACAAGCCTGAGAACAAAAACTATAGTTTACACTACAGCTCTACACCGAAGCGAAGCGAAGGCGGGCCACTAGTTGTTAATAAAATTAGTTTTCCAATAATGGGTCTGGTACGTAAGTGGTTCTCTGAACTTACGACCATATTTGGCAGTTTTCTACCCTTTTAAGTAATTGTGGAGCATGTTAGACTCTTGTGGTTATTCTGTGATTGGGCAAATATTTGTGTTGTGTAGTAAATTTCGTATGTAGAAAATGTAAAAAAAAACTGTTTACTGCATAGCGCATGATGAGGCCATCTTTAATTACAGTTATATAATATCCGAATACTTAAGCATATGTGTGAGTTTGTTTGTATTAATATAGCTGTGTTGATGGTCCATAAATAAATAAATAAATAAATGCACTTACTTGTTACTTGTTGTGGGCCCCCGTTTCCGCACGTAGACTCCGTATTTGGTCCATTGTGCGTGCAGGGTATATTGGGCTAGCTAGCTCAGCCAGCCCAGCTCCTTCCAGAAGCGCAGTAGTCTCCTGGGACTCTCACAGGCTTCTAGGAGCGTCCTCGGCTTCCTGAGGATTGATGCCCGGTGTTCAGCTACGCTCATGCATTCCAGGATCACATGAGCGGCCGCTTCATCCTCTGCATAGAGAGCTATCTGTAACACGTATGGTTAGTAGATGCTTGTTAAGTAGGCAGTGCCCTGTTATGGTGCCCAGCATTACTCGGAGGTCATTTCGGTTAAGATTTAGTAGTTTTTTAGTTAGGTTAGGGTTATTAAATAAATGCACATTTATATTATTAATAGGATCAGTCTTTATATATTTCTCTCAACAGTGGAGCTCAAACCTAAGTATTGAGGAGTGCGCCCCGCCCTGAAGTGAGAACGCTCGTTTCAAATGTAGTTTTTCTCTAAAGAAATCCTTTTACCGGCGGGCGTCGGCGCCGTAACCTGGTTTCCGGACAATCCTGCGAGCTCCCCTTTGATGTACACCCGGCAATAGTTTTTCAAGGTTTTCTACCGACTTCTGAGAATGTGCATGTAAATTTTTCTTACAGCTAGCTTTAATGCTAACAATACTTCGAGTTATCTATATATATAAAAATGAAACCCGTTTTCCGTTGTCACGACATAACATGAAAACGGCTTGACCGATTTGACTGATTTTTTTTTTGTAGTTTTCTAATACTCTGTACAAGGTTCTTACGGAAAAAAATTATTTAATTTTATTTGTTTTTTTAATTTTGAATTTTTTTATAAATTTTTTATTTAATAAAAAATAGTAAAGTCCTCAGTATGGCGAGATTCCAGTTCAAATTGTATAGGTGCTCATACATAAGATAGGTCAGCTATACAAAATAAAGTAGTGCATCAAAGCTACGCTAAGGTGGTACGAAGTTCGCCGGGTCAGCTAGTTGTGAATAAAAGTGTTGTTTCTTTAGATGCAAACATTGCATTATAAGGTAGGTGGTACAATGTTGCACACTTAATCATCATCAGCCTATTAATGTCCCCACTGCTGGGGCACAGGTCTTCCCTATTGATGGAATAGGGAGCTTGGGCCATGACCCACCACGCGGGCCCAGGATTGGTGGGTGCTAACGACTGCAGATGCAACCGGGACAACCGGCTTAACGTGCCTTCCGAAGCACGGAGGAGCTCGAGATAGTAAATTTTTGGTCACCCATCCAATAACCGACCACTGGGAAAGTTGCTTAACTTCAACGATCGCAGCCGAACGCGCTAACCAGTTGCGCTTTCGAGCTCCTCACTTAATAGAGGTGACCTATACACTGTTGCGATACTAGGGTGATACTCATATTTGTTTCTTAGGTTTTCACGCACATCACTCATTAAATAAAACTAGTTTTTACGGGTTAATGCACGAAAACTTTATTTATTTATTGACGTTTCGTAGTCTTTACAGGCTACGTCGTCAGAATAAAACTTTTATTTAATTTGTCGAGCTACCTTCGAAAGACTTTTATTGAGCGTTTGGTTATTTCATTGTTCGATTTTTAAGTTTCATTGTCTATGTATGAATTTATTATTTAATTTACTTAATAAAGTATTTTATTTAAAATTCTTGTTTGTAATTTTGAGTTTATTTATTTGACCCTAACTGACCTTTGACCTAAACTACCACCGGTTCCAAAATTGAGAGACCTTCCTGAGAAGAACCGGCGAAACAAACTCAAGAGAGGCTTTCTATCTCCTTCTTATGTTAAATTATGCAAACAAAAAGAACTAATAGTATCTGATGGTCTTGCAGTGTGTGCTCGGGGTTGGGGTTTTATCTCCTGTATAATAGGTTCCCAAGCTGGTGGTATATACCAACCATCTTCCCTATTGAAATTTGGATATTTTTTAATCTCAATAGCCTCGCGCATCATTCGAGGAACGAACCGCCGCTCAGCTGCAAGGATCTGTGGTCTATCAAATCTAATGTAGTGGTTTGGTACCCCTAATGCATGTTCACACACTGCGGAAAACGTCAATAAATAAATAAAGTTTCGTGCATTAACCCGTAAAAACTAGTTTTATTTAGGGTGATACTCATTCATTTCTATTCGAACTGCAGATTTTTTTCCCAGGCGGAGGAGCGGTTGAGAAATCCTCATGGATACCCTACAGCCGGCAGCAGGGTTATTTCAGTCTCTTGCTAACTAAAAAACACCCGTAGTTCATGCTTATGACCAGAAGGGCCTTACAAGCTTCATCTGAAGCGATCAACCCCATTTAAACGTTCAGTAAGTATCTCTTATATTTAACCTGTATCACCATTTATCTAATTGCAACAATTCAAAGCTAATGTTTTCTTTAGATTTAAACATTAAGCAGTTACATGCTTAAAATAAAATTGCTATTTCTTCTTTCAAATGTTCCTTTTTTTTAAATGGCTTCGCACGGCTTGTGCATTTAGTCAATGTCAAGTGTTAAAATGTTTACAAATTCTATAGCACTCGTAGTCAAAGTAATAAATCAAGTCAAAATAAGTGGCAGTCAAGTCAAACCCCCTTTCCCTATGTTTCAGTAAATGTGGAACCTCCCCGTGGACTTCTTGAGGGAACGTCGAAAGACACTTTCCGCTATTTTGTTTCACTTTCCAACACTTGTGCATGTTCCCGAACACTTAGTGGTTAATAATCCACCATTATTAGACACTAACATTCGCCACAACACAATTTTTAACAAGAAGAACAAAACTGCTAAAGTGACGGTTCCCGATCCCGCCAAAAAGTCCCTTTCAAATGTTTAATACTTGAAATGGTATTCATTTGACATTGCGGGTTACCTACAATGCGAAGAGATGTCGTTGCTTTGCAGCTTCAGAAAGGTTAGAAAGAATTCGACACATGGCTTGCTATCGACTTCAAATATATCAGCCGGTAAATCTTATTTTTCCATTTTCAGTTTGTTTGAGGTCGGTTCTATATTTTACTAGCGGCCCGCCCTCGCTTCGTTTCGGTGTAGAGCTGAAGTGTAGACTAGAGTTTTTGTTCTCAGGCTTGTATTATACACAATGACATTCATCTACGATTCTTCTTATACCTGCATGCAAAGTCTCAGCTCGATCGGTTTAAAATTGACAAAGTTTCATACAAACTTTCATTCCCTATTTTATCCCCTTGGGGGTAGATCAAAATCCTTTCTTAACGGATGCCTACGTTATAACATCTGCCTTGCATGCTAAATTTCAGCCCGATCCGTCCAGTGGTTTAGGCTGTGCGTTGATAGATCACTATGTCAGTCAGTCACCTTTGAGTTTTATATATATAATAAATTGAAATTTATATATTGAAAATTATTTTATTTTTAGTATAATTCGGAATACGCTACTGGTTGGAAATTTTACATGCGTAGGTCCATCAAGCGCGATCTTGCAGTCGATCTACGCGGGTGTAACCGTGGAACAATGCTTCTATACTATATACTAAAACCATCCCTTATAAATACGTATTTATATATCGTAAACCCCATCCAAGTCGGATCAGAAGTTTTTAAGATAATCGTAGACAAACATACACACAGACATACAGGACAAACTGAGAACATTCTTTTCTGTAGTCTTTTAAATATTATGATGTGCATACACCAATTTTTGAAGTTATACTTCTTTAGGCGCGTTATGAAAAAATGATGAGAGTGAAATTTTAAGATGCGCGCGCATCACTGTAACACAAAATTTTAACAGCATGAAGTTGGTCGCTTTAGCGACCAACTTCATGCGTTACTTTTGTGTTTACCGCACATTAAGAAAATCTACCAAAAAAATAGAAATAGAATCTCTATTTAGTGGGTGCTAACGACTGCATTGTGAAGGCATCAAAAGTATTTATTAATCTGGAACATCTTTATTTTTTGTAATAAAGTAACAGTTATAGGTATTCATATTTATAATATTTATCCACATGTTTCTAGTTTGTATATTCGGAATAAGTGTTTGAGTTTCATACAAGTGCAAATCACATATGTTCTAATAAATTATATTCAGTAGCGATTTTAATTGAATATTTTGATTATTTATTTATTTTTTCAAATTAAAACTGAACTTTATTGACTGTGTCCTTTTCCAGACTTTTTATTAATTTATTGTAATTAATTATTTGCATGCAATTAAAAACTAATTTTAAACGATGCCAAAGAAGGATAACTTCTCACGCGCCTACATAAGTACACGCACCTATTTTTTAGGACTACTTACTGTTAGGAGTCAGTACTTATACAGTATTTAGTTAGTGGCTTTATAATACCTACTATTAATTTTATTTTTGTCTGCAATTTTCAACATGCCTGTACTGTGCTTAACAAAACAGTCAATAAGGTTCATCTTGAAGGTCCAATGGGCACCAAAAAAGAGGTCCAATGGGCACATTGAATATAAAACTTTTTGAGAAGGTCCAATGGACACCAAAAAAGAGGTCCAATGGGCACTTTTTGATTTTGGGTCGAATCTTGAGGGTTCTACGGGTACTAGACCAAATAGAGGCGAAATCGGATAATTAATTAATCAGCAATAAAAATATGTCCATCATTCAAGATTAGTATTAAACCAAATAGCCGGAGAGCATTCGAGAGTCGGCCAGTATGCAGCTTAATCGTGGCTAAATACATCGCAAACAGCGCTGACAAACAGACGGACGAGTAAATACGGGCGAGATTCACAAACAGCCGCCATAATGTTACATCTGTTGTGATTGCACTCCACGCGTCCTGTTGTCTTACCTTGCTTTGTGCACGATGAGCTATTTGTATTATTATTGTAAACAAGGAAGACAATATAGATCTAAGTTGACTACTGCATCGGTACATGTCGGGAAGCTCAGGACTTTGACATACGGAAGCGAAACCTGGTCATATAACTATGGGTCTCATAAGAACTCAAACTTGAGTCTCTATAATTACGTCGCGATGTGGCATCATTAAGAGCATTCTATCGACTATACCACGGCGAGTGTTCTGAGGAGTTATTCTACCTTATCCCTTCATCTCGATCGAGGAGCTTTAAGGATTATTTACATAAGATGCGATGAGGAGCTCGATGGCGCAAGTGGTTAGCGCGTTCGGCTGCGATCGTTGAAGTGAAGAAGACTTCGCAGTGGTCGGTCATTGGATGGGTGACCAAAAAATTACTATGTCGAGCTCCTCCGTGCTTCGGATGCACGTTATCCCGGCTGTAATTGCAGTTGTTAGCACCCACTAATCCGCACTGTGCCCGCGTGGTGGGTTACGGCCCAATCTCCCTATTCCGAATTCCATCATAGGGAAGGCCTGTGCCCCAGCGGTGAGGACATTAATAGGCTGATGATGATGAGGATGATTAACATAAGTGACTACTTTACTTCATATTACAAGCGACGTAGGCTATGCTTCCATGGGCTAGAGGATGGGGAAAGGTCTATTCGTTAATTAAAGTTAAGAAGTAATAAGATGTCAGTAATATGTAAGACAGAAAATATCACCTGACAACTAGGCAGTGAAACTTAGGTGCAATTCCATGGCAGTTATTAAATTTTTTAATAAAGATGCTTGTTAGATTCTTCAAAAATGCTTCGGTTTCAATACGGCGTAATCATCATCATCATCATCAGCCTATTAATGTCAACACTGCTGGGGCGCAGGCCTTCCCTATGGAAGGAATAGGGAGATTGGGCCATGACCCACCACCGGGCCCAGTGCGGATTGGGGGGTGCTAACGATTGCAGATGCAGTCGGGATCAACGGCTTAACGTGCCTTCCGGTGCACGGAGGAGCTCGAGATAGTGAATTTTGAGTAGCCCATCCAATGACCGACCACTGCGAAAGTAGCTCAAAGTCGTAATAAAGAATCACAAATGAGTACACGGTTCATTAGGTTTCTTTCAGTGAGCTCGTGAGGCAATCAATATTTTTTTTAAATGCGCCAAAACTGTTTTGTGTTAAATTTCCAGTTCTTCAGCTACGACGTACATCTTACATCAAAATTTCCGTATTGAAAACGCTTATACACAAATTGTGCTATGCTCATAGACGCAGTGTCTTTGAGCATAGCACAATAGGGTAGATGACAAGTTTTAGAAAACGATCTCACGTTATTTACTAATGTTTATAGGGTCCATAAATATTGGATATTCATCATTATGTTATGTATTTCGGTAAAAAAAACTAAATCAAAAACTCTGTTTTCAAGTTGCCGCGAAAACGTTTCTCTGGACAATATGGCGTCTTACTAGTGTGTGACGTCACACGACTGTCATTGAAACGTCAAACCATACAATGTAATGTCACTTTTACCGGAAGTTTACTACCGTGTGACGTCATTTTAGGCTCCACCAATCCCAAGAGTTTTGGGTCACGTGACAATAGACAAGAAAAGTAATTTTTTAACGTGGGTTTTTACTAAAATTATGAATATTTTTTCTGTGAAAATTGTAAAAACTCCTGCCAATATTCATTCTAAATACAGATGCTAACAATTTGAATTGACGACCTCCGTGGCCGATTGGTTTGTACGCCGGGTTTCATGGTGTCGCCGACTCGAGAGGTCCTAGGTTCGAATCCCGGTGGAGGCAGATATTTGTGTGATGAATACGAGCATTTGTACTCTAGTCATGGATGTTAAATATCTATTTCTATATAAATATACTTATATATGTACAATATATGTATTCTATCCGTTACCCTAGCATCCCATAACACAAGCTTTATAGTGCTTACTTTGGGGCTAGGCTAATTGGTGTGAGTGTTGGAAATATTATTTATTTATTTATAATGGGCACTTTATTTTTAATACTGTCAAGTACCCTATTAGACTAGGTAATAAAAAATTAAAAAAGAATCGTGGCTTGCGTTGCAATTTTATCTTTTTTGTTGTAGTTAATTTTAAAATGACTCGATTTTCTTCATTACATTCACTCATCTACGACAGTAAGAAAAACAAATGAAAATCACACATTTTTCTAATTTGAATTTGGAATTATCTTTTTTTAAATTTAAACTTTTTAATGATTCCAAAATAAGCCAGATGCAAATGGTATATAGCCAAAGAGATTTCATTACAAGTTCACATGCGAAAAGACTGTTTCCCCAACCTATTTATTACTTGTATACCCTGCTAATCTAAAACATATTTTTGTTTCAGAAAGGAATAAATAAGTATGTGAAAAATTTGGTAAATAAAAATTGTATCCCTCAGGACATTCGGGTCTTAAGCTTTTCATAGCGCACAGACTCGGGACATGTTTTTTCTTAAAGAAAAGACATGATAGACATTTTAAGGTCCTTTATTCAGGCTTTACGAAGACTGTCAAATAATGTGTCTCTGTATATGTGTCTGTAATGTGTTATTACTAGTTTTTTCTTAAAGAAAAAGAATGAGATATTTTTTTATAACAATATGTAAGTACGTTCTACGAATATTTCGTCACAATTTCAACAATTTGCCGGCGGCAGACAAATGATGAGATGGACTTTTTTGTTGGATAGGAATGTAGCTACAACACGATCTGTGAATTTCTTGTGAATTACTAAAGTAGTCCCAACTGTTTGATTAAAGTTTGTATTTGGATAGAAAATGCTATGTTTTCTGTGAAACTTTTTCTGTTATTTAAGGAGTAGCTCATCATTCGTCGGAACGCAATTTGTGATTGCTTTATTGCGATTTTTTGGCGAAATGTTGCCATGGAATGTAGATTTACTTATGAGGATGGCTTCTATTAGGATATATCAAGAGTCATATTGATCAAATGATAAATGATCGACCATGCTTGATTGGTCTGCTATCATACGTACTCATAAGAATCATCTTCGTGAGCGCGAACTTTTTAGATACAAATGCAGAATATAACGCTAGCCGAGAGAAATGGGTATTTCAAAAAGCTATTATTGTCACGCATTGGCAAATGCCGTGCGACAATAGTAGTGAACGCTAAAAATTGCGTATAAAAATTGCAAAATCCGAGGTTTGACTCTCGACCAAACCCGTCATTCCCAGTGGGCACTTTGGGCAAGTGCCCAGGGCCCCGTCAGATCAAATACAAAGTCCCTAGTTCCTGTTCAATCACCAAACAGAAGTCATAGGGGCCCCATTATCCTAATATACCCAGGGCCTCCAATAGGTCAAAGACGGCACTGCTCACTTAGATTAAAACAAAAAGATACGAAGATACGAAAACGATAAGATACGGTACGCTCATACTTGCATCAAACAAAATCTGATCCCACGGCAACGCGAACTCCCGTTCGCGGCGTGATCCGCTTCACTGCATTACCGACTCGAACGAAACAGCACGTTAAATTTCAACGGCAGCGCAAACGAGACGGCGATAGTTATATATTCTTTAGATTTTAACATTAAAAAATTAAAATATAAAAAATATAATTAATTAATGTTAAAAGAAACATAGTAGAAATCCAAGCTATATGACGTATAGTTGGTTATTTTTTTTGAAATGTCAATATTTAATAGTAATGGATGGTCGGTATGACATAGTGATGGAGGCACTCGGTGAACCTTTGAGACTAACGGAGACATGGAAACTGTATGAAAGACAGTGATGTATCTTTGTTTAAAGTGGTACTTAAAAGCCTCAGTAATTAGCAATGTTTTTATGAATAAAATTTGTAATAAAGATACGTGCGACTTAGTGACATACTCGCAATCAATAGTGGCATAGTTAAAATATATTTTTTTGGATTCTATACTATTGTGGTTAAATATTTGGTCGCCCAACCTATGACCGACCATTGGGAAAAAAAAATTGTGTATGTCAGCTCCGATGCACGACCGGAGTTTACACTCTAAAAACGATTGTCTTTGAACAGACACAAAACAAAATCAAGTCCGAAGAAGTCGGTTACAAGTAGAGATACCTCAGGAATCGTCCCATGGTTTCGACTATCATAGCTTCCATGTCACATATTTTATCATCTAACATCAGCGATATTCATCATATATTTTATTATGTATTTCTGGAAACACACAATTTCAAAAATATCACACACTAGTCATCATTTTGTAAATATGTATTATAATTCCATCTGTACTGAAAATCACTATTACAGAGTACTGGACACTTACCAGCATTTCTCTATATTCTGTTATTTATTTGTTTTCATTAATTTTGCTCCGATTTTATCTATTTTTAGTTCATTTATTTTATTGACATTTGTGACAACTTAATGTTTTTTATCCGTTGTCATGGCTATAAGTGAAAGGTGCGCAGATGAGGTTGCGCACAAAAACGTAACGAGGTCATTAATGTCATTCGTCGATAGATTTTACTCCTTACATTTTTCTCATACCGGGCCCCTTATATATGCAAATCGATTCTTAAGGAGTAAACTCCAAAAGTCTAATAGAACATTTATTCACGATTTAAAACCTTTTTCCAAAAAGGGTCAACTAGCCTATTGTGACTAAAGCGAATTGTGGTCATGCACCACAATTTAAGCGGATCACTTTTGGGCCGCGAGTGCCTTATCTTCCCTATTTGTTTTAATCTACGGTAAAGACCAACCCCAAAATTATTCCCCTACACCCTTCACCAGCAAAATCGGATAACATCAGATATTTTAACTTCAAGTTAGAAACTCACGACAAGAGAAAACTTTACTTTACGAAACATTCGGTAATGAAATAGATTGACGTTAAACGTCAGATTTATAAAGGTAATTGAATACTTAAACAACAAACAGCATGTTATTGAGAAGTTGATTCATTAATTAGGAATATTTGATTTTATAACTTATTAGACATTGATCAACTAGCTATCAAATTCAAGACGTGACAACCTTTAAGACCGTCTTGTTTAATCGATAGTAAAAGGAGATTGCTCAAATTGGCCCAAATGCAGAAAAAATATTGACATATACGGTTATTCTTGGCGTAATTTATACTTTATTTTACAGTCATTAGATTTTAAAGGACACCTTTGTATAATATATTAATTTTAAAAAGGACTTTTAATTTTACCGGTTTGAAAAACATACGAATCGTTTTTAATGGCTATGGGTGTAGTAACATTCAGCCAAAGACTGATCGACGTTGTTTATATAACATAAAATCAAATCTGTTTTGTAAAAGATCGATAAAATGAAATCATTTTTTTCATTTTATCGATCTTTACAAAACATGATTATTGGTCTTTAGGCCAAACATGTATGGAAGCTGAGCAATCTCCTTTAACTGTAGTTTACGCCACGTCAATTACATATGTAGTAAACATATAAAATTTTGACATACGAGTATAGTCAAATCAATAATCTTTTAATATGTGATTTAGTTATAATCAAATTTTAATTTTAAATAATTAAATATATAAGATTAATAAATATTTCGAATATAAAAAAATAATATAATGAAACTTCGATGGCTCAGGTGGTTACAGCGATCGGCTGCGATCGTTGAAGTTAAGATACTTTCGCAGTGGTCGATCATTGGATGGGTGATTAAAAATCTTCTACCTAGATTTCCCCCCTGCTTCGGGAAAGCTGCATCTGCAGTCGTTAGCACCCGCCAATCCGCACTGGGACCGCGTGGTGGGTCATGCCCCAATCTCCTTCCATCCATAGGGAAGGCCTGTGCCCCAGCAGTGGGGACATTAATAGGCTGATGATGATGATTATGATAGTCAAATTTAATCATCGATGAAGCAACCTTAGTCTGACAGCGATTAAGAATGCAAGTAGATGTTACCATCTAATTAATGTGAATGGGGTTTGCTATGTTGGTGGTACTCAAATAAATTAATAAATAACTTATGAAAAGTGCCCACTGTACGTAACATGTTTTGCATCAAGTGGTCAGTGATCAGGTAAACTGATCCATGGGAGTGAACTATGGAAAGGTGAGCTATTGTGGAATAAATTGTACGCCGGGTTCCATGGTGTCACCGACTCGAGAGGTCCCGGGTTCGAATCCCGGTGGGGGCAGATGTTTGTGTTATGAATACGAGCATTTGTACTCCAGTCATGGATGTTTAATATTTATATATAAATATACGTATATATGTACAGTATATGTATTCTATCCGTTACTAGTATCCCATAACACAAGCCTACAGTGCTTACTTTGGGGCTAGGCTAATTGGTGTGAAAGTTGGAAAAACAGAGCTGGTGCGGCTTGTGAAGCGGCTGAAAAAGCAAAAGCATGCAAATACAGGGGTCTAGGCTCCGAATGTGATTATGTCCCATTCGGTGTCGAGACCCTTGGTCCGTGGGGTCCTTGCGCTATAAGGTTTTTTAAGGAAATATCAAAAAGGTTAGTCGACATCACTGGAGACCGAAGAGCTGGCAGCTACCTCGGACAAAGAATTAGTTTAGCTATTCAAAGGGGGAACGCGGCCAGTATCTTCGGAACCTTGCCTAAAGGGACTCCTTTTAGTAATATACTTTAGTTAATCTATTATATTTTTTAGGTTTTTAGTTTAAGGTTCATTGTTCCTGTATAAATTATATATGTATGTATAAGTAACACAACACAGGAATTTCTGTTAAATCGTTTTGTTAAAAAGAAAAGAATTCTTTTTATTATTTAAAGTACACGTAAATGAAGTTCGGGCCTCTGTAACTAAAAATTTGACGACCTCCGTGGCCGAGTGGTTTGTACGCCGGGTTTCATGGTGTCGCCGACTCGAGAGGTCCCGGGTTCGAATCCCGGTGGGGGCAATGTTTGTATGATGAATACGAGCATTTGTACTCCACTCATGGATGTTTAATATGTATTTCTATATAAATATACTTATATATGTAAAGTATATGTATTATATCCGTTACCCTAGCATCCCATAACACAAGCCTTACAGTGCTTACTTTGGGGCTAGGCTAATTGGTGTTTAAAACAAATAAGAATAAGTAAAGAATTCGTAAGGTTCAAATACTATCAGACAAGTTGTATTTTTTCTAGTAACATTTTCTCGCGACTCAGGCGTATGTATACTCGTATGGACGTGGCAAAAATAACAACATCTCCATCCTAAAACGAAATATTTGAAGATATCATGTCTACAGAGGGAGGCCCATTTGCCTGGAAGTTGCGTCGTCTACGGGTCATTGTGGAGTGACGACTCGAAAGATATGCGACGCGATGCCAACCTCCCGCTGCAATAATGAAAAGAATTTATTCTTATTGTGCACGTGTTGCGAATGTCAAACGCGAATCTCGCGACTAGCCGTTTTTTTAGCGTAAAGGAAGAGAAAATATTCTGAATCTTTTGGTGGAATGGACGTGTGAAAATATTCGCTAGTTAATTTATGAAATAAACAGCGAAATTTAGGGAACATAATGCCATCGTAGTATTACATTTTTTTTTTATTTTTTATTTCCAACACTCACACCAATTAGCCTAGCCCCAAAGTAAGCACTATAAGGCTTGTGTTATGGGATACTAGGGTAACGGACAGAATACATATACTTTACATATATAAGTATATTTATATAGAAATACATATTAAACATCCATGACTAGAGTACAAATGCTCGTGTTCATCACACAAACATCTGCCCCCACCGGGATTCGAACCCGGGACCTCTCGAGTCGGCGACGCCATGAAACCCGGCGTACTAACCACTCGGCCACGGAGGTCGTCGTCGATTATTTGAGTGATGTCACTAAAGCACCTAAATACTTTAAAATTTGTCCAGTCCAGCCTGCCATTTTGATGTGTCAGTCTTGTGACTGACAAAAAGAACATAATTTTGGGAAATATGCAAAATCAATGACTTAGAATCATATTATCCTCAGGTTCTTCGTGATTCGGAAGACATGACATGACATCACTCAAATAATGTAATATTAAGATGGTATTGTGTTCCCGAAATTTCGATGAGCTCAAATGGTTAGACAATGGCTTTTTCAGGATTTATAATAAAGGCCTGCGTTACGTCATCCATTCCATTTTGTAGTGGGTACTTATATAAAAGTGACGTTTATGAATAGGTTTACCATGATTTTGAAACCACTGGGACAACAGGCAAAGCAATAAAGACTCATTAGTTGAAGCCAATTTATTATCCGGCTGCGCAATGCAAGAGCGCGAAGCGCGACGCGCAGACATGGTTATGTGTTTAACAGTCTATATATGTATGTTTGTTCCACAAATGGCACACTAGAGACCAAACGCCTGGACCGATTTTGATGATTTATACACCAATCGATTCGTCTCAATCATGGGAGTGCTGCTAAAGATATGATAGTAATCAAAATTCAATATGGGCAAAATTAGACGCCATATTGTGACGAAGTAAAAAAAATAAGTGGACAAAATATGTCGAGTGGGATACCCCACTAAATACTTTAAAACCCACTGTTGAAAAATATTATGTATTCTTGAATATCTAATGGGTCCCGACTGTTAAAGTAGCTTTGTTCCTTATGAACAGAATTATAGACTACTGGACTTGTTTTTTTCTTTTCAGTTTTATTTGAAGTATAATTAAGCAGTCGGGTTTTTTGATTTTTTAAATTTACCTTTTTTTTTAAAAATTAAAATTCCTTTTTTCTTTCTTTGGTGCAAAATCTACTGTTATATACTGCGATACTCAATGACGATTATACAACCAACCAGCCCCTGCTAAGCCACATTTATACCCAAATCCAATTCTCTTTGCCAGTCAGTCAATATATTTCATGACAGCATTTCAGAATTTAGGAAGGAGGTACTGCGGTGTTTACTGTCTATGAAATAGCATCAGGTAGGGCGTAGCGGATTAGCCGCTCGAATTGGAACCCTGTCCTACCTTACAGAAAACCGTAGTAAAGTAAACACTACCCTTTAGGTGTGTTTTGTTTCCGTCAGTGGGTAAGGACTGAGTCAGGCAAGGAAATATTTTCGGTATCGCGAGCATCAGGGTATGGTTGCCGCATTCCATCAGGTGAGTCATATACTGGGTTTGTAATCCTTTTAACATAACTAAAAAATCATATGGTGATCAGCCAGCGTTCGCAATGTAAGCGCAAAAAATGTGTTTATTTACGACCTTACATTAAAAACCTCTAAAATTATCAGTGTTTCTTTATTATATTAAGCATTTAATATACATTTAATCCTTCCTCTTGAATCACTGTACCTATTAAAAGAAACCGCATCAAAATCCGTTGCGTAGTTTTAAAGATCTAAGCATACATAGGGACATAGGGATATAGGGTCATAGGGACAGACAGCATATAGCGACTTTGCTTTATACTATGTAGTGAAGTTCAGCAATATTCCTCCTAAACTTAAGCAAGCTCTTTTTATAAAACGACTAGCTGACTCGGCGAACTTCGTACCGCCCAAAAGTAATAATTTGCAATAAATTAAAATTGCGACTATAATTTGAGATTTAAACTATCCTATCTCTCAAGTTGGATCGAACTGCACATGGTGTGCGAATTTTATTATAATCGGTTCAGTGGTTTAGGAGTCCATTGAGGACAAACATTGTGACACGAGATTTATATATATTAAGATTGCTACCGTAATGAGTTTTACTTGGCTCATATGACTAACATATTCCAGTATACTCCGTACGTAAGCTGGTGGTGGTGGCGCAAATCGAACCCCAAATCAGACAAGCCCTGTTTGTGATCATGTCAATGTGCTAAGACATCAACAATATGTAGCACCAGAAGTACTCCATTCTAGGTATGGATCACATCAAATTTCTAGGTATGGACCACAACCGCATGTTGCGCTCCAAAAATGATAATTTGTTGGAGATCCTTTTAACGCGCTCAGAATATTATAGGGATTCCTTTACAAATAAATAATAATAAATAATAAAAAAAATGGGTGCGTGTACTTATGTAGGCGCGTGAGAAGTTATCCTTTTTTGGCATCGTTTAAAATTAGTTTTTAATTGCATGCAAATAATTAATTACAATAAATTAATAAAAAGTCTGGAAAAGGACACAGTCAATAAAGTTTAGTTTTAATTTGAAAAAATAAATAAATAATCAAAATATTCAATTAAAATCGCTACTGAATATAATTTATTAGAACATATGTGATTTGCACTTGTATGAAACTCAAACACGTATTCCGAATATACAAACTAGAAACATGTGGATAAATATTATAAATATGATTACCTATAACTGTTACTTTATTACAAAAAATAAAGATGTGGTTTTTGGTTCTACTACACCAATGGTCAAGAGATGGCGCTGTAGTCTCCTGAATCGCGCTTTGGTTCCGTTGTTCCAGATTCATAAATACTTTTGATAGGCCTTCACAATGCAGTCGTTAGCACCCAC
Source organism: Chilo suppressalis (assembly GCA_902850365.2). Lineage (NCBI taxonomy): Eukaryota > Metazoa > Arthropoda > Insecta > Lepidoptera > Crambidae > Chilo > Chilo suppressalis. Next base: position 1,809,113 of record OU963896.1, on the reverse strand, counting down.
TGAATAGAGATTCTATTTCTATTTTGTTGGTAGATTTTCTTAATGTGCGGTAAACACAAAAGTAACGCATGAAGTTGGTCGCTAAAGCGACCAACTTCATGGTGTTAAAATTTTGTGTTACAGTGATGCGCGCGCATCTTAAAATTTCACTCTCATCATTTTTTCATAACGCGCCTAAAGAAGTATAACTTCAATAAACATTTCCAACACTCACACCAATTAGCCTAGCCCCAAAGTAAGCACTGTAAGGCTTGTGTTATGGGATGCTAGGGTAACGGATAGAATACATATACAGTACATATATAAGTATATTTATATAGAAATACATATTAAACATCCATGAATGGAGTACAAATATTCGTATTCATCACACAAACATCTGCCCCCACCGGGATTCGAACCCGGGACCTCTCGAGTCGGCGACACCATGAAACCCGGCGTACAAACCACTCGGACACGGAGGTCGTCAAACAAAGTGGCTAAACTTTGGAACAAGCTGCCTTCTGAAATCCGGAGTTCGGAGTCACTTCCTATATTTAAAACTAGACTACATACTCTCCTTCTGCTGCGAACTTAGTCTTCTTTAACATTGCACATGTTGTTATACATATATTATTTATGTTCAATTATATATATTTACTAGCTGACCCAGCGTACTTCGTATTGCTTACAATAATTTGGAAGAAATGATAAACGACGAACGTCAAATGTTTGACAGGAATATACACATAGCCATCTGTCGGATCCAATGTAAAACATTCCAAAATCAACAACTACTAATAAATTAAAAATTAATTAAAAAAACATTGTCCAGCGGACAAAATTGTGAATCTAAACCATTCTCAGATCCCCTTGAACACACACAAAAAATTTCATCAAAATCGGTCCAGTCGTTTAAGAGAAGTTCAGTGACATACACACTCACAGAAGAATTATATATATAAAGATATGTGGTATGTATGTGTATATGTATATGTAATGTATATGTAAGTGTATGATAGACACTTATATGAACGTATATTATATTAATTACATAATATTTACATTTCTCATCGACTCTGCTGGCTTACTACATCTTCTTTTCCGTTTAGCTTACCTGTACCGCGGAGGTTGTCTGGAAGAGATCGCTTGTAGCGATAAGACCGCCTTTGCCCATATAATTGTTAAATGTATTCTTTGGTACCTATGTCCTTTTGTATGTGATAGGCTTATATAACATAAAATCAAATCTGTTTTGTAAAAGATCGATAAAATGAAATCATTTTTTTCATTTTATCGATCTTTACAAAACATGATTATTGGTCTTTAGGCCAAACATGTATGGAAGCTGAGCAATCTCCTTTAACTGTAGTTTATGCCACGTCAATTACATATGTAGTAAACATATAAAATTTTGACATACGAGTATAGTCAAATCAATAATCTTTTAATATGTGATTTAGTTGTAGTCAAATTTTAATTTTAAATAAATAAATATAAAAGATTAATAAATATTTCGAATATAAAAAAATAATATAATGAAACTTCGATGGCTCAGGTGGTTAGCGCGATCGGCTGCGATCGTTGAAGTTAAGAAACTTTCGCAGTGGTCGATCATTGGATGGGTGATTAAAAATCTTCTACCTAGATTTCCTCTCTGCTTCGGGAAGGCTGCATCTGCAGTCGTTAGCACCCGCCAATCCGCACTGGGACCGCGTGGTGGGTCATGCCCCAATCTCCTTCCATCCATAGGGAAGGCCTGTGCCCCAGCAGTGGGGACATTAATGGCTGATGATGATGATTATGATAGTCAAATTTAATCATCGATGAAGCAACCTTAGTGTGACAGCGATTAAGAATGCAAGTAGATGTTACCATCTAATTAATGTGAATGGGGTTTGCTATGTTGGTGGTACTCAAATAAATTAATAAATAACTTATGAAAATTGCCCACTGTACGTAACATGTTTTGCATCAAGTGGTCAGTGATCAGGTAAACTGATCCATGGGAGTGAACTATGGAAAGGTGAGCTATTGTGGAATAAATTCAATCTGTATTCTATACGTTACTAGTATCCCATAACACAAGCCTACAGTGCTTACTTTGGGGCTAGGCTAATTGGTGTGAAAGTTGGAAAAACAGAGCTGGTGCGGCTTGTGAAGCGGCTGAAAAAGCAAAAGCATGCAAATACAGGGGTCTAGGCTCCGAATATGATTATGTCCCATTCGGTGTCGAGACCCTTGGTCCGTGGGGTCCTTGCGCTATAAGGTTTTTTAAGGAAATATCAAAAAGGTTAGTCGACATCACTGGAGACCGAAGAGCTGGCAGCTACCTCGGACAAAGAATTAGTTTAGCTATTCAAAGGGGGAACGCGGCCAGTATCTTCGGAACCTTGCCTAAAGGGACTCCTTTTAGTAATATACTTTAGTTAATCTATTATATTTTTTAGGTTTTTAGTTTAAGGTTCATTGTTCCTGTATAAATTATATATGTATGTATAAGTAACACAACACAGGAATTTCTGTTAAATCGTTTTGTTAAAAAGAAAAGAATTCTTTTTATTATTTAAAGTACACGTAAATGAAGTTCGGGCCTCTGTAACTAAAAATTTGACGACCTCCGTGGCCGAGTGGTTTGTACGCCGGGTTTCATGGTGTCGCCGACTCGAGAGGTCCCGGGTTCGAATCCCGGTGGGGGAAATGTTTGTATGATGAATACGAGCATTTGTACTCCACTCATGGATATTTAATATGTATTTCTATATAAATATACTTATATATGTAAAGTATATGTATTATATCCGTTACCCTAGCATCCCATAACACAAGCCTTACAGTGCTTACTTTGGGGCTAGGCTAATTGGTGTTTAAAACAAATAAGAATAAGTAAAGAATTCGTAAGGTTCAAATACTATCAGACAAGTTGTATTTTTTCTAGTAACATTTTCTCGCGACTCAGGCGTATGTATACTCGTATGGACGTGGCAAAAATAACAACATCTCCATCCTAAAACGAAATATTTGAAGATATCATGTCTACAGAGGGAGGCCCATTTGCCTGGAAGTTGCGTCGTCGACGGGTCATTGTGGAGTGACGACTCGAAAGATATGCGACGCGATGCCAACCTCCCGCTGCAATAATGAAAAGAATTTATTCTTATTGTGCACGTGTTGCGAATGTCAAACGCGAATCTCGCGACTAGCCGTTTTTTTAGCGTAAAGGAAGAGAAAATATTCTGAATCTTTTGGTGGAATGGACGTGTGAAAATATTCGCTAGTTAATTTATGAAATAAACAGCGAAATTTAGGGAACATAATGCCATCGTAGTATTACATTTTTTTTTATTTTTTATTTCCAACACTCACACCAATTAGCCTAGCCCCAAAGTAAGCACTATAAGGCTTGTGTTATGGGATACTAGGGTAACGGACAGAATACATATACTTTACATATATAAGTATATTTATATAGAAATACATATTAAACATCCATGACTAGAGTACAAATGCTCGTGTTCATCACACAAACATCTGCCCCCACCGGGATTCGAACCCGGGACCTCTCGAGTCGGCGACGCCATGAAACCCGGCGTACTAACCACTCGGCCACGGAGGTCGTCGTCGATTATTTGAGTGATGTCACTAAAGCACCTAAATACTTTAAAATTTGTCCAGTCCAGCCTGCCATTTTGATTTGTCAGTCTTGTGACTGACAAAAAGAACATAATTTTGGGAAATATGCAAAATCAATGACTTAGAATCATATTATCATCAGGTTCTTCGTGATTCGGAAGACATGACATGACATCACTCAAATAATGTAATATTAAGATGGTATTGTGTTCCCGAAATTTCGATGAGCTCAAATGGTTAGTCAATGGCTTTTTCAGGATTTATAATAAAGGCCTGCGTTACGTCATCCATTCCATTTTGTAGTGGGTACTTATATAAAAGTGACGTTTATGAATAGGTTTACCATGATTTTGAAACCACTGGGACAACAGGCAAAGCAATAAAGACTCATTAGTTGAAGCCAATTTATTATCCGGCTGCGCAATGCAAGAGCGCGAAGCGCGACGCGCAGACATGGTTATGTGTTTAACAGTCTATATATGTATGTTTGTTCCACAAATGGCACACTAGAGACCAAACGCCTGGACCGATTTTGATGATTTATACACCAATCGATTCGTCTCAATCATGGGAGTGCTGCTAAAGATATGATAGTAATCAAAATTCAATATGGGCAAAATTAGACGCCATATTGTGACGAAGTAAAAAAAATAAGTGGACAAAATATGTCGAGTGGGATACCCCACTAAATACTTTAAAACCCACTGTTGAAAAATATTATGTATTCTTGAATATCTAATGGGTCCCGACTGTTAAAGTAGCTTTGTTCCTTATGAACAGAATTATAGACTACTGGACTTGTTTTTTTCTTTTCAGTTTTATTTGAAGTTTAATTAAGCAGTCGGGTTTTTTGATTTTTTAAATTTACCTTTTTTTTTTAAATTAAAATTCCTTTTTTCTTTCTTTGGTGCAAAATCTACTGTTATATACTGCGATACTCAATGACGATTATACAACCAACCAGCCCCTGCTAAGCCACATTTATACCCAAACCCAATTCTCTTTGCCAGTCAGTCAATACATTTCATGACAGCATTTCAGAATTTAGGAAGGAGGTACTGCGGTGTTTACTGTCTATGAAATAGCATCAGGTAGTTCGTAGCGGATTTTTCGCTCGAATTGGAACCCTGTCCTACCTTACAGAAAACCGCAGTAAAGTAAACACTACCCTTTAGGTGTGTTTTGTTTCCGTCAGTGGGTAAGGACTGAGTCAGGCAAGGAAATATTTTCGGTATCGCGAGCATCAGGGTATGGTTGCCGCATTCCATCAGGTGAGTCATATACTGGGTTTGTAATCCTTTTAACATAACTAAAAAATCATATGGTGATCTATCTCGTAGGGTTCAGCCAGCGTTCGCAATGTAAGCGCAAAAAATGTGTTTATTTACGACCTTACATTAAAAACCTCTAAAATTATCAGTGTTTCTTTATTATATTATGCATTTATTATACATTTAATCCTTCCTCTTGAATCACTGTACCTATTAAAAGAAACCGCATCAAAGTTTTAAAGATCTAAGCATACATAGGGACATAGGGATATAGGGTCATAGGGACAGACAGCATAAAGCGACTTTGATTTATACTATGTAGTGAAGTTCAGCAATATTCCTCCTAAACTTAAGCAAGCTCTTTTTATTATAAAACGACTAGCTGACTCGGCGAACTTCGTACCGCCCAAAAGTAATAATTTGCAATAAATTAAAATTGCGACTATAATTTGAGATTTAAACTATCCTATCTTATCTCTCAAGTTGGATCGAACTGCACATGGTGTGCGAATTTTATTATAATCGGTTCAGTGGTTTAGGAGTCCATTGAGGACAAACATTGTGACACGAGATTTATATATATTAAGATTGCTACCGTAATGAGTTTTACTTGGCTCATATGACTAACATATTCCAGTATACTCCGTACGTAAGCTGGTGGTGGTGGCGCAAATCGAATCCCAAATCAGACAAGCCCTGTTTGTGATCATGTCAATGTGCTAAGACATCAACAATATGTAGCACCAGAAGTACTCCATTCTAGGTATGGATCACATCAAATTTCTAGGTATGGACCACAACCGCATGTTGCGCTCCAAAAATGATAATTTGTTGGAGATCCTTTTAACGCGCTCAGAATATTATAGGGATTCCTTTACAAATAAATAATAATAAATAATAAAAAAATGGGTGCGTGTACTTATGTAGGCGCGTGAGAAGTTATCCTTTTTTGGCATCGTTTAAAATTAGTTTTTAATTGCATGCAAATAATTAATTACAATAAATTAATAAAAAGTCTGGAATGGGACACAGTCAATAAAGTTTAGTTTTAATTTGAAAAAATAAATAAATAATCAAAATATTCAATTAAAATCGCTACTGAATATAATTTATTAGAACATATGTGATTTGCACTTGTATGAAACTCAAACACGTATTCCGAATATACAAACTAGAAACATGTGGATAAATATTATAAATATGATTACCTATAACTGTTACTTTATTACAAAAAATAAAGATGTGGTTTTTGGTTCTACTACACCAATGGTCAAGAGATGGCGCTGTAGTCTCCTGAATCGCGCTTTGGTTCCGTTGTTCCAGATTAATAAATACTTTTGATAGGCCCTCACAATGCAGTCGTTAGCACCCACTGAATAGAGATTCTATTTCTATTTTGTTGGTAGATTTTCTTAATGTGCGGTAAACACAAAAGTAACGCATGAAGTTGGTCCAACTTCATGGTGTTAAAATTTTGTGTTACAGTGAAGCGCGCGCATCTTAAAATTTCACTCTCATCATTTTTTCATAACGCGCCTAAAGAAGTATAACTTCAATAAATATTTCCAACACTCACACCAATTAGCCTAGCCCCAAAGTAAGCACTGTAAGGCTTGTGTTATGGGATGCTAGGGTAACGGATAGAATACATATACAGTACATATATAAGTATATTTATATAGAAATACATATTAAACATCCATGAATGGAGTACAAATATTCGTATTCATCACACAAACATCTGCCCCCACCGGGATTCGAACCCGGGACCTCTCGAGTCGGCGACACCATGAAACCCGGCGTACAAACCACTCGGACACGGAGGTCGTCAAACAAAGTGGCTAAACTTTGGAACAAGCTGCCTTCTGAAATCCGGAGTTCAGAGTCACTTCCTATATTTAAAACTAGACTACATACTCTCCTTCTGCTGCGAACTTAGTCTTCTTTAACATTGCACATGTTGTTATACATATATTATTTATGTTCAATTATATATATTTACTAGCTGACCCAGCGTACTTCGTATTGCTTACAATAATTTGGAAGAAATGATAAACGACGAACGTCAAATGTTTGACAGGAATATACACATAGCCATCTGTCGGATCCAATGTAAAACATTCCAAAATCAACAACTACTAATAAATTAAAAATTAATTAAAAAAACATTGTCCAGCGGACAAAATTGTGAATCTAAACCATTCTCAGATCCCCTTGAACACACACAAAAAATTTCATCAAAATCGGTCCAGTCGTTTAAGAGAAGTTCAGTGACATACACACTCACAGAAGAATTATATATATAAAGATATGTGGTATGTATGTGTATATGTATATGTAATGTATATGTAAGTGTATGATAGACACTTATATGTACGTATATTATATTAATTACATAATATTTACATTTCTCATCGACTCTGCTGGCTTACTACATCTTCTTTTCCGTTCAGCTTACCTGTACCGCGGAGGTTGTCTGGAAGAGATCGCTTGTAGCGATAAGACCGCCTTTGCCCATATAATTGTTAAATGTATTCTTTGGTACCTATGTCCTTTTGTATGTGATAGGCTTGTTGAAAATATATCGATGTATCGATATATCGATATTTTTTGTTCGATATATCGATATTTTTTGCCGATATATTTTGATTCGATACATCGATACAAAATAACCAATATCGAAATTCGTATCGAAAACGATATTTTTTTAATTATTAGCGGCATATCACGATCTAACTAAATTCGTATCTGGAAAAATCGTAACTAGATCTCAGATTAATGATATTCAACATATCTATGATCTGTGCTGTATTTAGTATTGTCTATTATTTGTAAATCTGTTTCGATGGTGAATTGGTTGTGCTGATTTCCATTATATTCTGTGGAACTGTGTGACTGTCTAGTCGTGTTTACGAAAGATGGCACCTGAGAGGCCCTGGCATTGACATTTTCATCATTCGAAAATAGGGTCTATTTTTAGGGAGATAATTTTCGTTCCATTATTATTCCGCGTGTCATATTTCGTGAGATACTGTACTGTCATGTAGTGTAGCGGCAATTTGGTACTTTGATAATTCTTTCTTTAATTATAATTTGTATTGAACTATTATTACTATGCTAGGCTGACCTAAATATATTTTTGGAAAAATTGGCGCGATATATCGATATTTTTTTTCGCGATATATCGAAGCCGATATTGATATTTTTTAAAATATCGATGTATCGATATATCGATATTTTTTTCAACTTTCGACATCCCTAGTATGTGAGCAATAAAGTGTTTATTATTATTATTATTACTCCCAGATCCTTATCTCATCAAATCTATGTATTTGTATTCAATTCCTTTCAAGTTTCAAGCGCAAACATTTCTAGTCAATTACCTCGCGACAGAGACAGTGGCATACATCACAGTGATTTCATAAGGGTGAGTGCGTCGCGACAATTTATGGCGGCAGGGTCGGAGCTCGGAGGTAGGGAGGGCGTGTGACGCGGCGTCGCGCGACACTGCGCCGAAATTTCATAACACTGACCCGTTGAAATATGGCCGCCGGTTAGACAGTTCCGGGGCACGATCGTGGAGACGCATGCTTCTCTGTGGTACTTGTTATTCGATAATCAGCACTCGATAAGCCGCACCGGGAAACGCAGTGTCGATAGACCCTCACCAGGTGGGCTGACGACATTAAGCGAGTCGGCAGGCCCAATAGAAAGATTGGCGGGTGCGCGGCCATTCGGAGACGGGTTCCGCGACCACACCCGCCCTCTCGGCATGCACTAGGGGGACCGCGGTCCTCATAGTGCGTGTCGGGTGACGGTGCAGGAATATTGTCTGTTTTTTAGTGGCCCTGTTCAGGGCGTAGGTAGGGCCCTGTTCACATCAGCGAGCTCCAGGGCTGGCTGAAGAGGACAGGGAGGAGTCCCACATACCTTCTTCTCGCTCTCCCAGTGGTTGAAGGATGCGTAAGGCATTTCCCAGACACAAAAAAGGCCCAATAGATAGAAAAAAATATGGATGCGGAAAGCGCAAGACTGTTACAAAGGCCTCATATGTCCAACAGTGGACGTCCATCGGCTGATTGTAAAGATGATGACTCGATAAACTATAGTTTTCATAGAAACACAGCCTACGCAGCCAGGATGGGATACACAGCTTTCCCTTCTGTGGAATTGGGCAAACAGATTGGAAACACAACTTTTTACCATAGTGTAATTAAACACATTTTAGAAGTAATGTTTTTTTTTGTGCATCTTGGCCAAATCTTCGAAGGCAAAGAGCTGAGCCCATACAGTCAATTTTAATAAGTTTTTCGTTTTTTTTTTGCTGGAATTTGCCTAGCTTAGGTAAGGGATGCGAGGTCTAGATTGTTTTTGTTTTGTTTTGATATGAATATAATAATAACTTTTTTATTTTATTTTGTATGGTAAAATGATTTTATTGTACCTCCATCCGTTGATGTCCAAATTAGGTCCCTCCAGAATAACAGCGTTGCAGCGGGATTCATTTACCGTTGCAACATTATGCTGAGGTGGTCTTATATTTGATGTGTGTTTATTTTTGTTGCTTTAGTTATGTAAGTCGTCAATAATAACAGCGTTGCAGCGGGATTCATTTACCGTTGCAACATTATGCTGAGGTGGTCTTATATTTGATGTGTGTTTATTTTTGTTGCTTTAGTTATGTAAGTCGTCAATAATAACAGCGTTGCAGCGGGATTCATTTACCGTTGCAAAATTATGCTGAGGTGGTCTTATATTTGATGTGTGTTTATATTTGTTGCTTTAGTTATGTATGTAGTTAATAAATGTTTTTCTTTCTTTCTTATTTAACAAAACTAGTTGCATCTAGAGTCGCATTCTCGTGTTGCTCTATGATGCATTCGTATCAAATTCTTCTTAACCGTTTTCTTTATTATTGGTCAGATATAGCTCTACTTTAATGTAATGGTCACACTGAAAAACTACATATTTTAATTAGGTTTGGATGACTCTTGGGGCAGTTTTTTGGTTAGTTATGATTGAAATTTTCTGTAAACGTCAAATAAATTGAATTTTTATATTAAAGTTATTCATACGTAGCGATGATAGGTATAGTTTCTTTTTGAGAGCTTTGTATTATTTATAATTAAGTAGCTGACCCAGCGAACTTCGTACCGCCATAAAAATAGGGGCAGGTGGTAGAAGAGAAAATTTTTTGGACAATATTTGTAAATATTGTCCAAAAAATTTTTAGTGATGTGTAATGTAGTGTTCTATCAATTTCCTGGTATAACATCCCTAACCCATATGAGAACACTACGTTACAATACCCAATTATAGTTTGTGTTTTGGCGCGAAGGCGCATTGTAGGTTTCAGAACACTACGTTACAGGTGGACAACCATTATCACTTAAGGATATGAAAAATAGATAGTAACCGATCCTCAGACCCACGGAATATGCATATAAAATTTCATAAAAATCGGTCAGGCCGTTTCGGAAGAGTATGGCAACTAACATTGTGACACGAGAATTTTATATATAAGACTAGCGGCCCGCCCTCGCTTCGTTTCGGTGTAGAGCTGAAGTGTAGACTACAGTTTTTGTTCTCAGGCTTGTATTATACACAATGACATTCATCTATGATTCTTCTTATACCTGCATGCAAAGTCTCAGCCCGATCGGTTCAAAATTGACAAAGTTTCATACAAACTTTCATTCCCTATTTTATCCCCTTTGGGGTAGAATTGATCAAAATCCTTTCTTAGCGGATGCCTACGTCATAACATCTACCTGCATGCCAAATTTTAGCCCGATCCGTCCAGTGGTTTGGGCTGTGCGTTGATAGATCACTATGTCAGTCAGTCACCTTTGAGTTTTATATATACATATATATATCAGGTGCTCATCTAATCGATGAAATTATAGAAAGTTTACTCTTTAATTGCAATAACTTTTTTAGTAGTTTTTTTTTATAAAATACCTATTTTTACGCTCTCGATTCAACGATAAGAGGGCATGAGGCTAAACGGCCTTGAATAAGGGCGCGGGTTTCACGTGCGCTGACGATTCACTCGACGGGGCTCCGCTCGCTACGCTCGCTCCGTTCGCTCGTCATTCATTACGCTTTATCGCCCGAGTTTGCATGTGTGGAGCATTAAATAATGCGTTCCTTCACATTATCAGCGGCGTAAAGAACTTAAGTAATGGCCTCTGGAATTGTGCGGGTGTTGTTGGGACAGCTTTCCTTTTTTATTTCAAGAGGGAGTAAATAAGTAAGCAGCTAAGTTGATGAGCTACTTAACATATCAAGTCATAATATACTCGTGTGTTGACTGATATGACTCTAACTGATTGTGCGAAGTTATCTACTGCAGGAATATTATTGCACTACGGCACCAATATTGGCTTATTTTAACTGATACCTAATTGATGTTAATTTGACCATCACAAACTTTAATTGAGTTTGTAATTTTTAATTAAATAAAATAATTTTGATATACAAATTAAAACTGTCCAAATATGTAGATAGATTTTACAAAATTTCGATTGAATTTGAATTAAGTAGGTCAATAAAACAGCTTTTAATTTCATTTCATGATAAGATCGAATTGGAGATGAGCCATCGAGGTCCATGATCAGCTGAGTTAGCGTCTTGGTCCTTCGATCAAGCTCCAGGCGACATCTGCTCTAGCGCCTATGACATATTGATATTGGCGGTTCTGCATATTACAAAACCAGCAGGATTTATCCGTCTAGATTTGGCACTAGCGTAAAGAGACAAACGCTTTTCAGAAAGAGAAAAAGTTGAAGCGTCAAATAGCAAGCTCAACCAAAAGTACTTACAATCATGAACATTGCAACAAGCCATGACAAACGTGCATGAAGTCAAGATAACCTGCATCATGCTAACGAAGTGACTATAGCCACTGAGCATACAATTTAATGAGGAGCTCGATGGTGCAACTAGTTAGCGCGTTCGGCTTTGATCGGAAGGCACGTTAAGCCGTTGGTCCCGGCTGCATCTGCAGTCGTTAGCACCCACCAATCCGCACTGGGCCTGCGTGGTGGGTCATGGCCCAATCTCCCTATTCCATCCATAGGGAAGGTCTGTGCCCCAGCAGTGGGGACATTAATAGGCTGATGATGATGATGATGATACAATTCAAAAGGTTTGACTCTCTAAGCATAGACACCTGGCTCGGCTGAAGTACTGCCTCGATAAAGATGGCACTACCGGCGCTGCACTTATAAAGTGTGGAAGCGGAAGATCAATTCGGAGGCAAACACTTCATATCAGTCAGGCCGCAGTCCCCGAGCAACTTACCATCACCCAGCTTGATGGAAGACCTTCGTCCCTAAGCATGTCTTAGGCCGTATACAGAAAGAAAGCCGAAAGCCGATCGGCGCCGATAAGCGCCGACACGCGCTGGTCCGAATAATAAATAATTTGTATTTGAATTATTATCCTTAGATTAAATCAATCTAAGTTATAATCTTTTTATAAGTCTAATAACTTTATCTTTATTAACTAAGCGCTAAAATTAATTGTTTCGTACTTACCGAATGGTGACAACAAGTCTTTCTTCTGGAAGGATTGGTTGTTTATGCCAATTGCCCCAATTTTTCATCAAACGGTTTTTCACTAAATCCAAAATGTAATAAAATGTTTCTTGAATCATTCTTGTATATGTATAAAATCTTTGTTCATCAAATTTAATTTTTTTTACAAATAAATGATGGTATACTCCGAAACGTTTCCTTTCTCTATTTATAGGATGTATAGCTGTTTTTCGCATTTTTAAATAAACATTTTCAAACAAAACCAAATCATCGTCCGATGAGTCCGACATTTTGCTTGATCTGCTTTAATCGGCTTCCTTTATGTAGGAAGGATCGGCGCCGATAAGCGCCGATCGGCGCCGATCGGCTTTCGGCTTGCTTTCTGTATATGGCCTTAGAATACCCCGACGACGAAATCACCCATAAGAACGCGCATCCGTCTCTTCCTACACAGGTCACAACCGCCAACACTACACAGCTAGGGACACGATATCGAATAGAAAGTATCGATACTGTACTCATGAGTAATATCGGAAAAAAAAGTATCGTACTCGTAAAAGTATTGAAACAAAAGTATCGATACTTCGAAGTATCGAGTACATTTCATAGGGCCATATGAGCACCCCCCCCCTGCCTACCCCGGGTTAAAATTAAAAGAAAAACAATCAAATTTTATTATAGTACGTATAATCAAAAACAAAAAAAGGACATGTAAATTCACAAATTTCTATATTATGTAGATACTCTTAAAAATGTGTAATGTTAATATAATCAACTGCAAAACTAAACCTGCGTAATTCAAGTACGTAAGTCTCAGGACACACTAGATTGCTTGTGTTTCCAATTATAACAACGCAATGGAATGTTTTAGAAGGATTGCTATGATTCCACTAGATGGCGTTGCCATCAATATCCAAATTTTTAAAGGTATCGATACTTGCCAAAAAGTACTCATTTAGTTGAAGTTTCGAAAACCAAGTATCGAGTACAAAAGTATCGGTATCGAAAGGAAAAGTACTCGATACCACAAAGTATCGATACTTTTTTCGTGTCCCTATACACAGCTACCAAACTTGCACACTAGCTTAGCATTAGGCAGACACCGTACCCGTACGATAAGAGTGCGAAGAGCCGGTCTACACACGACACGCTATATCAGGTACAGATTCGTACCTAGGCGTTTTTCCTCTGCGTGGCCAGTTGGAAATCGTGTGCCACGACCACGCCCGCACTCCCGGCGCGCATTGGGGGGACCTCGGTCCCCAGAATGCGTACCGGGTGAACGGTGCAGGGGCATTGTCTGAATTCAAAATTCAAAATATCTTTATTTAAATGGACTTTGGTAAGTACCAGTTTCGAGATGCAATAATTATTTCACTTAAATACCTAATTATTATGCTGCTTTGTCGGAGAAGAAGCGGCGAAAGAAACTCCACAGCTTACAATTTCGTACTGATCTTACAACATCATTACAGGTCAATAGTTACATCAAAAAATAATAATTAAGGTACTAAAAGTACAGTTTTAGATGCGTAAATTTTGGGCAGATTTTACTCCCACGCATTTTTATCATTCAAATAGTCATTAATTTTATAATAAGCTTTTTTATACAATTTAGCTTTTAAAGTTGTTTTAAATTTATTAATAGGCAAATCTCTCATATTATTTGGAAGCTTATTGTAAAAACGTATACATTGGCCCACCAAGGAATTGTTTATTCTGTGGAGACGAGTCTTATGTACAACCAAATCGTGTTTTTTCCTAGTATTAACATTATGTGTATCACATTTTTCAGCAAAATGTATAATATTTTTTCTTACATATAGTAAGTTGTCCAATATATATTGTGATGCTACAGTTAGAATATTTCCATATTTCTGGTTTTTAGTGGCCCTGATCAGGGCTATAGGTAGGGCCCTGCTCATTTTATCCGGCCCAAGGGCTGGCTGAAATGAGCAGGGAGGAGTCCCACATACCTTCACCTCGCTCCCCCGGTGGTTGAAGGATGCGTAAGGCATTTCCCAGACACAAAAAAGGCGTTTTTGCTCGTCCCCCATGACAACGGCTAACTAGAGCCGAGGTCAGAGTCTCAGTGACGCCCGCTAGTAGAGTCGACCCTCAGGTTCGAGTGGTCTAGAGGCTCCAGACGGAGAGGAGACTCCACCCGTGGGATGATGCCATCCGCCTGAATTGCCGGCTTGAGGTCCCGTTAGGATCTACCCATCCCTAAACCCCGAGACGCTGTAAAGGGCATCCGCGACCAACAGCATACACATTCGTAAAAAAGGCCTCCGGGCAACTTACCATCACCCGGCTCGGTGGAAGATCTTCGCCTTTAATAATAATAATCTTTTTTGTTTCCCAATAAAGAATACAATATTTTAAGTTACTAAGTACATAGTTTTTTATAAAGTAGGTAATAATAATAATAGATTATTTCTCTCATAAAATTCGGCACAGAAAAACAAACATGAGTTGATAAACAAGGCACCCGCAATACAGAAGCTAACTTTTGCTCTGCCGGAGTCCTGTATACCTTATAAAGGATGTTATATTTTAACCACCGTGTTCCTGAGGTTATACACTAACTTTGGCATGTTATTCAGCCTATTAAATTGAACATTTTCTACTATGGACACTTTTATGAATTCCAATTTCTTTAACATTTTTTATTTTCATACAAACTAAATGCTTAGATGTAATTTACCTTATATGAATTACTCTTTACCTGAGCTGGCAACGTCTTGAAACGTGAAACTTTGGTTCACATGTCCACATAAACTTTTTGAAACTTTTCTTGACGTCAACAATGATTTTTTGACTATTGAAACTATGACTTAATGACCATTGATAAAGAGTTGATAGTTTGATAGTTTTGGTTGCACTAAGTGGCAACATCTCACAGATAAGTACTCCTTCTCACTGCACAACACAATTAAGTTGGTTAAAACTTAAATTACCAATAACTTAAAAACTATGCTATTTAAACTACTACTTTCTTTGTACGATATGTTTAACAAGAGCTATAGAAGTATTATTCAAAGTTAATGTATATCCTCAGGAACACGGTGCATAGTTATATGGAATAAAACTAACATAACAATCTAGTTAATCCTAAAATTATAATAAACGAACTGAACTGATTAAATGGACAATGTGACTTTATAGGCATATGGATGGAAAGACATTCATTCAACAGTAGAATGAATACTATTGCATACCTGATGTTACGAGAGGTCGGTGTCTGAAGTAAGCCTAATAGTAAACCATTCTTAGAATTTGGCCTACCTTGGAAAACATACACAATGCAAGAACACAAAAATACATATCTCCATGATATAGATAAGCAAACACAATGAATTTTGTATTAGTTCTTTTTGTTTGCATTATTGAACATAAGAAGGAGATAGAAAGCCTCTCTGAGTTTGTTTCGCCAGTACTTCTCAGAAAGGTCTCCCAATTTTGGAACCGGTGGTAGTTTATGGTAGTTAGGATCAAATAAATAAACTGAAAATTATAAAAATGAATTAAATAAAGTATATATACAATGAAATATCCGAACCCTCAATAAAAGTCCTTCGAAGGTAGTTCGACAAAGTAAATAAAATCATAAACGTCAATAAATAAATAATATCAGTGCATCTATACTGTTGAAACTTGTTTTATTTAAAGAGTGATGTGCGTGTAAACCTAAGTGTCGCCGCACACGGGCCACCGACCACAACCACAGCCACCGGCATATTTCTTGTAGTTTTCATACATTTATATGGACTCGCCACACACGATACACCGGTGGCCGCCACACGCTACAAATCGTCGTTGCTCGCTTCTTGTGGCCCGCACCGGCCTCTTAGTGTCGCCACACACGTTCCACATGCCACAGCCACAAACGCCGCCACTAGAAGCTAGAAGCGGCTACTAAAGTGGCTGAAGCGCGCGACAGCGGCCGGCTGAGGTACGGGAGAGAGAGGTGGGGAATCACGTGAGTGACGTGTGGCGGCGTTTTGTATCGGCGCATTAAATGGCCGGTGCGGGCCACAAGAAGCGAGCAACGACGATTTGTAGCGTGTGGCGGCCACCGGCGTACCATGTGTGGCGAGTCCATATGAAATGTATGAAAACTACAAGAAATATGCCGGTGGCGGCGTTTTGTGGTTGTGGTCGGTGGCCCGTGTGCGGCGACACTTTATGCGCCGGTACAAAACGCCACCACACGTCACTCGCGCGATTCCCCAACCCTCTCTCCCTTACTTTAGCCGGCCGCTGTCGCGCGCTTCAGCCACTTTAGTAGCCGCTTCTAGTTTCTCGTGGCAGCGTTTGTGGCTGTGTCGCGTGGCCCGTGTGCGGCGACACTAAGAAACAAATATAATGAATTTGTTTGATGTCAGGGGGTTGTAACAACAGTATGTCATTTGTCGAACGCGAGCTCTCATAATATTTTATGGCGCTGTTAATGGTTACGCGGTGCCGGATTAGGGCGGCCGTAAAAGTAGGATGCCATGGGTCAGGGCATACGCGCGGGAGAGTAATGCCTCAAGTTTAATATGCGGGCTATAAATTACTGTTATTATAATACTGTAGTTATGTTTTAGCAGACAATGAGGCATGAATTTCTTTCACAATGGTGTTAAACTTAGGGGCAGCTTGATGGCGCAGGTGGTTAGCGCGTTTGGCTGCGATTGTCGAAGTTAAGCAACTTTCACAGTGGTCGGTCATTGGATGGGTGACCAAAAATTTTATGTCTCGAGTTCTCGTACTTCGCAAGGTACGTTAAGCCATTGGTCCCGGCTGCATATGCAGTCGTTAGCACCCGCCAATTCGCACTGCGCCCGCGTGGTGGGGCATGGGCTAATCTAACTATTCCATCCATAGGGAAGGCCTGTGCCCCAGCAGTAGGGACAATAATAGGGTGATGATAATTGTGGATCATCTTCTTCCCAGATTTTCTTCTTCCTAGTCCCGTATAGGAAAATGAAGAGACTTTAATTTTCAGGAATCATTCTTTTTTATTGAAAGAAATCTGATTCAGATATGTCTTTATAATAACATCAGAAATCCTGCAGGAAACCAAATGAAAACATTTTGATTGAAATAACAAAGCCCCGTAACAAGGTTACTTTCACAGAACCTATGTTTTAATGGAAACTAAAAACGGATATGCTGAAATTTCTATGCGATCGCGACCTTAAAAATATTTTTTATGTATTTTTGTTCGCAGCTAGAAGAAAACTTGAACTTTCATGTTCGCATCTCATGAATTTGTAGTCAAAAACTGTTTATTAATACTGCGGTCTTACTGATAGCATTTCTTTTATATTTTTTTATGGATAGTTAAGCAAATTATTCTACCCCATCTGATGTTAAGTAGTGATAGAGTCCAGACGCTTAGGTAAATCTGTTTCAAACTGACACACCAACCATCTTTACCTTGCCGGCCTTCAGAAATGCTTCTTCACGCCTCTATTAAAGGACCCCAGATTGTAGGAAGTGACGAACTCGGGCGTGGGCAAAGAATTCCATAAAACGAGGTTATAAATTCAATCATCATCATCATCAGCCTATTAATGTCCCCACTGCTGGGGCCCAGGCCTTCCCTATGCATGGAACAGGGAGATTAGGCCATGACCCACCACGCGGGCACAGTGCGAAATGGCGGGTGCTAACGACTGCAGATGCAGCGGGGACCATCGGCATAACGTGCCTTCCGAAGCACGGAGGAACTCGAAATAGAAGATTTTTTGTAACCCATCCAATGACCGAACGCTGAGAAAGTTGCTTAACTCCAACGATAGCAGGCGAACGCGCTAACCACCTGCGCCATGAGCTCCTCAAATAATAATGAATAAATACTATAAATTTATTAATAATTAATAAAACTAGGCGAAATATCAAACATTTAACACACCAATTATAAGTTCTGGGGGTGTTTAGAAAACCTTTTTGACCTTTTAAACTCAACTAAAATATCCAATGTAATACTTAAAGCTCTTTAATATTTCGTAAACGACTTTAATATTTTGCTCTTTTGCGTACCCGGGCGGGTCAGCTGAGGATAGGGCTGCCATCCGTCTGGGTTTTCCCGGATTTGTCCTAGTTTACGGGGCGTCCGGGGAGCGTCCGGGCCGGGTTTTATTTGTAGTCCGGGTTTAATAATTTACGGCAACACATGAGTGGCCCTTGGTGCTGCAAGTGTCCATGGGCAGCAGTGACCACTTATTATGAGGTAGACCGCTAGCTCTTTTGCCTAGATCATCATAAAAAAGTTGATTTGTAATATTTTAACTATTTTTTATTGGTCTGTCCGGGTTCTGGACTCCAAAATCCGGGGCTATCACGCGTCTTATCCTGATTGCCACATTTTAGAGATGGCAGCCCTAGCTGAGGGCTACATAATTAAACAGTTGACGCAACTTCTTTTGAGATAACATCGGTGTTGACGCAGCCTCAAATCCCCAGTTTTCGGTCCCGAGGGAGAAAAAGAGTATTTTATCTGTGTCGGTCACTTCCAGATAAAAGTGTACAAATATGAGTATTTATATATAAGACAATATCTTATCGACGACCTCCGGAGTGGTTTGTACGCCGGGTTTCATGGTGTCACCGACTCGAGAGGTCCCGGGTTCGAGTCCCGGTGGGAGCAGATGTTTGTGTTATGAATACGAGCATTTGTACTCCAGTCATGGATGTTTAATATGTATATATAAATATACGTATATATGTACAGTATATGTATTCTATCCGTTACCCTAGCATCCCATAACACAAGCCTTACAGTTATAGTATATTTTTATTTTTTAAGCATTTAATTGCTAGATGTTTAAATCTAAAGAAAAGTTTTACTAGAAAAAAAATCCACGCGGACTAGGCAGCGGACGGGACTGGAACCCGCACCCTTCGCAATCCGGGCGAATGCACTGACCAATTATGCTACCGCGGCCCTGATGGCCGCGTCGAAATTTTCCTAGCCTAAAGCTGCAAGGCAGAGCCATCTTTATATTTTTTTTTCTCGTAAAACTTTTCTTTAGATAAAGACAATATATTTTAATGGGAATTCTAAAAGTTATTAAACAGATGTGTGTTGTTCTGAAAACCTTTACAATTATATTTTAAAATTACCAAATAAATATATCACGGCTCGTTCTGTCAAAGTGACACTATCTATGAAGTGACAGTTTTATTATTATGGTCACCCGAGAGCTGCGAAAACTACTTAACAAATCAAATAACTGAGTTCATGGAGTTTCTTTATATATATAACTAGCGGCCCGCCCTCGCTTCGCTTCGGTGTAGAGCTGAAGTGTAGACTACAGTTTTTGTTCTCAGGCTTGTATTATACACGATGACATTCATCTATGATTCTTCTTAAACCTGCATGCAAAGTCTCAGCCCGATCGGTTTAAAATTGACAAAGTTGCATACAAACTTTCATTCCCTATTTTATCCCCTTGTGGGTAGAATTGATCAAAATCCTTTCTTAGCGGATGCCTACGTCATAACATCTACCTGCATGCCAAATTTCAGCCTGATCCGTCCAGTGGTTTGGGCTGTGCGTTGATAGATCACTATGTCAGTCAGTCACCTTTGAGTTTTATATATCTCTTATCTAATAGACAAGTCCGTCCGTCCGTCCGTGGTGCTGTTTCAGCGGCCAAACCGTAAGAGATAGATATAGAGAATGTTTAAGTTATAAGTTAAGAATAGTCTGATAAGACTACAAACCGGATGTGAGTAACGTAGCACTTCCGGTTTTCGAGAAATCACGTGATTTCTATTTCAAACGAAACCACACAAAATCTCCGAAGTTCTCCATTAATTAAATACTTTTTTTTTTTGGTGAACATTTGGTTCACTGGTTTGCTAGTATAGATATAATGTACAAATGTTTAGCCTAGCGCAAAAAGGCGGGGTAGATAGCCGAATGAAATTATTGAACATCGTGGACTGAAAAGTACCAATTATTTTATCGCATTTGATCTTTGACCTCGCTTAATTTTTATCATTTATCGTTTCGTATTTATTAATCATTGAAGCGGTCATTTTATTTAAGATAGACCAAGGCTTCACTGCTTTGCGAAGTATGTATAAATTATTAAGGCCAAGATTACTCTTTTCAAATAATAAAAATAAATTACAGAAAATATTACTAGAAAAAAGCCAGCAGACGGGACTCAAACCCGCACCCTTCGCTATACGGGTGAATGCACTGCCTATTATGCTACCGCCCGACCAACCAGGCAGCCCGTCTGCTGCCTGGATTTTTTTCTAGTAATATTTTCTTTAGAATTAAACATCGAGCAGTTATAAGTTTGAAAAATGAGAATTGAGTCGTATAGTATCAAAGGCGGCGAAGTAGGGCGAACTAAATATTTGGCAAATCAAAAAAAAAATGTTGAGTCTTGTCTTTAAGGGAGGATTTTTATAATTGACATTCATCATAACTACGAATCGTAGTGAAATGTCAATATTTTATCCTCCCTTAAAGACGAGACTAAACATTTTTTTTTGATTTGCCAAATATTTGGTTTGCCTTACTTTGCCGCCTTTGATACTATACGACTCAATTATAATAATACTAAAAAGACCAATGGCGAAGCCTCCTTAGAACACGATCCCCATCGGTTTCCCTTGGCAGATTCTAATGCTAATAAATTCATTCTAATACATTCTAGCACAAGCGACCATTGACGTATAAAAACATTAATGCAAGCGACATAACCAAATTGAGCGCTTTGTAAAAATATTCTTCAATATGCTGGATACAAAATACGCAATGTGTTTGAAATCGCGCAAACGCACACCAGGGGGCCATTCGCCTAACGGAAATGCTTTGGAAAACGCTAACGCTTACGATTTCATTCTGCTATTTCTAGCCGCCTGAGGTTTTCAAATGCCTCGCGCTCTTTTTTTTTTCTTTAGCATTGGTAATAACAATATTTTTAAAAAATGAGCGTGAGGTATTTGGAAACCTTGGGCGGTCAGAAATAACAAAATAAAATCGAAAGCGTTAGCGTTTTCCTAAGCATTTCCGTTAGGCGAATAACCCCCAGGTCCGCGCCGCGGTAGTAGGCTGTGGTACCCGCTCCTAATATTGTGAATTGAAATAATTAAAATGTAGGTACTTCACGCACACATACACATTACTAACACAGCAACCATCGTCGATATAACATCGTTTATAACCCGATCTTAGATAGCCTGCAATCTTTATTTGTCATGTATTAAGGTTTCGTTTCGCTTGAAGTTTTCGACCTACCAGCGCCGAGATCACGAGCGGCGAGGCGGCTCCAGCTTTTTCATCATTCATCATCATCATCACCATCAGCCTATTAATGTCCCCACTGCTGGGGCACAGGCCTTCCCTATTTATGGAATAGGGAGATTGGGCCATGACCCACCACGCAGGCCCAGTGCGGATTGGTGGGTGCTAACCACTGCAGATGCAGCCGGGACCAACGGCTTAACGTGCCTTCCGAAGCACGGAGGAGCTCAATATAGTAAATTTTTGGTCACCCATCCAATGACCGACCACTGCGAAAGTTGCTTAACTTCAACGATCGTAGCCGAACGCGCTAACCACTTGAATGAATGAATTTGAATTTTCAATATATATTTTTTTTAATAAAGAAGAGTGTTCTTTCTTAATCTTTACTACAGTGTCCTAACTGTATTGGTAAGTTTTAAGCATTGTTTATTGCTTCATCGGCTAGGACAGTATATATTGAGCCTCGAGTACACGGAGCGAGTTTACAAGCTACAAGCCGGCGAATTTGCTAGCAGCTAGCTAGCTATCATCGAGTAGCAGATGGTAAAAAAGCCGATGACACAGGCAGGGCTTGAAACCGGTTTAAAAAATACCGGTAAATAAAGGTTAATACCGGTTTTTACTAAAGGTTTCGTTCGGCGCGCGTCCGAAAATAAAGCGGTACCTAAAACCTTAATAAACCGGTTTAATCCAGAGCGACAAGTTTGTTTTAATTGAACTAATCAAGTCACAACTTGTTAATGCTCAGAGATTGATGCATTTATTGACACGTTTGCAAGCATCTAGTGAGTCAAGTTATTCATTTTGTAGTTGTGTATATATTTCAGCCGTCAGTAAGAGCGAAATGAAACCCGTTAATAACCGCTAAATTTATTCAAAACCTATTTGATTTCGCTTTTTAGGTAAACCGTTATTTTTAAGGTTAAGGTAGAGCCAAACCTAAATAAAACGCTCCTAATGTACTTGACAATGATTTAGGTTTGGAAATTAACCGGTAAACTTGCCCCGTGTTATCGAGGCTTTAGACAATAAAAATGGATAACCAATCATCTGGTTGTCATTGATGTCTTTTCCTTAATGACTTACCTACCAAAAATAAAAATTATATTTAACTTTTTCTATAAGATATATTATGCTTGTCTATAAAAATCGTTGTCCTCAAAATGCGGAGATGTGATCATCACTACTTAGCACGAATTATGTTCATTGTTAATTTGTTAATTAATTTCGAATTCTTACGTTTGTGGTGGCGACATCTATATGCCCCACATATATACAACGGATGGAGGAAATCATTACTCACCATCCTCAAGAGATGGCGTAACCTGCACTGCGATCTTAATAGTATGGAAGCCTACATCGCGCAAATGAAATTCGGAGGCTAACTCTTCATATATACGATGCCCGACTAATATCAGTCGGGCCGCGGCCCCCGAGCTAACATCACCCAGCTCGGAGGAAGATCTTCCCCTTTGGCCTTCCTACACGTTCTAAATACGCACACTTCAAATATTCGCATTCAATTACTCTGAATTGCAGTAGACAGACGGTACAAGAAGAATTACCGTAGAAGCTCGGGATGTCGATTTGGCCACCCGTCTATTAACTTGGCTCAGCTTAAGTTACTCAGCTTTCACATCCGTGGTAGGAATACATTTATTAACCTCATCACTGTCCCATCATTCCTCTCATATACTTTATAATATTTCTGACAATCATATGTTAAAGTTAATATTATATATAATAGGGATGGGATCAAAAAGTATTGGACACGTATTTTTTCTTTTTTCACATAATATAAACATTGCAGAGATATATTGATTTGAAAAGTCGCATGACGTCACGTTTGAGTACACTTTTAAGTGAAAATTCACTCAAAAGTGACGTCACGAGCCCCTACTCCCAAACTTTGACGTTAACTTTGTCATTTTTTGGTTGATTGCCCAAAGAAAAAATACTTGACCCTCTAACTGACGGACTTAATAGAATTTCGTTTACTATACCCCGTCATCACCCCTATTGTTTTGTTATTTACATAAGAATAACATTGTGAATGCTCATAAGATCAAATAATTTACTATTATTAACACTGGGCTTTGAACAATTAAGTCATAAAACAACACATAAGTGACAACTACTTTTTAAGGGTGTTGAACTTAAGTATTAGTCTAAAGAAAATATAACTAGAAAAAACTTCCACGCGGACCAGGCAGCAGACGGGACTCGAACCCGCACCCTTCGCAATCTGGGCGAATGCACTGACCAATCATGCTACCGCGGCCCTCACGGACCGCGTCGAAACTCTTCTAGCCATTCTTAAGCTGCAAGGCAGCGCCATCTCTTCGCATTATAGGTAATCCGCAATGTCAAATGAATACTTTTACAAGTATTAAACATTTGAAAGAAGAAATAGCAATTATAGTTACAATTTTCATTTTTATTTTATTAGTTTAGTATTTTATTAAGTATTAGTATCAAATTTCTAACTGTAATATCCGATGTTCCAAAAGGAGCAATAAGTAATACACAACTGCATGTTATTTTCATATTCTCATTTTAAGTGGACTGTATGTCTTTATGGGAAATAAATTATCTTTGAACCTAAGTTTCTCTGCCCACCACACAGTCAAACACTTTGAATATTTACGCGGGATGCTTTGTTAAACGACAAAACCCGGGCGATTTGTCCGGGTGAGTTATATGAACCGGGCAATATGGAGCCTTGAATGGATCCATATTGATGTTTTAACACGGACTTTGCCGACGCGAGCTAGGGGGGAATAAATCTCACCGGATTCTGCACGTTCTGGATCGGGGGAGATCATGATGGTCGCTTTGGAAGAGTCAGCGATAAAACATTGACTTATGTCAGCTATTCGCATCCATGCGGAATGAAGATCGACAGAGCTAATACAATAAGCCGCATAGATACGAAGGTTTTTGTACAAACCGTTCGTTGTATATTTAAAAACGTTTCTGTTTCCCGCATTTATGTTTATTGTAATGGCCTTTATAGAAATACACAGAAAATGTTATTAGAAAAAAATCCACGTGGACCAGGTGGCAGACGGGACTCGAACCCGCACCCGTCGCTATCCGGGCGAATATTGTGGGGATAACAGGGTACCGGTGTAATCATGATACCTTTGTACCCAATTTATTATCTATTACAAATATTACAAACTTACCTTATATATATGCACAAAACAATCTCAATAGCGCGATTCAGCGGATGTACCAAACATTTAACAAAACACGTTCTTACAATGCAATCTGTAACCGAACTTTTTGGCTAACAGTTACATCACTTTTCAGTCATTCATAGGTAGCTGTTTTTGTGCTTGCTAATAAATAGCACAAAATAGTACAACTATTTTGTGCTTTGGTCAATTTTGTGTTTTGTTCATCATCATCATCAGCCTATTAATATCCCTACTGCTGGGGCACAGGCCTTCCCTATGGATGAATTAGGAAGATTGGGCCATGACCCACCACGCGGGCCACATTGCGGATTGGCGGGTGCTAACGACTGCAGATGCAGCCGGGACCAACGGCTTAACGTGCTTTCCGAAGCACGGAGGAGCTCGAGATAGTAAATTTTTGGTCACCCATTCAATGACCGACCACTGCGAAAGTTGCTCAACTTCAACGACCGCAGCCGTACGCGCTTACCACTGGCGCCATCGAGCTCCTCCGAGCCTGTTTTGTTGGGTCAACTCTTTACTCTACAAATAATCACCTCAAATGTATTTGATTATAAAAATACATTGTTCAGTTACAGTTTACCGAAATCGAATTTAAAAGCTTATAACAAAATGATTTAGTAGTTTTTAACTAAACTCAATTAACTAAACTGCTGCTGTAAAATGCAACAGAACAGTTGGTCTATGATTTACTGAAATTTATTTATTATTATTAGCAAACAAAGTTTGACTATTCATTGGTTAACTCAAATAGTTTTGTAAATTAAATTTTTCAGTGATGGTGCGTAATTTTGAACTTATTGAACAACTAGCTGTGCCCCGCGGTGTTACCCGCGGTTTATTAGAGATATTTTCCCGCGGTAAAACGTAGCCTATGTGTTAATCTAGGGTGTCAGCTAACTCCACACCAAATTTTATTAAAATCGCTCCAGCCGTTTAGACGTGAAGAAGTAACAAACATACACACTCACACACTCACAAACTTTCGCCTTTATAATATTAGTGTGATATATACAACCATCATAAATGCATTTTGAGCAAATGCATTAAAACATATCAACAGCCTACAATACTTAAAGCAAAGCCAGGACGTATAACTAGTGCTAATAAAAAAAGATCAATTACTCCGCTCACTTAAGAAATTGAAATTGGGAAAATAACTCGATGGGTGCAAATCACCTTATAATTAAGTAATTAAGCAAGGAAACCTCGTTAAATAACATGCTCATTAAACTGTGCGTGACTTGATTCAATAGCACTTATCAAGCGATGGTATCGAAAATAAATTGCCGTGGTTTTATGAAACTTTGATGCAAGTAAAAATTTTACGTTTAAAATTGCCTCAATATTTCTCGGTTCGTAGACATTACCCACAATAAACGCGTGTGCGGATATTTGCTACAGACACTCAGTAAATTAATAAAAAAAATAAAAATAGTCCTTACTCGGTTGGGAATCGAACCCGGACCGTTCGCGCGGCTGCGAGCGTCCTACCACTGAACCACCGCACAGTGTTCTAGAATTCCCATTTTTGTTACATGCCTTTTTTTTGTAAAAATCACTAGTTTGTCTTTTTTGTGTCTTGTGCTTGCCAATGCCTTTCCAAGAACTACATTAAAATTCCACCATCGATACGACCGTTAGTTTTATTGAAAAAAAAATCTGAAGTTTACGTATATCCGGGTCATGAAAATTGAAAATAAATGTATATAAAAATTCTGAACTATTTACTTGTGCGTGTAATTTGATTGAATGTAATGTTTACAAACAAAATAACAAACATTGTGGCCACTTTTGGATTTTATAGTGTGGACGGGTCACGAAATACAGCCATTTTTATCCATTTTTTTGTCGAGTTTAATGAAACGTTGACGAGTTGACGACCTCCGTGGCCGAGTGGTTTGTACGCCGGGTTTCATGGTGTAGCCGACTCGAGAGGACCCGGGTTTGAATCCCGGTGGGGGCAGATGTTTGTGTGATGAATACGAGCATTTGTACTCCAGTCATGGATGTTTAATATGTATTTCTATATAAATATACTTATATATTATGTACAGTATATTTGTATTCTATCCGTTACCCTAGCATCCCATAACACAAGCCTTACAGTACTTACTTTGGGGCTAGGCTAATTGGTGTGAGTGCTGGAAATATTTATTCATTTATTATTATTTATTTATAACGATATTAAATACCCTAGATACACCAACACGAACAAAATCGTGCCCGAAACCTGTCCAAAAGGTACAATGGACAATCCACGGAGCTCCTTAAGGTGATCGCGTATTCAAAAAAAATAAAAGGCATTATTTAAAAATTGAAAGTCATCTTTAATACATACTGTATAAGGTCTTAATTAAAACGCATGCGTCAAAGAGTTATGATAGTTCGAAATGCAAGCTCGTAAAATTTTACCGAAATTCAAAAAAATCAAAATTCAATATCATTTATTCAGTCTAGGCTGTTACAAGCACTTGTGAATGTCGAAAAGCTACGCCATCGGTTCGCAAATCTACGGCGGGAGACCTTGTACTGAGAAGAACCGGCAAGAAACTCAGCAAGGGCTGCTTTTTTCTCCCTGTATTATATACAGAGTCGTCAATTTGAAAAATGAGTTCAATATGAGATAACCCATGAAGTCACTTTCCATTACAAATTTAAATGATAAAACAATTATGACTATAAAATAAAAAATATAAAAAACGGATTTAAAAATGAAAAAAAGTTTAGGAATGCCGTGTCCCACTGTTTAGGCATAAAAACAAATGTACCATTGAAGTTAAATACAACGATTAATAGTACCCAATGTAGCAAGAGCAGACTCATCTCCGCTGGCAGCACCCGTTCACGAGCATGACGCATGAACCAGCCATCGCTTCGCTCAACCATTTTTTAGGGAACGTAACGACCCGCCTCACACGACACCGCCGAAGAGATTTTTAAGAGAGTATGACTACCCATAACCACATATGGATACTAGATAGCAAAATAGGGGGAAAAAACCGACTTACTGCTATATGCGGAAGAATATATACTTTTTCAGTTATATATATATATATATACTAGCGGACCCGACAGACGTTGTCCTGTCTAGTATGGTAGCGCCGTCTGTCGGATCCAATGTAAAACATTTCAAAATGAACAACTACTAATAAATTAAAAATTAATTAAAAACATTGTCCAGCGGACAAAATTGTGAATCTAAACCATTCTCAGATCCCCTTGAACACACACAAAAAATTTCATCAAAATCGGTCCAGTCGTTTAAGAGAAGTTCAGTGACATACACACTCACAGAAGAATTATATATATAAAGATATATATGTATATATATATATATATCTTAAAATCAACTATAAACATGGCTTACTCTAAATCCCTAATGAAGTAAACAGAGTGTATATTTTGTTTATTTTTGACTTTTTAGTGCAGTAAGTAAAAGCGTGCAACTGAATACGTATCCTCTCTATTGCAAGACTTTTTTATTACCCTCCCTTTAACGTAAAATAAACAGAATATATTAAGACGAATGTAATGAGCCCAAACTCGATTTGTTTACTAGTAGGCAGTCCCGGGTCCATCAGCCACTTTCCAGTCCATCATCAGGTCCTCGTCATCACAAGAAATGAACAGAATGTGTTAAGACGAATCTAATGAGCCCAAACTCCATATGTTTACTACTAGGCAGTCCAAGAATCCATCAGCCACCTTCCAGTCCCACCATCAGATCAGCTCGGTGGTACCATAATATTGTATTGTCATCTAATCTACTTATAATTGCCAAGTTTTATTATGTTAAGATGAATCTCATGAGGCCAAACTCGATTCTTTTACTAGTAGGCAGTCCAGGGTCCATCAGCCACCTTCCAGTACATCATCAGGTCCTCGTCATTAGAAAAAATGACCAGAATATGTCAAGACGAATCTAATGAGCCCAAACTCGATATGTTTACTAGTAGGCAGTCCAAGGTCCATCAGCCACTTTCCAGTCCATCATCAGGTCCTCGTCATCAGGAGAAATGAACAGAATGTGTTAAGACGAATCTAATGAGCCCAAACTCCATATGTTTACTACTAGGCAGTCCAAGAATCCATCAGCCACCTTCCAGTCCCACCATCAGATCAGCTCGGTGGTACCATAATATTGCCAAGTTTAAAGTAAATATCTAGCTTAAAGTTGGGCAAAATCGAGTCAAAACGAGTCAGTTACATACATCATAATATAATATATATATATTTTTTGTGGTGTACAATAAAGAGTTTTTGTATTGTATTGTATTGTATTGTATTGTATTGTATTGTATTGTATTGTATTGTATTGTATTGTATTGTATTGTATTGTATTGTATTGTATTGTATTGTATTGTATTGTATTGTATTGTATTGTATTGTATTGTATAAGTTATTTACGGGGTTGTTACCATGTATCTTGTTTTTAGCGAGTTTCCGATATTTCGGCACTGTGGCAAGCGCCATGATCATGGAGTGACTGAATCACGGAGTAAATACCATATATTACTATAATGTTAGTGACCATGAAAGTTTAGAACAATATGCAGTTACAAACATACCAACAAATATACAGGTGAAACTAATAAAAGCGTTATGTTTTTATTTATTTTTAAGCATTTATCTGCTAGATGTTTAAATCTAAAGAAAAGTTTACTAGAAAAAAATCCACGCGGACCAGGCAGCGGACGGGACTCGAACGCGCACCCTTCGCAATCCGGGCGAATGCACTGACCATTATGCTACCACGGCCCTATCCGCCGCGTCGAAATTTTCCTAGCCTTAAGCTGCAAGGCAGCGCCATCTCTTCGCATTGTAGGTAACCCACAATGCGGCGAATAGGGCCGTGGTAGCATAATGGTCAGTGCATTCGGCCGGATTGCGAAGGGTTTTTTTAAGGTTGCGAACGGTTCGAGTCCCGTCCGCTGCCTGGTCCGCGTGGATTTTTTTTCTAGTAAACTTTTCTTTAGTAATAAAAGCGTGTTAAAAAAATCCAATTTCGTACGAAACCGCGGGTGGAGAGTTATATAGTATTCTTTATGTTGTCATTGTCTAGTTTTAAGGACATTATACAAGTCATATTCCTGAGTTATTGGATCTCGTCGTTCTACAGATGTACAACACTGATTGCAATGGAATGCGTATCTAAGGCGTGTAATCCCTTCGTCTATTAAGGTATTTACCCACAGTCAGAACGCAGCGTGCAACGAACAAACATCGAACATTGTGTTCGTTAAAATTTAGTCAGTCAGTTTAGGCAACGCTCTAAGACCGTTTACAATAGGGATGATGACTAATTTTTTTTTCTTCGTTCATCAGGTAGATTAACAAAAAGTATTGGACACGTATATTTCTTTTTTCACATAATATAAACATTGCAGAGATATATTGATTTGAAAAGTCGCATGACGTCACGTTTGAGTACACTTATAAGTGAAAATTCACTCAAAAGTGACGTCACGAGCCCCTACTCCCAAACTTTGACGCGCTATAACTTTGTCATTTTTTGGTTGATTGCTCAAAGAAAAAATACGTGTCCATTATTTTTTGATCATGTAACTGACGGACTAAATAGAATTTCGTTTACTGTACCCCGTCATCACCCCTATTAGGCGAGCCAATATGCTTTCTTGCAACTCCTTTGACATAAAGAGGGATTGGAGGGTGATAAGGGATATTGAAGGGTGATTATAGGGGATGATAATGGGCTCAATTCCCATGCAATGTGTGAGGGAATGGGGTGATTCTGGGGATACCCCTTTGGTACTTGGGCGGGCTGTGGCGTCTATTTCCTTTCGTAAGACAGACTGGTGCCGTAACGCGTTACGTAACAAAGCGGTTTGCCCTCCCATAAGAAGTTATCACTTCAAAATATCATATAATTCGCATAACTTTTACTAAGAACACAATATTATAATCATCATCAACCTATTAATGTCCCCACTGCTGGGGCTCAGGCCTTCCCTATGGATGGAATAGGGAGATTGGGCCATGACCCACCACGCGGTACCGAGTGCAGATTGGCAGGTGCTGACGACTGCAGATGCAGCCGGGACCAACGGCTTAACATGCCTTTCGAAGCACGGAGGGACTCGGGATAGAAGATTTTTGGTCACCCATCCAATGAACGACCACTGCGAAAGTTGCTTAACTTCAACGATCGCAGCCGAACGCGCTAACCACCCATCGCCATCGAGCTCCTCCCGTGATATGTATATTTTGATTTTATTTAATAATCTCTGAGTTACTGCCCAGTTAGTTCTAAACCTCTACTGCCAATCTGCCTCTATGGTTGCGAATCTTGGACTATTAAAGAGGACCTTCGTAGACATATTGAGGCTTTCGAAATGTGGACTTACCGACGCATGCTCTCAATCAGCTGGACTCAAAAAGTTAAAAATGTCGAAGTTCTAAGACGTGTCGGTCAAACTCGCAAATTGATGCAGACCATCAAAACAAGAAAAGTTGCCTACCACGGTCATGTCTTCAGACACGAGAGATACGATTTACTGCAACTCATTATGATGGGCAAAATTGCGGGGAAACGTCGAGTGGGCCGTCGGAAAAATTCGTGGCTTCGAAACATCCGCGAGTGGACCGGTGTCAAGAGCGCCGCGGAATTGTTTCACCTTGCCATGGACAAAGCGAGGTCTTCAAGGCTGATGTCCAACCTTCAGTAATTGGAGAGGAATATGAAAATTTCATCCCCATCATCTTGATGCGTGGCTATCCACAACCGTGCGTTTTTGTCGAAATTTTTTACCACGTACGACAAAATTGTAGATTTTTTTTTTTAATAATAATAATGTTTATTCAACAAACCTTACAAGTACTACTACAATATGTACAACAAGTACTACTTAAAATAAACATGGAATGGTTTGCTATCTTATAGTCTTATAAGTAGGACCCCTGACTTTCATGCTAGTAAGATATGTTGTCGCCAGCAGTGTTTCCGGACCAATACGACCCAAGAACCTTCAAAAAAAGAGCGTACTCCTTCCTTAAAGACCGGCATCGCATTTGTGATACTCCTGGTGTTGCAAGTGTCCATGGGCGACGGTGATCCATCAGGTGAGCCGTCTGCTCGTATGCCCCCTATAACATAAAAAAAAAATAAAGAAGAAGAAGACTGCCATGTTCGCTAACGATGTTCATGTTCGCGGTGGTTTGTGTTCGTGGTGCATGTTCGCCGGCATCGACTGCACTGCGCGTCGTGTCTTCCATTAAGTTTAAGCTTTGCTGCTTAGCGACGTGTGACTGCGATGTTCTGATCGATATTCGATTAGATAGCTGACGTTTGGTATGGTAACGAGCTTCTAATTGATGCTATCAAAGTCAGCCTTAGGCCGTATACAGAAAGAAAGCCGAAAGCCGATCGGCGCTTATCGGCGCCGAGGATTACTACGTGAAGGAAGCCGATTATAGCAGAGCAAGCAAAATGTCGGACTCATCGGACGATGATTTGGTTTTGTCAGAAAGTGTGTATTTAAAAATGCGAAAAAAAGCTATACATCCTATAAATAGAGAAAGGAAACGTTTCGGAGAATACCATAACTTATTTGTAAAAAAATTGAAATTTGATGATCAAAGACTTTATACATATACAAGAATGACTCAAGAAACATTTTATTACATTTTGGATTTAGTGAAAAACCGTTTGATGAAAAATTGGTGCAATTGGCATAAACAACCAATCCTTCCGGAAGAAAGACTTGTTGTCACCATTCGGTAAGTACGAAATAAATAATTCTAGCGTTTTGTTAATAAAAGATAAAGTTATTAGATTTATAAAAAGATTATAACTTTGAAAGAATTGAAAAGATTGATTTAGTCTAAGGATAATAATTCAAATACAAATTATTTATTATTCGGACAACATAGATCAAAACTGACCAGCTGACCAGCGCGTGTCGGCGCTTATCGGCGCTGATCGGCGCTGATCGGCTTTCGGCTTTCTTTCTGTATACGGCTTTAATCTTGTTCCAATTCCGACTTGATTATATCTAAATCTGCACACAAACACATGGCAACAAGTAGATCTGACAACAATTCTGTTTTTTTGAAGATTTTAAGTGCTAGATTTGTTTATCGTAACATTTTTTTCATTGAGGAGCTCGATGGCGCAACTGGTTAGCGCGTTCGGCTGCGATCGTTGAAGTTAAGCAACTTTCGCAGTGGTCGGTCATTGGATGGGTGACCAAAAATTTTCTATCTCGAGCTCCTCCGTGCTTCAGAAGGCACGTTAAGCCGTTGGTCCCGGTCGCATCTGCAGTCGTTGGCACCCACCAATTCGCACTGGGATCGCGTGGTGGGTCATGGCCCAATCTCCCTATTCCATCCATAGGGAAGGCCTGTGCCCCAGCAATGGGGACATTAATAGACTGATGATGAACATTTTTTTTAATTGGATTTTTTTGCTCTGTCTTAAGCCTCGGGGCTTTAGTATCAAACTCGAATCGAACCAAAAGTTTCCGTTTCGGGACACTGACCATGATAGTCATGGTTGGCTATCGGGACTTAAATTTGCATGTCCAATTTCTTTTAGGGATTATGTCACAATCGATAAGTAAAGAATTGAGTAAGTTACTTCTATCATAACAGTTTGTTCAGACTATATCAATGCGCTCTATAGTATAGCGTGTATAGTAAGTCCACATGCGAACGTGTTTTAAGTAAATGTGTAGTGTACGATATGAGGAGCCTGCGCTGCGTTAAGCGAAAACCCGGAGCAGGCGTCCGCTCCGTGCTCCCGCTTAACGTAGCGTAGGCTCTAATTAGAATGTATGTAAACTAACTCGAGAACTTTCTTAATTCTTGATTTTGCTAGGTTTACTTTTAAACCAATATAGAATGTGCCTATATATAAAGTAACTCGAGAATTTTCTTAATTCTTGATTTTTCTAGGTTTACTTTTAAAGCAATATAGAATGTACCTGTATATAAACTAACTCGAGAATTTTCTTAATTCTTGATTTTGCTACGTTTACTTTTAAAGCAATATAGAATGTACCTATATATAAACTAACTCGAGAATTTCTTTAATTCCTGATTTTGCTAGGTTTACTTTTAAAGCAATATAGAATGTACCTATATATAAACTAACTCGAGAATATCCTTAATTCCTGATTTTTCTAGGTTTACTTTTAAAGCAATATAGAATGTACCTATATATAAACTAACTCGAGAATTTCCTTAATTCCTGATTTTGCTAGGTTTACTTTTCGGTCCACAGTTGTCGTAGGAGCTGTTGATTGAAACAGTTATTAAACTAATAAAACTATATATTTATTCCTTTTAGATTACCTTTTTACTATTCTATGTCTTAATTATTAATGCCGTCGCGACTCACGCGCGTTACTTAATATAAATCATTATTGTTTACTTGCTAAATACACTAATTATACCATCCATCCATCTATCAGCCTTTCTCCGTCCACTGCTGGACATATGCCTCCCCCATAGAACGCCACAATGCGCGGTCCTGCGCTATAAGGATGTGAAAGTTGAAAAAAATATCGATATATCGATACATCGATCTTTTAAAAAATATCAATATAGGCTTCGATATATCGCGAAAAAAACATCGATATATCGATATATCGGACCAATTTTCCCAAAAATATCGTACAGTAGCTCACGAAATATGACACGCGGAATAATAATGGAACGAAAATTATCTCCCTAAAAATAGACTCTATTTTCGAATGATGACATAGACAATACTAAATAAAGCACAGATCATAGATATGTTGAATATCATTAATCTGAGATCCAGTTACGATTTTTCCAGATACGAATTTAGTTAGATCGTGATATGCCGCTAATAATTAAAAAAATATCGTTTTTGATACGAATTTCGATATTGGTTATTTTGTATCGATGTATCGAATCAAAATATATCGGCAAAAAATATCGATATATCGAACAAAAAATATCGATATATCGATACATCGATATATTTTCAACAAGCCTACTGCGCTATTCGCATCCAGCGGCTCCCATCACATTTGACGATGTCATCAGTCCACCTTGTTGGGGGCCGCCCCACGCTGCGTCGTCCGGTACGTGGTCGCCACTCGAGGACCTTTCTTACCCAACGGCTGTCAGATCCTCGAGCGATGTGGCCTGCCCCTTGCCATTTATACACACTACACTAATTATACACTACATCGGAATACTTTCGTTTCAAATTTTATTTGAAGTTATACTTCTTTAGGCGCGTTATGAAAAATGATGAGAGTGAAATTTGAAGATGCGCGCGTATCACTGTAACACAAAATTTAACAGCATGAAGTTGGTCGGCGACCAACTTCATGCGTTACTTTTGTGTTTACCGCACATTAAGAAAATCTACCAACAAAATAACAAAATAGAAATAGAATCTCTATTTAGAGGGTGCTAACGACTGCATTGTGAAGGCCTATCAAAAGTATTTATTAATCTGGAACAACGGAACCAAAGCGCGATTCAGGACACTACAGCGCCATCTCTTGACCATTGGTGTAGTAGAACCAAAAACCACATCTTTATTTTTTGTAATAAAGTAACAGTTATAGGTATTCATATTTATAATATTTATCCACATGTTTCTAGTTTGTATATTCGGAATACGTGTTTGGGTTTCATACAAGTGCAAATCACATATGTTCTAATAAATTATATTCATAGACCGGGAGATGATGACACAAAATACTTGGTCATTTGTACCAGTATGGCGGTTCTTCAGGGGTCTAATTACGTAAAGGCAAAAAGGAAAATGATGTTCATAGCGCTCGCACCGGCGGCCCAATCGCGTGGGCGTTAATCGAACGCGTCGGATAAATAACGAGTGTCGAACGATTTGTTCCACAAAAATGCTTATATTTTCAGATAGTCGAAAAAAAGAAGTAGGCGGTAGCGTAATGCCATACTTCTCGGGTGTGACTTACAGCCCGCCATACCGACGCGAATACATTAATTTAAATAAAACAATTCAACCATTTGTACCAGGCTAATTTTTGCACAGCTAATCATCGTCGAGTAGCCATTCACGAAAATCACCTTGCCATACTTTTCCGACAGTTCCCAATGGCCGCCATACCGCTGCAAAGGAGTAATTTTTTTTTTCGCCAAACGATTTGTACCAGTATTGCATTTGAATTTTTGGAAAGTATTTGGCAAAATGTGACCGTTATTATTTTTCCCATACTTCTAGTAGGGGCCATACTTGAAATACTTATTTATTTGACACGTTTTAAAAATACGACTGCAAAATACGTAAAATCATTTTTTACATCATGACATCATTGTATTCTCGTCATTTGGATGCAATTGTACGTAAAAAAAAATATTACAGATTGTAAACATGGGGCGGATGACTGTCGGACTTGAGCTAAAAGGTGAAAAAGAAAAAAAAAATTTGACGATTTGTACCAGTATGGCATTTGGATTTTTGGAAATTATACGATACAATGTGATCATTATTATATTTGCCATACTTGTAGTAGAGGGAAAAAGTGGCGCCATACTGGTACAAATCGTTCGAATTACGAATAAAATCTTGGGACTTTGAAAAAATATTGTTCACATTCGCCACCTCCCACAGGTATGGCATTATCAGACTTCTATATAAGATCATACGGGGAACTGTTAAAAAAAGTTTCAGGGTGGTACAAATCGTTTGGCGCAAAAAAAAATTTTACTCCTTTGCAGCGGTATGGCGGCCATTGGGAACTGTCGGAAAAGTATGGCAAGGTGATTTTCGTGAATGGCTACTCGACGATGATTAGCTGTGCAAAAATTAGCCTGGTACAAATGGTTGAATTGTTTTATTTAAATTAATGTATTCGCGTCGGTATGGCGGGCTGTAAGTCACACCCGAGAAGTATGGCATTACGCTACCGCCTACTTCTTTTTTTCGACTATCTGAAAATATAAGCATTTTTGTGGAACAAATCGTTCGACACTCGTTATTTATCCGACGCGTTCGATTAACGCCCACGCGATTGGGCCGCCGGTGCGAGCGCTATGACCATCATTTTCCTTTTTGCCTTTACGTAATTAGACCCCTGAAGAACCGCCATACTGGTACAAATGACCAAGTATTTTGTGTCATCATCTCCCGGTCTATCAGTAGCGATTTTAATTGAATATTTTGATTATTTATTTATTTTTTCAAATTAAAACTGAACTTTATTGACTGTGTCCTTTTCCAGACTTTTTATTAATTTATTGTAATTAATTATTTGCATGCAATTAAAAACTAATTTTAAACGATGCCAAAGAAGGATAACTTCTCACGCGCCTACATAAGTACACGCACCCATTTTTTTTTTATTCTATAGGTTACCCTAATGTTCTATAGCCACAAAATAGACGTGTTTACTTCGGGGCTAAGCTAATTGTGGGTTGACTACGCGAGTTCATTTCTTATTAATATAATCTTGTAAATATTTGGTAATAACACAGATTAATTATGGCAAATAAGAGTAACGTATCAATGAATGCCTATGATTTAAAAGCGGAGTTAAGAAAAAGTATGATGTGCTCCTTTCTATCCGAACAAAACGGAACTGCTCAACACTGCGGCATAGCCGATTATGTTTATTAAAATACGATTTAAATGTAAATATTTGATTTCACGCGCGTATAAACAAACTTTAAAAGCTACACTTTAGGACCTCATTCAAAAGTGGCGCCATCTGGTGAGACAAAAAACGATAGCTCTCATTGGTGTGGTTAAAGCTAGAGGCATCTCTAGCGCTTGTAGCGCAAGCATACAACCATTAACTTGTCGCCTTCAAAGCACGCGGTCAAAATGTAATGGTGGTGAGACCAGAAACCGCTGCACCCATGTTCAATGTACAGCGGTAACTTTGCTGAGCTCTTCTTGCAGGCGCTTGTTGTCCGCTTGCAACAGCTTAGGCGTTTTGCAGACGACGGGGCGGGGCGGGCATGTTGTCCGCGAAGCAATAAAAACGTCTGCCCGTCGATGTCTGCGGCTGCCCGCGCCGCGTACACAAAGCACACGACGGGCAGAGGCAGTCAGTTCAGGACGTTCGTTCTAGTGAATAGTCCATCACTAAAAAGCGCGTGGCGCGGACTGAGCTAACCGCCCCGAGCCGCCGTCTGCGTTACTGCATATAAACTGGTTTGTATGATCCACGGCGGGCAGCCAAGGACATGCCGCGCCGCCACTACCCGCCGGGCACCTGCGGCGCGGTCGTTTTGCCCCCTGTGTGCGTTTGTAATATAGGATTCACTTTGTGCTATCGTTCGCGGCGAAATTGACCGGCCCGCTCCTCCCCGCCGTCTGAAAAGCGCCTTAACCTCCTTCGACGTCTGCCTGTTTGTCAGGGCCTCGACCACCGCCAGCAGGGAACCCGCGCCAGACTTGATGGCCTTTTGGCACGGTCCCTTCAGGTTCCGGGACTTCTTGGTCACGACCCTCACCACCTCAAAGTGTCTCTGGGCCACCTTCACCAGGGCATCCGTCGTCATCCTGCCTGGTTCAAATTTGGCCTCGCCTTCACCGTCGCTCTCAGCGTCTGTGTACCCGAGATATCGGAGTTCGAGTCCAGACCACACTCTGCCTCCTTTAGCTCCTTACGGGCCTGAGCCAACTCCGCCCCATGCGACTTCCAACTTCCAACAACCTTCTCCATAGATAAAACCACTTCTGGACCAGTATTTTTTTCTGCAGCAATCTCATAAACATCAGAGATATCTTCTCAACTGGACTCCGCTCATACAAAACATCAGGGCGTTTCTTGTAAAAAGCAATGACATCCAACCAAAGAACTGGGCTTTATTACAGTCGGAATAACATTATTGACAACGATCAGTCCATCGTCTGCAATAGCTACTAAAGATCGGAGCATACTTCGACAATCAGCGTGGGTAATCGACCGGTCGGCTCACTTTGCGTTCTTATCAAAACTGCCTCAAATTAACTGGAAATAAGGCACACTTTAAAAATAATGGTGGAATCCACACAGAACGCTTTTACGACCGTTTATGGGGACTGCGAAACCGTAATTGTGGGCTCTCAACTCCCCTCGTCGATAATTACCGGCCGTCCATCCGTGTAATATGATTAGGGTGTTATTACTGCTATTCCCTTTGATCTATGCCGCAGGTAAGTGCTCCTAATACGAGCTGAGAACTTGATATGCTATTTGCTAACCATTGAGAAGTGCTTAGACAAAGTGATGCTGCATTCCGTGATGTAATCGCTTGCACATCGGAATAAGTGTAGTTGCCATCAGGGCTTGAAACCGGTTTCGAAAATACCGGTAAATAAAGGTTAATACCGGTTTTTAGTAAAGGTTTTGTTCGGAGCGCGTCCGAAATGAAAGTGGTACCTAAAACCTTAATAAACCGGTTTAATCCAGAGTGACACGTGCACGCGTCGGCATCGCTTAAAGTTAGTTTTGTTTGAACTAATCAAGTCACAACTTGTTAATGCTCAGAGATTGATGCATTTGTTGACACGATTGCTAGCGTCTAGGGAGTCAAGTTATTCATTTATTTTCGATGCCGTCAGAAAGAGTGAAATGAAACCCTTTGAAAACCGCTAAATTGATTCAAAACCTATTTGATTTCGCTCTTTAGGGTTTTTTAAGGTAACAGTAGAGGCAAACCTAAATAAAACGCTCCTAATGTACTTGACACGGATTTAGGTTTGAAAATTAACCGGTAAACAAGCCCTGGTTGTCATCTCATGTGGTAATCATCAGTCTCTTTGGTGCCATATGTGAGGGAAAAACAAAAAGGAGATAAAAAGTTAAAAACATGAAAGGACCTGTCACAAAACGGGGTTTCAAAAAAGGTGCAATGAGTCTTCCGAAGCATAACAATATTATTGAAATCTATACTTATAATAAATCTGTAGAGATGTCAATTCTGTACATGAAATATATGTTTAAAATAACTATCAGGGGGTGATTAGTGATCGATACTGATGCCAAAAATGCAATCAGTAAAATTTTTGTCTGTCTGTCTGTCTGTGTGTATGTTCCTTATAGAAACAAAAACTACTCAACGGATTTTAACGAAACTTGGTACAATTATTCTTCATACTCCTGGGCAGGTTATAGTATACTTTTCATCACGCTACAATCAAGAGCAGCAGAGTAGTGAAGGGAAATGTTGGGAAAACGGGATAAGTTACTCCATTTTTTAAGCTTCCGTCGCAGGTGCAGCCTTAATGGTTAAAGTTACATAGAAATCATGTATGACGGAAATATTCTACATAAAATTGTCTAAAAAATATCCCGCAACAGCATATGTCTATCTTTTATGGTTGACTCACAATAACACGTGTAATTATATAAATAAAGTCATTCTTTATAGCACAAGCCTGAGAACAAAAACTATAGTTTACACTACAGCTCTACACCGAAGCGAAGCGAGGGCGGGCTACTAGTTCAAAATAAAATTATTATTAGCCGTCCTATTACTGACCACTGTTGTTTTACTTTCACAATACTCGCTAACCAATCGCGTCATAGAGGTTAAGAAATTTTACTCTTCTGTAGTTATTTTTTGTTGAAATGTTTTCGGCATCGCGTGTTTCGCATTGAGCGGTACTATAGCTTGCCGCAATGGCTGGGAACACATTAAAACACCATTATTGGAAGAACTGCCTCGTTCGTCATATCCCGATAGTTGTGCTTGCGTTAAAAGGTTCCTAATGTATACGAAAATGTTTATGTTACTCAAATGGCCTTTTTGTTATTTTTTGTTCTACACGATCAAAATACCTACATGATCCACTGTTCATTTTCGGATGTACACGGTAAACGGTAGGTGTATCGTCATGTGCTTTTGTCCCTCAACATTGGCAGTCTTTATAGGCATAGAAGGTGCGTTTGACAAAACGATGGACAACAGCATTAACCACGCCATAAGAAAACTTTAGGTGAACCAAGTCACCAGAGGTTGGATTACCGAACTGGTCGGCAAAAGAACATAGTCTCCTAAGAAGTAAGGAAATAATATAAAAGTAAGGAATAAGATAGGGGATACACTAATAACAATTCTGATAAATGGGAACGCTGAAAATGTATTTTGCATATTTATGCGTTCAGCCCTTCATCCGACTGTCTCTCGCTGTCTATTACCGCGGAAAAGGCAGATTACTCTGGCGCCAAGAAAGTTAAGATATACACAGATGGCTCCAAAACCAGCAGCGGTACTCGAGCCGGTGTATTCTCGATCAACCTGAATATGAAAATATCTACAACCTAAGACAAACTAAGCACAATCTTCAAGGCGGAATGTATTGGCATTACCAGAGCGGCACAGGCGGTTGCAACCAGAGCAGAGAGTTTAACATTAAGATCATCTCTGACAGTGCATTCATGCTTGACATACACACAATAACGGTAACTCTGCAATGGATAAAAGGACACAGCAAGCAGACGAAGTGGCTAAGAGAGGAGCAGTCACAAAAGTGTATGGTCCGGAACCCATGCTGCCCATACCTTAGGCCCAAATTAAAACGTGGCTGCGTGAAAGAACTCAGAAATCACACTTGACAGAGGAAAAAACAGGTGAAGGATGCCGGCAAACGCCAAAACGCAGTTCAGGCAGCAAACAAAAGACCTGCCCGCACCATTACCATACAAAATATGGATAAACTCCGCAAGATTATAGGTACTCTAACTAGTCATTGTTTATTTACAATAGGAGTAACAAACAGCCCC
The DNA here is from genome assembly GCA_902850365.2 of Chilo suppressalis. NCBI lineage: Eukaryota > Metazoa > Arthropoda > Insecta > Lepidoptera > Crambidae > Chilo > Chilo suppressalis. The sequence goes on along the minus strand of OU963896.1, from coordinate 1,767,524 downwards.
TTATGCAGAGGATGCATGGAAGCAGAAGAAAAGCCACAGCATGTCATCATGGAATGCAGGAGTGTGGCCGACTAACGGGCACGACTTCTCCAGCATCGCTTCCGGAAGCCTGCAGGAGTCTGCCAAGGCTGCTTTCCTTCTGGACTAACTTAGGCTGGCTGGAGTGAACGGGAATGTTTCCAGACACGCACAATGGTCTAATAATTAGGACTAAGTGCGGAAACCGACCAGAAAAACTAACTAATATGTGCTTTTGTCGGTAGATTTGATATGTTGGGGGAATCAAGGCGATTCACGACCATCTGCCAACCTTAGGCCTAACAACTGTAGGTGTAGTAGGAGTCAACTTTGGATCGATTTGATTCGATTTCGGTCAGAGGCTTTCGAAAAATTGCAGATTGAACTCGCTGTCCATTGCGCCATCGACCTCCTGAGTCCAAGATAACATTATATGAGTAGTTATTATTTAAGCTCTCAAAACAACTTTACTGTGATTGTGTTTCGCTCCTATTGTCCTCTTAATAACGAGTCACGTATTGTCTCTATTTTCGATATGAATACGGAACGTTTAATATCGGCCATTTCCTACCTACAACAACCATTTTCAACCCATCGGCAGCTCCCCAAGTTTTATATAAAAGCATTATAAAGCTTTAGCCCCTATTACAGCTTAGCCACTGAAATACACTTTCAGAAAGTTCCTCTAGCTGTTATAGTCTGTTCCGTGCTGCATAATCCTCCATTACGGAGCGGAAACTTTCAATTATGGCCTTCGGAGGTCGTACGAGAAAAGTGTGTTTCACTAAGATCTTTAGAACGGTGGTAACATGTATTTAAAGTAAGCTTTTAGTTTTTATTTTGTATGCAGACGTAATAGTAATTACCTAATCTCGTTTATTGCGTCTCTGATTTTCTGTGATCCTATAGACTTGATACTGTCTCAACCATATCTGAATATTGATAAGGCTGGTTTTATGATTAACATATGTGATATAGAGGACATTTTTAGGGTTGCGTAACCCTTATGGATTCGTCATGTCTGTCTGTCTGTCCGTCCATAACTCACGGGGGGTTCCCCATACTTAGAACTGAAACTCAATTTTTTTTTTATTTTTTTTTTTTTATAAGGTTTGTACCAAACCATCGATGCGCTATAGTACAAACCTTAAAAAAAATAAAAAAAAATAGTTTTATTTTATTTTATAAGGTTTGTACGGAACCATCGATGCGCTAGTCAGACTCGCACTAGGCTGGTTTTTCTTGACTGTGTTTTAACTATTAAAGACGCAACATATATTATGGCACAGAGAGAAATAAAAGGAAATCAGTAAGGACGCAAAATAAATCACGCGAGCACGCCTCGAGCATGACGCTAATGTCTTTGATCGCCATTTTGTCGAAAAACTGTTGCGATCAATCGTGATTGGCCCTGATTGGGTATAGTTTATTTTGCAGGCCCCGCAGGCATTTAATTAAAGTGCCTGCGTGACGGATGGCGGGCCCGGCTAACGAGCCTGATAATTTAGCGAGCACTCGACGCCTGTGCGTTACGGCTGTTGCTGAAATAAGTCCCTTTTGTAGGTGACGAGAAATACAAAATGTTTCTTGGGTCGTTTTTTAAGGTTTTTTTAAGGTTTTGTTTTTCCATTTATTGGCATAGCATGAGACCGCCAAGCGATTATAGCAAGTATCGTTGAGCTGTTATTATGTTTGATAGCTCTTGTCTCTCAGTGACCAGCTAGCGAAGCGATTTCTCGCCGGCTGGCAGTCTGAATAGTCAGCAATTAACTATTAATATATTATGCATCTCTTTTGAATAGAGAGGAGTTTGATGGCGCAAGTGGTTAGCGCGTTCGGCTGCGATCGTTAAAGTTGAGTAGCTTTCGCAGTGGTCGGTCATTGGATGGGTGACCAAAAATTTACTATCTAGAGCTCCTCCGTGCTTCGGAAGGCACGTTAAGCCGTTGGTCCCTGCTGCATCTGCAGTCGTTAGAACCCACCAATCCGCTCTGGGCCCGCGTAGTGGGTCACGGCCCAATCTCCCTATTCCATCCATAGGGAAGGCCTGCGCCCCATCAGTGGGGACATTAATAGGCTGATGATGATTTTGAATACACAGAATGTTTATCTATTGTTCGGTTCTTGAGTGAGATAAAACCTTCCTACAATCTGGGGTCCTTTAAGAGAGGCGTGAAGAAGCATTTTTGCAGGCTGGCAAGGTGAGGATGGTTGGTGTAGCAGTTCATAACTGCTGTACCAGCTATCTTCGGTTTTGGACTTTATCACCACTTAACATCAGGTGTGGTAGAGTCCTACCTTTTTTTTTATTACGCAGGTAAAAAATCTTTTTACAGACGACGGCGCCTTTAAGAGGCACATCGCCGAACGTACCTCACACCTGGCTCCCGCAAGTCTTACGGACTCCCCAGTGGCTGACCACCGAGGACCCCGCAACTCTTACGGGCGCTTTACAGCATAATATCGGCTAAAAAAGTCCTGCAAATACCTTCTACACTGCTTAATGCAAATCTGCGGGGTCCCCGCTAGGGATTCTACCACGAAGGAGGGGAAGAGTCCTACTTGGCTATAAAAAAAAATGTGTGTGTCAGCTCCGACGCACGACCGGAGTTTACACTCTAAAAACGATTGTCTTTGAACAGACACAAAACAAAATCAAGTCCGAAGAAGTCGGTTACAAGTAGAGATACCTCAGGAATCGTCCCATGGTTTCGACTATCATAGGTTCCATGTCACACATTTTATCATCTAACATCAGCGATATTCATCATATATTTTATTATGTATTTCTGGAAAACACACAATTTCAAAAATATCACACACTAGTCATCATTTTGTAAATATATATTATAATTCCATCTGTACTGAAAATCACTATTCCAGAGTGCTGGACACTTACCGGCATTTCTCTATATTCTGTTATTTATTTGTTTTCATTAATTTTGCTCCGATTTTATCTATTTATTTAGTTTATTTATTTTATTGACATTTGTGACAACTTAATGTTTTTTATCCGTTGCCATGGCTAAAAGTGAAAGGTGCGCAGATGAGGTTGCGCACAAAAACGTAACGAGGTCATTAATGTCATTCAACGATAGATTTTACTCCTCACATTTTTCTCATACCGGGCCCCTTATATATGCAAATCGATTCTTAAGGAGTAAACTCCAAAAAGCCTATAGTTAGACGCTTTCTTCTTCCTTCTTTTTTTCAAATGCTTGTTTCTAAACAACAGGTCAATGTGTTCTTTGGTCTAAATTCGGCAGTAATCAAATTTCCAGCCTTCCCAGTAGTGAGGGTTTTGTGTTTGTTTGATCCCGCAGTTATTTATGATGGATGGGACCCGGACCCGCAATTAACGAAATAAGAGTTACGACTTTGTGGAGATAGAGTCGTCGTTTCACCGGTAACTTAAAATTACCGGTTCGAACAATATTCCGGTTTAAATCTAAAGAAAATATAACTGGAAAAAATTCCACGCGGACCAGAATGAAGAAATAGCAATTACAGTTATAATATTTATTTTAACTGTAATTGCTATTTCTTCTTTCAAATGTTTAATACTTGTAAAAGTATTCATTTGACTTTGTGGGTTACATATAATGTAAAGAGATGGCGCTGCCTTGCAGAAATGGCTAGAGGAATTTCGACGCGGTCCGTGAGGGTCGCAGTAGCATAATTGGTCAGTGCATTCGCCCAGATTGCGAAGGGTGCGGGTTCGAGTCCCGTCTGCTGCCTGGTCCGCGTGGATTTTTTCTAGTTATATTTTCTTTAGATTTAAACATCAAGCAGTTACATGCTTGCAGTTACTTGCATGCAACAATATTCCGGTTTAAATCTAAAGAAAATATAACTGGAAAAAATTCCACGCGGACCAGAATGAAGAAATAGCAATTACAGTTATAATATTTATTTTAACTGTAATTGCTATTTCTTCTTTCAAATGTTTAATACTTGTAAAAGTATTCATTTGACTTTGTGGGTTACATATAATGTAAAGAGATGGCGCTGCCTTGCAGAAATGGCTAGAGGAATTTCGACGCGGTCCGTGAGGGTCGCAGTAGCATAATTGGTCAGTGCATTCGCCCAGATTGCGAAGGGTGCGGGTTCGAGTCCCGTCTGCTGCCTGGTCCGCGTGGATTTTTTCTAGTTATATTTTCTTTAGATTTAAACATCAAGCAGTTACATGCTTTTTTTTTAAACAAAAAAACCGGTTTTTAGAGAAGGTAAGTAAGAAGGCTATCCTGAGTTATTTTGTGTAATTTCATCATAGATTGATTTATTTTTAAATAATCATTAGGTTTCCTTAGTCCTATAAAACCTAATGAATATAAAAAACGGACATCTATTCAACATTGATACAATATTATAATATCAAGCAAAAAACGGCAAAAAAATCATGTCTGTTGTGTGGGAGGCCCCTTGAATATTTATTTTAAATTAATTATTTGTTCTTAAAGTGACTATACAACTAAATATTCTGTAAATATTTCAAGCGTCTACCTGTTGCCGTTATGGAAGTCGGTCAAAAAACACCAAGAAATCACGTTTGTTGTATGGAAATCCCACTTAAATTTTTAGTTTATTCCGTTAATAGTATTTTTGTTACAGCGGCATGAGGAATGAACAATTAACAAATTTCTTTAATGCTTACAATTTCCATATAAACATGTTGTTGAGTATCCTCTTTTAAGTATTTAATGAGGGTTTTTTGGAATGACGGGCACCAGGTGGCAGTACTGAGACGAAAGGTCTAATCATCCGTCAAATCGCATATGATCTCATAGTCTATGAATCTGGTCTATGGAGTTGGCGTTAAAAACTTCATACAAAAGACCTCACGTAACAGTGGCGCCAACTGGTGACGTAAATTTTCATAAACACCCTCATTGTATTAGGGGATACTCGCCCTTTCGTGAATTTTTACATTGAACTTTACCATAGCAACTATAATTTACCATTGAACTTTACCATAAAAATTATTGACATTAAAAAAAACCGAAAGAAAAATAGACAAGTTCCAACTGATCCCGACCCCGTTGCATGAACACCACAATTCATATTGTATCACGTCTCATATCGCGCCCAACTGTCAAACTCCAAAGAATTTGACACCCGAGCGCGACAAAAAACGGTCCTCATGCCAGGGGGAAGGCATCATCTTAGACAATTTTAACTGTCCAGCTATCACGCTTTATGAGATACACCCTGGTGACTTAAAGAGAGATAGACAGACTGACAGTGGAGTCTTAGTAATAAGATCCTCGTTTAACCTTTTGCGTACGGAACCCTATAAACTGAACCTTTGTGGCGGCTAAATCTACATGCCCCACATATAATCAACGTGCAGGAAATAAAAACTCGCCTCCTCCAGAGATGGCGCTACCTGCGTTGCGATCACAATAGTATGGCGGCCTACATCGCGCAAGTGAAATTCGGAGGCTAACAGTCCATATATACAATGCCCGACTTACATCAGTCGGACTACGGTCCCCAAACTCAGAGGAAAATCTTCCCCTTTGGCCTTCCTACTCCTTCATAGGTTAAATTAGTTGGCAGTCCATGATATAGCTGAAAACAGAAAATTCCAATGTCGTTCCTACTCACGCATTAATTTTATAATTTTTTTGTGCGAGATAAATCCACATAGCCACGCGATAAGCTTTCGATAAATGCGACAGATATTATAATGTTCATTATTAAACTTTATTCATTGTGTTTGAAAGCCGACAGATATCGAGCCGAGCTTTGAAACCATAAATTAAATTTTTTTAGGCCATTTGGTGCAAACACGGACTTGCTTGTAATAAATAGAATAGTTTTAAGTAAAGTTCTGAGTACTAGCGCAATGGATAAGTGCCTGAAGATAAATCTATTTAAACCGAGTTCAAAAAAGGCCAAGGTCATATAAAAGGTGCCAAGCTTAAAGACAAGTTAGATGCTTCGCTTGCAGTATACGACCAACTGCGAAGGTTGATGTGAAAAACTAACTTATCTTCATGTCTGGAGTCTGTGCTGTGTATCTTAGTTGTTTTTCTTTGCATATTAACACTATTCAAAGCGGACCGCTTCAAATAATAAACGCTTGAAAAGGAGATTGCTCAAATTGGCCCAAATGCACAAAAAATATTGACATACACGGTAATTCTTGGCGTAATTTATAATTTAATTTTCATCCCACCACCTCGGAAAGTGTAATTTTGCGCTTCGAAATCTGGCTGGAAAATTCTATTTTATTCGCTTGAGCGGCAAAGTAGATTTGAATTTAGAACATCACATATAATGAGTACTCAATATAATTGTAAATTCAAAACGTCATTAAACCTATTTAATGTAACCTCTATGGTGCCAAATTTATGATTAGAACTTTTTAAATTGTGAAAAAATTTAAATTTGGAACCTTCTTGGTTTCTTTGATTTATTTGCGTGCTTCGCGCCATTCTAGTTTTTCACGTTTTATTGCTTAAATATTTTGTCATTATAAATTGTTTTCTTTTTCATTTTGTCATTTCCTCGCTGAGGTGGGATGAAAAGTTACGTATTGCACTCGAGTGGAAAGATTTTTCACCTTGTGCTCGTTTGTTTCCCTCGCTGACGCTCAGGATTCTAATTTAGAATCACTCGCTGCGCTCGTGATTCAACTTTAGAATCCTTCGCTTGCTCGGTCATCCAAATCGAGCACGCGGTTAAAAAGGAACTTTCCACTCTTGTATAATAAATAACTATTACAGTCATTAGATTTCAACGGACACCTTTGTATAATATATTTACTTTAAAAAGGATTTTTCATTTTACCGGTTTGGAAAACATACGAATCATTTTTAATGGCTATGGGTGTAGTAACATTCAGCCAAAGACTGATCGAAGTTGTTTATATAACATAAAAACAAATCTATTTTGTAAAGATCGATAAAATAAATCATTTTTGACGTGACAACGTCTTAAATTAGGTTGCGGCTGGGAGTCACTTATGAAAAAGTGTAACGCTCGGTAACGTTACGATGAGTCTCGTAGCATGCTGGAACCCCGTAGCCGTGTAGCAAGTTTGCTACGAATCGTCGTAGCGTGGTTGCATGCTACGATGGTATTCACAAGCACAATGCATTGTAATATGTTTTTTTGACGTATTATATATATTTCTATAGTTAAAATTTGTGCAATTCTTATTTTCATTCAATTCCTTGTTCCTATTGTGCAATTTAATTATATTCATATCAATAAATATTCTACCGAGAAAAAGACGTTGTCACGTAAAATCTTCGCCCGTAAAACCGACTTTACAGGCAACCATTTTTTTTATTACACTGTGGTATTAATATCCACAACTATATTATCATTTTCACTACATGCAAATGTGCTCAGACAATTATTATAGACTAGTGGCCCGCCCGCACAATGACATTCTTCTAATACCTAATTACAATAGGCACGCGCCACCAGGCGCCCCGCCCGGTAGCGTCGGAACCGCTATGTCCCTGCATTTTAAATCTGTAATATCTTCGAAAATATTCATTTAAATTACATGCGTTAAATAGCCAAATTGGTCTATATTAAATGCACAATGTATTAAGGTACTTAATTGGATAAGGAAGAATTTTATATTGCTGAAAATCGCTTCGTAAATAATCTATTATTTCTCGTAAAAAGTATAGGATATAAAATGGTTATTGTGGGTTATCCCTAAGAGATAGACAGATACCATGGCGGACTTTTTTGTAGACATTTTTAAGGTATACAATACTGTAGTACATTATTTTGATCGATCTCGTAGGGTTCAGCCAGCGTTTGCAATGTAAGCGGAAAAAACTGTGTTTATTTACGACCTTACATTAACCCTAGATTCATAAACATTCGTCTCACAGACCGCAAAAATCACGTAAACGCTTATAACTTTTAGAGTGAAAGAGATAGAAAGTTCAACTCCTTAGTACCTTCCTGGTTCATTAATGAATTAGTTTTGCGCCAGTCACACGCCAGAAGCACATGTGTAAAAAGAGTTATAGTAATTAGATAGTCCGACAGACGAATGTTTATGAATAGTGTTACTATTGTAGATCAGGTGTGTTTATTTGAAGCCGTGATATATTCGAGAACTGGAGTATATTTCAAAGTAAATATCTATTATTATTATTAGTTTATAAAGATGAAATGAGATATTTGCCTATTTTATCTATACTAATACTTTAGCTGTTGTAAGGTTGTAAGAACAACAGTTTCTTCTATAACAATTTAGTGTTGAACATAAAGAAGAAATTAATAAGTCCTATATAAGTAGACGTAGTAGTAGTAGTTTAATAAAGCTTCCCGTGCCGTCAAAGAAACACTTTTTAGATCCTTCTGTCAGACTTTCTACACTTGTCAACTGTGGACCAACTATACAAAAAAAGGTAAATTTAAAAAATCAAAAAACCCGACTGCTTAATTATACTTCAAATAAAAACTGAAAAGAAAAAAACAAGTCCAGTAGTCTATAATTCTGTTAATAAGGAACAAAGCTACTTTAACAGTCGGGACCCATTAGATATTCAAGAATACATAATATTTTTCAACAGTGGGTCCCGACTGTTAAAGTAGCTTTGTTCCTTATTAACAGAATTATAGACTACTGGACTTGTTTTTTTCTTTTCAGTTTTTATTTGAAGTATAATTAAGCAGTCGGGTTTTTTGATTTTTTAAATTTACCTTTTTTATTTCACACTTTTTAGTTAGTTAGTATTTTAAGACGGTATATATACCGTAGTCTTGTTACTTCAGTATGGGAATTAATATCGCGGGAATTATTAAGTGTAAAAGATTGATTTATTAAGACATATAAAGACTTTACCAGCGGGGTCAAGGCTACAGATGGGCCTCAATTTTCGCAAAAATGTGTGAAGTTAAATCAAGTCGTTACATAAATATCTCTTATGTATGTAAATTTTATAGTAAACTAGCACTTACTCAAAAAGTCATCTTTTGTTTATGTTTTTTTTTAATAGTTTAGCAGTAAATATAAAATTCATTTACTTTTATTCGTCGACTATTTAAAATTGGCAGTGGCTGCATTGTCATGTCAATGCCGGACGTCTAAGATTGTGATATACACAAATTCAGTGTCAGTCCCTAGTCTTATAATTTGATAAACCTACATAATTCACAGAAACCCAATATGTAGATGCCAGAAGTTAACTTCAAATGTTTTTAATCACCCTATATACAATACTAATCAATTACTTTTACGTCGCAGGTTGAAGAAAGCAGTAATTCCCGTCTGTTGTTTTGGACAATGGTGGCAATTGCCTTAGATTACTAAATTAAATAATTATGCAATCACCAAAGCAAAGTTTATAATATTTGATTAAACTTAAGGCGCATAATAAATTTTTCATAAAGTTAGGTAGAGCACCATAGCAATCTCATTTATTAACAATTTATAGTTCTCTTTGTAGTTTTCTTTCAAAGCGTTCACATTTAACAGGTCAAAGACTTTGTGTTCGACCTTTTTTTATTGGTAGTGTAAAGCTCGAAAGAAGAGTACTCCCAGTAGTGCAATCATGGCAATTATTTTCCATTTTTTTTTTGTTTATAAAAATACCGAATAACGTATCACTGTTAAGCACAAATGCTAAGTAACTTTTACAAATATAATCAAATAAACCTATTACTTTCTTTATTTTTAAATCGTTTTCATCAATTAAATACTTATCTTATCCTAACTATCTATACTAATATTATAAAGAAGCAAGATTTGTATGTTTGTAGCAAATAATCTGTCAAACTACTGAACCGGTTTTAAATATTAATTCATCATAAGGTCAGCTACGTTATTTATTATAACATTTTTTTTTATTTAAATAAATTTTGTCCGAGTGACATAGGCTATATTTTATCCCGATAAATAAATTTCGCCCGTACAATGCCCGGGTGGATCACTAGTAAGTATAATATAATATTATAGATGCGAAAGTGAATTTGTTTGTTGCGCTTCCGTGCCCTAATAGCTAAATCGAATATAATGAATTCCCATATAGAAGTAGATAGAAACTTGGTTCTTAGCTACAACATCGCAATACTTATAGGCGTAGGGTGATTAAATTTTAAATTTACCTATAAAAATCTACTTAGAATTTTGCAGAATTATTACAAAACCAATATTATCGCGAGCTGATTAATAAATACAGGGATTCCAATAAGTATGTACTTACTAGCGAAAAATGGGTTATTTGTCATTATATTAAGTAAACCTTTTTTGTAACATTAAGTAATATCGTTAAAAAAAATGAAAAACAGTAAAATTCTGAGTTTTTCATTAAAATTCAATAATCATAAATACCTATTATGATAATATATTTTTCATCATTTAATAAGAAGGAACTGTATCACAGTTTTATTGTTAGTACTTCGTATAGGATCAGATACTGCGAATACCCCATTTTTTTTTACATAGTACACCGCGCTATCACTTTGTCATCGTTGTAACTTTTTAAATATTTGTCGAAATGACATAGTGTAAAAAGCAAAGTTTATCGTCTTTAAATATCAAAAGCGATAAAAGTATTTGTTTGGATAAAAAATGATTTGGTAATACAAAATGTGCATTTTGGAAATAGATATCAAATAATATTTTAGTTTTGATTCACTATTTTAGCGGTAATGACTTACACATTAAAAATAGATATATGGTGTCACGGACTTTTTTTTAGAACTATTTAAGAGATACATTTTCACTCTACATTACATTCATGCAACTTTTATTGTTTTTGCAGTGCAGGCCAAAATGGCTCGCAGATGGGAGATTTTTTTCCGTCTTATGTGACACTTATTGTTATATATTGGCCAATTCACTCAATAACTACATAAATTATTATACATATGTAATTATCATATATGAGCTATATTAGTGTTAAGTTTCATTAAAATTCATTTAGTATTTTTTAGGTGAAAGAGTAACAAAGATCCATACAAACGTAAGATTGAAATTAAAAGCGTAAGTGGTTAATATACAACTTTAAAGCGTTGTAGATCCTAAACAATCATATAAAATGAAAAATGGTGTTAGGAACCTAAATATGATTTTTGATTATCTAGACAGTGATACCCCACTCGACATATTTTGTCAACTTATTTTTTTTACTTCGTCACAATATGGCGCCTAATGTTGCCCATATTGAATTTTGATTACTATCATATCTTTAGTAGCACTCCCATGATTGAGACGAATCGATTGATGTATAAATCATCAAAATCGGTCCAGGCGTTTGGTCTCTAGTGTGCCACAAAGGAACAAACATACATATATAGACTGTTAAACACATAACCCTGTCTGCGCGTCGCGCTTCGCGCTCTTGCATTGCGCAGCCGGGTAAAAAGGCGTATGATGGAATACGGGTGGCCTACAATACTATATTTAGGCAACTTATTGGGTTGGAGCGTTGTTGTAGCGCTTCGAAAATGTACTTTGAGGCTAGAATAAACTCATTTAATGCCATTCAAAGAAACCGCATCGCCAAATTTATGTCCAAGGTTGAGGAGTGTAGAAACTCTATTATATCAGGTCTGGCGGAGAGAAATTTCAATACGAATATGTATAAACGATGGGTGCAATTAGCACCCTGAATCATGATAAGATCTAATGTAATTTGTTTTTGTATTTGTGAATGTGGTAATTTGACTTCTGTGTATATATAATATTAATATAATTATAAATTGGAATTGCTGAATTAATTTGTTAATTGTAGGAATGGATCTTGTGTCTGAAATAAAAGTATATTATTATTATTATTAAATTGTTCTTGAAGTATATATAATCTTCGACACAAGAACTTACAACGATCAAAGCTTGAATTTTGGCGAAAAATAACAGTTCATCATCAGCCCATCAATGTCCCCACTGCTGGGGCACAGGGAAGGCCTGTGACTGATGATGGATGGAATAGGGAGATTGGCCCACGACCTACCACGTGGGCCCAGTGCGGCTTAACGTGCCTTCCGAAGCACGGAGGAACTCGAGATAGATGTTTTTGGTCACCCATCCAATGACCGACCACTGCGAAAGTTGCTTAACTTCAACCATCGCAGCCGAACGCGCTAACCACCTGCGCCTTCGAGCTCCTCACAAATAACAGTTACGTAAATGATACTTGATTTTATTCCCATAATTCGTTTGTTTTCCGTTCTCGTGTAGCCTTATTGTGCTGTTTCTCACAAATAATAATTAAGTTAATAGTTACATGAAATACAAAGGAACCCTGTCAAATGCAGTTTGTGAGTGAACGTCGATACCAAGTTATCGTAACAACTTCCTTTCTAGCTTGTGAGGTTAAACTCACAAACTAACAAGCGAATACAGAAACGTTACTCAAGAAGGTCGATTTAACACAGCTAATGAAAGGTTAAAAAAAAGTTAACTAGACAAAAAAAATGATGTGGTGTCGTGGGACACCAGGTAGGAACGAAGTTCCTTCGGCTAATCTAGAATCGACACAAATTGCAAACTCGCTTGTGTATGCGACAGTCGCGCCTGCGCAGACTTTTTACCACGGATTTTTTCTTACGGTTTAACTATCACATTTTTTTCAGTTCGGTCGCGCAGCAAAATCCCTATCCCCTCCAAGCCTGCCGGAAGGAACTTCGCGCCTGCTCACGTCTCATTTAACGGTTTTATTCCACGCACTTTTTTCCACGGATTTTTTCTTACGGTTTTACTATCACATTTTTTTCAGTTCGGTCGCGCAGCAAAATCCCTATCCCCTCCAAGCCTGCCGTAAGGAACTTCGTTCCAAAAAATAAAAACATAACTATAATGAAAGGTTTCTTACTTCATAATTTCCACATTACATCTTACAACAAAGTGAACTTGCCATGATGCGATCACCACGATAGGTCTGCAAATTTTGTTTTAATACATACTGCTACGCTGCTTTGTTTCGTTTTATTCCTGAGCTGTTGTTTAAATACCCGGGACACCCACTTCGCCTAATCTAATCTCTCTAAAAATTGGTACTAAAGGACAATGTTAAAATTGGCCTAAGAACCAACACCAATTTAGCATTTATGATAATTCTTAGTATATTTTTTGCGATAATTATCAGTATTTAGATTGTGACGGACACTTCCAGTTAAGTAAGCTAAATTAAAAAGTTAAAAAATAATCTGAGACGATAAATACCGTTTTATGTGTATAATCTATGGCAGCGCTGCAAACAAAACACTCTTTCTCTTTAATGCCGGCACTTCACTTGGCTATTCGTATATGCTATTTTAAAACATGACATCAGTCTGTCCTTTTCATTCCTTATTAAGCATGACAAGGACAAACTCTTGTCAAGTGAAGGGCCGGCATAAAACTCGTTACTCTGCGGTTGTGGTGCGGCAGTTTGCATTCGTAGTAATCTGTGGCATTCGTGCATTCCAAAGAGTAGTTTAATATACCGGAAAGTGCATTCTCGTTTCGGATTACCTGTTTTGTGTGTTTATTTGCGATTGTTTTTCCTTTAATTTAACTATTTCGGCTATATAATATGCCATCGATGTTACCAAAGAGCAGAGCCCTTATTACCAAGTGCTAGTGAACCTGTGCTAACATCCTGAGAGGATCATACTGCCAAATTTCAGAATTTCAGTTCAAGAACACCTGATACACATTCACGCTGCATATTTACATGTGATATTCAAATAAATACAATAAACAATATGATACAATTATGTGAAAAATAGTCAATAAATAAGAAGCAAAACTAAAGTTTTTATTTTATTCATGATTCGTAGCTAACCAAGTTTTTGTTTTAATTGTAATATTAATTCACTTCATACTGAGTTTATACTAAATTCATAGGTTGACCTATGTTTCACTGAATATTAAACATAACCTCAAAAAAATTTTAGTTTTCCTAATAATTTAAATTCTCAGAAGTGTCCGTCAATAATCTTTGTTTTTACAGTCATTTACTTACAATTTTGAACCTAGAAAATAATATTTCGTGATTGTTGGTTCTTAGGCTAACTATGTATGGACGCTGAGCAATGTCCTTTAGGACAGGATATGACAAACAACTTTCAACTCCAAAACGTATCCGATCCATTAACCACGTGGTGGTAAAAAAAATCGGTAGATACCGGTACAGAATGAAGTTGTCCCATCACTATTTCACATATCTACTGATTACCGGATGCGTAATTAGATTACCGGACGGCATCTGAGTTACGCCGGACGCCGCTTTTACTGTAGATGGGTACGCAATTACGAAACGGACCACTTTTAAGTTCTTTAAGTACTGATCCTATTTTACGAGCGACGGTGTTACTAACTTGGGAGATTTCCCTAAATTTAGGAGGAATTCCTCCTAAGTCTCCGAAATCTTTTTATAATATTTCCATGAGGCTCCTTTTGTAGCTTTTGATTGAAAATATTACTCGTTCTCATTTGTTGTCACTTAAATATGTGGTAAACTTAAGCAATCTGCAGTGTGTGAACATGCATTAGGCGGACCAAACCATTACATTAGATTTGATAAACCACAGATCCTTGCAGCTGCGCAACGATTCATTCCTAGAATGATACGCCACCACCACCAAAAGCAGTGTTATTTATTTTACTGTGGTCTTCTATAACGTGGTTACTTCTCCAGAAAAGCCCTCTCTTAAATTCCGGTTACTTTTAGGGGTAAATATTTTTGGGAGTTGGCAATACTGACGTTCATGTTTATTTGTCTTGTGCTAAGTTACGAGCAAACGCGCCGCCCTGATTTGCCGTTCGGCTTAAAGTCGGGGTTTTACTCGCACGATGTTCCTAAGAATAACACAAGTGTTAAGATCCTTAGGGGAACTTTGCGTTGTTAAACGGAGACATTCCGCTAAAAACCAAATTTGCAACGATTTTCTTCTGTACGGAGAGGGAAATATGGTAAGTTAAAGTATTATTTAACACCGTGTTTTAGCTGTGTTGTTTCATCATCATCATCAGCTTATTAATGTCCCCACTGCTGGGGCACAGGCCTTCCCTATGGATGGTATAGGGAGATTGGGCCATGTTTAACCACGCAAGCCCAGTGTGGATTGGTGGGTGCTAACGACTGCAGATGCAGCCGAGACCAACGGCTTAGCGTGCCTTTCGAAGCACGGAGGATTTCGAGATAGAAAATTTTTGGTCACCCATCCAATGATTGACCACTGCGAAAGTTGCGTTACTTCAACGATCGCAGCCGAGCCTGCGTCATCTAGCTCCTCTCATCATCAGCCTATTAATGTCCCCACTGCTGGGGCACAGGCCTTCCCAATGGATGGAATAGGGAGATTGGGCCATGTCCCACCACGCGGGTCCATTGTGGATTGGTGGGTGCTAACGACTGCAGATGCAGCCGAGACCAACGGCTTAGCGTGCCTTTCGCAGCACGGAGGATTTCGAGATAGAAAATTTTTGGTCACCCATCCACTGATTGACCACTACGAAAGTTGCGTAGCTTCAACGTTCGCAGCCGAACGCGCTAACCACCTGCGCAATCTAGCTCCTCTCATCATCAGCCTATTAATGTCCCCACTGCTGGGGCAAAGGCCTTCCCTATGGATAGGGAGTTTGGGCCATGACCCATCACTTATGCGCTGTCAATATCGATGTTAACATTATGCCACCTCGCGCACTAACGGCCTCGACCACGACGAGTGGCCTCAACGACCAGATTAAAATTCGAACTACGCGGCCAAGTGCGCGACGTTTCTATGAATTTTAAATAAATCTGGTCGTTACGCCCATTTGCAAAGGCCGTGGCTATCTAGTTCGCCTATCTATTCGACGAAGCTGGCGAACGCGTTACGAAAAATGTGATCGGGCGAGGCGAACGGGGGTGGGGGATATAAGCAAGAAAAAGCAGCACATTTTCTTCCTCTCTTTCTCTTAGAGCTAGTAAATTAGATATGTATACATATACAGGATGAAGAGCAATTTCGTGGAGAGCAAAGCACATTATAGCAGCGATGGCATCGAACCCGGCAATGAAAAATAACATCGCTTGTGCCACCAAATCAATGTCTGACCAAACTGAGAAATAGACAAATCTAATAATAAATCTTCAAATTTGAAAATATGTATAAGGCTCTAGACTAGACAGAAGTACTGTATTAAACAACATTCTGATTGCAAAATTGCAACTTAAATGCAGTTGACTCGGCTCGGCTCGGGGTATGTACATACATACATGTATATATTGTACACATATATATAAAGTTTCACTTCTTCTCGCTTGTGTACAAGCTTTTATAATCGTAAATCAGTAATATCAGTAGGCGATTGAATACTTCAATACAGATGCTTTTTATGTTGCATTTGGTCCGCCTAATGGTAAGTGGCCACCATAGCCTATACACGCTTGTGGTCATGGCAAAATATCAGTCGCACAGTTGCCTACTCTGACCTAATCCCCTACCTTGTGGATGCCTGAAACCTTACTCATCGTCTGAACCACTACACCACCAAAAGGCAGTGTTATTTCACTGCAGTTTACTTCCCAGACGGGTGCTCCAATTTGAGCGGGAAATCCGCTATGCCCTATAGACCCACTACTTCTCTTATAAATATACTAGCGGCCCGCCCTCGCTTCGCTCCGGTGTAGAGCTGAAGTGTAGACTACAGTTTTTGTTCTCAGGTTTGTATTATACACAATGACATTCATTTATGATTCTTCTTATACCTGCATGCAAAGTCTCAGCCTGATCGGTTTAAAATTGACAAACTTTCATTCCCTATTTTATCTCCTTGGGGATAGAATTGATCAAAATCTTTTCTTAGGGGATTCCTACGTCATAACATCTACCTGCATGCCAAATTTCAGCCCGATCCGTCCAGTGGTTTGGGCTGTGCGTTGATATATCACTATGTCGCTCAGTCACCTTTGAGTTATATTGTATTTATATATATATATATATATATATATATATATATATATATATATATGTTCATTAGATTGTGGCGCATAAATGTATTTTCAATATCGATCTTGACCAGGCATGCTGTTTCTTATGACAGTAATTTTCCTAAGCTTCCATCGAAAATTCTCAATTCGAATTTAGTTCTTCTATAAATGTAAAATAAAAAAAATCTTTAGATTTATAAATGCAGTAGTGCTTAAATTAAAATATAATAAAACAATTTGAATTCGTTTTAGTGAAACAGATGAACACTGACTGCGTGCGGTCGTACTAACTTATCAATCTCGTATTCCAGGAAGACCTTTAAATAATTATAAATTATACCGAGGTTGTTTCCGTGGAAAAGAAAAAGTAAACCAAAGCTTTCTCTGATATCGAAATAATAGCCTAAGTTTTTTTTTTCGTTTGGTAAAACAATAAACAATTGTTTTTGTCCAACTTCGCCTTCGGTTCGAGAACGCGCCGCGCCCTCGTAATTTTTAAGCAAACTTGCTGATTCAAATAATTTCGTTCTATTCAAGTACAGTCGACAGCAGATCACGCTGTTTATCTCCTCAAATTTCCCTAATTAAAACTCACGCTTGATTAGGTATATTAAAGGAATAATTTCAGGATTTCCGTGTAATAAATTCATTGGATGGGTGACCAAAAATTTACTATCTCGAGTTCCTCCGTGCTTTGGAAGGCACATTAAGCCGTTGGTCCCGGCTGCATCTGCAGTCGTTAGCACCCGCCAATCCGCACTGGGCCCGCGTGGTGGGTCTTAGCCCAATCTCCCTATTCCATCCATAGGGAAGGCTTGTGCCCCAGCAGTGGGGACATTAATAGGCTGATGATAATGATGATGAAATTCATAAATAATATTTTTAACGAGTTTTGGTTTGACGAACAAACTTTGGGTAAAATTAAAATATAATAATTTGGTAAGTAATATAATGATATACATATATACTTCTTTTATTAAAGATTTAATACACTACACTTACATACAATTTTAATGGCAAACTCGCACTGCAATGTCGTTCGGTAGACCTCTTACCAGGTGGACTGGCGTCATCAGGTGAGTCGAGAGGAACCAATGGATGCCGAAGAGCAGGATTGATGTGTTAGGAAAACCCTAGAGGGTCTTCTCCATGCCCTGCCGTGGATGTCCATCAGCCGCTTACGATGATGCTATGCCATTGTGTGCTTCACACAATGGCCTGGGCGTTACTAATTGCTTATAATCATTAAGAGCCCTTTTACAAAATTGCGCCGCTGCCGTACTGATCGGCGCGTAGGTATATAAAATAACTAGCCTTGCCCCGCGGTTTCACCCGCGTTTTTCTCGTTTCCGTGGAAATACCGAGATAAAATATACAGGTACCAACTCTTGACATCCTTGCACACGTGTTAACTTTTAAACGAAATATCCGATTGAGATGAAACAAAAAGTATTTTACTTCTACATAAATACTCTTGATAACATAATGCTTCATTTCGATAAAGAATAATATTACGATACATATTTAACGTAGTTTTTTTTCTTTGGACGATTTAATAATTATTTTGAACACAAAATCGGTTATTGTGATTAAACCATGATAGCTAGATATATGTTTCGCGGACTTTTTTGTAGGTCTTAATGAGATCTACAAACCCGTAGTACATCATTTTGTTCTATTGTCAATAGTTTTTGCAGCGCACGCAAAAATAGGTTTTCGATTTTACACCTTGTGTTACAAAATAGCAATTTTATTACGGATCCAAAATTTTGAAAAAAAAATATAGCCTATAGCCTTCCTCGATAAATGGGCTACCCAACACTGAAAGAAACATTCAAATCGGACCAGAAGTTCCAGAGATTAGCGCGTTCAAACAAACAAACAAACAAACTCTGCAGCTTTATAACATTAAGTATAGATTATTAATGAACTAATTATAAAAATATATACATATGAAAGTTTTTGATAGTAGTTCTATTTAATTCAATATCAAAATACGAGGTAAACCTGCATTGTTTTTTGGGAAAAATCACGGAGGTTAGATGTTTTTTTTTTTGATAATTAATAAGATAGAAATTCAAAATTCTAATTATGTTACAACAAAAACATATTTCTGATGTCATAGTAATTAATTTGATCTAATTTATTGAGCATTATTGAGAGATTGAGGCGTTTGAAGTTGTGCATATTATCGTTTTTTCCGTAAACTAGCTGCATTAGAACGATCAGTACAACAAAAGCAAAATAATATTTGCAAATATTCTACTAAAACATACAATAGAAAGAATAAATGTACTGTTTACTTTTATTGGAAATAGTCAAAATCTTTTCTAAGGGGGGTAAACGAGGCGCTCAAAAATTACGATTTTTTGCAAAAAATGTGTAAGGGCTTTTAAGCTATTCACAGTAATCATCTGTGTTTCACTTCATATAATTCTTTAGCCTGCAGGTAGGCGAGACACTCGCCGCTCGCTGTGATAAATCTGTGGGTAATTAATATTGTTTTATCGCCGGCCGCGGTCTCAGCGCTGATAAATTGTCAGCAATAAGCGAGTTATCAGCGACTGGATAACGTGCAGCCGACCAACTAATGGTCGCGATTCATTCCACGGACTTGCTTTGCGGAAATCACTCATTCGACATTCTTGTGGGTTCATGTGGGTACATGATTTGTATGAAATTTTCTACAGTGTTTGTACTTTAAAGTGATACCTAATAAACAAAACAATCGGACGATTCGAGGGCTTTCAATAAGTCAATTTGAATAAAGTATGATTTCATATAATTTTACTATTTGGAATACTTTAAAAAAAAATAACCAACCATCAGTTCAAGACTTTTTTTATGGAGAAGAGCTGGCGTAAGAGGCACCCACGATTTTAGAGGAATAGTAAAAAAAAACTTAAAAAACGCTACATAGTTTCATTGCCAAAACAAGTACTTAAATAATAATGCCGCGAAAATAGTAAGTTAGGTAAAAAAAAAATTTTTTTTTTCACCATTAGTACTACAATCTAAACACAAAATACAGCATCAATAAAACAATAAAAACAATTGTAAAGAATTTTTCCGTGTTCGGTTACTCCATGATCATGGCGCTTGCAACAGTGCCGAAATATCGGATACTTATAGAAAACAAGGTACATGGTAGCAATCCCGTTATCAGCTATAATGTTGGTGACCATGAAAGTGTCGCCGCACACGGGCCACTCACTACAGCCAGAAACGCCGCCACGAGAAGCTAGAAGCGGCTACTAAACTGGCTGAAGCGCGCGACAGCGGCCGACTAAGGTAAGGAAGAGAGGGGTGGGGAATCGCGCGAGTGACGTGTGGTGTGGCGGCGTTTTGTATCGGCGCATTAAGTGGCCGGTGCGGGCCACAAGAAGCGAGCAACGACGATTTGTATCGTGTGGTGGCCACTGGCCTACCGTGTGTGGTGAGTCTATATAAAATGTATGAAAACTACAAGAAATATGCCGGTGGCGGCGTTTTGTGGTTGTGATCGGTGGCCCGTGTGCGGCGACACTTAAACAATATAATTCCAAAGAGAATTTTACTAGAGGAAATTCCCACGGTCCAGGCAGCAGATGTGACTCAAACCCGCACGCTCCACTATCCGGGTGGGTGCACTTGTAATATATTCTTTAGGTAGATTTGAATGCTTAAAATCATATATATAAAATTCTCGTGTCACAATGTTAGTTACCATACTCCTCCGAAACGGCCTGACCGATTTTTATGAAATTTTATATGCATATTCCATGAGTCTGAGAATCGGCTACTATCTTTTTTTCATATCCATAAGTGATAATGGTTGTCTACCTGTAACGTAGTGTTCTGAAACCTACAATGCGCCTTCGCGCCAAAATTCAAACAATTGGGTATTGTAACGTAGTGCTCTCATATGGGTTAGGAGGAATGTTATCCCAGGAAATTGAACACACACAATTTTTTTTATGATGTGTTATTAAAAATTCCGCACAACCCTAAATTTTCTCTTCTAACACCTGCCCCTATTTTTATTGCGGTACGAAGTTCGCTGGGTCAGCTAGTAAATATATAAAAAAACAATTCTTTCAAACAGGTACACGATGAGTACCTTCTCGTTCTTATGCTAAGCACAAAGTCATCTCAATATTTTTAGTCTAACAACATACAATCGAATCCTTTACCATTTTTCTAGTCGTTTCCCAACTAAGCATCAGCTATCTCGATTCACGTAGACTAATTGGTTTGTTGAAAGTACAATACGAGTGTATTCCCCGCTCGGCTCGAACTAAGGTACTTTCGAGTTAGCTCACTCTGACGACGTAGATTAGTTTGACCAGCGTTCTACAACTCCTGGTTAGTTTATACAATCCTGGTACATCGGAGGATTGAATTAATGTATCATTTAAGTTTTCAGTTAAAAATATCTATAAATTTAAGTGGAATTTAACTTTTTTTTTGAGTGTGTATTTTGTTGGTCGCAGATGACCTTTGACCGGGTGACCGTGACCGGGTTAGGGGATGGCGAGATCCTAAACGGACCTCAAGCCGAGAATTCTCGAGTGCCTTTAGAGGTATTCCAGGCGGATGGCATCTCCCAACGGGGGGAGTTTCCACTCCATCTGGAGCCTCTAGGCCACTCGAACCTGAAGGGATCGGCTCAACTAGAGGGCGTCTCTGGGACTCGGACCTCGGCTGTAGTTAGCCGTTGTTGTGGAGGGAGGGGGGGGGGGGGGATCCGATATGCTTTACCTTTTTACAAAAAAAATATTATAAAATCTTCTTTGTCGGTATCACTCTTGACAGAGTGGTCGTGGTCTTCAATTCAGGTGTTGGTGGCAAGCTTCACAACACGCCGCCACTCATCTCTGATGGCCGCCTTCCTTGTGCATTCGTGTAATGATGATGAGCCATTTACTGCAGCTTTTATTTGGTCAGTCCACCTCATAGGAGATCTTCCTCTTGACCTGGTACCCTCAACCTTTCCCTGGACCACAAGTCGCTCAATGGCCACCTCCCCTCGGCGGCATACGTGACCAAAACAAGTGAGGATACGAGACTGCACCACAGACGATAAACGCTGCTTGATGCCGAGTTCTCGAAGTATAGACTCGTTGGTACTAAATTCAGTCCACGATACTCCGAGCATTCTCCTCCAGCACCACATCTCTAGGGCGTCTATTTTCTTCTTCTCTACTTCGCGCAGGGTCCACGTTTCTGAGGCGTACTAGAATATGGGGAATACAAGTGTCCGAACCAGCTGGATTTTCGTGGCTCTGTATATGCTGCGATGCCTCCATATTTTCCTTAACTTGTATATTCTATACTAGCTTTTGCCCGCGACTTCGTCCACGTTATCGTCGTTTTTCGTAAAAAAGTAGCATATGTCCTTCCTCAGGGTTCCGTGGTTTTGATGTGACAAACAGATTAACTTTCGTATTTTAGTAGGGAAATATAATACTGTTAAAAATATCGCAATAAGGAACCGCAGAATATTATTATTATCACTGTGCCCCGAGACCATCAGCGTGTAACTCCTTGTATGTTATTATGTTAATGTATTGGTAATATTGTTTAGATCGCTTTCACATGAGTCTTAAGTACATATAGAATGAAAATACTTCAGCGCAAAGCTTCCGGGTAGACAACGTTGAAATTTGACCCGTCCGGAACGTGAACATAAAAAATTCTAGGATTGCTAACCCGGGAAAGACCGACATAACTGACCATGTGAAAAACAACTGACACCGAGATCTACTCCAACAACACGAAAGGCCTGCCCTTGAGCCTTATTATTGTCATTGTATAACACACCGATACTGGGAATTGCGTTCTTTTAAATTGGAATGGAAAATTATTTGGTATTATGGGAATTCTGGGAATAAAGATGGTTTCTCCTGCACCGCAACCTATTAAAATTTGAGCCTCGATTACATTTTGTTGCAACTGGGTTACTTTAAGCCGAGTTCCATTGCAAATTTGTGGTGGTCTTAAATTTCGGAGCAGAATAATCGGAATGCCAATTTTCAAACAAATTTCATGAGAAGGAAGTACGGGCATATTTAAAGAATTTAAAAATTCTATCGGGTAATTAGTGGCTTCTTGTTCATCGGCCATTCTATTTATTGAACTATAAACTTTGCTTTCCCCCTGGATATTCGACAGTATTTTATTATTAATCTCAGATGCCTGGTCATTGGGAGGAGTTAAAATGGACCTTTCGCATAGCCAAGAATTGTTCTTATTTAATATATTTGTTACGTCACCGTAAACTGACGATGTAAGATGTTGTTGGGATTGCACTATACAACATAACTCAGGCGTCAGAATAAGTTTTCCTTGGTGTAGCAGTGGATAGGTATCTTTGGTGAAGGTATTTTCTTTAATAATATATCAGAAAATTCACGATCATCCGGGTTATCTACAGTTCTCACTCGCATGTTTATAGTCAAATGCACCGATTGTATATCACGCCACAAATAAGAGCTTTTCAGGCAAGCCCTAACCTCAGCAGCTCGGGTTCCCCGTGGTATTACCGTTAAGGTTTGTCGGAAATCACCACAAAATAAAACTGTGATACCGCCCATGGGTCGATCATTTTGTCTTATATCTCTTAAAGTTCTGTCTACCGCTTCTACTCCTTTTCGATGAGCCATCGTACATTCATCCTATATGATTAAATTACACTTTGAACGAATATTTAAACACTACCAAAACAACTAATACGTGGTCCTAACTTTAGCTACCTTACACATAAAATCGAAGTGACTATTTGAACTAAAATATTCTTATAGAATTATAACCAGAAATATATACAACTCACAACAAAAAAGAAATGAAAATAAAGCTGAAACGCCTGTGCAATACT
The DNA here is from genome assembly GCA_902850365.2 of Chilo suppressalis. Lineage (NCBI taxonomy): Eukaryota > Metazoa > Arthropoda > Insecta > Lepidoptera > Crambidae > Chilo > Chilo suppressalis. The sequence continues at coordinate 1,743,767 of OU963896.1, read as the reverse complement.
ATCTACCTATACCTCCTTCACTTAAAAATAAATACTTATAACTACTTTAATTAATAAAAGTACCTACGCTTAATAATTTTTAATTTGAACGAATATTTAAACACTATCAAAACAACTAATACCTGTTTTACAAAATAACAACAAAAGATATTCAAATAAACTATTTAAAGACTAAAAGTCGCGCTGATAAGCACGGTTTCGGTCTCCCAAGCGGGGGAGCAGATGAGAAATCCTCATGGATACCCAAAGCCGGCTGCAAGGTTATGTCAGACTCGTACTGACTAAAAATACCCGTAGGGGCTGCCTCTGGCCGGTAAGGCCTCTAAGGCTTCATCGGAAGCGATCGTCCCCCAGGGGGGGAGCGACGCAGAAAACAGATTTAGACAGCTCGCTCTCGGACCTTTGATACCCTACCGCTGCCGCGACCCGTGTCGAGCGCGGCAACCGTTACACAAAAATAATCCTTATAGCATGATTCAGTATTCACGTGCGACGGCGCGATGGCTTATTTCATGTATAAGTTTGGTGTTTCTATACCGAGTATTATAAACGTAAGAGTAATCAAATATGATCAGAATGCTCCGAACTGCTAAGCTATCGGGAGTTACACGTGTTATTGTGAGTCAACCATAAAAGATAGACATATGCTGTTGCGGGATATTTTTTAGACAATTTTATGTAGAATATTTCCGTCATAAATGATTTCTATGTAACTTTAATCATTAAGGCTGCACACGCGACGGAAGCTTAAAAAATGGAGTAACTTCTCCCGTTTTCCCAACATTTCCCTTCACTACTCTGCTCCTACTGATTGTAGCGTGATAAAAAGTATACTATAACCTGCCCAGGAGTATGAAGAATAATTGTACCAAGTTTCGTTAAAATCCGTCGAGTAGTTTTTGTTTCTATAAGGAACATACACACAGACAGACAGACAGACAGACAGACAGACAGACAAAAAATTTACTGATTGCATTTTTGGCATCAGTATCGATCACTAATCACCCCCTGATAGTTATTTTAAAAATATATTTCATGTACAGAATTGACATCTCTACAGATTTATTATAAGTATAGATTACACGTGTTATTGTGAGTCAACCATAAAAGATAGACATATGCTGTTGCGGGATATTTTGTAGACAATTTTATGTAAAATATTTCCGTCATACATGATTTCTATGTAACTTTAACCATTAAGGCTGCACACGCGACGGAAGCTTAAAAAATAGAGTAACTTCTCCCGTTTTTCCAATATTTCCCTTCACTACTCTGCTCCTATTGATTGTAGCGTGATGAAAAGTATACTATAACCTGCCCAGGAGTATGAATAATAATTGTACCAAGTTTCGTTAAAATCTCTCGAGTAGTTTTTGTTTCTATAAGGAACAAACACACAGACAGACAGACAGACAGACAAAAATTTTACTGATTGTATTTTTGGCATCAGTATCGATCACTAATCATCCCCTGATAGTTATTTTGAAAATATATTTCATGTACAGAATTGACCTCTCTACAGATTTATTATAAGTATAGATTATAAAATAGTCGATTTCATTTCAAGTGTTTTGCAAGTGCCTATTTTATACATACGAAAAACAAGTACCGATAATAAGTCTCTCGCGCACCCATGGTAGGGGGACAATGTAGCGTATATATATATATATTTCCCCTTGCGAGCTTGTGTTATTTTAAGCCGTTGCGTTATGAATACGGAATGTTCTTTGCGTTAGATGCCGAACATTCCTGCTAGCCAGCGGGATTGCCTCTGTAAACACTGCAATCAGGGAGGGCTTCTTCAAGCTGCCTGTTTAGATTATCTGACATTGAACCGTTTTTATTTCAGAAGCTGTATGGCGTATGTCTAGCGGCATTTTAGATCACAGGAATAACGCAACTTTTACAATGTTTTAGGACAGATGACCAAAACTTTATTATTTCAAGTGTCGTTGTGCTTTGCCACAGGTAGCTCCCTGAATTTTGCCCGAGAGGGCCACTGGGAAAAGTAAAAGAAAACAAGGGTGTAAAATAAAAGATTTTGAGGTTTTTGTGTTTATATTGGTCAAATCTATATATATAAATCTCAAAGGTGATTGACGGACATAGTGATCTATCGACGCACAGCCCAAACCACTGGACCGATCGGGCTGAAATTTGGCATGCAGGTAGATGTTATGACGTAGGCATCCGCTAAGAAAGGATTTTGATCAATTCTGTCCCCAAGGGGATAAAATAGGGAATGAAAGTTTGTATGAAACTTTGTCAATTTTAAACCGATCGGGCTGAGACTTTGCATGCAGGTATAAGAAGAATCGTAGATGAATGTCATTGTGTATAATACAAACCTGATAACAAAAACTGAAGTCTACACTTCAGTTCTACACCGGAGCGAAGCGAGGGCGGGCCGCTAGTGTCTAATAATACAAAAAAAAATCAGTATTAGCTACCGTTATGGGTCGCTGAAATGGGTTCAATGGCTGATGTGCATTGGGCCGCAAATGGAAAAGTTACAGTTAATATTAAAACATTGGTCCCTACATGGAGATACCACTATTCACCGAACACTTATTAAAAGGTACGATTCATCGACCTCGTGTGTTCGACTCTTTGGTACCGAATATTTAGGGGAGCTTACTCAATGCCTCTCCCAGGCCTTCAGGAGAAGGGTTGTGGTTGCGCGGACAGTCGGCAACGGTAGCCACGATCACACCCACACTCCTGGCGTGCATTGGGGGGACTGCGGTCCCCAGAATGTATGCTGGGTGACCGGTGTAGGAGTATTGTCCAGTGCAGTGTTCCCTAACCTTTCCGATACTGCTACCCCTGTAACTTATTAGGAAAATAGATTTTACCCCGACTTTAAAATGTTATCATCAGCCCAAGAAATTCCAATTTGGGCGCTACATCTTCGTCTCCAATAATGTCATCATCAAGAGATAACCTCGCCCCGCTTCCCACACTCAGCACCCCGGGGGCTCGCTAACAAGAAGGAGCTGAGCGCATTTAGTAGTATTATTATATAGTATTTTCTTATTATTTAGATTTGACCAAATAATTAGGTTCTTTGTTACCCCCGAAGTATGGCTGATTTACCCCCGGAGGGGTAATTACCCCCAGGTTCGGAACCCAGGGTCTAGTGTTTAGTGGTCCTGTTCAGTGCGTTAGGTAAGGACCTGCTCATTTTACCCGGCCCAAGGGATGACGCTGCCTTGCAGCTTAAGAATGGCTAGAAGGATTTCGACGCGGTCCGTGAGGGCCGCGCTAGTATAATTGGTCAGTGCATTCGCCCGGATTGCGAAGGGTGCGGGTTCGAGTCCCGTCTGCTGCCTGGTCCGCGTGGAATTTTTTCTAGTTATATTTTCTTTAGATTTAAACATCAAGCAGTTACATGCTTTAAAATAAAAAAAATTATAACATTAATTTGCTATTAATAAAAGAACATTGTTTAACATTGTTAAGAGGGCGAATTGTCTTAACTATGTAGACCAATCCAATTATTTTGTCCATACGTTTTTAATTTTAATTATTTTTATATGTTAAAGTATAAAGATTTCTGTTTTTTAAACGTAGAGACCTGTAATTGGTCTTCTGTAACTAATTTTTCCTTCAACTATGTCTGTTTTTATGAAATGAAATGAAATGAAAAGTCATTCATTCAGTCTAGGCTGTTACAAGCACTTGTGAAGGTCAAGAAGCTACGCCATCGGTTCGCAAAACTACGGCGGGAGACCTTGTACTGAGAAAAACCGGCAAGAAACTCAGCAAGGGCTGTTTTTTTCTCCCTGTATTGATATATACAGAGTCGTCAAGTTGAAAAATGACTTCAGAGATATTTCTGAAGTCACCTTCCATTACATTATTTAGGATATAGATATATAGTTACAATAAATTTTATATTTAGTATATAGGAAGCGGCATTAGATAGGTACCATATTACTTTTACAAAAACTGACTAATACCCATCAAATAACAAATTACAAGAAACACTATGTCCATGCATTACGATCATTTAGATAATCATTAACTTTATAATAGCTCTTATTCATAATATATGAGCTGTTGGTCTCCCAAAACTTAAATAAATAAATAAATACGAGAAGTGTGCAGGTGAAAATAACGCAGTGCTTAAACAGTCTCCTGCTGGTGGTGAGTAAACGCTGTCATTACGGTTATCCGCTGTACTCTTCTGGAGCTGCGACTGCAAGCGTCCGACCACAATCCAGGCGAGTGTTTATCTTGCACTTTGCATTAATGACGCTTCAACTACCGATGTAATAGCAATACGATTCCATTCCGGTCCAAGTGCTTACTGCAGCACTACAGAATGATTTATTTCTTTTGATTATAGTTATATTTTTTATTTTTGAGCATTTAAATGCTAGATGTTTAAATCTAAGGCGGGAGACCTTGTTCTTCTCAGTACAAGGTCTCCCGCCGTAGTTTTGCGAACCGATGGCGTAGCTTCTTGACCTTCACAAGTGCTTGTAACAGCCTAGACTGAATAAATGACTTTTCATTTCATTTCATTTAAAGATTTTTTTGAAGTGAAACTTCTTTACTCACGCTTGCCTTGGGGAGTAAGCTGGGGAACGCGTTACGAAAAGTGTGATCGGGCGAGGCGAACGGGAGTTGAGTGGGGGATATAAGCAAGAGAAAGCAGTGCGCGTGCACATTTTCTTTCCCTCTTTCTCTTATAGCTAGTAAATGGAATATGTATATGTACATACATGTATATATTGTACACACACATACAGATATAGCTAAAGAAGTTTCACTTCAGTCGTGTGGTCATAAGCACACTCCTTGTTTTTAACCATAACTGCTTATATGTTTAAATCAAAAGTTTGTTTTTTCTAGTAAAATTTTCTTTAGAATGTTTAGATTATGTGAAAAAAGAAAAGAAAACGATAATATTTTTATTAGCATTCTGTAGTGCTATTGGCTGCAATTTTGCATTAACTACATCTTGTTTCGCGTTGTCACCGGCAAGTAGGGTTACCAAATGATAAAAAAAAAACTCAGGATTTTTTCAATGGAAATCTAGCCTTTTTCTCCGGACTTTTTTTTTATTTTTTTTTATCATCTGGTAACCCTACTTGCCAATTGCTGCAATTTTGCATTAACTACATCTTGTTTCGCGTTGTCACCGGCAAGTAGGGTTACCAGATGATAAAATCAAAAGTCCGGAGAAAAGGCTTGATTTCCATTGAAAAATTGTGAGTTTTTTCTACAGTTTAAGAATTTTCTTTCAAACATGCTTAACAATTTAAAAAAGTCGTAATATTATCGTTTGTACTCTGCTTATACTTTTAAATCAATATAATTAGAAGAGATTAACATGTGGGGCATTATATGAATCCATAATTGAAGAAAAAACCTTCCTTAAAAAATGTATCTTCACATATTAAGTATGATAAAATTGAATAAGTACCTACTTTGATAATAAAGTACTGATTTTAATTGTGCAATTATTACCAATAGAAGATTAGTTTTAGTTTGTTTAAATTTTTATTAAAGAGATCTTTAAAACGTAAGCTGTATTTTATAGGAAATTCAAAAAATCCTGAGATTCCATGAGATTTGCAAAATCCAGCCGCAATCCTGAGAAGAGTCCAAAAATCCTGAAATCTCAGGACAAATCCTGAGATATGGTAACCCTTCCGGCAAGCGACCGACGGTAACTTCGCACTTCAAGAAAATAACTGCAGCGTCTGTTAATTCGTTTTCCCTTTAATTACATAGTTAAACTCGTCCTCTGCCAGAACACGAGATAATTTCTTTTCTACGCTAAAAACTTTTAACTTTCTTAATGGATAAGGTGAGATTGCTTTGTCTAGAACAAGCCAGGTTACCTCCCAGCGCGAAACGAAATTTAAAGCTCGATGGCGCAAGTGGTTAGCGCATTCGGCTGCGATCGTTGAACTTAAGCAACTTTCTCAGTGGTCGGTTATTGGATGGGTGACCAAAAATTACTATCTCGAGCTCCTCCGTGCTTCGGAAGGCACGTTAAGCCGTTGGCCCCGGCTGCATCTGCAGTCGTTAGCACCCACCAATCCGCACTGAGCCCGCGTGGTGGGTTATGGCCCAATCTTCCTATTCCATCCATGGGGAAGGCCTGTGCCCCAGCAGTGGGGACATTAATAGGCTGATGACGATGATGACGGGTACATTATGTTCATTAATTCTATTTAAAAAGAGTCGCCGCTGCAACCGCGGTTTTATCTGCAGTTAAAGTTTGGATTAATATTTTTAGATCCAGTGAAATGAGATGTTCTACTTAGTTCAAACATCTTCTAGCCAAGTCTAACTTCATTTCTAGTTATGTAATTGCTAAACTCGCCTGTGTACATTTTATTTTGAGTGAGTATGCTATTGGTCGCAGATAACCTTTACAGCGTCACTGGGTTTGGGGACGGCGAAATCCTAAGGGGACCTCAGGCCGAGAATTGGCGAGTGCCCCTGGAGCTAATCCAGGTAATCTCCCCACGGGGGTAGTCTCCTCTCCGTCTGGAGCCTCTAGACCACTCGAACCTGAGGGGGTCTGCTCAACTAGAGACTACCTAGAGACTAGCTACCAGTGCTGCACTCAAAAAGGTATGGAAGCCTGCATCGCGCAATAGAAATTTAGAATTTATAACACTTCAAATATACACCAGACCAACATTACCATCTTTACCCATTTCGGTGGTAGATCTTCCCCTTTGACCTTCTTACATTTTTACCTAAGAACCATTATAATTATAATTTTCTTACCGTTATCCTAGTATTCCATAACTTATGTCATGTGCTTACTTTATGTAAGAAATTAAATTTCAATTATTTACCTATCTAACCTTGTTCTAACTGTAGGGTTAAATGCAAATTGTAGTTTTGTACACAGACCCCCCACGACAACGGCTAACTAGAGCCGAGGTCCGAGTCTCAGAGACGTCCTCTAGTTGAGCCGACCCCTTCAGGTTCGAGTGGTCTGGAGGCTCTAGACGGAGCGGAGACTCCCCCCGGGGAGACGCCATCCGACTGGAATACCACCAGAGGCACTCGCCAATTCTCGGCTTGAGGTCCCCTTGGGATCTCGCCGTCCCCAAACCCGGTGACGCTGTAAAGGTCATCTGCGACCAACAGCATACACACTCAAAAAAAAAAAGCTGGTAGCGCCATCTGTTGTTGTGAAGTGATGTTACGCAATTATATGTGGGTCGTGTAAATGAAGCCACCGCTGAAATATCTGCAGCCATGCTTCAAATAAAAAATGCTCGTATTCATCATACAAAGACTTGCCCCTACCAGAATAGGAACTCAGGACTTTAGAATGGGTAAAACCTAAACCGGTGTATATGCTACACAACTCCGCAGGTTCTTTAATTATGTAATAAGAATTACAGACCAATGGCCAACGCAATTAATTTATTTACTACTTGGCTTGTTGACTCAGGGACCTGACAGACAGATTTGATCTGCCCAGCAGTACCTGTTAATTGTTCGGCGCTCTGTGGGCATCCCAATTCCCAAACATGCTGCATGTATACAAAAATGCTTGGGTTAAAACAAAAGGCTGTTTCTACTGTAGGAAGGCCAAAGGGGAAGATCTTCCTCCGAGCTGGGTGATGTTAGCTCGGGGGCCGCGGCCCGACTGATGTGGGTCGGGCATCGTATATATGAAGAGTTAGCCTCCGAATTTCATTTGCGCGATGTAGGCTTCCATACTAATATTGATCGCAGTGCAGGTAACGCCATCTCTTGAGGATGGTGAGTAATGTATTTCCTCCATCCGTTGTATATATGTGGGGCATATAGATGTCGCCGCCACACTACATTTATTATGAAAAACAAACCCTTAAAAATGGAAGTTGTACCTGTTCAAATTTACCCGAGCGAAGTGCTGAAAATTGTATAAATCTTCTTCGGGCGCCGCGCTTCGGCGTGGCAAGCAACATGAATATTTGCACCACAATAACGGTAACAACATTAACGCCTGCACGTTATTAGGTTACCTGCAGCTCCACTTAGTGCTGCCGCCTCTGAACCATAGACCTAAATACGACAGATGCTTTATTATTTGTTAGAGCTACGTCACAAATTACTTTATAGTAACAGATAAATCACTTCCTACAAAAAAAATGATGTGGTGCCGTGGGACACCAGCCCCTCTAGCATGACCACCAAAACGGCATTAACTGTCAGACTACTATGGAGTTTGACAGTAGTCTGGTAGTTAATGTCGATATATCGCTTTATCATATCCCGTTTCAGTGGTCATGCTAGAGGGGCAGGTAGGAACGAAGTTCCTTCGGCTAATGTAGAATCGACACAAATTGCAAACTCGCTTGTGTATGCGAATGTCGCGCCTGCGCACGTCTCATTTAACGGTTTTATTCCACGCACTTTTTTCCACGGATTTTTTCTTACGGTTTTACTATCACATTTTTTTCAGTTCGGTCGCACAGTAAAATCCCTATCCCCTCCAAGCCTGCCGTAAGGAACTTCGTTCCAATACTACACCCCTCATCCCTCTCTTCTCACCAGGATGTTACTCGCAGAACCAGGGCTTGAGGAAACAGTGCTCCATCCATATGTGCAGCAGCCGCACGAAGAGGAGAAATAGGAGGAGGAGCGCTGCAGCCATCCCCCAGCCCCAGCCTCCGGGGACGTATGGAATAGCTTCACCCCGGGACTGGGTCTGACAAATCAATAAATAAAAAGACAGGAAAAAAACCATTATGCATAAATCAGGCCACTGCTATAAAGAGATTAAATAAATATAATAAAAAAAATGGGTGCGTGTACTTATGTAGGCGCGTGAGAAGTTATCCTTCTTTGGCATCGTTTAAAATTAGTTTTTAATTGCATGCAAATAATTAATTACAATAAATTAATAAAAAGTCTGGAAAAGGACACAGTCAATAAAGTTCAGTTTTAATTTGAAAAAATAAATAAATAATCAAAATATTCAATTAAAATCGCTACTGAATATTATTTATTAGAACATATGTGATTTGCACTTGTATGAAACTCAAACACGTATTCCGAATATACAAACTAGAAACATGTGGATAAATATTATAAATATGAATACCTATAACTGTTACTTTATTACAAAAAATAAAGATGTGATTTTTGGTTCTACTACACCAATGGTCAAGAGATGGCGCTGTAGTCTCCTGAATCGCGCTTTGGTTCCGTTGTTCCAGATTAATAAATACTTTTGATACTATAAATATGAATACCTATAACTGTTACTTTATAACAAAAAATAAAGATGTGGTTTTTGGTTCTACTACACCAATGGTCAAGAGATGGCGCTGTAGTCTCCTGAATCGCGCTTTGGTTCCGTTGTTCCAGATTAATAAATACTTTTGATAGGCCTGCACAATGCAGTCGTTAGCACCCGCTAAATAGAGATTCTATTTCTATTTTGTTGGTAGATTTTCTTAATGTGCGGTAAACACAAAAGTAACAGCATGAAGTTGGTCGCTAAAGCAACCAACTTCATGCTGTTAATTTTTGTCTTACAGTGATGCGCGCGCATCTTAAAATTTTACTCTCATCATTTTTTCATAACGCGCCTAAAGAAGTATAACTTCAAAAATACTATACCTACCTACTTATTCTACAGCGACAATAGCATACTTCATCACGTCGCGACGCGTCAACGACTGCTGCGTATTTAATTATGCTTAATACGGTCGACTGACTACAGAGTTGTTAAGATACAAATATTGTTTACACACAATAATTTGTACCTAAATGGTTTGTTTAAGATTAGTGTTGTGTCCAGGGGGCTCCGGAAGAATCCGCCCTCTTTTGACCTCCTCCTCGTCGGGTGCCCAACGCCAGATCAGGGGTCCCGTTCACACCCTTCGCTGCCATGTCCTTGTATGTTGGGCGAGGTTCTCGGCCAACCTTCTCCGGGCGGATCGGTGACTTTGCTCTGGGTGTCTCACTATCCGCATGGACCGTCGGGTGCCCAACGCCAGATCAGGGGTCTCGCTCACACCCTTCGCTGTCATGTCCTTGTATGTTGGGCGAGGTTCGCGGCCAACCTTCTCCGGGCGGATCGGGGACTTTGCTCTGGGTGTCTCACTATCCGCATGAACCGTCGGGTGCCCAACGCCAGATCAGGGGTCTCGCTCACACCCTTCGCTGTCATGTCCTTGTATGTTGGCCGAGGTGCGCGGCCAACCTTCTCCGGCGGGTCGGGGACTTTGATCTGGGTGTCACACAATCCGCATGAACCGTCGGGTGCCAACGCCAGATCAGGGGTCTCGCTCACACCCTTCGCTGTCATGTCCTTGTATGTTGGGTGAGGTTCGCGGCCAACCTTCTCCGGCGGGTCAGGGACTTTGATCTGGGTGTCACACTATCCGCATGAACCGTCGGGTGCCAACGCCAGATCAGGGGTCTCGCTCACACCCTTCGCTGTCATGTCCTTGTATGTTGGGTGAGGTTCGCGGCCAACCTTCTCCGGCGGGTCAGGGACTTTGATCTGGGTGTCACACTATCCGCATGAACCGTCGGGTGCCAACGCCAGATCAGGGGTCTCGCTCACACCCTTCGCTGTCATGTCCTTGTATGTTGGGTGAGGTTCGCGGCCAACCTTCTCCGGCGGGTCAGGGACTTTGATCTGGGTGTCACACTATCCGCATGAACCGTCGGGTGCCAACGCCAGATCAGGGGTCTCGCTCACACCCTTCGCTGTCATGTCCTTGTATGTTGGGTGAGGTTCGCGGCCAACCTTCTCTGGGCGGATCGGGGACTTTGCTCTGGGTGTCTCACTATCCGCATGAACCGTCGGGTGCCCAACGCCAGATCAGGGGTCTCGCTCACACCCTTCGCTGTCATGTCCTTGTATGTTGGGCGAGGTTCACGACCAACCTTCTCCGGGCGGATCGGAGACCTTGCTCTGTCTGTCTGGTGTCTCTCTATCCGCACCATCTGCTATAATAGACTGCTGATAATTTCTTCCGTTGGAAAGTGGGTATAAATCACCTTAATTGTTTATGATCAGTACGATAATTTGGAACTCGGACCATAGTGTGGCTTCAAAGTTGTTAATCTTCGTCATCATCAGTTCATAGTATCCCACTGCTGGAATATAGACTTTCCTGTGTATGAAGGAGTTAAGGCCACGCTGCATGGCCTAATGTGGCCTTTTATTATTTACACTATTTGATAATAACCAAAGCAGACTATAACGAAAAATTTAAAGTCTTAAGAGGAGATCGATGGAGCGGGTGGTAAGCGCGTTCGGCTGCGATCTTTGAAGTTAAGCAACTTTCGCAGTGGTCGGTCATTAGATGGGTGACCAAAAATCTTCTATCTCGAGTTCCTTCGTGCTTCGGAAGGCACATTAAGCCATTGGTTCCGGCTGCATCCGCAGCCGTTAGGACCCGCCAATCTGCACTGGGCCCGCGTGGTAGGTGATGGCCCAATCTCCCTATTTCATCTGAAAGGAAAACCTGTGTCTTAGCAGTGGGACAGATTGATAGTGATGACAAAAAAATCACGGAAATATTAACTTAAGAGAAACAGTATCTTTAACATTTGTGACGGCGACATCTACATGCCTCACATACATATAACCAACGGATGGAGGAAATAATGAATGAAATAAGAAAAGAGCGTACTCCTTCCTTAAAGGCCGGCATCGCATTTGTGATACTCCTGGTATTGCAAGTGTCCATGGGCGACGGTGATCACTTACCATCAGGTGAGCCGTCTGCTCGTATGCCCCCTAAAACATAAAAAAAAAAATGACTCACCATCTTCAAGAGATTACCGGCGTTGCGAACAATAAGTATGGAATCGTACATCGCGCAATATAAATTCGGAGGCAAACACTTAATAAAAATAATGCCCGACCAACATCAGTCGGGCCGCGGACCCCGAGCTACCATCACCCAGCTCGGAAGAAAATCTTCCCACATTTGTTATTGTCACATGTTTTCGATTGACCAAACAGTTTCAGGAGAAGTACCACAACGTACGTAAGCGTCGCCGTACACGGGCCATCGACCAGAACCACAAAACGCCGCCACCGGCATATTTCTTGTAGTTTTCATACATTTTATATGGACTCGCCACACACGGTACGCCGGTGGTCATCACACGCTACAAATGGTCGTTGCTCGCTTCTTGTGGCCCGTCACTCCCGCGATTCCCCACCCCTCTCTCCCTTACCTTAGTCGGCCGCTGTCGCGCACTTCAGCCACTTTAGTAGCCGCTTCTAGCTTCTCGTGGCGGCGTTTGTAGCTGTGGCGTGTGGCCCGTGTGCGGCGACACTAACCGGCGCAACCAAGGCGTCACTTCTTTCGCACACTTTGGTGACACTTGTTATTCGATAACCAATAGCGGTAAGTTTAAATGATTATTTTCAAAGATGGCGGGAGCTGTCATTCTAGCTTTTAATTTTGTAACCGCACTATCTAATCGTACCTAAGACTGTGGTTTGCACAAACAATGCAGCGCAAATGGCTTTATTCATTTCTCAGTGGCCGCTGAACGGGACTCGTTCCAGCTGTAATAATGTGGGACATTAATCAGGAGCGACGCATGCGGTGTCTGAGGCTTTTTTAATATCCACCCTATTTTATTAAAGGATCACTCTGTAATATTTGGCTAGTTTCAGATCGTATTTTGCTCCTTTAGCTGTTTGGTGGCAATGAAATTCGAAGCTTAACTCATCTGGAAGCACGGTAGTGTGAAGCGTAACCTCACAAACTCTACACCTAAGTGTAGCCCCACACGGGCCACCAACCACAAACACAAAACGCCGGCGCCGCAATCGGTATATTTGTTGTAGTTTTCATACATTTAGAAATCAGATATCAATATATCTTTATTCAAATTGGATGTATAGTACAACTCTTTTGAATCGTCCAAAAATTTTTTTTCCCTACCACTCGTTATGAATTCCACAACATTAAAAGTCTAATGTAACAACATTTACAAATCATTATGTTGTTACAACGTCAATACAATTATGATTTATTTAATATAGAAAACCTGTTGGAATGATTAGAACAGTTCAAACCCAAGCATTTTTGTCTGTAATATAATCAGACACTTTGTAATAAGCTTTTTTAAGAAGTGTTTTTTTTATAATATCTTTAAATTTATTTATGGCTAACTTTGGATATTGCTTGGGACTTTATTGTATAAGCGAACACAAAGACCTTTAAATGAATTATTAATTTTGTGAAGCCTTGTGAAGCCTTTATTTTATATAGACTCGCCACACACGGTACGCCGGTGGCCGCCACTCGCTACAAATCGTCGTTGCTCGCTTCTTGTGGCCCGCACCGGTCACTTAATGCGCCGATACAAAACGCCGCCACACGTCACTCGCGTTATTCCCCACCCCTTTCTCCCTCACCTTAGTCGGCCGCTGTTGTATAACAGAAAAGTTATGAGCATTGTATATTTTTTTTACGCCCTTGTGAATGTAGTGAAATGGCCAAGCTACATATTTTGACTAAGGTGTAGAGGTTGTGAAGAAAGACCTCGTAGAGTCATGGCGCGATACAACTTGGTCGGTAGCCCGAATCCGAGTGCCAAAGGAATTCGGGTAAACGACTAAGTGTATATGAACCGAGTCGAGTACACCTGTATTCGGGTAGATTTCCTTTTGTTTATCCGATACAGTCTTCCAGCCCGTATTAAGCCGCGTATCCACTAGAGGCAGCCTCGGGTTGAGCGGCTGCCTCACTCCGAGTCTGCGCAAGTGGAGACGCTGCCTCAACCTGAGGCACGCCGCGACGCGAGGCAAATTAGTCGCCGCGAGCCGAGCCATATTTTGTCGGTTTCTGTGCCGTGCTCAAAAGCGCCTCAGTCCGAGCCGTGTGTTTAATGGAGACGGTCGCGCCCGTCGCCTGCATCGCAATGGAGAATGAGACGCGGTCTCTCTCTTTTGTATAGCTTTTCGTTGCCTCCTCTTTTTCTTAATAATGGTTATTGCTATGAAAGCAACAGCTACTCGACGCGCGTCTGGTGCCATCGCGTTTCGGCTTTTAACTGCGCAGTGCGCCGCCGGCGGATCAAGCTGAGGCGACACGCCTCGAGCTGATCCGCAGCCGTTGCCTCAGAGCGAGCAGCCTCAAACTGAGGCTATTTGCTTCAAGTCGAGGCCGCTCGACGCGAGCCTGCCTCTAGTGGATACGAGGCTTTAGCCCCAGTGTAAATATTGTTTCGGGTGCCCGAATTCGAGTAATGTCTTTCGTGAACTTGAATGAGGGCTAACAACCAAATGTAATTGTGACATTATGATGTGGAGAGTTACACATCCATAATGTCGCAGTCAATAATCAATTTGAGAAGCCATATGATCTTGTCTTGGCAACATTATACATGAAAATGTTTTTGGTGGGATCTACTACCTCTATCTATCTACTATAATATGTATTGTCATTATAAATAGGAAGGACACTTATGTTGGTCGGCCATTGCATGTATCGAGTGTTAGCCTTCGAATTTCATTTGCGCGATGTAGGCTTCCATATGTCCTGAGCGCAGCACAGGTAGCGCCATCTCTTGAGGAGGCGAGTGATTATTTCCTCAATGTTGATTCTATACACAAATATGTGCAAATAGATGTCGCTGACACAAATACATTAAAATAAAATTAGGTACAATCTTTAATTTCAATTGAAATTGAATGAAATTCAACGATATGGAAACCATAAATATTCATAATGCTACCTAAACAAACGCCAACTTCCCCAAACCAGGAACGGTACCCGATTCTCTTTTCTTTTTTATTTTTTTTTTTCAAACTCAAACTCATGAATCTCTGGGGGCTACGGCATTGGTTGGTAAATCTACAGCGAGTGACAATTTGACCATGACAACGCAATTACCATTTGCAAACTCTTGTTATTTTTTAAGAACGCTCGACATTATTTGATGTCATCATCATCATCATCCTATTAATGTCCCCACTGCTGAGGCACAGGCCTTCCTTACGGATGGAATACGGAAATTGGGCTATGACCCACCACGAGGGCCAAGTGCGGATCGGTGGGTGCTAACGACGTCAGAAGCAGCCAGGACCAACGGCTTACCGTGCCTTCCAAAGCACGAAGGAGCTCGCGATCGTAAATTTTTGGTCACCCATCCAATGACCGACCACTGCGAAACTTGCTTAACTTAAAAGATCGCAGCCGAACGCGCTAACCACTTGCGCCATCGAGCTATTTCATGCGGCGGGCTTTAAATAGCTGGAATATACCGCAAAATCTTGCACCTCTCTTGTTACAAAGGCGGTTTTATTTAACCTACATGCTTTTACACATGGCGCCACAGTATAGCTATTCTGTTAAATAACACCCGTCTTTGAACTTCGATAGTTCTTAGAAATAAGTTAAATCTAAAGAAAATATAACTAGAAAATATTCCACGCGGACCAGGCAGCAGACGGGACTCGAACCCGCACCCTTCGCTATCCGGGCGAATGTACTAATGCATTGTGGATTACCTACAATGCGAAGATATGGCGGTGCCTTGCAGCTTAAGAATGACTAGAAGAATTTCGACGCGACCATCAGGGCCGCGGTAGCATAATTGGTTAGTGCATTCGCCCGGATAGCGAAGGATGCGGGTTCGAGTCCCGCCTGCTGCCTGGTCCGCGTGGAATTTTTTCTAAGTTAAATGTATTAATATTTCGCCGTTAAACGATAAAAATTTGTAATTATTATGTATGTAAGCAGTTAGGTGTGATATTGAACGCTTAAAAAACTAGACTATCAAAATCAAAAGTAAGATTACACCGTTTTTTGCGTTGGTTAGAAATGGTATACAATTTTATGTAAAACTAGTGGCCCGCCCTCTCGCTTCGCTTGGGGGTAGAATTGATCAAAATCCTTTCTTAGCGGATGCCTACGTCATAACATCTACCTGCATGCCAAATTTCAGCCCGATCCGTCCAGTGGTTTGGGCTGTGCGTTGATAGATCACTATGCCAGTTAGTCACCTTGAGTTTTATATATATAGATAGACGAGTCCACGCTGCAATGAAGAAGAAAGTGGTATATGTAGGTGAGCACTAGTGCCTCTCGCTTATGCAGATGGCAGAGCTTCACGTTTCTATTGGCGGTGATAGACCACCAGTGCTCACTCATCATTATCAGCTTATTAACTTCCCCACTGTTGGGGCACAGGCCTTCCCTATGGATGGAATAGGGAGATTGGGCCATGACCCACCATGCGGGCCCAGTGCGGATTGGCGGGTGCTAGGCAGGCGCAGCCGGGACCAACGCCTTAACGTGCCTTCCGAAGCACGGAGGAACTCGAGGTAGAAGATTTTTGGCCACCCATCCAATGACCGACTACAGCGTAAGTTGCTTAACTTCAACGATCGCAGCCGAACGCGCTTACCCGCCGCGCCATCGAGTTCCTCAGTTCTTACTCACTTACGTGCAGTTGTATGAAGTTTTGTGTTTTTTTTTATGTTATAGGTGGCATACGAGCAGACGGCTCACCTGATGGTAAGTGATCACCGTCGCCCATGGACACTTGCAACACCAGGAGTATCACAAATGCGATGCCGGCCTTTAAGGAAGGAGTACGCTCTTTTTTTGAAGGTTTTTGGGTCGTATTGGTCTGGAAACACTGCTGGCGACAATATATTCCACAGTTTTGTCGTACGTGGTAAAGAATTTCGACAAAAACGCACGGTTGTGGATAGCCACGCATTAAGATGATGGGGATGAAATCTTTGTCGCGATGTACGATGGCGAAATGCAGCAGCTGGAATTAATCCGAATAATTCCTCAGAACACTCTCCGTGATAAATGCGATAGAAGATGCAGAGCGATGCTACATCCCTACGCAAAGCCAAAGGATCAAGCTGATCGGAAAGGTCCTGGTCGTCGACGATTCGAGCCGCTCGTGTCTGTGCTTTCTTTTCTCATGTAATTATACCGACAAATGACGTCATTACCGAAAGCTGCGCCGGTGCAGCGCTCAAAGGCGAAATTATTAAACTAGGAAAATGCTCAACCCAACGAATATTGGAGCAAACCCTGTTTGTGTCCGAAGCAAGACGTGTCGCGCATAATTGAAAGTGTCGGCTCAGTGTAGAGGTGAAATTATTATAGTACACAGCGGAGCCGGAGCTGAAACACACGTTTAAAATAAGGGATGTATTATGATTTGATTTTTGGGTAATATTATTTACTAGCTTTTGCCCGCGACTTCGAACGCGTTTTCGTCGTTTTTCCAAAAAAAATTGTGTGTGTCAGCTCCGACGCACGACCGGAGTTTACACTCTAAAAACGATTGTCTTTGAATAGACACAAAACAAAATCAAGTCCGAAAAAGTCGGTTACAAGTAGAGGTAAGTACCTCAGGAATCGTCCCATGGTTTCGACTATCATAGGTTCCATGTCACACATTTTATCATCTAACATCAGCGATATTCATCATATATTTTATTATGTATTTCTGGAAACACACAATTTCAAAAATATCACACACTAGTCATGTCTCTCTGTCTGTACTGAAAATCACTATTACAGAGTGCTGGACACTTACCGGCATTTCTCTATATTCTGTTATTTATTTGTTTTCATTAATTTTGCTCCGATTTTATCTATTTTTAGTTTATTTATTTTATTGACATTTGTGACAACTTTATGTTTTTATCCGTTGCCATGGCTAAAAGTGAAAGGTGCGCAGATGAGGTTGCGCACAAAAACGTAACGAGGTCATTAATGTCATTCATCGATAGATTTTACTCCTCACATTTTTCTCATACCGGGCCCCTTATATATGAAAATCGATTCTTAAGGAGTAAACTCCAAAAAAGTAGCATATGTCCTTCCTCAGGGTTCACTGGTTTTGATGTGATAGACAGATTAACTTTCGTATTTTAGTAGGGAAATATAATGTTAAAAAATATCGCAATAAGGAACCGCAGAATATTATTATTAATAGCTGTGCCCCGAGACCATCAGCGTGTAACTCCTTGTATGTTATTATGTTAATGTATTGGTAATATTGTTCAGATCACTTTCACATGAGGCTTAAGTACATATAGAATGAAAATACTTCAGCGCAAAGCTTCCGGGTAAACTACGTTGAAAGTTGACCCGTCCGGCACGTGAACATAAAGATTTCTAGTATTATTTATTTGTTAAGCAGTTTTTCAGCTAGATGTTTCAATCTTCCTTTTCAATTACGCCGTGAAGTGGCGTCACTAAGCGCGTTCTATCGTCTTTACCACGGCGAGTATTCTGAGGAGTTATTCTTTCTTATTCCACCTTCCCCTTTCCTTCAGAGGACCACGCGCGCTGGCTTACGTTGTCGCCGTCGTACTGTGGCCACAATTCCAACGCGTACAAAGAAATTTTGAGACTCATTTCTTTTTCGTACTATCCGTAAATGGAATGCTCTGCCCGCTCACGTGTTCCCTCCCTCTTACAACCTGGGATCTTTTAAAAGAAGCGTGAAGAAGCAACATGCAGGCCGGCAGGGTGAGAATGGCTGGTGTGGTAGGTAGAACTGCTGTATCAGCTATCTTCGCGTCTGGACTTCACCTTCACTTAACATCAGGTAGGGTGGAGTCATTTGTCGGACCTATCTATAAAAAAAAATCTAAAGAAAAATGCACAAGAAAAATTTGCACGCGGACCAGGCAGCAGACGGGACTCCAACCCGCACCCTTCGCTATCCGGGCGAATGCACTGACCATTATGTTACCGCGGCGCTGATGGTCGTGTCAAATTTTCTCTAACCTTAGGGTTGCTTTTTGGGTTCATAACTTGTCCTTGTAGTTTCCCAGAAGGTAGACGAAGAAACATATTATTTATGATTATAGAGAGAGAAATTATTTTTTTGAGTAATAGGCGTTTCAAATGGAATAATTTATTTGTTTTTCTAATTATTAAGAATAATATTCTACGCAGACGAAGGGAATTACAACAATATTGAAACAAAACGTCAAAGAACAACAAAAAATTGTGAAAATATCCAGAAATTAGTTGCTTGGGTGCGGAGTTTTCGGCGTTGGTGTTGTGTGCTTTTATTTTATTTTCACTGAAACTATTTTCTTTAGATTTAAACATCAAGCAGTTACATGCTTAAAAAATAAAAATTATAAATATTTTCTCACTGATCAATTTATCAAATTTGTTTTCTTTGTTTTTATGTTTTTGTAAAAGTACCATAACAATTATATGTCCAATGAATGTTTAATTAATTTTTGTATTTAATTTAATTTAATTTTAATTTCGTTTTTTTTGTATTATGAATTATAATCTGACATTTAATTGCGTGACCTCATCTATATGGGTCAGAACTGAAAATCAGCGATTTACTCTCAGAGTAAATGTTACGCTGAGTTTTCGCTCATTCGCATCACTGCTGCACACGAAAACATCAGTATAGCTGTATAAATATAATTTAATGTATGTTTCAAAGGATTTATATAATTGTAAAATTTGTCTTCAATTTTGTATGTGTGCATGTTTGTGTGAATTAAGTTTTATCTATTTATCTATCTTATGAACATGTCTCAGCTAAAAAAATATTCAATCTCAAACAATAATATTGTATATTTGCCTGTGAGAAGTCAAGCGTCACCAGTGATTAGTATTCGTTTTGCGGTCGAGACAAAGTCGCGTAAGGGTCGTCGCTCATTATCATCATTATTTTTCTTGCCTAAACAGCAGGACACGGCATTCCTAAACTTTGTTAAACCAGTTTTTTATATAGTCATAATTTTTATATTTTTTGCATTTGTAATGGAAAGTGACTTTATGAGTTACCTTATATTGAAGTCATTTTTCAATTTGACGACTCTGTATATAATACAGGGAGAAAAAACAGCCCTTGCTGAGTTTCTTGCCGGTTCTTCTCAGTACAAGGTCTCCCGCCGTAGATTTGCGAACAGATGGCGTAGCTTTTCGACATTCGCTTGTAACAGCCTAGGCTGAACAAACGCTATTGAATTTTGAATTATTTGATTTTTTGAATTTGATTGCTGGCACTCAGTCAGCACCGCTATAACTTTCAGGGCCACTTGATAGTTGGCGCTTGAAGTTCACGCTGGACCACTTTGCCGCTACTTGCGAAGATTTAAAGTGATGCTCCGAGTACACTACAAATGTATTAATCGCTCACACTTAATCAAAATTTAATAAATTGTTTTGTTTCGTTTATTTGATTACTCACCTCAACAGCTGTAGTCAAACCTATTCGCCTGCACTAAATTTAAAATATATTTTTGCAATATGTCGACCGAGGAATCACTAACCCTGATAATTACAGTTTTTACTAGTTTCTGGGTTAGGGGTCCATTTCTTCAGATTTTTATATAAATACTCGTAGACTTTATTAGCTTAATACTTTAAATGTAAAATGTTGGGTTATAAATAAATGATTATTATATTATATTATTATTATTATTGTTAGATGCACAGAACATAGAAAGAGGTTAGAAGGGTGATTATAGACCGTTTGTACTGGAACCGATGTTATCGACTTGTCACCACTACACTTCCACCTAATAGATAATAGCTAATCAAACGACACGACATCAAACAATTACATCAATCAGCACTCACACCCGAGAGAGACGACGCAATCAGAACCATGTTTTGGTTAATTTACGAGTATATGCTCACATATAACTGTGGAGCGCCTGAGCCGCCTACAAGGTACTTCTAACCTCTGTCTGTGTTCCGTGGTTAGAAGTGTGTGTACGAGTGTGCGATGAAGCGACGTGGATTCTAAGAATGCTAATTTTACTGAAAGCATCGACGCGTGGTCCATGGAGACGCGAACCAGTCGCACAAAGACGACACTGGTCCCGTCAGATTCTTTCAATCAGTAATTTTACGCATAAAATATTCTGCACGCATAATATAAAGATTGCTATTTATAGTCGATTTGACAAATTGCAATAGTGATACGAAAAGTCAACCTGTTACCGAAAAAAATCCTATGTAATCAAATACGAGTCACATCTAGGTATTAAATATTTGGTTTTTTTAACAATATCGATAAAAGTTGAGGATTATAAAGATTGAATAAAACGAAAACATAATCAAATTCAAAGAATGACCGACGAGAAATGAAGAAAAAACATGTCTGTTCTTCCATTTAATTTTTATTGTCATTGTTATCTCGTTATATGGGATATAAACAAGCAATTTAAATTATTTCGTCGACGCAAATGACCTTTTGCAGATCAAATTGCTAATGCAAGCCGGAATCAAGTGCCAACGATTGTTAATTGTTCAACGTTTGTTGTTTGTGCTTTACCTTCGAAAGCCAGCGAGCGTGCGATAGCCAACGCTGAATATCCTTCGTTGGCGGCCGGCGTATACGCAGCATTGGAAAATAGACAATTAACATTCGGAGATAAATCAATGTTTATCTATACTTACAAACCGTGAAGTGAATAAATAATCAATGAATTATCACCTTTTATTTGCTTAAATGAAGCTGTATCGGCGTTATGCGTACTTTTCAATAAAGCTCAGTTGTTTTCAGGTAAATTATTATAGATATTAAAGAGTAATACCCGGGCTACGCGGTGCTGGTGACCGATGACCTTTAGTGTCGCTAAGCCATCCATCTCACGTGCCACGCGGCTAGTCTCCGGAGACCGTACACCTCTCCTACTCTATCTACTGCCAAAAAGACATCAAAATCGTAAATTATAAAGATTTTCTCATACGCTGTCTGGATTATTTTGACGACCTCCTTGGCCGAGTGGTTTTTACGCCGGGTTTCATGGTGTCGCCGACTCGAGAGGTCCCGGGTTCGAATCCCGGTGGGGGCAGATGTTTGTGTGATGAATACGAGCATTTGTACTCCAGTCATGGATGTTTAATATGTAATTCTATATAAATATACTTATATATGTACAGTATATGTATTCTATCCGTTACCCTAGTATCCCATAACACAAGCCTTATAGTGATTACTTTGGGGCTAGGCTAATTGGTGTGAGTGTTGGAAATATTTATATATTTATTTATTATCAGCGAGAAATGTATCTTCAGCTCTAATGCTCGAGTTTTTATTGTTTCCATACCTTTTTTTTATTTTTTTCTTTGTGTTTGGAAAATACAACAATAACTAATTCGATTTATTTTTCATTATTTTAAGCATTTAACTGCTAGATGTTTAAATCTAAAGAAAAGCTTTTACTAGAAAAAAATCCAGGCGGACCAGGCAGCGGACGGAACTCGAACCCGCACCCTTCGCAATCCGGGCGAATGCACTGACCAATTATGCTACCAGGACCCTGATGGCCACGTCAAAATTTTCCTAGCCTTAAGCTACATGGAGTCAATTTTTATACTTTAAATTATTTCATTATTTCACGAAAGTTGTATGAGAATAATAAACGACTAATTATTTATAAAAATATATTATAACTAGTGGCCCGCCCTCGCTTCGCTTCGGTGTAGAGCTGTAGTGTAAACTATAGTTTTTGTTCTCAGGCTTCTGCTATAAAGAATGACTTTATTTATATAATTACTCGTGTTATTGTGAGTCAATCATAAAAGATAGACATATGCTGTTGCGGGATATTTTTTAGACAATTTTATGTAGAATATTTTCGTCATACATGATTTTTATGCAACCTTAACCATTAAGGCTGCACACGCGACGGAAGCTTAAAAAATGGAGTAACTTCTCCCGTTTTTCCCAACATCTCCCTTCACTTCTCTGCTGCTGTTGATTGTAGCGTGATTAACAGTATACTATAACCTGCCCAGGAGTATGAAGAATAATTGTACCAAGTTTCGTTAAAATCCGTCGAGTAGTTTTTGTTTCTATAAGGAACATACACACATACAGACAGACAGACAGACAAAAATTTTACTGATTGCATTTTTGGCATCAGCATCGATCACTAATCACCCCCTGATAGTTATTTCGAAAATATATTTCATGTACAGAATTGACCTCTCTACAGATTTATTATAAGTATAGATGTTACGGGCTAGTGTTACGGGCAGTATCTTAGCCATCTCCTTTACTTACTAAAACCAAATCCTATGATAACACTATCGATAGAACTTTGAGAAGATAGATAGAACAACTACTTTGAGTAGATAGATAGATAGCTGTAGTATTAGTGTTTCTTGAATAGTTATAAAATTGTTGCGGTAAAAAGGGATTTAAAGCGAAATTCTTCCTTCGAGTTAGGTGTTTGTGTTTGACCCGGAACTATGGACACCATCTACCGAACGGAAAGTTCTTAGAATTCTTTTAAGATGCTTTTATTTCATATGTTTTTATGTAAATCAATCATTTACTTATGTCTTCGTATTATATTAATAATTAATATATAAGTAACCTTTTAAAAGAATTTCTTAAATTTATTTAGTGTTGGCCTTTAATTGGTTAGCACATTTAGAAAGAAAGAAAGAAAGAAAAACATTCATTGACGGCATACATTAACAATTACAATAAATACACAACAAACATAAAACAAGCATAATGTTGCAACGGCAAAAATGATTTGCCGCTGCAACGCTGATATTCTGGAGGAATCTAATTTGGACACCAATGGACGGAAATACAAATAATTTAGCATTGTTTTAAACTTTTATGGTCACTAACATTATAGCTATTAACGGGATTGTTACCATGTACCTTGTTTTTTATGAGTCTCCGATATTTCGGCACTGTTGCAAGCGCCATGATCACGGAGTAACTGAAGTAATTGCGGGTAGATGTTATTGGCAGACATATCGGTCTACCCTCTGACGTCGTCTTTTACTGCGCTTGATACCCCTACCATTGGTCACGTTCTCACTATTCACTCGCACCTGTTCCCGACACACAATACTCACAGTATCCGATCGCGGAACGACACTTTTTTGATTTTTACGACAGTGCCGAAATATCGGAGACTCATAAAAAACAAGGTACATGGTAACAATCCCGTTAATAGCTATAAAATTTAGCATTATATTCAGTTTGGATGTTTTATTGAATGTTTTTATGTAGCAACCGTCGGCTGACCTAAATAAATAAATGAAATTTAATAAAAGCCTCAACTCACTATTATTGACAATTTCAGTCATAAGACTACATCGCGCTGACCCGTTCAAACGTTTTTCTTTGTAGAAAAATAATAAGATCTATTGAAGACTTTGAACAACTTCTTCTTATTTATTTTATGGTAGAAGACTTTATGGATTTTAAGGTTTTATGTTGTTTAACATTTAATAAAGTAGTGTCACAAACGCTCTGGAAACGTAAAGCGAAAGTGCCAGAGATCGAATTTACCAGATCACCGCGGGTCGCGATAGAGGTCGAGTAATGCGGCTTATTCTAAAATGAGCCTAATGCAGTGCGTCGTAAGGGAGAATGTGCAACGACATCTGCACTTGTATACAAGTTATGCGCGGTACCTGCGTAGGTATAAGTAGGTACTTGGTACTCGCGGGTGCTAGCTAATTCTCAATTTAACAGGTACTTTCTAGAATGCGTCGATCGGCGTATATAAGCGCGATTGGCGCCGCGCAGAGACAGTTGAGTTTCAACAGCGATTTCGGAGCGAATCCAAAGGCGATCAAAGTGCAACAAAAGTGTTCAAGTGCAATTGTTTAGAGACTTGTATAGTGAAATACAGTGTTTAGTGAGTGTTTTGTAATTCACATTGTGTGTTAATTGTGTGAACTGAGTGGTGAATAAAGAACTGTCAAGCGTGAACTGGCATATAATTTCGAACCCCATCCCGACACGTAACAGTGGTTATAATTTATGGCGACTACTTAACGTAACTACAAATTCAAAGGAGATCCGCCAAAATGACCCCAGGCCCGGCGCTAAAGCCATGTATCTCAGTTTTTAGAGCAAAAATAGCAATAATATTATATAACTACGGTATTGTTAAATTCGCATGCTAACAAACATAGTTTTTTTGTCTGTTGAATTTTCATAGGCGCTTTATGAAAAAAAATATTTTTAAAGAGTCCTTTTTAGTTCATTAATATTGTAATAAATTATAATGGCATATAAGCATGTATATCAATCTTAATATATATAAATCAATGTTTGTCCTCAATGGACTCCTAAACCACTGAACCGATTATAATAAAATTCGCACACCATGAGCAGTTCGATCCAACTTGAGAGATAGGATAGTTTAAATCTCAAATTATAGTCGCAATTTTAATTTATTGCAAATTATTACTTTTGGGCGGTACGAAGTTCGCCGAGTCAGCTAGTCATATTATATAAAGATATTTCATTTGCAGTTATATTTTTATTTAGAAAAAAAAATAGTTTAAACTTCCTGTAAATAAATAAAAGAATCAAGTCAAATGTTTTAGTTTTAGCTTTTTGTTTGTTTTATATTCTAATGATATTTACAGTACAGGACATACATGCTTATATGCCATAATCACTAATTACAAGATTAATGAACTAAAAATGACGACGTTTCTCTAAAAAATAATTATTTTATAAAGAGCACCTATTAAAATTCAACTGGCAAAAAAACTATGTTAGCATGTGAATTTAGCAATACCGAAACTATATAATATTTTTGCTATTTTTACTCTAAAAATTGAGTTACTTTATTTTGGCCCCGGGCCTGGGGTAATTTTGTATGGGATTTGGCGGATCTCCTTTCGTGTAACTCGACGTACCAAATTTCAATTTAAAACAAACAAACAAAGAAGCATATCAGCTAATCTCTCCATGGGAGTTGTTCATCATCAGCCTACTAATGTCCCCACTGCTGGGGCACAGGCCTTCCCTACGGATGGAATAGGGAGATTGGGCCATGACCCACCACGCGGGCCCAGTGCGGATTGGCGGGTGCTAACGACTGCAGATGCAGCCGGGACCAACAGCTTAACGTGCCTTCCGAAGCACGGAGGAACTCAAGATAGTAAATTTTCGGTCACCCATCCAATGACCGACCACTGCGAAAGTTGCTTAACTTCAACGATCGCAGCGGAACGCGCTAACCACTTGCGCCATCGAGCTCATCGAGGGAGTGGTTAATTTTCTGTATTAGCAAGTTTTGAAATCAATCTGTTTGTCAATTAATGCATGATTTGTGTACGGAGGAGGGCGTCATAAATTCCATTCCGCCTTTCAGTTTGGAAACAAAAGTTTCCGGTGGCTTCGGGATGGGATGCCGCATACGTAATATTGGTTTTTTGTTCAATTCGCTCCATGATAATGTGTTACCCGTGTCTGAAGTTGCGTATTGTGTACTTGGAACAGAGTAATTTATGCCGCGGTATTAATTTAGCTTTGCGTGTTTTTGTGTTGTTCTGAACAAGAGTAACGGGCGGATATATTGACCAAGCATCATATGATTAGGATGTACAATTTGTTTTTATTTGTATGTCACGTTTACATAATCAAAGTTATGATATACTTTATTTTAGTTACTTTTTCGCTATAGAAAAGCCTTTACAAGGATGGTTGTTCTGATCATGGTCTTCTTTCATTAGAACAGAGGCGTATTGTATTGGGTCTACTGCATTACATAGTTAATAGTATAATTGATGGTCCACATCTGATAGGTAAAATAAATTATCGTATTCCTAAATACCGAACCCGCAATACAACCGTTTTTCAGGTTCCACCGTGCCGCACGAACATCTACAGAACTCAGTTCTGCTGCGACTGGCTCAAACTTATAACCAACTAGTGGCCCGCTCTCGCTTCGCTTCGGTGTAAAGCTGTAGTGTAGACTACAGTTTTTGTTCTCAGGCTTGTATTATACACAATGACATTCTTCTAATACCCAATTACAATAGGCACGCGCCGCCAAGCCCGGTAGCGTCGGAACCGTTATGTCCCTGAATTTTAAATTTGTAATATCTTCGAAAATATTCATTTAAATTATATGCGTTAAAGGGCAAAATTGTTCTATATTAAATGCACAATGTATTTAAGGTACTTAATTGGATAAGGATGAATGTTATATTGCTTAAAATCGCTTCGTAAATAATCTATTATTTCTCGTAAAAAGTATAGGATAAAAATTGGTTATTGTGGGTTATCCTTAAGAGATAGACATATACCATCGCGGACTTTTTTGTAGACCTTTTTAAGGTGTACAATACTGTATGTAGTACATTATTTTGATCTATCTCGTGGGGTTCAGCCAGCGTTTGCAATGTAAGCGCAAAAAATGTGTTTATTCACGACCTTACATTAAAAACCTCTAAAATTATCAGTGTTTCTCTAGTAAATTATGAATGTATTATACATATAAACCTTCCTCTTGAATCACTCTATCTATCAAAAAAAACCGCATCAAAATCCGTTGCGTAGTTTCTAAGATTTAAGCATACAAAGGGACATAGGGACAGAGAAAGCGACTTTGTTTGTTTTATACTATGTAGTGATATTTTAATAGCATCGACGACTTTTTAAATAGCAAGGAAAATTTTAAAATGGTAGTTGTTGAAACACTAAAAGGAGTCTGATCAGTGAGTGCGTTAGTGTAGAAATTTGAAGGTATTGTTTTTTTTGGAGTGAAAATGTGTGTGTATCTGTATCTATGTATAATTATGTGAATGTGTATCGTATGTTTAGGTATGTGAGTGTGTATATGTATTAATAATGTCTTTCTACATTTAAAAACCCCTTGGAGTTGCTTGTTTGTTCATTGTTTGTATATTGTATTTTTATTTTCTCATGGCTGTTACTTAATTTATTCATTGTCATATAATTAATCATCTCCGATATACACTTACGATTTTTAAATTAAGGGAAACCTGTAATTGGCCATAATTACCTGTAAAATACTGTCTGGTATTTGTTGATGTATACGCTGTTGGTTTTCTTAATAAAATAAAAAATAAAATAAAATAAAATAAAATAAAATAAAATAAAATAAAATAAAATAAAATAAAATAAAATAAAATAAAATAAAATAAAATAAAATAAAATAAAATAAAATAAAATAAAATAAAATAAAATAAAATAAAATAAAATAAAATAAAATAAAATAAAATAAAATAAAATAAAATAAAATAAAATAAAATAAAATAAAATAAAATAAAATAAAATAAAATAAAATAAAATAAAATAAAATAAAATAAAATAAAATAAAATAAAATAAAATAAAATAAAATAAAATAAACCTTTTGTTGCCAGAAAAAAAACAGGAATTTATGTCTGTGTCTTTTAGTAGCTGCATATTTTGTTGTACTGCATAGTTTCTTGTTTATTCGTTAGTACGCCTCGGAGTCGCAAAATGGTTACAGTACCCCTAGCCAGAACCAGTATCGAATTCGTATCGTTTGCGAGTACGAAATGTCATTGTCAACTTTTGTATGGAAACTTGAACAGCAGCGCCACAAAGTACGTAACGAGAACCAAAAATCAGTACACATTTGACAATGACATTTCGCATTCGCAAACTATTTGGATAGGCTAGTTGACCCTTTTTGGAAAAAGGTTTTAAATGGTTAATAAATGTTCTATTAGACCGAAAAAAATGTATTATATTGTTTTAAGACCTAGAAAGCTACAAATCTTTAATTTTAAAATAGACTTTTCATGGACATCCAAAAACGCTGTCGGCCATTTTAGTCTATAGATTATCTATGCTATAACGTCAACCTGTAGTAAACAAAAACTCGTAATACCGGAAAATAACTTATCTGAGTTTATAAATATTATAATAGTTTATAAATAGTTTATAAAAAACATGATTTCTAATAAATAACACGAAAAATAAAGTAATTATCATTATTGTATTGTACGAGAATATAAAAACACATCCTTGAAGACTCCAGGAAAGTTGTGGATTAAAGTGCCGAAAGAAATTAAATAATAATAATAATAAATAAATATTTCCAACACTCACACCGATTAGCCTAGCCCCAAACTAAGCACTATAAGGCTTGTGTTATGGGATACTAGGGTAACGGATAGAATACATATACTGTACATGTATAAGTATATTTATATAGAAATACATGTTAAACATCCATGACTGGAGTACAAATGCTCGTATTCATCACACAAACATCTGCCCCCACCGGGATTCGAACCCGGGACTTCTCGAGTCGGCGACACCATGAAACCCGGCGTTCTAACCACTCAGCCACGGAGGTCGTCGCTTTATTTTAATTAACCTACGCAACTTTATTACACTTATTCATATGTTGTATTAGTTTTATGTTTATTACTACATTGTAATACTAAATGCACTGTACTTACATAGATGCTTTGTCGTTTCTCTGCTCCGCAGAGCAGAAATTGGGGTTTAGTGCAAAAAATTCACCAACCATCAATGCGTCAATTCTTGGCAGATATGTGCTTTCTGCTTTCACAAAACCGGCATCCATAATTAGTTTTGTCAAAAAAAAACAGTAAATGGAAACTTTTCTAAAGTTAAAAGTGTTTTAAGATAAATTTAGTCAGACGAAAGAATCCACCCACAGTGACACGCAAATGACATTTCGTTGTTTACTACAACAAGAGACGTCACAATCATGAATGTGGCGAACAGCGTTTTCAGTGTTTAAAAAATATAGACTAAATTAAATTTTGCAGTCCGTCATCAGAATTAATGATAATTCAAAATGCATCTTTTTATTACTTCTATCTCTTACTAGAATTAAATAATGACTAGCGGCCCGCCCTCGCTTCGCTTCGGTGTAGAGCTGAAGTATAGACTGCAGTTTTTGTTCTCAGGCTTGTATTATACACTTACACCCACATGCAAAGTCTCAGCCCGATCGGTTTAAATTTGACAAATTTTCATACAAACTTTTATTCCCTATTTTATTCCCTTGGGGGTAGAATTGATCAGAATCCTTTCTTAGCGGATGCCTACGTCATAACATCTACCTGCATGCCAAATTTCAGCCTGATCAGTCCAGTGGTTTAGGCTGTGCGTTGATAGATCACTATGTCAGTCAGTCACCTTTGAGTTTTATATATATAGATAGATAATTCTGACGGCGCAGCCTGAAAAGGATGCGCCACGTCAATAAAGTAATAAAAACGAATTTTGAACCAGTTCAAGCGTGTTTTATTTAATGATTGGTGTGCGTGAAAACCCAAGAAACAATTACTTTGAAATATCCTTATTTAGCTTTAGCTTCAGATAAATGATCCCGGATATGAAATCATTTTAAAGAGTAATAATTAGGAGATTTCAGTGATTTTGATGACGAGTCCAAAAGATTCTTCTACAAATTATGAATCAAAACTAGAAAAAGAAAGGTCACATGGGAAAAATTTATACAAATGTAGTTCCTCCGAGTCTGTACCACGATCTTGTAGATCGTTAAGTCACAATAAGTCCAGAATATACCACAGCAGCAAAGAGAATGAAGCATTATAGATCAAAAGGATTTTTAAAGTGTCCTTTTGTCTTAAATGGTAAAATCCTATGGCAAAAATAAATAAATATTTCCAACACACACACCAATTAGCCTAGCCCCAAAGTAAGCACTATAAGGCTTGTGTAATGAGATACTAGGGTAACGGATAGAATACATATACTGTACATATATAAGTATATTTATTTAGAAATACATATTAAACATCCATGACTGGAGTACAAATGCACGTATTCATCACACAAACATCTGCCCCCACCGGGATTCGAACCCGGGACGGACGGGCATGAAAGTTGGAGGGTAACTTGGCGAAGGCTGAAACGCTATGAGCGTCACGAGCGTCACTCGCAACAATATATATACATATGTGTATATATGACAGATGCGTACGCTGCTCCATTCCCCTATGCCTTATAAACCGCATAATATTAAATTATTTAAGAAAAAAGTTTCACTTCTTCATTCAAAAATTCAAAATTTCTTCATCATTCACTCTGTAAAGGATGACATCAAAAATAGAAACCATAATCTCTTCATTCCGCTTTACTTATAAAAGAAAGACATAATTAGACCTTTCTAACAAGATCCTTTGCCATAACCGAACATTATTTAAACGCAGACAAGAATCATTCTACTTTAGCCGCTTCAGTAATATCGTTTTGTGTAAAGGGCGCACTTCGTAGCCGCTACGGCAAACAGTCTCGTTACTACGAGCTACGGAACCGTAGCACGCACGCCGCGTAGCATAGGAATCTGGGTATACTTCGCTTCGGGATTTGAATTTTCAACTGATTGTGTACGGATTGCTTTTGACGTCGCCTCGGATGGAACGAAGCACTGTTCCTTGTTATTGTTGAATGAAAGCTTGTTGTTTTGTGCTATGTCTTATTGTTATTTCTTTTCTAATTTCGCTTTTGTTCGAGTTAAAAAGAGAAATGATTATCAGCGAGGCGACAGATGAATTACAAAACAAAGATTTGTTATTAGGGGATTGCTTTTGGGGTGTTTTTTAAGAGAAACGTTTCGTTTTTGTCTTCCCTTATCTATTTACGTCTACTGTTGTCATAGTAGAAAAATAACTTTTCAGTCAGTTTTCTTGATTGTCGTTTAAAAGATAAAATGTTTAATACTTGTAAAAGTATTCATTTGACATTGTGGGTTACCTATAATGCGAAGAGATGGCGCTGCCTTGCAGCTTAAGAATGGCTAGAAGAATTTTGACGCGGTCCGTGAGGGCTGCGGTAGCATAATTGGTCAGTGCATTCGCCCGGATTGCGAAGGGTGCGGGTTCGAGTCCCGTCTGCTGCCTGGTCCGCGTGGAATTTTTTCTAGTTATATTTTCTTTAGATAAAAGATAAAATATTTAAAAAAACCTTTAAAAATTGTATACTCGAAGGGGAAGTATTCGGATATAAAAAGTATACAGGAAACCATTTAATTTTTCCCAAAAACAAGGTCGCAAGAATTAATGTTTGCGAGAAAATTTGTTGAAATAATTTAATTCTATTTTATTTAAATGTTATATAACTTACCCGTTGAATATAACACATTACGTTACAAAACGTTTCAATTTTGCTTGGCCCTAATTTTATTTAATTAAAAACCATTCAGAATTTACCAATGTCATTGTAACTATGATATCGGGAAGTACCCGTTTAAAGTTTTAAAATTCCCTCGCATGCATCAAAATGACATAAAAACACTATTACCGTACCGAATGTATAGAAGTTCGATTTGTTTAACTGCTCCAAAGGAGAGTATTTAATACAAAGGACAATGGGCAAAACACACCCAGCACCGCCAACAATGTAATTAGTATGAATCGATAAATCTATGAAAAACTAGCCTTTTTTATTATGACACCGTAAAAAAATATCCTGGGAGTCAAAAGATATGACACCTTAAACAATATCCTGGTAGCCAAAAGATATGACACATTTAAGTAGCTAAATAAATTCATTTTATAGTACCTACATTTTATATTATTAGTAATCATAATAATATGCCATATCGTACTTTACAACCAGATATACGACAAAGCCTGCTGACCATCCTGCGCTTGCTCTTACTGAGACACCTCAAAACGGTTTACGGGGGTTGAAGGACTTGCAGTTGCAAATAGTCGACTCGTCTTACTTCGTTGTGATTGTGCGCTCTCTGTCACTTGATTGATTTTTATCTAACACGCTTTGGACATTGTAACACGATTTTCGGTTTTGGCAATTAGTACGGAAAACTGGAATCATGTTTTTTCCGAAGCGTGAATAGCGCATAATCACAACGAAGTTTGTGTGATTTGTGGTCGCTCTGTTTTACATAGAAGACAATTTACTATAACGAACAGAATGTTTGAAAAAACCCCAACCCATGCGGGGATTTTTGGATTTACTCCAGCGCTGCAGAATAACATAGGGCACCCTTGCACCTTGTGAAGTTCTCCCATAATACCTGAGCCTGAGAACTAACAAACTAAATTAATTCCCTTGTTTCATTAATGTTCGTTCGTTATAGTACTTGTACCTATTTAACTAAAAATAACAAAAGACCCCCGGGATGGAATTTGATGCGCTTTGGCACAGATGATCTTGACTATAATACCTTTCAAACAAATGTAGCTTAAGCCGTGGTGGACGTGGGTGCAGCGTCCATACATTTTTGCCCAATGTCCTTTAATTCTGGTACCATAACGCTTTGCCGAGAAAAGGAGTCTTGACAGACGGAAGGACAAGAAAAGGTTCTGGAATTATCTTTAAGTAGTTTTCTATCGATGACGGGGCGAAAAAATCATTATATCTACGTACAATTACCAGCCGCTAGGTGGTTTGCTGTTAGCGAGCCGCATGGATGTAGGTAATTGGCATCGGGCCTCGATCGTTCCAAGGGTTGCTCGTTGGTATAGGTATGCTTTGACATACGCTCACACAAGCATAACAGACGTTTAAACACCCCAAATCTGACAGGCAGTCTGGTCCACAACCGCTTAAGACGATCCTAGGCTTCCCGTTCACAGTACTAGAATTATTGTTATGTTTCTATTTATTTTTAAGCATTTAACTGCTAGATGTTTAAATCTAAAGAAAAGTTTACTAGAAAAAATCCACGCGGACCAGGCAGCGGATGGGACTCGAACCCGCACCCTTCGCAATCCGGGCGAATGCACTGACCATTATGCTACCACGGCCCTATTGGCCGCGTCGAATTTTTCCTAGGTTAGGAAATTGCGAAGGGTGCGAGTTCGAGTCCCGTCCGCTACCTTGTCCGCGTGGATTTTTTCTAGTAAACTTTTCTTTAGATTAGAATTATTAATTCAATTATGAACTTCGGTAAACCAATAATGAAAAGATCGGAAAAAATCTACGTCAATATAATCCCGTCACGAATTTACTATTTATTAGATTGTACAAAACTCTCGGTGCGCGACAATTCGCACTAGGCAGATAATAACAAAATTCGAAACCATTTTCGTTTCATAATCAGCCTATTAATGTCCCCACTGCTGGGGTACATTCCTTCCCTATGGATGGAATAGGGAGATTGGGCCATGATCCACCATGCGGGCCCAGTGCGGATTGGTGGGTCCTGACGATTGCAGATGTTGCCGAGACCTACTTAACCTGCCTTCCGAAGCACTGAGGATCTCGGGATAGAAAATTTTTGGTCACTCATCCAATGACCGACCACTGCGAAAGTTGCTTAACCTCAACGATCGCAGCCGAACGCGCTAACCACCTGCGCTATCGAGCTCCTCCTAAAATATTCTTTTATTATATTTTACAATATCGATACTGTCAAATATTCGTTTACAGCATCGATATCCTTAATCATTGTACAGTGACAGGCACAGCTAGCATCTAAACCACGAGGGAAATGAATCGAGTGTAGATGATATGTGAGCCGCATGCAACACGATGCAACGAGTTCAGTTTTAACTGTACGGGAGTCTGGCACGTGACCGGGCTGCCAATGGCCGTACAAGACGAAGCTCTCGCATTGTGTAAACAAGGTACAGACACGCAGCTTCATACAAGCGCGTGGGTGTGATGAGCACTGGCTCGCGTCACTGTGATCGGTTTTTGTTGGCTACGGCTAATTTTGCAACAGTCGGCTAGATGTTGAGCAAGTTAACAGGGATCGGGTGTTATTAAGACCGTGCCTGGAGTACTGTGCACAAAACTTATATAGAGGCGCCATGCACACAGTAGCAAACGATTTCAGAATGAAATGAAAATGTCCACACGTTAAATGTTCACATCCATTTATTTCATGGTATCAAAGTATGTTAGTACAAATTACTTGACCAAAAGATATTAAATTAAATTAAGTTAAATTTCTTACATCAAATGGGTTTACAAAATGTGTTAATATTACCCGGTTTATCCATATAAACTGTCCATGCGGTGTCCATACATCAACGGGCACTCCGGACACACGTGGTCACATCCCCTGGATGATGGTATTTATAAGGCAATGGGCAGCTTTTTACCTCCTGGGTGCACGCGCAACAGCCCTGGCTTGAGTCCACGTGTCCCTCGTGGATCGAAGCAACATCAGGTTGTTGTGGTTGAAGCAAATTTATGGCATTACGGAGTGAACATCAAAAAAAAAGAAAAACTAGATCCTAAGCTAGGTTAAGGAACTAAGTTATGGAACTAGCTATTTTAAGGAACTCGTGACACACGTGGGTGATGACGGGGTACAGTAAGTGAAATTCTATTTAGTCCGTCAGTTAGATGATCAAAAAATAATGGACACGTATTTTTTCTTTGGGCAACCAACCAAAAAATGACAAAGTTATAGTGCGTCAAAGTTTGAGAGTAGGGGCTCGTGACGTCACTTTTAAGTGAACATTGTACCAAAACGTGACGTCATGCGACATTTCGATTAAGTGAAAAATACGTGTCCAAAACTTTTTGATAATCTACCTGAAAAACGAAGAAAAAAATTAGTCATCATCCCTATTGTTTATATTAAAAAATTGTTAACATGCCATTGGATGGCATTAACTTCATTTCGCAGAACATAACAAGGGCTTTGCTCTCTCTTGCGTGCACACTGTTATATACCAGACCATTCAGAAAGTTTTGCGAAAAAAAGTTTTAATGTATAAGGCACTATTTTGAAAACGTCGATTATTTAAAAGTAAAAATACTAGCTTCGTCATTATACTAATTGATTAAAATATTGCTAAAGGTAAATGCCTACTACAACTCTGCCATTCTGAATTCAGACATATGTACATACGGCCAAAATTTATATTTTAAATCAAATATGCCTTAAATGATCCGTCTATGGAAAATTGAACTGGGTGTTGAAAATGCCAAATGTATTTCGGCGAAAAAAATCTACCAGATAGAGGGAACCTGTAGCGTAAGCAGAGAAAGTTTCTACTGGCGGTGACAGGCGGTCAGTGCTCACTGACACGCGGTCAGTGCTCACTGACACACGACCAGTGATCACTGACACGCGGCCAGTGCTCACTGACACGCGGCTACTGCTCACTGACAAGCGCATGCATGAAGCGTCGCCTCTTTGCGTTCTTTAATCACGTGGCTCTCGCTTCATGGTAACAATAGGAAAGCACATTTGTTACTCTACAATATTAAGGCTGCGCTTTCATTTTGGTCAGAGTTGTCCAAATGCTTTATATGCATGCTTGGGCCTGCATGCGGGACAGCAATAATAGTGTATTTCAGTACTTTTCAGAGACAAAGTATTTGCTGCTCGACAGTGTAATTATAATCTTATTGGTCGTATTTTGTTTGTCTGTAAGATTGAAAAAATTCACAGAACAGAGGTCTTTGTGTATACTCATATCAAAAAATCAAAATAGTTTATTACGATACCACATTTGTTGTACACCAAACCAGGGTGGGTTCCTTCTATTAAGTGTTTAACACCTGTACCAGAAGGAACCACTCTTCCATAGCATAATTAATATATCTTATGGTAAGATCTTAATTTTATTTCATTGGATTTTTAAAACGTTATAAAAAATTAAATTTTAATTTATTTAAGCGGTTGAGTGTGTGACTGCATGCGTGTGCATGTGTGTGTGCGTGTTCGTGTGTGTGCATGTGTGTAAGTGTGACGAGTGTATGTGAGTAAGTGTGTAAAAATGCTCTTTTTATCCGCTAGTAAGTAAGATTAAGAAGGCTCTCAGTTTCATAATCCAAGGTCTTGAGCCATGCCATCAGTTTGAGCTTGGTCATCATCCCGGTAAGTTAAAGGATAAACTAGCAAACCAGTGAACCAAATGTTCACCAAAAAAAAAAAAAAAAAAGGTATTCAATTAATTGAGAACTTCGGAGATTTTGTGTGGTTTAGTTTAAAATAGAAATCACGTGATTTCTCGAAAACCGGAAGTGCTACGTTACTCACATCCGGTTTGTAGTCTTATCAGACTATTCTTAACTTATAACTTAAACATTCTCTTTATCTATCTCTTACGGTTTGGCCGCTGAAACAGCACCACGGACGGACGGACGGACGGACGGACTTGTCTATTAGATAAGAGATATTTAAGATTTTGTTTATATGGTTTTTCTCCTCCATCATCGGAGGATGTGAAGTCATATATGAAGATGGTTGGTGATGATGATCAGTCGCTACTGATAATCTGGTATCGCAAGAGTGTTTAAGCAATGGCGGCCGTTTATCATGGGGTGAGCAATAAAGCTTCACGTGTTTACAATAACCACGTTGTCCCAGTGTGTGTTGGTAAGTCCTATCGGCTGTAAATGCAGCTGGGAAACGCTGTAGCTTTGAAGGGAAAACAATTCCAACGCGTACAAAGAAATTTGGTGACTCATTTCTTTGTCGCACTATCCGTAAATGGAATGCTCTGCCCGCTCACGTGTTCCCTCCCTCTTACAACCTGGGATCCTTTAAAAGAGGCGTGAAGAAGCAACATGCAGGCCGGCAGGGTGAGGATGGCTGGTGTGGCAGGTAGAACTGCTGTATCAGCTGTCTTCGCGTCTGCACTTCACCTTCACTTAACATCAGGTGGGGTGGAGTCATTTGTCCGAACCATCTATATAAAAAAACAATGACAGCCGCTTATCACGGGGTGGGTTGTAAAGCTTCACAGGCTTACAATAACCACGCTGTCCCAGTGTAAGTTGGTAAGTCCTATCGACTTTAAATGCAGCTGGGAACGGCGGCCCAATGTTGGTACCTACGCTGTCCCCGCACGACAACGGCTACTAGAGCCGAGGTCCGAGTTGAGCCGACCCCTCTAGTTGAGCCGACCCCCTCAGGTTCGAGTGGTCTGGAGGCTTCAGACGGAGAGGAGACTCCCCTTGTGGGGAGACGCCATCCGACTGGAATACCTCCAGAGGCACTCGCCAATTCTCGGCTTGAGGTCCCCTTAGGATCTCGCCGTCCCCAAACCCGGTGACGCTGTAAAGGTCATCTGCGAGTGTGTATGCTACACTCAACAAAAAAAAACCTACGCTGTAGCTTTGAACTGAAAACCGAAAGTGGTAAAAATAGATAGAGCTCCCAGTAATGTAACAAGTACTTTGTGCTCGGTTTGTAACTGAGCAACATAATATTAATTAGACGTTTGTTGTGACTTGCGGTTTTATATGTCACCATACCTACATGCCGAATACCGTAAATTTAATTTAAGCCTAATTTAATGAATGCTATGATGTTGTTCTTAGGTTAGACAGCAGCAAGGTCGTGGTTAGGAAGGGGGGGGGGGTCTTTTTTATGCCTTAATTGTAAATAAAGGCAGGTTGACAGAGCAACAGCCCTGTCTTAAATACAATTTTGGCTATGGCCCTGGATTGCCAAAGGAACCCATATCTACAGTTTACAGAATTAAACGTAACTGTCTGATGCCAAAACTTTACTTAACGTTGACTTTCCCGGGACTAATAATATCTTTAAACCAAATTTCATCTAAATCGCTTTAGTGGTTTAGCGTGAAGAGGTAACAGACAGACAGACAAATGCAAAGTGTCTCTGTATGTTACATTTATTCCAGAAATTCATGTTCATAACCTCTACATGGTTAATATTAAAATTTATTAAAGTATGGAATCATTTATAAAATATAATGTTAAAATAAAAATAAAACATAAGATACAAACTTCTGACAAACGGACGGAAGATCAGTGTAGGTTATTATTAAAAAGAATTCTCTTGTCACCCTTTGGGCAGGAAACCGTTAAAATAAACTTTATGTGTACACTATTTGTACTACAAAGAGTCGCCTCCTTTTCTCCTGTTTACAATGACAGACATCTACTAAAAAAACCTACTTATATTGTAAATGTGTAAGTTTTTATGTTTGTTACTAAATTACACAAAAACCATGAAATTTGGTATACATACAGGGTGTTACAAAAATACAAATAAAGCTTGAAGGGCGTTAAAGTACATCATATAAGGAGTCTTCTCTAATTTTCTTAAAATATTTGCATGAAGTTTTAACTTATTATAAAAACATTTATTTTTATTAAAGTATGTTAGAAAATTAGAAAAGACTCCTTATATGATGTACTTCAACGCCCTTCAAGCTTTATTTGTATTTTTGTAACATCCTGTATGTATACCAAATTTCATGGCCTTTTAGGAGGGGGGGGGGGGTTATGGGGCAAATTATTTTCTTAAAAATATCATTGCACTAACTGAAAATAGGGCAGCAGGCTGCGAAGGAAGGCACGCTCTTATTTATGCCTTAATTGTAAACTAGCAAACCAGTGAACCAAATGTTCACCAACAAAAAAAAAATGTATTTAATTAATTGAGAACTTCGGAGATTTTGTGTGGTTTCGTTTGAAATAGAAATCACGTGATTTCTCGAAAACCGGAAGTGCTACGTTACTCACATCCGGTTTGTAGTCTTATCAGACTATTCTTAACTTATAAATTAAACATTCTCTATATCTATCTCTTACGGTTTGGCCGCTGAAACAGCACCACGGACGGACGGACGGACTTGTCTAATAGATAAGAGATACTGTTGCCCTATGTTAAATACAACTTTGGCTATGGCCTGAATTGCAAAAAAGTATGTTAGAAAATTAGAAAAGACTCCTTATATGATGTACTTCAACGCCCTTTATTTGTATTTCTGTAACAACCTGTATAGTTCATGACCTAGATTGGGACACAGGATACTTTTACCCTAAAAAAAATGGTTCCAGTGCAATTCTCTAAAAACCAAAGCAAACGCGAACGAAGTCGCTGACAGCCGCTAGTTATACTCTAACCTGAAAACATTAGACAACAGTTCTTCATTCTGAATGGTATGTTAATTTCTAATAACTTTTAGATTAGCTTTCCATGTCGCACAAGTTGCGGCGAATAAAATAAAACCACATTTATTATTTGCTAATGTCATCGGAAGGAAATGCGAGTCGCTAATGAATATTTAAATGAACCGCTTCCAGGGTTGACAGATGCCATTTATCTGTACATATAAAAGGCAATCATCACTGCTCTATCAACACACAGCTCAAACCACTAAATGGATTTTGCACATATATAGCTATTATAAA
Organism: Chilo suppressalis; assembly: GCA_902850365.2. Taxonomy (NCBI): domain Eukaryota; kingdom Metazoa; phylum Arthropoda; class Insecta; order Lepidoptera; family Crambidae; genus Chilo; species Chilo suppressalis. Next base: position 1,703,962 of record OU963896.1, on the reverse strand, counting down.
TAAATCTAATATATAAAATTCTCGTGTCGCGGTGTTTGTGGTTAAACTCCTCCGAAACGGCTCGACCGATTTTCGTGAAATTTTGTATGCATATTCAGTAGGTCTGTCTATTTTTCATCCCCCTAAATGTTAAGGGTAATCTACCCCTATTTTTTTTTAATTTTATATATTATATATATTTTAATTTTTTTATGATACCCTTATTTTTTTATGGCGGTACGAAGTTCGCTGGGTCAACTAGTAATAAATAAATATTTCCAACACTCACACCAATTAGCCTAGCCCCAAAGTAAGCACAATAAGGCTTGTGTTATGGGATACTAGGGTAACGGATAGAATACATATACTGTACATATATAAGTATATTTATATAGAAATACATATTTGTTTCTTAGGTTTTCACGCACATCACTCATTAAATAAAACTAGTTTTTACGGGTTAATGCACGAAACTTTATTTATTTATTGACGTGTCGTAGCCTTTACAGGCTACGTCGTCAGAATTAAACTCTTATTTAATTTGTCGAGCTACCTTCGAAAGACTTTTATTGAGCGTTCGATTATTTCATTGTTTCTATTTTTAAAGTTTTATTGTCTATGTATGAATTTATTATTAAATTTACTTAATAAAGTATTTTATTTAAATACTTTATTGTAATTTTGAGTTTATTTATTTGAAATACATATTTAAACACCCATGACTGGAGTTCAAATGCTCGTATTTATCACAGAAACATCTGCCCCCACCGGGCTCTGACCCCGGGACCTCTCGAGCCGGCGCGACACCATGAAACCCGGCGTACAAACCACACGGCCACGGAGGTCGTCAAATCTTATCTAACTGTAATTCTTCATTATCAGCCTATTAATATTCCACTGCTGGGGCACAGGCCTTCCCTATGGAAGGAATATTGAATTGGGCCATGACCCACCACGCGGGCTCAGTGCGGATAGATCAGTCAGTACTCGTATTCATATTTTAACAGGTGCAAAAAAGGAGACCCGGCACTTTTCATAGAAAAAATGCTAAACTTGTATACAGTTAAATTTGGTCTCAAATAAAGCCAAAATTATTTGCTACATAAAACTACTTTTGCCTTATTTTTATTGAATCGTGGAAAGAAGTTATATCATGATTAATATTTTTTGATATGGAAACCCTAAATATTCAAGGAACAGAATTTTACTTCAAAATATTACTCAAGTGACTGTGAAAATCAAGATTCCTTTGCTTTTTCTAAATAATATACCAAATGTCAATTTGACAATCCTAAAATACAAACAAAAAAATCATTCGCATTTCGCATCCGCTCCCGCGTACTGTGATTGTGAATGTTCTCTGCTGTGATTGCCTTTTTATCCGTTATTTCTCTTGACGACCCGGCTACATATAGAGGTTATATTGACAAACCTACGTATTTGACATTGACAGCTAGCTGCTGATGACAAATATTGCCAGACTACGTTACCCAATTATGAAACACATAAAAAAATTAAAAAAGTATACAACTTTGGCACAAAATGCCGGGTGTCCTTTGTTATTTATATTTGACAATACATTGTCTGCTTTTAGATTCGGTTCTTAGTTCAAACCATAGTGGTTTGAAAGGTTCCGAGCTCAACTAACAAAGGCAGAAAATCTTCGAAATTGGTTAAAACAAAACCAGTAACCCGCCACCTCGACGGCTACAAAATAAGCCTGCTATTGACAGCAAAACTCATTTTTAAAAGAAGAAAGAATTGGTCGGGTAATGGCTTACTTTGGGTCTAGGCTAATTGGCGTAAGTGTTGGAAATATTTATTTATTTACTAGCGGAGCCGACAGACGTTGTCCTGTCTACACGTCTTTAATTTGAAAATTTCAAACTTTTTTTAATAAGCTAAAACATTCTGGACCATTTTGATGAAAATTACCATTCTCAGATCCCCTTGAACACACACAAAAAATTTCATCAAAATCGGTCCAGTCGTTTAAGAGAAGTTCAGTGACATACACACTCACAGAAGAATTATATATATAAAGATTTGACACTGCGATGGTAGTGCCGTCTGCCGGATCCAATGTAAAACATTCCAAAATCAACAACTACTAATAAATTAAAAATAAATTAAAAAAATATTGTCCAGCGGACAAAATTGTGAATCTAAACCATTCTCAGATCCCCTTGAACACACACAAAAAATTTCATCAAAATCGGTCCAGTCGTTTAAGAGAAGTTCAGTGACATACACACTCACAGAAGAATTATATATATAAAGATAGATATATTAAAAACTTTGTGTAGTGACTTCACTTCGGGGTAGAATTGATCAAAATCCTTTCTTAGCGGATGCCTACGTCATAACATCTACCTGCATGCCAAATTTCGGCCCGATCCGTCCAGTGGTTTGGGCTGTGCGTTGATAGATCATTATGTCAGTCAGTCACCTTTGAGTTTTATATATATATAGATAAACAGATAACATTTCTACAACCCGATTATTTATTTGTAATTATATTTATTTATTACTCTCAAATCTAAATGAAAACAATTTTTATGACCTAAAAAGTTTTTTCAATTATAAAAATTACTAGCAAACCCCGCGAACTCCGTTTCGCCACCAGATGGCTTCGTTTTATGTAACATTTCGTTTGGTGATTAAAAAAGTTTTTTTTTTTTAATTTTTCCTGAATTTTCTTTGCTATAAACCTCACGGAGCCCGAGACCTTTCCAACGAATGCAAAACCGTGGAAATCGGTTCGTGCGTTCTGGAGTTATAGCGTCAGAAAGGAAAACCCGACTTATTTTTATATAGTAGATTACATGTTTTAACTTATCCTTTAATAAAATTATGATAAATGTATCTTTTTAAATTTTTTTATATCTGACATTTAGAAATCTTGTAATATTAATATGTTGACATTGTATATATAGTAGATTACATGTTTTAACTTATCCTTTAATAAAATTATGATAAATGTATCTTTTTAAATTTTTTTTATATCTGACATTTAGAAATCTTGTAATATTAATATGTTGACATTGTATATTTTATTGACATAATATTAAGTAGCTCTGACATTCATAGTTCTACAGTAAAATGTTATATAATGAGGGTGTTTATGAAAATTTACGTCGCCAGTTGGCGCCACTATGACATGAGGTCTTTTGTATGAAGTTTTTGGCGCGATCTTAAACTATGAAGACATACGCGATTTGACGGATGATAAGACCTTTCGTCTCAGTGCTGCCACCTGTTGAACGCCATTCCAGAAAACCCTAATTAATTAATCTCTTTATTTTTAAAATGGCAAAACACGTGCTCAAACCTTTATGTAATACCTATATACCGTGTTTTTAGCAAATAAAGATTATGATTATGAAAGTACAAGTTATTGCAAATACTTCTCAGCCAATGGTGAAAGTTTAATCTTTTTAAAATGAGAAATCAAAACAAAAGTGTAAGAGATCCAAATAGATTAATATTTAATAATCTACCGAAATTAACTTGGTACTTAAAACAATGTAATTGTATGTGTGTAAAAGTATATAATGCAATACCTAATGAAATAAAATGTCTACCCAGTAAATTATTTAAATCAAAACTAATGACTTGGCTCAAGGAAAAAAATTTTTATACTGTAGAAGATTTTTTTAATGACAAATTTGACAATCGAATAATGTAAATTAGTTATTTATTTAGTATTACATGGTTTATTTTGAAATGAATGAATATGATTGAAGATTCTGTATAGATATAATTTTAATCAAAAAAATATTTAATGGAATTATTTGTAATATAATTCTATCATGGTATTTATAATTGTATAGTAAAGACCTCTATTTTAATTTAATTTAACTTTAATTTAGTCTTTTGTATAAATTGCATGCCATTTATGGTAAAATATGTAGAATCTATTCGTATACATGTCATCTTATTGTACCATATTTTTTGCAATAAATAAATCTAAATCTAAATCTAAGGACTTGCTCTGGTATTTAATTTATGAACGTCGTCGCCAACCCTGTCAGCATCCGCCTGCGCCGTGTTCAGCGCTATAATTAATATTAGTAGTTGCAAATTAAAAGTTGTTTCATTAACAGCTTCTCGCAATTTTATCAGATGAAACTGAAATGGCGACTGCCGTGGCATGTTTATAGAATTGTTAACAGCAACTTTACTGAAATGAAATGAAAAGTCATTTATTCAGTCTAGGCTGTTACAAGCACTTGTGAAGGTCAAGAAGCTACGCCATCGGTTCGCAAAACTACGGCGGGAGACCTTGTACTGAGAAGAACCGGCAAGAAACTCAGCAAGGGCTGCTTTTTTCTCCCTGTATTGTTATATACAGAGTCGTCAAGTTGAAAAATGACTTCGGAGATACCTCTGAAGTCACCTTCCATTACATTATTTAGGATATAGATATATAGTTACAATAAATTTTATATTTAGTATATAGGAAGCGGCATTAGATAGGTACCATATTACTGTTACAAAAACTGACTCATACCCATCAAATAACAAATTACAAGAAACACTATGTCCATGCATTACGATCATTTAGATAATCATTAACTTTATAATAGCCCTTATTCATAAGAGAATTCTTGATCTGAGATTTAAATTTGGTTAGTGGAAGCTCAATCAGATCTTGGGGAACTTTGTTAAACAATGCAATACTACATCCCAGAAATGAACCTCTTGATTTTTGGAGTCTGAAACATGGAACTGCACAGTCTGCCCGTTAAGCGATAAGAGGTGTTAATCATAATAGGGGTGATGACGGGGTACAGTAAACGAAATTCTATTTAGTCCGTCAGTTAGATGATCAAAAAATAATGGACACGTATTTTTTTTTGGGCAATCAACCAAAAAATGACAAAGTTATAGCGCGTCAAAGTTTGGGAGTAGGGCTCGTGACGTCACTTTTAAGTGGACATTGTACCAAAACGTGACGTCATGCAACTTTTCAAATCAATATATATCTGCAATGTTTATATTATGTGAAAAAAGAAAAAATAAGTGTCCATTACTTTTTGATAATCTACCTGATAAACAAATAAAAAAAATAGTCATCATCCCTATTGAAACACGTCGTTAATAACACACTTCCAATGTAGTTGTGACATAATAAGGTATTTGATAAGTTTTAGAAAACGATCTCACGCTATTGGCTAATGTTTATCGAGTCCGTAATAAGTGGATATTCATCATACTGTTGTGTATTTCAGTATAAATAACCAAATCAAAAACTCCATTTTCAAGTTGCCGCGAAAACGTTTCTCTGGACAATATGGCGTCTTACTAGTGTGTGACGTCACACGACTGTTATTAACAACGATACAATGTAATGTCACTTTAACCGGAAGTTTACTTGCGTGTGACGTCATTTTAGGCTCCGCCAATCCCTATCGTTTTTAGTCACGTGACAATAGATAAGAAAACTAGTGTTGGGTAGGATACGTCTTGAAAAAGAGTTTGTAAGAGTAGCCTCTTTTTTGTACTGAGCCAGTACAATGTTCCACTTCAAATGAGGCGAGGCGTACAGAAGCTCGACATATACGTTTGTGTGCACGAGTAGCACCTCCTCTACGCACTATCAATCTTGCTGGATACAGCATGCAGGACAGCGCTATACACGTAAAAGAGATAGAGATACAGATGGATAGTGCGTAGAGGACTTAAATGAAATATCATGCCTCGCTCTCTCTCAGACTAACGAAGAGTGAGTGAGTAAAGAGACGCGACTATCGCGACATTTAATGTGAAGTAGTACATTTTAAAATTTAGAGCCGCTCTTACATTTTGACATCATGTCCGGGACAAATGTACCGCCTCTTGTAAGTCCTACTCAACACTAAAGAAAACTATTACCTTTTTCGAGGGCTTTCAGTAAAATTATGATCTTTTTTGTTAAAAATACTAAAAACTCCTGCCAATATTCATTCTAAACACAGATGCTAACAATTGGCACTTTCTTTTTAATACTGTCAAATACCTTATTACTGGATATTTAGACTTTAAAATTAAATCTATTATTTTTCTACATAGGACCGAAAAATGACTCCAACCAGCCCGATGTTAAGTGCCGGTGAAGTCAGATGCGAAGATACTACCTGCCACACCAGCCATCCTCACCCTGCCGGCCTGCATGTTGCTTCTTCATGCCTCTTTTAAAGGATCCCAGGTTGTATGAGAGAAGGAACACTAGAACGGGCAGAGCGTTCCATTTGAGGAGGTAACCACACTTATGTTTTTATTTTTTTAAGCATTTAACTGCTAGATGTTTAAATCTAAAGAAAAGTTTTACTAGAAAAATATCCACGCGGACCAGGCAGCAGAAGGGACTCGAACCCGCACCCTTCGTAATCCGGGCGAATGCACTGATCAATTATGCTACCATGGCCCTGATGGCCGCGTCGAAATTTTCCTAGCCTTAAGCTGCAAGGCAGCGCTATCTTTTCGCATTGAAGGTAATTAATATCACAAGTGGATTGGACGGATAAATCGTATTTGTTTTAGAAACCATCGCTTTTAATATTGTATCAAGTGAAGTTATACCTTATTGAAATGATGAATCTCAAAATTTAAAGTAAAAAAAATATATTGTTACTTACTAGCGGTGGGTCGTTCTCAAATTTTCTGACGACGAAACGCAACCGTTTTCTCTTAAACGAAAACTAGTCCTCGAAACGGTTCTCGTTCGCAACTGGTTTTGGTTGCGGCTGGGTGACGCAACGAAACGACACGCGACGGTCGAACGAATGTAACGCAACGAAACTGAACTAAATGAAATCTTGTTAACGTTCGTTTCGTTGCTGCGAACGAGACGACGAAACATCGAAATAAATGTAGTGTTATACGATAATCGACTTTAAATGTTCAATAATAAAGATTATATTATTGTAAAATCAAAGCTTAATTATCATAGAACGAAACGGCCTCTTAGCATTGCGTTCTATTATAGACTGTATTTGCTTAATCATAAAGAACATATTGGCTTGCAGACAATCCGAGGACTAGTTGTTCGACGAAGACTGTTTTGATCCGAAACGTAAAACGGTTCTATCGTCGCGGAACACAAAACGGTCCTTGAAACCGGTTCGTCTTTAGAACGCTCACACCTATTACTTACTAACTTAAATGGTCGCTTAAATTTAAAATCAGTAAGTACAAAATAACTGTTCAACATCTACACTTATGTGGCACCAGCAATCGGCCGCGACATTGTCCGAGTAAACTTTAGTTTTTGACAGGAACCTAACATTTTTCCGGAATAATAAAATTGAAAATAAAATAGTATGAACGTACCGAACATCTGAAGTATAACTTCTTTTCTCAAATAACCTAATATTAGGAGGTGCATAAGGCAAAGGGGAATGGAGTATCGTACGCATCACTGTATGTCGCTGTTGTGTGCCGTATATTGTCTCGTGTGACGCTCGTAGCGTTTCAGCGTTCGCGGAGTTACACTCCTACATTCATGTTCGTCGGGAAGAACTGCGCACGCACCGATGTATATCTAATATATAAAATTCTCGTGTCGCGGTGTTTGTGGTTGAACTCCTCCGAAACGGCTTTCCCGATTCTCATGAAATTTTGTGTGCATATTGGGTAGGTCTGAGAATCGGACAACATCTATTATTCATCCCCCTAAATGTTAAAAGTAATCCACCCCTAATTTTTTTTTTCAATTTTAGATTTTTTTTTTAATTTTTTTATGAATCATCCATACAAAAATACATACAACCCTAAATTTTCACTTTTTTACCACCAACCCCTTTTTTTATGGCGGTACGATGTTCTCTGGGACAGCTAGTATACGAGTATAAATAAATAAATATTTCCAACACTCACACCAATTAGCCTAGCCCCAAAGTAAGCACTATAAGGCTTGTGTTATGGGATACTAGGGTAACGGATAGAATACATATACTTTACATATATAAGTATATTTATATAGAAATACATATTAAACATCCATGACTGGAGTACAAATGCTCGTGTTCATCACACAAACATCTGCCCCCACCGGGATTCGAACCCGGAACCTCTCGAGTCGGCGACGCCATGAAACCCAAACAAACCACTCGGCCACGGAGGTCGTCAAATATATATATATATATATATATATATATCGACAGTGGAAAAGCAATACTGCTTAACCGCCACTTCAGTAACTTTACAGAAATGAGGATTTAAGTTTATCTTTTAAAAAAAATCATAACTCATTGTAAATGAGAAGTAGCGCCATTAAAATAAAAACATATTCATAAAATGATATTTTCTAAATATTCTCCTATTAAAAAGGTATACAGTGCCTTTGCCTTATGAATTAGCGCTTGAGCGAATATCACTCGGTCCGCCATAATTCTTTTGTCAAGCAAACAGACTTCACGTTCACTTAACATCAGGTGGGGTGGAGTCATTTGTCGGATCATCTATAAAAAAAAAAAAAAAAAAAAAAAACGCCAAAAGGTAGCGCGTAAGCGCCATTGGTTCAAAAAACCAAAATTTATGTCGTTTCAGCGTTGTGAACATTAAAACTCCCAAAAAATATATATAACTCATTTTCGACCAAAGTGGCGTTTAACCGATTTTGCCTTTCCACTATCGATATATAGTTGTTTGATGCTCAAGACCCATTTCAGTTTCATCTATTTCAAAGGATTTTTACACCTAGTCCGAAAAAAAGTTACCTTTCAAAAATATTCTTCGTCTCAATCCAGGTCATAAATTCCATGCGTACCAAATTTCATCTCAGAAATCAGAAATCAATATATCTTTATTCAAATTGGATGTATAGTACAACTCTTTTGAATCGTCCAAAAATTTTTTTTCCTACCACTCGTTATAGACATATTTTTTAGCTGCGGAGAAAAACGAGCGAAAAAACTCCACAACATTAAAAGTCTAATGTAACAACATTTACAAATAATTATGTTGTTACAACGTCAATACAATTATGATTTATTTAATATAGAAAACCTGTTGGAATGATTGGAACAGTTCAAACCCAAGCATTTTTGTCTGTAATATAATCAGACATTTTATAATAAGCTTTTTCAATAAGTGTTTTTTTTATAATATCTTTAAATTTATTTATGGCTAACTCTTGGATATTGCTTGGGACTTTATTGTATAAGCGAACACAAAGACCTTTAAATGAATTATTAATTTTGTGAAGCCTAGTAGCAGGTAAAGTTAGTTTATTTTTGTTTCTTGTATGACATCTCAAATGACAAACATATAACACCAAATATTAGTAATACTAAACTTGTGAAATAGATGTCTGCGACTTCGTCTGCGTGGAAAAATTAGTTTCCCATACAAAATTCCACCTTATCACCACTTTTAAGGGTAATTTCCTTAATAAAAACTATTCTATATCCTTTTCTGGAGCTGGATACGCCTCCTAAAGATCCCGTGGACGGCATTTCGTACCAATATATCCATCCTCAAAGAGCTTCGTGTTAAAGACAGACTCTCGTCAACTGTGCAACTACGAATACTGAAGTTCTTTGGTCACATCTCTAGAAATGTGAATTCGATGGAAAGGCTGGTGCTTCAAGGCCAGGTGGAAGGCAAGAGAGCACGCGGTCGATCACCAACCCGCTGGATAGACGCCATCACAAAGGCTACTGAGTCTACCATGGTCCAGTGTTCTCGCGACGCCTCGAACCGTCAGATATGGAAGCACATCGCCAGGAGAGCTACCCTCGGAATTGATAGCGACATAGGTCATCAGTGCAACCACGACCACTCTGACAAGAGTGCCCGACTAAGAAGAAGATATCCTTTTCGGGACTCAAAGTATCTCTATACATAGGGCTGCCATCCGTCCGGGTTTCCCCGGATTTGTCCTAGTTTACGGGGCGTCCGGGGAGCGTCCGGGCGGGGTTTTATTTGTAGTCCGGGTTTAAAAATTTACGGCAACGCATGAGTAGCCCTTGGTGCTGCAAGTGTCCATGGGCAGCAGTGACCACTTATTATGAGGTAGACCGCTAGTTCTTTTGCCTAGATCAACATAAAAAAGTTGATTTGTGACATTTTTATAACTGTTTTTTTATTGGTCTGTCCGGGTTCTGGGCTTCAAAATCCGGGGTTATCACGCGTCTTATCCTGGTTGCCACATTTTAGAGATGGCAGTCCTATCTATACATATCTAATTTCATTCAAATCAACTGATTTAAATCAGATCAGCGCTTAAGCGTGAAGAAAGAAGGACAGTTACACTTCCTACTGACACTATTAGTAATAAAGCATGGATTTTTTTTTAATATGTTTTACTGCCGTGAATTTCTCCATTCCGGCCATTCATTAGTACATTTCATCATTTTATATGTTTTCGAAAGTGTTCATTACATATTCAAATAATATAGGATATGTATTAATGTTTTGTATGATAGATGGCAATTGGCTGGGTTTTCTGCAGTTATCTATCAATAAAATTCTTTGTATAAAGAAGGCAGGACATTCTAAAATAAGATGCTGTAAAGTTTCCACACTCTTGGATTTACAATACCGACAAGCATTTTGGTCTTCGAGTTTAATCCTGTTTAAATGCTCCCGGAATCTTCCATGACCAATTCGTAAGCGGTTCATAGTTGTAATATATTTTGAAGCATGGATAGTAAGAATTAGAGGTGGGCGTTTTTAGAATAACGATGCGCGATAACGATGCGCGATAACGATGCCAGGTTTGGATGCGCGCATCCGATGCGACTGGATGCCGTTATTGGATGCCGATGCCATCTAGTTTTTGTCTACTTTACTATAGCAACAGTGCCACAAACTTATCTGTGCTGGTGGAGATGTCGCTAGCGGTGAACAAATATGTCATAAAAATGTCAAAATGCTATGGATAAATTGTAGTTCAAATTTTCGCCACCGGCACAGAAAAGTTTGTGGCACTGTACTGCGTTCAAAACCTACGCTCTGAGTGCATTTTTTAATGTAATAATTTTTCGAGCGCAATTTTTTTATGTAATATTTTTTCCACCATTCAATATTTTCAGTTACCATACCGATATTTAAATAAATGGTTTCGATTACATTTTAAAGTCATGATTCATGGAATCGAAGAGGCACACCACATAATACACGCATCCATCGTTATTCATATCGTATCGTATCCTGTGATACTACGATACTGACATTCACTGGAGGAGCTCGATGACGCAAGAGGATAGCGCGTTCGGCTGCGATCGTTGAAATTAAGCAACTTTCGCAGTGGTCGGTTATTGGATGGGTGACCAAAAATTACTATCTTGAGCTCATCCGTGCTTCGGAAGGCACATTAAGCCGTTGGTCCCGGCTGCATCTGCAGTCGTTAGCACCCACCAATCCGCACTGGGCCCGCGCGGTGGGTCATGGCCCAATCTCCCTATTCCATCCATAGGGAAGGCCTGTGCCCCAGCAGTGGGGACATCAATAGGCTGATGATGATGATGATGATGACATTCAGTTGGCATCGATGCGATGCCGACATCGATTTCACAAATATCTAAAAACGCCCATCTCTAGTATGCACGCATACCAACAACGTAATTCAGCTTCCATAATGCAATTCCATTGGCCGCCTGTAGCTCGCCACACGTGTAGACATGTCTCGACCACAGATTAATCTGTATCTGCGGCGATGGAGGCCGCGCCACGGTACGCACGCATGCTGAGTATGCGGCGGCTGGAATGGCATACCGGCGAGTTGGAGAGATACGTACTAGAGAATGGAATGACCATTCCTTGTTTGTGTGTAAAGTAAGACACGTGTCTGGAGGACAGTGTCATCGGGAGGTCAATAGTTCGTATTGTTATACAGTTTGCACTTGAGGGCAGGGCTTGAAACCGGTTTCAAAAATACCGGTAAATAAAGGTTAATACCGGTTTTTAGTAATGAATTCCTTCGGAGCGCGTCCGAAATGTAAGCGGTACCTAAAACCTTAATAAACCGACTTATTTTAATCCAGAGCGACACGTACACGCGTCGGCATCGCTTGAAGTTTGTTTTGTTTGAACTAATCAAGTCACAACTTATTAATGCTCAGAGATTGATGCATTTATTGACACGTTTGCTAGCGTCTAGTGAGTCAAGTTATTCATTTTGTAGTTGTGTATTTATTTCAGCCATCAATAAGAGACAAATGAAACCCTTTAAAAACCGCTAAATTGATTCAAAACCTATTTGATTTCGCTTTTTAGAAAAACCGGTTTTTTAAGGTTAAGGTAGAGCCAAACCTAAATAAAACGCTCCTAATGTACATGACACTGATTTAGGTTTGAAAATTAACCGGTAAACAAGCCCTGCTTGAGGACCTCGATAGCTCGGGTGGTTAGCGCGTTCGGCTGCGAACGTTAAAGTTAAGCAACTTTCGCAGTGGTCGGTCATTGGATGGGTGACCAAAAATCTTCTATCTCGAGTTCCTTCTTGCTTCGGAAGGCACGTCAAGCCGTTGGTACCGGCTGCATCTGCAGTCATTAGCACCCGCCAATCCGCACTGGGCCCGAGTGGTGGTTCATTGCCCTACCTCCCTATTCCATCGTTAAGGAAGGCGTGTGCCCCATCAGTGGGGACATTAATTGGCTGATGATTATTACACTTCGGGGAGTGTGCTCAGGAGTTATACAAACTCATTCCGCCTTCCCCACAAAAGACAGAAACGGGTTAGAAGGGCCTTGTGGGTGAGGCAAGCACGCCACAGTTACGTGTGAGCAAATGCTCATAGTTTGACCAAAACTTAGTTTTGATTGCGTCGTTCCTCTATGGTGTGAGCGCTGATTGGTTCGATTGGTTGATGTCGCGCCGTTTGATTTGCTTTCTATGTATATAAAACTCAAAGGTGACTGACTGACTGAAATAGTGATCTATCAACGCACAGCCCAAACCACTGGACGGATCGGGCTGAAATTTGGCATGCAGGTAGATATTATGACGTAGGCATCCCCGCTAAGAAAGGATTTTTATCAATTCTACCCTCAAGGGGATAAAATAGGGAATGAAAGTTTGTATGAAATTTTGTCAATTTTAAACCGATTGGGCTGAGATTTTGCATGCAGGTATAAGAAGAATCATAGGCGGATGCTCTGGCCAGGCGACTGGAGGAGACGATATCAGACCTGGTGGATGTCAGCAGGCCTGATAAGGTTGCCGACCTGCGCATTGTGGGGCTGGACGACTCAGTCACGGTGGACGAGGTGGTGCAGGCGGTGGCAGCTAAAGGGGGTTGCCAGGCCGAAAAGGTGGTGGTGGGGGGAATACTCCCTGGACCGGGGGGCAGGAGGGTCGCCATAGTGAGGTGCCCCGTGGGTGCGGAAAAAAGGTGGCAGAAGGAGATTTACTGAAGGTGGGATGGAGCCTGGCTCGGGTGAGAGTCTTAGGCCCCCCGCCTTCACATTGATTTAGATGCATGGGCAGGGGTCATGCGGCCACTAACTGCCCAGCCAAGGTTGACCGCAGCAACCTGTGTTTCAGTTGCGGGAAGGCGGGCCACAAGGCGGCGACGTGCGCCGCCCCGGCCCTGTGCGCGGTATGCGCGGACAGTGGTCGGCCGGCTTGCCATCTAATGGGAGGCAGGAGGTGCGACCCTCCGGTTACCCGGGGCAAACCCCCGGAGCGAGTGTCCTCTGAGACGTCGGCTCCTGGACGGGCACCCTCAGAGGGGGGGATGTCCGAGTAGCCTCGGCCGCTCGGACCCCCCACGAATGCTGTCGCCCGCGTTTCCCCCCTCTTCTCCTAGAAGATGTTAGGAGACGTGGGCGACCGAGAGAGGGGAGAGGGACGGGAAGAACTACGCTTCCCCTCCCGTTCTCCCCTTCCAGGAACGGCGGCCCCCTCTTGTAGTTCTGTCCTACAAAGGGGGGCGGCGGAGGGTTGCTTGGGCGGGAACGCCCAAGATGCCCTCCGCAGCGGACGGGGGGCGGTATGGTGGGCACTAGGCCGCGTACTCAGCCTCCACGCGCGGGCCTATCTGCGCACGTCTGCGGGGTCCCCGAAATACCGCGGGAGACCCCTGCCGTGGAGCCCCGGCGAGGCCGGGAGGCTGCTGGGGGCGGAGTCGTGGTAGAATCCCTAACGGGGACCCTGCGGCTCCGCACTAAGCAGTGTAGAGGTATTCGCAGGACTTTTTTTAGCGGATATTAAGCGCCCGTAAGAGTTGCGGGGTCCTCGGTGGGTAGCCACTGGGGGGTCCGTAAGACTTGCGGGAGCCAGATGTGAGGTCCATTCGGTGGTGTGCCTCTTAGAGGCGCCGTCGTCTGTAAAAAGATTTTTTACCTACGTTATAAAAAAAAAAGGTATAAGAAGAATCATAGATGAATGTCATTGTGTATAATACAAGTCTGAGAACAAAAACTGTAGTCTACACTTCAGCTCTACACTGAAGCGAAGCGAGGGCGGGCCGCTAGTTATCTATAAGGTGGTAGTGTAGTGTGGGCGAGCTGGCGACATCGGTTCCCGTACAAACTGTCTGCGATTAGCCTTCTATCCTCTTTCGGTGTTTTATGGTCTTCCCCCTTCTACAAACAGACGTCCAGATGCACGGCAGGTTACCATCCTTTTTTCGTTGCTGTTCCTCCCCTTCACCTCAAATACTTTTATATCGCGTACAGCGAAGGAGTGAAATTATCTGCCTGCGTCTATATTTTCGAGTACATATAATCAGACTCTTTTAAAAGTCAGAGTGAATAGGCTCCGTAGATACTATCTCTACTCCAGGCCGGATAGAGGATCAAGAACTTACCCATTAACAATTAAAAAAAATAGTGTGCACGGACTACACCATATCTGAAGTGAAATTTCTTTTCTTAATTAACTTAACATTAGGCGGTGCATACGGCATAGGGGAATGGAGCAACGCACGCAGCACTCATATATATATATATATATATCGTATAAGGAGCCTTATCTATTTTTTTTTTAAATATTTGAATGAAGTTTTAACTTTTTATAAAAACAGTTATTTTTAATGATCCTCGAACTAGTGACGTGTCTTAAAATGATCGATATTTTTATTAATCATTAAAAATAACTTTTTTTACAAAAACTTAAAACTTCATGCAAATATTTTAAGAAAATTAGAGAAGACTTCTTATATGATGTACTTCAACGCCCTTCAAGCTTTATTTGTATTTTTGTAACACCCTATATATATATATATGTCGGAGTAGGGCGAGCGGTAATATCGGCGGTTGGCCACGTGGTTTTTCTTGATCCGCCATCTTGGTTATTCAATGATATTTCCCGAAAATAAAACTGTAGTCTAGTGACCAAGCTAACGTTTAATTTGAATCTTCTTATTACTTTACAAAATCAGTTATGATTGCCAAGGTACAAACGGATTGCTTTGTGAAGCGCGGAGAGTTCTGTGCTAACGTCCGTTCACTATCGCGGCTCACGTCCGAATGCTGAATGCCGAATGCCCCTTCCAATGACGCATAGCCCCTTAAATACTACCCTTAGCATAGACCACTCCCAAGTGATGACAGCTGTCACTGTCATTACTTGACGTTTCACAAGGCAATGGTACTCTTGACTGATGACATTTGTTGTCGGTTTAACGTTTCGAAGGAGCGAGTGAGACGCCATCCGCCGAAATATATATATACCTATATATATGTTGTCGCGTGTGACGCTCGTAGCGTTTCAGCCTTCGCAAAGTTACCTTCCAACTTTCATGCTGGTCGGGAAGAGCTGCTCACGCATCCCACACATTAAAGAGGACCTCGGTGGGCCAGATGGTCAGCTTGTTGGGTCTGCGATCGTGGAACTTAAGCATCTTTCGCAATGGCCTGTTATTGCTTGGGTGACCAAAATCTTATTAAGCTGTTGATCCCGGCTGCATCTGCAGTTTCTTAGCTCCCACCACTTTGCGCTGTCTTCTTTGTAACTTGTGGATATTTTTACGTAAGTACCATGATATTATACAATTTTCTATTTACTGTCAAGGTGTCAGTGGAGCACCGTTTGCTTTGAAACAGCTTTTGGCAAAAAAAGTGCTCGGCTTCTATTTTTACAAGCTTTTATTTAACTTGCAATGTATGTTTGTTCGGGTCAAATCTTACAACTCAATTTTATTTATACTTAGTTTGCAGAACAGTACCTTTTGCACGAACCAATATCGAATACATATCGAATGCGAGTACGAAATGTTAGTGCCAAATGTGTACTGATTTTAGTTCTCGTTGCGTTCTTCCTACTACTGTTCAAGTTTCCATATAAAATTTGACAATGACATTTTGGACTCGCAAACTATTCCTTGCCTGCACATCATCATCATCAGCCTCTTAATGTCCCCACTGATGGGGCACAGGCCTTCCCTATGGATGCAATATGGAGATTATGCCATGACCCACCACGCGGGCCCAGTGCGGATTGGCGGGTGCTAACGACTGCAGATGCAACCGGGACCAACGGCTTAACGTGCCTTCCGAAGCACGGAGGAGCTCGAGATAGTAAATTTTTGGTCACCCATCCAATGACCGACCACTGCCAAAGTTGCTCAACTTCAACGACCGCAGCAGAACGCGATAACCACTAGCGCCATCGAGCTCCTCCTCGAACTACTGTTCAAGTTTCCATATAAAATTTGACAATGACATTTTGGACTCGCAAACTATTCGAATTCGATATTGGTTCGTGCTAGGGGCACAGAAGTTGAGTCGAGTCCTTGTCTCCACATACCATCGTTAATCTGTCGTGAGCATGCGGTGAGTTACACTATCATCAACGGATCGTGTGCCGACGACACACGATTAACTGCGAGTGCCTGCGACGAGATGCGGCCGCCATTCAGTAATTGCTTTGGACTCAGACATGGGTCAGTGTCCCCTGAGGATTATTGCGGTTGTCTCTAGTCTTAAACTAATTCCAGTATAACATTATTATATCTTATTTTCTTTGAAGTGAAAACTTCTTTAGCCGCGTTGTACACTTTTTTGTAATGGGTAAAAACTGTTAAACTCGCGTCAGGTTAAACACGTGGGCTGATCGCATCATGACACACAATAAAATTGGAAAGGTTTTTGACTTTCAATATATTGGACGAAACATAGTATTGTTTTATTTTACCGTATTATAATAATAAGTGTCTATCTAGCTTTTTTGCCAAAAAAATGCCTTTTTATTACCAATAGATGTCGCTAGGTGCGCTTAAATGTGATTCATGTAAGTTGATTTCTTTACAATAGATGTCGCTAAGTGCGCTTAAACGTGATTCATGTAAGTTGATTTTTCTGAGAGATACACTTTGTAATATAAATTGTCATGTTTGTGTACGATAGCGCAATAAATAAATATTGTATTCTACCACATACATGATAGTAATTTTATACTGATAATTAAAGCGATTCGTGCAAATTTATTCCCTAACCATTCCAAAATATCAAAAATGCACAACGTTAATATATTTTTTAATTTTTTTTTCTATATTTGGGAAACAAACCATGTATTAATACTTATACCTAGATCTAATTAACAAACATACATCAATAAAGTTTCCACTATAATATAAAACATTTAAAGGAGTTCAGGTAATTAAAATTGAGAAAGAAAAAAGACGTTAATGTTTTACCAATAAAAACAAAAAGTTTTGTTGGTTACAATTAATAATTAAGAACTATCTATCATATCATGGATATTCAAGTTTTCACTTCTCCCGGAGTGCAACCCGTCGTTTTTACAAGCTTTTATTTAACTTGCTATGTATGTTTGTTACGGTCAAATCTTGCAACTCAATTTTAAAGCACTTGCCCTCAACCGGTTAAACTGAAATTTGGTATGCTCGTTCAGTTCGGATGACAATGCATGATTAACAGTGTGCCGTCATTCTAAATCCAATATGGCGGCATACCCAAAATGGCGGACCAATCATTTTTAATGCATTCCTACAATATGGGTATCAAATTAAAGGGCTTGCTGAGAGTAACTCGAAAAAAATGTAACGTCACTCTCAATCCAATATGGCGGACTTTTAAACGCGTTCAGTTTGTTTGACAATGCATAGTTAATTGTGTGACGTCATTCTAAATCCAAGATGGCGGAACACCCAAAATGGCGGATATTTTTTTTTCTTTTTAGCGCATTTGAATAAAAGCTTGTTTTTAAAAAGGTTTTTTTAACCTTAATTTTATTATCTGTAGTTATTACTGTATTTGTGTACATATATGTTGCATTATGTATGTTTATTTTATATTAATAACAACGTCGGGAAGTCCCGTCTGTTGCCAGGTCTGCGTGGAATTCTTATTACTAACATTTTATTTAGATTTAAACATCGAGCAGTTACATGTTTATAAAATTAAAATTATAACTATGATTGTTACTTCTTCTTTCGAATGTTAAATACTTGTAAAGGTATTCATTTGACATTGTGGGTTACCTACAATGCGAAGAGATGGCGCTGCCTTGCAGCTTAATAAAGGCTAGAAAGAATTCGATTTTATTTGGTCAGTGCATTCGCCCGGATAGCGAAGGGTTCGGTTTCATGTCCCATCTGCTGCCTGGTCCGTGTGGAATTTTTACTAGTAACGTTTTCTTTACATTTAAAAGTCAACAATAGTTCACATTGCATACTCTGGTTACAACCAGAGTATGCAATGTGAACTTTCCTTTCTGAAACGAGAACGAATCTTATTTTAGCTGTCGCATACAGCTCTAGCAAAACTTTGTTACTCTTTAGAACTTAAAGAAAATATAACTAGAAAAAAATTCACGCGGACCAGACAGCAGACGGGATTCGAACCCGCACCCTTCGCAATCCGGGCGAATGCGCTGACCAATTATGCTACCGCGGCCCTCACGGACCGCGTCGAAATTCCTCTAGCTATTCTTAAGCTGCAAGGCAGCGCCATCTCTTCGCATTATAGGTAACCCACAATGTCAAATAAATACTTTTACAAGTATTCATTGGACATTGTGGGTCTTTAGCACTTACCATATTTTACCCGGGCTCCCCGTTCTTCTCTTTTATGACCTTCAAGGGGTTTGAAATAGAAACATTTCGACCTATCCATAGAATAAAGCTACTTCTGCATAATCACAACTTTACAGTAGAGCGATTTTAAGTTTGTAAAATGTAAAATATGCTGTAACTTGTATTGGTATTTTTCTGTCATTTGAATTTTTTTACTAATCATATAAAGCATTAAGAAGCAAATTATGACGCATTTATTGTTTAAAAAAAAATTACGGATTATATTTCATTATTTAAGAGTTTCTTATGTGATTACTAGCTGACCCAGCGAACTTCGTACCGCCCTAAAAAACTAGGGGTTGTCCAGCGGACAAAATTGTGAATCTAAACCATTCTCAGATCCCCTTGAACACACACAAAAAATTTCATCAAAATCGGTCCAGTCGTTTAAGAGAAGTTCAGTGACATACACACTCACAGAAGAATTATATATATAAAGATGTGACAATTTACTACGGACATCTTTATGTTACATATGCATATCAGACCTTATGCTTGGGAAACGTGTCAAATTATGTGTAGATATAACTTTGTTTTACGTAATTTATATTTTCTGTCGCATCACATTATGATAATATGGCAAAGATTGGGCAAAATTGATCAAACAAGAAAATTAGAATCAAATTTAGTAAAAATTCTCAGTTTATAACAAAATTGAAGCCGTGCAGGCTGCGTTCTTGCCTAACCAAAAGGTTCTTATGCTCTTGGCTCTATATTCTTTGGAAACAAAAATTACATGTACCTATATTCAATTGCTATCTTCAAAGTTATGTAAGTTTTAGGATAAATGTTTTTACTAGTAAAACATATGCGTCCGTTTCGCCTAAAAGTACAATAAAAGCAATTTGGTAACATTTTCTTAAGTAACTTTATTCTATGCATAGGTCGATTTGCTTAAATTTATTTTTGCCAATTCTTCGTTGAAACAAACCCTCCATTCCACAAATACAGACAACATTGGCAGACAGAGCAGCGGGATACATCAACAGTTCTGAATTACCTAAGGCTGTTTTGGTTCAATCATTCCCCAATATTGTGCGTACGTTGTAGCTACGGTGAGTTGAAATTGAAAATAAATAAACGTGTCTCGATCTACGCCCGTTTCTACCGCGAGGCGTAATGGTTTTGTCAGCGATCGAATGGAGGATCGAGATTCGAGATTAATGTCGACTCTTAACGCAACGTTACTGCTTTCATTCGACGTGATTTGAAATTGGAATAGAAAATGCTATGTGTTTCTCGGCATGATGCCTATTATCTTTGTTTGTGTGGCATCAAAGACGCAACGCGTGGAATAATTATGACTTTTATCTAGAAAGAAAGAAATAAATTTTATTGACCATAAACAGTATTGGTAACCTAAATAAAAACAATAAAAAATTTTCTGGCCAACTAGGTCCCTGCCTCAGCTAGATACTACAACAACACCAGGGCTGCTGCAGCGCTGATGATTCTGGCAGGGCCTAAGGTTGAAGACACAGATTATTATTATACAACCATACCAATGTACACTTAAAAAAAAAGATAATAACAACGTAGGCTGAATGTTTTTACCATCCTTAGCCTTACAGAAAAAGTACAAAAAATTAAAAAAAGAAGATTTATCTGTGGGAGGACATACTACAGACTGGAACCTAAAAACAAAACTAATATAAAAAACTAATAATTAAATGAATTGCAAACTGATTAATAGTAATTCTACTGCCGATCCATGCCTGCCATCCTATACCAGACTCGATAAATTTCTCCATCTGGTGTTACGTGTAATTGGAATCCAGTCGCGAAGGTAATTGATGCTACAGAAAAAAAAAGCTGCTGTAGTCGTAGTCGACCTTCGTAGCCGAGTGGTTTGCACGAAGATATTCATGGTGTCACCTACTCGAGAGGTCTCGGGTTCGAACCCTGTTGGGAGCAGATGTTTGTGTGATGAATACGAGCATTTGTACTCCAGTCATAGATGTTTTAATATGTATTTCTATATAAATATACTTATATAATGCAAAGGTAAGGAATAACCACATGTGGTTGTATGGTAGCGGTTTCTGTCGCTTTCTAATAAGTGTGTCACAATTTGTGTCTAAATGCTGATGGGTAAATATTAATTCAATATTAATCTAAATACTTAAAAAGTAATAATAACAGTAATAATGAATAATTTTTGGTGAATGATAATAATATATATAATTATATTAACAATAATAATTTGATGATCTTTTTAATTTAATAATAAAATAATTTAATTTTCTTAATAATAAATTAATCACGTCGCGTCGGTGTCGTTGCATATTATTACTCGCTTTCTAGGCAGAACTGAAAAACCATTGCTTTGCTCTAAGAGCAAAGGAATCGGTGAGTCTTTGCCTTTTTCTGTGGTTGCGGTACACAGTTACATATTTAGTAATTAATTGTTCTATTTGTTTACTTGAATTTGTGTGCTGTACTGATGGAAATAAATGATTTATCTATCTATCTATCTATCTATTTATATGTACAGTATATGTATTCTATCCATTACCTAGCATCATATATCATAAGCCTTACAGTGCTTACTTTGGGGCTAGGCTTATTGGTGTGAGTGTTTGAAATATTTATTATTATTACCTAACCATGTCGATCAACTCCTACACGGTAGAACCTTAAAGCTGGTAATAGTAGAGTATAGGTTACCAGTGAACTGGTAAAAGATAAGCTGGGAATAGCTAGAAAGGCTCGACCGGCGATAGCACGTTCTTCAGCGCCGACAGACAAATTGTGATAATGCATTTATTGCTGAACGCTGACGACACGTGTCTACAGTTTACAAGTGCATACATACGCACTAGCGCGTGGTCGCTCCGTCAGCGAAGCACTTAAAGGCGCTGTCCTACGACCTGTGCTGCCTCTAACTAAAACTCTACGTTCGAGATTTCGCAGTCTCTATTCATAATACGAAACTCAAATACTAAAATGGAAATGGGCGGGGCATGTAGCGAGACTGGCAGAAGAGCGTTGGACCAAAAGGGTCACATTATGGAGAGGCCCAAAAGGGAATCGCTGTAGGGGAAGACCTGTTACAAGATGGGAGGATGATATTAGCAAAACCGCTGGGCCGAGATTGTTAAAAATAGCACAAGACAGGAAAAAATGGACTTCTTTGGAGGAGGCCTTCACCCGTGGAGGGGTTCTTGCAGATATCTAGAATTTTATTAAAACAAAAACAAACAAAACAATCAATAAAAAAAATGTATAGGTTAAGATAAATTTATTCTGTTCATTTTCATTTCTGTGCATGAAATAAATAAAGGCTTTATTATTATGAGGAAGTGATGATACGATTAAGGATGCATTTAGTGATGGCATAGTGAATCTGTACTTACTGACACGATCCTTTGTGGAATGGATATTTATTCATGGTTTGTGTACATGATACAAACAGTCAACATTATTCAAATCTTATATCAAATTGTACGAGATTTCTATTAAATATAGTATCATGTAAAGAGACTTTTAAATCTCGAACATTACAGTTCTCATTAGTTTGGCAATCCTGCGCGGTGCGGCCTCACTCGCAACAACACAGGTCGTGGGATAGCGCCTTAACGCAGACATACATTCTCAAAGCTTGTGGGTCGACCGACGTACGCCTGACCGACGAGCCGGACTGATCGTTTCTGTCAGCGCGACGTAGCTAAACGTACTGTTAGACCGAGCACTCAGTTTGGTTCGAAAAAAAGTCTTTATTTGCTCACAATCACTTTAATTATTTCGACCTATGCATAGAATAAAGTTACATATGAAAATGTTACCAAATTGCTTTTATTGTACTTTTAGGCGAAACGGACGCGTATGTTTTACTGGTAAAAACATTTATTCTAAAACTTATATAACTTTGAAGTTAGCAATTGAATAAAGGTACATGTGATTTTTGTTTCCGAAGAATATAGAGCCAAGTGCACAAGAACCTTTTGGATAGGCAAGAACGCAGCCTGCACGGCTTCAATTTTGTTATAAACTGAGAATTTTTACTAAATGTTTGATTCTATTTTTCTTGTTTGATCGATTCTGCCCAATCTTTGCCATATTATCATAATGTGACAGGACAGAAAATATAAATTACGTAAAACAAAGTTATATCTACACATAATTTGACACGTTTCCCAAGCATAAGCTCTGATATGCATATGTAACATAAAAATGTCCGTAGTAAATTGTCACAGAAACTTTTAAATAACGAAATATAAGCCGTAAATGTAGTTTTTTTTTAAACAGTAAATGCGTCATAATTTGCTTCTTAATGCTTTATATGATTAATTAAAAAATTCAAATGGTAGAAAAATACCAATACAAGTTACATCATGTTTTACATCTCACAAACTTAAAATCGCTCTACTGTAAAGTAGATTTATTCTATGGATAGGTCAATTTATGTATGTTATCTACACTGGTTTCGATTTACTTACTATTTGGTTACTATTTTCTTTTTAGTTTTAAGGATTAGTGTTGGGTAGGATACGTCTTGAAAAAGAGTTTGTAAGAGTAGCCTCTTTTTTGTACTGAGCCAGTACAATGTCCCACTTCAAATGAGGCGAGGCGTACAGAAGCTCGACATATACGTTTGTGTGCACGAGTAGCACCTCCTCTACGCACTATCAATCTTGCTGGATACAGCATGCAGGACAGCGCTATACACGTAAAAGAGATAGAGATACAGATGGATAGTGCGTAGAGGACTTAAATGAAATATCATGCCTCGCTCTCTCTCAGACTAACGAAGAGTGAGTGAGTAAAGAGACGCGACTATCGCGACATTTAATGTGAAGTAGTACATTTTAAAATTTTGAGCCGCTCTTACATTTTGACATCATGTCCGGGACAAATGTACCGCCTCTTGTAAGTCCTACTCAACACTATTAAGGATAACGACTCGCGACGGGTTAGTTTACTAGGCCGTTGAACAGTTCTTAAGAGTTTCCTTGCTGAAAGCCAACCAGCAGGCAGAAACCAGGTCCGTTGTTGAGCAGCAATTCCAGAAATCAGAAGAAGACTAATTGAAATAATGAAATCGCGTGTTTTTATACAAAAAATATTGCTGATCACAAATTTTGTATTGGCAATAAGAATTCATTATAGTTTTCCTAAGTCAGCAATATTTCTTTAGTAGGCATTAGGTAGGCAGGTTGTAACAGTACGTATGGTCAGCACTCGGCTGGCTTCCATGGAAGAGAGACTACCGCCGCCGAAGAAACTCAGGCCACCGTTGGCAGCGGACCGGCATGGAGCGGAGGTAAAGGAAAGGGAGATGACCACAGCAGAATGGTCCTGGACTGCTGTGGTCAAGAGGAAGAAAAAAAAGGGTGCGGCGCCGGGAGTGGCCCCAGTCCCGGAGGTGGCGAAAACGCAGGCGCCGGAAGCGATCAAAATGCAGGCGCCGGCGCAGAAGGTGGAGCGGCCATAGGGCGGAAAGCCGAGGCTGAAGGTGCCAAGCACTGCGGCGGCGGCCATCAGCCTGGCGCCGGGCGCAAGGGAGAAGGGGATCACGTACGCCAGAGTGATCCAGATGGCCAGGGGAAAGATCCAGTTGCAGGAGCTTGGAATAAGTGGCGGGCTCACGATCTGGGATAGCCAGACCGGGACGCATATATAGATATGCTAGTTCAGTACGTCCCCGTCGGCTGAGCCGAACTGAGTTAGCATTTCCAAACGATAAACACGCGTAATTCCTGGTCCAATACGTCTCAGACGGTGATGTACTGCAGTAGGATTTCGAGTTATAAAACGCGCTGCAAAGTAGGGGTCATCCTAATTCAGTTTGTCAACGAGAAACTGATACTAAAGGATGGCTAAGAACTAATAATATAGATTTCTGGTGTAAAGATAGAGTAGGCATGTAGCATGACAAAATAATTATCTATCAGGTAGCTGGCGCTTCGCCGGCCGCTGCCGCGGCACGCTCGCTTCGCTAGCTCGGCTCGCGCTAAGCTCAGGTCACAACACTAACCTAACCTAACCCACTTGTCACGAATCTGTCGTCAATAATATGGTATTTTTCTATTACTTAAATATGTAGATAATATGGGTTATCTAACGACAACAACTACTAGCATGCACATTATGGCAGACGTAGGTTATTTTTTTTTTTGGGTGTGATAGCTATATCGGCATAGAGAGACGTATCGTGTTAGCTTTTCTAAGAATATTTTGTTGATTCAGCTACTAAAAATCCTACCCCAATACGTCACGTTAGCTTGACGACTAAGATGAGGGTTCCCAATACATTTTAATGCGTATTAACTTAGAAATCCCACGGCAGTACATCGCCGTCTGAGACGTATTGGAGCAGGAATTACGCGTTTTTATCGTTTGGAAATGCTAACTCAGTTCGGCTCAGCCGACGGGGACGTACTGAACTAGCATATCTATATACGCGACCGGGACCAAGCTCTTGGTTGTCCCAGCACCGGACAGCCTTAGCGAGGCGCCTGGGTTAGGTGATGGCCGAGCTGATTGACGTCAGCAGGCCGGAGAAGGTGGCCGACCTACGGATTGTGGGGCTCGACGAGTCGATTACGACGGACGAGGTGGTGCAGGCAATGGCAGCCAAAGGGGGTTGCCAGGCTGACAGGGTGGTGGTAGGGGAGATACTCCTTGGACCAGGAGGCAGGAGGGTCGCCACCATCGTCTGTAAAAAGATTTTTTACCTGCGTTATAAAAAAAAAGGGTTATAACAGTACGTAGCAAAGCATCAACGTAGCAGTATGCGCGTTCATATATTCGCATAGATACGTTCGATCGGTAATAGTCGGTCGAGTACTGATTCCACCCTAAAACCTTACTGACAGAAACAACACCACAACAAAAACAAAACTTGATATCGGTAGAAAAGGAAAATAGAACAATTAATAGTAATGAAAAACCTAATATGTAATAACATGTCCAATTACAATTAGTCTCCAGCTTTATTGAACGCGAAGCTTAAATCTTCATCACAATATCGAGGGCAATTGAAAAATGTAATAACGTCGTAAATGTGAACAGTAATATTACGTTAACTAGAAAACCTGAGCTGACACACAGCCCCTACCACAGGATCCATTAACATTTTATTTAATTTCACAAATCCTTTGAAGCTGAACTGATATTAATATTTAATATTAATCTATATATATAAAACTCAAAGGTGACTGACTGACATAGTGATCTATCAACGCACAGGCCAAACCACTGGACGGATTGGGCTAAAATTTGGGATGCAGGTAGATGTTATGACGTAGGCATCCGCTAAGAAAGGATTTTGAACAATTCTACCCCCAAGGGGATAAAATAGGGAATGAAAGTTTGTATGAAACTTTGTCAATTTTAAACCGATCGGGCTGAGACTTTGCATGCAGGTATAAGAAGAATCATAGATGAATGTCATTGTGTATAATACAAGCCTGAGAACAAAAACTGTAGTCTATACTTCAGCTCTACACCGAAGCGAAGCGAGGGCGAGCCGCTAGTGAAAAATAAATTTAATATTTCAAATATTATTATTGTCGTGTTCTACCATTTAAAATTTCAGAGGCGTCAGACAACGGCCATAAAATATATTTTCGCGTTAACACAATAGTTTCGGTGATTCACATGAAAAATATTAATAGCGTATTGGTTATATAGCGTGAATGTGAAATTTAAATAAATATAATATTTATATAATTAATTACCGGTCTAAAATTTACTATACCAATTCTTCCGAGCTTAGGAAGACCATAGAAATACCCGAGGCAACGCGAGTGTGAAAATACTATCACATGAGTGATTTAATTACTAATCCGGTTCCAACGGAAGACCAGCGCTAATGGCAACATTAGCATGCAGCTATGCTGAGTTGGGACTGTTTTGAGACTAAATTTAATTGTTTTATTTTATTTTTTATATTATTATGTTATTTTTTTTTTGCTGTCTCAAATAAAATTATTTCTTTCTTTCTTTCTTCTTTCTAATTGTAACAGTTGCATAAAAGACTTTATCTACATCCATGATATGACACTCTATAAAAGATTTTGAAACCATGTGGCGTTCTAAGAACTTAAATTCATGAAACGTTTCGACGCTGTGGAGTGAAGCGCGCGTGAATGACACTGTAATTTTTTCGAAATTCATAATACCATGCCTTCAGAAGTGACAATTGTGGCTGTCTGATGAGCAAGTCATTGGCTCGGAAAGGATTTAAAAAGCGAAGGAGTGTTATAATGAAATTCATATAAAAAGGGTATTTTTTTAAATTAATAACATTGGATGTTTTAATTTTTGCAGAATCAGAGAAGTCTTTAATAGTGGTTTTAAAGCATGGGTGTAGATAAAAACCATTGTAACACCTGTAGCAGTGCCGAGGTACACACTCAAATAAAATGCGCAAATCCGGGTTACAGACTGTTTATTGCAAAGCACGTGGAAAATATGGAACACAAGGTGACGTGA
The DNA here is from genome assembly GCA_902850365.2 of Chilo suppressalis. Taxonomy (NCBI): domain Eukaryota; kingdom Metazoa; phylum Arthropoda; class Insecta; order Lepidoptera; family Crambidae; genus Chilo; species Chilo suppressalis. The sequence continues at coordinate 1,676,573 of OU963896.1, read as the reverse complement.
GGTGTCGTCGAACATAGATCGCGGACTGGCGGCGGGAAGCCGCTGCGTAGTGCTCGCAGGCACCGTTACACAAAAATATCAAAATACCTTAAAATAAAAATTACAAATAAAAAATGTATGAGCGCGTCGCTAACACTCCCCCCCCTAGTGCTGGAACAGCACTAAACTCTCAACGAGATAGGAGCGACGCGAGCTGCTGACCGACGCAGCACACCCGATTTCGTCTTTACATCGACTACTCTCACACGATTGTCTTTACCAGGGTACGTACGCAAAATGATACCTTTTGGCCAGACGTTACGCGGTGAAGATGGGTCTACCACGAAAACGCAGTCACCAACCTGAAGAGATTGCTGCTCCTCATTCCATTTTCTGCGTGGTAGCATCTCAGGCAAAATTTCCTTCACCCACCGGGCCCAATACATGTCAGCGAGTCGTTGTGCCTTACGCCATTGTTTTCTTAAACACAAATCATCTTCATCAAATGTGCCAATAACAGGTGAGTTAGATGAAGATCCTAAGAGGAAGTGATTAGGAGTCAAGGTCTCCTCACTGCCTGGTTCGACCGAGACATGACCCAGTGGTCTACTGTTGACCATGTTTTCAACCTCTGCTAGAAGGGTGATCAAAATTTCTTCTTTAGGTGCCCGATCATTAAGTACAATTTGAAGTGACGTTTTTACTGACCTTATTAGTCTCTCCCAGGCCCCACCCCAATGTGGGCTTGCAGGAGGTATGAAGTGCCACTCCAAATTATTGTTAGCACCTTCGTTTTTTAGGACCTCAACATCTAATGCGCTTGACGAGCGTTGCAACTCCTTATCAGCGCCCCGCAGGTTAGTTCCGTTGTCGGAATATAGATGTTTTGGCCATCCACGACGAGCTGCCATTCTGCGCAGTGCCATGATGAGGGAATCTGTGGAAAGAGATGGTACAAGTTCTATATGAACGGCGCGTACTGTTAAGCACGTAAAGAGAACGCCGTATCTCTTCTCTCTGCGTCTCCCCACAGTAACCTCAACCGGTCCGAATAGATCCAAACCACAAAATGTGAATGGTCTCTGATGGTGTGATACTCGTGCTACAGGTAAGTCCCCCATTCTTGGTATTTGTGGCTTTGACTTCCGTATCCTGCAAAACATACATTCGTATGCGACTGATTTTACAGTTGGTCGCAATTTAATAATCCAATATTTTTGTTTCAGCTCGTTGACGACGGTCTCCTGATTGCCATGGGCTGCCTTGCGGTGATGGTGTCGCACTATAAGCCGTGCTACTGGATGTCGTCCGTCTAATATTATTGGTCTTTTTGTTTCCAGATCCACGTTTCTTGCAGCATCTATGCGGCCACCAACGCGGAGTATACCACATTCATCCAGGTAAGGGGTTAAGGTAAGTAACTTACTTGTACGTTTAATAGCTCTTCCGTTACCCAATGCAGCTATTTCGGCAGCGAACGACTCATGTTGTGCATGTTTCATAATGATTAGTTCCGCTTCTTTTATCTTGTTACAATCTATCTCAGCTGCACGTTTTCTACATCTATCGATGAAAACCAAAACGGCAGCCATAGCTCGCAGCAACCGCAACCACGAAGAAAAACGAACAGGTTCGGGTACAGGTAAGTCAACAGGTGAGGCTTCATTTACTGTTGCGCATGCGGCATTCACTTCGCACATTACAGGTTGAATCACATCCGCAGGCCATGCTTGTTTCGCCATATACAAAAATTTCGGACCTGAAAACCATTCACTGTTAAAGATAGAACTGTCAAATACTTCTCTAGTAGCCAAGTCAGCGACATTCATTTTAGTCGGAATGTATCTCCATTCGTTTATGTGCGTGAGTTGATCTATCTCACCTAAACGGTTGGCTTCGAATGTTTTATAAGTGCGCGTGTTGTTCCTAATCCAATGCAGGACTGTAGTAGAATCACACCAAAGAACACGCTCAGTGACCGTTAATTTATGTTCACGTATAATGGAATCCATAAACTTAGCAGCTAACAATGCAGCTTGTAACTCGGCCCGTGGCATCGTCAGTTGTTTGACGGGCATGACACGACACTTACTTCCAATCAGAGCGACTCTTGTTTTGCCATTATCGCTCCAACGCCAATAGGCTACGGTACACATTGCTTTGGCTGACGCGTCACTAAAAACATGCAGTTGTAAATCGTTATAATAACCTTTCGACGTAGCGACAGATTTCGTCGTAGCCTGCTCGTAGCAGTAGGCCGTCGTAGCGCGGTCCGTAGACGTTGACGTCAGAGGGCCGCATGCGTCGCGCGCGGGAGAGGGGCACTCATTATCGGAACGGCTGGATGCGTTTTCCTCGTAGCCGCTTATCTGTTCCTCGGCCTCACTCGCTCCGGCTGCATTATAATAATATCTTGCCACTCGTACTTTGCTAACATTTTTAGCAAGTTAATCCATTGACACCATTTGGTGTAAATGCTATCAGGAATGCAATTATCCCATCCTATGTTCAATCGCCAAGTATCCTGTAACATAATGCGTCCCTGAATAGTGAATGGTGATAAAAATCCAAATATGTCAAAAATTGACATTATCACTCGCAGCATTAGCCGCTTCGTAGGCCTATCTTTGCCCACAAGAACATTTTCGGGGATGCGTTTTAGGGAAACATCGAACCCCAACTCATCCGTTCCCGGGTACCAAATTAAACCGAGTGTACGGTCACCATCATTTTGTCCTGCAATTTTGAACCTTATAGCAGCAGAACCTAAGGTATCTTTTTCAACACTTTCGAGCACAGCGAGACTATTACTTGTCCAATTTCGAATTTCAAAGCCACCACAGCTATGTATATAAGAAACATTTTTTACCATATTTATTGCAGTTATTTCGTCACGTAAACTTTGAATATAGTCATCCATATAATGTGAATTTCTTATCGCGTCAACAGCGGCCGGGGGTGATGACTCATACGGCGTTGCATTCAAGGTTTTTATAAACTGAGCTACGGACGGTGAACAATTGGCACCGAATATTAATGAATTCATTACATACGTTTTGATGGGCTCGTCAGGGTTGTCTCTCCAGAGAAACCGTAATGCATGTTGATCTTGTTCACGGATTTTCATTCTGAGAAACATATCCTTTATATCACCCGTTACTGCAATACCATTTATCCTAAAGTGCAGCATAATTCCATAAAGTGATGATAAAAAGTCAGGCCCTGTAAGTAAATAATCATTTAAACACGAACCATCAACTTTACCAGCCCCATCAAAAACAAGTAGTAACTTTTTTTTATAAGGATTGTCTACACCAAAATGTGGTAAATACCAAGTTTTATTTGTTATCGTTGTATCTTTTAACTCTCGGGCATAATCATTTTGTAATAAATGATTAATGCGATCTGAATATCTTTGAGCGAAACCTATATCTTTTGTCATTTTTTTCTCAATACTCAATAACCTTTTCAAAGCACTAGGGTAAGAATCTGGCATTTTACAATTTTTATCTTTCCAGGGCAACCCTACGTACCAACGACCATCGATAAGTTCAGCTGTTTTTTGTAGCTGTGCCACGGCGTGAGTATCATTTGCGTTTTGCCTAGGTTCACCCGTAAGACCAAGGGAATCCAATGCGAACGAACGTTGTACCTCGTCGTGTAAATTCTGCAGTAGGTAGGTATCGTCATCATCGTTCGACCCTGAGACAAAACGTGTGAGACAGACAGACTCGCGCAAGAGTGGCGCGCCCCGCCGAACGGGCACGGTTCCGTGAATACACCAACCTAAGGGCGTTAGCGTAGCAGACGGCTCAATAGCGTTCCCTAACTTAACATCTAATGGTAACAACAAATGATAGTTATCTTGGCCAATTAACAATTTCGGTTTAACATCTGACATATGATAGTTAAATTTAATTTCCTTTAAATGCTCATATCTACTATAATCGACAACAGATAACCTTTGAATCGGCAAATTTAGTTCATTTACACTATGCATGGTAATTGTACTAATCGAACTATTGTCCATACCTGATATGTTTACATTCATTACCGTAGCATCGCACACAAGTTCGTTGTTAGCCCAGGCGCCGCTCACGCGCATCGTGTGGCGGCGGCCGCGCAGGCCGGCGCGCGCTGCGAGCTCACTGCTTATCAGTGATACTGTGGATCCGTCGTCGAGTAGCGCATATTCACTAAACACACCGTTTGGGCCGTGTATACGTATGGGAACGACCTTTAACAAAACTTTACACTTATCACTCGCGTTTATATGCGTGACGGTTTCACTATTGCCACTACTTTGTTCCTGTGAGGTGGATCGTTGCACAATAACATTATCACGGTGCTCGCCGCTGTAGTTATAATGTAATAGACGATGATGCGCTTGATTGCAGTTGTCTCTGTCGCATAAGGGCGCTGAGCAGGTTTCTCTGTTGTGGCGGGCGGTGAGACATTTAAAACATATGCCGTTTCGTTTGATGTGCTCCCATCTCACTTTGCGCAATGCTCGTTTGAACTTTTTGCATTCGGTTAGTTTATGAGCAGATATTTTACAATAGCTGCATTTTTCATTCGCAGCGCATTCGGACTGTACTAGAACTGTCTGATAGTGAGAATTGTGACTTATAGCTTTTTGCTTCATGTTGTCACTGCGACTGGGATTAAAATAGATGCTTGCAGCAGTAGACACCTTCGTGGCTTCATCATTTAAAAACTCAGCTAATATCATAAGTCTTGATTTCTTATTTTCATTGATCAAAGGGTAACTGTAATCGGTCCATTTTGAAAGTAGTACAGACGGAAGTTTGCTCAATATAATGGACACAATATTCATGCCATACAAATATTCTTCGCGTCCCACGGCTCGTACGGCTTCTACAAAATTTTGTATTTTGCAGGAAAAAATAACAATATCCTTCTGATATTCGTTTGGCATGGGTGGTAACTTTTTCACATCTTGTATGATTTTTGAAATCAAGTAATCTGGGTTACCAAATCGTAGTGCTAAGGTCGTCATTATTTTTGCTGGAGACGTTGCACTTATTAGCAGGGCAGACACGGCTTCTTTAGCGGTGCCCCTGAGACATTTTCGTAACCGCCACAGGTTTTCCTTCTCGGTGAGGTTACACACTTCCGTGGACTCGTCGAACGCCTGCTTGAACTGTAGCCATTCCAATGGTTCACCGGAAAATTCAGGTAAGTCTCTCGGTGTGCTAATGCGGCTCAGTAGGTTGGCGTTACCTCCGTTCGTGGTCACATTCTTTAGTGCGCTAGCAAGCATTTCAATAGTCGACGTCTCCGTAGTACTAGCTTTGTTTTGCAAAGGTGCTAATGGTGCGGACGGCGTCGGCGGTATGCCTTTCAGTGCTGTTAGTGCAGGGCGTGGCTGGTGAGGGGCCGCTGTTTGCAGCTGAAGCGGCTGTGATGGTGGCGGTGGTGCTGCCGTATCGGATGGCGGCGCGGGCGGCGCTAGCGGGGTGTACCAAGTGGTGCGCGCCTGTGCCGGGTGCAGCTGGGGTTGGTCGCCGGCCGCCGGCGTCGCCCACTGCAGTGCGGGCGCGGTTGGCGGCTCCGACGTTGCCAAACCGATGGTCTGCTGGTGGGCCGTTTCCTGCATGACTCCCTCTAACCATTTGTTCACGAACAGTGGAGGTCCTTCTTCTTCATCTTGTGGACTGTATTCTTCGTCGAGACTCGCGATATTTACCTCCAATTGTTTATCTATTAGCTCCATACGTATCTTTGCTTTCTCTGCTTGTGCCTGTAATTCGAGCTCGAGACGTTTTCGCCTGGCGGTGGAAGATGCCGTTGACTTTCTCGACTTTACGCTTTTCGCTGACGATTCTTTCCGCTGGACTTTCCGCTCTTCAGGTTCGGTAGGGTGTGCGGATGGTGCAGACACTCCTGGAAGAACGTCCTCGCAAGTTTGCTGCGCTTCCGAATGTTCTCGACGCGACGCACTTCGAGTGTGTACCATTTTCGACGGTGTTCAGTACATTAGATCCGGCTCGAAGACCACTTCTGTAGCAGTGCCGAGGTACACACTCAAATAAAATGCGCAAATCCGGGTTACAGACTGTTTATTGCAAAGCACGTGGAAATTATTGTACACAAGGTGACGTGAGGTGTCGTCGAACATAGATCGCGGACTGGCGGCGGGAAGCCGCTGCGTAGTGCTCGCAGGCACCGTTACACAAAAATATCAAAATACCTTAAAATAAAAATTACAAATAAAAAATGTATGAGCGCGTCGCTAACAACACCCAAACGGGTGATACAACGGTTGATTTATTTATGAAATTGGATATTTATTGCCCCCTATTATCTTTGATGGTACTATTATCCCTTTCTCTGGTACAGTGAAAAATCTTGGTGCGATCTTTGAACAGTTTTTCTCATGGAAGCCTCAGGTGGAAGCGGTAAGAAAGAAAATATTTTTAATTTCTATTATTTTAAAGCATGTAACTGCTTGATGTTTAAATCTAAAGAAAATATAACTAGAAAAAATTTCACGCGGACCAGGCAGCAGACGGGGCTCGAACCCTATAAAAATAACTATAATTGCTATTTCTTCTTTCAAATGTTTAATACTCGTAAAAGTATTCATTTGACATTGTGGGTTACCTATAATGCGAAGAGATGGCGCTGCCTTGCAGCTTAAGAATGGCTAGAAGAATTTCGACGCGGTCCGTGAGGGCCGCGGTAGCATAATTGGTCAGTGCATTCGCCCGGATTGCGAAGGGTGCGGGTTCGAGTTCCGTCTGCTGCCTGGTCCGCGTGGATTTTTTTCTAGTTATTTTTTCTTAAGAAAATATTTGCCGCATACAATTCACTAAACCGGTTGCGTAATTTTTTACCAGCAAGTAAAAAGCTCACTTTGGCTCAGACACTTTTACTTTCCATTATCGACTACGCTGATGTTTGTTATACCGACATATCTGAGGAACTCCTAAACAAGCTGGAACGTCTGCAGAATATGTGTATCAGATTCATTTTTAAGTTACGTAAATATGACCAGTAGAATTCAGTTAGGTTGGGCAGCATTTCGTAAGCTCCGTCAAGTCTTCTCGTCACTCATCCCTCAATATCTCAAGTCGAAAGTCTTCGACCAGTGCGTTCTCCCAGTTATGACATACGGCGCCGAGACGTGGACACTCACGGCTGGACTGGTCCACCAGTTTAAAGTCGCTCAGAGAGCTTTGGAAAGGGCTATGCTCGCTCGGAGTATCTCTGAAGGACCGCATCAGAAATGATGTAATCCGACAGAGAACCAGAGTCACCGACATAGCCCACCGAATTAGCAAACTGAAGTGGCAGTGGGCTGGTCACATTAGCCGCAGAACTGACGGCCGATGGAGCTATAAAGTTCTCGAGTGGAGACCGCGACTCGGTAAACGTAGTGTGGGACGCCCTGAGACAAGATGGGATGATGACATTCATAGGCTGGCTGGCGTGGGCTGGATGAGAGTGGCAGAAAATCGGGAGCAGTGGCGTGCATTAGGGGAGACCTATGTCCAGCAGTGGACGAGCATGGGTCGATGATGATGATGATGAATATGACCATGTGTCTCACTTTCGATGCAAACTAAAATGGCTCCCTATTCACCGACGCAGGGACTTAGACACTCTTACGGTTCTCTATTCTGTACTTTTCCTTCCTACTTCTCCGCTCCATCTAAAAGAATGTTTCTCGTTTCTTGATTCTAAATCAGAACGCACTTTGCGGTCCTCTTCGAATCTAACCCCTGCAGTCCCACTCCATTCAACTGATTTCTTTTCATATTCCTTCTCTGTGCATTCTGTTCGCTTGTGGAACTCTCTACCTGAAACAATCCGAAAGGCTGACACTTTAAGCTCGTTTAGTAATCAAGTTAGAGGTTATTTCCTTTCCCCACTATAAATCTTACCTCTCTTGTCTCTCTCTTTGGATATATCTATTGCATCTATTATTCATTATTTATTGAAGTGAAACTTCTTTATCGGCGTTGGAAAAAAATTTACCGTCACATTTTTCGGTTACGCGTCACATTTTTCCGTTACGCGCCATCTTTTTTTATATCAATAGTTGATAGCTGAATGATCACACTGCCGCCGGCGAGAACTCTCTCTACTCGTTTGTTGCTGAGTGACAATAGTTATTAAAGATAAGACTCGCTCAGCCAAACTCGCATAGCGATACTCGCTCGGCGATACTCGCTCAGCGATACTCGCTCAGCGATACTCGCTCAGCGATACTCGCACAGCGATACTCGCTCAGCGATACTCGCACAGCGATACTCGCTCAGCGATACTCGCACAGCGATACTCGCTCAGCGATACTCGCTCAGTGATACTCGCTCAGCGATACTCGCTCAGTGATACTCGCTCAGCGATACTCGCTCAGCGGTACTCGCTCAGCGATATTCGCTCAGCGATACTCGCTCAGTCCTCTTATTTATTTATTTCACTGTCATGGGTTGCCTGGAAGAGAGGCTGTTTAGCAATAAGGCCGCCTATTGTGTACGTTTTCACTGTCATGTTTAATGTATTTATGTCCTGTGAGGTGTATGTCAATAAAGAATATTATTCTTATTTTATGTTGACAATAAGCTAACTGTCTCAGAATCTTTAAGAGCGGTTTTAAAACGTGGGTGTAGATAAATGGTATTATAACCAAAACAAAAGCTAAATCTGTTTGGCAAGTTTTGAATCAGAACTCGTGGTAGTGGTAACTGTCTCACAGCAGTCGTACTAAATAACACGCGAGAGTTAAAAGTTGAAATCATGTTTGGAGAGCGTGCTCCAGTCACTTTGTCGTACCGACATTAATAAACTTTACTCGATCCATGCTCCATTCGCCCCAATAACGTTCGTTAAAATATGTTCAACTCTATTAAAATATTTACAAATGTTTTACTACGTTGAAATATTTCATCGTAATAATTAAATTACTTAATTTTTTGTCGAAATTTTTTACCACGTACGACAAAACTGTGGAATATGTTGTCGCCAGCAGTGTTTCCGGACCAATACGACCCAAAAACCTTCAAAAAAAGAGCGTACTCCTTCCTTAAAGGCCGGCATCGCATTTGTGATACTCCTGGTGTTGCAAGTGTCCATGGGCGACGGTGATCACTTACCATCAGGTGAGCCGTCTGCTCGTATGCCTCCTATAACATAAAAAAAGTACATTTAGAAACTTCTTTCCGGGCGGGGTGTAAATGGAAAAATCCTATGGAATAGCTGAAACGGAAATGCGTAACGAGATATATACGTGTGTGTGTGTGTAGGATGCGTGCGCAGCTCTTCGCGACGAGCATGACAGTTGGAGGGTAACTCGTCGAAGGCTAACACGCTACGAGGATTCACGAGCGTCACACGCGACAATATACATTCATAAAAGTTTTATGTGAATACTTACCTACACACCGGGTTAGCGGTTGGCATAATGGAATTCTTTCCATTTTTAATGTTTTTTGTTTATCAACACCTTTTTTTTCGATTTATTTTTCTGTTACTTATATAATTAATATAATGAAACTGGAGTCGATTTTGACATGATTCTCTAAAACCTGAATTTAAATTTGACAATAGTGTTTCCTTGTTGTACTCTATACAGCATGCCCTTTTCATGCTGTATAGAGAACAACAGGGAAACACTGTTGTCAAATTTAAGTATTAGTAAAAGACTGGAGACCCGGCACCTTTCATAGAAAAAATGCTAAACTTGTATACAATTGAATTTGGTCTCAAAATAAAGCCAAAATTATTTGCTTCACAAAACTACTTTTGCCTTATTTTTAGTGAATCGTGGAAAGAAGTTATATAATGATTAATATTTTTTGATATGGAAACCCTAAATCTTCAAGGGACAGAATTTTACTTCAAAATATTACTCAAGTGACTGTAAAAACCATTATTCCTTTGCTTTTTCTAAATAAAAAACCAAATGTCAATTTGACAATCCTAAAATACAAACAAAAAAATCATTCGCATTTCGCATCCGCTCCCGCGAACTGTGATTGCCTTTTTATCCGTTATTTCTCTTGACGACCCTGCTACATATAGAGGTTGTATTGACAAACCTACGTATTTGACATTGACAGCTAGCTGCTGATGACAAATATTGCCAGACTACGTTACCCAATTATGAAACACAGATAAAAAAAATAAAAAAGTATACAACTTTGGCACAAAATGCCGGGTGTCCTTTAGAAATTATGTCAGAATATAAACATATATATATGAGTGATGCGTGCGCTGCTCCATTCCCCTATTCTGTTTAGGAAGTAGGCAAGAGATATTATATATAGATATTACTTAAAGATATATTCTTCTAGTGAAATATCCGAACGCTCAATCTTTTCTTTTCCGTCTTTTGAAGGTAGCTCGACAAAGTAAATAAAAAATCATTATTCCGACGACGAATTACTGCAAGGGATGCGAAACGTCAAAAACTTAATAAAATCAGTGAATCTAACCCGTTGAAATTCTGCGTTCTTCCTGAACCAGTTCGTTCATCCCCTAAAGTACGACGACCGCGTTTGAACTCGCTACACCAGCGGTAGTTGGTTGCTTTTGAAGGTCCTTCATCCATAAAAGCAGTTCTAAATCGATCAATAATGACTCATTAGGTTTTAAGTCTCATTTAAAATCTTAAAAATCAAAGCACGAACATGATCTCGATGCAGATCCAATTTTTAAAGAGACAAGAAAAATTTTATTGGCTTTACGCGGAGGTAAATTTGAAAATCGAATCGAATCGAAAATATTTACTTTTAAATAACTGAAGTTTTCAAAATAGCTACAAGTGGCCAGTGTCTTATACATGTCGGAGATTACGGTGTTATTGATTGATTCTGTTGGCAACACTTTTGTCTGTGACGTAACTGAATGATGTGAATGACGTTGTCAATGTCAATGTCAACTTCGTATCTGTCAGTAGTGCGTTTGATCGAGAAGCTCTCTTGCTCTTGAGACAGCGCCTGCGCCGGACGTGCGCACTGATCGATAAGCAAACAACATGGCGGACCGCGATGAAGAAATTATTAAGTCGAATCCGTTTGAATCTCCAACATACGTAAAAACCTTTTTTTCGCAAACCTTTCTGAGTGACCTGGTATATTGTGGACACGGATTATATTTTTTCGTGTCGTTTCTCTTCATTAATCCTATTTTAGTTGAGTGCAGTCCACCGCTACTGCACTATTAATAGGATGATGATGAACAAAAACGGCCTTATCTTTTTTTACGTTAACTTAGAAGTGTGATTTTTTCAAAGCTTCAAGGGATCGTAGAGTTGAATATTTATGATCTAAATTGCAACTCGGTACTCTGCGCTGCTCCTGCTCCTGGAATACATGATTTTAACAGACAGACAGACAAAGGGCAGTATATTTTTACCTAGAACTTTAAATTTTTTCTCCGCTTCAATGGATCGTGGCCCTGAGTATACGGTTTAAATTTTGTAACGGGCTTTTGTTGGCTACGGCTAATAAAGCAAAAGTCAGCAAGGTGTTGAGCACATGTATCAGGGAGTAGGTGTTTATTGACCGTGCTTGGAGTACTGTGTACAAAACTTATTTATGAGGCGCCATGCACACAATAGCAAACGATTTCAGAATGAAATAAAACTGTCCACACATTAATTGTTCACATCCATTTATTTCGTGAAAGAAGGTATAATTCTAAAGAAAAGTTTACTAGAAAAAAAAAATCCATGTGGACCAGGCAGCGGACGGGACTCGAACCCGCATCCTTCGCTATCCGGGCGAATGCACTGACCATTATGCTACCACGGCCCTATTGGCCGCGTCGAAATTTTCCTAGCCTTAAGCTGCAAGGCAGCGCCATCTCTTCGCATTGTAGGTAACCCACAATGTCAAATGAATACTTTTTCAAGCTGCCTTGCAGCTTAAGGCTAGGAAAATTTCGACGCGGCCAATAGGGCCGTGGTAGCATAATGGTCAGTGCATTCGCCCGGATAGCGAACGATGCGGGTTCGAGTCCCGTCCGCTGCCTGGTCCGCGTGGATTTTTTTTTTCTGGTAAACTTTTCTTTAGATTTAAACATCTAGCAGTTAAATGCTTAAAAAATAAATAAAATCATAAGAAGGTATAAATTACTCGACCAAAAGATATTAATTTAAATCAAGTTAAGGTTTACAAGTTAAATTGCTTACTTTAAATGGGTTTACATAATGTACTAATATTATCCGGTTTAGCCATGAAAACTGTCCATGCGGTAAAATACACCAACGGTCGCTCCGAACACACGTTGTCGACGACCAGGACCTTTCCGATCGGCTTGATCCTTTGGCCTTGCGTAGGGATGTAGCTTCGCTCTGCATCTTCTATCGCATTTATCACGGGGAGTGTTCTGAGGAATTGTTCGGATTAATTCCAGCTGCTGCATTTCGCCATCGTACATCGCGACAAAAATTTCATCCCCATCATCTTGATGCGTGGCTATCCACAACCGTGCGTTTTTGTCGAAATTTTTGAAGTTATACTTCTTTAGGCGCGTTATGAAAAAATGATGAGAGTGAAATTTTTAGATGCACGCGCATCACTGTAACCCAAAAATAACAGCATGAAGTTGGCCGCGGGCGCGTTATGAAAAAATCATGTGAGTGAAATTTCGAGATGCGCGCGCATCACTGCAACACAATAGTAACACCATGAAGATGGCCGCGGGCGCGTTATGAATGTTAGTGTCTAATAATGGTGGATTATTAACCACTAAGTGGTTAATAATCCACCATTATTAGACATCTGTTCGAAAGGTACTTTGAACGATCCACGGAGCTCCATAAGATGATCGCGTTGTCAAAAACAATGTTGGCACGCTCGTCGCCTCTGATCACTGTTTTCATATTTATAATATTTATCCACATGTTTCTAGTTTCTATATAGACACAACGTGTTTTAGTTACTTACAAGTGCTAATTACATATGGACTAATAACTTAAATTCAGTAGTGGTTTTAATTGAATATTTTGAATATTTATTTAATTTTTCAAATTAAAACTGAACTTAATTGACTGTGTTAACTATCCTTTTCCAGTCCTTTTATTATTTTATTGTAATTACTAATTATTTGCATGCAATTAAAAAATATTTTTAATGATGCTAAAGAAGTATAACTTCTCACGCGCGTACATAAGTTACACGCATCCATTTTTTTTTACCACGTACGACAAAACTGTGGAATATGTTGTCGCCAGCAGTGTTTCCGGACCAATACGACCCAAGAACCTTCAAAAAAAGAGCGTACTCCTTCCTTAAAGGCCGGCATCGCATTTGTGATACTCCTGGTGTTGCAAGTGTCCATGGGCGACGGTGATCACTTACCATCAGGTGAGCCGTCTGCTCGTATGCCCCCTATAACATAAAATAAATAAATAATAATAAATACGTAGTCACATTCCCTGGACGATGATATTGATGGCAATGGGCAGCTTTTCACCTCCCCGGTGTATGGACAAGCAATATTCCTTGCTTGAGTCCACGTGTCTAGACCACCGTGGATTGAAGCGACATCAGGTTGTTGAAATTGATGCAAACTTATGGCATCTCGAGTTAGTGGAGGGACAAAATCATGGTGTGAACATTAAAAAAGAAAAAAAAAAGATTTTAAACTAGGTTAAGGAACCCTGGAGGAACTCACCATGTGGCCATCATGGTTCCTATATTATGCCCATTTTGTAGATGGGAGTTATTGCGGCATTATTTAATGCTTGGAGGAGCGAAGGAGGGACACAACACTTATCTTGGTATTTAAAGAACTCTTCACATCCTTTCCAGACGAAACCTCTTGGCAAAAAGAAGGCATCGCCTCCTAAGGAGGTGACAAACCTACTCGCATACCGGATACATCGAGAGATAGGTTATCGGTATACAGAATCGAATCAATCGACTTATTGGAGAAATACCATTATAAAGGAAACGTTAATAGTAAAATTAATAATACTTCCACAGAGAGCGAAACAGATATATTTACTTTATTTTTAGGGATGAATTCCCTGAAAGAAAACAATTAAAACTCTTAGCTATTTACTAATCGATCCACGATCGTTAACAATCAACACGATTAACCGATTTAGACCTACAGCCCGTTCAATCCCTATTATTTCACAGATGCAAAAACAATTGTTCTTTTATATAGCACAGGTGAAGGTCAAGGCTACTATGTATTATACAGCCTAAACAATTGATGAATTCATTATTTTAATCTATTTATATTGAATAATTTGTTGGCTGTATTAATTTAAGATCAATTTAATGTTAACAAAGATTATAAATTCAAGAAATGAAATTTATTTATAATTAAATAATCATGGACATCTTAACTTGCGATCCTGAACGACCATGGATTATTTATGTGAAGGAAAGTTTTTAACTTTGGATTTCTGAACGCAATTTAAAGTGACATTGGGTTGACGTTTACGGTTATCAACCCTTCTATTTGTTATTGTTTTAATAAAGATTTGATTTTAAACTCAAATTAGCTCATTGCTAAAAAATTTATTACAATTTCAACTAGATACCTCCACGCTTTCTCGAGATAAAGGGTCTTGACAGACAGAGACAGACAGATAGACAGCCAGACAGACAACAAAGTAATCTTAAAAGGGTTTCGTTTACTCTAGCCCGTAGTCACCGTAGGAATTTATGTATGTATATAAACCGCTCTAACAGACGTAATTTAAAAACACTTTTAACGTTTCTTTAAAAAAAAAGGAATTACATAAAACCTTATAAATTGTCAGAAAGATATTTCGAAGCTTCTTTTTTTGATGTGAAATATTTATTGGCGTACGTATAACAGATTTTTGGCGTGGCGACCTGTCGCCATGCTATATGATGGTATATATATACTGTCTATATGCTGTAGTGTGTACGGTGTGGCCACAATCGAATTCGATTTTGTATTAAATAAAAATAAATGTTTATTAAATAAACAGTCATCATTTTCTGGAAAAAAGTCGTAATATTTTCTTTTATTATTATGCCATATTTAGTTCCTATTACAAATCTGTTCTTTTCTGCATATTCATCATCATCACCATCAGCCTATTAATGTCCCCACTGCTGGGCCACAGGCCTTCCCTATGACATAGGGAGATTGGGCCATGACACACCACGCGGGCCCAGTGCGGATTGGTGGGTGCTAATGACTGCAGAGTGCAGCCGGGACCAACGGCTTAACGTGCCTTCCGAAGCACGGAGGAGCTCAAAATAGTAAATTTTTGGTCACCCATCCAATAACCGACCACTGCGCAAGTTGCTTAACTTCAATGATCGCAGCCGGACGCGCTAACCACTTGCGCCATCGACCTCCTTTTCTTTCTGCATATAACTTTCACAAAATAATGTCGATGTTTCACATCTGCCAGGCGTCCCGAGACGGCTCACATTTTTTAAACGAAATCGATGACAAGAAAATATTTTGATCTCATTGATAGGCAGGTACATTCCTTCCGTGTCACGGTAAATTATTACATGTGTGGCACATCCTTAGTGTCGCCGCACACGGGCCGTACGCCACAGCCACAAACGCCGCCACGAGAAGCTAGAAGCGGCTGCTAAAGTGGCTGAAGCGCGCGACAGCGGCCGACTAAGGCACGGTAATATTATCTATACAGTATAGTGACTCCGCCCTGTCCTTGAAATAAATGCCTACGGCCGAGCGCTGCGTTAGCACGCGGTAGGGCCACCCGCCTACAGTATTTTATGTAGTTTTGTTTTTAACGCGAGTGTAGGTAGATTACTCGTTTGTCTCTTTTTTCATCCTAACCACTTATTTATATATTATTCCAGATATTTTGCCCGATGGAAAAATCGAAATACCTAAATATTAGAAACAAATTACGTACTAGTAGATAGGTATATAAAAAATATTCTATAAAGGTAAGACACCTTTCCAATATTTCAGTTAATTTAAAAAATGATATCTCTGAGTGTGTTATTAACCAACCAAAAACAGCAATTGTGCTGTTGTACCATATTGCTCGTCGTTTGTTCTTTTCCATACTAAATTATGTAGGTATCTACTTAATTCAATCAAATATTTACAATACAAAACGCACGTTTAAGCACGGCTAACTGCATAAAAAACAATTCACACCGTTCGATCGTCGTTGCGGCGCGGCGGCGCATTCGCGACTGGGCCCGCCGAGAGCACATCGAACTCGAGTGGCGTAAGTATGACTCGCTTTCTGACCATTTGTATAAAGATAGAATACTGTATGATATTATTACCGTGACTAAGGTAAGGGAGAGAGGGGTGGGGAATCGCGCGAGTGACGTGTGGCGGCGTTTTGTATCGGCGCATTAAGTGGCCGGTGCGGGCCACAAGAAGCGAGCAACGACGATTTGTAGCGTGTGGCGGCCACCGGCGTACCATGTGTGGCGAGTCCATATAAAATGCATGAAAACTACAAGAAATATGCCGGTGGCGGCGTTTTGTGGTTGTGGTCGGTGGCCCGTGTGCGGCGACACTTACAGCCGCTCTCGTTGCGCTTACGAGTCAATTCTAAAATTCCTGTAGGGGGTACCCTCCGCTATAAGGAGAAGGGGATGCGTGGGGTGTTATTAAACTTTTGCTTAATAAAACACTCGGGAGAGGACGCATTCTTCCCGAATATGTGACAGTTTTCAACTACCAAGTAAATTACTTGAGACTTGGGGAACTCTCATTAGCGGTGCGTTTCGTCACATTATTATGTCAGTTATTTAATTTCGAAAGGCTCATCAAAATAATTTACTAACTCATATTACGGTTGGGTGGGAACCGGTGCTACCAGCGGGGATAAGTCTGCTCTATCATATAATATTAATGTCCATACTAGTGGGGCACAGGCCTTCCCTATGGACAACTCAACTTCACCTGCGCACTCGAATTCCTCAAGTGTGCGCTATACTGCGTTACTACTCAATGCTTTATTGATTTCCATAAGTTATACAAGATGTTACAAAATAATATGCACAATCATGAACCCCGTCGGGCACAACAATCAATTAATTACAGAGGGAGAGTGACACCTTTGATTACATAAAAACGTTAATAAGTACCATAACTGACTATTACAATTTAGAATTTATATAAATATCTATCTATAATAAATTAAAATAGGTATTAAATTTTATTTAATTCTATAAAATCACGAATAAGATTTACAATAATAATGTGTATAGTAATTCATTAATTGTAAAAAAGATAATACTAACAAATTATATAAAATATATGTAAATAAAATTTATTTAAAGTTATATAAAAACAAAAAATTTACACAATTGAATATAGTATTCTCAAAATTGTGTGATTAATCAAATTGTTTGAATCAGAAATCAGAAATCAGAAATCAATATATCTTTATTCAAATTGGATGTATAGTACAACTCTTTTGAATCGTCCAAAAAAATTTTTTTCCCTACCACTCGTTGGACATATTTTTTAGCTGCGGAGAAAAACGAGCGAAAAAAACTCCACAACATTAAAAGTCTAATGTAACAACATTTACAAATCATTATGTTGTTACAACGTCAATACAATTATGATTTATTTAATATAGAAAACCTGTTGGAATGTTTGGAACAGTTCAAACCCAAGCATTTTTGTCTGTAATATAATCAGACACTTTGTAATAAGCTTTTTTAATAAGTGTTTTTTTTATAATATCTTTAAATTTATTTATGGCTAACTCTTGGATATTGCTTGGGACTTTATTGTATAAGCGAACACAAAGACCTTTAAATGAATTATTATTTTTGTGAAGCCTAGTAGCAGGTAAAGTTAGTTTATTTTTGTTTCTTGTATTAATTGTGTGAACATCACTGTTTTTAAGAAACAAATTAATATTTTTTCTTACAAGTAATAAATTTTCGTATATGTATTGTGATGCGACCGTCATTATTCCAAATTCTTTAAACTTATCTCTTAATGATTCTTTAACTTTAAGATTATAAATTGATCCAATAGCTCTCTTCTGCAGCACAAAAATAGTTTGAATGTCGGCGGCATTTCCCCACAATAAAATTCCGTACGACATTACACTATGGAAATAACTAAAGTACACTAATCTGGCCGTATCTACATCCGTTAACTGGCGTATCTTCATTACGGCATATGCTGCAGAGCTAAGTCTATTTGACAATTTATCAATATGTGGGCCCCATTGAAGCTTAGAATCTAAAGTTATCCCTAAGAATACTGTGGTGTCTACAAGGCCCACATTCCTATCCTTTACATTCACACTGGTTTTTACCTGTTTTACATTAGGTAATACAAATTTCATACATTTCGTTTTTCCTTCATTAAGTAATAAATTGTTAACATTGAACCAGTGTACTACCTTAGAGATACAATTGTTCACGTCGTCAATAACTTTGCCTGTGTGACAATCAACCGTTTGCCTGTAGTGTATGTTTTTTTAAGAGCTTCATCCATGATAACTTCAAAACAATCATACAATGCTGATGGAGGTCTGTATACGCTCAATACAACAAGCTGGTCCAGTTCCACACAGGCAATTTCTATTGTTCGCTCAACCGAGAGGCTCACAATATCTCTTCGTTCCTTAAATTTTAGTTTTTTATTCAATAACTAGCTTTTGCCCGCGACTTCGTCCACGTTATCGTCGTTTTTCGTAAAAAAGTAGCATATGTCCTTCCTCAGGGTTCCGTGGTTTTGATGTGACAAACAGATTAACTTTCGTATTTTAGTAGGGAAATATAATACTGTTAAAAATATCGCAATAAGGAACCGCAGAATATTATTATTATCACTGTGCCCCGAGACCATCAGCGTGTAACTCCTTGTATGTTATTATGTTAATGTATTGGTAATATTGTTTAGATCGCTTTCACATGAGTCTTAAGTACATATAGAATGAAAATACTTCAGCGCAAAGCTTCCGGGTAGACAACGTTGAAATTTGACCCGTCCGGAACGTGAACATAAAAAATTCTAGGATTGCTAACCCGGGAAAGACCGACATAACTGACCATGTGAAAAACAACTGACACCGAGATCTACTCCAACAACACGAAAGGCCTGCCCTTGAGCCTTATTATTGTCATTGCATAACACACCGATACTGGGAATTGCGTTCTTTTAAATTGGAATGGAAAATTATTTGGTATTATGGGAATTCTGGGAATAAAGATGGTTTCTCCTGCACCGCAACCTATTAAAATTTGAGCCTCGATTACATTTTGTTGCAACTGGGTTACTTTAAGCCGAGTTCCATTGCAAATTTGTGGTGGTCTTAAATTTCGGAGCAGAATAATCGGAATGCCAATTTTCAAACAAATTTCATGAGAAAGAAGTACGGGCATATTTAAAGAATTTAAAAATTCTATCGGGTAATTAGTGGCTTCTTGTTCATCGGCCATTCTATTTATTGAACTATAAACTTTGCTTTCCCCCTGGATATTCGACAGTATTTTATTATTAATCTCAGATGCCTGGTCATTGGGAGGAGTTAAAATGGACCTTTCGCATAGCCAAGAATTGTTCTTATTTAATATATTTGTTACGTCACCGTAAACTGACGATGTAAGATGTTGTTGGGATTGCACTATACAACATAACTCAGGCGTCAGAATAAGTTTTCCTTGGTGTAGCAGTGGATAGGTATCTTTGGTGAAGGTATTTTCTTTAATAATATATCAGAAAATTCACGATCATCCGGGTTATCTACAGTTCTCACTCGCATGTTTATAGTCAAATGCACCGATTGTATATCACGCCACAAATAAGAGCTTTTCAGGCAAGCCCTAACCTCAGCAGCTCGGGTTCCCCGTGGTATTACCGTTAAGGTTTGTCGGAAATCACCACAAAATAAAACTGTGATACCGCCCATGGGTCGATCATTTTGTCTTATATCTCTTAAAGTTCTGTCTACCGCTTCTACTCCTTTTCGATGAGCCATCGTACATTCATCCTATATGATTAAATTACACTTTGAACGAATATTTAAACACTACCAAAACAACTAATACGTGGTCCTAACTTTAGCTACCTTACACATAAAATCGAAGTGACTATTTGAACTAAAATATTCTTATAGAATTATAACCAGAAATATATACAACTCACAACAAAAAAGAAATGAAAATAAAGCTGAAACGCCTGTGCAATACTATCTACCTATACCTCCTTCACTTAAAAATAAATACTTATAACTACTTTAATTAATAAAAGTACCTACGCTTAATAATTTTTAATTTGAACGAATATTTAAACACTACCAAAACAACTAATACCTGTTTTACAAAATAACAACAAAAGATATTCAAATAAACTATTTAAAGACTAAAAGTCGCGCTGATAAGCACGGTTTCGGTCTCCCAAGCGAGGGAGCAGATGAGAAATCCTCATGGATACCCAAAGCCGGCTGCAAGGTTATGTCAGACTCGTACTGACTAAAAATACCCGTAGGGGCTGCCTCTGGCCGGTAAGGCCTCTAAGGCTTCATCGGAAGCGATCGTCCCCCAGGGGGGGAGCGACGCAGAAAACAGATTTAGACAGCTCGCTCTCGGACCTTTGATACCCTACCGCTGCCGCGACCCGTGTCGAGCGCGGCAACCGTTACACAAAAATAATCCTTATAGCATGATTCAGTATTCACGTGCGACGGCGCGATGGCTTATTTTATGTATAAGTTTGGTGTTTCTATACCGAGTATTATAAACGTAAGAGTAAACAAATATGGTCAGAATGCTCCGAACTGCTAAGCTATCGGGAGTTACACGTGTTATTGTGAGTCAACAACAATTTTATGTAGAATATTTCCGTCATACATGATTTCTATGTAACTTTAATCATTAAGGCTGCACACGCGACGGAAGCTTAAAAAATGGAGTAACTTCTCCCGTTTTCCCAACATTTCCCTTCACTACTCTGCTCCTACTGATTGTAGCGTGATAAAAAGTATACTATAACCTGCCCAGGAGTATGAAGAATAATTGTACCAAGTTTCGTTAAAATCCGTCGAGTAGTTTTTGTTTCTATAAGGAACATACACACAGACAGACAGACAGACAGACAGACAGACAGACAGACAAAAAATTTACTGATTGCATTTTTGGCATCAGTATCGATCACTAATCACCCCCTGATAGTTATTTTAAAAATATATTTCATGTACAGAATTGACATCTCTACAGATTTATTATAAGTATAGATTACACGTGTTATTGTGAGTCAACCATAAAAGATAGACATATGCTGTTGCGGGATATTTTGTAGACAATTTTATGTAAAATATTTCCGTCATACATGATTTCTATGTAACTTTAACCATTAAGGCTGCACACGCGACGGAAGCTTAAAAAATAGAGTAACTTCTCCCGTTTTTCCAATATTTCCCTTCACTACTCTGCTCCTATTGATTGTAGCGTGATGAAAAGTATACTATAACCTGCCCAGGAGTATGAAGAATAATTGTACCAAGTTTCGTTAAAATCTCTCGAGTAGTTTTTGTTTCTATAAGGAACAAACACACAGACAGACAGACAGACAGACAAAAATTTTACTGATTGTATTTTTGGCATCAGTATCGATCACTAATCATCCCCTGATAGTTATTTTGAAAATATATTTCATGTACAGAATTGACCTCTCTACAGATTTATTATAAGTATATAGATATTAAAGAGCCACCTCGAATTGCATTTTCTCGATTGAACGAACTACCAACCTGATGATTATTAAAATTAAATATATTTTGATAACTTTTTAGCCAGTGCTCTGTTAATCCAAAAAATATCTATATTATTACAATTCATAAATAATTCAATTTCTAAGTCCTTACCCATCATTCCTTGAATATTAAGATGCACCAGGTTGATAAAACTTACATTTTTTGCAATGTTTTTGGATGGGTTTTTTTTATCTATATTAACAAAATTGTATTTTTTATTTACATTATTATTTAACAATATGCAAGACGAATTATCTTTTGTCTGATTGCTTAATTTAAACATTTATTATTATTTTGAGTGGTTTCAGTAGAATAATTACTGATTGTCATGTCATTAGAAGGTTGCTCAATAGGAGCAAGTTGTTTAGCCAAATTCTTGGCTGACATAAAAAAGAAATATGATAGCGACTTAGCTACCTGTCTTTTATTATAATTAGAAAGATAATATTTATCTTTTGTCAAATAAAAATTTCTAACATAATTGTTAGAGTCAATCAAATGGTATTTTTTGCTTTTACAAATTGTGTACAAAAGCATATTTAATTTATATCTTAACAAATTTTCCTCTTTTGGCAGACTGTTGCAGTAAGGCAATGTGAACAATACAATTTTTTCCACATTTAATGTATTTAAATCTGTTATATATTTTAATATTTTTTTGTTCAAATTGCCTCTGTTTCCTACAAAAAATAACAAGGTGTGACATTTGCTGTAGCTATGCTTACTTGCCTTTTCTAAAATATCCTTATAAGAGGTACCAGGCATACAGTTATTTGTTATTGAATGTCCCATTTTAGATAAAAGAGGGCCCATATTCTTTCCAATTTCATCATTAAACATTATAATCTTGTTATTTTTATTTTCTAAAGATGTGTTTCTTGAGTGAGTTACTTTCACCGGTGTCAAGTGTGTACCTATTGGCTGAAGTTGGGAATCAATAGATATAGACTTATGTTGTAAAGTGTAGGAGTCAAAATTGAGCGATGATTGAGTTCCCAACTGTTTACAATCACAAGTGTGATTGTTTGTTAATGAATGAAATCTTTCATTATTGTAATTGCATAAATCAATTAACTCATTCATGGCCTGCATGTGTTCCTTCATTTCACATTGTGCTAATTCATATTTTTTGGTTACATTTGAGAGACAATCTTGTAGTTTATCTATTTTACTTTGTAAAATTTGAGTGTCTGTTTCATATTTTAAACTAATGTTATTATATTTTGCAGAATAAATGTCCAATTCATCAATTAACTGTAATCTCTCCCTGTTGATATTAACATTTTTTATAAATAACTTTTGTTTTTTAATTAACTTTTGAGTTTTTTTAATATATCTATTAATTTTTACATATTTCTTTAATTTGTTACATCCAACAACCCCCAATTTGTTATTTCTACTGTCATTACAAGTAAGATCTATTGTAACAATTGGTTGGTTATTGGTTGGCACAGAAACCATCTCTGGCGCACTGACTACCAACTCATCAAACAAGCTCCGATTCAACGAGAGAGTTTTATTGTGTTTTGACATTTCTAATAGTGATATTGTGTTTTTTGCGTCATGTAGTTGCTTTTCCAAGATGTGAATACGCTGTAATGCTTGGTCATATTCACTTCTACATTGATCAAAGCCATCTACGATGAACTGGAGCCTGTCCCGAGCTTCAATAGTATCCACACACTTTGTGCAGTTCTGCCATTTCGCTCTTTAACTTTTGATTTTTATCTAAAATTTCTATTAATTCCCTCTCATTGTCATCCCGTTCCTTGTGTAGTTGGTCGCATAAATCCTTAGAGGCTTTGAGTTCTCTCAAAGTCAGTTGAAATTTAGACTCCTCCTGACGAGACAGAGCCTTACGAGTCATCATATTTATATATTAACGATATTATCTTAGTTTAACTTGAATGAATGTATGTTGTTAAATACAACAGGACTTATTTAACCAACAATAGCAAGGTTATGTAGGTATTTTATAAAAAAAAAATTGCCAGTTTTTAACTATTTGATGCTTTACACACTTTATTGATATAGAATAAAGTAATAGTTAAGGTAACTTGTAAAAATAACTTACTGGAATTATGAAAATATCTTGGAAACAGATGACAATGACTCACAATAAAGCCGGTAAATGTCACAGTACGTTTTTAAGTAATTTCACTCACTTTACAATCGTTTTTATATATTAACACTTAGTTATTAATCATTATTTAATGATATTATTGATTAATTTACATTACAATCACATTTTAACATTTCAAATTCATTTGATAACTAATAATAACATTTTTTAAAATCAAAATAAAATCAACAATTTATATATATTCAATAGTATAAATAACTTCAAACCATTTTATCATTTAAATATTCATTAACACTATAATAGCATTTATTAATCAAAAGAGTCTTTAAGGGTTTCAAAAATTTCCTTCTGTAGATTCGTTTTTTATTTGGTCAGGCAACTTATTGTAAATCTTTATGGACATGATTAAGGGGCTAGATGAGTGTAAATTTAATTTTGAGGTTGGCAAAATTAATTTATTTTTGTTTCTAGTTGAGTATTTTATTGGGGCATCTCCTCTTTTATTATATAAATATGGATGTTGACGCACAAATTTGCAAATTTGAAATATATAAATGCATGGCAAGCTATAAATTTCATGTCTTTTAAAATGAGGCTTACATGAGTCTTTTTTCTCAATATTTACTAAGATTCTCACAAGTTTCTTTTGCTGTGTAAAAATAATAGACGCATCCGTACTGTTCCCCCACAAAATAACTCCGTAATTCAACCAAGAGTATGCATAAGCATAATACATAGCCAGTGCAGTTTTCATGTTAGTTGTGCGTTTAATTTCGTAAAAGGCGTATGAAAAGCTAGCAATTTTTGATCTTACTATCTGCATATGCGGTTTCCAATTTAAATGTTTGTCTATGGTTATTCCTAACAAAGAAAATTCGTCGATAACTTCCAATGTTGTTCCGTTAAAGTTAAAGTTAATATCTACAGGTGCTTTTTGATATGGATAGAAAGACATTAGTTAATTTTTGACAATTAATTTCCAGATTATGATCGCGCATCCAATCGTTTATTTTGTTAAATATTTCATTAAGTTGGTGATTTAGGTTTTTGCAACTTTGACATGACGTAAGCAGAGATATATCGTCTGCAAATAGAACACATGATTCCAATGTTTCCGCCATAGTTGCAGGGAGATCGTTTATGTAAATCAGGAACAATAAACATCCAAGAACGCTGCCTTGCGGTATAGATGCATTTATAATCTTTCGGTCAGATCTTACATTTTTAATCTCGCTAGTTGAAGTATCAAAATATTCTATTTCCACGAATTGTTCCCTGTTTTTAAGGTACGACTTGAACCATTCGTGCGCCTTGCCACGGATTCCAATTCCATATAATTTATTTAAAAAATATTATAATTAATCTTATCATATGCTTTCGTCATGTCCAACAATACTCCTATTGCATATTTGCTATCATTAACTCTATTGTACACTTCCTGCATATATTTATTTATTTATTTATAATTATTTAAACTATTGCTTGTAATTAATTTAAAAAATTAAAATTATAATATGATTTGGCTGTAGCTTAGCATGTCAAGCATTCTGTTATTATTATTTAGTCACTCAGTATGTACATATTAAAGGTTACGGTTTGAGGAGCTCGATGGCGCAAGTGGTTAGCGCTTTCGGCTGCGATCGTTGAAGCTAAGCAACTTTCGCAGTGGTCGGTCATTGGATGGGTGACCAAAAATTTACTATCTCGAGCTCCTCCGTGCTTCGGAAGGCACGTTAAGCCGTTGGTCCCGGCTGCATTTGCAGTCGTTAGCACCTACCAATCCGCACTGGGCCCGCGTGGTGGGTCATGGCCCAATCTCCCTATTCCATCCATAGGGAAGGCCTGCCTATGCTGATGATGATGATGAAAGGTTACATCTTTGTTTTTTGTTGATAATGAAAATAATTTTGTACTTCATGTTAATTACGGAATTGAGCCGTCAGGTAGGGTTTTTAAAAACTAAACTTTAAATCATTACTTTATTTATTTAAATGTTATACAAAATTATTTATATTAATTGATCCCGACGATCCGGTCTTACAAACTATACGTCAAGATGCTTCCACGATTGAAGCTCAAGCAACTCCCAAAACTGTCCGAAGGTTTTACATGAACTAAATCTGTCTAATAAGCACTTTTCAACACGATTGCTCAATCGAGCCACCTGCACTTGGGAAACACATAATGTACGCGTGACGTATGAGTGACGTAGACGAGTCTTGTACTCGTAACATGTTTGTACATCAAATAAATAAATAAATCTGTAAGGTGTAGGGTCTCGGAGAGCTTGCCTTATCTATTTACTTCAATAGTTTGTAGTAAATGAACAAGGAACTCCGATGATGCAGTAGTTAGTACGTTTGGCCTGCTGACGTGAAATTCAGTGGCTTTCGTGGAGGGAGAGAGAAAGAAAGATAATAAAAATTCCACGCGGACCAGCCAGCAGACGCGACTCGAACCCGCACCCTTCGCAATCCGGGCGAATGCACTGACCAATTATGCTACCGCGGCTCTGACGGCTGCGTCGAAATTCTTCTAGCCATTCCTTAAGCTGCAAGGCAGCGCCATTTCCCGCCCCGTCTGCTGCCTGGTCCGCGTGGATATTTTTCTAGTTTAGATTTAATTTAATTAAAATTATAAAGAAAGATAATAATTTATGTTTTTTAAAGCATTTAACTGCTAGATGTTTAAATCGAAAGAAAAGATTTACTAGAAAAAAAAAAAATTTTCTTGTAAAACTTTTCTTTAGTTTTAAACATCTAGCACTCTTGCAGTTAAAATCTTAAATAAAAATAAAAAATATAAATATAATTGCTATTTTTTCTTTCAAATGTTTAATACTTGAAAAAGTATTCATTTGTCATTGTGGGTTACCTACAATGCGAAGAGATGGCGCTGCCCTGCAGCTTAAGGTTAGGAAAATTTCGACGCGGCTAAGAGGGCCGTGGTAGCATAATGGTCAGTGCATTCGCCCGGATTGCGAAGGGTGCGGGTTCGAGTCCCCTCCGCTGCCTGGCCCGCGTGGTTAATTTTCTAGTAAAACATTTCTTAAGATAATCATTTATTTAACACAATAAAAAAGACTCAGAAAAGCAGAGAAAAGAAAAATACTGGTAAGCGTTGGTCAATGAAGACTCTGCTTCAGCATAATGCTGCAACGGCCGGTATATGGCACAGGTGAGCAAAATTTATTATCCCATGCTCCTATGTGCTTCAGAAGGCACGTTTATTTATTGGTCCCAGATGTGTTTGTCTCAGAATAATAAATTGTTACTAATCTGAGATATCGGCCGATGCCTGTTTAGCAAATGTTAAAAATAAGTGAAACAGGTGAAATTTAATCACAAATAATGTACTATCGCGGAATTTAGCGGTCTATCACTTGGCGAACAAAATGCTTTGAACGGTTTTCTACAGTAGTTTTTACTACGCCCCGCCTTCGCGTCGGACGCGCCAATCCGGGCCGCCGCACAAAAGTAAGACAGAGAGCATTTCATTGATTGAATAATGAATCGAATTGCATTTGTTTTAGTTGCAATTTGTCATCCGCATCGTGATCGCGACAGCGCTATACGAAAAAGTAAGACAGCGATAATTATATGTCTATGAATGAATTTTTACTACGCCGCTACCGCAAGCGATTATAGTATTATGGGTGACAGAGCCTTAGATTAAAACAAAAAGGGTAGATACGGCATTAGCCCCACAAAAGTGATCCGCACAAATTGTGGTCCACGACCCTAATCGCTTTAGTCACAACTTGACATGCAAACGACGTACATGTGAACGCCAAAAAGAAATATTGATAATATTTTGTGTTTAAATGATAAAACAATGCCTAAGTGTGTTTTTAAAAAGTGCTCAAATTGCTCAAGAAATAAAATTAAAACCCACGGCAACACTTTTCATTCCTAAGTATTATAAAATATAATATTTTTTTCATAAAAATTGCTGTTTGTTTTGAATCTTATTCGGTAGTGACGTCGAGTACTGGTCGCGTGATTGGTCGGTAGTTCAGTGACATGGATCTCGCCGTCTCGTTCGCGCTGCCGTTGAAACTTAACGTGCTGTTTCGCTCGGGTCGATAATGCAGTGACGCGGGTCTCGCCGTCTCGTTCGCGCTGCCGTTGAAACTTAACGTGCTGTTTCGCTCGGGTCGATAATGCAGTGACGCGGGTCTCGCCGTCTCGTTCGCGCTGCCGTTGAAACTTAACGTGCTGTTTCGCTCGGGTCGATAATGCAGTGACGCGGGTCTCGCCGTCTCGTTCGCGCTGCCGCCGTGGGATCAGTTTTTGTTTGATGCAAGTATGAGTGTACCGTATCTACCCTTTTTGTTTTAATCTAAGGACAGAGAGGGTCTTTCCGCGAGTGTACCTACTCAAACCACACCATGGAAATTGCAATTTTGTTAAAACCGGAACAATCGAGTTTAATTTAGAAACGTTTACTTATCAATTAATACACGCGATATTAACTAGCGACGGCTTAATCGGAACTATTAGGCACCGTTTTGTAACAGCAGAATATTGTGGTATCGCCCCAAAGGCTGTGTTTACACAGGTCGGCCCGTGCGAGGGTGGCTGTATATTACGGACGCACGCTGGGACAGATTATCCCGCGCCGGCGTCCGAGCAAATTGTTCACACCATTACAGAGGCTCGCTCGGAAATAGTGTACAGTTTATTTTGGGTCTACATTTTTTCAAATTGATGAGTTTGTCAATGGAATGAGATTCAGATTCATTTATTCATTGTTTAAACTGGGTACAATAAGATGGTAACATTATTTATTAAAATACAGATCCAAACAGTCTGCCTATTTCGGACGTACAATGTCAATAGTAAAATAAAATTATTTTACAATGTCAAAAATTCAAATTAAATTAAATAATAATATTCAATTAAAATTAATTTCATAAGTTCAAATTATAATTTGCATTCAATCAATATAAAAATAAAATTATTATCTATAATAATTAATTAAAAATAAAATTATTAAGATTTACAGTCATAAAATTCCTTTTAAAAATACAAACTTTTTTCAATAAGCCATTTTTTTATTTTATTTTTGAATTGAATGCCATTTACAGATTTAATACATACAGGTAAGTGGTTAAATATCTTTATAGAAGTTACGTATGTGCTGTTTTCTAATATATAACTTGAGACTGGAATAGAACGTAATAAAAATTGCCGACGGTCGGCCGTTTGCCGCTTAATAAATATTTATATTATACTTAACAAAATGTGTCCTAAAAAATCTCTCAATGAATACATTCGATCTAAATTATAGATTGTTCTTAAATATTTTTTCTGCATTATAAAAATTGAGTTCACATTAACCGAGTGAAAAGAGGCATTGTTTTTTTTCAGAAATTGTGGTGTGTGCTTTTGGATGAGGATCTCGCTGGTGCTGGTGGTAAGCGCATTCGGCCTGCAATCCTGAAAGTTACGCAACTTTTGCAATGGTCGGATATTGGATGGATGACCAAAAATTTACTATTTCGAACTCCTGTGTGAATGCACATTAAGCCTTTGGTCCCAACTGCATCTACAGTCGTTAGTACCCACCAATCGAGCTCGCGTGGTGGGTTTCAGGCCATAGGGAAGGCCTGTGGTCCAGCAGTGGGGATGATGATGATGATTATGTTTCCGGATAAGGGTGTATAATACCAATGGTTTCTATATAACGCAGTCGCGTTTTAGTTTTTTCAATATTGCCTAGGAAGTACCGCGTTCTTCAACACCATCAGCCGTATAGAATTAAATAAAATCGTCTGGATAAGATCTCTAGTACTAGTACCTATACTTCGCGAGCTAGGTTCCCATCTAGAGTTTATTACGATTATTACTGTTTTTGAAGTGAAAACTTCTTTAGCGGCGTTGTACGTTTTTTTTGTATGGGTAAAAAATGTTAAACTCGCGTTAGGTTAAACACGTGGGCTGATCGCATCATGACACACAATAAAAATGGAAAGGTTGTTGACTTGCAATATATTCGACGAAACATTGTAATATTTTATTTTACCGTATTATAATAATAAGTGTCTATCTAGGACGTCCACGTGGCAGCTTTATTGCGAAGAAAATGCATTTTTTTTAACAATAGATGTCGCTAAGTGCGCTTAAACGTGTTTCATGTAAGTTGATTTTACTGAAAGATAAACTTTTTTAATGTAATATAAATTGTCATGTTTGTGTACGGTAGCGCAATAAATAAATATTTTATTCTACCACATACCTTACTTGATAGTACTTTTATATTGATAATTAAAGCAATTCGTGCAAAATTATTCCCTACCCATTCTAAAGTATCAAAAATGCACAACGTTAATATTAAAGTTTTCCGTCGTTTTTTTTCTACTTTTGCCTGGCCGGGTAAATGTAGAAAATTGAGACTTCTAAAAACGGACGTGCAAGTCAGTCCAACAGAGTGTGCCAAACAATCATATGGCTCGCCGGCAAGCGGTTACCATACAATATCATTAAACGCATATTTATACACTTGTGGTAGCAAAGTAACCTTATTATTTAGTAACACATACACACACACACACACAAACACACACTCACACACATACACACACGCACACACAATCACAAACATACACACAATATTATAGATGTAAGTGTTGGTATTTTTAGTGTTCAATGTTACAAGTTATCATCATCATACATTTTATGTAAGAGCCGTTAAATTGTGGAACTCTTTACCTTTAGATATTAAACGTGAACGGACGAGGGACTCCTTTGCTATTAAAATTAAGGATTATTTTCTCAAGCTGGACTCTGACTGATCTTTTTATATGTTCATTACTTTGTATTGTATTTTATAGCTTCCATATACTGTCTATATTTTATTTTCCTATATTTACGTTTATTAGTTTATTTCTACAATGCACAGCCCGCTGTTTCTACTATTCTTATGGTATCGTTTCATTTAGCCAAAGGTTGCCTGGTAGAGATTGCTACCTTAGCAATAAGGCCGCCTTTTGTGTTTGCGTTCCTGTTTTATGTTTATTGTTTTTTTTTGTAATAGTGCAATAAAGAGTATTCATTCATTCATGTTCGTGGTGGGGCGCTAATAACTGCGACACAGTCTCTGACTAATGTAGTTATTAACGTTTTACATTGTATCTGTACAAACTATGTAATTGCAAATAAAGATTATTATTATTATTATTTTATTTTTTTTATGTTATAGGGGGCATACGAGCAGACGGCTCACCTGATGGTAAGTAATCACCGTCCCCCATGGACACTTGCAACACCAGGAGTATTACAAATGCGATGCCGGCCTTTAAGGAAGGAGCACGCTCTATTTTTGAAGGTTTTTGGGTCGTATCGGTCCGGAAACACTGCTGGCGACAACATATTCCACAGTTTTGTCGTACGTGGTAAAAAATTTCGACAAAAACGCACTTTTGTGGATAGCCACGCATCAAGATGATGGGGATGAAATTTTTGTCGCGATGTACGATGGCGAAATGCAGCAGCCGGAATTAATCTGAACAATTCCTCAGAACACTCCCCGTGATAAATGCGATAGAAGATGCAGAGCGAAGCTACATCCCTACGCAAAGCCAAAGGATCAAGCTGATCGGAAAGGTCCTGGTCGTCGACTATTCGAGCCGCTCGGCGCTGGTTGTGATCCAACATACATTATTATTTGTCTAGTCCTATATAAAGTAACAGTATCCATCTTGAAATGTACAAATGAAATTAGGCGTTATTTTGCAGCAAACGCGTGGCTCAGGACAGTTCCCTGCGGTGGTCAGTCTCCCAGGGGTCATGCGTGATGAGGGTCCGCTCTCTGGAGACCGCAGCCTCCAGCCTAGGTCGCTGAAGCTGGACCACGCATGATATATGACACCTGGGGAATATGCGCTTCTTTGTTATGTTGAGACGATTTTATTCACATTACTTTAAGAAACTTTTGCGTCGGCTAATAGGGTATTTGACAGTATTAAAAATAAAGTGCCAATTGTTAGTATCTGTGTTTAGAATGAATATTGGCAGGGGATTTTACTACTTTTACAAAGAAAAATACTAAAAACCCACGAAAAAGATAATAGTTTTCTTATCTATTGTCACGTGACCCAAAACGCTTGGGATTGGCGGAGCCTAAAATGACGTCACACGCAAGTAAACTTCCGGTTAAAGTGACATTACATTGGTATCGATTCTGGCATGATTCTCTAAACTTAAAATTAAATTTAACATCAATCTCTCCTTTTCATTCCGTATAGAGAATGACAAGGATACACTGTTGTCAAATTTAAGTTTAGGTTTAGAGAATCGTGTCAGAATTGACACCATTGTATTGTTTGACGTTTTAATAACAATCGTGTGACGTCACACACTAGTAAGACGCCATATTGTCCAGAGAAACGTTTTCGCGGCAACTTGAAAATGGAGTTTTTGATTTGGTTATTTATACTGAAATACACAACAGAATGATGAATATCCACTTTTTACGGACCCCATAAACATTTGTCAATAAGGTGAGATCATTTTCCAAAACTTGTCAAATACCCTATTATATAGGGCTGATGACCAAACATTTGAGGATCTGGCGAACAAAATGGTATAATTACGTATCAGGTCAAACTACTTGTTTTACAGTCCGGAGGTTTCGCTCCTGTTGAATTTTAATCTCAAATAATTTTCAATAAAAACTGCCTAAAACAGTGTTAAAATCACTAAATTTATTAATTAACCTCACTGTCATTCAGTTTTATGCAGCTCCTGTAAAATTTAATTTCTTGTAATAATACCATTTCTTCTTTCAAATGTTTAATACTTGTAAAAGTATTCATTTGACATTGTGGGTTACCTGTAATGCGAAGAGATGGCGCTGCCTTGCAGCTTAAGAATGGCAAGAAGAATTTCGATGAGGTCCGTGAGGGCCGCGGTAGCATAATTGGTCAGTGCATTCGCCCGAATAGCGAAGGGTGCGGGTTCGAGTCCCGTCTGCTGCCTGGTCCGCGTACAATTTTTCTAGTTATATTTTTCTTTTGGTAGTTGTAATTTAATGTTCCAGTTATGGTAGTTGCAAATTTGGCTGAAGATAAAAATAAACGCGGCTTACGAATGCTCGCACTGAAATACAAAGGTACTCCAGAATATTTGTTTATTTGTAACCTATTATAAGCTATTGCAAATCTTACTAAAATTTTACAAGCATAGGCCAAATTCCATGTACATTTTCTGAAACTATCTGAATAACAATAAATTAAGGTAAAAAAAAATTTTCTAAAAATAAGCTTTTATTTAAATGCGCTAAAAAGAAAAAAAAAATAAACTTATACATTACAACTTTTACTGTTAACTTATAACGTCATTTGAAATTTAACACATTTGACACAATTTATATATGTTATAAAAGCTTGTCGCGAGATTTAAGTACTCGTATTTACTTCCTTAGATTTAAAATTTTAATAGGCAGCAAGTAAATACGAGTTCGATGGCGCAAGTGGTTAGCGCGTTCGGCTGCGATCGTTGAAGTTAAGCAACTTTCGCAGTGGTCGGTCATTGGATGGGTGACCAAACATTTACTATCTCGAGCCCCTCCGTGCATCGGAAGGCACGTTAAGCCGTTGTTCCCGGCTGCATCTGTAGTCGTTAGCACCCACCAATCCGCACTGGGCCCGCGTGGTGGGTCACGGCCCAATCTCCCTATTCCATCCATAGGGAAGGCCTGTGCCCCAGCATTGGGGACATTAATAGGCTGATGATGATGATGATGATGATGAAATACGAGTACTCTCGCGACCCATATTGTAGGAATACATTAAAAATGATTGGTCCGCCATTTTGGGTATGCCGCCATTTTGGGCATGCCGCCATTTTGGGTACGCCTCCATGTTGGGTTTAGAATGACGTCACACTGTTAATCATGCATTGTCATCCAAACTGAACGAGCATACCAAATTTCAGCTTAATCGGTTGAGGGCAAGAGCTTTAAAATTGAGTTGTAAGATTTGACCCGAACAAACATACATTGCAAGTTAAATAAAAGCTTGTAATATAAACGTTGCTTACGAATGCACGAACTGAAATACAAAGGTACTCCAAAATATTTGTTTATTTGTAAACTATTATAAGCCATTGCAAATCTTACTAAAATTCTACAAGCATATGCCAAATTCCATGTACGTTTTATGAAACTATCTAAAAAACAAAAATGGTTGAATAAGCAGCTATTCGCATATTAATATAACCAGTGATTAATCAATAAAAAAAATGTGTGTGTCAGCTCCGACGCACGACTGGAGTTTACTCCTTAAGTTCGATAGTCTAACCAGACGCAAAAAGAGTTTATTTAACTTAAAAAAGATTGATACTGTATGAAAGGGTAAATTAACAAATTAATGAAAATAATATACATATATAAATATATATTTATTCATTTCACTTACATTTATTGTTACTAATCGACGAAATATTTTACATTAAACTTTTTACAATAGTCAATTTCAGATGTGCATAAATATATCATTAGGAATGTTGATAAATTATGTAATTATTATTATCAGACTATTATAATTTTTTTAAATATTAATTAAATCAACATTGTCTGCATTATTAATTACAGTGACAAGTGGTTTATGGTAACTAAAATAAGACACATGGACGTTCGTAGATACGTGGTTCACGAATCTTGAAAATACCGCATCAATAGTTGAACCATACCTCATTGTCCCCATTGCTCTATCAGAAACAACATCTAAATTCAGTTCAGATTTTAAAAATTTTATTAATGTCAATCCGTCATCTTTGTTTGTCAAAGTTGCGCGACAGGATGCGCACCAAAAACGTAACGAGGTCATTCATCGATAGATTTTACTCCTCACATTTTTCTCATACCGGGCCCCTTATATATGCAAATCGATTCTTAAGGAGTAAACTCCAAAAAATGGAAATTCCTCAGAACGACAAGACGCGATCTCAACTTATAGCCACAAATTCCTGAACAAAAGAAAGTATTCTCTTCATTCATTCATCTCCGTGATGACATTTTGTTCGAATACTTTACTTAATTCCATGGTGAAATTATCAAAACGAGTGGTGCCTGCGTCACAATTAATTTTGTTGTTAATTACGTCTGGACACTGCGTCAGTCCCGGCGGGCGCAGCGAGCTGTATCTCTCCATAGAGACACACTGTGAGATGGGTACAACCATTAAAGAAAGATATTTTCTGCTTTGAAAACATTTGCGTTCACAAGCTTAATCATTTACCAACGACGATACCAGTGCCGCTCCTATGACATTTTAAGTAATTACGAATTAATGTTTGCGACGTTACGAAACAGTTTCTACTTTTGAATTAGATGTCTGGATTAGTGATGTAACGAATATTCGCATTCGCGAATATTCGCATATTTATGAATATTCGCATTCGCAAAATCTCTGCGAATGTTTTGCGAATATGAATATTAGCAAAAAACAATTTGAATAAGTTGTAGTTCTGCCTTTCCTTGAATATTCATTGAAACACAGTTTGCATTTAGCTCGTTCAGCATCGCAAAGTGTGAAATAAGTCCAATTCGATTTACTCGTGTTAATAAATCACTATTACCACTCACAATCACTAACCTCAAAATTCACTTGTTTTGTTTACGGAAAGACCGGTGCGAGCGGAATGACACTTCAGTCGGATGAGTTCATATCAACTCGCAATTCGAACGAGACTGCCACCATGCCATGGACAATTGGCGCCAATTTAAAAAGAATGTCGGTACCAGACATTCGCATCCGCATTCGCGAATGTTCAAAAAATTACATTCGTTACATCACTAGTCTGGATAAAACGCGAAATGTTTTGTGTTAACGTAATTTTCTGCAAAAACAGGAGTCTATATAGGGCTCCGAATATGATTTTGTCCCATTCGGTGTCGAGACCCTTGGTCCGTGGGGTCCTAGCGCTATGAGGTTTTTTAAGGATATATCAAAAAGGTTAGTCGACATCACTGGAGACCGAAGAGCTGGCAGCTACCTCGGACAACGAATTAGTCTAGCTATTCAAAGGGGGAAGGCTGCCAGTATCTTCGGAATCTTGCCTAAAGGGATTCCTTTTAGTAGTATATTTTAGTTATTATATTATCTTTTTGAAGGTTTTTAGTTTAAGGTTCATTGTTCCTGTATATATTAATGTAAATATATTAATAAACATCTTTTTATAGGGTATTTAACCCTTATTTTGACGAAAGGGGAAAATATCTTTTACATTTTCAATGTTCATAAATCGTTTAATTGATAGTTCGGCTATTTCCACTACTTCACATTGTGTCTTCGCGTATCAAATAGTATCTTTCATGAAATCTCAGTTGCTGTAGTAGGTTTTGGGTCTACAGATGTTACTGCAGGCTTCTGGTTAAATCCGAGGTCTTCTTCCCGTGTGTCAAGTTACTGAAGTGAAACTTCTTTTCGGAAGGGGTGTAAATGGAAAAATCCTATGGAACTTATGAGTATGATCGAATGATATCTACGATTATAAAAATCGTTGTTCTATCTATGCATACTTGAACTAAGTTTTTGCAATCACATTATGCTGCTTTTGCAGGAAAGTTATAGTACAACTAGTTCTTCTAATTGAAATCTCATATAAATTCTAATCTCAAAAGCAAAGTGCCGGCAGCAATGAAAACTTGAATATTAACGTTGAGCGCTGTTGATGTTTTGGAATGGTTAGGGAATAATTTTGCACGAATTGCTTCAATTATCATTATAAAAGTACTATCATGTATGTGGTAGAATACAATATTTATTTATAGCGCTATCGTACACAAACATGACAATTTGTATTACATTAAAAAAGTTCATCTCTCTGAAAAATCAACTTACATGATCAGCCCACGTGTTTAACCTGACGCATAAATAAAAGTATGCAACGCCGCGCCGCTAAAGAAGTTTTCACTCAGTTCAGAAGGTCAGTGCATTCGCCCGGATTGCGAAGAGTGCGGGTTCGAGTCCCGTCTGCTGCCTGGTCCACGTGGAATTTTTTCTAATTATATTTTCTTTAGATTTAAACATCAAGCAGTTACATGCTTAAAAAATTAAAAATATAACTATAATTGCTATTTCTTCTTTCAAATGTTTAATACTTGTAAAAGTATTCATTTGACATTGTGGGTTACCTACAATGCGAAGAAATGGCGCTGCCTTGCAGCATAAGAATAGCTAGAAGAATTTCGATGCGGTCCGTGAGGGCCGCGGTAGCATAATTGGTCAATGCATTCGCCCGGATTGCGAAGGGTGCGGGTACGAGTCCCGTCTGCTGCCTGGTCCGCGTGGAATTTTTTCTAATTATATTTTCTTTAGATTTAAACATCAAGCAGTTACATGCTTAAAAAATTAAAATTATAAGTTTTTACTTCAAAAATAAATCCATTTGGTTTTCCATAGATAGGTTTTATTTATAAGAATTGCGAAGTCACAAATAACACCACCCCTGATCACAATGTATGTAGCAAAAGGACATGTAGGAGGCATTAGAAATCAGAAACAAAGGGGACAAAAGTTTCTCTAATTCGTGCGAGAACTTCGCTGGGCGGAATACAAATGAAACGGTATTTGTGAAAAAAAAGTGGTTTCCGTGCAAATTCAACCTACCGCTTACTACATAGGTTAACACTGCTTTGCATTCTGTTTTAGGTGTCAGAGTGAGAAGAAAAGAGTGGACTGGGATGGTCAGAAGTTACCATAACTTTAAAAATAGTTAGATTAATAGTAAATACCAAGATAGAATTCACTCTTCCTTCTTCGTGAAAACTATACTTTTGTGGAATGAACTCCCGCTAGACATTAGAATGTCCCCCAACAAAGGACACAGCGGCTCAAGGGGTAACGATGCGGCGGACTGCTTAGCCAGGGAGGGGTCTAGCAGGACGGCCATTGGTCCGGAGCCAATTATACCCATACCCTATCGGCAGCTGCGAACCTGGATAAGGGAGCGCTCTCAACGACAACACGACGATTGCTAGTCAAAACTCACGGACTGCAGGCAAGCCAGGGAAGCCGTTCCTAAGGTAAACCTGCAGCTAACACGTAAGTTAATCAGACTACCTAGACAAGCCCTGAAACAAATTGTGGGTATACTCACGGGTCACGGCTACTTCAACAAACACCTTTGTAATTTCTGACAGCCCTCTGTGCAGAGCCTGCCTGGAGGCTGATGAGACGAGCGCCCATGTCCTACTGGAGTGCAGGGGCGTTGCAAGACAAAGGACTTCTCTAATGGGAAGCCCGAAGACAATAGTAGAGGCCTGCAGTAACATTCGGGGACTGCTGAGCTTTCTGGAGGAGCTGGGATGGCAGGACTGATGCCAATCCCCACGCAAAATAGGCACTAGGTGTCGAGTTGCGGAAACAGCCCGCCGTACTACTAAGACTAAGACTAAGTCCCCCAACAAACATTCCTTTAAAACCAAGCTGCGAACCTTTTTATTGGAACAGGCGTTTCGTTAAGTAGTTTGTCGTCATGTATTTTTTTTTTTTTATAAAAGACATATTTATTTTCGAAATACATAATTTAATTACATAATTACTATATATATAAATACTACAATAATAAAACTAAAACTAAAAACCTTAAAAATAAAATTATTAACTAAAATATATTATTAAAAAGAGTCCCTTTAGGCAAGGATCCGAAGATACTGGCAGCGTTACCCCTTTGAATGGCTAGACTAATTCGTTGTCCGAGGTAGCTGCATTTATGTATGTATTATATGAAGTATGTATGTACGTATGTGTATTTATATGTTTAGTTATATTATTTGTATATATTTACTTATATAGGTATGTTATTATTATATTATTATATTTATTATGAGTAAAATTAATATTTCATTAAATGTGTACTCCACCTCAGTTGTGCACCCTGCTACTAAAATCTCCACAACACCCTATGGTTGACTGGTAGAGAATGCCTACGGCATTAAGTCCGCCATTGTACAGTATGTGCATGAAGAATAAAATAAATAAATAAATAGCAGCCAGCCTTTTGATTACCAGTCTTTCTTCGGTGAACCTCTTTGACAATTCCTTATTTATAATAAACTAGCGGCCCGCCCTCGCTTCGCTTCGGTGTAGAGCTGAAGTGTAGACTACAGTTTTTGTTATCAGGCTTGTATTAAACACAATGATATTCATCTATGATTCTTGTTATTCCTGCATGCAAAGTCTCAGCCCGATCGGTTTAAAATTGACATAGTTTCATACAAACTTTCATTCCCTATTTTATCCCCTTGGGGGTAGAATTGAACGAAATCCTTTTTTAGCGGATGCCTACGTCATAACACCTACCTGCATGTCAAATTTCAGCCCGATTCGTCCAGTGGTTTGGGCTGTGCGTTGATAGATCACTATGTCAGTCAGACAGTCACCTTTGAGTTTTATATATATAGATTACGTTTTTATATATTTAATTTTTGCGTCAAAATTGTTAAGGTTCTTTATTGTTTTCACACTTTAATATTTCACTTAATTGTCAACGAAGTAGAGTATGGCGTCCGAGTTGGTAATGCTAGAATGACAATAATTTTGTATCGCAAGCATCTTTACTATGGAAATTGCTTAAGTACCATCAGGCGAGTCATATTACAGTATTGTTTGCCAACATCATTTACATAAAAACAAACCTTTCACTTGAAATAATAACATTTTCACATAAAAACGGAAAACAATTTAAAATTTTCCCGTTAGGAATTTATCCGTTAACACGTAATGTGGAGAATTCAGCGTCACTCACTCGGAACTGAAAAGGGTACGTATAAGCGTTTCCGAATGCCCCGGACAATTGTCTATGGAAAAATAACAGCCGAATGGCATTTAGAAGTAAAATATGCTGAATTGATGAGAGTGACTCGATACATGGTATTTATGGAAGACTAGCGGCCCGCCCTCTGTTCGCTTCGGTGTAGAGCTGAAGTGTAGACTACAGTTTTTGTTCTCAGGCTCGTATTATACACAATGACATTCATCTATGATTCTTCTTATACCTGCATGCAAAGTCTCAGCCCGATCGGTTGAAAATTGACAAAGTTTCATACAAAATTTCATTCCCTATTTTATCCCCTTGGGGGTAGAATGTATCAAAATCCTTTCTTAGCGGATGCCTACGTCATAACATCTACCTGCATGCCAAATTTCAGCCCGATCCGTCCAGTGGTTTGGGCTGTGCGTTGATAGATCACTATGTCAGTCAGTCACCTTTGAGTTTTATATATATAGATTAGACCACTCTCTTAGCGCCAAGCTTGGAGACAAGGTCGACACTAAGCCTGGCCAGCTATCGTTGCCATATTTAGTGATCGGTTCAACATTGTGGCGGCGACATCTACATGCCCCATATATAACTAACATGGAGGAAATAAGCACTCGCCTCCTCAAGAGATGGCGCTACTGCTGCGTTCACAACGTAAGGAAGCCTACATCGCGCAAGTGAAATTCGGCGGCTAACAGTTTATATGTACAATGCCCGACCAACATCAGTCGGGCCGCGGCCTCCGAGCTAACATCACCCAGCTCGGAGGAAGATCTTCCCCTTTGGCTTTCCTACAATCATCATCATCATCATGATCGGTTACCTACTGTTGTTTTCATTTACCTTTCAGTTATTGTTATTAGTTCTTTTCGGTCACCGTTCACCTGAGGCGGTTCTTAATCTTCACATCAAAGCTCTCAGTCACAAAGTATCTAGTGTGAGAGACATGATAGAGAGAGGTAACACGTGAACTTTGACATGAAGACGGTGGCTGTTGAAGATCATCATCGTCAGAAAAGGAATGCTGGCCAGATTCCCTGGTGTCTTGAGTCAGCAGGAGGAGAACATTCAGGGTGCCTCATTATCATCATCAGTCTATGAATGTCCTCACTGCTGGAGCACAAGCCTTCCCTAGGGAATAGGGAGTTTGTGCCATGATCCACCACCCTGGCCCAGTTCGGATTGGTGGGTGCTAACGACCACAGATGAAGCCGGGACCAACGGCTTAACGTGCCTTCCGAAGCACGGAGGAACTCGAGATAGAAGATTTTTGGTCACCCATCCGATGACCGACCACTGCGAATGAACCACCCGTGCCATCGTGCTGCCTCATTTTCATTTGTCACGGAAAAAATGTCGGTCATTGGTTCTTTTCGGTCACCAAAGCTCTAGTGTGAGAGACATGATAGAGAAAGGTTGGCACCTTGACTGACATCACACGGTGGCTGTTTAAAATCTGCAAATTCTAATTTTGGTCCCTATTAATTTGCGAATTGTTTTGTTATGTTTTCGTTCAATAGCGGTGATGACGGGGTACAGTAAACGAAATTCTATTTAGTCCATCAGTTAGATGATCAAAGAATAATGGATATGTATTTTTTCTTTGGGCAATCAACCATAAAATGACAAAGTTATAGCGCGTCAAAGTTTGGGAGTAGGGGCTCGTGAAGTCACTTTTAAGTGAAAATTGTACCAAAACGTGACGTCATGCGACTTTTCAAATCAATATATCTCTGCAATGTTTATATAATGTAAAAAAAGAAAAACTACGTGTCCAATACTTTTTGATAATCTACCTGATAAACGAAGAAAAAGAAATTTGTTATCATCCCTATTCTATTATTTTTAGGATTTTGTTTTCTCTCAAAAATAACTATACTTGACTTTAAATTAAGCAACATTTTTACGGAACATTCATTGTACTTTGTGCGTGCTAGTTAGTTAGGAAAAATTGTCGCCGTAGAGAAAGCTTTATGAGTAACTTTTGCTATTGAAGAAAACGGGTCATTTAAAATCCTACACAATCTCGAAACAATGGACATCCCGAAACTTTTAATCCGTTAAAAATTTCGCATGAAAAGAGGATAATTCATTTTGATGTTTGAAATGCAGGTTTAATTATATTGCAGGTCCAACGCTAACGAGGTTTCTCGTATTCAAAGGAAATAGAGAAACAAAACTCAATGTTCTGAGATACATGTACGCTTAAAAGTGACAACCTCCTTGACCGACAGTTTGTACGCCGGGCTTCATGTTGTCGCCGACTCAGGAGGTTCCCGGGTTCGAAGCCCGGTAGGGGCAGATGTTTGTGTGATACGTGCCAGCATTTGCCCTCCTGTCATGGATTATCCATTCATCCGTCCATCAGCCTTTCTCCGTCCACTGCTGGCCATAGGCCTCCCCCATAGAACGCCACAATGAGCGGTCCTGCGCTATCTGCATCCAGCGGCTCCCAGCACATTTGACGATGTCATCAGTCCACCTTGTTGGGGGCGTCGCGTCGTCCGGTACGTGGTCGCCACTCGAGGACCTTACTAACCCAACGGTTGTCAGATCCTCGAGCGATGTGGCCTGCCCATTGCCACTTCAGCTGTCATGGATGTTTAACTCAAATAAGACCACACGCCTCGATCGGGGCGCGCTCGAAAAATACATCGCACGGTCAAACACCACAAGCCCCGATCGAGTCGCGCTACCCATGGGACTATAAGCCGTTTTTTGTGATAGTTAGAGCCTACTTTTGTATAAAGAAGCTTAATCATAGATTAACTTGGCGAAATGACCTATCTCTAGAGCCGTAAAGTTTTAAATAGCCCGCATAAATACTGCTTTTACGGACCCCAAGCAGATATGTATTTCTTTAGAAACATAGTTATATAATGTATTCTAACCGTTACCCTAGTATCCCATAACACAAGCCTAATACCTCGTTGATATGCAGCGCGAGTAAGGAGGGAAGTCCCCTCCCGTTTCAAGTGCACATCTGAGTGCACTTGTCCTCTAAGCGCATTTTGCGTTATTTTAAACTATGCACTAGTTTAAACTAACGCAGCGCCGCATCATCCCCCTCTCGGGGGTTGATCGCTTCAGATGAAGCTTGTAAGGCCCTTCTGGCCATAAGCATGAATAAAGGGTGTTTTTTAGTCAGTAAGAGTCTGACATAACCTTACAGCCGGCTATAGGGTATTCATGAGGATTTCTCACCCTCTCCCCCGCCTGGGAGGAAACAAAAAAAAAAAGGAGGGAAGTGAGTATGACGAGTATATAAACACGATACTCGTCATGCCACTGCCATTGCCACTCGCGCTGCCCGGCGCTCCCCAAAAGAGCGGTTTTTGTGCGGAAGTCAAAGGACCGGCAGCGCGAATGGCAATGCGTGTTCACACTCTGCGCGTCGCTTAGTTACCTGGGTTGGTTGCTACTTACAAAGTTCCACCATCCACCATCTTCTATGACGAACTTTCTTTTTTTGTACTTGATATATTTTTTTAATTTCGAACTTTTTTATGGATTGCAAAAAGACACAGCGCGGCCGCTGTAATTACTTCGAAGTCTGCCATTGCCGAAACTCTGAAGCGAAGTGAGAGGTAGAGCTGTATGTAAACGCATACTTCTGTCAATCATGCCGCAGCAATATTAAGGGAATTATTGCCGGCAACGCGAGGGGCAGCGGCATGGGCATAGTCTAAAGGGGCCCATATACGGTACGATTGATCTGTACGATCCGTCGTTTCAGACCGATAGAAACGATGGATCGACAGTGTATGTCAAGATCGTTAACGATTTGCTTAATCGAAGACGATGTCGCAAATCGCAACCAAATCCCATGCAATCATGAATATCGTAAACGATCGATCGACAGTGTTTCGTGTATGTAGTGGCATTTCTGAACGATCGATCGTTGACGATTTCCTTCAGATCGATCGCAACGATGAATCGTTCCGTATATGGGGCCCTTAAACGAGGTATTAGAAACAAAAGTTATTCTCGCTCGTTTTCTACAGCAATCACACTGCTCTGGTTCATAGTGAGTGGAAACATCTGATTACACTCTGAAATTTTTATAGCCGGTCTGTCTCGTGATGAAACCGCGGCAATGAGATGACCTTTTTTTTTGTCTCGCTCAGAACCGTTTGTGTCTTGCAATTTAAGTGAAGCCATTGTAATGGAGATCCTGGCTCGGATTGCAGCGGGATATAAAAATATATAAAACATGGCGACGGAAAATGAGAGCGCTGGTGATGCGGTCGGGGGTTGGCCGTGAGTTTAGTTCATAGAAGGTCGAATAACTTGGTTTTGCGGGTTCTTCTCAATAAATGGCATATAAAACTTTTTTAGGAGAAAGTGGAATGAAATTAATCAGTAATGTTAAATTCTGTGATTCTTGCAATGTTAAATAAAATAAATTTGCGAATAACTTGAAGCAATATTGTACGTCTAGGCACGGTAATATTATCTATACAGTATTGTGACTCCGCCCTGTCCTTGTAAATAAATGCCTACGACCGAGCGCTGCGTTAGCACGCGGTAGGGCCGCCAGCCTACAGTATTTTATGTAGTTTTGTTTTTAACGCGAGTGTAGGTAGATTACTCGTTTGTCTCTTTTTTCATCCTAACCACTTATTTATATACTAGCTTTTGCCCGCGACTTCGTCCACGTTATCGTCGTTTTTCGTAAAAAAGTAGCATATGTCCTTCCTCAGGGTTCCGTGGTTTTGATGTGACAAACAGATTAACTTTCGTATTTTAGTAGGGAAATATAATACTGTTAAAAATATCGCAATAAGGAACCGCAGAATATTATTATTATCACTGTGCCCCGAGACCATCAGCGTGTAACTCCTTGTA
Source organism: Chilo suppressalis (assembly GCA_902850365.2). Classification (NCBI taxonomy): domain Eukaryota; kingdom Metazoa; phylum Arthropoda; class Insecta; order Lepidoptera; family Crambidae; genus Chilo; species Chilo suppressalis. The sequence continues at coordinate 1,632,202 of OU963896.1, read as the reverse complement.
TGTTATTATGTTAATGTATTGGTAATATTGTTTAGATCGCTTTCACATGAGTCTTAAGTACATATAGAATGAAAATACTTCAGCGCAAAGCTTCCGGGTAGACAACGTTGAAATTTGACCCGTCCGGAACGTGAACATAAAAAATTCTAGGATTGCTAACCCGGGAAAGACCGACATAACTGACCATGTGAAAAACAACTGACACCGAGATCTACTCCAACAACACGAAAGGCCTGCCCTTGAGCCTTATTATTGTCATTGCATAACACACCGATACTGGGAATTGCGTTCTTTTAAATTGGAATGGAAAATTATTTGGTATTATGGGAATTCTGGGAATAAAGATGGTTTCTCCTGCACCGCAACCTATTAAAATTTGAGCCTCGATTACATTTTGTTGCAACTGGGTTACTTTAAGCCGAGTTCCATTGCAAATTTGTGGTGGTCTTAAATTTCGGAGCAGAATAATCGGAATGCCAATTTTCAAACAAATTTCATGAGAAGGAAGTACGGGCATATTTAAAGAATTTAAAAATTCTATCGGGTAATTAGTGCTTCTTGTTCATCGGCCATTCTATTTATTGAACTATAAACTTTGCTTTCCCCCTGGATATTCGACAGTATTTTATTATTAATCTCAGATGCCTGGTCATTGGGAGGAGTTAAAATGGACCTTTCGCATAGCCAAGAATTGTTCTTATTTAATATATTTGTTACGTCACCGTAAACTGACGATGTAAGATGTTGTTGGGATTGCACTATACAACATAACTCAGGCGTCAGAATAAGTTTTCCTTGGTGTAGCAGTGGATAGGTATCTTTGGTGAAGGTATTTTCTTTAATAATATATCAGAAAATTCACGATCATCCGGGTTATCTACAGTTCTCACTCGCATGTTTATAGTCAAATGCACCGATTGTATATCACGCCACAAATAAGAGCTTTTCAGGCAAGCCCTAACCTCAGCAGCTCGGGTTCCCCGTGGTATTACCGTTAAGGTTTGTCGGAAATCACCACAAAATAAAACTGTGATACCGCCCATGGGTCGATCATTTTGTCTTATATCTCTTAAAGTTCTGTCTACCGCTTCTACTCCTTTTCGATGAGCCATCGTACATTCATCCTATATGATTAAATTACACTTTGAACGAATATTTAAACACTACCAAAACAACTAATACGTGGTCCTAACTTTAGCTACCTTACACATAAAATCGAAGTGACTATTTGAACTAAAATATTCTTATAGAATTATAACCAGAAATATATACAACTCACAACAAAAAAGAAATGAAAATAAAGCTGAAACGCCTGTGCAATACTATCTACCTATACCTCCTTCACTTAAAAATAAATACTTATAACTACTTTAATTAATAAAAGTACCTACGCTTAATAATTTTTAATTTGAACGAATATTTAAACACTACCAAAACAACTAATACCTGTTTTACAAAATAACAACAAAAGATATTCAAATAAACTATTTAAAGACTAAAAGTCGCGCTGATAAGCACGGTTTCGGTCTCCCAAGCGGGGGAGCAGATGAGAAATCCTCATGGATACCCAAAGCCGGCTGCAAGGTTATGTCAGACTCGTACTGCCTAAAAATACCCGTAGGGGCTGCCTCTGGCCGGTAAGGCCTCTAAGGCTTCATCGGAAGCGATCGTCCCCCAGGGGGGGAGCGACGCAGAAAACAGATTTAGACAGCTCGCTCTCGGACCTTTGATACCCTACCGCTGCCGCGACCCGTGTCGAGCGCGGCAACCGTTACACAAAAATAATCCTTATAGCATGATTCAGTATTCACGTGCGACGGCGCGATGGCTTATTTCATGTATAAGTTTGGTGTTTCTATACCGAGTATTATAAACGTAAGAGTAAACAAATATGATCAGAATGCTCCGAACTGCTAAGCTATCGGGAGTTACACGTGTTATTGTGAGTCAACCATAAAAGATAGACATATGCTGTTGCGGGATATTTTTTAGACAATTTTATGTAGAATATTTCCGTCATAAATGATTTCTATGTAACTTTAATCATTAAGGCTGCACACGCGACGGAAGCTTAAAAAATGGAGTAACTTCTCCCGTTTTCCCAACATTTCCCTTCACTACTCTGCTCCTACTGATTGTAGCGTGATAAAAAGTATACTATAACCTGCCCAGGAGTATGAAGAATAATTGTACCAAGTTTCGTTAAAATCCGTCGAGTAGTTTTTGTTTCTATAAGGAACATACACACAGACAGACAGACAGACAGACAGACAGACAAAAAATTTACTGATTGCATTTTTGGCATCAGTATCGATCACTAATCACCCCCTGATAGTTATTTTAAAAATATATTTCATGTACAGAATTGACATCTCTACAGATTTATTATAATTATAGATTACACGTGTTATTGTGAGTCAACCATAAAAGATAGACATATGCTGTTGCGGGATATTTTGTAGACAATTTTATGTAAAATATTTCCGTCATACATGATTTCTATGTAACTTTAACCATTAAGGCTGCACACGCGACGGAAGCTTAAAAAATAGAGTAACTTCTCCCGTTTTTCCAATATTTCCCTTCACTACTCTGCTCCTATTGATTGTAGCGTGATGAAAAGTATACTATAACCTGCCCAGGAGTATGAAGAATAATTGTACCAAGTTTCGTTAAAATCTCTCGAGTAGTTTTTGTTTCTATAAGGAACAAACACACAGACAGACAGACAGACAGACAAAAATTTTACTGATTGTATTTTTGGCATCAGTATCGATCACTAATCATCCCCTGATAGTTATTTTGAAAATATATTTCATGTACAGAATTGACCTCTCTACAGATTTATTATAAGTATAGATTATTCCAGATATTTTGCCAGATGGAAAAACCGAAATACCTAAATATTAGAAACAAATAACGTACTAGTAGATAGGTATATAATAAATATTCTATAAAGGTAAGACACCTTTCCAATATTTCAGGTAATTTAAAAAATGATATCTCTGAGTGTGTTATTGAAGAGTTCAAAAAACAGCAATTGTGCTGTTGTACGATATTAATCGTCGTTTGTTCTTTTCCATACTAAATTATGTAGGTATCTACTTAATTAAATCAAATATTTACAATACAAAACGCACGTTTAAGCACGGCTAACTGCATAAAAAACAATTCAGACCGTTCGGTCGTCGTTGCGGCGCGGCGGCGCATTCGCGACTGGGTGCCCGCCGAGAGCACATCGAACTCGAGTGGCGTAGGTATGACTCGCTTTCCGACCGTTTGTATGAAGATAGAATACTGTATGATATTATTACCGTGGTCTAGGTATACTGTTTCCAAGACAAAACGCGTGCTAATTTCAGAAGATAATCTTGTGTGCCACGACGCATATATTAAGAACATTATTGACGAAATACTAAGAAGAAGGATAGAGGAGAAAGATTCTGTTGGGAAAGACAGAGGGTAAACGCTACGCTCACCAAATCAAGCTCCAAGAGCTGGTGTACGCCAACGAGAGCATTGCTCTTCAATTTGGAGAGCGAGCAGTATAACATGAAGTATGAAAATCCTATTAAAACTTTCATCATCATCATCATCAGCCTATTAATGTCCCCACTGCTGGGGCACAGGCCTTCCCTATGAATGGAATAGGGAGATTGGGCCATGACCCACCACGCGGGCCCAGTGCGGATTGGTGGGTGCTAACGACTGCAAATGCAGCTGGGACCAACGGCTTAACGTGCCTTCCGAAACACGGAGGAGCTCGAGATAGTAAATTTTTGGTCACCCATCCAATGACCGACCACTGCGAAAGTTGCTTAACTTCAACGATCGTAGCCGAATGCGCTAGCCACCTGCGCCATCAAGCTCCCGCCATTAAAACTTTACCGCACATAATCTAATATCTTAAAATTAAAGATCAGACATCTGTTCATTTACCATCATATTTAAGTAGCAAAGGTATAAAATCCAGTACAAAGTTAATATAATGGCTATGTCGGTTCCAGATATTTAGTCCTGATGTGGTTCTAAACCACTCAATTTCTACATAAATTCATTATATTTCTTTCAATGGGGATAGGATGCACTTTAATTATTCAATTTCGCTGCGGCTGGAGGTCCCAGATTCAATTCCTTCCTTCAATGCATTTTAACTGCTAGATGTTTAAATCTAAAGAACGTTATACTAGAAAATATTTCACGCGGACCAGGCAGCAGACGGGACTAGAACCCGCATCCTTCGATATCCGGGCGAATGCACTGTAATGGTCAGTGCATGCTACCGTGGCCCTGATGGCCATGTCCAATTTTCTCTAATATTTCTTAAGCTGCAAGGCAGCGCAGCTCCTTTAGTACGCTGCATGGTCCGCGAGGTTTTTTTTCTAGTAAATTTTCTTTAGATTTAAATTTAGGATTTTTATTTTAGTTTTTGGGGGAAATGCTGGATGGACATAGAGGAAACCCACAAAAACTAAACAAAATTAATATTGAAAGATATCATCTAATTAAGAGGAGCTCGATAGCGCAAGTGGTTAGCGCGTTCGGCTGCGATCGTTGAAGTTAAGCAACTTTCGCAGTGGTCGGTCATTGGATGGGTGACCAAACATTTACTATCTCGAGCCCCTCCGTGCTTCGGAAGGCACGTTAAGCCGTTGGTCCCGGCTGCATCTGCAGTCGTTAACACCCACCAATCCGCACTGGGCCCGCGTGGTGGGTCATGGTCCAATCTCCCTATTCCATCCATAGGGAAGGCCAGTGCCCCAGCAGTGGGGACATTAATAGGCTGATGATGATGATGATGATGATCATCTAATTGCAATAATATTATAGATATTAATGTGAAAAAGATTTCCTTTCTATTTGACATCGTATGTTATTAAATACCAGAAAATAAAATACCACATTAGGGTATTTGACAGTGTTAAAAATAAATATTTTAATCCGTGCGGTGACGGAGAAAGAATACAACTCACCGCCCCTTCTCTTCCCGTGGGTGTCGTAAGAGGCGACTAAGGGATATCGGAGCTTCCATCCGCTCTGCTGGTGGTAGGGTGCCTAACACCCGCCTGGTTTGTTACCACCGTACGCATGCTGAAAAACCCGTGAAGTGCTTCTCGCGCGTTTCGGGGTCAGCCAGTGTACAACCAGGGCTCGAGTGGAGGTTGTCGCGACGGATTCGGTCCAGGGCTAGGCATCCGTGGAACCGATGTCGGGAGAACTGCATCGACCCGCCGGCCAGGGAGACCCGTAGAAACGGCTGTCCCGCTGGCCGCCCGTGGCACAGTACAGGGGCCCGAGCGTTCCTAACCAGTTCGCGAGGCTGCCCCATCATGTCACGCATAATCTCGGGGCGGACCGTCGTGCCGGTTGGTGACCGGGGCGTGGGGTCCCGGCGGCCACTTCCGGGGGGGTGCGGGGGCCCTTCCGTCCGGCGGGTCGGCGTATATCCTCTGCAGGCAATCATTCGGGGAAACATGCCTCCCTAATTTGCCCGGTCTTGTCGCGACAACGTCCACTCGTTTCACGTCTCTTTTTCACTTCCATAATGGCAGCTCCTAAAACAAAGTTTGGACGTTCAGCGGTGCACACCCCCACGCCTTCAACGCTGTTTGAAGTCGAGTTCTGCAACATACGCGGACTCCACACTAACCTCAACGCTGTCCACCACCATCTTGAGACAGCACGGCCAGCATTGTTGTTCCTGACGGAGACACAAATACTTCCGCCTGCTGACACAGGCTACCTTAATTATCCCGGCTACGTGCTTGAAGAGTCCTTGAAAGTGAAAGCCGGTGTATGCCTGTATGTTCGGGCGGATGTTTGTTGTCGCCGTCTCCGCTGCTTGGAAGATCCCTCCTTCTCCATGCTGGGGGTACACGTCGACTCTGGCCCCCTGGCCAGAGTTTACGCGTGTCTCTACAGATCCCACACCGGCGATGTTGAGACAACTCGACTTTTTGAACACCTTAGTCGGGCAGCAGATGACGCGCAGGAACAATTTCCCAATGCAGAATTGGTGTTTTTGGGGGACTTTAATGCTCACCACAATTTGTGGTTAAGTTCCTCCAAAACTGACCATGCAGGGATCTCTGCTCACGCATTCGCTCTCACTCATGACTTGAAGCAACTGGTTGATCAGCCCACCAGGATCCCAGATATTCCAAGTCAAGCGCCTTCTTTACTGGGCCTTCTGCTCACGACCCATCCACAGGGCTATCAGGTTGTGGTAAGAGCCCCCCTGGGCTCGTCAGACCACTGCCTGATATTTGCCAAAGCACCACAGGCCAAGCCTCCGCGTCCAGCAGTGGTCAAGCGCCGTATCTGGCATTATGGGTCGGCAGATTGGGACGGTATGCGTGACTACTTTGCGTCCGTCCCCTGGAAGCAGCACTGCTTCAGTGACAGGGACCTATCGGCCAGTGCCGTTGCCATTACTGAGGAGATTATAATGGGTATGGAATACTATATTCCTCATTCTGATCTCATCAGTAAGGGCACGCGTAACCTCTGGTTCAATCACGATTGTGCTGAAGCTGCTTCGCGTAAGCAAGCGGCATATCGTGCTTGGATCAGAGGCCGCGCTATTAAGGATCCCGGGGTCGATTCACTAAAAGCAGCCTACAATATTGCTTCCAAGGCCTGTAAGAAGGCTTACATCAGAGCGGATGCCCAGCGCGTAGCACGTGTTGGTCACGAACTTATAACGCATCCTACGGGCTCCCGTAGCTACTGGCGTCTGGCCAAGGCCGTGCAAAAAAACTTCTGCGAGCCCTCGCTGCCACCTCTGAGATGCCCAGACGGAACACTAGCCCATAAGCGCAGGAGAAAGCCGATTTACTGGCAAAACTCTTTGCGGCTAACTCCCGAATCGATGATTGCAATGCACTGCCACCATCATTACCTCACTGTGGCACAACGATGCCTGATATTAAAATCAGGCAGCGCGAGGTTCGTGCCGAATTGCAATCACTCGACGTCCGGAAAGCTAGTGGACCTGATGGCATCCCAGCAGTAGTACTCAAAAAATGTGCAGCGGAGTTGTCTCCCGTGCTCACGCGCTTGTACCAATGCTCGTATTCTTTGGGGCGTGTGCCGGAGACTTGGAGAGATGCCAATGTGCAACCGGTGCCCAAAAAAGGGGATCGCTCAGACCCGGCAAACTACCGGCCAATAGCAGTCACCTCAGTTTTATGTAAAGTTTTAGAAAAGATCCTTAATAACCATCTGACCCGCTACCTAGAGGAACACTCCTTGATTAATGATCGTCAATATGGTTTTAGACCGAAACGATCGACGGGTGATCTTCTAGCGCACTTAACTCATATCTGGGGTGAGGCTATCGACAAGCGTGGCGAGTCGTTGGCTATCAGCCTTGACATTGCCAAGGCGTTTGACAGGGTCTGGCACAAAAGCCTTCTCTCCAAGCTTCCGGCATACGGTCTGCTAGCCCAGTTCTGTTCTTGGGTAGCTGACTTCCTGCATTAGCGTAGAATTCGTGTCCTTACGGATGGTAGCAGTTCGCGGTTCATGTCAGTGAATGCCGGCGTTCCCCAGGGCTCCGTCCTATCCCCCACTCTCTTTCTGCTGCATATCAATGACTTAATTCCTCTTGGGAATATTCATTGCTATGCAGACGATAGTACAGTGCATGCGGGGTATCTCGGACAAGCAGCGGCTGGGCTGGCGGTAACCAAGGAGAAACGCGAGAATCTTGTCATTGAACTCAATCAGGCTTTGGACCACATTTCCGAATGGGGTACCAGGAACTTGGTTGAGTTCAATGCCAAAAAAACTCAGGCTTGCGCTTTCACGGCAAAAACATCGTCATTCCTTCCCCTTCCATCTCTTCAGGGCACAACACTACCGCTGCAGAGCAACATTTCCATGCTCGGTATGGAAGTTCGCTCAGACCTGAATCCAAAGAACTACATCGAAACCGTGATCAAAACAGCTTCACGCAAACTCGGAGTCCTAAACAAGGTGCGGCGTTTTTTCACGCCCGATCAACTGTGCTTGTTGTACAAAACGCAAGTGCGGTCCTGCGTGGAATATTGCTCGCACCTCTGGGATGGCTCCGCCAAGTACTTGCTCGATGCTTTGGATAGGTTACAGCGACGCGCGATCCGCATCATAGGCGATGAGGAGGTGACTAAACACCTTGAGCCTCTTCAATTACGCCGTGACGTGGCGTCACTAAGCGCGTTCTATCTTCTGTACCACGGCGAGTGTTCTGAGGAGTTATTCTCTTTTATCCCACCTTCTCCTTTCCTTCAGAGGACCACGCGCGCTGGCCTACGTTGTCATCGTCTAACTGTGGCCACAATTCCAATGCGCACAAAGAAATTTGGTGACTCATTTCTTTGTCGCACTATCCGTAAATGGAATGCTCTGCCCGCTCACGTGTTCCCTCCCTCTTACAACCTGGGATCCTTTAAAAGAGGCGTGAAGAAGCAACGTGCAGGCCGGCAGGGTGAGGATGGCTGGTGTGGCAGGTAAAACTGCTGTATCAGCTATCGTCACGTCTGGACTTCACCTTCACTTAACATCAGGTGAAGTGGAGTCATTTGTCGGACCTATCTATAAAAAAAAAAAAAAAAAAAAATTAGCCAATTGTTAGCATCTGTGTTTAGAGTGAATATTGGCAGGGGTTAATACTATTTTTACAAAAAAAATATTCATAATTTTACTAAAAACCAACGAAAAAGATAATAGTTTTATTATCTATTGTCACATGACCCAAAACGCTTGGGATTGGCGGAGCCTAAAATGACGTCACACGCAAGTAAACTTCCGGTTAAAGTGACATGACATTGTATCGTTTGACGTTTTAATAACAGTCGTGTGACGTCACACACTAGTAAGACGCCATATTGTCCAGAGAAACGTTTTCGCGGCAACTTGAAAATGGAGTTTTTGATTTGGTTATTTTTACTGAAATACACAACAGATTGATGAATATCTACTTTTTACGGACTCCATAAACATTTGTCAATAACGTGAGATCATTTTCTAAAACTTGTCAAATACCCTATTACTGTACGGCCACTGACTAAATTGAGTTATGAAACAGTCACCTGCAGTAACGTAGTCACTCAAATTTTATATCTTTAATTTATTTAATAGAATGGAAATTGATAACACAATTATATGAATCAGCCGTCACTGTCAACATGTCACTGTTCTTGCATGTTACCAAACTTCGCTCGCGTGTAGGATTGCCACCCCCGGCATGACAGCATTAAACTCAGTCAATAATTTATGTGGTAATAACTCTTGGACTGGTATAATAGGGATGATGACTAATTTTTTTTTCTTCGTTTATCAGGTAGATTATCAAAAAGTATTGGACACGTATTTGTTCTTTTTTCACATAATATAAACATTGCAGAGATATATTGATTTGAAAAGTCGCATGACGTCACGTTTTGGTACACTTTTAAGTGGAAATTCACTAAAAAGTGACGTCACGAGCCCCTACTCCCAAACTTTGACGCGCTATAACTTTGTATTTTTTTGGTTTATTGCCCAAAGAAAAAATACGTGTCAATTATTTTTTGATCATCTAACTGACGGACTAAATAGCATTTCGTTTATTGTACACCGTCATCACCCCTATTGGCGCTTCCTTGCAGCGTAAGAAAAGCTGGAAAGAATTCGACACGGCCATCAGGGCCGCGGTAGCATAATGGTCAGTGCATTCGCCCGTATAGCGAAGGGTGCTGGTTCGAGTCCAGTCCGCTGCCTGGTCCGCGTGGAATTTTTTCTAGCAATATTTTCTTTAACTCTTGGACTTTTATTTAATTTTAATAATTTAAATGACAAAGGTACAATTCAAGAAAAACAAATATCGTCGGGAACAGCTGCGCACGCATCCCACATACATACATACATATGTACGTACTATATATATATAATTATAGTTAAAAGAAGTTTCATATAAAGAAAAACAATTAACATTGTACAAAATATTTTTAACTACACCCATACTTTAAAACCTCTATAAAAGATTCTAAAACAGTAAACTGAATGCCAACATTACAACATTCAGTGTCCTAATAAAGAAAATTTCATGAATTGGAAAATATGAAAGGGTGCATATACATTTAAATGAATAAATGAGGAGCTCGAGGGCGTTAGTTAGTTGAAGTTAAGCAACTTTCGCGTTGGTCGGTCATTGGATGGGTGACCAAAAATCTTCTATCTCGAGTTCCTCCGTGCTTCGGAAGGCACGTTAAGCCGTTGGTCCCGCGGCTGCATCTGCAGTCGATAGCACCTGCCAATTCGCATTGGGCCCAATCTCTCCCTATTTCATCCATAGGGAAGGACTGTGCCCCAGCAGTGGGGACATTGATAGGCAGATCATAATGACGGCATACTGTACGGCAAATCTCAAAAAATTCTGTGAATTATTTAAATAAATAAAACACTGAAATCTGTGGCAAAGGTTGTCTGTTTCAAAATAATATTGAACTTATGTGTATTCGAAAAACAAACTAAATACCGTGATTCAGAACTTGCATAGAAAAATATTAAACATAACAGTAACGCCATCTATGAATGAATTTGATAAATTAAATAATATTACTACAAACTTAACACATACAGTTAAATATCGATTCATATCATGGGTGTAGATTAAGTTTTGTATGCAAATGTTTATAATTAGGATTTAAAACAGTCTTATGATACTTCGAGTATTATCATCTATAAAACCCATATTCGCATTTTGCCAGCACTCATTCTATAACAGTTGCAATAAATAACTGTAAATTCATAAGACGCAAGCCACCCAGTCTACAGATACAATAAAAATTTAATTATTTTACCTTAATAAGATAATTAGTTTTATTTAAAAGGCAAATTGTTCATATGATCTCCACCACGTTTTTTTAACACACCTTAGTGTCGCCGCACATGGGCCACCGACCACAACCACAAAACGCCGCCACCGGCATATTTCTTGTAGTTTTCATACATTTTATATGGACTCGCCACACACGGTACGCCGGTAGCCACCACACGCTACAAATCGTCGTTGCTCGCTTCTTGTGGCCCGCACCGGCCACTTAACGCCGCCACACGTCACTCGCGCGATTCCCCACCCCTCTCTCCCTCACCTTAGTCGGCCGCTGTCGCGCGCTTCAGCCACTTTAGTAGCCGCTTCTAGCTTCTCGTGGCGGCGTTTGTGGCTGTGGCGTGTGGCCCGTGTGCGGCGACACTTAGCCTAGTCCCATAGTAAGCCCAGTAACATACATAAGTTTATTTTTGTAGAAATACATATAAACATCTATGACAGGTACAAATGCTCATTTTCATCGTACAAAGTTTTGCTGCACCAAGATTCGAACCCTGAATAGGCGACGACTTGACACCTAGCGCGCATAGCACTTTTGCTACGAAGGTCATAGTGTGCTAATTGTTGTGAAACATCTATAGGCGCACGTAAAACCGATTTCGGGCGTAGCCACTCATGCCGTGGCGACGCGTCGCCACGCTATATGATGGTATATATATGCAGACTATATGCAGTAGTGAGTACGGTAAGGCGACGCGTCGCCATGCGCAATCGAATTCGATTTTTGTATTTAATGAAAAGAAATGTTTATTAAATAAACAGTCATCATTTTCTGGAATTATACTAGCGGCCCGCCCTCGCTTCGCTTCGGTGTAGAGCCGAAGTGTAGACTACGTTTTTTTTTCTGAAATTCATCTAAGATTTTTCTTATGCCCGCATGCAAAGTCTCAGCCCGATCGGTTTAAATTGACAAAGTTTCATACAAACTTTCGTTCCCTATTTTATCCCCTTGGGGGTAGAATTGATCAAAATCCTTTCTTAGCGGATGCCTACGTCATAACATCTACCTGCATGCCAAATTTCAGCTCGATCCGTCCAGTGGTTTGGGCTGTGCGTTGATAGATCACTATGTCAGTCAGTCACCTTTGAGTTTTATATATATAGATAGATTTCATCATTTTATCATAGTAATATTTTATTTTATCATTATTCCCTATTTAGTTCCTATCGCAATCTGTTCTTTTCTGCATATTACTTTTACAAATTAATGTCGATGTTTCACATTTGCCAGGCGTCCCGTGACGGCTGACATTTTGTTTTGCGGAGGAAAAACGATGATTTACATAGCGACGTATCAAAACCAAAATCAGCAACCCTTAGCCTCAAGCGCGGAGGCATCTAAACAAACAAATCCGAATCACAGAGGCGAAGTTGAAATTAGGCTTGTTGAAAATATATCGATGTATCGATATATAGATAAAAAAAAATGACATTGTAATTGATATATTTAACATTTATTGTGTGTAAGAATAACATAAATTGTAATTAACTAGTAAAAAAATATGACATTTTAAATATAACGTGACATTGAATTGACTAAGCTTTGAATGGCATCTAAATGAATTGACATTGTAATTAATATATTTGACATGTAATTGGCTATTTATAATTGAATTAAATTGTATAACTAACCACAAAATTTGACGATGGGTAGGATTAAAACCAGCTGCGCTGTGCCTACTCCTTTTTCCGATTCATATTTAATACTTATATATAATGTAATATTTAGTAAGGTATGGAAATAAAGAAATTGTATTTGTATTTATATATCGATATTTTTTGGTCGATATATCGATATTTTTTGCCGATATATTTTGATTCGATATATCGATACATCGATACAAAATAACCAATATCGGAATTCGTATCAAAAACGATATTTTTTTAATTATTAGCGGCATATCACGATCTAACTAAATTCGTCTCTGGAAAAATCGTAACTGGATCTCAGATTAATGATATTCAACATATCTATGATCTGTGCTGTATTTTGTATTGTCTATGTCATCATTCGAAAATAGCGTCTATTTTTAGGGAGATAATTTTCGTTTAATTATTATTCCGCGTGTCATATTTCGTGAGCTACTGTACGATATTTTTGGGAAAATTGGTCCGATATATCGATATATCGATGTTTTTTTCGCAAATTATGCTGAAAACCATCAGAGGTTTGAAATCAAATGCTCAGGGCTCTGATAGTCTGTCCCTTGAAATGATTCTCTTGACTCTGCCGTAAACTTTGAAAGCAATTACAGCCATAGTCAATCACTCTTTAAATGAAGGCACTTATCCTGACAGCTGGAAGCTTGCTATAGTTAGGCCTCTGCCTAAGAATACTAACCCAACAACTATAAATGACCTCCGTCCAATAAGTCTGCTTCCCTGCATATCCAAGGTGTTGGAGCGAATTGTTTGTGAACAGCTGACCGAGTATCTTGAAGCAAACAATGTATTGCCACATCGTCAGTCCGGTTTCCGCAAGAGCCACAGTACAGTGACAGCCCTTACAGATGTTGTGGACGACCTGCTAGCACATCAGGATGACGGTCACCTCAGTATCTTGGTACTGCTGGACTTTTCACGGGCGTTTGATTCAATTAATATTGACCTCCTGCTGTCAAAGCTGGCTTACTATGGAATAGATGCAAAATCTATAAAGTGGTTTCATAGTTACCTCCAAAATAGAAAACAATATGTGGAGCTAGACAGACCAGACGGATCCAGGCTACGTTCCGTTGGATTGCCTGTCGTCCGTGGGGTGCCTCAGGGTTCAATATCAGGGCCAATTCTCTACAACCTGTACAGCGCGGACATTGTTAAGGTTCTCCAGCACTGCCAGTACCACCTATACGCAGACGATCTACAATTGTATCTCCCTTTTGAACCCACTAAATATGCTAGCGCTGTAACAAAAGCAAATGAGGATCTTGCAAAAATTTCAAATTGGTGTAAATCTAATGGTCTGGTTATTAATCCGAAAAAATCAAAATTTTTAATAATTGGTACCAAAAAGAAGACGAGCCAGTTCCAGAACACTAACCTCAATTTACTCGTTAACGGAGAAACAATTCCACGCGTGGAAAGGTCAAGAAACCTAGGATTAACATTAGATGAGCACTTAAACTTCGAAAGCCATATTGCCGAGTGCTCTCGCATTTGTTTTTACAGGATTAAATTATTGTACAGAATTAGGAATTTTCTAAGTGAGGAACTGAGTGTCATGGTATGTGAAGCGTTGGTACTGTCAAAGTTGAATTACTGTGACACTGTGTATGGTCCCTGTCTGATGGTTAAAACTGCCAAGCTTATTCAGCGAGTACAAAATGCCTGTGCGCGTTTCTGTTTTCATATACCACCACGTTCGCACGTAACACCTTATCTAAATGCTGCAAATATGATGAAAATGGAATCGCGCAGAAGGCTTCATCTCGCCATTCTTTTGTTTGGCATAATAAATACGAAAGGGCCGTGTTATCTGTACAATAAGTTGGTTTGGGCGAGGGACCTGAGCAGGTATCCAAGGAGAAAGACTACTAACATTTTTGTAACCACAAAACATCGGACTATGGCCTTCCGTGGTTCTTTTAGGTTCGCCGCTTCCAAGTGTTGGAACGATCTTCCACCGCCTATACGTGACCTGCAAACAGTGAACACATTTAGACGCCATCTTAAAAATCATTTTATGAATCTGCAGTTAACAGGAAATAATTAAACTCACTTTCTGGATATTCGCGGTAATCAATCTTTGACGGTGAAGACGCTCCGGCATTCTGCGAACGGTTTTTCGGGCCACGGATTGTAAAATTGTCTCGGAAATATTGCCGATCGTAGTATTTCTTGGTCCGGTATATAGTGCGCAGTGTAGCGTAATTTTGTGATGCTGTGCCACGTTGTTAAATGGTCCGATGACGTGGCTTTTAGTACATGTTATCTTATCTCCATTTTGTTAACATTACTTAAATTACGGTTTTGTCTTTTTATTTTTTTTTTCTCCCATTTTTGTGTATTCAAATTTTCGTAGGCAAAGAGCCGAGCCCATACAGCCTCTTGTGTTATTTTTCTTTTTTTATTTTGTGTATTATGTGATTGTCTTGTATTTCCAAATTAGGTCCCTCCAGAATATCAGCGTTGCAACGGCAATCCCTTTTTGCCGTTGCAACATTATGCTGAGGTGGGGCCTAGTTGACGATGTACCTTTTGTTTTATGTTTGTTGTGTATTTATTGTAATTGTTAATGTATGTATGTCGTCAATAAATGTTTTTCTTTCTTTCTTATATATCGAAGCCGATATTGATATTTTTTAAAAGATCGATGTATCGATATATCGATATTTTTTTCAACTTTCGACATCCCTAGTTGAAATCAGAAGTGAACAGGTAACTCCTTAAGTACGATACAAGGCGCTTATCTGCGGAGGAGGGGAACATCCAACTTTCCCCGTTTGTTTCTATATTCCGGGAGACGGGAGAAAAGGGGCGAGGCGGTCCCGGGAAACTTCGCCTTGTCCGATTGAATCGGGAGAGTTGTTGATTAAAAAATTACAACTTGTCAGCAATGTTTGTCTGTGACATTTGCTACGATACAAAAACTGGGGCACTTTTTTGGAGTTTACTCCTTAAGAATCGATTTGCATATATAAGGGGCCCGGTATGAGAAAAATGTGAGGAATAAAATCTATCGATGAATGACATTAATGACCTCGTTACGTTTTTGTGCGCAACCTCATCTTTGTTCACCACACCTTTCACTTTTAGCCATGGCAACGGATAAAAAACATTAAGTTGTCACAAATGTCAATAAAATAAATAAACTAAAAATAGATAAAATCGGAGCAAAATTAATGAAAACAAATATATAACAGAATATAGAGAGTTATTTATATAATGCCGGCCAAGTAGCCCTCCGCAGCGGACGGGGGGCGGTACGGTGGGCACTAATGAAATGAAATGAAATGTCATTTATTCAGTCTAGGCTGTCACAAGCACTTGTGAAGGTCAAGAAGCTACGCCATCTAGGCCGCATACCCCCACGCGCGGGTCATCCTGCGCACGTCTTCGGGGTCCCCGCGATACCCCGGGAGACCCCTGCCGCAGAGCCTCGGCTAGGCCAGGAGGCTGTTAGGTGCGGAGACGCGGAAGAATCCCTATACGGGGATCCCGCACTAAGCAGCTTAGAGGGTATTCGCAGGGTTTTTAGCGGACATTATGCCGTAAAGCGCCCGTAAGAGTTACGGGGTCATCAGAGAGCAGCACTTCTGGTGCTCGTAAGGCTTGCGGGAACCAGGTGTGAGGTCCGTTCCTTTGTGTGCCTTTTAAAGGCGCCGTCTGTAAACAGTATTTTTTTGCCTGCGTATAAAAAATAGTGCCAATAGGTTGGTTACATCATGAGACTAGTCAGGTGACGCTGTGAACGGGGAAGCCCCGGATCGGCTAAAGCGGGTGTGGACCGGGCTGCTGTACGTATGCCACGCTTGCTTGAGTGTACGTCAAAGTATACCTGCACCGTCTAGTGGCTCTCGGGCTGCTCGTCGCTTGCCAAATGCAACTACCTGCATCGCGAGGGTTTGTTAACAGCAAAGTAAGGTGGCATTGGTCATTGTCATGACTTTTGACGACCGCCGTGGCCGAGTGGTTTATACGCCGGGTTTCATGGTGTCGCCGACTCGAGAGGATCCCGGTGGGGGCAGATGTTTGTGTGATGAATACGAGCATTTGTACTGCAGTCATGGATGTTTAAATATGTAATTCTATATAAATATACTTACATATGTACAGTATATGTATTCTATCCGTTACCCTAGCATCACATAACACTAGCTGTTCAGGCAAGACAATAAGGAAGTTCTGCCTGCGCCGGAACGTCGCATCATCTTTCTACCAGTGGCAGCAGTTGTGACCCACGTGATGAAAAACCCCCCTACACTTCTCTCTACGCAATTTGAATTTGTACGCTCTCAACTTTCTCAAGCAATTTTTCGTCTCATATGTTTTATTTGTAATTTCTTCATACTTCATACATTTCTACAGTGATTACTTTGGGGCTAGGCTAATTGGTGTGTGTTGGAAATATAAAAAAAATTGTTGTGGATATAATACAATTTTAAAAAAAATAGTTTAGTTAAATAAAACTAGTTTTTACGGGTTAATGCACGAAACTTTATTTATTTATTGACGTTTCGCAGCCTTTTCAGGTCTGCATCGTCAGAATAATGATTTTTTATTTAAAATTGTCGAGCTACCTTCGAAAGACTTATATTGAGCGTTCGGTTATTTCATTGGAAGATTTTTAAAATTTTATTGTCTATGTATGAATTTATTATTTAATTTACTTAATAAAGTATTTTATTTAAAATTCTTGTTTGTAATTTTGAGTTTATTTATTTGACCCTAACTACCGTAAACTACCACCGGTTCCAAAATTGGGAGACCTTCCTGAGAAGAACCGGCGAAACAAACTCAAGAGAGTCTTTCTATCAAAAAAAAATCATTATTCTGACGATGCAGACCTGAAAAGGCTGCGAAACGTCAATAAATAAATAAAGTTTCGTGCATTAACCCGTAAAAACTAGTTTTATTTAATGAGTGATGTGCGTATTTATATATATAATAATTAAGTAATTAGATTATGTATTTTTTTATGTTTCTTTAAATTACTTAATAATATTTTTAATACAATTTTTCTCCCCGTCGTCATCGAAAAAAAAGTTACATCGTAGACTGCCTGAAGCTTGGAAGAAGAATCCCGCTACGCTATGTCTATGGCCTGAAATAACATGTAAATAACACATTTCGTACTACCACGCTCCCGTGTAAACTACTCAATGTCCATAAGGAATCTGAACGTGTACACAAGTCGCCGAAAGCAACCCTTTTTCCTGTTTAAAAACTCTTGGGCCTTTTCACATATGTATTCCGTGCGTTGTCCGAGCGATAAATATTTATTCCCTCGTAAATGGAGTCCAGGGTGTGTACAGCTAGTGCCGCCGATACCCGTGTCAATCATGCAGTCGTCGAGTCCGCAACATTACGTACGGACAGTGTATCGAAATGTTTCCACTCTGCCGCCCTTTCACTTTTATATCGACGGGACCGCACGAGTATTGTCCGAACGCGCCCTCACATCTGGCGATGCGACGTCGGATCGGAAGCGGAAGAAGTGTTCTGAGGAGTTATTCTCTCTTATTCCACCTTCCCCTTTCCTTCAGAGGACCACGCGCGCTGGCTTACGTTGTCACCGTCTAACTGTGGCTACAATTCCAACGCGTACAAAGAAATTTGGTGACTCATTTCTTTGTCGTACTATCCGTAAATGGAATGCTCTGCCCGCTCAGGTGTTCCCTCCCTCTTACAACCTGGGATCCTTTAAAAGAGGCGTGAAGAAGCAACTTGCAGCTGCCGGCCTGCGGTGAGGATGGCTGGTGTGGCAGTTAGAACTGCTGTATCAGCTATCTTCGCGTCTGGACTTCACCTTCACTTAACATCAGGTGGGGTGGAGTCATTTGTCGGATCTACCTATAAAGAAAAAAAAAAAGCGTAATGAAATTTTGAAGATTGAGAGAAAAGCACAGCCCTTGCTGAGTTTCCTGCCGGTTCTTCTCGGTACAAGGTCTCCCGCCGTAGTTTTGCGAACCGATGGCGTAGCTTCTTGACCTTCACAAGTGCTTGTAACAACCTGGACTGTTTTTTTATTTTTGTGGCCATTTCTTTCTTTCATATTCTTGCCACCAACAAATAATTGTTATTTTATAAACGTCACATAGCTCACCATGGACGACAAGACATCTGCTTCAAAATTGAGTTGCAAGATTCCACATACTTACATACATTTCATGTTAAATAAAAGCTTTTAATTAAAAAGAGAGTGAGCCGAGAGATACAGACATTGAAGAGAGATGTTCGGATCCAACGGATATATAGCTTAAATTTGATGAGCTGTTTAGGGAAGTTACCTCAAACTTACAGAAGACTACTGCAAAAGAATAAGGCACCTTATCGACAAGGTGGCCTGCTTTACTAACGTTTACTGACACTTATCTTCTAAATCAGATGGTGATCGACTGGAATATTTGCTGTGCTTTCTATACTTCAAAAAAGTTTGGCTATCTGTGTACGATTGAAAGATCGTACAGTTATAATTTTTATTTATTTTTAAAGCATGCAGTTACATGCTTTAAAAATAAATAAAAACTATAACTATAATTGCTATTTCTTCTTTCAAATGTTTAATACTTGTAAAAGTATTCATTTGACATTGTGGGTTACCTATAATGCGAAGAGATGGCGCTGCCTTGCAGCTTAAGAATGGCTAGAAGAATTTCGACGCGGTCCGGAAGGGCCGCGCTAGCATAATTAGTCAGTGCATTCGCCCGGATTGCGAAGGGTGAGGGTTCGAGTCCCGTCTGCTGCCTGGTCCGCGTGGATTTTTTCTAGTTATATTTTCTTTAGATCGTACAGTGTTGAGAACCTTATTCGTTTTAACACTTGGTACCATTTCCCTCTGTCATAGATCTGTATAACAAACAAATTGGATTAAATAACAAAAAAAAACTGTCAAGTGCGTGTTGGACTCGTGCACTGAAGGTTTCATACAAAGTGATATAAATATGTAGTTAGTTCATAACGAGATTCCAGTCTAGATAGAGATTGCATATTGCCATTGTTTAAGATTCTTCTAGTTAGGTATTAGAAAAAAACACGATTGTGCTTATGACCACAAGAATGAAATGAAACTTCTTTTGCTCCATCTGTATATATATATATATATATATATATATAAATTTCATAAGCATTTATATTTATGGCCGTGGCAACAAAATCCATAGTTTTTTTTTTGTAATCTAGTGAAAGTAAAAACTTAGTGATCTTCTTTTTAACTTCATTTTTGTTGAGGTGGACGATTGCAATACACTTACTGATCTTATTATAAATATGACTACCCAAAAAGCGATATAAGCGTTGAGTGTAGACGGTTCTGTAATTTCTGTGTAAACGTTTACAATTTATGTCCCTTCTACGCTTCTGCATCATTGTCGGGTCATAAACAATATGTTTTTTAATTATAATAGCCAAAATAAAGAGCTTGCTGACGCTAACGACCTCGCAATATTTAAATAGAAGCGTAGTTGGATACAGTACCCTTAGTACGAGTTTTACAATTACGAAAACTATGATAGTTTTCGTAAGCTCGCACTCGTTGATTTTAACGTTTTTGTTTCAATACAAATAAACTGTGTTTAAATTCTATCATTATATCATTTGCGTCTTCTTAAATTTTAGTATATTTGGTTACTTTTCACCAAAATGGATATAGAAACATAATTTACAATTACGAAAACTATGATAGTTTTTGTGAACGCAAACTCGTACTAAGGGTACAGGTAGGGTATGAAAGTACACACCTTTAGGACCGCTCTCTGCTCGAATTCCACATTTTTTCAATTAGTTCTTGGCATTCCACCCCATATTTATAATACCATATGTCAATATTGAAAAAGTACCTTTTATTTACCCACTGTCTGAACCCTCAGTGGGCGAACGTGGTCCGACTCGAATTTGCCCGGTGGTTTTTAACTGTGTTCTTAAAGGGCCCCATATACGGTACGATTCGTCGTTGCGATCGATCTGAAGGAAATCGTCAACGATCGATCGTTCAGAAATGCCACTACATACACGAAACACTGTCGTTTGATCACTTACGATATTCATGATTGCATGGGATTTGGTTGCGATTTGCGATATGATAGATAGATAGATTGATAATGCGTTTATTTTTTTTCTTCAACATACATATACATTTACAGACAGAGTAATACAATAAAAAAAAGATACAAGAAATCAGCTATGAAATATCTATATGTATGCTGCAGAAAGCAAAAGGCCAAGGCTCGGCTAAACATTTGCCAGTTTTAAGGCAAAATACCGATTTTCAGCCATCACCTTTATCGTCTTCGATTAAGTAAATCGTTAACGATCTTGACATACACTGTCGATCCATCGTTTCGATCGGTCTGAAACGACGGATCCTACAGATCAATCGTACTGTATATGGGACACTAACGTTCGATCGTTTACGATATTCATGATTGCATGGGTTTTTGTTGCGATCTCCGATATCGTCTGCGATTAAGTAAATCGTTAACGATCTTGACATACACTGTCGATCCATCGTTTCGATTGGTCTGAAACGACGGATCGTACAGATCAATCGTACCATATATGGGCCCCTTAAGAGAGATCTATGTTTCCAACACTACAACAGCATGCTACACTCTCTGATGACTGTTCTGTTGTAGAAAACAAAGGCGCTGCGAAGTTGCGAGATCAAAGCCTTGGGGGCGAAAATGCGTAGGCTTTTTGTACTCGCATTGTTTTCCTTATGCGCTGCGTGAAGCACGCGTGGATTAAACACCGCAAGCACTTTGCGACATGTTTCCTTTCCTTTAAGATTTTTCTTTCCAAATGTTATGGAATCATCATCATCATCATCATCATCAGCCGAAAGACGTCCACTGCTGGACATAGGCCTCCCCCATGGATTTCCACAGCGATCGGTCCCATGCTGCCCGCATCCAGCGGCTTCCCGCGACCTTTACCAGATCGTCGGTCCACCTTGTGGGGGGCCTGCCAACACTGCGTTTCCCGGTACGCGGTCGCCACTCGAGGACCTTTCCGCCCCAGCGGCCATCGGTCTTGCGAGCAATGTGCCCTGCCCATTGCCACTTAAGGTTTGCAATTCTGTGGGCTATGTCGGTGACTTTAGTTCTCTTGCGTATCTCCTCATTTCTGATTCGATCACGCAGAGAAACTCCGAGCATAGCCCTCTCCATTGCCCTTTGGGTGACTTTGAGCCTTCTTACAAGACCCAATGTGTGTAAAATGTTATGGAATGCTGTTCATAATCGACAAGCTAAGAAGAAGCAGTACACGAAGTGTTCTGTATCATTGTGTTGTTGTTTGTGTTTTGGCGAAGCCGCGAGATAGCAACAGAATAAATCACCGGTGGTAACGACAGTTACGAAAAATTGTGTGTGTTGTGTTCTCATCCTATTGTTTACGATAATTTTTCTTTTTTGGAGTTTAGTTACTTTAGTTTTTGACGTGACAACGTCTTAAATTAGGTTGCGGCTGGGAGTCACTTATGAAAAAGTGTAACGCTCGGTAACGTTACGATGAGTCTCTCGTGTTAAGTTTAAGTTTACATGTACAATGTTTTAGTAAACAAAATATATTTCTATAGTTAAAATTTGTGCAATTCTTATTTTCATTCAATTCCTTGTTCCTATTGTGCAATTTAATTATATTCATATCAATAAATATTCTACCGAGAAAAAGACGTTGTCACGTAAAATCTTCGCCCGTAAAACCGACTTTACAGGCAACCATTTTTTTAGTTTGCATGTATAAGGGGCCCGGTATGAGAAAAATGTGAGGAGTAAAATCTATCGATGAATGACCTCGTTACGTTTTTGGTGCGCATCCTATGTCGCGCAACTATGACAAACAAAGATGACGGATTGACATTAATATTTTTTTTTAAATCTGAACTGAATTTAGATACTGTTTCTGATAGAGCAATGGGGACAATGAGGTATGGTACAACCATTGATGCGGTATTTTCAAGATTCGTGAACCACGTATCTACGAACGTCCATGTGTCTTATTTTAGTTACCATAAACCACTTGTCACTGTAATTAATAATGCAGACAATGTTGATTTAATTAATATTTTAAAAAATGATAATAGTCTGATAATAATAATTAAATAATTTATCAACATTCTTAATAATATATTTATGCACATCTGAAATTGACTATTGTAAAAAGTTTAATGTAAAATATTTCGTCGATTAGTTATAATAAATGTATATGAAATGAATAAATATATATTTATATATGTATACTATGTTCATTAATTTGTTAATTTACCCTTTCATACAGTATCAATCTTTTTTAAGTTAAATAAACTCTTGTTGCGTCTGGTTAGACTATCGAACTTAAGGAGTAAACTCCAGTCGTGCGTTGGAGCTGACACACATAATTTTTTCTTGTATTTTTTTGTTGCTCAAAATCTTGTATCTACTGTCTCGTTGTTTGTGTCAAAATGAATGTAGTTTCTTTCTTTCTTTCTGCCTTTCTTGTGTATTACTTAAAAGCATTTGCGACCCAGCCATGATGAAGATTTGAGAAAATATTTCTGAAGTGATAACTTCTTATGGGAGGGTAAACCGCTTCGTTACGTAATGCGTTACGGCGCCAGTCTGTCTGGATTACGTATACGGCAGCGGTAGGCAGGCTCCTCCTCTCACTCTAACCCGCGGAGCTGCTTAGATTAGTTTAAGTTATCACTTCTGTCGTGCGTCCCGAGACGCTCATCGCATTATGATTATTATGATTTTTGTTTTTAAAGTGAAAACTTCCTTAGTGGAATTGTACACTTTTTTTGTCATGGGTTAAATCTGTTAAACTCGCGTCAGGACACGTGGCCTGGTCGAAAATTCGTAAGACGAAAGCAATAAAAATTTTATTGCTTTCGTCTGGAAAGGTTGTTGACTTTCAATATATTGGACGAAACATAGTAATATTTTATTTTATCGTATTATAATAATAAGTCTCTAATTAGGACGTCCAGGTGGCAGCTTTATTGCGAAGAAAATGCATTTTTTACAATAGATGTCGCTAGGTGCGCTTAAATGTGATTCATGTAAGTTGATTTTTCTGAGAGATAAACTTTTTAATGTAATATAAATTGTCATGTTTGTGTACGATAGCGTAATAAATAAATATTGTATTCTACCACATAAATGATAGTACTTTTATACTGATAATCAAAGCAATTCGTGCAAAATTATTCCCTACCCATTCCAAAATATCAAAATGCACAACGTTAATATTCAAGTTTTCACTTCTGCCGGCACTCCCGGAGTGCAACCCGTCGTTTTTTATTGATGTTACCTCTGTTATCAATTTCGGTTAATAAGATACAGCTGCTTGACAAATGGCTTCACTGTTATTCTTTAGGGGCGGCTTAAAAGTAATTTTTAAACTAAATAACATAGTTATAAATTTTATTATTTTTAAAGCATGTAACTGCTTGATGTTTAAATCTAAAGAAAATATAACTAGAAAAAATTCCACGCGGACCAGGCAGCAGACGGGACTCGAACCCGCACCCTTCGCAATCCGGGCGAATGCACTGACCAATTATGCTACCGCGGCCCTCACGGACCGCGTCGAAATTCTTCTAGCCATTCTTAAGCTGCAAGGCAGCGCCATCTCTTCGCATTATAGGTCTATAATGCGAAGAGATGGCGCTGCCTTGCAGCTTAAGAATGGCTAGAAGAATTTCGATTATAGGTCTATAATGCGAAGAGATGGCGCTGCCTTGCAGCTTAAGAATGGCTAGAAGAGTTTCGACGCGGTCCGTGAGGGCCGCGGTAGCATAATTGGTCAGTGCATTCGCCCGGATTGCGAAGGGTGCGGGTTCGAGTCCCGTCTGCTGCCTGGTCCGCGTGGAATTTTTTCTAGTTATATTTTCTCTAAATAACATAGTTTCTTGAAGGTAATAACAAACACTTACTTAGTTTATATGAAGACGGTTTGGGCGAGAATTTAGTTTTACCTTACTATAACTACTAGGAGCCTGCGTTCTTCATGCTTCTGTAAAATTGAAACAAAATTTAGATTTTTTTTTCTAAATGGCTTCGCACGGCTTGTGCATTGAGCCAATGTCAAGTGTTAAATGTAGATATACAAATACTATAGCACTCGTGGTCAAAGTAATAAGTCAAGTCAAAGTAAGCGGCAGTCAAGTCAATCCCCCTTTCCCCATGTTTCAGTAAAAGTGTGGGGTAAATTTACTGGAACCTCCCCGTGGACTTCTTGAGGGAACGCCGAAAGACACTTTCCGCTATTTTGTTTCACTTGCCAACACTTGTGCATGTTCACGAACACTTAGTGGTTAATAATCCACCATTATTAGACACTAACATCCGCCACAACACAATTTTTAACAAAAAAACAAAACTGCTAACGTGACGCTTCCCGATCCCGCCATAAAGTCCTTTCCAATCCCGCGAAAAAGTACTTATAACACGTTTTTTCCTCCTGTATAGGGCATGACAAGGTCAGACTGCTGTCACATTTAATTTTAGGTTTTTCAATCGGGCCCACTGACCTAGATTGAAGTGGACCTCGCATTTAATTTAAGTTCTATGGAAACCGAGCGTGTCAGATTTTTTTGAGTATTCACGAGAAGAAATAAGTGCTAAAAATTTAAATGGGCCGCGGTCACCCATTTCAATCGCCGTCCCCGGAGGATAAAAGGATAACTGAAAAAATGGAAGTTTTCAGGAAAAATAAAGAACTGAGTTTTGTCGATTGCTCCTTAAAATATACTGGACGCAGACAGACGATACGTAGATACCTTTAAGAAAAGTTAATTTTAATACATTTAGAATTTGAAGTGAAACTTCTTTAGGCACGCTTGACTTGGGGGTAAACTGGCGACGATTTCCCGTTGCGGTTAGTGTCATCGGTGATTCATCGGTAAACAATCATCATCATCATCATCATCATCATCAGCCTATTAATGTCCTCACTGCTGGGGCACAGGCCTTCCCTATGGATGGAATAGGGAGATTGGGCCATAACCCTCCACGCGGGCCCCGTGCGGATTGGTGGGTGCTAAAGACTGCAGATGCAGCCGGGACCAACGGCTTACCGTGCCTTCCAAAGCACGGAGGAGCTCGAGATCGTATTTTTTGGTCACCCATCCAATGACCGACTACTGCGAATGTTGCTTAAGTTCAACGATCGCAGCCTGGTCACTTGCGCCATCGAGTTGTGTGAACAATACCCGTCACAAAATACATGAATCTAGTGTTTGGTGTGTGATAACGGACCCAGTGCGGATCAGTGGATGATAACGGACTCAGTGCGGTTTGGTGGGTGATAACGGACCCAGCGCGGGTTGGTGGGTGATAACAGTCCCAGTGCGGATTTGAGGGTGATAACGGACCCAGCGCAGATTGGTGGGTGATAATAGACCCAGTGCGGATTGGTGGGTGATAACGGACCCAGCGCGGATTGGTGGGTGACAACGGACCCAGCGCGGATTGGAGGGTGATAACGGACCCAGCACGGATTGGTGGGTGATAATGGACCCAGTGCGAATTGGAGGGTGATAACGGACCCAGCGCGGATTGGTGGGCGATAATGGACCCAGTGCGGATTGGAGGGTGATAACGGACCCAGTTTATGATTCTCAGATCATTGGAGCTAAAGAAGTTTCAATTCAGTCGTCGTTTCATAAGCACACTCGCTTTTTTATTTTTTTGAAGAACTCGTACAATTAATTTAGGACATAAAAAGTTAATTAAAATTTATCTTTAATCTGTATAATGTTGATTATTATTTCATTAGCATTTACAAGGAGCCAAAACCAAATATTGTACTACCGACATATATTTTTATTCTATGGATAATAAGGGTGCAAGTGAAAATGATATTACTTCAATATCTTTTTATTTTCG
This sequence comes from Chilo suppressalis, assembly GCA_902850365.2. Taxonomy (NCBI): domain Eukaryota; kingdom Metazoa; phylum Arthropoda; class Insecta; order Lepidoptera; family Crambidae; genus Chilo; species Chilo suppressalis. The sequence continues at coordinate 1,605,817 of OU963896.1, read as the reverse complement.
TAAATATTGTAAAAACTTTTTTTCTTTAAAGGACATTAAATTTGGTTTTGCAATAAAAGTAGATATGATAATATTATTGACAGTGGAAAGGCAAAATCGTTTAACCGCCACTTTGGTCGAAATTATATAGCTTTTGCCCGCGACTTTGTCCGCGTGGACTTAGTGATTCATGTAGATTTTTTTTATCAAATGTGCTTTGTCAGCAATCTGCTTACTATTAAAAAAAAATGGGTGCGTGTACTTATGTAGGCGCGTGAGTAGTTATCCTTCTTTGGCATCGTTTAAAATTAGTTTTTAATTGCATGCAAATAATTAATTACAATAAATTAATAAAAAGTCTGGAAAAGGACACAGTCAATAAAGTTCAGTTTTAATTTGAAAAAATAAATAAATAATCAAAATATTCAATTAAAATCGCTACTGAATATAATTTATTAGAACATATGTGATTTGCACTTGTATGAAACTCAAACACGTATTCCGAATATACAAACTAGAAACATGTGGATAAATATTATAAATATGAATACCTATAACTGTTACTTTATTACAAAAAATAAAGATGTGGTTTTTGGTTCTACTACACCAATGGTCAAGAGATGGCGCTGTAGTCTCCTGAATCGCGCTTTGGTTCCGTTGTTCCAGATTAATAAATACTTTTGATAGGCCTTCACAATGCATCGTTAGCACCCACTAAATAGAGATTCTATTTCTATTTTGTTGGTAGATTTGCTTAATGTGCGGGAAACACAAAAATAACGCATGAAGTTGGTCGCTAAAGTGACCAACTTCATGCTGTTAATAATTTGTGTTACAGTGATGCGCGCGCATCTTAAAATTTCACTCTCATCATTTTTTCATAACGCGCCTAAAGAAGTATAACTTCAAAAATAAAGGTAGTGGTTTTATAGTTGAAAACATTTATAAACATATATATATTAAAAACGTGTCAAATTCGGGGTAATTTTAAATTAAAAAAAAAAACGGGACATCGCTTGCGCAATACAAAGAGCACAATTCAAGATCCGGTTATTTCCAACACAGAAATTAGGTTTTTATTATGATTTTCTGCGCAGTTACCCATAAAATTAGAGAAACAAGTTTTATTAACAATGATATGTTTTGAAGATTTCTCTATTTTTCTTAAATTTGGTGAGGCGCGGACACCCTTGTACCTAAATATAATTAATTTATATCGCGTCGCGAGTTGAAAACAACACTGCATAATAGAATATACCTGCCTGCGGAGACGAAACGATACTAAATAACTTATGAAACGCGTAGTCACGCGTCGATTTAGATTTTCATGACAGTTTATACGAAGAGCACAGCACAGGTTTATGAGCGTCAAAATGGCGGGACCACGCTTTTTTTTTATTGAAAAAACCAACAGAGTTACAATGAATACTTACTAATACTTAGAACTATAGGTAAGGTGAATAACAGGTTATTTGTATTTAAAAAAAAATATTAACACGGCCGTGCTAGGTGAACAATAATTACTGATAAGCACTTATTAAAGCGATATGATTAAGGTTAAGTGCGATAGCTGGTTTTACCTTATGTGATTTCTTACCTTTAACAAATAAAATAACAAAAGAATGTCATAAAGCTCTTTCTTGATATTTAAATGTTAATTTAATGAACTGGAAAAAATAAATAAAAAAAAGCAAAAAATTAAGGATGCGGTTTGTGTATATGCCAATTGTGTTTTAATTTGTGTATTTTTTTGAGATTTGAGAATATCTGTTGCTTGAATTCTTATTATATGTGAATAGGTCAATTTATTTAAAAAGGTCGTTGTGAATCTGCGGTAGGCGAGATACAAGTGCATTTCGTGCATAATTTGTAAAGGTACGCGGTGTCGCCAATAAGGGTGGAATATGGCTACGAGTGCGGCGTCCGGGCACATTATATGCTATGCTTTGAACCAATTCAGCACAATCTTTTAATTTAAATATTTGATATCATCAGATTTAGTGCCAATTAAATATATTTTGCTACCTTTATTCAAATATTTGGTAGCTCTGTAGTTTACAAAATATATGAAGTTAATGGTGGTCCCGCCATTTTGACGCCTATACTCGAACCTGCAAATCGAAGTGGAAATTCACTAAGACACATAGTGTCTCTAATCCACCTTCAAAACCACCCGTTTACTTGTTTTATATCAAACGGTACAAACTTAAATCACTTGTTCCGTCATCATGACGTTTTTATAATATGTTGAAATTCGAACAAACATTGACAACTTTCTTGTTTTTTATTGTATGTCTATTTAGTAGCTAATCAAAAACAATTAAAATGATTTTTTATTTTATTTTTAAGCATTTAACTGCTAGATGTTTAAATCTAAAGAAAAGTTCATTTAACTGCTAGATTTAAACATCTAGCAGTTAAATGCTTAAAAATAAAATAAAAAATCATAACTATAATTGCTGTTTCTTCTTTCAAATGTTTAATACTTGAAAAAGTATTCATTTGACATTGTGGGTTACCTACAATGCTAAGAGATGGCGCTGCCTTGCAGCTTAACGCTAGGAAAATTTCGACGCGGCTAATAGGGCCGTGGTAGCATAATGGTCAGTGCATTCGCCCGGATTGCGAAGGATGCGGGTTCGAGTCCCGTCCGCTGCCTGGTCCACGTAGATTTTTTTTTCTAGTGAACTTTTCTTTACAATTAAAATGCTTAATATTTTAAGAACGTTTATACACTTGTTGTTATTGTGTATATGGACACACGCCATCCATTTTTTTTGTTGCCACCGCGTTAGTGTTTGGTAAAGCTGCAGAGAATTGAACACATTTATTCTAGAATTGGGTATTTCAATTCAATTAATACTACCGACTATTGTTTTTTACGGTTGAATGCTAGAAAGGGTGAGCCTTTATCATAGATAATGCTATTGATGGATAGGTATTCCAGAGAAACAAACTTACTCATGGCAATATTGTACCATTAGTTCAGTTTTTAATTATTATAAACTACTTAAAGTTACTCATGCTCAAATATTATATCCTTTCACCTTTTCACAGACTTGAAACTATCAATTTTTATTTTTTTATTATTTTATTGTTGTTAGCGTTAAGTCAAAGAAAATAAAAATACTCAGCCTTTTCATTTTTTTTTCTCTCTATTTTTACTTACATTGTTTCTTTGTTTGTGGTATTGTTAACCATTATTGTGTCGTTTATTACCATTTATTTACATCAACTTTAGGTCCTGCCAGTATATCAGCGCCGCAGCGGCCTTGGTGTCGTTGTGGCATTGTGCTGAGGCAGGGACCTAGTTGACCTTATTCTGTGTTATATTGTTTTAAACTTTCATGGTCACTAACATTATAGATATTAACGGGATTGTTACCATGTACCTTGTTTTTTATGAGTCTCCGATATTTCGGCACTGTTGCAAGCGCCATGATCACGGAGTAACTGAAGTAATTGCGGGTAGATGTTATTGGGAGACATATCGGTCTACCCTCTGACGACGTCTTTTACTGTACTGTTGTTTCACCCATAAATTATTTATTTATTTCTTTCTTTAAATATTTGAATTAAGGTAGCAAATATTCCTAAATCAGCAGTAAATTCAACGGTATGAAATATAAAAATTAAGAGAGCTGTCCCGCTTTTTGGACTCTTAGAGGGTTTGGTGGTAAACAGAGTACAGGATACACAGTGACATATTAATTGAGTCGTATAGTATCAAAGGCGGAAAAGTAGGGCGAACCAAATATTTGGCAAATCAAAAAAAAACTGTTTAGTCTCGTCTTTAAGGGAGGATTTTTATAATTGACATTCATCATAACTACAAATCGTAGTGAAATGTCAATATTTTATCCTAAAGACGAGACTAAACCGTTTTTTTTTGATTAGCCAAATATTTGGTTCGCCCTTCTTGCTCTTATTGATTAATATCTATGTAACGAAGTATTAAGTAATACTATGTTATCACTACATAGTATAAAACAAAGTCGCTTTCTCTGTCCTTATGTCCATTTGTATGCTTAAATCTTTGAAACTACGCAACGGATTTTGATGCGGTTTTTTTTAATAGATAGAGTGATTCAAGAGGAAGGTTTATATGTATATTATATGCATAATATAGTAGAGAAACACTGATGATTTTAGAGGTTTTTAATGTAAGGTCGTAAATAAACACATTTTTTTGCGCTTACATTGCAAACGCTGGCTGAACCCAACGAGATAGATCAAAATAATGTACTACAGTATTGTACACCTTAAAAAGGTCTACAAAAAAGTCCGCGATGGTATATTTCTATCTCTTTGGGATAACCCACAATAACCATTTTTTAATTACTTATTACGAGAAAATAATGGCTTATTTACGAACAACCGATTTTAAGCAATACAGCATTAATCCTTATCCAATTAAGTACCTTAAATACATTGTGCGTGTAATATAGATCAATATGGCCCTTTACAGCATGTAATTTAAATGAATATTTTCGAAGATATTACAGATTTAAAATGCAGGAACATACCGGTTCGGGCGGTACTGGCCGGGGGGCCGGCGGCGGCGCGTGTCTTTAGTAATTAGGTATTTAAAGAAAGTCATTGTGTTTAATAGAAGCCTGAGAACAAAAATATAGTCTAAACTACAGCTCTACACCGAAGCGAAGCGAGGGCGGGCCACTAGTTTAATATAAAGCATGTTTAATATAAAACATTTATATGTAAATATGCAACTATGTTCTAGCTTAAATCATTCTAAACTTTAAAAGCGCAATATTGCGTACGAAGAAGTGTAATAAAATCCTAAATTATTTCTCTTCACCTCATATTAAGAATAATTATAAGGCGTCTAGACCTAAACATCTCTTATCTATTAGACAAGTCCGTCCGTCCGTCCGTGGTGCTGTTTCAGCGGCCAAACCGTAAGAGATAGATAAAGAGAATGTTTAAGTTATAAGTTGAGAATAGTCTGATAAGACTACAAACCGGATGTGAGTAACGTAGCACTTCCGGTTTTCGAGAAATCACGTGATTTCTATTTTCAAACGAAACCACACAAAATCTCCGAAGTTTTCAATTAATAGAAATACTTTTTTTTTTGGTGAATATTTGGTTCACTGGTTTGCTAGTTGTTTCTTTAATAACTTCTTAATGTTACGTTTGAAACTGAAGCGGCTTCGTTGCACCAGGAAGTCTATGTATAACCATATTGTTTGGGAGTGAAATTTACCAATAATATCCAGATGCAAATTGGAGTCTCCATCAAGCCAGCTCCCAGGGGCATGGAATGGGATGTGGTTCGCATTATGCGGATAATCTGCCTGCATCAGAAACTGCAGGATGTATTTGTCGGAAATTTGCGGAAACAGCGTACTTACGAGCACATAGCACGTGAGTATGTTGTCCTAATAGCTATGGAGGTTTAATTCATACACTAATATGAGCGCTTTGATTGATATACCTGCCGGCTTAGATGCAACTGTATTATTAGTTATTCATGCAACTGTTGTATTATGAGTGACTAGTGGCCCGCCCTCGCTTCGCTTCGGTGTAGAGCTGTAGTGTAAACTATAGTTTTTGTTCTCAGGCTTGTGCTATAAAGAATGACTTTATTTATATAATTACATGTGTTATTGTGAGTCAACCATAAAAGATAGACATATGCTGTTGCGGGATATTTTTAGACAATTTTATGTAGAATATTTCCGTCATACATGATTTCTATGTAACTTTAACCATTAAGGCTGCACACGCGACGGAAGCTTAAAAAATGGAGTAACTTCTCCCGTTTTCCCAACATTTCCCTTCACTACTCTGCTGCTATTGATTGTAGCGTGATGAAAAGTATACTATAACCTGCCCAGGAGTATGAAGAATAATTGTACCAAGTTTCGTGAAAATCCGTTGAGTAGTTTTTGTTTCTATAAGGAACATACACACAGACAGACAGACAGACAGACAGACAGACAGACAGACAAAAATTTTACTGATTGCATTTTTGGCATCAGTATCGATCACTAATCACCCCCTGATAGTTATTTTAAAAATATATTTCATGTACAGAATTGACATCTCTACAGATTTATTATAAGTATAGATATTATAACATAAACACTACGTCATTAATTTGGATGATATTCTTTTTTTTGGGTTCCGGTGGTTATTCTCCGGAGAGTTACCAAAGGACATTTATTTGAATCAGATTATTTAGATGGTTTATCATTTTAGCATATGGATGTTTGCTTTTCGCTATTTGATACGAAAAACATAGGAGACTTTTATAAGTTACATTTTATTATGTAGTTTTGGGGTAAGTTAGTATTGTATTGTTTTTTTTTTTGTAATAGGTCATTTCATAATTTTGGGTTAGAGATATGTAAAGGAGATTGCTCAAATTGGCCTAAATGCACAAAAAATATTGACATACACGGTAATTCTTGGCGTAATTTATAATTTAATTTACAGTCATTAGATTTCAACGGACACCTTTGTATAATATATTTACTTTAAAAATGACTTTTAATATTACCGGTTTGGAAAACATTCGAATCATTTTTAATGGCTATGGGTGTAGTAACATTCAGCCAAAGACTGATCGAAGTTGTTTATATAACATAAAAATAAATGTATTTTGTAAAGATCGATAAATTAAATCATTTTTTTAATACACTGTGGTATTAATATCCACCACTATATTATCATTTTCACTAGATGCAAATGTGCTCAGACAATTATTATAGTTGGTAGGCGACATCATAAAGTCTATTGCCATACATTTTTCGCCAAACACCTCCATAAACCCATTATAATCTGTATATATGTTTGACTATAAGGTATCTATCTATGGGCCTACGTTCCCTGACTATAAATTAATAAATAAATAAAATTATAAGGTGTGATACACTAAAATCTAAAATATGGTTATCTTAAAAACATAACAAAAATAATGAACTACTGAATATTATTCGGCCATAGAACCCAAATCTCTTAGCTTTCTTTGGTTAACTAGAGTTTAAAAATTCTCTCTAATCTGTGGCTCATTCACACAGTTTCTGTCACAGAGTATCTTATTATAACCGGAAATGACACCTGATTTTAAAAGTTACTCTTATGAATTAACTTTAAAAACAGGCAACTATCTGTTAATCTACAAGCTCTATATACCTGAATCTAATCCATAATTTCGGTACTTGGCTTGATTTCCCTAGTTTACTATATAACTTATTTGTTTTTTATTATTTTAATATGTTCAGTGTATATGGTTTATAGAAGTTCTCAGGGGTGTCCGTCAATAATATTCGTTTCTACAGTAATCTACTATATAAAAATAAGTCGGGTTTTCCTTCCTGACGCTATAACTCCAGAACGCACGAACCGATTTCCACGGATTTGCATTCGTTGGAAAGGTCTCGGGCTCCGTGAGGTTTATAGCAAAGAAAATTCAGGAAAAATTTAAAAAAAAACTTCTTTTAATCACCAAACGAAATGTTACATAAAACGAAGCCATCTGGTGGCGAAACGGAGTTCGCGGGGTTTGCTAGTTTATATATAATTACGAATCTAGGAAATAATTTTTCATGATTATTGGTCTTTAGGCCAAACATGTATGGAAGCTGAGCAATCTCCTTTAGATAGAGTGTAGTTTTAGGAATGGAGTTTACAGTGTGAGTTATTAGCTGTTATTATATTCTTTCAGTGTGTTTAGGATGGTTTTACATAGATCGATAAATGAATTTAAGCATGATTTCTTTTGCATGAGCTCGGTTGTAGTATATTTGGATGATATTATGGTTATTAGGACATAGGTGGTTTCGTTGGCAATAAGCCAACTGTTACAATATCTTTTATAGAAGTTTTAAAGCATCGGTGTAGATAAAAAATGCTATGAAGAGTTTGGTTGAACGCGCTAAATTTTGAAGCTATTGGTGCGATATGAAACAAAGATTTTATATAGGAAAGTCCATTTAACGAGGAGGGCTATATCTTTATATATAAAATTCTCGTGTCATAATGTTAGTAACCATACTCCTTCTAAACGACCTGACCGATTTTTATGAAATTTTATATGCATATTCCGTGGGTCTGAAAATCGGCTACTATCTATTTTTCATATCCTTAAGTGATAATGGTTGTCCACCTGTAACGTAGTGTTCTGAAACCTGCTTTTGCGCCTTCGTGCCAAAATTCAAACTATTGGGTATTGTAACGTAGTGTTCTCATATGGGTTAGGAGGAATGTTATTTTAGACAGTATTTATTATTTTATAATGTGGTATTAAAAATACATACAACCCTAAATTTTCTCTTCTACCACCTGCCCCTATTTTTAAGGCGGTACGAAGTTCGCTGGGTCTGCTAGTATTATTATATAATAATATATGTATATTACTATACCTACGTGAAATCTACCGTGAGAATTATCTAATAACTGATGGTGAAAACAGTATAAAAACCTTTCAGTATTTTATAAGAACGTCGCAAAGAAACAGACACACAGACCCAGTAGAGAATTGAAGTTCTACACTTAATTCATGATTAAGCTTTTTTTTAACATTTAACTGCTAGATGTTTAAATCTAAAGAAAAGTTTTACTAGAAAAAAAATCACGCGGACCAGGCAGCGGACGGGACTCGAACCCGCATCCTTCGCAATCCGGGCGAATGCACTGACCAATTATGCTACCACGGCCCTGATGGCCGCGTCGAAATTTTCCTAGCCTTAAGCTGCAAGGCAGCGCCATCTCTTCGCATTGTAGGTCACCCACAATGTCAAATGAATACTTTTTCAAGTATTAAACATTTGAAAGAAGAAATAGCAATTTTTTTAAGCATTTAACTGATAGATGTTTAAATCTAAAGAAAAAATTTACTAGAAAAAATAATTTATAATTTAATTCATGATTACTAGCTGCAAATACCTATAGAAATAAATAAACTGTCTTTTCAAAAGGCGACCTTGTTAAAGAGAGTATTGTGAACAAAGTCTTGTTCAACAGTTATGAGGAACAGGCACCTAATAGGTCTGCAAGAGGATTTATAATTGTATAAAGGCCGCTTCCGGTTCCCTTCGGTCGGCGAGCTAGTCTTACTGGGTCGGTAGTTCAAATGCAATACAATGGCGGCACCAAACTCGGTTAAGATATGAATTCTATTAGACTGTGCCACGTCCGGCCTCCCCATTGTGCAATTTCAACTTGACAATTACTTAACTAAACAATATACTTACTTACCCTTTAAAGATGTTAACAGACTTTGAAGTTTTGAGTTTGAGGTATCTTTTCAATGGCTTATTAAAAGGTCATACACTTTAGAATCAGACAATTACCCTGGGCCATCCAAAAGGGTACTCAGGCAACGCGCAACGCCCCGCATCTCTTAGAGGAAGAGCGTTTTGCGACGCGAATTTACGATATTTTTAAGAGAGTTTTATAAATAAAACAATTATAATCCCCGGTGGGTAGTTAGAAAAGAAGGTCTATTGAAGTGTCTCTTAATTTTAATTATTTATTTTAAATACAAATAATTAATTAACAATTGTGATTCTTATGTCAAATTAATAAATAGTGCACTGTACCTGCCGGCGAGTGTTATCCTCATTATTTATTATCACCAACACTGATTTTCTCCAACAACACTGATTTTCTCCAACAACATAATGGACAGCTTACAGGAAACACTTTCCCAACTGCAAAATATGTTCACGAAGCGGATGGATGCCTACCAGAGTGAGCTACAGGCTGCGACTCCATCAGCTACTGTTTCCAATCTGGCTGCAGACTTCACAACATTTAGGACTTTCATCGTTTCCTCCATTCAAAGTCTTCAGGAACAAATCAACCTGCTGGCTCATCAAGTTGACAGCCTAGAAATGCATAGCCGCAGGAAAATACTCCTACTCCATGGTCTACCAGAGTCATCTGAGGAGGATGTAATGGCTGTTGTTGTGGGAGCTGTCACCCGTCAGCTGGGACTGTCAGCCTTCTCTTCTAAAGACATAAGTCGCTGTCATCGGATGGGTCGCCCTTCTACAAATCATCGTCCACGGCCAATTGTGGTAAAACTAAGAGAATTGGCCATTCGAAACAAAATGTGGTTCAGTAAAACTTCTTTAAAGGGCACAGGACTGACCTTAACAGAGTTTCTCACGAAAAATAGGCATGATGCTTTCATAGCTGCACGAGAGTTGTATGGTATTAATAAATGTTTTACACGGATGGGTTATGTGTTTGTCATTGGAAGTGACGGCAAGCGACACAGAATCAGCAATCTGGCCGAGCTGAAAAAGATCCCAGCCCCAAAAGAGGTGAGAGCTGAGTCGCCTAAGCCGAACAAACTCCCGGCACCAGTAGTGATGAGATCCGAGTCGCCCGAGCTGAATAAGAACCCAGCACCAGTAGTGGCCAGAGTCGAGTCGCCAAAGCCTGCAGCTTCAGCATCTTCCAACATTGCCAAGACTAGACGTGCGGCTGGTGCAGCAAGCAAGAAATAAGTTAGTTTTTTGATAACTTTTATCTTCATGTTTGTTTTCAAGTTTCTCATAATTTGTATTAGTTCAAATATTCGTTGCTTGTCTGCTATTATAGCACCCTATTGTGTCGGTATTTAGCCATTTATTATGCAACTTATTATAAAACGAGGGTGTAATTTTTAAAAACGCTACGATTATAATTCTTGTACTAACCCCAAAAACATTTTATTAGACGGACCGACTATGACAATGACATTTCTATTTTTTTTTTATTTTTCATCCTTAAGCTATGGCGTATAATTTTAGTTCTATACAGCCTTGTAAGTTTTAGAAATTTGCGCTGCGATTATACATCCGCAGACAGTGCTCTTAATTTTCCGAAATTTCAAGTTTATATGAGCCTACTGTAATCTATTTGCTTTTTGTTTTGATTATGTGTACTGTTCTTGTCTTTTATGAAATCAGCATGTTATTTTTGTATATATTTTTTATTATCCCACTCAACCGGCAGGTGGAGCCAATAGACTGTTAATTTTTGTCTAATAGTTAAAGATATTTTCTTCTATTATTTTTATATTTATATTATATATATTATTTATATTTAAAAGTATATAAGTTTGAGTTTTATGTCCAGTTTGGAAATAGATAGTGATGATGATCTTTTCCAATCTTTATCACCAGCTAGCGGCAGCACTAGCAGTAGTTTTTTTAGTATACCTTCTCTCTCTGAATACCTTGATAACCAGTTTTCTGATGTACCTAGAAATTTTAACGTAGTTCATATCAACGCGCAAAGTATTCCGGCTCACTACACTGATATGTTGGCGTCTCTTGATAATAAAAATCTTCATGCTGTTTTAGTCTCCGAGTCCTGGCTTAAACCTTCACTACCTTCTTCTTCATATTCTTTACCTGGTTTCCAGTTAATACGCAACGACCGCACTGGTTCTCGAGGTGGTGGAGTTGCTATTTATCTGCGTACTGAAATTCCATATACTATCATTAGCTTCTCCACTCAGCCTCCTCCAACTAATGCTGGTGAGCATTTGTTCATTGAGATACTCCTCTCACACACCAAAGTTCTCCTCGGAGTCTACTACAGCCCTTCCTTAAATGTTAACTTTTTCAGTTCCTTTGAACAACTTTTAGAAGATTGCGTCCCGTCTTACGACCATTCCCTGATCATGGGTGACTTCAACACTTGTCTTTTGAAAGGCGATTTTCGTGCCACCTCCCTTGAATCCGTTGTCAGTTCATGTAGTTTCCACATCCTTCCACTTAGCGCCACCCATCATTTCCCTAATACTACACCTTCACTTCTAGACTTAATAATAGTGTCTTCTCCTCAACGTGTTATGAAACACGGTCAATGTTCGGCAGATGCATTTTCATACCATGACTTGGTTTTCTTATCATACAAGATCCGTCCTCCTAAGCCCAAGCCGAAAGTCATTCTTCAGCGGAATTTTGGTGGTATGGATCGGGATGCGTTTCTCAAAGACGTGCATGGAGTCGACTGGTCGTTGGTGACTGATGCCGTGACTGTAGACGAACAAGTGTCTGCTTTCAATAATATTATAATCAGACTATACGACAAACATGCACCGTTTCGTCCCATTAAACTTAAGCACCATCCAGCACCTTGGCTGACACCAGATATAAGAGCATTGATGCACAAAAAGAATGTGGCTAAGTGTAAATATAAAATTCGTCCGACAGACTCCAATAAAACTAATTATGTCAAGGCTCGTAATCACTGCAACATGGTGTGTAGGGATGCTTTACGTCGCCATATTCATGCTTCAGTCAGTAATAATGACCCTTCTAAAGTGTGGAACTTCCTTAGGTCACTTGGAATTGGTAAAGCTCGTCAAAAGTCTGTTCCTAGTAACGTCGATATAAACTCACTTAATATTCACTTCTCTTCATCGTCTAGTCTTAGTGATTCCCACAAGACTAATACTTTAAATTTTCTTTCATCTTTACCAGTTCCTGACTACTCTCCATTTGTCTTTACTCAATTCACCGAATGTGACGTTAAGAAGGGCATGCTATCCATATCTTCCAATGCGGTAGGTAATGATAGCATTAGTCGTAATATGCTGATACCTATCCTAGATATAATCCTTCCTATAGTTACCTTTATTTTTAATAGCTCATTAGCAAACGCTGTTTTTCCATCGGCTTGGAAAGAAGCTCAAATCATCCCTTTGCCCAAAAAATCGAATCCTCAATCTTTTGCCGATTTTAGGCCTATTTCTATCCTTCCTTTCTTATCTAAAGTCCTCGAACGTCTCGTCCATAACCAATTAAATATATTCCTCTCTTGTCATGACCTTTTTAATCCTCTCCAATCTGGTTTCCGTCCTGGGCACAGTACCACGACTACCCTCTTGAAAATCACTGATGACATACGCCATGGGATGGATCAAGGTCACCTAACGGTACTGACATTATTGGACTTCAGCAATGCCTTCAACACTGTAAATTTTGACATTCTTCTTGCGTTGCTGCGCTCACTTAACGTATCTCCATCGGTGATTGAGTGGTTTCGCAGTTATTTGCAGGGACGCAGGCAGAGGGTTCGCCTAGAGGAGATTTTTTCCTCATGGAGCGACACTTCTGCTGGTGTTCCCCAAGGCGGCGTTCTATCTCCTCTTCTTTTCGCTATATTTATTAATTCTATTTCCAAAAATATTACTTCTTCCTACCACCTGTATGCAGATGATCTTCAAATTTATAGACAAGCCCCTCTCGGTCAATTATCTGAAGCAATACTGGCCACCAATAATGATTTGCGACAAATTGTGGAGTGGAGCAAATCCTTTGGACTAGAGGTTAATCCCTCCAAAACACAATGCATTATTATAGGTAGCTCAAGGATGACTGCCAAAGTGAATTTGCAGTTACTTCCTAACATAACTCTAGCTGGCAACAGTATTCCATTTAGTGTTTCTGTTAAAAATTTAGGAATAATCGTCGATAACCGTTTCAGTTGGGATCCACAGTTACAAGCTGTTAGCCGTAAATTGTTTGCTTCAGCAGCTTCGCTGAAGAGACTCCGTAATTTCCTTCCTATTGCCACCAAAATTGCCCTAGCACAGTCTCTGCTACTTCCTATTCTTGATTACGCTGACGCCAGCTATCCTGATCTTACGGAGGACCAGCTTAACAAGCTTGAGCGACTTCAAAATTTCTGCATTCGGTTCATATTCTGCTTACGCAAATATGACCATGTGTCTCAATTCCGATCACAGCTCAAGTGGCTACCTATTCGACTTCGCCGGAATACTCACATTCTCACACTTCTCTACAATATATTGTTCAATCCTTTGTCCCCGCGCTATCTCAAGGAAGGCTTTAATTACCTTCATAATTCGAATGCGTTATCTCTTAGGTCATCAGAAAATTTAACCCTAAAAATTCCTACCCATGACACGACCTTCTATGGTCGTTCTTTTACCGTCCAAGCTATACGCCTATGGAATTCTCTTCCAGTATCCATAAGACGAGCACAATCTATTAATATCTTTAAAAATCTTGTTGTGAATCACTATTTGTCGATGTAGCTGCATTTTTATCTCTGTTGACTGGACTAAACCTATATATGTGTAGTCTATGTATATATATGTAATATGTATAGGTATATAATATGTATATATTATGATGTGTATTTATGTATGTATATATACTTAATTCACAAATTCGTTTAAATCCCTTGTTTCTTTTACTGACACCGCCGACTCCAGCTTTCTTTCAATCCTCTCCATCCAAAGGTTGTCTGGAAGAAATCGCTTTTAGCGATAAGACCGCCCATTGAAGCACTCTTTTTTTTTACAATTGTATTGTCCCTCATTTCTGTTCTGTGTTGTGGTGTTTTCAATAAAGTATTGTGTATTGTATTGTATTGTATAATTTTTAAGCATGTAACTGCTTGATGTTTAAATCTAAAGAAAATATAACTAGCAAAAATTCCACGCGGACCAGGCAGCAGACGGGACTCGAACCCGCACCCTTCGCAATCCGGGCGAATGCACTGACCAATTATGCTACGTTGAAATTCTTCTAGCCATTCTTAAACGCTCGATTTCGACGCGGTCTGTGAGGGCCGCGGTAGCATAATTGGTCAGTGCATTCGCCCGGATTGCGAAGGGTGCGAGTTCGAGTCCCGTCTGCTGCCTGGTCCGCGTGGAATTTTTCTAGTTATATTTTCTTTAGATTTAAATAAAACAAGTTTTAACGGGTTAATGCACGAAACTTTATTTATTTATTGACGTTTCGCATTGACCCGTTAAAACTAGTTTTGTTTAATGAGTGATGTGCGTGAAAACCTTAGAAACAAAGAGGTAGGGCATAGCTTAGAGGACCTCTTCTATGGTGCAGGTTGTTAGCGCGTTCGGCTGCGATCGTTTTCGCAGTGGTCGGTCATGTGGATGGGTGGCGAAAAATCTTCTATCTCGAGTTCCTCCATCCTCGGAAGGCACGTTTAAGCAGTTGGTCCCGGCTGCATCTGCAGTCGTTAGCACCCGTCAATCCGCACTGGTCATGGTCATGGCCAAATCCCCCTATTCCATCCATGGGGAAGACCTGTGCCCCAGCAGTGGGGACATTCATAGGCTGACTTTGAGGGCATAGCAGATTTTCCGCTCAAATTGGAGCGCCCGTTTGGGGAAATAACCTATACCTTACAGAAGATCACAGTAAAATAACACTATCTTTTGGTAGTGTTTTGCCCGCACCCTTACCAGACTAAATAGGTACAAACTTCGCAGGATTATAGGATCCCTGACTGGTCATTGTCACCTAAACAAACACCTATACACAATAAAAGTTACAGACAGCCCCCTATGCAGAGGATGCATGGAGGCAGAAGAAACGCCACAGCATATCATCATGGAATGCAGGAGTGTGGCCGACCAACGGGCACGACTTCTCCAGTCACCAGAATCGTTTCCGGAAGCTTGCAGCAGTCTACCAAGGCTGCTTTCCTTCTGGACCGATATAGGCTGGCTGGAGTTAACGGGAATGTTTTTGAGACACGCACAAAGGTCCAATAATTAAGACTAAGTGCGGAAACCGCCCTGAAGAACTAACTAACTTGGTAGTGTTGTGTTTTTGTTAGTGAGTAAGGTTCCAGTGCCCCACGGGTAGGGAAATGGGTCAGGGAGTGATATTTTTGGTATCTCAAGCGTCTATCAGGCTAAAGTGGCGGCTTACCATCAGGATGGCCATACGCTAGTTAACCACTCTTTTAACATAAAAATATACGATATTGTTTATGGCGATGCGTGGCGTGAAAAGCAGTGGTGCCTGGAGCTGATTACCTAGCCGGAGAACAGTTGGGGCGAGCACATTACGGCTTAAACATTTGAATTTTGTACAAAAAGTTTATTAATAAATATCAGTGGTACCCACTTATTTGCTGACAGTGGCTCTAATGTACGTTATGCGATTTCCAAACGACAGAATTAGTAGGTATCGACTCAGGCGCCGCGTGTTACCTCTTAAGTTTCTCAAACGTCATCTCCTTAAAACTTTCAGCTTCTACATAACTCTTATACAAGTCAGTATTATTATAATAGGCGTTTCGTTGAGTGGTTTGTCGTCATTACTTTCTTTATATTTTGGAAATATGTAAGTATTTGTGTATTTATTTAAATATATTAAGTTATATATGCGTATGTTTATATATTATTATTTATATTTATTATTTTTATAAATTTTTCTTACAATGTGATTTCCACTTCAGTTGTGCACCCTACCACTAACAATCTCCACAACATCCTATGGTTGACTGGCAGAGAATGCCTACGGCATTAAGTCTGCCATTGTAAATTTGTGTATAAAGAATAAATAAATAAAATAAAATTAGGCTTGATTTACTCGAGAGTGCCATGACAGACTCACCATACCCCTAGCCCTACCCCTGGGGGTAGGGTGGGACTGAACCATACCACCGTTGTAGTGCTGGGATTTTATGGAAAAATAGATACCTAACAGATACAAATTAAAAAAACCGAAATCCGTTCTGGCAAAACCTAAAAATATAACAAATACTTATTTTATTATTTATCTTAAACAGAAAAACTTAAAAGATGTTAATCTATAAACTATAAGATTATTATTGAGAACAATCAAGTAAAAATGAATTATAAGTACATATTTATACTATGTCGTATGGGATGCTATTGACACCAGGTACCTACGTAATATTCGGAAAAACAAAACCTGAAAGCATATAGTGCACAGCACTACGGTGGTATGGTTCAGTCCCACCCTACCCCTGGGGGTATGGGTAGGGATATGGTGGGTCTGTCATGGAGAGTGCGAGCCATGTCGCCGCCGCATATGGCACGCCTGATGGTAAACGGCCACCACAGCCTATAGAAGCTTGCAATACTACCACATCACTCGTGCCGCTGCCTATCCTGACCCAATCTTCTACCAAGTGAAGCCCTGAATGATGTTCCGTTTCTCAATAAATACGCTCTAAACAGAAACTCGGATCGGACGGATTAGCCGTGTAGTGCCGGCCTAGAATAGAATAGCACTACCCCCTCTCATCCCGTGGGTGTCTTAAGAGGCGACTAAGGGAAACTTAACTTCACCTAAGGAGATGGGCAGCAGCATCTCCTTATGCGAACCGGTATACTACGAGAGTGAGGCGTGGTCGTTTACTATGGGTCTCAAAGGACGGCTCAAGGTCGCACAGCGGGCAATGGAGAGAGCTATGCTTGGTGTTTCCCTGCGTGATCGAGTCAGAAATGACGAGATCCGTAGGAGAACTAAAGTCACCGACGTAGCTCGAAGAATAGCCCAGCTGAAGTGGCAGTGGGCGGGACAAATAGCGAGGAGAACCGATGGCCGTTGGGGCGGAAAGGTTCTCGAATGGCGACCGCGTGCCGGACGACGCTCAGTGGGAAGACCCGCTACAAGGTGGACCGACGATCTGGTGAAGGTCGCGGGAAAACGCTGGATGCGGGCAGCGCAGGACCGATCGTTGTGGAGATCCTTGGGGGAGGCCTATGTCCAGCAGTGGGCGTCATACGGCTGATATGATGAAACGGAAAATCGTTCGACGCACCGCAACAGGCATCGCTTGCCGCAATCATGAAAACGATCCTTTTATAATAACAGCGTCTCTGTCCCGGCAGTTTATTCAATACATCTCTTATTTATACAATTGATAGCCTAACAAATTGACAAAGGATTATTACGCAGTATTTATGAATAGAATTACCGCCGCTTTCAGACTTATTGACAGTAGATATAGCTTGAACATTGTAATAAGTTGAACTTTGTAAATTTATTAAAGCAAAGACAATTATGCTTTTACATATTCATTAGATTGTAGGGGACTGTTTTGCAATAGGTATGAGGTAAAAAGGAGAGGTGGAGCATGGCGGATTTATCGCTCGAATTGGAGCGCCCGCCTGGGGAAATAACCTCCACCTGACAGAAAATCACAGTACAATAACACTTCCTTACTGTGGTGTTGTGTTTCTGTCGGAGAGTACGGTTTCATAGAATAATTAAATGAATTTATTACTATATAATAACTACCTGACACAGCGAACTTTGTATCGCCATAAAAATATGGGTGGTTAAGAATGAAATTCTTTTATTGTACGTATTTTTAATTGCCACTATTTAAAACAAAAAAAATTAGGGGTGGACAACCCTTATCACTTAGGGGTATGAAAAATAGATAGTAATCGATTCTCAAACCTACTGAATATGCATATAAAATTTCATAAAAATCGGTCACACCATTTCGGAGGAGTATGGTAACATTGTGACACGAGAATTTTATATATAAGATTAATTATAATACTCTTCAAAAGAAGTACAGCAATTTTCCTTATTAGAGATACTACGACGTAGCGTATATACTACCTACTTACATGTCTACGACGCTTTGATGTGCTACGCGTGTGATGATTTCGAATCGCTGCAATTTATACAGCAGAGCAAACTAAACATTACTTACATGTAATCCAAAACTTTGGTGAATTTAATATGTATTGACTTAATCTCAGATTCGTTGAATACGATCAAAACCATAACGAAAACGAACCAATGGTCATCAATAACTAATACAGTTTAGTATTGTGTTTTTGGAGTTTACTCCTTAAGAATCGATTTGCATATATAAGGGGCCCGGTATAAGAAAAATGTGAGGAGTGAAATCT
This sequence comes from Chilo suppressalis, assembly GCA_902850365.2. Taxonomy (NCBI): domain Eukaryota; kingdom Metazoa; phylum Arthropoda; class Insecta; order Lepidoptera; family Crambidae; genus Chilo; species Chilo suppressalis. The sequence goes on along the minus strand of OU963896.1, from coordinate 1,587,183 downwards.
ATCGATGAATGACCTCGTTACGTTTTTACTGTCTACGCTGTAGCAGCCGTAGTGCTACACCGTAGCACATTATCGTAGCGTACCTTTATTTATGCACATCTGTAATTGACTATTGTAAAAAGTTTAATGTAAAAAATTTCGTCGATTAGTCATAATAAATGTATACGAAATGAATGAACATATATTTATATATGTATATTATTTTCATTAATTTGTTAATTTACCTTTTCATACAGTATCAATCTTTTTTAAGTTAAATAAACTCTTTTTGCGTCTGGTTAGACTATCGAACTTAAGAAGTAAACTCCAGTCGTGCGTCGGAGCTGACACATATATTTTTTGCCATCCTAGAGACAGTTTGTAAACGACTTAAACTTCCTAGCCAATAAACGTACCTTTTAAGCCTCGAAGCTGGATTTTATTTAAAAGCTTTACCGAAATTCCCAATTGGTATTCACCCTCAAGTCTTTTAGTAAAGCCTGTAATCCTACTTTAAACAATGTAAAAGCGAAAGTATAGGTGTTTATTTTCTTCCTGCTCATTTGTTACAAGTTTAAAGAATTTAATTGAAAAAAATTTGGTATAATTTAGGAGATAGTAATCTCCATTAATGAATACTTGCATTAAAGATGTTTATTTAAAGTATGATAAAATCAAAAAAACTGATTTAGTAATAAGTAACTATTTTACACTGGCTACAATTTATATAAGATAATTAAAAAATAAAATTAAAATTTATATTATTTAAAGCATGTAACTGCTTGATGTTTAAATCTAAAGAAAATATAACTACAAAAAAATCCACGCGGACCAGGCAGCAGACGGGACTCGAACCCGCACCCTTCGCAATCCGGGCGAATGCACTGACCTATTGTGCTAAAGCGGCCCTCACAGACCGCGTCGAAATTCTTCTAGCCATTCTTAAGCTGCAAGGCAGCGCAACTCTCCATTAATGAATACTCTCCATTAATGGTAGGACATTGTTGGTTACCTATAATGCGAAGAGATGGCGCTGCCTTGCAGCTTAAGAATGGCTAGAAGAATTTCGACGCGGTCCGTGAGGGCCGCGGTAGCATAATTGGTCAGTGCATCCGCCCGGATTGCGAAGGGTGCGGGTTCGAGCCCCGTCTGCTGCCTGGTCCGCGTGGAATTTTTTCTAGTTATATTTTCTTTAAATTAAATTAATTCTATTTCATGATCATACATAATAGCCGTACGAAACCCATTACTGAGCAATAGGTATATAAAATACCATGGATTGCACGATTTTTTCAAATTTTCTTCGTTTCGTGCTACAGGTTCATTGTAACGCTACCCGTGTTTCTAAGAATAGGTTTTATATTATGTTACAGAATTCTTACAAAGAATAAAGTCAGCTCAGAATATCCGAATAGCTCCCAAATCCCAGCGGCTGTTACAGCGGAGTTCAAGGCGGTGGCGGATGATTAAATTCACCGCTTCGCCTTCACCCATTACTCAATTTCAATCAAATTTCATATTCCGTCGGAGTTTTATAAACCAGTTAGGGTGGGGGGCGTGCCCCCGCACGTAGGATAGGTAGGGGGAGGGATTCTCCTCTCGGTCTGTTTGTCTTTTGGTCAATTTGCATTTATATTGGAGCAATTGTTGTTGCGTGCGTGACACCTGAACGTTCACATGGTGGTTATATCTTTTCGTTTTGTTTCTTCATAAACAAATACAGCTTTTTGGGCTTCCAGCTAATGGAGATATTTATCAGTTTATTAATATTTTTTATTGTACTGTAAGTGCAGGAGCTCGATGGCGCGGTTGGTTAGCGCATTCGGCTGAGAACGTTGAAGTTAAGCAACTTTCGCAGTGGTCGGTCATTGGATGGGTGACCGAAAATCTTCTATCTCGAGTTCCTCCGTGCTTCGGAAGGCACGTTAAGCCGTTGGTCCCGGCTGCATCTGCAGTCGTTAGCACCCGCCAATCCGCACTGGGCCCGCGTGGTGGGTCATGGCCTATCTCCCTATTCCATCCATAGGGAAGGCTTGTGCCCCAGCAGTGGGGACATTAATAGGCTGATGATGATGATGATGTTGTGATGTACTGTACTGTAACGCCCGCAGCATTACAGCCTCTTAGCTTGTATTCATATTTAAAAGTATATGATATATCTATATATATATAAATGGTAATATATGGTAAATTTTAGATAAATATTTTACCGTTATAATTTTATTTATTTTTTAAGCATTTAACTGCTAGATGTTTAAATCTAAAGAAAAGTTAAAAGAATATAGCCGTGGTAGCATAATGGTCAGTGCATTCGCCCGGATTGCGAAGGATGCGGGTTCGAGTCCCGTCCGTTGCCTGGTCCGCGTGGATTTTTTTCTAGTAAACTTTTCTTTAGATTTAAATATTTTACCGTTTTTTTTTTTTTTTTTTTTTGTTTCCTCCCAAGCGGGGGAGAGGGTGAGAAATCCATCATGGATACCCTACAGCCGGCTGTAAGGTTATGTCAGACTCCTACTCACTAAAAAACACCCTTTATTCATGCTTATGGCCAGAAGGGCCTTACAAGCTTCATCTGAAGCGATCACCCCCCGAGAGGGGGATGATGCGGCGCTGCGTTAGTTTAAACTAGTGCATAGTTTAAAATAACGCAAAATGCGCTTAGAGGACAAGTGCACTCAGATGTGCACTTGAAACGGGAGGGGACTGAGAGGGATCGAACCTCTCTGTGTCGGGGGGGCGGGGGGGACTCACCGCGAGTGTTGGATCCTCAGCGGCCAAGAGGGCCGCGAGATCGCGCGTGAGTTTATTGTGTGTGGCTGTGAGTGCGTGTTTGGGCCTGCGGGGCCTGAATCGAGATGGAGTGTGTGGAGCGTATCCCGACGCCGATCTAATGAGTGTGTTAGAGTGCTCTTCTGCAGCTTTGAAGAACCGTTCCGAGCACTCTGTGAGGTGTGTTTGAATTGTGTCGAGTTGTAGGTCCCTGTGGAGGTCCGCGTTGCGGACGTACCACGGGGCCCCTGTGGCTATGCGGCAGAAGCGATTTTGAAGCACTTGAAGTTTGTTCAAAATCGCTTCGTCCGCGTGTGCGAACACTGGTGACGCGTAAGTGAGGACCGGGCGTATGCAAACTTTGTAAAGCGTTCGCTTGTTACGAAGTGACATTTTGCTGTATTTACCGAGCATCGGGTGGAGGCGGCTCATATAAAAGCGCGCGTTCGCGACTACGCGTGTGATGTGTGCACGGAAGGTGAGTTTTTTGTCTAGTGTGATCCCTAGGTATTTGACTGTGCGGTGCCACGGTATTGCTGTGCCTTGCATTCGCAGAGACCGCGCACCGTGTTGTATGGTTTTGGTGCGGCGCTTGGGATCCGTTTGTTAAGACTCCAAATATACCCTATGCGATGCACGAAACTCAAGTTTATCATTACTAGAGGGTGGACGCGACGAAAAATTATTCACCAGCATGAAGGATGTTTTATGGGGTAAGACTCTCCTATGTCCCTCCCCGGATTCAAATTAAGTATATACTAAATTTCATCTATCTATCTTTACCTGACCTATTATCTAAGATCAACTTTCGCATACCGTCGCGACTTCCTAGGCTTACGACTTATGCACCCTTTATGGAGAGACTCTCTCGTTCGCGCCATGGTCGCTACTCACCGCTGAATAGGTTGATGATAGCTTACAATGGCTTGCACAGAAGCATTGCTCAAAATCATTCTAGTAGAATCAAATGTGGATTACCACAGCATGCTCATGAGCATGATTCACAATTAATTGATGTCGATATTTTCTCTAATTCTCTTAAATATTTCCAAAATATGTAAAAAAAATACTAGATTTGACGTAGGTATTTGCTGGTGACTGTAAATGTAAATGTTTGTTATGTTTAATTTTGATTATTATAACATCAATTTCCATTACTTTACAATATTTTGTGACGTTTTACCGAATAATGATATAGTTTTAATGAAATGTTTTTAATTTTAGTATATTTTTGAAGTTATACTTCTTTAGGCGCGTTATGAAAAAATCATGTGAGTGAAATTTCGAGATGCGCGCGCATCACTGTAACACAATAGTAACACCATGAAGTTGGCCGCGGGCGCGTTATGAATGTTAGTGTCTAATAATAATGGTGTATTAGACATCTGTTCGAAAGGTACTTTGAACGATCCACGGAGCTCCATAAGATGATCGCGTTGTCAAAAACAATGTTGGCACGCTCGTCGCCTCTGATCACTGTTTTCATATTTATAATATTTATCCACATGTTTCTAGTTTCTATATAGACACAACGTGTTTTAGTTACTTACAAATGCTAATTACATATGGACTAATAACTTAAATTCAGTAGTGATTTTAATTGAATATTTTGAATATTTATTTAATTTTTCAAATTAAAACTAAACTTAATTGACTGTGTTAACTATCCTTTTCCAGTCCTTTTATTATTTTATTGTAATTATTAATTATTTGCATGCAATTAAAAAATATTTTTAATGATGCTAAAGAAGTATAACTTCTCACGCGCGTACATAAGTTACACGCATCGATTTTTTTTTATATTTTACTACTAATTATTTCACATCAATAGAAGATTTTTATATAGTGTGATTTTGTTATGTGATATTTTTGCTTATCAGTGCTATTGTGTAACATCTATAATTAAGATTGCACTTAGTTCGCTTCCACATTGTTTGTAAGTTACTTTATAATGAGTTGGTGTTAATCTTGTTGATGTTAATAAATAAATAAATAAATCTAAATCAGTTCCGCGATTTATGCCCGTAGAGGTAACAGACTGACAGACACACTTTCGCATTAACATATTAAGCATGATTTCTCAATTTTAAGTTATTTGTATTTGAATATCATTAAACTGCAAACCAATAACTTCTTCAAATTGTAAGTTTAGAAATTAAACTATCTTCTTAGGTACCAGAATATTACATCCGAGCTAACATAACTTTGCGCAAAATAAGCAATTTAGAAAGGAATTTAACTATTAACATTTTGAGCAACAAAATTCGTCGTGAGTTTTTATTACTTGATGAAATTTATAAATACACTAGCGGACCCGACAGACGCTGTCCTGTCTTAGAAAGCTTACATCGCGCCATAGACCCTTAAGGTGCAACGGTGCGCGTTCCCTATAGCACTTTGCCGCTAGATGGAGCTAGCTAGCTTTTAAAATTGAATATTATTTAATATTTGACACTGCGATGGTAGCGCCGTTTGTCGGATCCAATGTAAAACATTCCAAAATCAACAACTACTAATAAATTAAAAATTAATTAAAAAAACATTGTCCAGCGGACAAAATTGTGAATCTAAACCATTCTCAGATCCCCTTGAACACACACAAAAAATTCATCAAAATCGGTCCAGTCGTTTAAGAGAAGTTCAGTGACATACACACTCACAGAAGAATTATATATGTATATAAACAAGATGTAATAAAATGGTAGGAAAGTCAAAACTGTATATTGAATATTATTTTAAAAGAATATTTGGGGTGTGATCTACAATCGATACAAAAGCCAAAAATATAGTTTTTAGAATTTTGGCCTGTTTATCTGTATGTATATGTCCGGGATAAACTCAAAAAGTACTGCATGGATTTACTTCTGGCACGAATATTATTCAGCAGTCGGGTCAACATAAGGCTACAGAATTTTACCAAACTCCTAAGGGGGTGATACGGGGGTTGGAAGTTTGTATGAAAGTCCTATGTTTTTGAAGTAAGAGACTTGAAAATTAACGTGTAAACGCTCTATAATAATAATAATAAATTTATTTATTTCTTCTTACAACTATTAAGGCACATAAAATACAGGTTAAGCAACACTTAAATAATATTATTAGGCGTTGTAAGAAGCTGGTGTCCGAAATAGGCGTTAAACTGTACTACGGATCACCAGGTCCTTACCCCTGAAATAATCTCTATACATTATTCTTCATAACCATAATGACCCTGTATTTCCTAATATTTATTCATGGTAAATACAAAAAAAAAACAAGAATTAAAGGTTGACAGATAAAAAACAAAACTTAATCATTTATAAATGCATGGTAGTTAATTATTATTATTTTTTATAAGCAAAAATTTGGTCACATATCAGAATTTATTTTAGATGGCTTAGTAGATTTTCTGTGTCTGAATAGCTTAATGCCTGTAGATGGTGTATAGGTGTACTAATAATGTATCTTTAGAAATAAACCCCCTTTTGGGGTCAACAAGCATGTGCAATAATGGAGTTATCCACGCGTACGAAGTCGCGAGCGGTTTTAATACAGTCGTGTGACGTCACACACCAGTAAGACGCCATATTGTCCAGAGAAACGTTTTCGCGGCAACTTGAAAATGGAGTTTTTGATTTGGTTATTTATACTGAAATACACAACAGAATGATGAATATCTCCTTTTTACGGACTCCATAAACATTAGTCAATAACGTGAGATCGTTTTCTAAAACTTGTGAAATACCCTATTGGAAAAATCCTATTGAAAGAAACAAGAGTGCGTCACGAACGATGCGAGCGCTGTTCCATTCCCCTATGCCTTATGCCGAGGAGCTCGATGGCGCAGGTGGCTAGCGCATTCGGCTGCGATCGTTGAAGTTAAGCAACTTTCGCAGTGGTCGGTCATTGGATGGGTGACCAAAAATTTACTATCTCGAGCTCCTCCGTGCTTCGGAAGGCACGTTAAGCCGTTGGTCCCGGCTGCATTTGCGGTCGTTAGCACCCACGAATCCGCACTGGGCCCGTGTGGTGGGTCATGGCCCAATCTCCCTATTCCATCCATAGGGAAGGCCTGTGCCCCAGCAGTGGGGACATTAATAGGCTGATGATGATGATGATGATTCCTTATGCACCGCCTAATGTTAGGTTAGGGGGCGTCCATAAATTACCTGAGATGTTTAAGGGGAGGAGGGGGTCGAGTCAAATCTCATCTAATCTTACGTTGGAGAGAGGGGGGGTCTCGGCAAATATCACGCAATGTTTTTTCACAGTAGTATCTATTAAGTTTTCTATTGTTAATTTTTTATTACACATAACTCTCAGCAATATTGATTACTGGTCTTAACCAGTCGTAAATAAAAGCACGAAGCATTTTTTCTTTCTTTTTACAATAACAATCCAAAGCATTTACGAAAGAAACCCACATTTTGAAAAATCTCACGTGAGATTGGGGGATGGGGAAGGGGGTTGAATAAAATCTCACGACATCTCACCAGGGGGGGAGGGAGGGACAGGAAATCCAAAAAAACACCTCACGTAATTAATGGACGCCCCCTTATTTAAGACTAGTGGCCCGCCCTCGCTTCGCTTCGGTATAGAGCTGTAGTGTAAACTATAGTTTTTGTTCTCAGGCTTGTGCTATAAAGAATGACTTTATTTATATAATTACACGTGTTATTGTGAGTCAACCATAAAAGATAGACATACGCTGTTGCGGGATATTTTTTAGACAATTTTATGTAGAATATTTCCGTCATACATGATTTCTATGTAACTTTAACCATTAAGGCTACACCCGCGACGGAAGCTTAAAAAATGGAATAACTTCTCCCGTTTTCCCAACATTTCCCTTCACTACTCTGCTGCTATTGATTGTAGCGTGATGAAAAGTATACTATAACCTGCCCAGGAGTATGAAGAATAATTGTACCAAGTTTCGTGAAAATCCGTTGAGTAGTTTTTGTTTCTATAAGGAACATACACACAGACAGACAGACAGACAAAAATTTTACTGATTGCATTTTTGGCATCAGTATCGATCACTAATCACCCCCTGATAGTTATTTTAAAAATATGTTTCATGTACAGAATTGACATCTCTACAGATTTATTATAAGTATAGAAAAGGAGTTTCGCTTCAGATGTGTGGTCCAATATTTTTTGTGCACATTTATTTTTTGTTTTTCTTTAATTCGCAGTTGAGCGCCGAAGAGATATTCTAAAATCACAACGAATGATTCCCAATAATGAAACAATAAATACTTAAAATATTAGTAACAATTAATTATGTTGACTGCATAAAAATGAAATTTATCACACTTGAAACTCATTCTATGGTTCATTTAATGGAGGTTATCGCGGCAACAAGGTTGACACACGTTCAAGGCGAAAACCTGATTGGCACCGTTATCATTACTTTGTTAATACTGTAGCAGTTTCATAATTCAGTTTTTGAAGTTATACTTCTTTAGGCGCGTTATGAAAAAATGATGAGAGTGAAATTTTAAGATGCGCGCGCATCACTGTAACACAAAATTTTAACAGCATGAAGTTAGTCCAACTTCATGCTGTTACTTTTGTGTTTACCGCACATTAAGAAAATCTACCAAAAAAATAGAAATAGAATCTCTATTTAGTGGGTGCTAACGACTGCATTGTGAAGGCCTATCAAAAATATTTATTAATCTGGAACAACGGAACCAAAGCGCGATTCAGGAGACTACAGCGCCATCTCTTGACCATTGGTGTAGTAGAACCAAAAACCACATCTTTATTTTTTGTAATAAAGTAACAGTTATAGGTATTCATATTTATAATATTTATCCACATGTTTCTAGTTTGTATATTCGGAATACGTGTTTGACTTTCATACAAGTGCAAATCACATATGTTCTAATAAATTATATTCAGTAGCGATTTTAATTGAATATTTTGATTATTTATTTATTTTTTCAAATTAAAACTGAACTTTATTGACTGTGTCCTTTTCCAGACTTTTTATTAATTTATTGTAATTAATTATTTGCATGCAATTAAAAACTAATTTTAAACGATGCCAAAGAAGGATAACTTCTCACGCGCCTACATAAGTACACGCACCCATTTTTTTTATAGATAGGTCCGACAAATGACTCCACCCCACCTGATGTTAAGTGAAGGTGAAGTCCAGACGCGAATATAGCTGATACAGCAGTTCTACCTGCCACACCAGCCATCCTCACTCTGTCGGCCTGCATGTTGCTTCTTCACGCCTCTTTTAAAGGATCCCAGGTTGTAAGAGGGAGGGAACACGTGAGCGGGTAGAACATTCCATTACTCCGTAATAAAAACTGTACTGGTAAAAATTCCACGTGGCCCACGAGCTCGAACCAGCACCCTGCCCTATACGGGCAGATGCACATAGTGAAGGATGTGGGTTCGTGTCCCGTCTGCTGCCTAGACAACGTGGAATATTTTCCAGGAGAGTTTTTATTTAGATTTATTAAACTGCTAAGGCGGTGGAATTTTTATAAGTAGTAGATTTTCTTTAGATTTACAAATGTAGCAGTTAAATGCTTAACATCATCATCAACATCAGCCTATTAATGTTCCCCCTGCTGGGGCACAGGCCTTCCCTATGGATGGAATAGGCAGATTGGGCCATGACCCACCAGGCGGGGCCAGTGGGGATTGGCGGTTGCTAATGACTGCAGATGCAGCCAGGACCAACTGCTTAACGTGCCATGAGATAAAAGATTTTTGGTCACCCATCCAGTGACCGACCATTGCGAAAGTTACCTAAACGATCACCATAAAGGTACTTAAAAAATTGCTAATTTCTTACAAAATTACCTTTTACAAGATATTGTGTTGTGATTAAGATAGTCCAAGATTACCTACTATATTTTAGAACTTAAAATTTTTCTTTACTAAAATTGTAATAAAGTAACTAATAAATTTGAGGTTGTAACGATATTAATAAATAAAAATCTATGTATTTTAATTTAATTAATACATAAATAATTGTATTTATATAAAAACACATATAGTTTAGAGTACACGCACTAACACATGCAAATTATTTAACTTAAATTTTCAATATTGTAAAGTAACTGTTTAATTTAAAACCAACTGTAATTTACAACATAAAAAAAGCAATAAAAGTTTTGATGTTGAAGGGGTTAGTGATTATGATCATTTTACCGTAACCAACGTATTAATTGTTTTAAACTTTCATTCTCAGTAACAATATAGAAAATCAGTTACTCCGTGATCATGGCGCTTGCAACAGTGCCGAAATAACGGAAACCCAACTAAAACAAGGTAAAGAAAGGAAGAAAAACATTTATTGACGATATACATTAACAATTACAATAAATACACATAAAACATAAAACAAAAGGTACATCGGCAACTAGGCCCCACCTCAGCATAATGTTGCAACAGCAAAAATGGATTGCCGCTGCAACGCTGATATTCTGGAGGGATCTAATTTGGACAGATACATGGTAACATAACATAAATTTCTATAAACTATTAATTTCTTCAGGTTGCAAGCATTTTATGCAAACTGTTTAGTAAAATTCACGATTACTGCTGATAAATATGTTAAATATACCAAAACACTCACGTGTTATTCTTTGAGCCTATCGAATCAATTTCATACCATAAGCGAGCTCTGTAGAAAGTGCTCAATTGATGTTTTATATCTAAAATCTGCTCTAAAAGCAGCATAAGAAAGAAGACAGGAATTTAAATGTGTCATGTCATGGGTTGATTAGGCATCAAATGAGACAATGTTCCTTAAGCGTAAACATAAATTAACTAAAGAAAAGTTTACTAGAAAAAAAAACCACGCGGACCAGGCAGCGGACGGGACTCGAAACCGCATCCTTCGCTATCCGGGCGAATGCACTGACCATTATGCTACCACGGCCCTATTTAGCCGTGTCGAAATTTTCCTAGCCTTAAGCTGCAAGGCAGCGCCATCTCTTCGCATTCTAGGTAACCCACAATGTTTTTTTCTAGTAAACTTTTCTTTAGATTTAAACATCTAGCAGTTAAATGCTTAAAAAATAAATAAAATCATAACTATAATTGCTATTTCTTCTTTCAAATGTTTAATACTTGAAAAAGTATTCATTTGACATTGTGGGTTACCTACAATGCGAAGAGATGGCGCTGCCTTGCAGCTTAAGGCTAGGAAAATTTCGACGCAGCTAAATAGGGCCGTGGTAGCATAATGGTCAGTGCATTCGCCCGGATAGCGAAGGATGCGGGTTCGAGTCCCTTCCGCTGCCTGGTCCACGTGGTTTTTTTTTTCTAGTAAACTTTTCTTTAGATTTAAACATCTAGCAGTTAAATGCTTAAAAAATAAATAAAATCGTAAATTAACTAGACATAATAAAGAGGTATTTCCACATGTGGTATTAGTATGGAATAATGCTACAATCAATATCTATAAATTCTTGTTAAAAAAATCACATTCACTGGTCAGCCCTATACTACTTTGAAAATCATCGGTCACATTTATTTACACTTTATAAAATAATTGTATATTTATGCAGTGAACCGATAAACGCTGCACGTGGGCGGAATAAACAGATTTATTCACTAACGCACTCATCCACTCGTGAAATTTGAACTTAAAATGCCAGCACCGACTCGGATGGCGTTGTTTGTCATCGCAGCAGTACTTGCTGGTGTCGCGACCGGTGAAGATGTATGCACCACTGAGAAATTTGGTGAGCGCGATTCAAAAATACGGTTAATTTTGAAGCTATTCCAGATTCTGTGTCGAGTAACACGGTTCCCAACTTAGGGGTTTTGCCCCCAGATTTAAGGGCTAGAAGGGTTAAAACGGACTTTTTTAAGGGCTGGATATTTTGGGGGGGTTCTTTTAGGGGCTTTTAACAAAACTTGCAATTAAATCGAAAAGCAAAGCGTGTGTTTTCTTTCAACTTTGTGCGTAGAATGGAACGCACCACGATATGAAACGACTGAACTCACTGTGTGGTAGGTTTTTTTCTAAGGCTGTATGAACTAAAGTTTTTTGCCTTCCACCAATAAAAACAGCTAAAAAAGATTTAACAGCCTGTCAGCTCATTTTCGTTTGATTTTCCATTCGGAAAATGTATTTATTCAATAAAATAATTTACTGTAACTAAATTTGTAACGTTTTAATTTATGAGCAACGAAAGAATTTAGGTTATAAGTTGAGTAGGTATATATAAATTTCTATATTTAGGGGAATTTAAAAAATACTTAGGGTAAAATTTTGGTAAGGGTTGGTAACATTGTCGAGTAAACAAAAGGAAATCTACCCGAATACTGGCGGCATCGACATCGTTCCTTTACACTTAGCCGTTTACCCGAATTCCATTGTCACTTGTATTCGGGCTAAACGCCAAATATAATTGCGCCATAACTGAAAAATTTACCAACAAAATCAGAAGACGGTAGCTGGAGAATCCGCAAAAGCTGCGAGGTAGGAGAACTTGTTGTACAACCTAACATTATGGGGACGTCTGAAGACCGTATTATAGAATAACAACTAAGTGTTGATCTTTACTTGAGTACAGTTAGAAAGGGATGTCACTATGTGCTATATATAGCGACATCCCTTTCTAACTATGCTCAAGACTAGATCAATCACTGAGAATCTTTATTTATTACTGGCCTAAGACTGCTAGACTCCGCTGACCACATATAACGCATAGACGTACACGGGGATGGCTTATGGGTGAAGGCCAGTTAGTCACCCTATGTACCGATGGAAATACCACTTAGTTAATGATCTATTCGAGCTGTGAGGACCAGTCAACCTACAAGAAGCTGTACAAAACAGGTAGCGTTGGTGTCATATCGTGTTGGAGGCTAAGATTCACTTTGGGTAGCTAAGCCAGTTGAATAGTCCTAGCTTATACGTATTAGTCAGCAGCGAATTCCAAAACTTCAATGGACGGCCATAACACGAGTGCCATCACGAAAAGAGAGACAGGGAATATAGTAATGATGGGTCTTGGTTTATCCTCCCTATCTTATCCATAGGGAATGCCTATTCCTCAGCTGTGGGAACAATATTTATACTAGCAATGATGACTAATGCTTGCTCAACTATCTTTACTTAAAATTGTATGTTAATATACCCAAATTCATCAGGTAAATTAATTTAGGCAGCAACATAATTTCTATTGAACCATTGTTTACAGGCGATACTGAAAAGTCACACACGAATTATAGACTGCAATTAGGGACTGATTATGCACCCAAAAAGTCGTGGTTTGTTGAGATCCCAGTAAGTATTAAATTCTATTATATTTGTTTCTTAGGTTTTCACGCACATCACTCATTAAATAAAATTATATTTTATTTATTTATTTTATTTTATTTATTAAATTCTATTATTTAATCACATTTAGGTGATAATGTTGGTCAGTCATTTTATAATTTTTCAGTTGATTTGGGTTTCTAATTTTGTTAATCACAATTAATTCAAGTTTATAATATTAGTTGGAAAAGTAGTAGGATTCAAAAGCTCTTACTGTCTTATTATAAACTAGCAGTCCGCCCTCGCTTCGCTTCAGTGTAGAGCTGAAGCGTAGACTACAGTTTTTGTTCTCAGGCTTATATTATACACAATGACATTCATCTATGATTATTCTTATACCTGCATGCAAAGTCTCAGGCCGATCGGTTTAAAATTGTCAAAGTTTCATACAAACTTTCATTCCCTATTTTATCCCCTTGGGGGTAGAATTGATCAAAATCCTTTCTTAGCGGATGCCTATGTCATAACATCTACCTGCAAGCCAAATTTCAGCCCAAGCCGTCCAGTGGTTTAGGCTGTGCATTGATAGATCACTATGTCAGTCAGTCACCTTTGAGTTTTATTTAAATATATAATGCATAATGCAATATTATTATATATATCATTAAAAACTTTGTAAGTTAGAGTAGGATGGAGAACATGACGATGACAATTGACAATTATGATATAGCAAAATCAACTATAAGAGTACCACTTTTCTATCTCTCTTTTAATGTTTCATTCTCGTCTCTAGCAATATGCAGCCTCTAACTGAGAATGGCAGTTCATCTTACCAACTCTCGCCACTATCCCTAATTTCATATCCATACTTTCAATCTAATATTATAAATGCGAAAGTGTTTGTCTGTCTTTCTATCTGCTACCTCTTCACGCTTAAACGGCAGAATTGATTTGAATGAAATTTGACATAGTGATATATCCTAGAAGTCAACCTATGGTGCAAAAGGAGGTGGAAGTATGTATGTTAAACCAATTTTTCCACACAGACGAACTTCTAAAATAAAATTCACACTAAACCTACATGAGCACCAAATAAAATATAAAAAATGACAGCATTAAATGTTGCAGCACGGCTAAGTTTGACTTCTAAACACGAGCGCAAACATTACGGGATGCTTGTACCAAAAATCTTCTTTTCCTTTTGGACTGAATCTCAACAAAGTGACAGCGGAACATATTCCAGGACGAAAAGATCGAACAAGTGTATAATGGCGGTTACTAACTACTAGAGCACTAATTCATTGAACGCACCTTCAGAAGCAAGAATAGGCTTGAGATCCTAAAGTCTCGATGTTAAAGTTACTTTATTTCCACAATCGCTCTCCGCACTAACTACTCCGTCATCCTGCTCTCCCGGACTTTGCTATAATCATCAGCCTATAAATTTCCCCACTGCTGGGCAGCGGCTATTCCTATGAATAGAATATGAAAATTGGGCAATGACTCTCCACCCGAGCCCAGTGTAGATTGGTGGGTGCTAACGACTGCAAATGCAGCCCGGACCAACGTCTTAATGTGCATTCTGAAGCACGGAGAAGGTTGAGATAGAACATTTTTGGTAACCCATGCAATGGCCGACTGCGAGAGTACTGCGAAAGTTGCTTAACTTCAACGATCGCAGCCGAATGCGCTAACCACCTGAACTACCGAGCTCCTCTTTGCTTTAATAAACATGTTTTAATGCTTTCGCAGCAACTGCCGTATTGTCCCCTGAGTGGGACAATGTTGACAGTGTGTGACCCGTCCGGGCAGCAGCCGCTCGTGGTCCATCTCGATTTCCTGAACGCTGTGGTGGTACGTCAGACTGAAAACTTAGTCCCGCCAGCATATTACAAGCTAGTTGTATTCTGTAAATACAATGAGTAGCATAGCATCTTGGTTATTTCATTGCAAAGACTACGCAGCCCCTTGACGCCTTAACACATCTAACTAATAAATCATATAAATAATCCCGCATTTAGTGTCAACCACTTTGTAACCTGTTGACACGCGTTCGGAGTGAAAATAAAGGTCCAAATACTCATTTGGACTTTTTTTCATTTTTATGTACCATCATTAGATCATTACTTACATCATCACAATCAGAACAGTGGTCACAAATACATTTCAAAGGCAAATTTGATTTTTAAATTCCATGTAATATTTTGCTCATTGGTATCATCTGATCATCAAGCCTTCACATCTAAAGAGTTGTAACCCAGGCAACCTAATAAGTATTTGGTTGGGTATATGTATAGCCATAAACACCCTTATATAAAAACTTTCTTTCTTTCTTTTCGAAGAAAAGCTTTCTGAATCTTTTCCAGCATAATAATGTGTATATTTACTTTCATATGGATGCCAAACACACGCGCTAGATTCAAGTTTACTACCGTTCCGAATATGCGAATTTTGGGAGTACAAACCCCAGACGCTTATATGATCCTAGGTCAAGAGCAGCTATGTGATCATGAAATGTTAGCCTATGATCGAAAGTAACACCTAAATCCTAAACAGTAGTGGGTCTAGCTATAGTATTGCCGTTTAGTTCGTAGACTTGATTTGATTGGACTCCTTATCCGGCTAAAACTCATAAGAGTGAGGTTAAATTCTATCTCATTTTCGATCTTACAATTTGTGTGTGCAATATAGAGTATAATACGTCATTGATCATGAGAAGAAAAAAGAGAGGTCCTAGGATAGATCCCTGATGCAGCCCAGAGTGCTTGTGGTAAGTTTCAGATTTATATATTACTAATTGAACAAATTGCTGTCGTTCACGAAGATAATCTGAAATAAAATAATAATATTCTAAAATGTATGTGTGCCAATATCAGGAATACCAATTACATTGTGTGACTACCATGTTTTAAGTCAATTTATATTAATGATTGTGGTGCCTTTGCAGGGATCTTGTGTATACAAGACAAATAAATATATCTATCTATCTAAAGATGAAGTAGGTTTGGGCTAAACGCATATATCTTAGCTTCTCCAAGGGTACATCGTTGTTAACTCTGTCGAAGGCCTTCTTTAACTCAAAATAAAGCACGTCTACCTGGCCTCACCTATTCAAATATGTCGATATTATAATCTGCAATCGTTAGAAGATTAGTATTGACAGATCTTTTTTGCCTTAAGCCATCTTGCTCGGTACACATATAAGGCTCAACTTGCCTGTAGATGATTTGTCTGTTAGTTTCAGCTTCACTGAATCAATAAGTAGCATTTTAGACAGTTTCCGTTTTATGTTACATAACTTCTTAATCCTGGCCGCTTATGTACGGATTCCTGATTCGGAACGTGAATGCACGTTTTAAATGTTTTTTTATAGAATGTAAAGAACCTAACATTCGGTGCGGACCCTAACTAATAAAAAAACAATCCTATCGGAATACCGGATCAGGAAACTGTATGTGTTCATTCAGTCTTATAATACTACTGTATATGGTATTCGAAGTAATGTTTTCATTTTTCCCCATATTATTTTCCGAACAAGTAGTATTCTCACTTAAAAGTTTTAATACAATTATTGTCTATCAAGCAGGCTACAAAACAGATAAGACGTGCATCCTCTCGGAATAATCATTAAACATAAAATCGGATTTGTAAGTAAGAGGGTTTCATTAAGTTGGTAAGGATGGTTGGAAGGAGGAAGGAAGGATAAAGAGGAAGGTCGCTTGCCGCAGTTTGGTGTCGCCGCTACCAAACCATCTGCTGGATTCTGCAATGAATGAACGATGACACCGTTACCTACTCGTGACCTGACTGCATTACTCTAAGAAGGGCAGGTGAACGTAAAGTACCTGGGAATTAAGACAGAATTTTCCCTGAGAGTCGCACGGTTGGAGTCCCGTCACAATGCGAATTTTGATTATTTTGTGGTGAGGGTGTCGACTGGGAATTACATGCAGGAAGATCTTTGACCGAAAGGTGTTGTGTTTCTGCGGTTCCGTGGCCAGCTACCTGACAATACTCCGTATCACACGTCGCCGTCTATACGTGTTAATTAGGTTTTTACTAACATAGTTATAATTTTTATTTCATCATCATCATCATCATCAGCCTATTAATGTCCCCACTGCTGGGGCACAGGCCTTCCCTATGGATGGATTAGGGAGATTGGGCCATGACCCACCACGCGGGCCCAGTGCGGGTTGGTGGGTGCTAACGACTGCAGATGCACAGCCGGGACCAAGGGCTTACCTTCCGAAGCACGGAGGAGCTCGAGATAGTAAATTTTTGGTCACCCATCCAATGACCGACTGCGAAAGTTGCTCAACTTCAACGACCGCAGCCGAACACGCTAACCACTAGCGCCATCGAGCTCCTCAATTTTTATTTATTAACATTTAATCCCTATGTTATATCTGTATTTTACGGTGATATTTTAATCTAATTTACCTATGGGCCTACGATGCTGGTTATAAATAAATAAATGAAAAAAATTTGATGAGCACCAGGAGAGCGTAGACTTGGAACTGTCAAGATAATAACTTTTTAATTCCTCGCTTTGAAATATCGTTCTGGCCATAGTGTGCATGTAGTATAGTATAAGATAATTTAATAGCGATAATTGAGCAGCGAAGTACAATTTCGCAATTTTACGGCGCTGAGTGGTACTATGTATTGATTTCGCGCGCTTCAATATAAAACACACTGCCATCTGATCATTGGTGAGTCTGAAAGAAAAATGGCAGCTACTTCAGTTTTGTGTTTTGCTTTCCTCACACTCGTTTCGCTTGTAAGCGCACAAGATAGCCAATGTGTCTACCGTAGCCTGGGTGAGTAAAGTTTTGTTAACTTAAAAAAAATATTTGGTTGGTTAATACTAGAAGAAGAATTGAGACCATGAGAACCATAGTGGCCTAACTCATTTTTAACCGTAGTGGCCTATCTCACTATGGCACCTCAAATTTAGATTACAAACTGAAAAAACCGTAACAGTGATTATGCTGCCATCTAGTGAATATTCGATGTATCACTTTTAGATCACTCTGGTTCTATAAAAATGATCAATTTGAACTGGAAAAAATCATAAACTCAATATTGTAAAAAAAAATAGTTAGGCTACTATGGTTCTCATGACCTCATTTGATCTTTAATTTTATTCAATCCTATCTATCCATATATATAGGTAGCTATTGAGCAATTTAAAAGATGAAAGTTTTCGTCTGACTCAGTTGCTTCCACCTTATTAAAGATAGCAGTGAAATAATACTGCGTTTTTGGGGTTCCGTACCTAAAGGGCAAAAACAGAGCTCTATTACTGTCTGTCCGTATGTCACAGATCTCGGTTAGTCAACTGAAATTTTGGCATTTTATGTAGAATGCTTGCCCAAAGCCCAATTTAGACAAAATCTATTAAATTATTTTTCATGTGAGATCCCATACATTTTGTTGCCATTTTACCTCACGTTCGTTGAGAAGCATATAAATAAAATTATTCTAATTTTATATTTTCTATAGCAAATAAATGGAGTCAAAGATATCATTTTTATTGCGTTTTTGTTACGGGGTCTAACACAAAATCGAAATTAGATAAGAATGTGAAATTTTGGTGTGTGATGACCTAAATGTTATGTTACTCAAACAAATACTGAAAATCATAGTGTGCTTCATAAGTTGTGTCGAAAAGACAAATGATTTTTCCTTCAGTTTGTTGCCATGTTCCCATACAATAAACGTCATCTTTTGCCGTTTTTTGCTCCATATTTTAAATAGTGTCTAATGTTTTATAGATAATGGTACGAAACCCTTCGTGCGCGGTCTGACTCGTACATTCATCATCATCAGCCTATTAATGTCCTCACTGCTGGGGTACAGGCCTTCCCTAGGGATGGAATAGGTAGATTTGACCATGACCCACCACGCGGGCCCAGTGCGGATTGGCGGGTGCTAACGACTGCAGATGCAGCCGGGACCGAGACCGAGATGGAAGATTTTTGGTCACCCATCGAATGACCGACCACTGCGAAAGTTGCTTAACTTCAACGATCGCAGCCGAACGCGCTAACCAACTGCGCTATCGGACTCCTCACTATTAAAATAAAACCGGTAATGTACGGACTCGTGTATTACCGGTTTTATTTTAACTTATTACTATATTGAGGATAGATAGAATTAAGTAGGTTACTACATAGAGGTAGGAGGACGGGTAGGAGAGGACGGCGGCGCGCCCTGGCTGCGCCCGTCCCATGACCCTACCCGAGGGGTCCCTCGCTGACCGGCATGGCCCCCGACGGACCCCGTGACGGCAGCCCCCCCTTGTAGTTCTGTCCTGCAAAGAGGGGGGCGGCGGAGGGAGCTACACGGGCACGCCCAAGTAGCCCTCCGCAGCGGACGGGGGGGCGGTACGGCGGGCACTAGGCCGCGTACTCAGCCCCCGCGCGCGGGCCTACCCGCGCACGCCTGCGGGGTCCCCGAGATACCCCGGGAGACCCCTGCCGTGGAGCCCCGGCTTGGCCGGGAGGCTGCTAGGTGCGGAGACGCGGAGAATCCCTAAACGGGGATCCCGCGGCTTCGCGCTAAGCAGCTTAGAGGGTATTCGCAGGACTTTTTTAGCGGATATTAAACCGTAAAGCGCTCGTAAGAGTTGCGGGGTCCTCGGTGGACAGCCACTGGGGGATTCGTAAGACTTGCGGGAGCCAGGTGTGAGGTCCGTTCGGCGGTGTGCCTCTTAAAGGCGCCGTCGTCTGTAAATAGATTTTTTACCGGCGTATTAAAAAAAAAAAAAAGAAAAGGTTACTACATAGAGGTAGCGGGTTGGGTGAGGCCGGTCAGGTGATGATGACCAGAGCACAGTTTTCCACCGCTTCATTTCTCTTAGCGACTGACCTCTACCTGTTACAATAGGTGGAGTCCAGTCCAGGATAATTATCAGCAGGGTTAGGGTAATTTACAATTGCCTTCTTTTAAAATAATAATTACTCACGGATATTGTACTGACCTTCGTTTATGCACTATCTTTCTATTTGACTGGACTATCCTCACATCTTTTCTCAGCTTTCTTATTAACATCTTCATATATTTATGTTCTCATAATGTATATAAAATGTCAAATTTCTCTAAAAATACATACTCGTATAGAAAATAATGATATTACATAAAACTTTGTAATTAGTTGATACGTGACAGATTCATGACTACTAAACAACTTAGGTATTTTCTTGAAGCGGTTTGGAAATCATTTGATTTATTACCTATCTACTAGCAAACCAGTGAACCAAATGTTCACCAAAACCTGATTTAAAAAAAAACATGTATTTAATTAATTGAGAACTTCGGAGATTTTGTGTGGTTTCGTTTGAAATTCGTGATTTCTCGAAACCCGGAAGTGCTACGTTACTCAAATCCGGTTTGTAGTCTTATCAGACTATTCTTAACTTATAACTTAAATATTCTCTTTATCTATCTGTTACGGTTTGGCCGCTGAAACAGCACCACAGACAGACGGACGGACCGACTTGTCTAATAGATAAGAGATTATCAGCACCTAACGCAACCACTCTCCACACTCCTCATCGGCGGACTCCTATCGCCGCCCGACCACTAGCTACGATATATTTTTTTTTTGGTATTTATCTTTTAGACAATTATATATTCTGTAACATTTGTGCCGCGTATTCATTAGGCGACATTTGTTGATAAACTGTTTATGAAGTTTAACTTAGTTTAGTTTGTGAGTTAAGTTGTTTATAAAGAAGTTTACCGTAAACAGTGTTTCTGAAACTGTGCCGTCCACACCAGTCAGTAGGTAGTTTGCTCTGTGTAACGAGAGTACTACAGAAAAATAAGAAGATGGATTCGAAACTACATTTTAAATAGAAGTTATGTATTTGATGACTTTCGTGAATTTAATGGGTCAACATAACCTCACTAGAAAATCAAAAAATATTTTGGAATATTATTGTCATCAACATAAATGCCAGGAAACGAAATTTTGGAATTCTATTCCACTCGGGTGAAGATTAGCTCTTACTTTAAGATTTCTTGCAACAGGTGACTCATTTAAGTCTCAGTGACTTTTAAAGTATCAAAACCATGAATTGGTATTATCATACCAGAAGTATAAGCATGAAAACTTGGTCATCGGACAATACTACGGCTATGCTTAAATCTTTATATATATAATTCTTCTGTGAGTGTGTATGTCACTGAACTTCTCTTAAACGACTGGACCGATTTTGATGAAATTTTTTGTGTGTGTTCAAGGGGATCTGAGAATGGTTTAGATTCACAATTTTTTCCGCTAGACAATGTTTTTTTAATTAATTTTTAATTTATTAGTAGTTGTTGATTTTGGAATGTTTTACATTTGATCCGACAGACGGCGCTACCATCGCAGTGGCCAATCTTTATATATATAATTCTTCTGTGAGTGTGTATGTCACTGAACTTCTCTTAAACGACTGGACCGATTTTGATGAAATTTTTTGTGTGTGTTCAAGGAGATCTGAGAATGGTAATTTTCATCAAAATGGTCCAGAATGTTTTAGCTTATTAAAAAAAGTTTGAAATTTTCAAATTAAAAACGTGTAGACAGGACAACGTCTGTCGGGTCCGCTAGTAAACTATAAAACTCTCGCAACACACGTCCACACCTGTCAACCTTTGTTTATAAACTAAATGTTTCGTCTTGCTCGGCTCACCTGATGGTAAGTGATCACCGCCGCCCATGGACACTTGCAACACCAGGAGTATCACAAATGCGATGCCGGCCTTTAAGCAAGAAGTACGCTCTTTTTTTGAAGGTTTTTGGGTCATATTGGTCCGGAGACACTGCTGGCGACAACATATTCCACAGTTTTGTCGTACGTGGTAAAAAATTTCGACAAAAACGCACGGTTGTGGATAGCCACGCATCAAGATGATGGGGATGAAATTTTTGTCGCGATGTAATTATATAATAATAACATAATGATATAATTGTCAAATATTGTTTATAAACAGTGTTTATACACAAATGTTGCCTTATGAATACGAGGCATTGGGCTGGGCGCATGTGTATGTTTCCTGATCAGGAATTCAGATTCAGAAAGAATTACGTGAGAGCAGCGCAGACGTTCGTTTTTTCAATAGGTATTTTTGGAAACGAAAGTTGGGTTTTCTCCATTCTGAAAAATAAAAATAATGTGAGCCTTGTTGAACATTTTGTATGTAAGGACGTTTATTTATGTCCCTAAATTGGAATTCATAATCAGAAAATCGTACATATAAGCCCAGCCTTATTCTGTTCTTATGTCTCTTTTTACCACTTTGTCTTTTTTCTACCCTCATTATTTTGTCACTTCACAGCAGTATAGAACAATCTAACAAACAGAATTTTCAATCTATTTCAATTTATTTATCAACGACCTCCGCTGTTTAAGTGACCACAAACGACCTTGATGATAAGGTAATTGCCTGAATCTTCAAAAATTACAGGTCGCCTGTCCCAGCCTGGCCTGACACCAGTTCATTTGGACCCCGTTCACTTGAACCCACTACTGAAATCATGGGATATATTACTTCAAAAGGCAAGTATTTTGCGCTTCTTCCTCTTGGTAAAACTATGTAGTTTGATCAACAGGAATATTTTTTATAGGTGATCAAATCGTCTACGTGGTTTAACTGGGCAGTCAAACTTATTTGTCCAATAGGAATAATTTTACCAGATGGTCAAATTTCTTAGATATTGGGTTGTTTCTATAGTAAGTATATAAATATGTAAAAAAATACAGTCTTTTATCAGTAAAATTACCAATAAATATTTATTACGATTCAATAATAAGTTTTGTATTATACTAGTGGCCCGCCCTCGCTTCGCTTCGGGGTAGAATTGATCGAAATCCTTTCTTAGCGGATGCCTACGTCATAACATTTAATTGAATTGCGAAGGGTGCGGGTTCGAGTCCCGTCTGCTGCCTGGTCCACGTGGATTTTTTTCTAATTATATTTTCTTTAGATTTAAACATCAAGCAGTTACATGCTTTAAAATAATAAAAATTATAACTATATTTTATTTCAAGTCTAATTTAAGGCGAAAGCCGAGAGACATGCCCAGCTATTACAATTGAACTCGAAGAAGTTATATACCCTAGGTTATATAATTTCCATCTTTCAGAATTTTACTGTTTTCTGTTGAGTGGCGTGTCGCATATGACTAACGAACGAACTGACGTTCTATTTGCGCTTAAATAAAGTGTCCCGGTTTTTCCTTACTTCAAATTGTTGTATCTGTTTTTAGTCATGCAACGTTGCGGGAGTGCTGATGAAAGTGTGTGACCCTGACGCTCCTCCAATGCCCAACGTGGAACTAGTGAGCCTAACCCAAGCTAACATAAAACGCCATGGTTTCCCGATAAACAGTGCCACCGTGGAAACCACAGTATACTGCGAACCTAGCAAGTATGTTCCCAAGGAAATGGAGAACATGAACTCTAATAACCACGTTTGGATTTAGAGCTAAACTGTTTATCTTAAACCGACAATTTTAAGTTTTGTTTACAAATCAACCAAATCAAAGCCATTCAAAATTATGGTACTTAGTAAACCCCCCCCCCCCCCCCCGGCGTTTTTTTACAGAAATGATAATTATAAAAAATTAGAGGAGTTTTAAAGGTAAATCTGTACTTCCAGCGCCTAGAGGTGATATTTCATTTTTCTGTAGAAAAAGTCTATTAACAAATTTTTCTTTCTGGCGCTTCGCCGGCCGCTGCCGCGGCACGCTCGCTTCGCTCGCTCGGCTCGCGCGTTAAGGTCAAAACACTAACCTAACCTAACCTAGTGTGAAGTATCACCACTTATGCCTTAGATATACAGTTTAGCCGTTTAAATAAAACAAGTTTAAACACAAACACTGACTGACAGATCTCATTAATGGCAGTAAATTGTCACATTTTGACAATAGTACCAACATAATAAACTTATATTTACCATAGACAACGAGAAACATGTTATTTTTGCATAAAAAAATGGCAGCACTGATCATGAAAATTGCGAAAAAAAAAAATGTTGTCAAAATTGACTCATAACCTACAAAAATATTAATTTTCAATAATTTTTTTCTCGAGTTCTATTCGTTTCCGCCAAAAAAGATTTCGTGTACGTATTTTTAATAGTTAATACTTTGCGTGACAAAAATTTCAGCTTGCAACTCAATTACATATAATGGAAAGGTGAGCCGAAGTTCGAGATCCTAAGAGGTAAATAGCTCTAATAGCTTGTTTTTGAAGAATAAAAACTGTTTCAATGTCAGCGGTCGTGCCCCACAATAGAATGCCATATGACATGATGCTGTGAAAGATCAAAGATGCAGAATTACGACCACGCCGTTTTGTCCTTTCTACTTCTACTTTTAACGGGTTAATGCACGAAATTTATTTATTTATTGACGTTTCGCAGCCTTTTCAGGTCTGCGTCGTCAGAATAATGATTTTTTATTTACTTTGTCGAGCTACCTTCGAAAGACTTTTATAGTGCGTTCGGATATTTCATTGGATGATTTTTAAAACTTTATTATCTATGTATGAATTTATTAGCAAATTTAGTTAACAAAGTACATTATTTAAAATTCTTTTTTGTAATTTTGAATTTATTTATTTGACCCTAACTACCGTAAACTACCACCGGTTCCAAAATTGGGAGACCTTTCTGAGAAGAACCGGCGAAACAAACTCAAGAGAGGCTTTCTATCTCCTTCTTATGTTAAATTATGCAAACAAAAAGAACTAATAGTATCTGTTGGTCTTGCAGCGTGTGTTCGGGGTTGGGATTTTATCTCCTGTATAATGGCTTCCCAAGCTGGTGGTATATACCAACCATCTTCTCTATTGAAATTTGGATTGGACCTTTCGGAGAAGAACCGGCGAAACAAACTCTTCATATGATTTGCAATCAGAATATAATGCCGTATGATAAGATATTATGAAAGTAATTAAAATATACAGTCCTGGCAGTATCTATATCAATAAGTTGTCTTATCTTTCTTCTGGCTTAAGCTGCTGAACTGAGTTTGCCATCGAAAATAGAAAGCAGATATGTCTTTTCATACAAGTTTTGCCGGCCTCTGCTCGCATGTATGTGGCCAGTATGTTCATATTTCCAAGCATGTTTAAGAAAAGTCAGGTTCTTCGTGATAATAGCGCTTGCAACAGTGCCGAAATATCGGTAACTTGCTAAAAACAAGATACATGGTAGCAATCTCGTAAATGATATCCTCCTCCTTGAGTCGCATTTCTCATTACTGAGGGTCGTGACCTCCCTTCTGCATCACTTTCTTCCGTATGATGGTCTGCCATCTGTTCCTGTCTTGGCGGTGTGGAAGACATTGTGGACTGTCGAGTCTAGAGCGGTGCGAATCTGGCCAGACCAACGTATTGGGCTGCGTCTTTTTCCTACTCTGCCGGTCACAATCAGCTTCTCGAGGTTGTCACTGGCTTTCCTTGCAATGTGGCCGAAGTACTCAAGGACTCTGCGCAAACACTCGGATGATAGGCTTGAGGAGATTTTGAGCTCACGCAATATGGAGACGTTAGTCCGGAATGCTGTCCAAGGGATACGGAGCATCTTTTTCCAGCACCACATCTCAAAGGCGTCGATGTCCAGGTCTCAGCGCCATACGAAAAAATCGAGAAGACTAGAGTCCGTACCAGTCTGGTTTTGGTCTTTACGGATATGTTGCAATCTCTCCAGATTTTGCCAGGCTGAGACATGGCGCCCTTAGCTATGCCAATTCTCCTGCGTACTTCTATATCGCACGACCCACTGTTGCTGATGTTGGAACCCATCGTAAATGATATAAAAGACTATAATATTTAGTGATCACGAAAGTTTAAAACAATATATCTACACAAGTATTTGCTTTACGGTTTCTTTCCGATTAATTTAAACGTGGAATACCTGGCTCAATCTATTGGGTGGTTGAGTTAAAAAGTTTCTTTAAAAAATAGTGAGGACCGGAACCGAGGTGGCAGGTTTTCGAATGTATGGGAAGTGAGTATTGTTCTTTGTTTCTCGTAAAATTTGCCACCCCCTGTTCATCAAAATCAACATGAAAAACGTCGTTTTTTGCTCTCGTCTACGAACACACTGAGCTCCCTTTTGTGTTCGCCCAAAAACCGCCACCGAGTACAGCGCTGAGCGCGGAGTGCGCACCATTACACTCCAGAAACGCGAACGAATCTACTATGTGGAGCAGCAGGGATCGCAAGAGGTTCGCGAACATAGCGGACCCGGCTTTACAACCGAATTCGGTTAATAATTGTAAACTTTATTTATTCGTATGGTATTGTCTTGTCACAGGAATCAGAATTTAAAACCCTTCCTTCACTGTATATAATGGAAATAGCATTGTTTGTTTGCAAACAACCAACATATTCTACGTTCAATAAAAATCCGCGATATAAATTTGATTCAAAAAAAGTCCTCTATACCGTTCAATTCTAATATACACACATCAAAAGTGTCTAGGGATCAACATATATTTTTGCAATAACTTTTCTCCTGATTGATATTAATTAAAATTTTCTTTAAGGATTCATCAAATAAAGTGTTTTCGTTTGTCACAGTAACGATAAACCAAGTCACCTTTGCATTAATAAAGAAATTTGCCATTTTCCTAATAAAGGGATTTTTGACATTTGAACCACTAACACAAAAGTTCGAAAAAAAGACTGAAATAACAGTTTTCTCTAAAATTTTATTGGGTAACTTAAACAATTAATAATCCGTATTTCTACCGCGAACACTAACAACACAAGAACATCGGTTTGGCATACTCAAAATGAGTTCATCCAAATCACGCTGTGGAATGGCCGCCCATGTTCGTTGCAACAACAAAAAAAGGTCTTATTGCGACTGGATACCCTCCATATTCGGCAGAGCTCTTCTCTGTAGCATATCCCATGCATGCTCAATCGGGTTCAAGTCTGGCGACTGAGCAGGCCAGGGCAGGACATTGATGTTAGCTGCGGCGAGAGTCTGTCTTACAACTCTTGCGGTGTGCGGTCGTGCATTATCATGCATTAACTGAAATAAGGGACCGATTTGCACTTGTAGAGGAACGATGACGTCTGATACAATCGTCTCAGCATAAATTTGAGCGTTGAGGTTGCCTCTGATCCAAATCAACTCAGTTCTTCCGCCGATCCAAATACCCGCCCATACCATGATGGTTCCACCACTATAAGGATGGACTTCCTGGCAGGATTTTAATCGCTGTTGGCGTCCAGGGGTTCTCCAGTGTCGTATACGTCTTGTATCCGGTCTCATACCAAAACGAGACTCATCAGAAAAGCACACGAAACGCCATTGTTCTTCTGCCCAATTTCTGTGTTCAAGAGCCCATTGATATCGAATCCTACGATTGTGCATTGCTATAGGTGGTACCCGTAGCGGTCTTCGGGAATGAAGGTTCACTTCATGCAAGCGGTTTCTGACTGTTTGGTCGCTAATTAAGTTCCCTGAAGAGTGATGAAGCCTCACGGCTAACATCATGGCGGTTATTGTTGGAGCTCTTCGAGTTAAGATTTGAATGTATCGGTCTTGTCTCCATGTGGTGCAGCGATACCGTCCTCCATGGCGCTCAGCCACGGTACCAGTGCTTCGGTATCGTGTCCAAAGTCGACTGATAACACTCTGACTTGTATTCAGAGCTAAAGCCACAGTACGTTGCCGGGAACCAGCTTCTATCATTCCCACGGCTCTGAGCATTTCTTCCCTGCTTAAATGACGTCGCCGCTCCATAATAACGTTGGTTTTAATCAGTAGTAGGGAAACAGTAGCACTAATAATGTCTTCAATGCGTTGTATGTTTTTATAGGGAAAATATTGACAGCTGATTTTCATCTTTTACTCGAATTTGATTCACAGTTCCTGATTCAAATTATGAAATGCACCAAAAAGGATCCATATAAATTTATAAAATCATAAATTTATTACAAAGCCACATCTCAATCTCAAGAAATCCGCATAAAAATGCTTGATCCCTAGACACTTTTGATGTGTGTATAATAAAATTCCGATAGAAATTAAAAGAGAAAGCAACATAAATACATTTAAAATTAAACTCAAACAATATCTTATCAAGAAAGCATACTATTCGGTAAATGAATTTATGAATGACTAGTGGCCCGCCCTCGCTTCGCTTCGGTGTAGAGCTGTTGTGTAAACTATAGTTTTTGTTCTCAGGCTTGTGCTATAAAGAATGACTTTATTTATATAATTACACGTGTTATTGTGAGTCAACCATAAAAGATAGACATATGCTGTTGCGGGATATTTTTAGACAATTTTATGTAAAATATTTCCGTCATACATGATTTCTATGTTACTTTAACCATTAAGGCTGCACACGCGACGGAAGCTTAAAAAATGGAGTAACTTCTCCCGTTTTCCTAACATTTCCCTTCACTACTCTGCTGCTATTGATTGTAGCGTGATGAAAAGTATACTATAACCTGCCCAGGAGTATGAAGAATAATTGTACCAAGTTTCGTGAAAATCCGTTGAGTAGTTTTTGTTTCTATAAGGAACATACCCACAGACAGACAGACAGACAGACAGACAAAAATTTTACTGATTGCATTTTTGGCATCAGTATCGATCACTAATCACCCCCTGATAGTTATTTTATAAATATATTTCATGTACAGAATTGACATCTCTACAGATTTATTATAAGTATAGATAAGTGAAACTGTCAAGCTTGTTTGAAACTGAAACTGTTTAGTAGTTGTGTTGATATAGTTATTGTACTTGCAACACCCTGACAGGGTCATGTACCATGCTAAAATAATTTTAAGATCCTATATATACTGTACATGTGCAATTAAATAAATAAATAAATGTCTTAGCCGATTGGCAGCATCGCTATCGAGGGAGACCAGGTACTCCATCGCACCATTTGTATTTGGTAAGGGGACACTCCTGTACGATGTGTTGGATGGTCTGTACGTCGGCACCGCATTCACATCGGGGCGAGTCGATCCAGCCGCCTCGATGTTTGTAGTGGGCACAGAGACCGTGACCCGTCCGCAGTCTGTTGAGGAGGCACCACTCTCGCCTGGGTAGATCAAAGCCTGCTGGCTTCACTCCTGGGGTGAACTTTTCAGCAAGTGTTCCTTCCGTCGCTGTCTTCCAGTCACTCCTCCATTGGGTCTTCGCATCAAAATCAATTGTAAACTAAGCCAGTCTCATTAAGAAAATTCAATAGGTAAATCCAAGGTATTCCTTGGGAAAAGTTTATAGAGCGGTATTTCTTCAAAGAGAAGAGTTATAGAAATTGCGTGGAGGCACTTACCTAACTTATTGAATCCCATCATTGAACAAAAAATATTTACAGTTTCCCTTTTATCTTACCTAACTGCTTTATAATACGGTACTGAACGTAGTGCTTTCTCTCTTTTCCCACATTAATTTATCAAACAAGGAATCATCATCAGCAGCCTATTAACCCGGCGTTCGCACAGTTGGGTCTATTTGACCCGAGCAGTTTTCAAATGAGCGTGTTTCTTAAAACGTTTGTGCGACTTTGCCAAACTTCTCAGTAGCTGGGGCTAATGATCCCCCCTCCACGTGGGATATCGCCATTCAGTCGTGTTGCGGCCCCAGCGAGTGATAGACACGGCCAAACACGAAAAAGGTAAAAATGACCCAACCATACTATTCGTGTCGTAATTTTGCGCCGTTTAAAAAAATGTTTTTTTGTTGTTTTATATTGTTTATTTTGTTATTTTTGGCATGCTAAATATGTCTGGAATAAATGCGTACATATTACATAACAAGAATAACAACACTACGTCAAAGCAACGCCAATTTCTAAAGAAACTTAAGCCTTATACTGGTTCTTGAGCATTTGCGCAATCGTAAAGATGTCATTCAGTTGCCAAGACTTATGCGCAAAAGAATAAGAGAGTTTTTAGGAGTAGGTACTTGATGAGGAGCCACCTGTGAAGATACTTTATGTAAGAAAGAGATGCCAAGACTGTTCTGCCAAAAAAGATAGAAAACTAATACTTTTCTATTATAATATTATTAGTTTACTAAAGATTTGATTAACATGTAACAAATTAGTTTATGTTATAGAAAAAAGTTTGTTTTGTTAAAATTTTATTACTTTAAGACAGAGGTTGTCCATTTTGTTAATATTTTGTGATACTTGTATGAAAATGACATTAAAAAGATAATTTCGTATCATGTTGTGTTTTTTTCTATTCAAAACCTATAACGATAATGGTTTTATACAGATAGTACAACCACAAACCAAATTTATTTTAACTTTTGTAATTATGGCGTTTTCTTATACGGGTCCTCTCGACCCAACCCTACTGTCGTTGATGCATATTTTGACTGTGCTGACGCCGGGTTAAACATATTAAAACTATTACATAATTTATTTACAATATAATAGGCATGATGACTAATTTTTTTTCTACGTTTATCCGGTAGATTATCAAAAAGTATTGGACACGTATTTTTTCTTTTTTCACATAATATAAACATTGCAGAGATATATTGATTTGAAAAGTCGCATGACGTCACGTTTGAGTACACTTATAAGTGAAAATTCACTCAAAAGTAACGTCACGAGCCCCTACTCCCAAACTTTGACGCGCTATAACTTTGTCATTTTTTGGTTGATTGCCCAAAGAAAAAATACGTGTCCATTATTTTTTGATCATCTTACTGACGGACTAAATAGAATTTCGTTTACTGTACCCCGTCATCATCCCTATTAAAAGCTAATTCTTATGTCAGTTTCGATGTTATATCTTAAAATCGTCACAATATAAGAAGTCCGTTTTGACATTTGAGAAAGACCATAGAATGTAACTTGGAACCATCTTGGAACGCAACTGGAAAAAACAAAATAATAATAAATAAATACCTAAAGTATAAAGAAAACGGGACTCGAACCCGTACCCTTCGCAATCCGGGCGCATGCACTGACCATTATACTACCACGGCCCTATTCGCCGCGTCGAAATTTTCCTAGCCTTAAGCTGCAAGGCAGCGCTATCTCATGGTAACAGGGCCGTGGTAGCATAATGGTCAGTACATTTGCCCGGATTGCGAAGGGTACGGGTTCGAGTCCAGTCCGCTGCCTGGTCCGCGTGGATTTTTTCTAGTAAACTTTTCTTTAGATTTAAACGTCTAGCAGTTAAATGCTTAAAAATAAATAAAAACATACCTAAAGTATTTTAAAAAAATACATACTTATTGTGGTGTGTTAAATAATGCGAAAGATTATATTGCGACTATTCTTTTCGCATTTAATTTATAGAAGCATGCACTTTGTGGTTATTACGAAACGTCTTCAAAAAAATAACACTATTTGTATTTATACTGTATGACACAGCAATCAAACTGCAGGTAAACAATTAATGTATATTTAATAATTATGTAATGAAAAGTGACTTCATGAATCACCTCTGAAGTCATTTTTCAATTTGACGACTCTGTAAATAATAAAACAGGGAGAAAAAAACAGCCCTTGCTGAGTTTCTTGCCGGTTCTTCTCAGTACAAGGTCTCCCGCCGTAGATTTACGAACCGATGGCGTAGCTTCTAGACATTCATATGTGCTTGTAACAGCCTAAACTGAATAAATGATTTTGATTATGATTATGATTATTACAGTTACATTCTCAGACTTTTTTCTTTTAATAATAGTGATGCAATCAATTATTTTTTTCATCTCGCCAGCTTCATTCAATTTCAATCGTAAATCATAAAATATTGGTGACGATTCTTGAGTGATTATCTAAACTTAAAACTTAATTTGACAACAGTCTTTAAAAGTCAGTCTTTAAAAGAATTATCAAAGCCGTACGTAATTTGTTTCCTTCCTCTACGTACCTATAGAATGGAATTTATATCTAATGTACTCCCCTTTTTTATGGAACGGGATAAAAAGGTAATACAAATAGCTGCAAATCTTTGAGGCATCCTTATCATAAACACTTGCCACTACATTCTTTTGTTTTGACTGAGGTCCATCTAGTGAGGCATGAACGGAGCGAGAAAGGCCAGTGACATCTAGGACAACCACGCATATGCATCTTTTTGTAGTTGCCATCTCCCTTACTTACCGTTATTTCGACAACTTTATTTTAGTGAGCAATCTTTGCCTTTGGCATTTATTTTTTCATTTTCAGCACAGATGGTGTCGTGTAGCGAAAAAATAAATAGACTAAAAAAAGGAAAGGAGAAAACAGGAAGAGGTTATAATATATATATATATATAAGAATAAGTGTTTACAGGAAGAATATTAAATAATAGGGGTATTGAATAAAACTACTTTTTCACGGGGTAATGCACGAAACTTTATTTATTTATTGACGTTCTGATGAATCGTTGCTTAGTTGCAAGGATCAGCCTCGCGTATCATTCCTAGAATGATACGCGAGGCTATTGAGATTAAAAAAATATCCAAATTTCAATAGGGAAGATGGTTGTTATATATCACCAGCTTGGGAACCCATTATACAGGAGCTAAAATCCCAACCCCGAGTACACACTGCAAGACCAACAGATACTATTAGTTCTTTTTGTTTGCATAATTTAACATAAGAAGGAGATAGAAAGCCTCTCTTGACTTTGTTTCGCCGGTTCTTCTCAGAAAGGTCTCCCAATTTTGGAACCGGTGGTAGTTTACAGTAGTTAGGGTCAAATAAATAAACTCAAAATTACAAAATACAATTTTAAATAAAATATTTTAATAACTAAATTAAGTAATAAATTCATACATAGGCAATAAAACTGCAAAAATCGAACAATGAAATAACCGAACGCTCAATAAAAGTCTTTCGAAGGTAGCTCGACAAAATTAAATAAAAATTTGATAGCGACGACGTAGCCTGTAAAGGCTACGAAACGTCAATAAATAAATAAAGTTTCGTGCATTAACCCGTAAAAAACTAGTTTTATTTAATGAGTGTTGAGGAGCTCGATGGCGCAGGTGGCTAGCGCGTTCGGCTGCGATCGTTGAAGTTAAGTAACTTTCGCAGTGGTCGGTCATTGGATGGGTGACCAAAAATTTACTATCTCGAGCTCCTCCGTGCTTCGGAAGGCACGTTAAGCCGTTGGTCCCGGTTGCATTTGCGGTCGTTAGCACCCACCAATCCGCA
This sequence comes from Chilo suppressalis, assembly GCA_902850365.2. NCBI lineage: Eukaryota > Metazoa > Arthropoda > Insecta > Lepidoptera > Crambidae > Chilo > Chilo suppressalis. Next base: position 1,554,057 of record OU963896.1, on the reverse strand, counting down.
CTGGGCCCGCGTGGTGGGTTATGGCCCAATCTCCCTATTCCATCCATAGGGAAGGCCTGTGCCCCAGCAGTGGGGACATTAATAGGCTGATGATGATGATGATGTGCGGGAAAACCTAAGAAACAAATAAATAGGGGTATGATGTGAGATGTCTGAAGTATGTAGTGGTGAAGAGGGCGTGGGTCGTCGGCTATCTTCAGTGGAGGCTTGAGCGGGTGGCGGTGCTGTTGGCAGACGGGCGGTGCTCCTGGAGGGTGACAGCGCTCCTGGTCCGGTGTCTCTCCTCTCAGTTCTTGACCTGTTCTGCTGGTAGCTGGCAGACGCTATGGATAGGTTAGCCGGCGATTTTGGTGTATCGGCCGGTGGCTGGAGCTGCTGCTGGTAGACGGACGATGAAGCTGGAGATCGGGTGGCACTTCCGCTGATGAGGTTGAAAGTATAGTGAAGAGGACAAGTAGAGTAAGGTTTTGTGAGCCAAAGGGTGGTAGAGCTTTTTTTTATATAGATTGGTCCGACAAATGACTCCACTCCACCTGATGTTAAGTGAAGGTGAAGTCCAGACGCGAAGATAGCTGATACAGCAGTTCTACCTGCCACACCAGCCATCCTCACCCTGCCGGCCTGCATGTTGCTTCTTCATGCCTCTTTCAAAGGATCCCAGGTTGTAAGAGGTAGGGAACACGTGAGCGGGCAGAGCATTCCATTTACGGATAGTACGACAAAGAAATGAGTCACCAAATTTCTTTGTACGCGTTGGAATTGTAGCCACAGTTAGACGGTGACAACGTAAGCCAGCGCGCGTGGTCCTCTGAATGTCTTTCTTGAGTCCCGGAGTAGTCGGCCCCGGGACAAGTCCTTTTATTAATTTAGAGCTCGGTAGCGAGCTAACAAAAGTTATTATGGCAACTTTTGCCGAAGAAATGAATGGAAGATCAGGGTGACTCGGCCTTTTATAGGTCCGGAACCATTTAAATTTAGACACGATTCGAATCGAACTAAAAATAATCAAAGAAGGTGGTCTGTAAAGGTTGAATAGGCATAGACGTAGTTGGAGAGAGTATCCGTGTCATGGGTAGCCATGGCAACGGATAAAAACATTAAGGTGTCACAAATGTCAAGAAAATATGTAAACAAAATTGTGCCTACAAATCAATAAAATCGGAGAAATACAATGAAATTAAATAAATAACAGAATATAGAGAAATGCCGGTAAGTGTCCAGCACTCTGTAATAGTGATTTTAGTAAGATGGGATTCTGATACCTATTTACAAAATGATGAATAGTGCGTGATATTATTGAAATTGTGCGTTTCCAAGAATTAATAATGAAAGGTAAGAAAGAAAACTGTATAAATATGATAAATAACCATGATAATAGATGAAAAAATGTGTGAAATGGAATCTATGACTGCCAAAAACGATGGATCGTCCCTGAGGTACGTTACAATGGTCGCAAATATTTCAATTTTGATTTTGTTCACTTCCTTATCTATCTTTGCGAACAGTGTAATGGAAATTCCATACAGAACCTTAGATTAAAACAAAAAGGGTAGATACGGCACTAGCCTCACAAAAGTGATCCGCATGAATTGTGGTCCACGACCCTAATCGCTTTAGTCACAACTTCACATGCAAACGACGTACATGTGAACGCCAAAAAGAAATATCGCTAATATATTGTTTATATGATAAAACAATGCCTAAGTGTGTTTTTAAAAAGTGCTCAAATTGCTCAAGAACTAAAGTAAATCCCACGGCATCACTTTTCATTCGTAACTACTATAAAATATATTTTTTCATAAAAATTGCTGTTTGTTTTGAATCTTATTCGGGAGTGACGTCGAGTACTGGTCGCGTGATTGGTCGGTAGTGCAGTGATGCGGATCTCGCCGTCTCGTTCGCGCTGCCGTTGAAACTTAACGTGCTGTTTCGTTCGGGTCGGTAATGCAGTGACGCGGAATTCGCCGTCCCGTTCGCGCTGCCGTGGGATCAGTTTTTGTTTGATGCAAGTATGAGCGTACCGTATCTACCCTTTTTGTTTTAATCTAAGTACAGAACTACAAAAAAAAACACAATATCTAAACAATATAACCCTCAGATAAAGCTTATTTATTAATCACAGTTGCATAAATGTTAAGGACGTTAATGTAATAAGAGATTTCACGGCTGGAATTAAACGCGATAAATAATAATTGTGAATCAATTTTGCGTGCTTTAGCAAATCTATATAAAAAGCGCGTGTCACCTGCCATCAGCACATTAGTAGGTACAGCAGAAAAATGGCAGCTACTTCAGTATTTTGTGCTGTTGTCTTCGCGCTAGTTACGTTTGCAAACGCACAGTTGAAAGACAGTTGTGCCGTAGATACTTACGGTAAGTAATAGAAAGGTTATATTTTTATTTATTTTTAAGCATTTAACTGCTAGATGTTTAAATCTAAAGAAAAGTTTACTAGAAACATAGAAATAGATTTTTTTTTTCTAGTAAACTTTTCTTTAGTATAGAAAAGTGTTGTTTTTGGACTTCTTCAGGCATTTGTTTTTAATTTTCTCTGCGTAAGAACCAACCTCGTACTTCAAGGAATATTTAAAAAAAAAGAATTATCGAAATCGGTTCAGCTGTTCTCGAGATTTGCGCTTAGTAACACATTCAGCGATTCATTTTTATATTATAGATTACAATGCAACTGAAATACCTAAGTCGTTTTTCAAATGCTTGCTGCAGGTGACTTGAAAGGAGCTCCGATCCAGTTGAAACCTGTCCCTCTGACACCACCGGTTTCAGCATGGGACATTACCATTCCAGAGGCAAGTATTTTGTTTACAAATGGAATATAATAATAAATATTTCCAACACTCACACTAATTAGCCTAGCCCCAAAGAAAGCACTGTGAGGCTTGTGTTATGGGATGCTAGGGTAACGGATAGAATACATACGTAAGTATGTTTACATAGAAATACATATTAAACATCCATAACTGGAGTACAAATGCTCGAATTCATCACGCAAATAGCTGCCCCCCACCGGGATTCGAACCCCGGACCGCTCGAGTCGGCGACACCATGAAACCTTGTTTGAGGAGCTCGATGGCGCGTTCGGCTGCAATCGTTGAACTTAAGCAACTTTCGCAGTGGTCAGTCATTGGATGGGTGACCAAAAATTACTATCTCGAGCTACTCCGTGCTTCGGAAGGCACGTTAAGCTGTTGGTCCCAGCTGCATCTGCAGTCGTTAGCACCCACCAATCCGCACTGGGCCCGCGTGGTGGGTCATGGCCCAATCGAACTATTCCATCCACCGGGAAGGCCTGTGCCCCAGCAGTGGGGACATTAATAGGCTGATGATGATGATGATGCACCATGTTTGTCCATAAAAACTTTAGATCCGTCACATTCCTGTAGGGTAATTTAGGATATAGAAAGAGGATTAAGGTGTCTACCGACTACACCGTTTCATACCATGAACCTGCTAGGACCGTATCAAACACGGTAACTGACACGAAACGGCTTGCTATGCCCACTGAAATGGATCGACGGCGTATAATGCCCATATGTTGCCGGTGTGCACCCCGTATGATGCCCGTATGCAACCCGTATGTTGCCTTTGCGTAATTTATATGACGTCTTCACTAAAATCGATAAGAAGCCGTTTCATTCTTACATGTGTATCGGTAATGAATGGACATCTGCGGAGTGCTATCAAGTTTTAAATACAATAGGTATGGCTATTAAAACATTAACTGTTAGACAACTGGCAATGATTGCCATAATATTGGATGAGGCAGAAGAACAGAATCAAAAAAAAACACAGACGGTACTGGATTCACGATTCTATAAAAGAACGAAAAACTGAAGGAGAATTTTGGACGTTGCAGAAGCACTTAGTTGTAGATGTAGAAAAATTCTTTCAGTACTTCCGGCGTTTAAAACGCCTATTTAACGGTCATCATACGCGGTATAGGCACCGGCAAAATATTCTCGCCGACAATAGTAGCCGCTTCGTGCATGGCACGCGACGGTGCTGGTCGGTGACGGAACGGGCTAGTGGGCATTGTCTCATACTTTTTGATACAAAGAATATTTTTTTGCCTGACACGTTCATAGCACGGTCATGGTATGATACTGTGTAGTGGGCAGAGACCTCATAAATCGATAAATTTTGAATGCCGTTTTGGAGACTTTTGTGTGTAGCTTAATAATTGTCTTCTAATTTGTTTTTTAGCCGTGTGACGTCGCGGGTGTAACGGTGAAGCTATGCGACCCTGACTCTCCTCCAGAACCCACGGTGAAGTTAGTGAGCAAGAAATTAGCCGTCATCAGGCGCAACGGTAGCCCGATAGCGCACAGTGCCAAGTTGGATATCACCGTGTTCTGCAAATTCAGCAATCCAGTCGGTGGCGTCATCGCTGTACCTAAGGTCATCAACTCCCGCAATGCCGTCTGGTTTTAGAGTTTTGGTTATCATTTATATAAAATGTCCATGTTCTTTTGAATAAATCTAGATTCTGAAACGATAAATTTGAGTTTTGTTTACAAATCAACTGCCAGCAGCGATTGTGGAAGACGTGATTTGACTTACTTTGGCAAATCTCAGCATTGGCCAGTCATCAGAGGGGTAGTCAAAAATTTTCTCCCTATTCCTATAAAGCTCACGAAAAAGTGAGATCATTTTTTCCGATGATTGTTCTTATTTAGTATTAAGTAAATAAAGCGACAGAATGATAGCATAATCGCTTAAACGCCACTTTAGTAACTTTACAGAAAAGGGGATCAAAGTTTTTTTTTACAAAAAAATCATCATCAACAACCTATTAATGTCCCCAATGCTGGCGCACAGGCCTTCCTTATGGATGGAATAGGGAGATTGGGCCATGACACACCACGCGGGCCCAGTGCGGATTGGTGGGTGCTAACAACTGCAGATGAAGCCGAGACCAACGGCTTAACGTGCCTTCCGAAGCACGGAGGAGCTCGAGATACTAATTTTTGGTCACCCATCCAATGACCGACCACTGCGAAAGTTGCTTAACTTCAACGATCGCAGCCGAACGCGCTAACTTGCGCCATCGAGCTCCTCATCCTCAAAAAAATCATAACTCATTGTAAATGAGAAGTAGCGCCATAACAATAATAAAATTTAATATCATAATCATTTATTCAGTTTAGGCTGTTACAAGCACTCATGAATGTCTAGAAGCTACGCCATCGGTTCGTAAATCTACGGCGGGAGACCTTGTACTGAGAAGAACCGGCAAGAAACTCAGAAAGGGCTGCTTTCTTCTCCCTGTTTTATTTTTTACAGAGTCTTCAAATTGAAAAATGACTTCAGAGATGATTCATGAAGTCACCTTTCATTACATAAAGATTAAATATACATTAATTGTTTACCTGCATTTTGATTGCTGTGTCATACAGTGAAATGAAATTAAAATGAAACGAAAAGTCATTTATTCAGTCTAGGCTGTTACAAGCACTTGTGAAGGTCAAGAAGCTACGCCATCGGTTCGCAAAACTACGGCGGGAGACCTTGTACTGAGAAGAACCGGCAAGAAACTCAGCAAGGGCTGTTTTTTTCTCCCTGTACTGTTATATAGAGAGTCGTCTAGTTGAAAAATGACTTCAGATATGAATCATGAAGTCACCTTTCATTACATAATGATTAAATATACATTAATTGTTTGTTGTGTCATACAATATAAATACTAATAGTGTTATTTATATTAAGTGTACTAAACATTAACATCTTCAAGATCAAGGAAGTTAGGGCACGCTCATCTCCGCTGGCAGCACCCGTTCACGAGCATGACGCATGAATCAGCCATGGCTTCGCTCAACCATATTTTAGGGAACGTAACAGCCCACCTCACACGGCACTATATTCATCATCATAATAATAATAAATCATGTCAGCCGTAGGACGCCCACTGCTGAACATAGGCCTCCCCCCAAGGATCTCCACACCGATCGGTCCTGAACCACTCGCATTCATCGGCTTCCCGCGACCTTCACAAGATCGTCGGTCCGCCTTGTAGGGGGACTTGTTTTGGAGTTTACTCCTTAATAATCGATTTGCATATATAAGGGGACCGGTATGAGAAAAATGGAGTAAAATCTATCGATAAATGACCTCGTTACGTTTTTGGTGCGCATCCTATGTCGCGCAACTTTGACAAACAAATATGACGGATTGACATTAATAAAATTTTTAAAATCTGAACTGAATTTAGATTTTGTTTCTGATAGAGCAATGGGGACAACGAGGTGTGGTACAACCATTGATGCGGTATTTTCAAGATTCGTGAACCACGTATCTACGAACGTCCATGTGTCTTATTTTAGTTACCATAAACCACTTGTCACTGTAATTAACAATGCAGACAATGTTGATTTAACTAATACTTAAAAAAATTATAATAGTCTGATAATAATAATTACATAATTTATCAACATTCCTAATGATATATTTATGCACATCTGAAATTGACTATTGTAAAAAGTTTGATGTAAAATATTTCGTCGATTAGTTATAATAAATGTAAATGAAATTAATAAATATATATTTATATATGTATATTATTTTCATTAATTTGTTAATTTACCCTTTCATACAGTATCAATCTTTTTTAAGTTAAATAAACTCTTTTTGCGTCTGGTTAGACTATCGAACTTAAGGAGTAAACTCCAGTCGTGCGTCGGAGCTGACACGCACAATTTTTTTTTATTACGTAGGTAAAAAATCTTTTTACAGACGACGGCGCCTTTAAGAGGCACACCGCCGAACGGACCCCCCAATGGCTGCCCACCGAGGACCCCGCAACTCCTACGGGTGCTTTACAGTATAATATCCGCTAAAAAAGTCCTGCGAATACCTTCTACACTACTTAATGCGAAGCCGCGGGGTCCCCGTTAGGGATTCTACCACGACTCCGCACCCAGCAGCTTCCCGGCCTCGCCGGGGCTCCACGGCAGGGGTCTCCCGAGGTATTACGGGGACCCCGCAGACGTGCGCAGGTAGACCCGCGCATGGGCCACCTTGTAGGGGGCCTGCCCAATGAGCATCGTCCTATACGTGGTCGCCATTCAGTCATCGGCCATCGGTTCTTCTAGCTACGTGTCCCGCCCATTGCCACTTCAGTGCTAAGTCAGTCAGCATCGCTCTCTCCATTGCTCGCTGTGCGAACTTGAGTTACATTGCAGCAACCTTGAGATTAATAAAATAACTAGCAAACCAGTGAACCAAATGTTCACCAAACCTGATTTAAAAAAAAATGTATTGAATTAATTGAGAACTTCGGAGATTTTGTGTGGTTTCGTTTGAAATTCGTGATTTCTCGAAAACCGGAAGTGCTACGTTACTCAAATCCGGCTTGTAGTCTTATCAGACTATTCTTAACTTATAACTTAAATATTCTCTTTATCTATCTTTTACGGTTTGGCCGCTGAAACAGCACCACAGACAGACGGACTTGTCTAATAGATAAGTGATATCGTCTAAATATCCTCCTATTAAAAAGTTACATAGTGCTTTTACTTTACGAATTAGATGTCGCTTAAGCGAAAATCACACGACCCGCCATATTTTTTTTTTGTCAAACAAACTTGATCATACGCCAAATAGTAAGGCGTAAGCGCTATTGGGTCAAATAATACCATAATTTATGTCGCTACAGTGGTTTTGAACCATAAAAATCTTCAAAATTGAGATGTTTAAGCTCCAATAAAGTATTTAAAGAATTTAAATTCACGAAACATCAACAGATTGACGCAGAAAAAATATTTGATTCAACTGATACCTAAAACTCTTTTTTTTACCCGCGAGCTTATGATGAAAGTCCTAGATTAGCTTCACTGGATATCTGTCCGGAATAGTGCGGGCGTTCAGGGTTCTGTTCCGGCGATTAAACAATTTTCAACCAAATTAGCAAAGTAAAACGACTTATTCTATTATATTAAGCCCAAGGTGTCTTATTATTTATGAAATCTTTAACAGCATAGTAACCTTTCTTAAGGAGACATGTTTTTATACACACTTTAAACTTATTAAAAGGTAAATTAATAATTTCTTTTGGTATTTTATTATAGTAACATATACCTTGACCCACAAATGAACCATGAACCTTTTGGAGTCTCAACGGTGGCAATTTGAGTTTATCTTTATTTCTGGTATTGAAATCATCGTGCCTCGTATATATATTTAGAATTTCTTATTATTTTATATTTCATATCTATGTTAGACTATAAGGTATATATTTCTATGGGCCTACGATGGGTGAAGAATACAAATAAATAAATAAAATAAATATAAATTAATGTTCTGACGCACAAACAATATACAATTGTAAATGTATTGAGAGGCAACAGTCATTATACCTATTTCTACCTAGTCATGCTATTTTATCACATAAATTATCATTAGCAGTATCTGGCAATACCGTAGGTGAACTGGCTACCTGAGCGACGTTTCCAGAAATCAGAAATCAATATATCTTTATTCAAATTGGATGTATAGTACAACACTTTTGAATCGTCCAAACATTTTTTTCCCTACCACTCGTTATTGTACATATTTTTTAGCTGCGGAGAAAAACGAGCGAAAAATACTCCACAACATTAAAAGCATAATGTAACAACATTTACAAATCATTATGTTTGTTGAGGTTCTATACCTCATCTTAAAAATAATAAGTGGCAGATGTCACATTAACAAAAAAAAGGAAAATGGTCTCTCATATTTTTATTCGTAATTTGTAATTTTTCACTAAAATATATTCCATCTTTTAAAAAATAGTGTTTTCCTTAAATTGAATATTTTGAAAATACTACCGCTCCTTCGAACCTATATAATTAATTGTTTACATTAACATCTGGCGACCGTGGGATAAAATATGGAGCGGGCGAAAACCGAGAGATCTGTGGCAAGAAGACGATTCACAATTTGTGCTAATAAGCTAGAAAACATCGTAAGTACTGTAAAAAACAAAGATGATATTGCCGTAGAATTTAAAAAACTGACTAATATATATAATGACCTAACAGTAGCACAAAATAAAGTAATGACTATGTGGCTGGATGATTCTGATAGGAATGATGAGCTTTTTGAAAGAGATACAGACGAGGCTGACGAGTACATTAACGTCTGGTATACTCTCGAACAAAAAGTCAGTAAATATTTGGAATCCAAAAGTACTTCGACATCAAGTCATTCTTGCACAATTAAAGAAAACCAAGATGAAGTAAATCGTCATTATCGCTTACCAAAACTTGAATTACCTAAATTTAACGGAGACATTAATCGATGGTTGATATTTTGGACGCAGTTCAAAAAAATTGATACTGATGAAAAAATAGACAACGACGACAAATTCCAATACTTAATACAATGCATGGAAGAAGGATCCACAGCGAGAGAATTTATTGAGAGCTTTCCACCTTCCGGGAGTAACTATGCAAACGCTGTGAAGCAATTAAAACAAAGATTCGCCCAAGATGAGTTCCTCATTGAACACTATGTGCGACAGTTATTGCTTCTGGTACTTGCTCAAGCCAAGGGCGTAAACAAAACTTCCATTCGATCGCTGTACGACAAGATAATCACACAAGTTTTAGCACTTGAAAGCATGAACGTGACTCAAGATAAGTATGCTTCCTTTCTCTATCCACTGGTTGAGTCATCATTGCCAGAGGATCTTCTAAGAGCGTGGCATAGATCGAATTTTCAACGCGGGAAGGATTCAAATCCTCTGTCAAGACTATTAGATTTCGTAAAACAAGAGGTAGAGTCGGAAGAAAGAATCAGGTTGGCGCGTTCTGGGTTCACTAATAGATTTTCCAATGCAGAAACTCCAACTACGTCTTGTTTCACAACAGCTGACAGGCAGAACTTTACTAAAGGTAACGTGAAACAGCCTGTTGAAGCCAATCTTAAGGTTTGTCTATTTTGCGACAGAACAAATCACACTAGTTCAGAATGCGTAGCAGCAGTAAATAAGTCATGGGAAGATCGAGTCGAAATAATTAAACGTAAAAAAGCTTGTGGAATTTGTTTATGCATCGGACACCATTGGAAAAAATGTAAAAAACACCCAAAATGTGTTATATGTGGTAAGAAACACTTTCCTATTATATGTAACAGTACGAAACGCACACCAACCGTTGAAAGGCAAAATAATGGTGAGCAAGTTTCTGTTACGCAATCAAGTACATCAGACAATAAGACTGTTTTGTTACAAACCTTAAAAGTTAAATTAATTTCTAATTCTGGTATACAAACAGTTAGGGCTCTGTTAGACTCTGGCGCTCAGCGCTCATTTATTAAAACCGATATTGTAAATAAACTAAATTTAAAACCAATCAGACAACAAAAGCTTAGCCATAATCTGTTCGGTGGTACTGTTACTAAGTGTCGGGTACATAACTTGTTTAATATTAATGTATGTAGTTTAGATAGTAGCTATAATCGTAGTATTGATGTCTTAGACCAAGATGTTATTTGTGGATATCTACCACGGCTCAGGTCTGGTGAGATTACAGCTCAGTTAAAAAAACAAAAAATTTTTCTTACTGACTGTTCTGATGATATTTCAGATATAAGTTTACTAATTGGGTCTGATATTTTAGGTTCTCTATTCACGGGACGAACAGTACGAGTTGATAATGACCTGTTGGCAGTAGAAACTAAGCTTGGGTGGACGTTACAAGGTCCAGCTGTTGGGGTTCATTGTTCGGTATCTAATATTAATAGTCTTTTGTGTTATTTAAATGAAGAAGATTTCTGGAAATTGGAAACAATTGGCATTAAAGACGAATCAGAAGTAAAAAGTCAGAAAAAATTGAAGGCAGAAGTTCTGAAGTATTTTGAAGAAACGGTATGCATTAATGAAGAAAATAGATATGAGGTCAGATTACCTTGGAAAGAAACGTCAAAACATTTACAATCTAATTATGGGACAGCACTTAAACGTTTAAATTCGATAACATCACGTCTCATTAAGTTAGGTATTTTAAAAGATTATAATTTAGTTTTCGATGAGTGGCTTAAGGACGGTATTATTGAGGAGGTTGAAGTTGATGATCCTAATACTGGCCACTATTTGCCGCACCATGCGGTTGTAAAGGAATCCAGTATGACAACTAAAATAAGACCAGTTTTTGACGCATCTTCTAAAGACTGTAATAATTTATCTATTAATTTATGTCTTGAAAAGGGGGTAAATTTCATTGAGTTGATACAGAAGTTTATGATTAATTTTCGTAAATATGCTATTGGAGTAGTTGCCGATATAAAAAAGGCATTTCTTCAAATATCATTGCACCCCAGTGATCGCAACTATTTAAAATTTCTCTGGTGGCGCGATGTTGATAAGAAAGATAAAGTGCTTAAAGTATTGAGACACAAGCGCGTAGTTTTCGGGGTGACTACTAGTCCTTTTCTTCTATCAGCTACCATCTTGTATCATCTCAAGAAGTATAACTCTACGACTTCTGACAAGTTAAAGAATTCATTCTACGTCGATAATTGCGTGTTAAGTGTCAGGGACGAGAAAGAGATGAACGACTTTATGTCAGAAGCTAAAGACATAATGAATGAAGGCCAATTTGAATTGCGATGTTGGGTTACCGGACCGGTTATTACGGATGCAGATATAGTCAATATATCAGTATTAGGTCTTATGTGGGATCTCCGTCGGGATGAATTATTTTGTAAGCTGCCATCCACAGATATTTTTTTTTATAAAGGCTGTACTAAAAGGAGTATACTTTCACTAGCACAGAGTGTTTTCGACCCAATCGGTTTCGTTTCTCCAGCTACTATAGTACCAAAACTTGTAATACAGAAATGTTGGATTCTGAACATTGATTGGGACCAAACTTTACCTAATGACTTAAAGAAAACTGTTGAAGATTGGGCACGTCAACTACACATGCTTGAATTTTGTCACATACCAAGACGCATTACTTGTGCAGACATAGACCGCAGTGAGAATACATTGCATATATTTTGTGACGCTAGTCAGTCTGCTTATGCATCTTGTATTTTTTTACGTTCAGAATATTGTAATAAAGTTACTGTACAGTTAGTTTTAGCAAAGTCGCGAGTCGCTCCTACAAAACGAGTAACAATGCCTAGACTAGAGCTGATTTCTGCCATGATGGGCACTAGACTAATTAAAGAGGTTAGAAAAGGGCTAGGTATATCATGCAAAGAGTTTTATTGGTCAGACTCAAGTATAGTCTTATCTTGGCTAAAACGTCAAAATGGTTTGAATGTTTTTGTGCACAATAGAGTAACAGAAATTTTACAACAGACAAACATAGAAAATTGGCGTCACGTGCCAAGTGATATGAACCCGGCGGATTTGCCATCGCGAGGCTGTTGTATAGAAAAGCTTCTCAAAAGTTCGTGGTGGACTGGTGGCCAAATAGTATTGAGGTACCAAACGAAGCTGAAGTATTAAGAGAAGTTAAGAAAACGTGTTTGGTTGTAAATAATGTAGATACATATAAATTTTCGAATCATCTTTTATTCTTCAGCAAATTTACTAAAATTGTCCGGATGGTTGGATGGTGTTTAAGATTTTTTAATAACTGTCGATATAAGCTTAATAGATCAACCGGTAATATATCAGCTGAAGAATACATTAAAGCAAAAAAATGTGTGCTACAAATTGTTCAAGGAGAGGATCGTGATACTATAATGTCCAAGGTTAAGAGTTTTACAGATAGTGAAGGGATTATACGTACAAGAACTCGACTGGTAGTCAGCGAAGATACAGAGGATTTCAAATTTCCAATCTTGCTATCAGCATCAAATAAAATTGTGGAAAGACTTGTTGCTCAGAGGCATATAAAACTTTTACACGCAGGTTCACAAACATTGATCAATAATCTTCGTGAGTATTACTGGATCATTAATATTCGAAGACTTGCTAAGAAAATAGTGAATAACTGTATCATATGTAAAAGATTTAGTGCTAAGGCTTGCACGCTTCCTTCAGCCCCATTGCCTGTTGACCGTGTTAATCTGGGATCAGTTTTTGAAGTAACAGGTATTGATCTGGTTGGCCCATTGATACTGAAGTCTGGTAATAAATGCTGGGTTGTACTATTCACCTGTGCAACGTACCGTGCGATTCACTTAGAACTCACTTTGTCACTATCTACAGAAGATTTCATGCTTGCTTTAAGAAGGTTTTTAGCTAGAAGAGGAAGGGTGAAAATCATTTATAGTGACAATGGCACGAATTTTCGAGGTGCTAGTAACATACTCAAGGGCATTGACTGGCGCGAAATAGCACAGAAAATGTCTGTTCAAGAAATTGAATGGCGCTTCATACCGCCATCAGCGCCATGGTGGGGAGGGTTCTGGGAGCGTATGGTGCGGACTCTTAAGGAAATAATGCGAAGAATCTTAGGGAAAGCAGCGTTAAAGGAGATTGAACTGTACACTGTTCTTTGTGAAGTAGAATCTATAATAAATTCGAGACCTCTAACTTATATAGTGGACAATACAGAGAATTTAAGGCCTCTTACACCCGCAATGTTTATTAATATGGATAGCACGAATAATAATGTCGACATTATGGACAATATCGATGGTAAGATTTTAACTTCGCGCTGGAGGTACCTGAATAAATTAAGTGCTCAGTTGAAGCAGCGTTTTCGCGCCGAATATTTATCACGACTCACGGATAGTAATACAACTCCTAAGTGCAGTAGAACTATAGAAGTCGGTGATGTCGTATTAGTTGGGTCTGATGATGTTAAGCGTGTCAATTGGCCGTTAGGAGTCATATTAGAGATTTTCACTGGGATCGACGGACACGGAAGGGTGGCCCGTGTAAAAACTGGTACTGGCGAACTTACAAGAGCGGCCCAACGCCTGTTTCGCCTTGAGGTATCTAACAATGACTCATTAGTTAACAAAGGGGTTCAGACAGCTGAAAATAGCAGAACGCCACTGGTTACTCGTACTGGTCGTGTCGTTAAGGTTCCAGATAGATTAAATATTTAAAATGTTTATTAGTTATGATGTAATGTAACATTATTTTTTTGTTCTCCTAGTTATAATTTTGTTTATTGCCTTCGCTACTGGAAGCGCAAGGTGGGGAGGATGTTGAGGTTCTATACCTCATCTTAAAAATAATAAGTGGCAGATGTCACATTAACAAAAAAAAGGAAAATGGTCTCTCATATTTTTATTCGTAATTTGTAATTTTTCACTAAAATATATTCCATCTTTTAAAAAATAGTGTTTTCCTTAAATTGAATATTTTGAAAATACTACCGCTCCTTCGAACCTATATAATTAATTGTTTACATTAACAATGTTGTTACAACGTCAATACAATCATGATTTATATAATATAGAAAACCTGTTGGAATGATTGGAACAGTTCAAACCCAAGCATTTTTGTCTGTAATATAATCAGACACTTTGTAATAAGCTTATGTAATAAGTGTTTTTTTTATACTATCTTTGAATTTATTTATGCTTAACTCTTGGATATTGCTTGGGACTTTATTGTATAAGAGAACACGACCTTCAAATGAATTATTGGTTTTGTGAAGCCTACTAGCAGGTAAAGTTAGTTTATTTTTGTTTCTTGTATTAAGTGTGTGAACATCACTGTTTTTAAGAAACAAATTAATATTTTTTCTTACAAGTAATAAATTTTCGTAAATATATTGTGATGCGACCGTCATTATACCAAATTCTTTAAACCTAAAGAATTCCTTAAGTTTTAAGATTATAAATTGATCGAATAGCTCTCTTCTGTAGCACAAAAATAGTTTGAATTTCGGCGGCGTTTCCCCACAATAAAATTCCGTACGACATTACACTATGGAAATAACTAAAGTACACTAATCTGGCCGTATCTACTTCTGTTAACTGGCGTATCTTCATTACGGCATATGCTGCAGAGATATGTTTGGTGTTGCAATATCTTGTACATGATCCGCCAAGTCCGCCACGGCCTCAAGGGAGCTCTTCTTCTGTAAAGCAACAATCGTTTGTAAATTAGCAGGAAATCTACTGGCCCAAATTGTGCACATTAGTTCAACTGATACTGTTGCCCCATCTAAGCTCTGTAGGTGGAGCAAAAACTGGGATGATTTTCGATCGCCTAGTTTCTAATGCAAGAGAAGGTGTTTAATCTTTCGCTCTTTAGAATTAGTTAAATGCTTAATAAGTTCTGCCTTTAATTTATCATATATATTTGTAACCGGCGGGAAAACAATGATATCTCTATCTTTCACCTCTGCTGCGAATTCGAAGTCTAATTGTCCAATAACATAGTAAAATCTTGTTGTGTCACTAATTACGTTAGCCACGACCGGAGGCCTAAAAAAAACAATTTTATTTTACTAAAACTAATTTTAATTTCCGATACAAGAAAAATTATTACAATTAAATTATAATCTAATTATTTTAAGTCACGACTCGATCGATGTAAGAATCGAAGTGACGCTCCTCGTCCGCTCACGTAGCCCGCTGCGGTGGAGGCACGAGGTTCTTAGTCAGCAGTTTACGCCAGTTGCGTCAATTGCAGCGACCGATAGGCGATCTTTCGCTGAATCAGCTTTTAGGGCCGTAAACCCTACTTCTACGTGGAATCATAACACACTTGTTATATTAGATAAGGACCTTCAACTTAGGCAAACCAAACCTCAGATTCCTCTGGCCAAAACGGCGGCACTCGAACATGCATACGGTACACATCATCAACGTCGGAATTTTCATTTGGACCACCGCCTGTTTCCCCACTATTGTTGAATTCAAATCAAATCAAATCAAAATCGTTTATTCAGCACAATACACGGATACAGATAAATTGTTATACTTATAACTTACAAAATGACAATTACATACAGACATTAATAAATACCACTTAACATATACCATACTGGCGTCGATTCCGGCACGAACCCCCAAACGGAAACTTAAACCTGACAGCAGCGTATCCCTGTCACTACGTATAGTGAATGAAAAGGACTGACCGATGCCAAATTCAGTCCTAAGTTAATAGAATCATGCCAACCACTCCGTATCCACGGCTGCGCTGAAAAGGGCCCAGTTCAGCATAATGTCAGTGCACTATACACTGGCGCTGGTTTTCAACTGGGTCCTTTATCTGACAAGTGGATGCCAAACACTAACGATTTAATTCCAAAGTAACTTCCGAAAACTCGTCTCTGTCGGTAATTTTTCTTCGGGCGGTCACCAGTGTAGGTATGCACTATTCTGTGAAGCGGTGATGCTCCAGAAGGAGGCCGCCTAGCGGGATCGGGAGATGGCCGATCCCGCTCGAAGAAGGCGGCGTCGGGCCAGATAATGGTTTGATGTGCCGCCGCGGGGCGCTGGTGAGCACGATGGAAATTGTGCTCATGGAAGCGACCTGGGAGGGACGACACCCCCGCATGGCCGGGGGGTGTCGTCGTAGGAGGGTGGATGAGGGAGGTTGCGAACACTCCCCCGAGAAGGGCTCCCCTGGTGGAAGCAGGGGAGCAAAGGTTGCGGGTCCTCAAATGCGATACTCGATCCTGAAGTACAATGCCTGATCAAAAAATGGAACTGCAGGGGTGAAGACAAGCAAAAATTAAATGAAATGAAAAAACAAATTCAAGAAGATTTTAAAAGTGAATGTGGCCTTCTGATTGATGTTGTTAAGCAAGGAGCAGGTACCACATATGATGGAAACACTGCTAGAAGTTTTTGAAGTTATACTTCTTTAGGCGCGTTATGAAAAAATGATGAGAGTGAAATATTAAGATGCGCGCGCATCACTGTAACACAAAATTTTAACAGCATGAAGTTGGTCGCTTTAGCGACCAACTTCATGCTGTTACTTTTGTGTTTACCGCACATTAAGAAAATCTAGCAACAAAATAGAAATAGAACTTCTATTTAGTGGGTGCTAACGACTGCATTGTGAAGGCCTATCAAAAGTATTTATTAATCTGGAACAACGGAACCAAAGCGCGATTCAGGAGACTACAGCGCCATCTCTTGACCATTGGTGTAGTAGAACCAAAAACCACATCTTTATTTTTTGTAATAAAGTAACAGTTATAGGTATTCATATTTATAATATTTATCCACATGTTTCTAGTTTGTATATTCGGAATACGTGTTTGAGTTTCATACAAGTGCAAATCACATATGTTCTAATAAATTATATTCAGTAGCGATTTTAATTGAATATTTTGATTATTTATTTATTTTTCAAATTAAAACTGAACTTTATTGACTGTGTCCTTTTCCAGACTTTTTATTAATTTATTGTAATTAATTTGTTGCGTGTAATTAAAAACTAATTTTAAACGATGCCAAAGAAGGATAACTTCTCACGCGCCTACATAAGTACACGCACCCATTTTTTTTTCTAAGGCAAATACTTCACCACGTATAACAGGCCTGGATAAAGATTTAATAGAAAGGTTCCACGTAGGTCTTCAAGCGATTGCGTCTGGAGAACGTATAAATATTGCAAACTTTTCTTTATTTTGTCGCGAAGCAGCTAATTTATATATATGCCATCTATATGTTCATAAATTGTTAATGCATGGTTGCGATATAATCGAGCATTTTGGTATGATTCCTATTCGTAAACTCTTGGAAGAAGCATCAGAACCTCATAATAAAGATTTTAGAAATTTCAGAAGGGACCATTCTCTGAAAATAAGCCGTTTAGCGAAAAATGAAGATATTTTGCACAATCTTCTTTTGTCCTCAGATCCAGTGCTAACAAGTATAAGGCCAAGAATGGCAAAACAGATTAGGATGCCTCTTTTTTCTCAAACCATTGAACTTCTGATGCTGCTCCCTAGCGAACCAAATAAAATGGGATTATATATGACTAATTACAGGATAATTTTAGCGATAGTGAATAAGTTAGGTAGTTTCATTTGATGTTGTTTTTTATGTAATTACTTTTTGAATATTTTACTTGTTTTGTTTTAGAGCTTCTTTCTTCATAAAAAAAACGTAAAATTTGTTTTTATTTATTTGATTTTGTTATAATTTTAGATAAGTTTTTTATATTTGAAGCAGCATTGTACCTTAGTTTTTAAATCATTTTTTCATTTATTTTATATTTTAATTATATAACAAATATTTATAAATGTGTGTTATTTTGTAGAAATTAAATTTTATTTTATGGATTACCACTGTTCTCTGTTTTCTTACCCCAAATCATCTCTGTTATATATCGCATAATTATCTGACATAATTTTAAAGTCATCCGGTTCGAAGAAAAAAGGGTTTTAAAAGATTCTGTTAATACAGAACAATGTAAACTAACTACGTAATTAATTCCTGGTACCCTAACCGATGCTTTTTTTAACAGGAGCACGTAAAACCCCATACCATTCTCTCATTATTCGCTTAATTAATATCCTTATGACCTGACATAATTATTATTTTAAAGTCATCCGATGATAACAAAAAATGGTTTTAAAAGATTCTGATAGTACGGAGCAATGTAGGCTAACTACGTTATTAGTTCCTAGTACCCTAATCGACGCTTTTTCTTGGAATTGTAATTATAATCCCATAATAGTTGCTGGTTCATGCGTCATGCTCGTGAACGGGTGCTGCCAGCGGAGATGAGTCTGCTCTTGCTACATTGGGTACTATTAACCGTTGTATTTAACTTTAATGGTACATTTGTTTTTATGCCTAAACAGTGGGACACGGCATTCCTAAACTTTTTTTCATTTTTAAATCTGTTTTTTATATTTTTTATTTTATAGTCATAATTGTTTTATCATTTACTTTTGTAATGGAAAGTGACTTCATGGGTTATCTCATATTGAACTCATTTTTCAAATTGACGACTCTGTATATAATACAGGGAGAAAAAAACAGCCCTTGCTGAGTTTCTTGCCGGTTCTTCTCAGTACAAGATCTCCCGCCGTAGATTTGCGAACCGATGGCGTAGCTTTTCGACATTCACAAGTGCTTGTAACAGCCTAGACTGAATAAATGATATTGAATTTTGAATTTTTAATAGCATTAGTCAAAATATTTTATTTTCCGAACTGTTTAACATGAAAAATTGCTGTTTGGAGCAGCTTAAATTGATTAGGATGTTAGTACACAATGAGTCCATGAACAACCTAAGTCATATATTAGTGAGTTCTGCTG
The DNA here is from genome assembly GCA_902850365.2 of Chilo suppressalis. Lineage (NCBI taxonomy): Eukaryota > Metazoa > Arthropoda > Insecta > Lepidoptera > Crambidae > Chilo > Chilo suppressalis. Next base: position 1,534,911 of record OU963896.1, on the reverse strand, counting down.
GAATGCAGAGACGTTGCAAGACAAAGAACTTCTCTAATGGAAATCCCGCGGATACTAGTAGAAGCCTGCAGTAACATCCGGGGTCTGCTGAGCTTTCTGAAGGAGCTGGGAAGGCAGGACTGATGCCAATCCCCACGCAAAATAGGCACTGGGTGTCGAGTTGCGGATACAGCCCGCCGTACTAAGTCATATATTAGTACTTTAGGTCTTGTTTCATACAAAAAAAAACACAAATATTTTTTTTGTGGCCAAACTATTAGGTTAAGTGAAAAATGTTATATAACATGTCTTTACGAGTGTGTGATCATATTACTCTTTCGACCCACTGTGGGCGGCCGGCTCTCGTGGCCGCTTCAAAGCGCTGTGCGCCGCTTACTCTTTTCCATGTATAACATAATTTCTCCTTCTTTATTATATTTATATGGATTTAAAGTCTGAAATAAATGTTTATTATTATTATTATACTCTCATTTATTTCATTTCACAAGTTAGGTTTTTTATAAAATAGATATAAAAGTAAAATACAACAACGTAAATACAAAAATAAATATAGTATAAAAAACCTAACCTAGAAGTCCACCAGCAGCGGAGCGAGGCCCAAGCTACCGGTGGTTAGGGCGCAGAGAAAGAAACCGCCTGACGATGCGCGCCGTTTCCAGGAGTACTGCCTTTTGCATCTGCCCCTTGACCCAACCATCTAGCGAGAGGCTCTTTAGATGTTGATCGAGACTCTTCGCTATGAGACCGTTTACGCTAACGACTATAGGGACAATGATCGTCGAATCCACATCCCACAAAGCGGTTACCTCGTGGGCCAAGTCCAGGTACTTGCTGAGCTTGTCCTTCTCGGCCTTCACGAGGTTCTCGTCATGCGGGATGGTGATACCGATGAGCACTGCCTGGCGTTTCAATCGATCTGTCAATACGATATCAGGCCTATTGGCAATAATAGTCCTGTCCGTAATGACAGGTCGATCCCAATAGAGCGTTGCATGACCATTTTCAAGAACTGGCGCCGATGTGTACTTATAGTACTTATTATTATTATTATTATTATTAGGGTTTACTAAAATTTTTAATTTCTCAGTATTTTCGCCGCGCCTCCTGGTGTACATTGTACCTAAAAAGGAATCAAGCCAATTATTTTCTTCGTCAATATATTTTCGTAAGCATTCGTTAGATGGCGCTGTTTACTTTATACATCGCGCATGGGTTTGCTTCACAGCGCGACCATAATAGAGTTCCTTACTATATTTCTCGTCATCTTTTCCAATATCCTTATTGGACTATTAATCGCAATAATTTTTGTAGTGGTACCGGCTCTGGTACTACATATTATTACGAAAAATTGGAATTAAAGACAGTTTTAATAGATTACCGCCTCCGCATACTACGGAGTTTTGTCCCCGTAATGCCGAGAACTTGTCACCAACTCTAACGAAAGTTAGTGAGGCGCACGCTATGAAAGCAATATTCTGAGATAAAAGTTGTATTGTAATAAACATGAAGTTTAAGATAGTGTTGCCGAACTATCGATATTAAAACTATCGACAGTTTACATCGAAAATCATATACCCTATCGATAGGCCTATCGATAGAATCGATACAATCGATGGTATCGATATTATCGATAGCTCAGAACAAGGCAATACTATCGATACTATTGTAGTTCGTTAATAACAAACTATTGATAGTATCGATACTATCGATAATGTTGATTTTATCTGCAACAATACTATCGATAGTATCGATACTAGCGATTGTTCTAGACTAAAGTTTGTGATTGACTATAATACCTGAAAATTGTAAACAATACTATTGCAAATTGTTAAACTATCGATAGTATGGTTGCAAATAAAATCGACAGTATCGATACTATCGATAAGCCGATCGATTGACATACGATTGGTTGGCTATCGATAGACTATCGATTAATCATCGATAGTCGACTATCGATCGGCAACACTAGTTTAAGAAAATGAGTAGACGCTCTAAAAGAGAACACTGGGTCCATCCCTTTATAAATTTGTATTGTTGAGATTATTTATTATGCTTTCGCTATAATGTTGAAAAAAACAAAGTTTCATGATTTTTCTGAAAGATTATTAAATATTTATGCATTAAGCGATGCAAAACATACTAACAACATAATTAAAGTTGATTTAATCACTTAAAATAGTAGGCTCAGAACACATGAAGCTAAGCCACAATAAAAAAATGTGTTAATTAATCTATAAGTTTTTATAATTTAAGTTTATAATTCCTTAGACAACCCTCCGCAATTATTTGATAAATTCGTTTAAGATTATTTTATTTTTATTATTGACTAGCTTTTGCCCGCGACTTCGTCCACGTTATCGTCGTTTTTCGTAAAAAAGTAGCATATGTCCTTCCTCAGGGTTCCGTGGTTTTGATGTGACAAACAGATTAACTTTCGTATTTTAGTAGGGAAATATAATACTGTTAAAAATATCGCAATAAGGAACCGCAGAATATTATTATTATCACTGTGCCCCGAGACCATCAGCGTGTAACTCCTTGTATGTTATTATGTTAATGTATTGGTAATATTGTTTAGATCGCTTTCACATGAGTCTTAAGTACATATAGAATGAAAATACTTCAGCGCAAAGCTTCCGGGTAGACAACGTTGAAATTTGACCCGTCCGGAACGTGAACATAAAAAATTCTAGGATTGCTAACCCGGGAAAGACCGACATAACTGACCATGTGAAAAACAACTGACACCGAGATCTACTCCAACAACACGAAAGGCCTGCCCTTGAGCCTTATTATTGTCATTGCATAACACACCGATACTGGGAATTGCGTTCTTTTAAATTGGAATGGAAAATTATTTGGTATTATGGGAATTCTGGGAATAAAGATGGTTTCTCCTGCACCGCAACCTATTAAAATTTGAGCCTCGATTACATTTTGTTGCAACTGGGTTACTTTAAGCCGAGTTCCATTGCAAATTTGTGGTGGTCTTAAATTTCGGAGCAGAATAATCGGAATGCCAATTTTCAAACAAATTTCATGAGAAGGAAGTACGGGCATATTTAAAGAATTTAAAAATTCTATCGGGTAATTAGTGGCTTCTTGTTCATCGGGCCATTCTATTTATTGAACTACAAACTTTGCTTTCCCCCTGGATATTCGACAGTATTTTATTATTAATCTCAGATGCCTGGTCATTGGGAGGAGTTAAAATGGACCTTTCGCATAGCCAAGAATTGTTCTTATTTAATATATTTGTTACGTCACCGTAAACTGACGATGTATGATGTTGTTGGGATTGCACTATACAACATAACTCAGGCGTCAGAATAAGTTTTCCTTGGTGTAGCAGTGGATAGGTATCTTTGGTGAAGGTATTTTCTTTAATAATATATCAGAAAATTCACGATCATCCGGGTTATCTACAGTTCTCACTCGCATGTTTATAGTCAAATGCACCGATTGTATATCACGCCACAAATAAGAACTTTTCAGGCAAGCCCTAACCTCAGCAGCTCGGGTTCCCCGTGGTATTACCGTTAAGGTTTGTCGGAAATCACCACAAAATAAAACTGTGATACCGCCCATGGGTCGATCATTTTGTCTTATATCTCTTAAAGTTCTGTCTACCGCTTCTACTCCTTTTCGATGAGCCATCGTACATTCATCCTATATGATTAAATTACACTTTGAACGAATATTTAAACACTACCAAAACAACTAATACGTGGTCCTAACTTTAGCTACCTTACACATAAAATCGAAGTGACTATTTGAACTAAAATATTCTTATAGAATTATAACCAGAAATATATACAACTCACAACAAAAAAGAAATGAAAATAAAGCTGAAACGCCTGTGCAATACTATCTACCTATACCTCCTTCAGTTAAAAATAAATACTTATAACTACTTTAATTAATAAAAGTACCTACGCTTAATAATTTTTAATTTGAACGAATATTTAAACACTACCAAAACAACTAATACCTGTTTTACAAAATAACAACAAAAGATATTCAAATAAACTATTTAAAGGCTAAAGGTCGCGCTGATAAGCACGGTTTCGGTCTCCCAAGCGGGGGAGCAGATGAGAAATCCTCATGGATACCCAAAGCCGGCTGCAAGGTTATGTCAGACTCGTACTGACTAAAAATACCCGTAGGGGCTGCCTCTGGCCGGTAACGCCTCTAAGGCTTCATCGGAAGCGATCGTCCCCCAGGGGGGGAGCGACGCAGAAAACAGATTTAGACAGCTCGCTCTCGGACCTTTGATACCCTACAGCTGCCGCGACCCGTGTCGAGCGCGGCAACCGTTACACAAAAATAATCCTTATAGCATGATTCAGTATTCACGTGCGACGGCGCGATGGCTTATTTCATGTATAAGTTTGGTGTTTCTATACCGAGTATTATAAACGTAAGAGTAAACAAATATGATCAGAATGCTCCGAACTGCTAAGCTATCGGGAGTTACACGTGTTATTGTGAGTCAACCATAAAAGATAGACATATGCTGTTGCGGGATATTTTTTAGACAATTTTATGTAGAATATTTCCGTCATACATGATTTCTATGTAACTTTAATCATTAAGGCTGCACACGCGACGGAAGCTTAAAAAATGGAGTAACTTCTCCCGTTTTCCCAACATTTCCCTTCACTACTCTGCTCCTACTGATTGTAGCGTGATAAAAAGTATATATATAACCTGCCCAGGAGTATGAAGAATAATTGTACCAAGTTTCGTTAAAATCCGTCGAGTAGTTTTTGTTTCTATAAGGAACATATACACAGACAGACAGACAGACAGACAGACAGACAAAAAATTTACTGATTGCATTTTTGGCATCAGTATCGATCACTAATCACCCCTGATAGTTATTTTAAAAATATATTTCATGTACAGAATTGACATCTCTACAGATTTATTATAAGTATAGATTACACGTGTTATTGTGAGTCAACCATAAAAGATAGACATATGCTGTTGCAAGATATTTTGTAGACAATTTTATGTAAAATATTTCCGTCATACATGATTTCTATGTAACTTTAACCATTAAGGCTGCACACGCGACGGAAGCTTAAAAAATAGAGTAACTTCTCCCGTTTTTCCAATATTTCCCTTCACTACTCTGCTCCTACTGATTGTAGCGTGATGAAAAGTATACTATAACCTGCCCAGGAGTATGAAGAATAATTGTACCAAGTTTCGTTAAAATCTCTCGAGTAGTTTTTGTTTCTATACGGAACAAACACACAGACAGACAGACAGACAGACAAAAATTTTACTGATTGTATTTTTGGCATCAGTATCGATCACTAATCATCCCCTGATAGTTATTTTGAAAATATATTTCATGTACAGAATTGACCTCTCTACAGATTTATTATAAGTATAGAAGATGATGAAATCTACAGACGCTCAAGAATTCCTTCAATAAGTATTTGGCCTTTAGGTCGTGATACTCTTTTTTTGATGTATCAAGAGTTCTTTTTTCCACTTCTTTACCAAGAACATCACTATCGAGCGCTCACCGCGGACTTAAGTCCGCCGCGTGCGTTGCCGCCTCTTGCTTGTCACATATGTTGTTCTATTGAAGTTATACTTCTTTAGGCGCGTTATGAAAAAATGATGAGAGTGAAATTTTAAGATGCGCGCGCATCACTGTAACGCAAAATTTTAACAGCATGAAGTATGAAGAACTTCATGCGTTACTTTTGTGTTTACCGCACATTAAGAAAATCTACCAACAAAATAGAAATAGAATCTCTATTTAGTGGGTGCTAACGACTGCATTGTGAAGGCCTATCATCATATTATATATATCAAAGTATTTATTAATCTGGAACAACGGAACCAAAGCGCGATTCAGGAGACTACAGCGCCATCTCTTGACCATTGGTGTAGTAGAACCAAAAACCACATCTTTATTTTTTGTAATAAAGTAACAGTTATAGGTATTCATATTTATAATATTTATCCACATGTTTCTAGTTTATGTATTCGGAATTATCGCGATAAGTTGTGGCTGCATCTAAACACCGTTAATTATCGCGATAAGTTGTGGCTGCATCTACGCGCACCACTCCTAACATCGCGATAATCAACGGCGTTTCCCGTTATACGCGCCGCACAGACAGAGCGTCACAATTCGCAACAAGTCCAAACCTGTTCTAAGCAGCTACCTGGAAAATCAACAACGGTTTGTCCCTCCCCCCCCCCCCCCCCACCCCCGCCGCAACTACTGTACTCCCCACGTCGCCCGTTCTTTTGTTTTGTTCAGTTATCCATGCCACTCTTGTTACATCGGACGGCTACATCGCGACTTGCTTAACTCCTCAGTTAATATTGTTATTCTTGTTTGTTGTTATTTGTTTGTAGTTATTTTTTGTTATTGTTATTGTTTTAACTGACGTTATGAGTACAGAATTATGTATTTCGTGTCGTACGCCTATCGGTGATCGTCGGAGTTATACTTGGTCTTCCCGAGAATCACAGCATATAGAGATTACACAGTTTGTTATTGAAGATCTAATAGTTCGACAGGTATGAATAATTATTTTATTTCATTCTATATAGTTATTTATCAAGCATTATTTATTTTTGTTTCTATATATAAGTACACCTTTGTACTGAACTAATCATTGTATCACCTTGTATGTATATGTCGCAGCCAACTGGTTAAAATAGCCGTTCAATCAAACAGCTAGCCCTTTGACTGAACAACGCCATTCAACCACACGTCTAGCTTTTTAATTGAATATTTGAGTCGCTCAAAACGTTCAACACTACAGCTGATTCAAAAGCCGCCGTCTAATCGAATTAGTTCAGCACTCACCACCGCGGCGCTAGGTGCGTTTTGTTTTCAATATGGCGTCAACTAGCCGGTTTTTGTGATTGTTTCAAGATATTTTTCGGAAAGAAAGTGTTAAATATACGTTACTAGTGTTATAAAAGAGACAGAAATTATGTGAGCACTTACGGGATTACGGGGGATAGTGGGATGGGGCTAGGTTAGGTTAGTGTTGTGACCATGCCGCGCGAGCCGAGCGAGCGTAGCGAGGCAGAGGCCGACGAAGCGCCAGAAAAAACCAGTTGGCTAAGCGTCGTCTAGCTGTAGTGTTGAACGTTGCAGTCAACAAGTCGGCTAAACGACGTATAACCGTGTGATTGAATGGCGTTGTTCAGTCAAAGGGCTAGCTGTTTGATTGAACGGCTATTTTAACCAGTTGGCTGCGACAGATACACCGTGAAATCGAACCTTACTTGCTTAGGAAACAAAACGATTAGAATATCACGGCTCATGTACATGTGCAACGAATAATACATGTTTCTTGTTTTACAGGAAGAACCTACAGAGGTTATTTGTCGACCCTGTTGGCAACGGGCTGAGCGTCGGTATCTCCGAACCCAACGTGAAGTCGATCATGACGTTGCAGACGAAGAAGTCAACGCTGAGCCTCAAGCTTCACCAACCATTTTACCCGGGTTCAGCCGTACTGGTAATTCGGCGAATACGTGTGTATTTCAACACTGTCCAAATACAACGAGGCGCAGAATACCCGAAGATATCATACTACGAATGTTATGCCGCTACAGCCTATTCAATACCGAAAATAGCCGTATATGCAATGAACACCTTGAGCAAGGTGATTGGCATTTACTTGCGTTGCAAGACAATTTTATCGGAGGATTCAGAGCAACTCAAATTGTTTGTGCTCTAAGATTATTAATAAGCTATATCAGCACAGAAGGTTTAGATTTTGAACAATATGAACTGATAAGTGATAAAGAATTTCATGACTGGACTGACCTGACTATTGAACAGTTTACTGACTTATTAGCCAGCACACCTAGCCTAAATCAAAGAAGAAACAAAAGAACTATTCTAGCAGCTTTGTTAGCAAAACTCCGAACCGGCGAATCAAATGCACGGCTAGCATCGATTTTTAAAACCAGCGAAGCCACTTACTCGCGAATGCTCCATACTGGCAGAGAAGCACTACTGCAGGACTTTGTTCCTATTCACTTAGGCTTTGACCATATGACCCGGGAAGATGTAGCACGGAGGAACCTTATGATTCCTGAAAGAATTTTTGGAAACCCGGAGAGTCCTACCGACGAAAGAAAAGCCATAACAATTGTAGATGGCACTTACATATATATTCAAAAGAGTTCAAACTACTTTTTTCAAAGGAAATCCTATAGCAGCCACAAGTTCAGAAACTTATTAAAGCCGTTTCTGTTTGTCTGTTGTGACGGGCACATCATAGAAGTTTCTGGTCCACACGCTGCTACTTCTTCAGATGCGCAAATAATGCTTAATATTGTACAAAATGAAAATGAACATGGCGACGGATTATTTCAATGGTTTTATCGAAATGGGGACGTTTTTATTTTGGACTGTGGCTTCAGAGATACAATTTCCACCCTTGAAGGATATGGATATACCGCTAAGATGCCAGAGACTAAGCTTCCTGGGGAAACGCAACTTACAACAGAACAAGCTAATAAGTCGCGACTTGTTACTATTTGCCGATATGGAAGTCGTAAATGGCCGATTTAAAAGAGATTTTCGGCTGCTAAGACATGTCCATATCAATATAACACTGCACAATATGATGGATTATTTTAGAATTGCTGCCGCATTAATAAATGCCTATCACGTTTTGATAGTGGATAACGTTCATGCTACTGATATCCTTCAAATAATAGGTGAAAGAATAAACATGCCCAATACACTGGGAGATCTTGTGAATAGACACAATTTAAACCGAAGGCGAGCACAGTTCCAACCCATGGCTGCGGATATGGCAGATTTCAATGATTTTCCAACATTGACAGAAGAAGATTTAATATTATTCAGCCTTGGTGTATATCAGCTCAAACAAGCAAAAAGCTATTACGGAGAGCACCTTCAATCCGACGGAGCTTTTATCATCGAGCTCGGTGATGGGATTCCTCTGGAAATAGTCAGGGAACTTGAAGGGGAAGACTTGTGGATTATAAGAGGACGCATACAATCCCGCCACATTCAAGCAAAAAAATACTATGTATATATTGCACTCGATCGGGCAGCAAATGGTCGTCGAGCATTAGCTCATTATTATTGTACATGCAATATCGGCAAGAGAACCATTGGATACTGCTCTCATACGATGACCATAGTCTGGTACATAAGTTATGCTAGACATGACCCATACCTCACCCCACCTGCAATAGCATTAAATGATGTTTATGTTAGATTAGGACAAATATAAATGAATTAATATTAATAATTAATATTAATTGAATGTTGTTTCATTTTGCTCTTTATGAAAGGTACTGAATCTAAATGAGGAGCTGGTGGTATTGTTGCTTGTTTTTTTCATATTTAATATACTTGACCAAATGTATTAAAACAACACATCTTAACAACATTTTATTTTACATTGTATTTTAAAACCATGTAACAACATAACCATAGGGCGCACAGGTTTGGTGTCATAGTAAAAAATAATAGGAATTTTGTGATCTATCCGAATATTACGCTTTTTTTTTCTGGCCGGCACTTTCAGATCTGGCCCAAAAATGTATGGAACGTGAATGATGTCTTTTGGCATGCAGGTAGATGTTATGACGTAGGCATCCGCTAAGAATGGATTTTGATCAATTCTACCCCGAAGGGGATAAAATAGGGATTGAAAGTTTGTATGAAACTTTGTCAATTTTAAACCAATCGGGCTGAGACTTTGCATGCAGGTATAAGAAGAATCATAGATGAATGTCATTGTGTATAATACAAGCCTGAGAAAAAAAGCTGTAGTCTACACTTCAGCTCTACACCGAAGCGAAGCGAGGGCGGGCCGCTAGTTATGCATATTTACGTACTTACCATCTTTAACGTTCTTTCTGACAGCCTTATTTTGATGAATCTCTTTTCCAAAAAAAGGCCAAGTGCTTTTTTGTATTTTCGGTACGATTGGTCGAAGGATTTAAGTTTTTTTTGTTCATGATTCAATCTGTCTTTGCGAACAGCGTACTAGAAATTCCATACAAACAACACTACAATATTTAAACAATATAATCCTCAGTGAAAGCTTTACCTAGACGGGAGATTATTCACAGTTGCATAAATGTTTCTCTCGTTAAGGTTATAATATAGATTTCACGGCAGGCATTAAACGCGATAAATAAGTACCTATTAGGAATCAATTTTGCGCGCTCTAACTGTTTAATATAAAAAGCGTGTGTCCTGCCATCAGCACATTAGTGAGTCCAGCGGAAAAATGGCAGCTACTCCAGTATTTTGTTTAGTGGTCTTCGCGCTAGTTACGTTTGGGAACGCAGTACAAAACAAGCAGTGTACCGTAGACACTTACGGTAAGTATTACAAAGGTTATTAATTTGCAAATAAAACACACAACAAGAATTCGGTGAAATCTCATTTATATAAAACTCAAAGGTGACTGACTGACATAGTGATCTATCAACGCACAGCCCAAACCACTGGACGGATCGGGCTGAAATTTGGCATGCAGGTAGATGTTATGACGTACGCATCCGCTAAGAAAGGACTTTTGATCAATTCTACCCCCAAGGGGATAAAATAGGGAATGAAAGTTTGTATGAAACTTTGTCAATTTTAAACCGATCGGGCTGAGACTTGCTAAAGGTATAAGAATAATCATAGATGAATGTCATTGTGTATAGTACAAGTCGGAGAACAAAAACTTTAGTCTACACTTCAGCTCTACACCGAAGCGAAGCGAGGGCGGGCCGCTAGTTTAAATATATGACTTTTCGATTAAATTCAGAAAAAGTATGACACTAGAGCTACACGACTAAACTCCACATTAACATAAGTTCAAGTATGAGTCACAGCCAAACCGGCACTCCATAAATCAATCTTACATTATGGAAGTATTTTTTGTTACAAAACAGAGGGTTCATTTTAAAGTGAAACTTCTTCGCGCACGCTTAACTTGGGGGGTAAGCTAGCGAATGCGTTACGAAAAGTGTGTTCGGGCTAAGCGAACGGGAGTTGAATGGGAGATATAAGCAAAGGGAAAGCAGTGCGCGCGCACATTTTTTTTCTCTCTTTCGTATACCTAGTAAATGAAATATATTCGTATGTTTTTGACAACCTCCGTGGCCGAGAGGTCCCGGGTTCAAATCCCGGTGGGGGCAGATGTTTGTGTGATGAATAAGAGCATTTGTACTCCAGTCATGGGTGTTTAATATGTATTTCTTTATAAATATGCTTATATATGTACAATATATGTATCTATTCTATCCGTTACCCTAGTATCCCATAACACCTTACAGTGCTTACTTTGGGGCTAGGCTAATTGGTGTGAATGTTGGAAATATTTATTTATTTATTTTTAAAATGTATTTGTACACACATGTAATATTGTATATATATATATTGAGAGGAGCTCGATGGCGCAAGTGGTTAGCGCGTTCGGCGGCGATCGTTGAATTTAAGCAACTTTCACAGTGGTCGGTCATTGGATGGGTGACCAAAAATTTACTATCTCGAGCTCTTCCGTGCTTCGGAAGGCACGTTAAGCCGTTGGTTCCGGCTGCATCTACAGTCGTTAGCACCCACCAATCCGCACTGGGCCCGCGTGGTGGGTCATGGCCCAATCTCCCTATTCCATCCATAGGGAAGGCCTGTGCCCCAGTAGTGGGCACATTAATAGGCTGATGATGATGATGATATATATATATAGATATATATATATATATAGATATAGATATATATATACATACAGATGGAGCTAAAGAAGTTTCACTTCAGTCGTGTGGTGGTCATAAGCATACTTGTTTTTTTTTTAACATAACAGTAGATTTTTCTCCAAAAGCTAAATCCGCTACATTTTCATACACAGTTTAAATTCTCTTATATGTTTTTTTAGGGTTCCGTATCTCAAAGGCAAAAACCGAAACCTTCATAGGAACACTTTGTTGTCCGTCTGTCTTTCAAGACCCTTTTTATATTGGGAACGCGTGGAGGTGTCAAGTTAAATTTTAAATCATAAACTTAGATTTTCTGCAGTCCCTTGTAGTTGTGAAATAAATCAAACTTTTCAGTTCACAGAACACACACTTGGGTACAGAACCCTAAAAAGATACGGCCCATTACGTCGCAAACGTACAGAGTACAGGAGCTCTATTTCTGAATCACTCGTCTTGCGTCGAACGCTCGATTTAGGGTCAATTCACACGCACCACAACCACACCACAACGACGCCATGTGGTCTGGCGTATATTTTGTATTGAAAATTAATATTACAATTTACACGTACCACATTTTGCCGTTGTTATCGACCACCTGTGTAATACGACCACATCGCGACGTCAACGCCACCACCGGCGGCGGCACCACGGCCACATCGCCACGACATGACGTCATCTTTCCTCCATGACTACGTTCAGTCAAGCCGTGTTTCCTCTACGAAAGCCGGAGTATAACTGCACATGACCAAGTGGTTACCACATCGCAACGACAGCGGCAACGCAACCACATCGACATTTTGTCGGTACCAGAACGCAACTGCAAAAAGCCACTACGACACTATTCACACGTAACCACAGCTTGACCACATTTTGTCGCTGCGACGTGGTGTGGTTGTGGTACGTGTGAATTGACCCTTATACTTACTTTGATTCGACATTATAAATTCCGTATTTTCGAATCGCTCGACGTCAACTAGCGGTCTCGACCACTCGTTGTGCGTTGGCTAATGATGGTGGCGAATGGTAGAATAATTGTAAAATTTATATCAGATATTTTCATAGTCTTGCAGTGTGTGCTAACAACCAACACCAACAGATACTATTAGTTCTTTTTGTTTGCATAATTTAACATAAGAGAAAACAGAAAGCCTCTCTTGAGTTTGTTTCGCCGGTTCTTCTCAGAAAGGTCTCCCAATTTTGGAACCGGTGGTAGTTAACGGTAGTTAGGGCAGCAAATAAATATATTCAGAATTACAAAAAAAAAATTTCAAATAAAGTACTTTAGTAACTAAATTAACTAATAAATTCATACATAGACAATAAAATTTGCAATGAATTAACCGAACGCTCAATAAAAGTCTTTCGAAGGAAGGTCGATAAAATTAAAAAAAAAAACATTATTCTGACGAAGCAGACCTGAAGCAGGCTGCGAAACGTCAATAAATAAATAAAGTTTCGTGCATTAACTCGTTAAAACTAGTTTTATTTAATTATTTTAATGGTTTTATTTAGTGATATGCGTGAAAACCTAAGAAACAAATATTTGTAAGATACAGATAAGATATTGATTTGTTGCGACGTTTTTGATCTTTTCTAACAAAAAAGGCAAATGATTAAATAACCAGTTATTGAGAATTATACGTTTATGACACACAGCGGTAATGACTGCTTTTTATCCTTTTCCGTGAAATTAATAAAAATAAATATTTTGTATTAAACTGATAGAGTCTGTGCGGAAAGAGAATGGGCGTGGCGAAAAACGGAACTAACATTAAGATTTTTATTTGGCAATCAAACCCAGCAATCTGTAAAACGCCAAAGTTATGTATTGATACGGATTTGTTTGTTGTTGTGATTTGTTGCGGTTTTTTGTATTTAATCATGTCTAAAAGGTGTAAAACCTTACAAATACGGTAGAAAAGCACTACAGCGCCCTCCAATCTAGATCCCATTCTCTTTCCGCACAGACTCTAACAATGTAGATGAACGATTCAAAAATACGGAAAATCAGTATCATGCGACTTTGAAGTCGGGCGAGCGAATCTAAAATAGACCTCCAGGATACTTGATGTGTAAGTCGGGTTCGCATTGTCTAGTTTTTGAATTCATTACTCTTTCTATAAAGATCAGTGAAACAAGATGTATTCAAACGTATTATTCATTAGAACGTAACTCGAAATACCTTATATGTTAACAAATACTTACTATAATTTAGGGATGTCGAAAGTTGAAAAAAATATCGATATATCGATACATCGTTTTTTTAAGAAATATCTATATCGGCTTCGATATATCGCGAAAAAAACATCGATATACCGATATATCGGACCAATTTTCCCAAAAATATATTTTGTTCAGTCTAGCACAATAGAAATATGACACGCGGAATAATAATGGAACGAAAATTATCTCCCTAAAAATAGACCCTATTTTCGAATGATGACATAGACAATACTAAATACCGCACAGATCATAGATATGTTGTATATCATTAATCTGAGATCCAGTTACGATTTTTCCAGATACGAATTTAGTTAGATCGTGATATGCCGCTAATAATTAAAAAAATATCGTTTTTGATACGAATTTCGATATTGGTTATTTTGTATCGATGTATCGATATATCGAATCAAAATATATCGGCAAAAAATATCGATATATCGATACATCGATATATTTTCAACAAGCCTACTATAATTGCAGGTGACTTAACGGGGGCTCCAGTCCAGTTGAAACCCGTCCCGTTGAATCCACCGACTACATCATGGGACCTTACCATTCCACAGGCAAGTATTTTGCTTACAAAATGTAATGTCATTTTATGGGGTTTTTTGAAGTGAAAACTTCTTTAGCGGCGTTGTACACTTTTTTTTGTATGGGTAAAAAAAGTTAAACTCGCGTCAAGTTAAACACGTAGGCTGATCGCATCATTACACACAATAATATTGGAAAGGTTGTTGACTTTCAATATATTGGACGAAACATAGTAAGAAAAGGATTTTTTTACAATAGATGTCGCTAGGTGCGCTTGAATGTGATTCATTTAAGTTGATTCCTTTACAATAGATGTCGCTAAGTGCGCTCAAACGTGATTCATGTAAGTTGATTTTTCTGAGAAATAAACTTTTTTAATGTAATATAAATAGTCATGTTTGTGTACGATAGCTCAATGAATAAATATTGTATTCTACCACATACATGATAGTACTTTTATACTGATAATTAAAGCAATTCGTGCAAAATTATTCCCTAACCATTCCAAAATATCAAAAATGCACAACGTATTATATTCAAGTTTTCACTTCTGCCGGCACTCCCGGAGTGCAACCCGTCGTTTTTTTTTAATAATATATAGTTCAGTTGAGGAATGCTTGTGCAAGAATGCTAATAGCTGTGCTATATTGAATACAGGAGCTACTCTTTGTACCTGTTTGCTCCGTGATTTGAAACTAAACTATACCAATCTACAATGAAGTAAATCTGACTTCTTGGAATTTCGGAGTAACGCAGTTCACTATTTTTTATAATATTTGGTACTGCTTGTGACCCAAATAACTTCGTACCGCCAATATTGTCGATGAGTGTAGCTATCTTTAATTTATTTGGTTATTTCAATTAACAATTTTACAAGCCAAATTAAACAAATACAGAAAAAGTTGAATAGTTTATTAGGATAATAATAGATACAGTGAAAATGAGGAGCTTGATAGCGCAGCGCAAGTGGTTAGCACGTTCGGCTGCAATCGTTGAAATTAAGCAACTTTCGCAGTGGTCGGTCATTGGATGGGTGACCAAAAATTTACTATCTTGAGCTACCCCGTGCTTCGGAAGGCACGTTCAGCCGTTGCTCCCAGCTGCATCTGCAGTCGTTAGCAACTACCAATCCGCACTGGGCCCGCGTGCTGGGTCATGGCCCAATCTTTTTATTACATCGATAAGGAAGGCCTGTGCCCCAGCAGTGGGGACATTAATAGGCTGGTGATGTAACAGTGAAAATTTATATTCACTATAAGAGACCAGGGTTAATTGATTGTCACATATTTGCCCAATATTCTCTCAACACCCCATTCATTCATTTCATTCCCTTCTCTCTCGGTACCTTAAAACTTCTTGGAAAAATGGGAACGATTTTTTATTTTTGAAACTAAAACTGTAACATAATTACTCAATATAAAATTGATTTCGATTTCATTTTCCCAACCAAACCCAAAAATAAACATAAATGATAAACATTAATTTTCTCACTTAGAAACCCCATTTCACGCTTCACGCCCTTAGGGGTCGAATTATGAAACAGACTGAAACACGTATTTACTTAGTTATTCACACTTGTTTAGTAACTTTGTAATGTTAGTTTTCCAAAAATCAATCTGATCGTATTTGCCAATATCAATCTTGGATCCGTCACATTTCTAGGGGGGCTTTTGAATAACATCATTGTAGGGAGGAGGATTTTAGAAAATTTTCAGCGATATCCTTCCAATATTCTGAACTTTCTTTTGATGAGCATTCAGTTAGAAACAATTACCTTATAATTATATAAACTCAAACTCAAACTCATTTATTCAGTCTAGGCTGTTACAAGCTCTTGTGAAAGTCAAACGCTACGCCATCGGTTCGTTAATCTACGGCTGGAGACCTTGTACTGAGAAGAACCGGCAAGAAACTCAGCAAGGGCTATTTTTTTCTCCCTGTTTTGTTTCAAACAGTGTCGTAAATTGAAAGATGACATCAAAAACTAAAAACATGTGTTGATGTCAACTTCCATCACATTAATATTAATAATTAACAAAAGTTAAGTATAGCTAGGTACTACTTTTAAATTTAGAAGTGGTGATTAAACAATTTTCAACCAAATCAGCAAAGTAAAACGACTTAGTTTGTTATATTAAGCCCAAGGTGACTTATCATTTATGAAATCTTTAACAGTATAGTAACCTTTCTTAAGGAGACATGTTTTTATAGACACTTTAAACTTATTGAAAGGTAAATTAATTATTTCTTTTGGTATTTTATTATAGTAACATATGCCTTGACCCACAAATGAACCAAGAACCTCTTGGAGTCTCAACGGTGGCAATTTGAGTTTATCTTTATTTCTGGTATTGAAATTATGTACATCATCGCGCATCATCATATAGATTAAGGTCGCTAGGTATCTACGTGTTTGTCTTCCACCATTGTATTTGCGGTAAATCAACCTTCTCGCTGAATCCAAAAGATTTGAATGTTCTCGTCAATTCTGTGTGTAGTCTGATTTGACTTCTAATTTGTTTTTTTAGCCATGCAACATCGCGGGTGTGATGGTGAAGGTTTGCGACCCTGACTCTCCTCCGGCTCCCACCCTATACGTATTCAGCACGAATGAAGCCACCATCAAGCGCAACGGTTGGCCGTTATTGCATAATGCTATAGTAGATACTACTGTGTTCTGCACAACCAGCAATGTTCCAGTCAATAGCGTCAGGGTTGTACCCAAAGTAACGAATATGGAGGTCGTTAACTACGACAACAACGTCTGGGAATCTTATGAATAAATCTGGATTCTGAAACGATATTTTTTTAGTTTTACTTATAAATCAACTCCCAGCGATTGTGGAATATGAGATTTTACTAACTTTGGCAAAATGCCCAATGTCGTGTACAGAAGTTAAATAACCTGACTGATTTTTTTTCTCACCTAAAAATATGATGAAGATCTTGGTAGTGCCAGTAATTACAAATCAGACAGGAGGTGCCACTGACATTAGTAACTATAGGCCTATTCCGTTGGCAACAATTGTAGCTCGGATTCTGGAGATTGTGCTTGATAAACACTTAAGTGACTACCTTCTTTTACATGATGCACAATTGAGTTACAGGCCTGGACTCTCTACTAAGTCTGCTGCTCAGTATCAAGCACACTGTCCGGTACTATACAGAACGAAAAACTTTATTTATTGATGTGTCAAATACCTTTTATCTTGTGTCATAAAAGAAACTGTTTCCTTGTGAGCTCATAGAGTTCTGAATTCTGGCATGGGTCAAAAGAAAATGTTGTGAGGTGGGCACACAAGGCAGGATTACTCGTACATCACTTTAGCTGTTCAATTTGTACATCAACAATCGTACATTCCAAGGTTGGATGCTCTATTGATGGAAAGTATGTTAATAACATAAGCTACGCTGATGAAATGGTGTCATCAAAACCATCAATCAATGCCCTCAAAAAGCTTTTGTTTATATGTGAGAGTTATGCAGAGGCCCATGGTCTTAGATATAATGGCTCTCTGCTTACTTTTAGGGTAAGTGGTAAACAATGTACACAGGTTACTCCAGTGGCACTCGATGGCACAGCGTTTAAAATGGTCCCTAGCTTAAAGTATTTGAGTCGTTAGATTGACCCACCTTTCGGGCAGTCTTCACAGGGTACCGCAACCCCACCCGCACTCCTGACCCGCAATGCTGGGACTACGGTCCTAGCAATGCGGGTCGGGTGACACGGTGCAGGGATATTGTCTGGTTTTTAGTGGCCCTGTTCAGAGCGTAGGTAGGGCCCTGTACACTTCATCTGGCCTCAGGGTTAGCTGAAGTGGACAGGGAGGAGTCCCACATACCTTCTTCTCGCTCCCCCAGTGGTTGAAGGATGCGGAAGGCATTTTCCAGATAAAAAAAAAATGTTGACGCAACTTAGAAATATGACATGGATGTTGAGAGAGGGCGTAGAGAGTGCCCTACGTTCTCTCTCAACATCCATGTCACTAATGTGATGGTCCGCGGTTTGCAGGTTGCTCAATAAAAGTTAAGCTAGCGTTATTTAATGCTTTTGCCAAGTTTTTACACATGCAGTCTGTGGATCGATTTAACTCGGGGGACGCTCAGCCCCTACTGAGTATAGAAAGAAATAAAAAAAATGTTTTTATTGCTGACAACACATAACATACACATAAAAATACATTTAACTTAAAGTAAAACAAAACGTACAAGTAAAGTTAACAACAACAAAAAACAAACAAACAACAGATAGTAAATGTGTATTTTATGTGATGCCAACACTGATATAACTCAGCATACACAGCAGGTAAAGTTCCTGCTGCACTGGTATTCTGCCATACCCAGAGCAGTGACATCACAGAAAACAAGAAAAAGGAAAAATGAAATTAATTACATCCCAATTAGAAAACAAAAAGAGCAGTAGAGTTGTCAACCCATAGCAGATAACACATAGCAGTAGAGTTGTCAACCATACTGTACAATATAGTATTCTATTATAATTAAATTTAATTTCAAAAATATTTAAATATACTTATTAGGCGAAACTACTATATTTCGCTTAAAGCAGTCTCTAGCCAGTAAAAAGCTTTCTTATAATAAAAAAATTGGTTATTAAGGCATACAGCAGCAAACATTTATTCATTTCAAAAATAAAGTAAAAGTTTTAACCACATACACTATATATATTTTTTTTTTTTACCGAGTACAATAATGATTTTAGGATGCTGTTCAGCCTGCCGCGTTTCTGTAGCGCCTCGGGTATGTTGGCGGAGGCGAGAGTAGATACTTTTGTAGGTATTATTCGCAACCAAATAGTCTTCTTGAGGATAAGAACTCACGGAGCGGTGTTTTCCTGCAACAACCGCAGGCGGTACCACTGCCGTTTTATTTCAAAACTCACGATGCCGCAGCTTTCTGCAGTCCCGCAGCCGCCGCGACTGGGTGAAACTTGCCGCATCTACGGGTGTTAAATCGCGCCTTGAGTTTTGATTTTGCGTTTTACCTACAACACATTCTGCTTGAGTTGCGGTCCCGCGGCGGACGACACATAGAGAGAGTGTCATTTTTTAAATCCTCAGACTACAGCACTGATATTGCAAAAGTTGTGATTTTTTGGAATATCCTAGATTATGTATTGTTGTATTCCTGAGGTGAGTAATGTTGCTAAATGTTATGGGATACAGTGGAGAAATGAGGTCAAGATAGCCAAAGAGACCAGGATGACATAACTGATACAGCAAAATCCATAAAGTATGGCGTCGACTTGCACAAAGAACCAAAACTAAAGTACAATGGCGACTTTATGAGATTTGTCGCTGTCACATAATGCATTCTTTCGGTTCTATTTCAGACGTTTATTCATCCTTCCTTCTCCTTCCATCCTTCAAAGTTATACCAGGAGAAAGTTCTGGATCACAAACATGCCCAATAAGCTTGGCACCCAACGTGAGACTCCCCTGACCTCCCTGACCACCTTGAATCCCCTGCCTCTCCCTGACCACCCTGATTTTTTATCCCATCTGATAACTGGCCAATGCCCAGTTTACCAAGGTTCGTCAAATCTCATCTTTCACAAGTGCTGTTGGGAGTTGCTGTTTGTAAACAAAACTCAGAATGATCGTTTCAGGATCCACATTTATTGAAAAGATCACGAACATTTACTATAGCCGATAACCATTAGTCTAAACGCAGGTGTTGCTGTCGGATTTCATGACCTTCATACTCTGAGGGGCACAGCCCTGACGCTGCCGACTTGATGAGTGTCGAATTTGCAGAACACGGTGGTATCTACCGTGGCACTGTGCTGTATCGGGTTACCGTTGCGAGTGACGATGACTTCATTCGTGCTCAGTACGTCCAAGGTGGGGACTGGAGGAGAGTCAGGGTCGCAAACTTTCATCATCATACCCACGACGTCGCACGGCTAAAAAACAAATTAGAATTCAAATTTAGACTACACACAAAAATGCTGAAAATATATCAAATTTTTTAGATAGCAAGGTTGATTAAGCGCTAATCAATGATGGAAGACTACGAAAAACATGAATATACCTCATGTCCTAATCTATATAACTATAAGGAAACCGTTACTGACAGAATGATACAGCAAAATAATAATAATAATCAACACATAGTTCAAAATATTGAACGTATTGCTCTGAAATTCGGCACGCGGGTAGTTACTATAACGTGAACATCCACTAAATAATTTTCCAAATATCAAATAATTTTCCAATCCAAAATTCACCTTCTGGGAATGTGACGGATCCAACGTTTGTATGGACAAATAAGATAAGATAGAACATTTATAAGAAACTTTACAGGAATACGTGCTTCAGTATTTTTCAAAATTCAAACCCCAAAGGCGTGAGATGAAGGCCCAAAATAAAAAATCTTTTTAGACATTATTTAAGTTAAGACTTTGTTATAAGTATCTGTTGTTTTAATGTTTGTAGAATTAAATTTATTCTATCTATTAAAGTCGGAGTGACTTTAATAATTCAAAAAAAGAAATTTAAAAAAATTACGATGGATTATATGACAACATTACCATCAAACAAGACATTAGTTATTATGGAGTGTCAAATATTTCGCGAAGTCTGATACAGACTTCTCTTTCTATGCTTTCTACAAGAACGTCTTCGTCGATAAAGTTAGCCGTTGGTGAATTTATCTGGTTAGTGTAATAAGTAAATACAATACTTGCTTGTGAAATTGATAAATCCCATTTTTGCTGATATGGTGGCAGGTTGAGACGTGGCAGCTGGACCGGAATATGGTTTAAGTCACCTGAAATAGGAAGCACTCTTAATAGAATCATTAGTCCAGTCAATGAAAAATCCACTAAATGAGCTACAACGTTCTCCTCCGAGGTTCAACGAAATCGGAGGTGAAAACCTTCATTGACCTTCATGGACCATTTGTTCCCATGATATTTGTAGAGAAAAATTTTAAAGTTCCAGAGAGTTCCTTTAGATTTAAAATCTGTTTTTAGACACCTGTTTATAAGATTAATCGTGCTGTTGTGTTTTGTTTCAGACGTGATTTAATGCTGCAAGCTGAAAAAATCCCGATCCAAACATTAACCGATATAACGTCCACGCCGGTTACCTGAGAATATTGTGCGGCCACTGTCTTTGCATCTGGCTGATTCTGGTCACGCTTAAGACCAGGAAGGTTAAAGACACTATCCAAGCCTTCACTGAGAAGTTAGTGTAAACATTTTGACTCCTCACCTTTAGCGACAGTGGTACACTTGTCATCGCGTGCACTTACAAGCGCAAGAAACGCGAAGACCACAAAGCTTTTGACTAAAGTTGGTGACATTTTTGAGCTGCACTTACTAATGTGTGCGCCGCAGTGGGCTCACACATTTTATATAACAATTACTGGACACACCGAATCAAATTATAATAATCAGATTTAAAGCCATGAAATTATATATAAATATGTTTTTTATTGATAATTTCAGTGGAAGTGACGTGAATGCGTTTTTGAATGCGTGAATTATATAAAACAAGAAATGTCGTGCGGTTTCAACCGTATTAATATAAGGAGAAAGGTTACAGTGGGTCACTCTTAAAAATAAGCCTTTTTAGGATTGTGTTTTGTGAAAAATAAATAAATAAAAGTACTTAATAGGTACGCATAACAGTACAAACTGTGAGTTAAAAACACCAAAGTTATTAGGTTACATATACATACAAAAGAAGAAAAAGGTATAATTTATTTTTCGTTCTTCGTCTTAATTGGAAAACCATACATAATTATGTTTTTATTTTTTAAGTATGTAACTGCTAGATGTTTAAATCTAAATAAAAGTTTACTTGAAAATATTCCACGCGGACCAGGCTGCAGACGGGACTCGAACCTGCACCCTTCGCTATCCGGGCGAATGCAAAGGGTTCGAGTCCCATTTGCTGCCTGAACTGAATTCACATAATTTTAGAAATTGAACTTTTTGCTGCGAATTTGAAAATCAAAAAAAGCTTCTTTGGAGGTGAGCTCGCAAGTTTATTGAATTTCAAAATCGCAACTATTTTATCTCTTAGGTCCCGATTCCTCACACATCGGAAATTATAAAAACCAATTTATATTAATCTATGTATCTCAACTAGAATACCCAAATCAAAGTCAAACTGCGTCTCAAACTCAAAATCAATTCGATTTTATTATTTTTTTTATACTGTGGCGGCGACATCTACATGCCCCACATATAATGAACATAGAGGAAATATTCACTCGCCTCCTTAAGAGATGGCGCTACCGGCGCTGCGTTCGCAACATAAGGAAGCCTACATCGCGCAAGTGAAATACGGCAGCCAACAGTTCATATATAAGATGCCCGACCAACATCAGTCGGGCCGCGGCCCCCGAGCTACCTCCACCCAGCTCGGAGGAAGATCTTCACCTTTGGCCTTCCTACAATACGAATGATAACCCCCGTTTTTTTTTGTTTCCTCGCAGGCGGGGGAGCGGGTGTGAAATCCTCATGAATACTCTACAGCCGGCTGCAAGGTTATGTCAGGCTTTTACTAACTAAAAGCACGGTAATATTATCTATATTATTACCGTTCTAAAAGCTTCATCTGAAGCGATCATCCCGTGAGAAGGAGAGGATGTGGTATAACCGCCGATCTGTTCAAGTGCTTATATACTTTTTATAAAAACATAACGTTAGCGCGATACAGAAGCCTCATAACTCATAAAATATTGTTCGTTCCACAACGCAATTAATACCAACGGCATCTACTTGCGTTATGGAACTAATAATATTTTATTGTGATTTTTAAATAGTTTTTTTTTTGTATTTGTTGCAATGCAAGGTTTTACGGTACAATAACTTCATTTATGTCACTATTAATGTTTTCTTCTAAGGAATTTTCAATAGGTAAAAAATTTTCTTTAACCAAAGTTGAACGACTTTTACCCTTAAACTAACAAATCTATCTAAACCGTTATAGTTTTGCTTAAAGATTCATGAAAAGAACTATTATCATGAACTTTTCCAGGTTTTACAAGCCAATAGTTTAGCTTTTAGATGGAGGGGGGGACTTACTCGAACTAAAATTAGCAATTTAAAGTTCAACCTTTCGCAAACAGATCCTTAAATCGAAAAAAAGTCTTTGTAACTCAAAGTAATTTTAAAGGACCTATTCAATGATACCCCACACAATGGGGTAGACGATGAAAAAATAAAATCAACTCCAGGATACATGTAGAGGAGCCTTAAAAAATATTTTTCAAAATTTTATTCTTACATTTTGTCGGCGTGATCGATATACATACCTCCACAAAGTTACAGCTCTCTAGTGGTAACAGTCTCCAAGCAAAACCGGGGACGGACAGACGGACATGACGAAACCATAACGGTTCCTTGTAAGGACTACGAAACCTTCAAACTAAAATGATGCCATCTATCTATCCTATCTTCAATATTTAATATACTTTCCCTCCATATAGCATGGCCCTGGGACGCCCTGTATAATTATGGACCCGGCTTTATCATTTAGTCCACACACTTGTTTGAAACTTTGGTGATCACTAACATTATATAGCAGACTAGCGGCCCGCCCTCGCTTCGCTTCGGTGTAGAGCTGAAATGTAGACTACAGTTTTTGTTCTCAGGCTTGTATTATACACAATGACATTCATCTATGATTCTTCTTATACCTGCATGCAAAGTCTCAGCCCGATCAGTTTAAAATTGACAAAGTTTCATACAAACTTTCATTCCCTATTTTATCCCCTTGGGGGTAGAATTGATCAAAATACTTTCTTAGCGGATGCCTTCGTCATAACATATACCTGCATGCCAAATTTCAGCCTGACCCGTCCAGTGGTTTGGGCTGTGCGTTGATAGATCACTATGTCAGTCAGTTACCTTTGAGTTTTATATATATAGATAATGGTATTTTTTTTCAACATACCTACGCAATCCAAATGATCAAGTCGATCGGAAAGGTTCTGGTCATCTGAGCTTAGTGCTGGATGCGATCCTAGTATCAGATGCATATCTGATACTGGGGTACCCCCGCCCAAAGATGAGAACAGTACCCCATGTGAAGCCGAACCTATGCTTTATAAAGTTGCAGTCAGTGTGTCATCATCATCATCTGAGCCTTGGGCTTGTCTTCTAAAGACTTAGAAACTGAATCTCGTCAAAGCCAAGAATTCCAATAGTAGCTGAGGCAATTATAGGAATGTTCTCAAAAAGATGGGATACGACAAATGGTATTATTTATTATGCGGTAACCGCGTAATCCTGTCAATATGTTTTCATGGGGTTGAATTGGATAAGATTAAGTCGCTTCCAATCTGATACTTTTCTTAGCAAAGTCTCAACTTCAGACTCAAGTTTGTTCCGGTTCGCGATTACGTTTTCCCATGAAGCCAATGAATGGAGATTTACACAACTTCCTGTTCCATCCATAGGGAATGCCTGTGTTCTAGCAGTGGGGACATTAATAGAATGCTGATGAAGATGACGAATTGTTGACGCGATTAATAGGCCGGCATCACCCAGCCTATCCGCTGACTTTTTTTTATATTTACAGTATGTAACTAAAGAGAAAATTGCATATCCATCGATACTTTTAAGAACAAGTATCTTAGTGGCATTATAATAAAGTAGTAGTGGGTCACTGAATAGCTCGATAATTACCACTTCCATCTGTCAAAAGCTGTTAGCGAATAGGTCTGTGGTACTGGTGGTCTGGTCTGTAGTCCGCATTCCACTTACTTCATTTATTCTCACTGACTATGATTTGTATTGTGCGCAAAATTATGACAATACTTGTTTCACTCAGTATAATACTTTGAGGTTTAATGAATGACAAGCATAAACAAAACAAAAACGTGAATTTTACTAGAGAATATTTCATCGATCCACTAATTCATCAATTCATCTTTAACGAAGTTCAAACGAAATTTAATTTCGTCAATTTAAAGTTATACTTAATTTGAACGATAAACTATCAAATTAAAGCTTTCTTTGAATAGGCTTAGAAAATCTACACCTGAATTTATACTCTGAACTATTAATTTATAGGTCGAATATTATAAGAATTAAAAACGAACCAGAAGCATAGTAAGAAAAGTGCGAAGATTCTATCGAAATTTCGTTTTTCGCTGAATTAGAGTTTCCGCCAGATATTCGGCCTCCAGGTTCCTGACGGGATTCTAACGCATAAGTTGCGCTGAAGTGGAAGATGCGGGTTCAAATTCCGTCTGAAACTTGGACAATGTTTACATTTTTATGGTAAAAATTGTCTTTAGATTTGAACATCTCCGACCTCATTTGACGACCTCCGTGGCCGAGTGGTTTAAACGCCAGGTTTCCTGGCGACGCCGACTCGAGAGGTCCCGGGTTCGAATCCCGGTGGGGACAGATATTTGTGTGATGAACACGAGCATTTGTACTCCAGTCATTGATGTTTAAATATCTATTTCTATATAAATATACTTATACATGTAAAGTATGTGTATTCTATCCGTTACCCTAGTATCCCATAACACAAGCCTTACAGTGCTTACTTTGGGGCTAGGCTAATTGGTGTGAGTGTTGGAAATATTTATTTATTTATTATGGTATTGTCTTTAGATTTAAACATCTAGCAGTTAAATTCCTGAAAACTCCTTATATTTTAAGTAAAAACGTGCTATTGTTGATAATCCTACCTAACTAAAAAAAACTTGATTAAAGGGGTTCACAGACAAAACACAGAGTAATTGTTTAACATCCAGATTTAATAAAAGCGCTGGTGAGGAAAGATCACATCGGTCTACACCCTCTCACCATATGGGTTATTTGGGCTGGTGGCTTTGCAGAAAACGATGACGTCTACCGAGATGTCATGTAACATCGAATCAGCATTGCGCGTGATCCAGGCTTTTGAAAGGTTCAATATCTCCACGCTGGGTGCTGGGGGGCCGTCAGGGTCGCACACGTTCATCATGACACCAGCAACTTTGCATGGCTGAATGAACAATAAATAAAAATTAGGAGACAAATTATAATACGAGAAATTTTACGAGAATTACTCACATTAAAAGTTTTTTGAAGTTATACTTCTTTAGGCGCGTTATGAAAAAATGATGAGAGTGAAATTTTAAGATGCGCGCGCATCACTGTAACACAAAATTTTAACGCTCACGGTCGCTAAAGCGACCAACTTCATGCTGTTACTTTTGTGTTTACCGCACATTAAGAAAATCTACCAACTAAATAGAAATAGAATCTCTATTTAGTGGGTGCTAACGACTGCATTGTGAAGGCCTATCAAAAGTATTTATTAATCTTGAACAACGGAACCAAAGCGCGATTCAGGAGACTACAGCGCCATCTCTTGACCATTGGTGTAGTAGAACCAAAAACCACATCTTTATTTTTTGTAATAAAGTAACAGTTATTACAGTCAGAAAAAATAAATACTTAAGAATAGGGTATTTGACAAGTTTTAGAAATCGATCTCACTTTATTGACTAATGTTTATGGAGTCCGTAAAAAGTGGATATTCATCATTCTGTTGTGTATTACAGTGAAAAATAACCAAATCAAAAACTGCATATTCAAATTACCGCGAAAACGTTTCTCTGGACAATATGGCGTCTTACTAGTGTGTGACGTCACAAGACTGTTATTAAAACGTCAAACGATTCAATGTAATGTCACTTAACCCGAAGTTTACTTGCGTGTGACGTCATTTTAGGTTCCGCCAATCTCAAGCGTTTTGGGTCACGTGACAATAGATAAGAAAACTATTATCGTTTTCGTGGATTTTTAGTAATATTATGAATATTTTTTTTTGGAAAAATAGTTAAAACACACAAAAAAAAAAACACCAATATCAAAAATTTTAACGATAATTTTATGATATTATTAACTTCAAAATGTTCTATTATCGCGCGGGAAAGTTAGCCGTGGGCGTATTCTACTTGCAAATGTTATCAACACTACTATTATAAAGGCGAAAGTTTGTGACTGTGTCAGTGTGTATGTTTGTTACTTCTTCACGTCTAAACGGCTTGAGCGATTTTAATAAAATTTGATTTTACTGCCGGAAAATGAAAGAGAGAGAGAGAGAAAGAGAATCATTTTTATTGACCACATTAATAAATTTACAAAACAACATACAAAAAAATCTGAAAATACACATGATGGAGAAAGAAAAAAAATATACACTTCTGGACACATCTATTGGCCCACCTTAGAGTTTAGGTTTCGATGGCCCCTACCGAAATATGATTGCTAGATTGAACAAAAACTGTTGATGCAGTTTAAAACCTGATACATTTTACCATCTTTTTCGATCGTATTGTTTTAAGTTTGAATTCAGAATACCATACGACATGGAGCTACGCCTAACAAGTCGGATATGCGCCTTGTTAAAGGCAATTGATTTTTGAATAAAAAACATTTTTTATCAAATAAAGGTTTAATTTAATAACGCGTGTTGCCTCCATGGGCATCTACCACAGCTCTCATACGATTAGGCATAGAGTTTATCAACCGCTCTATGAAATTTTGAGGGATCATCTCCCATTCCTCTTCTATGGCAGTTTTCAACTCCTGCATCGTCTGGGCAACTGGCTGATGAGCCCTAACACGTCTTTTTAGCTCGTCCCACATGTGCTCAATGGGGTTCATGTCTGGGCTTCTGGCTGGCCAGTCCATAACTGTGATGTTCACATCCCGAAGATATTCCCTGACGATGCCGGCCGCATGGGCTCTTGCATTATCATGCATAAAAAGGGAATTGGGGCCCACATAGTCCGCGTATGGTATCACGTGAGGTTCTAAGCACTCACGAATGTACCTTTCAGCATTTAATGTTGGCAGCCGTGGTCCTGTAACAACCTCAAGTTGAGTTTTGCCGCTCGCGGATATACCGCCCTAGGCAGTCCATGAGCCACCGCCATAAGCAACCCTCTCTTTAAAGCAGCATTGTGCGACGCTCTTCCTTACGTCGGTAGACCTTCTTCCTTCTATCATTGCCATGTAACACAATTTTAGACTCATCAGAAAAGAGTACACGGCTCCAATCTTGCTGTGTCCAATTTAAATGACTGCGTGCGAAATGAAGGCTCGCTGTTCGGTGGGCCCGCGTTAGTTTGGGCCCATTAGCTGGCTTGTGTGGTACCATATCGCGTTCTTTTAACCTTCTCCGAACAGTTCGAGTGCTCACAGATACTCCGTGGAAGTCGCGAATTTGTTTTTGTATCTCAATGGAGGTAAGGTGACGATTTCTCAAGCTGGTCGTCACGATGAATCGATCCTGCCTTTCAGTTGTGACCCGAGATCGTGGCCTTCCTTGGCGACGAACTAAGCCGCCAGTCTCGAGGTACCTCCGATAAACATTTCGGACCGCAGATCGACTTAAATTAAGTTGAGCACTCACGTTTCTTTGGCTGTGTCCGGCCTGAATAAGTGCCACAGCTTGGGCGGCGACTTCAGGTGAAGTATCCATAGATTATTGATATAATCTCACCTTAATGTTAAGAATAAGTAATGTTTGTTGCAAAACCAAAGATATCAATCACTTTTTCAAGAATTAAATCCAAGTAAACCAATAAAACCAAGTTTTCTTAGTATTCGATTGTTTGATATCAACAAACAGGCTCCAAATTGTCTTTTGTTTCTTTAAATTCTGTGTTCGAAATTCAAAAAAAGACCATAGAATGAAATTGTGAATGTGCCAGGTTCAAAACTGCATAAACACTTTTTGCTCGACCTAATATAAAATTTTAGCTAGGACCAAACGAAACTGAAAATACAAGGTGGGCCAATAGATGTGTCCAGAAGTGTAGTATCATTTGTAGTCAATCAGGACCCTGCCTCAGCGTAATGCTGCCGCAACACGCCACAAAACGTGTCACAGCAGCGCTGGTATTCTGGCAGGGCCTGTTACACCGGAACTTCACATGGCCAATCGCATCCGCCTCGATAGCAGTCCCTTCCTCTCACTGCCCGTTGTGGATACACATCTACCAAATAGCAAACACGATTAGCCACATGACGTGCCGGCACAAGGTGCGAAAGAATACACTTTCTGTAATCTGTGCTCCCGGAAAATATCCCACATCTAGTAAGTAATATTAATACTTGCTTGTGTAATTGGTATAAACCATGATGGCTGTAGTTTTGGAAGGCTGTAACGGGGAAACATGACCGGTGTTCCGGTCAAGGCACCTGAAATAGTGAGCATTCTATAAAATCGCTGGTTTTAATGATATCTGTACATGTAAAGAGTTATAGTAATATAAGTTATTTACGGGATTGTTACCATGTACCTTGTTTTTAGCGAGTTTCCGATATTTCGGCACTGTTGCAAGCGCCATGATCACGGAGTAACTGAAGCAATTGCGGGTAGGTTGTTATTGGCAGACTTAACGGTCTACCCACCGACGAAGTCATTTTTTGGGGCCGATACCCGTATAAAAGACTTCGGTATTTCCGGGTAGGTTGTTATTGGCAGACATATCGGTCTACCATCCGACGAAGTCTTTTATTGCGTTCGATACCCGTAAAACTTCGTCGGAGGGTAGGCCGATATGTCTGCCAATAACAACCTACCCGCAATTACTTCAGTTACTCCGTGATCATGGCGCCTGCAACAGTGCCGAAATATCGGAAACTCGCTAAAAACAAGGTACATGGTAGCAATCCCGTAAATAACTTATATTACTATAATGTTAGTGCCCATGAAAGTTTAAAACAATATATTGTAAAGAGTGAGGACTAATATCCCTAGATATAATATCTGTGCTATGACATATGAATAGAAAAGGGTGCCCTGTTTTGTTTAACGGTGTTCATTGCTGCAAGTTGGAAAAATCCAGATCGTCCGCGCCGGTAAATTAAGAATCCTATGGCAGCACTATTTTTTGATCTGGCTGAATCTGCTCATGCTCAAGGCCAGGTAAATTGAAAACACTTTCCATGCCTTCATTGAAAACTTAGTGTTAACATTTTGAAACCTCACCTTTAGTGACAGTGGTACATTTGTCATCTTGTGCACTTACAAGCGCAATAAACGCGAAGACCACAAAGCTTTTGATTAAAGTTGGTGCCATTTTTGTGCTGGACTTAACAATGTATGTGCCGCAGTAGGCACACGCTTTCTTTATATAACAATTGCTGGAGCACACCGAATCAATTTTTAATTTTCTCACTTGAAACCATGAAATTAGGCAAATATGAATTATTTTTTAGGGTTCCATACCTGAAAAGGACAAAACGGAAACCTCTTATGATCACTTTGTCTGTCTGTCCGTCGGTTGATCCGGCTTTTTGACAAGATCCTTAATCATGGGAATGCGTCGATGTATCTGTAAGGTTTGTCATTTCAAAGAGTATTTTTTGTGATTTATTAAATTAAAAGTAAGTCGTTTGACTTGCATTACTCGAGTAGTAAGGATTCAAGGCTGAGCGCTCGTACTAGATGGTCGTGTAATGAAGAGTAATACGGATAGCGAAGTATAAAGGAATCCCAAGTGTTGAATGGCTGTGTTTTATTTTAATTCAGAAGTGGTCAGTCAGTCAGTTCATGCTCACATTTGATATTTATTTTTTGGGACTTTAAGGTTCACTTGGCCCACCGGATTAGCAAGTTAAAGTGGCAGTGGGCTGGCCATATTTGTCGAAGAACCGATAACCGTTGGGGTAGACGAGTTCTGGAGTGCAGACCGCGTCTAGGCAAACGTAGTGTAGGACGTCCTCAGGCGCGATGGAGTGACGATTTGCGCAAGGTGGCTGGCAGGAGCTGGATGCGAGTAGCCCAAGATCGATCTGAGTGGCGTGCATTTGGAGAGGCATATGTCCAGCAGTGGACTAAGATAGACTGTTGATGATGATGATGAAGGTTCACTTTGTTGTCCGTCCGTCCGTCTGTCTATCAAGATCTCAGGAACGCGTGGAGGCAAACATCTAGTTTTTTAATTTAAGCCATATACTCAGGTCTACAGTCCCATAAAGCTGTAAAAGAAGCAAACTTCTAAGTTAACGTAAAAAAGAAATACGGCACTGATGTTGCGTAACTACAAATTTGACGACCTCCGTGGCCGAGTGGTTTGTACGCCGGGTTTCATGGTGTCGCCGACTCGAGAGGTCCCGGATTCGCACCCCGGTGGGGCCAGATTTTTGTGAGATGAATACGAGCATTTGTACTCCAGTCATGGATGTTCAATACGCATTTCTATAAAAATATACTTTTATATGTACAGTATATGTATTCTATCCGTTACCCTAGTATCCCATAACACAAGCCTTACAGTGCTTACTTTGGGGCTAGGCTAATTGGTGTGAGTGTTGGAAATATTTTTTTTTTATTTTAAATTTGTACGGAACCCTCGGCGGGCGAATCCGACTCGCATTTGTTCGGGTGTTTTCAATTTCCATTGCACAAAATTCTCAGTTGAAGATTTGTTTGGACTGATGTTAAGATAATAGACAATTCTTATACATATAAAAAAATATACTAATATTATAAAGCTGCAGAGTTTGTTTGTTTGTTTGAACGCGCTAATCTCTGGAACTACTGGTCCGATTAGAATGATTCTTTCAGTGTTGGGTAGTCCATTTATCGAGGAAGGCTACAGGCTATATATTTTTTCAAAATTAGGGATCCGTAATAAAATTGCTATTTTGTAACACAAGGTGTAAAATCGAAAACCTATTTTTGCGTGCGCTGCAAAATCTATTGACAATAGAACAAAATGATGTACTACGGGTTTGTAGATCCCATTAAGACCTATAAAAAAGTCTGCGAGAACATATATCTAGCTATCATGGTTTAATCACAATAACCGATTTTGTGTTCAAAATAATTATTAAATCGTCTGAAGAAGAAAAAAGTACGTTAAATATGTATTGTAATATTAGAAACCCAAAACAACCCTTAATTTTCACCCCGTGTTTTCACCCCTCTACCACCCATATTTTTATGGCGATACGAAGTTCGCCGGGTCAGCTAGTATCTCTTATTTATTAGACAAGTCCGTCCGTCCGTCCGTCCGTCCGTCCGTCTGTCTGTGATGCTGTTTCAGCGGCCAAACCGTAAGAGATAGATAAAGAGAATATTTAAGTTATAAGTTAAGAATAGTCTGATAAGACTACAAACCGGATTTGAGTAACGTAGCACTTCCGGTTTTCGAGAAATCACGAATTTCAAACGAAACCACACAAAATCTTCGTAGTTCTCAATTAATTAAATACATTTTTTTTTGGTGAACATTTGGCTCACTGGTTTGCTAGTATTATATTATATATTGTTTTAAACTTTCATGGGCACTAACATTATACCTATTAACGGGATTGTTACCATGTACCTTGTTTTTTATGAGTCTCCGATATTTCGACACTTCCGGAATCCAGTGGTTCGTATGTGCAAAAACCGCAAAAGCCAAAAAAAGTGTTGTTCCGCGATCTGATACTGTGAGTATTGTGTGTCGGGAACAGGTGTGAATGAATAGTGAGAATGTGACCAATGGTAGGGGTATCGAGCGTAGTAAAAGACGACAGAGGGTAGACCGATATGTCTGCCAATAACATCTACCCGCAATTACTTCAGTTACTCCGTGATCATGGCGCTTGCAACAGTGCCGAAATATCGGAGACTCATAAAAAACAAGGTACATGGTAACAATCCCGTTAATAGCTATAATATTATATTATTAATTTTTTGCCTAAACAGTAGGACACGGCATTCCTAAACTTAGTTAAACCAGTTTTTTATATAGTCATAATTTTTATATTATTTTCATTTGTAATGGAAAGTGACTTTATGAGTTACCTCATATTGAAGTCATTTTTCAATTTGACGACTCTGTATATAATAAAGGGAGAAAAATTGACTTGCTGAGTTCCTTGCCGGTTCTTCTCAGTACAAGGTCTCCCACCGTAGATTTGAGAACTGATGGCGTAACTTTTCGACATTCACAAGTGCTTGTAACAGCCTAGACTGAATAAACGATATTGAATTTTTGAATTTTCATTGGCCACCCTTAAGAATCTCCACTTCATCACTACATTCGGTCGGTTCACTCGGTGGGGGAGCCTACCCATTGAGCGTGCTCCCGTGGGCAGTCTCCATTTGAAAGTCTTTCTAGCCCATAATAGGTTTTTCCTGCTTTTTGACGTGACAACGTCTTAAATTAGGTTGCGGCTGGGAGTCACTTATGAAAAAGTGTAACGCTCGGTAACGTTACGATGAGTTTAAGTTTACATGTACAATGTTTTAGTAAACAAAATATATTTCTATAGTTAAAATTTGTGCAATTCTTATTTTCATTCAATTCCTTGTTCCTATTGTGCAATTTAATTATATTCATATCAATAAATATTCTACCGAGAAAAAGACGTTGTCACGTAAAATCTTCGCCCGTAAAACCGACTTTACAGGCAACCATTTTTTTTTTTCAGCTTTGCGATCCTTTTAGCTTTGTCGCTTACGTTAGTTCTCCTGCGGATATCCCTCCTTCTGAATCTTTATCTCTGGGTTTGAGGACCTCCGTGGCTGATTGGTTTGTATGCCGATTTCATGTTGTCGCCGACTCGAGAGGTCCCGGATTCGCACCCCGGTGGGGCCAGATTTTTGTGAGATGAATACGAGCATTTGTACTCCAGTCATGGATGTCATTATCATTTAAATAAGTATACCTCGAGTTAAAATAAGTATAACTACATTCGTTCAGTTTGATTCTAAAGTTAGTATTTTCATCTCAATACCGATCGAATAAGTAAATATCACTAGCTTGATTCGATGTACTTGTTATCAAAACAACAGAATCTATTCCTTACTCGTATTAACATGTATCGTAACTTATTGTATTTACCTGGTATCAAAACAACAGTATCGTGTACTTGCTCGTATTTACTTGTATCGGAACATCCCTAATGAAGTGTCATGAAGTTGCGCGCCTTCAAGCGCGACGCAAGTTGTATTGCGTTTGGAGGTAGTGTCGCCGCACAAGGGCCACACGCCACAGCCACAAACGCCGCCACGAGAAGCTAGAAGCGGCTACTAAAGTGGCTGAAGCGCGCGACAGCGGCCGACTAAGGTAAGGGAGAGAGGGGTGGGGAATCGCGCGAGTGACGTGTGGCGGCGTTTTGTATCGGCGCATTAAGTGGCCGGTGCGGGCCACAAGAAGCGAGCAACGACGGCTTGTAGCGTGTAGCGGCCACCGGCGTACCGTGTGTGGCGAGTCCAAATAAAATGTATGAAAACTCCAAGAAATATGCCGGTGGCGGCGTTTTGTGGTTGTGGTCGGTGGCCCGTGTGCGTGGCCGTGGCGGTGCTTAGCTTTATGACTGTAATTAGCCTACTGTACTTTGATGTCATAGGTACATAACATTCTAAGAAAAATGGGTGCGTGTACTTATGTAGGCGCGTGAGAAGTTATCCTTCTTTGGCATCGTTTAAAATTAGTTTTTAATTGCATGCAAATAATTAATTACAATAAATTAATAAAAAGTCTGGAAAAGGACACAGTCAATAAAGTTCAGTTTTAATTTGAAAAAATAAATAAATAATCAAAATATTCAATTAAAATCGCTACTGAATATAATTTATTAGAACATATGTGATTTGCACTTGTATGAAACTCAAACACGTATTCCGAATATACAAACTAGAAACATGTGGACAAATATTATAAATATGAATACCTTTAACTGTTACTTTATTACAAAAAATAAAGATGTGGTTTTTGGTTCTACTACACCAATGGTCAAGAGATGGCGCTGTAGTCTCCTGAATCGCGCTTTGGTTCCGTTGTTCCATATTAATAAATACTTTTGATAGGCCTTTACAATGCAGTCGTTAGCACCCACTAAATAGAGATTCTATTTCTATTTTGTTGGTAGATTTTCTTAATGTGCGGTAAACACAAAAGTAACATGTTGTTAATTTTTGTGTTACAGTGATGCGCGCGCATCTTAAAATTTCACTCTCATCATTTTTTCATAACGCGCCTAAAGAAGTATAACTTCAATAAGTAAAGAAAGTTTTTACGAATTATTGTCTATGGTTAGGCTATTTACAACAAAAAAGACGTAAACATGAGACCAGATATATTTGCAGAAGAATGGCTTATATAGCTGGAAGAGCCTTTTTTCTGAGTAGCGCATCGATGCGCTGCGACACTGCTATAGTATGAAGTGACCATTAGATATATAAGCCAACTACTGGCGAAAAAAATCAGTTATTGACCTTATCTTTAAAAAACAATGAATAAGTATTCGAACACTTAATGTCACAAAATTTTTAATTTACAAGGAAATGAACTTTCATTTTCTACCTACCTATCTAGGTCCTAGTACGTTAAAGTATATTCAATTATCTAAAAAAACCAATCAACTTGGTATGGACAACCAAGTTTGATAATATGGATACTTGGAAAGCAATATATTTACTTAAAATACGAGATAAGTATACATAATTTTGTAGTACAATCTGGTACATATAAACTTATTTTTTTTGCACGGACTATGATTTGCATTGTGCGCAAAATTATAACATACTAGTGGCCCGTCCTCGCTTCGCTTCGGGGTAGATTTGATCAAAATCCTTTCTTTGAGGATGCCTACGTCATAACATCTACCTGCATGCCAAATTTCAGCCCGATCCGTCCAGTGGTTTGGGCTGTGCGTTGATAGATCACAATGTCAGTCAAACACCTTTGAGTTTTATATATATAGATAAATGTTTTACTCCCAGTATTCAGCATGTGATTTTGGGATTGTTGATAGGCCTAAACAAAATAAAAACGTACTATTGTTGATAATCCCACCTGACTCAAAAATACGCAATTGGAGGGGTTCAAAGACAAAACACAGAGTAATTGTTTAAGATCCAGATTTAATAATATCGTTGGTGATGGAAAACCCCAAAGCCCGTGAGCCTTCATTCACACGTCATTGTTATTTTAGTTCCAAACGCTGTTCATCATGGATCGGTGGACAGGAGCACTTCTTTTTTCGCAGAACACGATTGTATCTACCGTTCCACCAGTAACCAGAGTTGGAGAATTGCGTTTGACCCAGGCTGATGACAGGCCATATATTTTCACGTTCGGTGCTGGGGGGCCGTCTATGTCGCACACGTTCATTAACACACCCACAACTTTGCATGGCTGAATAAACAATAAGAAAATATCAGGATACTATTTACAATACAGGAACTATCTAGAGTATCTCATATTAAAAGTTGTAAATAAATCCACACCAAAATTCTTGTAAAGTTGTCCGAGCATATGAAATGAAATGAAATGAAAAGTCATTTATTCAGTCTAGGCTGTTACAAGCACTTGTGAAGGTCAGAAGCTACACCATCGGTTCGCAAAACTACGGCGGGAGACCTTGTACTGAGAAGAACCGGCAAGAAACTCAGCAAGGGCTGGTTTTTTCTCCCTGTATTGATATATACAGAGTCGTCAAGTTGAAAAATGACTTCAGAGATACTTCTGAAGTCACCTTCCATTACATCATTTGGGATATGGATATATACAGTTACAATAATAATAGTCACATATATATGAGTACGTAACAATATATTTTTAAAATGCATAAGCAATGAACCCGATATCACTCCCATATCGACATGTCAACGGTGACGATAGATTATATTATCATATTATGACATCATTAACATCAGCAATTTATGAGGTTTTATGGTGATGTTAAGTTACATTATGGAGTGAGAATGTTAGCTGTTGGTGCATTCCACTTACTAGTACCGTCTTACTGTGGCCACAATTCCAACGCGTACAAAGAAAAGACAATGGCGAAATATTTGTTGAAGTAAATTTTTAGCGTCTATAGATGTCATTATCAGAAATGTTAATAAAATAATCTCAAACGATTTATTAAACAATTCAGGAGGGTTGTCTAAGTCTGGAATTAAAAACTTAAAAAAGGGAAACACAATTGACTATTTATTTTTTATTTTTATTGTGGCTTGACATCATGGCTTTTGAGCCATTTATTTTAAGTGATTTTAGTGATGAAATCAACTTTAAGTATGTTGTTTGTATGTTTTGCATCCCTTTACGCTTAAACTGTATTTAATTATCTATCAAAAATATCGAGAAACATTATTTTTCAATATTATACTGAAACCATAATAAATAATCTCCACAATACAAAAAGGGTATGGCAACAATTCTAACGCAAAAAACTATAACTGTCACTGTCATGCTTGTCGTCGAATTGTTGTTGATATTGTTATCATTATCGTTGCTTGTGCATATTGCATGCGTATTGCAACGATTTAAATCGGTGCATTGTGTTTTTTGTGATTTGTGTTTTTATGTGACTTGTTGAGTAGTTCTTGCCTAAGACTTTCGAATCTGATATTTCGGACGACTTCTTGCTGTGGATTTTGGACACGATTCCGTCCCATACTGTGGATTTTATTTCATTGTATCTACTATCTACGATATTGTGATCAAAGATATGGAATAAAAATATATAAAAAAGTGTTTCATATTTAATTAATATCCCATCAGTACACCATTAGAAATCCTTTTTTATACTTTATTATTGCTGTGGTCATTTTCAAATTGTTAAGTACTTCTTACAGCACAGACATTGTATTCGAACTAAATAACCCTGGTCTTTTTAGTATTATTAAGTATTTTGATGCGGTTGGTCAGTAAGTACCGACGCCCACTGATCATACATTATAAAAAACATTTTTTTTCGTCACTAATCTACGGGAACCGTATACTTTTATAGATCCGTTCACGTATTTTAAAAATACTCTTGAAAATACTTTAATAATTCGATTTGAATTACTTAGTATGACATAACCTCCAAAACTTCAAAGTAGAATATCTATAAATCCAGACTTTCTATAAAAATAGAAATAAGACCAATCAAACCGAGAATCTAAACTCTATAATTTAAGATGCAATTCATTGATAGACGCAAAAAAAATTTTCAACAAAAATTTGTATGGGAGTTCGCCATTGTCCTTTGGTGACTCATTTCTTTGTCGCACTATCCGTAAATGGAATGCTCTGCCCGCTCACGTGTTCCCTCCCTCTTACAACCTGGGATCCTTTAAAAGAGGCGTGAAGAAGCAACATGCAGGCCGGCAGGGTGAGGATGGCTGGTGTGGCAGGTAGAACTGCTGTATCAGCTATTTTCGCGTCTAGACTTCACCTTCACTTAACATCAGGTGGGGTGGAGTCATTTGTCAGACCTATCTATAAAAAAAACTAGTGTAATCATCATCATTATCAGCCTGTTGAAACCCCCACTGCTGGGGCGCAGGCCTTCTTTGTGGATGGAATAGGAGGATTGGGCCATGACCCTCCACGCGGGCTCAGTATGGACTGATGGGTTCTAGCGATTGCAGAAGCAGCCACGACCAACAGCTTAACGTGTCCTTCGAAGCACGGAGAAGTCAGGAAGATAGTAAATTTTTGGTCCCTCATTCAATGATCGACCACTGCGTAAGTTGCTAAACTTTAACGATCGCAGCCAGACGTGTTAACCATTTGCGCCATCAAGCTCCTCAAGTAGTGTATAAATAAATAATACTTGCATGTGTAATTGGTACATTCCATATCCTCCTTCCTAGTGGTAGCTCGACACGGGGCAACTGGGTTGGAGTTCCGGTCAAGTCACCTGAAACAGTAAGTATTCGATTAAACCACTTGTTCCAATGATATTTGCAGAGAAAAGGTAAATATTTACATTGAAATAACAAAAGCTTAAAGACTACTTGATGACTAAAATTTACAATCCAAATTACCTTAAACTACTTAATGTCTAAAAACTCAAAAAACAGAAATTTAACAACTAACTATACAATTTACAAAATAAAAAATATATCACCTCCAGCGCCGCTGTCAGGAATGGTGCCCAATAGGCTGGCAGCATTTCCTCGTTGGATAGCAAGGCTAATCCGCTGAACAAGGTAGCTGCCAGCCTTTTGATCACCGGTCGCCGAAATAAAATAAATCAGAGAAAAGTATATATTATACATATGAAGAGTGAAAGGACTAATATGCCTGGATACAATATTTGTGCTTAGACACTAGTACAGAAGAGTTTGCCCAATTATTATGGAGTGTTTTCTTGCAGCGGTGATTAATGCTGCCAACAGGAAAAATCCAGATCTTCACGCCGGTAAATTGAGAACCACTTAAAAATTAATTGCCTTTGTTTCTGTATCTGGCTGAACTCTATGCCACATTCTCCGGATAGGTTAAAATTACTTTCCAAGCCTTCACTGAGTCATCTAAAAAGTTATCTAAATATTTTGTTTGCTCACCTGCAATGGCAACGGCACAATTGTCATCTCGTGCACTTACAAACGAAATGAGTGCGAATACCACAAAGCATGTGACTGAAGTTGATGTCATTTTTGTGTTTGACTTAGCAATGTGTGCGCCGAAGTGGGCTCACACTTTTTATATATCAGTTGTTGGAGCGCACCGAATAACACTTACAGCCATGAAATTACGATAAATTATGGAAATTGTTTTATCAATAATATCAGTGAAAGTACTTATTTTAGTAAATTATATAGGTTATATGCTTTTCTTACATCTAAATAGCATTATATCGGGTCAATCTACTGTAACTAATCTTGTCTGTTTTGTTTCAGATTTAACCGAATAACTTGATAGAGGTTTTTAAGCAATTGCTATCTACTTTTCATGTTGTACTGACCTTCAGTGTATATACTATTCACCTTTCTTGGCATCTCATATCATCTCTTTCCTGTAACTTTAAGCTAAGCTAAGCTTTGTCATCATCAACGTATTTGTACATTCCCACTCAACTGAAACTTATTGTGCATTGATTCTGCCTATTTGCTAAATTTCATTACTGGAAAAGCACAAATTCTAAGAAATTACCTCATTATTTTTCATATTGTAAATGCAATGCAGAATCATAATTTCTAAACCTGCCGTTTTAAAGTGCAATACACTAAACAGCGATACACACTATTCTCGTTCATACATTTTCCGTTCCTCATAATTAATTAAGTCCATCCCTTCGCTTTATCATCTTCCCTCAGCATCTTCCAATATTTGGTTTTTTAACAACTTTGGCATCGTTGACTTAAGTTTTTTCTCCGTTGCCATGACTACTTATAACACGTTTCTTCATGCATATCCAACCTCCAAAGAACATATTGTTTTAAACTTTCATGGTCACTAACATTATAGCTCTTAACGGGATTGTTACCATGTACCTTGTTTTTATACCTCCAAAGAACACCCGGTTTTAGCTTTTAATTTCAAACGCAGTCTAAATTTGAATGGCTCAGCGACTATATAAAGCCGAGTCGCTCTGCATGGGTAGTCACTTCTTCGGCAAAAGTCACCATTGCCTATTTTGGAGCTCACTCGTTTTATATTAATTAAAATTTATTAGTTAGCCGTCTTCTGTATTAACTTTATTCTTGTAATAGTTTGTGTGTGTCTACAAATAAATGACTTTAATTTTAATTATACATATATATTATGCTGCAGTTTAATAAAGGTGGCTATGAGTAGTTATGCTCTCTTAAAAATCTCTTCAGTGGTGTCTTGTGAGGTAAGTCTACGTTTCCTAAAATACGGTAGAGCGAAGCGATAGCTGGTTCATGCGTCATGCTCGGGAATGGTTGCTGCCAGCAGCTATGAGTCTGCTCTATACTGTTATTTAGCGAGACTAACGAACAGCAATTGATTTTTATATAAATAGATAGATACGAATACCCTTTGTATTTATACTGTATGACACACAATGATATTACATGACACAGCGATCAAAATGTGAGAGAACGTTGTATTGGTAGCAACATGATTTTTGGGACTGTTGCTACTTCTGTTAAGAATGACTTCTGATGAGTTTATTGCGCCCATTATTCTCGTCAGCTACGTTATGTCCTAAATGGGAAAATATTCGAAGATTCCAAAGCTTTCAATAAGTAAAATAAAGTATAATATCATTTCATTACACTACCGAACTCGTCTAAAGTCAAAAAGGCCTCTGCCAAAAAAAGACCTCAAATTTGAAAGACAAAGATTTGGCATAAATGATACCAAACTATTGACTATCTACTCTCCGCCTTCATCTCTCTTCATCGGCAAGCTCTTCACTACTTCTTCAACCATCTGTGTCTGAGGTCGGGCGGCTTCAGCTTCGCCCACCCACCAGCAGCGCCATCCTTCTACCTGTTGTAAGGCCTCATTTAGCATTTCTAGCCTCAAGGCTCCAGACGCCTCAACTAAAGATCGCCGTTGACTCCCGCCCATTAACCTCTGCACCTCCACACTAGCGCTTACACTGACTCCTCACTTCTCCATCCCTTTTTGTTTAAAAATATTTTTTTCTTATATTTTGAAAGGAAATAATCTGTTAGCTTTTTCCTTTGTCTCTGTCTTTTTTACCTTTTATCCCTGATCTTTTTTTATATTTAGTCGCTAAAAGAAAGTGTGGCATTGACAATGTCAGCTTTTATATTCTTCTAGCAATTTTGGTCTTGAGTTTTTTGATGTGGGGAGTTCCCTGCTGCATTGGTTCAAATTATATTTGCCAAA
This sequence comes from Chilo suppressalis, assembly GCA_902850365.2. Taxonomy (NCBI): domain Eukaryota; kingdom Metazoa; phylum Arthropoda; class Insecta; order Lepidoptera; family Crambidae; genus Chilo; species Chilo suppressalis. The sequence goes on along the minus strand of OU963896.1, from coordinate 1,492,884 downwards.
ATACTTGAATTTGTTTATGTCCACAGTCATGAATCCCAGCCTTATTATGCTACTAATAGTATGTCACAGGGATCTTATGTTGGGCCTGTCTTGTTGTCGCTATTTATTAATGATATCATCTACGACATTATTAAGCGTAAATTTAAGACATAAAAGTTAATAGATTCATGCTATAGTGCGTATAGCTCTACAAATTTTTAAGTCGTGACATGACATTAAACTGGCTTGAGATGACTTTATCAGAGTGAAACAATGGTGTATGAGTAACCAAATCGAACTTAATGCCTAAATATATAGTAGAAAAAAAATTCAAGAATTCATTATTTGGATTGTGCTCAAAATTATAACAATACTTATTTTATTGCCCGTATTAAGCATGAGATTTTGGGATTTTTGATAGGCCTAAACAAAATAAAAACGTACTATTGTTGATAATCCCACCTGACTCAAAAATACGCAATTGGAGGGGTTCAAAGAGAAAACACAGTGTAATTGATTCAGATCTAGATTTAATAAGATCGTTGGCGATGTAAAACTCCAAAGCTCATGAGTCTACACCCACAAGTCATTGTTATTTAAGTTCCAAACGTTGTTTATCATGGATCGGTGGACTGGAACGTTGCTGTTTTCGCAGAATACGATAATATCAGCCGTGGCATCGCCTTGCCGTTCTGGAGACACGCGTTTGACCCAGGCTGCTGACAGCGAATGTAAGCTCACGATGGGTGCTGGGGGGGCGTCATTGTCACACACGTTCAGAAGTACACCCACAACTTTGCATGGCTGAATGAATATTAAGTAAAAATCAGGATACCAATTAGAATACAGGATAGACCGAGACGGTCTCAAACTAAAAGTTTTGAATAAATTTTCACACCATAATTCTTCTAAAATTGTCCAAGCAAATAAATACGCAACACTATATTAAAAAAGCATAAGTCATGTACTCAAAATCACGGCAATGTCTACATTTCAACGATGACAGTAAATTCTATTATTATGGCATCAATAACATCAGCAATACATGAGGTTTTATGGTGAGTGTGTGTATCAGTAAAGTAAGCTGTTGGTGCATTCTACTTGATCGTGTTATCATAATCGTCATCCTGTCAATATCCCCACTGCTGGAGCGCTGGCATTACCTATGGATGGAATAGGGATATTGGGTCATGACCCTCCACGCGGGCCCAGTGCGGATTGATGGGTTCTAGCGACTGCAGATGCAGCCGGGACTAACAGCTTAACGTGCCTTCTAAAGCACGGAGAAGCTACGAGGGCGGGATGATAAGTAACTATCCTCTGCTATTTAAAAAGTTATAATTTAAAAAATATGTTTGCCATTTTTAAATTCCTAACTCTGACCACCTGTGTTCTAAATTTGAATTTGGTGGCATGAAAATTTTATTGATTTTTTATCATCTGAAAATATATTTCGTCAACTGTTTTCGAAATGGATAAACAAAGAGCGGTGATAAAGTTTCTTCATATGAAGGGCATAAAGGGAAAGACCTGCATTGAGGCAAAGGATTCTTTAAATCGAAAGATATCTATGACCAGTTAAAGAATGTTTTTGGGTGGATGTGCTCCTTCTTATGCCACAGTAAAAAACTGGGTGGGTGAGTTTAAACGCGGTCGTACATGTGTCCAAGATGAAGCCCGCCCCGGACGTCTAAAAAGCGTCACGACTCCGGAAATGGTCGTGAAAGTACATGATATAGTTTTAGCAGATCAGAAGGTATTACTGCTTTAGAACGAAGATGGAATAAGTGCGTAGACTATGTCGAAAAACAAAATTATTTTTAGAAAAAAATCCACGCGGACCAGGCAGCGGACGGGACTCGAACCCGCATCCTTCGCTATCCGGGCGAATGCACTGACCATTATGCTACCATGGTCCTATTAGCCGCGTCGAAATTTTCCTAGCCTAAAGCTGCAAGGCAGCGCCATCTCTTCGCATTGTAGGTGACCCACAATGTCAAATTTAAAATTTTTTTTTTTCAAGTATTAAACATTACTATAACTGCTATTTTTTCTTATGTTATAACTATAGTTGCTATTTCTTCTTTCAAATGTTTAATACTTGAAAAAGTATTCATTTGACATTGTGGGTTACCTACTAGCGAAGAGATGGCGCTGCCTTGCAGCTTAAGGCTAGGAAAATTTCGACGCGGCTAATAGGGCCGTGGTTCGAGTCCCGTCTGCTGCCTGGTATGCGTGGATTTTTTTCTAGTAAACTTTTCTTAAGATTTAAACATCTAGCACTTAAATGCTTAAAAAATAAATAAAATTATCAAAATTATTTTTATCACGGAAAGTTAAGTGTTTTCTTATTAGGCTAGTTACTTATCATCCCGCCCTCGTAGATATGGTACGACCACTGCGACAGTTGCTTAACTTCGACGATCGCAACCGAACTCGCTCAGTGTTACCAACCCTTACCAAAATTTTACCCTAAGTATTTTTTAAATTCCCCTAAAATCCCCTAAAATCCCCTAAATATAGAAAATTATATGTACCTACTTATCTTATTACCTAAATTCTTTCGTTGCCCATAAATTAAAACGTTACATATTCTGTTAAAGTAAATTATTTTATTGAATAAATACATTTTCCGAATGGAAAATCAAACGAAAATGAGCTGACCGGCGGTTAAATCTTATTTAGCTGTTTTGATTGGTCGAAGGCAAAGAACTTAAGTCCATACAGCCTTAGGAAACAACCTGCCACACAGTGAGTTCAGTCGTTTCATATCGTGCTGCGTTCCATTCTACGCATAAAACTGAAAGAAAACACACGCTTTTTTTTTCGATTTAATTGAAAGTTTTGTTAAAAGCCCCTAAAAGAACCACCAAAAAATTCCAGCCCCTAAAAAAGTCACTTTTAACACTTCTATCCCCTAAATCTGGGGGCAAAACCCCTAAGTTGGGAACCCTGAACTCGCTAATCATATGAGCCATCGAGCTCGTCATAAAGTGTTACTAGTATGTTATACTTGCGTGTGTAATGTCTACTCTCCATGTTATTCCCCTTATTGTTGACAGGATTTCACGGGGCAATTGGACCGGAGTTCCGGTCAAGTCACCTGAGATAGAAAGCATTCGATTAAACCACATTTTCCAATGATATTTGTAGAGAAAATATAATCGATTAAATAAATATAATAATAAATATATGTTCGAATATGATTTTGTCCCATTCGGTGTCGAGACCCTTGGTCCGTGGGGTCCTAGCGCTGTGCCTTACAGCGCTAGGACCCCACGGACCAAGGGTTTTTAAGGAAATAGCAAAAAGGTTGGTCGACGTCACAGGAGACCGAAGAGCTGGCAGCTACCTCGGACAAAGAATTAGTCTAGCTATTCAAAGGGGTAACGCTGCCAGTATCTCTGGAACCTTGCCTAAAGGGACTCCCTTTAGTGATGTATTTTAGTTATTATATATTTTAAGGTTTTTTTTAGTTTTAGTTATTACGTTATATTTTTGGAGGTAATTATATGAGATAAAAATATACATACATGTAAAGAGTGAAAGAACTAAATGCTTGGATGCAATATCTGTGCTCAAACAATTTTATAGAAGAGTTTGTCTCAATTATGATGTGGTGTCTTCTTTCAGCCGTGATTAATGCTCAAGGTGGGAAAATCCAGATCTTCACGAGAAACCAAGATATCATTAACACCGGTAAATTGGGAATACTGCGAAGCCAGTGTCTTTGGGCTAAACTCTGCTCACGTAAAGTTACTTTTCATCCACTAAAAAGTAATCTAAATATTTTGAATGCTCACCGTAAGTGGCAACGACACAATTGTCATCTCGTGCACTTACAAGCGAAATAAGTGCGAACACCACAAACCATTTGACTGAAGTTGATGCCATTTTTGTGCTCGACTTTACAATGTGTGCGCAGTAGTGGCCTGATACTTTTTATATATCAGTTGTTGGAGCGTACCGAATAACACTTACAGCCATGAAATTACGGTAAATTATAAATAAATCCTTTTATCAATAATATCGGAGCAAGTACTGTGAAAGTGTTTATTTTAGTAAATTATATACTCGTAGTTATAATGCATTCGTTAATATGCATCTATCAAAATAGAATTAAGATCGGGTCAACCTATTGAACTAATCTTGCCTTCATTGTTTCTGATTTAACCGAATAACTTGATAGAGGTTTTGAGGCGAATTCATTCTATAGGTACTATGTACTGTCTAATTTACACATTGTCGTGATCTTCGGTATACATAGGTACTATTCATCGTTTTGCCAAGAATCTCATATCGTCTTTTTCTGTAACTGATTTCGTCATCATAATTAACTTATTTGTAAATTCCCACGTAACTTAAACCTATAGTTCAGTTTCTGCTTCTAATTTCTGCTTCTAATTGCTAAATTTCATTGCTGGAAAGCACAAATTCTACGATATTACTCACGATTTTTCATATTGTAAAAATGTGACAGAATCGTATTTTCTTAAATTGCGATTTCAATGTACTCGACATTTAACGGCGTTACATACTAACTAGCAAACCAGTGAACCAAATGTTCACCAAAACCTGATTTCTCGAAAACCGGAAGTGCTACGTTACTCAAATCCGGTTTGTAGTCTTATCAGACTATTCTTAACTTATAACTTAAATATTCTCTTTATCTATCTCTTACGGTTTGGCCGCTGAAACAGCACCACGGACAGACGGACTCGTCTAATAGATAAGAGATAATGATATTACTTATTAATGATAATTCATTAAAAATAAGTTATAGTTACATTGAATAAAAATCTTAAATGAATATGAGTTCCATTAATAATCAGTTTGCTTAAACTAGGTCACATTAATATTTGAGGAGCTGGCGAACAAAACGGTAGGTATTATTACATAAAATTTAATTTTACAGGAGTATAAAACTGAATGACATACGTACAGTGAGCTTTTGGCATGGTCTTAATTTATACATTTACACTGTTTTAGGCGGTTTTGATTGAAAATTATTTCAGACTCAAATTCAACGGCCTCGAAACCTCCGGACTGGAAAAAAAACGAGCGAGCCTTACAGTAGTCGCGTATGATGTGTAAAATTTAAAAACCTCACCTTTTATTAGTAAAAAATGAAATAAAACCTACTACAAAAGGAATAAGCCATTTGAACATTATGTTCTAAAATCAAATCAAATAGCGAAAACACGCCCACAATTTGCAGGAAAACGAGAGGAAAGCTGTTACAAATAAAAGAATGTTTGACCAATTGTTATACCGTTTTGTTCACCAGCTCCTCATTTGTACCAATATTTCAGACTTTCCAAAATCAAAATATTATACATTTATGCTTAACTAAATAATAAATTAAAAATAAAGAAAAAAACATAACAATTAATAGCATTCAGAAGGCAAAAGTCACAGGTGTCTAATATAAAAATAATGTTATCTTTATAGGTGCATAAATTTACATACTCATCTCGCTCAGACGTTTTCCATTCCTTATATTTTTTTATTGCATTCTTTCCCTTCATTATCTTCCAATATCTTTACTTATTTTGACAGCGTTGAATTAAGTTCTTCACCATCTTCATCTTTTGGAGCTCACTACCGAGCTCGTCGAAATTTGAAAAGGCCTTGGACTAAAAACGACCTTAACGTCGAAAGACAAATAGGTGGCATACATAAAACCAAACTATCCACTATCTACTCTCCACTTTCAATTCTCCTCATCGGCGTGTTCTTCACTTCGTGTTCCACCATCTGTGCCTGAGGTAATGGCGGCCTTCAGCGCCGCCTGCCCACCAGCGGCGCCATCCTTCTACCTGGTGTAAGCCCCCATGCGTTAAGGTTAGGCGCTTTTAGACTCAAGCATCCGGACGTCTCAACTGAAGATCGCCGTCGAACCACACCCATTAATCTCTATACCTCCACACTAGCGATTACACAACTCAGTTCTCGACCCGTTTTTGTTTGTAAATATTTTTAGCTTATTCTTTGAAAATAAATATTCTAAAGACAATTTCACTACAAAAAATTCATCGCGGAACAGGCAGAAGATGGGACTCGAACCCGCACCCTTCGCTATCTGGGCGGATTCAGTGATTATTATGCTACCCCGGCCCTAAGTGTCCGTGTCGAATTTTCTCTAATATTTCTTAGGCTGCAAGGCTGCATTTTTTCTAGTGATATTTTCTTTAGATTGTAAACATCTAGCAGTTAAATGCTTAAAATATAACAATAAATATTCTGTTAAGTTTTCCCTTTATTTCTATCCTTTTGTTCCGGTTCTTCTCAATGCAAGGTCTCCCGCCGTAGTTTTGCGAACTGATGGCGTAGCTTCTTGACCTTCACAAGTGCTTGTAACAGCCTAGACTGAATAAATGACTTTTCATTTCATTTCATTTCATTTACCTTTTATTCTATGACCATTTTTTTGTTTATTGTAGCTAAAAGACAATGTGCCTTTGACAAGAACAGCCTATGATGGCTACGCCATCAGTTCGCAAAACTACGGCGGGAGACCTTGCATTGAGAAGAACCGGAACAAAAGGATAGAAATAAAGGGAAAACATAACAGAATATTTATTGTTATATTTTAAGCATTTAACTGCTAGATGTTTACAATCTAAAGAAAATATCACTAGAAAAAATGCAGCCTTGCAGCCTAAGAAATATTAGAGAAAATTCGACACGGACACTTAGGGCCGGGGTAGCATAATAATCACTGAATCCGCCCAGATAGCGAAGGGTGCGGGTTCGAGTCCCATCTTCTGCCTGGTCCGCGATGAATTTTTTGTAGTGAAATTGTCTTTAGAATATTTATTTTCAAAGAATAAGCTAAAAATATTTACAAACAAAAACGGGTCGAGAACTGAGTTGTGTAATCGCTAGTGTGGAGGTATAGAGATTAATGGGTGTGGTTCGACGGCGATCTTCAGTTGAGACGTCCGGATGCTTGAGTCTAAAAGCGCCTAACCTTAACGCATGGGGGCTTACACCAGGTAGAAGGATGGCGCCGCTGGTGGGCAGGCGGCGCTGAAGGCCGCCATTACCTCAGGCACAGATGGTGGAACACGAAGTGAAGAACTCGCCGATGAGGAGAATTGAAAGTGGAGAGTAGATAGTGGATAGTTTGGTTTTATGTATGCCAGCTATTTGTCTTTCGACGTTAAGGTCGTTTTTAGTCCAAGGCCTTTTCAAATTTCGACGAGCTCGGTAGTGAGCTCCAAAAGATGAAGATGGTGAAGAACTTAATTCAACGCTGTCAAAATAAGTAAAGATATTGGAAGATAATGAAGGGAAAGAATGCAAAAAAAAATATAAGGAATGGAAAACGTCTGAGCGAGATGAGTATGTAAATTTATGCACCTATAAAGATAACATTATTTTTATATTAGACACCTGTGACTTTTGCCTTCTGAATGCTATTAATTGTTATGTATTTTTCTTTATTTTTAATTTATTATTTAGTTAAGCATAAATGTATAATATTTTGATTTTGGAAAGTCTGAAATATTGGTACAAATGAGGAGCTGGTGAACAAAACGGTATAACAATTGGTCAAACATTCTTTTATTTGTAACAGCTTTCCTCTCGTTTTCCTGCAAATTGTGGGCGTGTTTTCGCTATTTGATTTGATTTTAGAACATAATGTTCAAATGGCTTATTCCTTTTGTAGTAGGTTTTATTTCATTTTTTACTAATAAAAGGTGAGGTTTTTAAATTTTACACATCATACGCGACTACTGTAAGGCTCGCTCGTTTTTTTTCCAGTCCGGAGGTTTCGAGGCCGTTGAATTTGAGTCTGAAATAATTTTCAATCAAAACCGCCTAAAACAGTGTAAATGTATAAATTAAGACCATGCCAAAAGCTCACTGTACGTATGTCATTCAGTTTTATACTCCTGTAAAATTAAATTTTATGTAATAATACCTACCGTTTTGTTCGCCAGCTCCTCAAATATTAATGTGACCTAGTTTAAGCAAACTGATTATTAATGGAACTCATATTCATTTAAGATTTTTATTCAATGTAACTATAACTTATTTTTAATGAATTTACATTAATAAGTAATATCATTATCTCTTATCTATTAGACGAGTCCGTCTGTCCGTGGTGCTGTTTCAGCGGCCAAACCGTAAGAGATAGATAAAGAGAATATTTAAGTTATAAGTTAAGAATAGTCTGATAAGACTACAAACCGGATTTGAGTAACGTAGCACTTCCGGTTTACGAGAAATCAGGTTTTGGTGAACATTTGGTTCACTGGTTTGCTAGTTAGTATGTAACGCCGTTAAATGTCGAGTACATTGAAATCGCAATTTAAGAAAATACGATTCTGTCACATTTTTACAATATGAAAAATCGTGAGTAATATCGTAGAATTTGCGCTTTCCAGCAATGAAATTTAGCAATTAGAAGCAGAAATTAGAAGCAGAAACTGAACTATAGGTTTAAGTTACGTGGGAATTTACAAATAAGTTAATTATGATGACGAAATCAGTTACAGAAAAAGACGATATGAGATTCTTGGCAAAACGATGAATAGTACCTATGTATACCGAAGATCACGACAATGTGTAAATTAGACAGTACATAGTACCTATAGAATGAATTCGCCTCAAAACCTCTATCAAGTTATTCGGTTAAATCAGAAACAATGAAGGCAAGATTAGTTCAATAGGTTGACCCGATCTTAATTCTATTTTGATAGATGCATATTAACGAATGCATTATAACTACGAGTATATAATTTACTAAAAAAAAAAGGTAAATTTAAAAAATCAAAAAACCCGACTGCTTAATTATACTTCAAATAAAAACTGAAAAGAAAAAAACAAGTCCAGTAGTCTATAATTCTGTTAATAAGGAACAAAACTACTTTAACAGTCGGGACCCATTAGATATTCAAGAATACATAATATTTTTCAACAGTGGGTCCCGACTGTTAAAGTAGCTTTGTTCCTTATTAACAGAATTATAGACTACTGGACTTGTTTTTTTCTTTTCAGTTTTTATTTGAAGTATAATTAAGCAGTCGGGTTTTTTGATTTTTTAAATTTACCTTTTTTATTTCACACTTTTTAGTTAGTTAGTATTTTAAGACGGTATATACCGTAGTCTTGTTACTTCAGTAAGGGAATTAATATCGCGGGAATTATTAAGTACGTCGGTCTAAAAGATTGATTTATTAAGACATATAGAGACTTTACCAGCGGGGTCAAGGCTACAGATGGACCTCAATTTTCGCAAAAATGTGTGAAGTTAAATCAAGTCGTTACATAAATATCTCTTATGTATGTAAATTTTATAGTAAACTAGCACTTACTCAAAAAGTCATCTTTTGTTTATGTTTTTTTTAATAGTTTAGCAGTAAATATAAAATTCATTTACTTTTATTCGTCGACTATTTAAAATTGGCAGTGGCTGCATTGTCATGTCAATGCCGGACGTCTAAGATTGTGATATACACAAATGCAGTGTCAGTCCCTAGTCTCATAATTTGATATACCTACATAATTCACATAAAACCCAATATGTAGATGCCAGAAGTTAACTTCAAATGTTTTTAATCACCCTTTATACAATACCAATCAATGACGTTTATGTTGCAGGTTGAAGAAAGCAGTAATTCCCGTTTGTTGTTTTGGACAATGGTGGCAACTACCTTAGATCACTAAATTAAATAATTATGCAATCACCAAAGCAAAGTTTATAATATTTGATTAAACTAAAGGCGCATAATAAAATTTTCATAACGTTAGGTAGAGCACCATAGCAATCTCATTTATTATCAATTTATAGTTCTCTTTGTAGTTTTCTTAGGCTGCAAGGCTGCATTTTTTCTAGTGATATTTTCTTTAGATTGTAAACATCTAGCAGTTAAATGCTTAAAATATAACAATAAATATTCTGTTATGTTTTCCCTTTATTTCTATCCTTTTGTTCCGGTTCTTCTCAATGCAAGGTCTCCCGCCGTAGTTTTGCGAACTGATGGCGTAGCTTCTTGACCTTCACAAGTGCTTGTAACAGCCTAGACTGAATAAATGACTTTTCATTTCATTTCATTTCATTTACCTTTTATTCTATGACCATTTTTTTGTTTATTGTAGCTAAAAGACAATGTGCCTTTGACAAGAACAGCCTATGATGGCTGTTCTTGTCAAAGGCACATTGTCTTTTAAGCAAACTTGGTCTTAAGCTGTTTGTTGTGGAGAGATCCCTGCTGCATTGGTTCAAATCATATTTGCTAAAAGGACTTAAATTTGTTTATGTCCATGATCACGAATTGCAGTCTTAATATGCTACTAATGGTATATCATAGGGATCTCATCTTGGGCCTGTCTTTTTGTCGTTATTTATTAATGATTTCGTCTACGTTATTATTAACAGTAAATTTCAATTATTTGCATATGACTTGAAATTTTATAGAGTTATATAGTAGTGCGTATAGCTCTGTAAATTTACAAGTCGTGACAAGACATCAAACTGGTTCAGGATGAGTTTATCAGAGAGGAACAATGGTGTATTCATCACCAAATGGAACTTAATCCTAAAAAATGTTACAGAAAAATATTTTAAGAAAGAAAATCATTTCAGTCGTCTTATGATTTTAGCTTCTTTAAGGATGTCGTCCATTGCAAGAATGATACAGTTTTTTGATGCAGACGATGACTCGATAAAAATATCATTATCTGCTATTGATTGACTGATCTACCTTATTTAAGTCATTTAGGAAATAATAATAATAATAAACATTTATTTCAGACTTAAAATCCATATAAAAGTGTTAGTAACAGACGAAATCTTATTCTAGTGTAAGTAAATGAAAAAAGTACAATCGAACACAAATAACTATATAATACATTCGGATTCCGATGGGACTCGTCTGTTATTGACAACAACAACTTCAATTATCGACAATTGCCTCTAAGTACGGAGTACGTCCTTTGTATTATAGATTTTAAAGTCACAGCTTCAGCAATCGTGGTAACACTTTCTCCTTCTGTTGAGAGTAAGAAAACATATTTGGTATCTCGTCTACCGAGGCATAGACAGTAGTAATTGTTTTTGTCCTCCGTCTGTTAGTCTATCTCAGAACTAATCTACCATTACGTGCCAGTATTGCGAGATCGTCTGCAGGGGCTAAGATGGACCCTGTGTATTTATTTTTTTTTTAAATCGATAGCCCCATATTTGTTCATGGCTTATTGACTTGCCTTTAAGAATATTTATAGTTTTATAAAATGTTATTGGTGACAGGCAACAGCCCTGAAACAGTCCTACATTAAAATGCAATGGTTTTGTGTTCATTGTTTGCTTGTAGTTTTTCGTAAAGTATCAAGGTTATTCAGGTTTCCATATCAAATCCCTTGAACGAAGAAAAATCTGCTGCAAGTGAACTTCGCTGTGGGGTTAGAAAGTTTTCACTGTGGTGTAAGGTTCTTTAGTGCTGGGATATCGCAGATATCTTTCGAATTCCGTCATTCTGTTATTGAACATGGTGGTTAGTTCGTTCAAGCTTTTGAGGAGCTGTTCAGTAGTATAACTCATGTCTTTTAATGTGAATGATGTGTGTGATGCAGTAACAGAACTGGACTTAGGCACTGATGAGGTTAGTTATCTATATATATAAGACTCAAAGGTGACTGACTGACAAAGTGATCTATCAACGCACAGCCCAAACCACTGGACAGATCGGGCTAAAATTTGGCATGCAGGTATATGTTATGACGTAGGCATCCGTTAAGAAAGGATTTCATCAATTCTACCCCCAAGGTGATAAAATAGGGAATGAAAGTTTGTATGAAACTTTGTCAATTTTAAACCGATCGGGCTGAGACTTTGCATGCAGGTATAAGAAGAATCATAGATGAATATCATTGTGTATAATACAAGTCTGAGAACAAAAACTGTAGTCTACCATCAGCTCTACACCGAAGCGAAGCGAGGGCGGGCCGCTAGTTACACATAAAAGATATAACTGTTTATAGTTTTATAGTTAATAAAATTAACAGCTGATTAATTTTGATGTTGACATAAATACTATATGTACATCTAATCTCTATATCTAATTTGTAAGACACAAATTATGTATAACGCATCATACCTACGCTAGAAGTTGATTATTTTGACCTTAAATGGTAACTACAAACTACCACAAAACAAGAAAAAAGTTAAAGTTGCTTGTTAACTTTAGTTTTTTGAGAATTGCTTTATGGATAAAACTGGTCCTTTGCCTCAACCACGTAATAAACTATGTGTGCCAAATTTGATCCAGATTCGTTTAGCCCTTTTAGGATTTAAACTGCAATGCTTCAGTGAAATATTCCCCAGGTAGATTTACTATCCCTTTTCACCCCGTTGGGGGTAGAGTCTTAAAGAACCCTAACACATGTTATTCTTTACCGAAGTGAAGAATCTCAATACAGATGTTTGAGTTAATCAAAATGCGCGTTAAAATTCACCCGTTTATGAACTCCAATCCGCAATAACATTGTTCATAAAAACTTCATCCCCTGTTTTACCCTCTTGGGGTAGATTTTCAAAAACCTTAATACAGGTTATTCTATATTTTTTGTTTTTAGTAAAAATACCAAAATACCAAGTTATTAAGGATGCGCGGTAAAATTCCTTCATATAAAACTATGACACCCTCCCAAACTCCTTTTACGTGGTAGTTTAGGAATACTAGAAATGACATACTTTATAATTTATTTAGATATGTCTTCGTGTTCAGTTTCAAGTCTTCTAAATCAAGAAATGAGAGTTTTCGTACAAACAATCATTATTTTTAACCCTCCTTTCTTGAAGAAGCTTTCCTTAGTGCACCCCTAGACTTTTTATAAAACGCTAGCGGCCCGCCCTCGCTTCGCTTCGGTGTAGAGCTGAAGCGAAGACTACAGTTTTTGTTCTCATTCTTGTATTATACACAATGACATTCATCTATGATTCTTCTTATACCTGCATGCAAAGTCTCAGCCCGATCGGTTTAAAATTGACAAAGTTTCATACCAACTTTCATTCCCTATTTTATCCCGTTGGGGGTAGAATTGATCAAAATTCTTACTGAGCGGATGCCTACATAACATCTACCTGCATGCCAAATTTCAGCCTGATCCGTCCAGTGGTTTGGGCTGTGCGTTGATAGATCACTATGTCAGTCAGTCACCTTTGAGTTTTATATATATACGTGCCAATTGGAGTCTCAAGACCCAGTGGTTTAGGTTGTGCGTTGAATGTCAGTTCCTTCTTTTATATATTTAGTTAGATTTTGATCCCATGTGATCAGTTATATATGTGACATATTTTTTTTTTAGAAAATTAGATATTATTATAGTAGGTTAAGGAAATTTGGATTCAAATTTATACATTAGGTAGTTTTTAAGTTGTTATAATTTAATTTTCTATATATTTTAATACTGTAGAATAAATTGCCCATGTTGAAATACAATTTACAATTTTCGCTTAGAATTTAAATCACACCGTCACAACCATCATCATCATCAGCCTATTAATGTCCCCACTGCTGGGGCACAGGCCTTGCCTAAGGATGGAATAGGGAGATTGGGCCATGACCCACCACGCTGGCCCAGTGCGGATTGGTGCTAACGACTGCAGATGCAGCCGGGACCGACGGCTTAACGTGCCTTCCGAAGCACGGAGGAACTCGAGATAGTAAATTTTTGGTCACCCATCCAATGACCGACCACTGCGAAAGTTGCTCAACTTCAACGATCGCAGCTGATCGCGCTAACCACTTGCGCCATCGAGCTCCTCAACGTCACAACCATATGAAGTGAAAAAGGTCAAGCTTTTACCTGGCTAGAGGTAGTTATCTTCCAGGCCCAAAATAAACCGCATCTACGGCACGTTCTAAAAACATTTATCATTAAAAATGAAAGGAACAAAATATAACATACAAAATCTAGAAATGTAATTATTCTGTATTGATACACAAATGACTCAGACTCAGACACTACTTCTGAACAGTTCTGGTGGATACATGAGCCTGGGATCATGATGCGTACCGCAGAACACGGTGACGTCCACTGCTATTTCGTGGTGGATCCAGATAAACGGGTCGAGTGTGATTTTGACATCGTGGGTACTGACAATGGTCACCTGTGGCTGATAGTCCGGATGACACGCCCTCACTAGCAATCCTGCGTTCGAGCATTTCTGGACAAAATAAAAGAAAGATGAAAATAATCAAAAATAACATGCAGCTAAAGAAAGAAAGAAAGAAAGAAAGAAAGAAAGAAAGAAAGAAAGAAAGAAAGAAAGAAAGAAAGAAAGAAAGAAAGAAAGAAAGAAAGAAAGAAAGAAAGAAAGAAAGAAAGAAAGAAAGAAAGAAATAAATTTTATTTGTAACAACATGTGTAAGTAAGATTGTCAGTGATAATTAGCTAAGTACATAACATGTTGTGCCAATATCGGCATACAAATTAGTTATTATTTATATTCATTATTATTATTCTAAGATTCAAATTACAAAAATGAAAAGGTCAATAATGTCAATACAATAAAAAATGACAATAAATTGGGCAAACACTTTAAATAACATGTCAAAACTGTCAATTCAATAATTAAATGTCAATAAAATTGGGCAACTAAACAAAATACTAATAAATTTAAATTTAAATTGAGTAATAGTTGCATTTCTCTACTAATGTCATCATCAGGATAAAGTCAAGCTCCGCTTCCCACACTAAGCACCCCGCGGGCTCACTAGCAAGAAGGAGCGCATGCTCTATTTAGTAGTATTATTTAGATTTGATCAAATAATTAGGTTCTTTGTTACCCTCGAAGTATGGCTGATTTACCCCCGGAGGGGTTATTACCCCCAGGTTCGGAACCCAGGGTCTAAAGTTTGTTATAGTTAACTACAAGCAGGCGAACCATATCATTATTATACACCTCTACACCTCTTTTTTATACATATTTATGAGACACTAATTTTATCATTTCATTCGAAGAAAAAAATTGAGGTCACTCTACTAGGTAATAATATCTGAGGAAGTTTACAATACTATTATGAACGTTTACATTTCAAAATAAAGTTATTTTATGATGGAGAATAAAATTTTCTTAAGTAATTTTTAATTTGTATTAAATGCTTACATCTGGAATAAGCAGTTCATATTCAGGCCGTCCCGGGCGGAGATAAGCAGTTTGCAATGGGATTGATTTGCCAGAGATATCACCTGTGAAAATATACAGTTGTTTTAAATTTCATTTTGCAATTCATTATAATACATTCTCAAAATTGTGTCTGAACACACAGCAGATTTTCTGATCAAATTTTAGGAAACAATAGAAGAAATGAGAATATAAATCGCGATTTTTGAAAGGCTGGTCGTGCTAGATGTCCTGATCAGATTAAACTTCAGACAGTAAGAGTATCCATGGGTCTAAGGACGAATGGGCGTTAATCATAAATAGTGCCTTAAATAAGTGACAACGATTCTCAGTAAAGTGGGAACGATTAGACAAAGAAATTCTAACGGTATCTAACATCATGTAAAATAAAATTGTCCTTACCGTAATAAGCTACTTTGCAATTGTTGTTTTGTGCTTGTGAAAGCGAGAGGAGCGCAGATAGAAGACATAATAGGACTGAATTTGCCGCCATTTTGTGCTGGACTTACCACTGTATCTAAATGGATGGCGATACTACCGTGCGTTTTATACGAGGCTGCTATAGCTTAGAGAATCGATTCATCTTTATCAGACTAAAGCCGTGAAATACAATATTTTACCATATTATAACTGTTGTAAATACATTTAAATTTGTAACGTTTAATGAAGTGCAAACTTTTTTTTTTTGCCGTGGGGAAAATGCGTGACACATACCCCGCCGCATGACAAACGGTGAGGTTATGTGAGACTCTCCTCCATGGACTCATCCAACGGTGGGTTAATTTGATGAGTCCTCGGAGGCTTACCCACTAAAACACCCACAGCGCGCCCTCGGTCGGAAGTGGTGACCGAGAAACCGTTTCCGAGTCACCGGCTACACTCCCTGTTGGAAGGACCTTCTGGTCCCCCTCTCGGGCGGGAAAAACTCAGGTACGCGTAGTCACAACTGTGCTGAAGCTGCTTCGCGTAAGCAAGAGGCATATCGTGCTTGGATCGTAAGCCGCGCACTTAAGGATCCCAGGGTCGATTCACTAAAAGCAGCCTACAATATTGCTTCCAAGGCCTGTAAGAAGGCTTACATCAGAGCGGATGCCCAGCGCGTTGCACGTGTTGGTCACGAACTCATAACGCATCCTACGGGCTCCCGTAGCTATTGGCGTTTGGCCAAGGCCGTACAAAAGAACTTCTGCCAGCCCTCGCTGCCACCTCAGAGATGCCCAGACGGAAAACTAGCTCATAAGCCACAGGAGAAAGGCGATTTACTGGCAAAACTCTTTGCGGCAAACTCCCGAAACGATGATTGCAATGCACTGCCACCATCATTACCTCATTGTGGCACAACGTGTCTGATTAAAATCAGGCAGCGTGAGGTTCGTGCCGAATTGCAATCACTCGACGTCCGGAAAGCTAGTGAGTCTGATGGCATCCCAGCATTAGTACTGAAAAAATGTGCAGCGGAGTTGTCTCCCGTGCTCACGCGCTTGTACCAATGCTCGTATTCTTTGGAGCATGTGCCGGAGACTTGGAGAGACGCTAACGTGCAACCGATGCCCAAAAAAGGGGATCGCTCAGATCCGGTAAACTACTAGCTAACAAACAGTTTGGTTTTAGACCGGAACTTTCCACTGAAAGCGCGATATTGTGTTTGAAGAGTGCTGCCGAGTATTATACTAAAAGGAAAACGCCTGTGTACGCTTGTTTCCTCGACCTTTCAAGGGCCTTTGACCTCGTATCATATGACATCTTATGGAACAAAATGAAACAGTCAAATATACCAGATGACCTTATAAACATATTTAAATACTAGTGGCCCGCCCTCGCTTCGCTTCGGTGTAGATCTGTAGTGTAGACTATATGTTTTTGTTCTCAGGCGTGTCTTGTACACAATGAATTTATTTATTTAATTCTTTTTCTATGATTCTTTTTTTATTGAATAGGTAATAATGTTAACTTTTTTAAATTAGGGATGAGTGAGAGTATTATAAACTTAAAAGTAAACAAATATAATCAGAATGCTCCGAACTGCTAAGCTATCAGGAGTTACACGTGTTATTGTGAGTCAACCATAAAATATAGACATATGCTGTTGCGGGATATTTTTTAGACAATTTTATGTAGAATATTTCCGTCAAACATGATTTCTATGTAACTTTAACCATTAAAGCTGCACACGCGACGGAAGCTTAAAAAATGGAGTAACTTCTCCCGTTTTCCCAACATTTCCCTTCACTACTCTGCTCCTATTGATTGTAGCGTGATGAAAAGTATACTATAACCTGCCCAGGAGTATGGAGAATAATTGTACCAAGTTTCGTTAAAATCCGTCGAGTAGTTTTTGTTTCTATAAGGAACATACACACAGACAGACAGACAGACAAAAATTTTACTGATTGCATTTTTGGCATCAATATCGATCACTAATCACCCCCTGATAGTTATTTTGAAAATATATTTCATGTACAGAATTGACCTCTCTACAGATTTATTATAAGTATAGATTGGTACGGAAATCAGTTAAATAACGTGAAATGGGCGGGCACGCTATCGGACTCGTGTAGATTGGAATGTGATGTAAGGCAGGGGGGACTCAGCTCTCCCTCTATTTTTAACCTATATATCAATGGACTGATCGAGGAGCTCAGTGAGCGGCATGTCGGTTGTTTCATTGACGGCGTATGTTTTAATAACATTAGCTACGCGGACGACATGGTGCTGCTGAGCGCCTCGGTCTGTGGGCTAAGGAAATTACTACAAATTTGTGAAGGCTATGCGGCCGAACATGGATTGATATATAATTGTGGGAAGAGTAAACTTATGGTATTTCATAGTGGTTCTAAGAAAGTGACTGAAGTACCATCACTATTGCTGAATGGGTCCCCGTTGGCTAGAGTAGAGGAATTTAAATATCTGGGTCATCTAGTCACTCCCACCTTGCAGGACGATGCGGACATTGAGCGGGAACGAAGGGCGCTAGCTGTCAGGGCGAACATGGTAATTCGCAGATTCGCGAGGTGTTCCACTGACGGTTACTTTAACTCTTTTTAAGGCGTTTTGCTCTTCTTTTTACACATGCAGCCTCTGGACTAATTATACTCTGAAATCGTATGACGCCCTTCGAGTTCAGTTCAACAACGCGTTTAGAATGTTGATGGGGCTCCCACGTTTTTGTAGCGCCTCGACAATGTTTGCGGAAGCTCGCACAGATTGTTTTTAGCAAGCGGGGCGCTTCTTTGGTGCGGTGAGTGCGTGGGAGTGCCAATAGAATGCTGGATGTGCTAGGAGACAGGCTTGACTGCCCATATATTAACCACTGCTGTAGACTGCACATTGCACTGTGGCAGAGCGCTTTAATGACATTGTGTTATGTTTCTTTAGTTTTATAAGTTTTATTTAATTTTATTGACATAATATGTATTTTAAATGTTGCAATTCAATTTTGATTATTAGTGACTGCTCAGAAATAATTTTAATTTAATAAATCAATAATAATAAATAGTTAATTAATGTATTATGTATAATATGAGTCTTTGTTACTTGAAATAAATAAATAAAAATAAAAAAAACTGGTTGTGAGGGCCCAGTACGCCAGGCCGTGTTATGTGACTTGAATTCCTAGACTGTTTTAGTTGGTTGAGAGGGCCCAGTACGCTTGGGCCATGCTATGGTTGTTAGAGTTGGTGAAGGGGCCTCATACGATCGGCGACACTCTGTTGCTGGTTAAAGGGCCCATGAACGCCCGAGCTATGATATTATTATTAGAGATATTAACGGGATTGTTACCATGTACCTTGTTTTTTTATGAGTCCCCGATATTTCGGCACTGTTGCAAGCGCCATGATCACGAAGTAACTCAAGGTACATGGTAACAATCCCGTTAATATCTATAATGTTAGTGACCATGAAAGTTTAAAACAATATATTATTATTAGAGTTGGTGAAGGGGCCTCGTACGCCCGGCTCCACTTTATTGCCGTGGTACCCACTTTATTCCTTGAACGCCCGGGTCATGCTTTGACTGTTAGAACTGGGGGCCATTCGCCTAACGGAAATGCTTTGGAAAACGCTAACGCTTTCGATTTTATTTTGTTATTTCTAGCCGCCTGAGGTTTTCAAATGCCTCGCGCTCTTTTTTTTTCTTTTGCATTGGTAATAACAATATTGAAAAAAATGAGCGATGAAAACCTTCGGCGGTCAGAAATAACAAAATAAAATCGAAAACGTCAGCGTTTTTCTAAGCATTTCCGTTAGGCGAATGCCCCCCTGGTGATGAGGCCTAATACGCCAGGTCTTACTTTATTATTGGTTGAGAGGGGATCTTGTTAGGAACCTAGCTGAAGGGGCTCCGCACGCCCCAGCTACGCTGCTGTAACGTGAAAACCCAGCAACGATTTGTCAGGACTGACCGAACGTTTTTATTAGCAGAAGTTTTAATAAAAATCTGGCGGAAAGTATGCCTCAAAGATGTAATGAAGATGTTAAGTGATTAAATACAATAATGGACATTGATTGTCTTTTTAAAATTAAAGCATCAAATATCAATAAAATTTCTAATTAAATACAACTTATCGTTTTAAATTTACAAGGTTTTCATCAAAATATGCCGGTCACACTCTTTTCGTACAGGCTGTATGTGCTATATGTGAAAGATAGATACTTGATTCACTTTTATGTGGAATTCCATTAACTAGGAACCTTCTACATCACGTCTGACATTTTTGTGGTTCTAACAATGACAATGAATACTTTGTTTATCTATATGAATATCTAATTTAACTTTATAACTTGTAAGTCGAAAATATTTGCCGTATTATACCTATGGTAGAATTGGATAATTTGATGTTGAGTGGTAACATTAACTGAAACACGATGCACTTTATAAAGTTGCAGCTACGTTGAAATAAAATGAATAAAATCCCCCACCCTGAAAAGATCAAGTTTTTACCTGGCCTGAGATGGTTATCTTTCAGGTTCAAAATTACCCGCTTCTACGGCACCACTCTCAAAACTTTTGTCATTAAAAATTAAAGGGACAAAATGAATAAACAAAATTGTAGATGTAGGTAATCTTTAATGTATCGATCTTTTATATTGATACATGATTGACTCAGAAACTATATCGGAGCGGTTCTGGTGAATACATGAGCCTGGTACCATTATGCGAACGGCAGAATACAGTGACGTCTACCACTAGATGGTGGAAGCGCAACAAAGCGTTGCGTTCGATGGTGACTGCGCGGGAGCTCAGAATGGTAACAGTAGGGCTTGGCGGACCATCATGATCACACGCCTTCACCACCAATCCTGCGTTTAAGCATTTCTGGACAAACAGATTAAAATAAACATAAATATGTAGCCAAATCATCTGCAACTGCTCTTCAAGAGCACAGTAAAGGTAAAAATGTATATAACAGTAAGGAGGCTACGTTCGAAATGTCACACGTTCACAGACGCAGGTTTCAACAAGGCGTTTAACGCGATACTGTCAGTCACGTGTGCCACAATTTCGTGGTAAACATGTTTTATCATTCGATAATATTAATAAGGAAACTTTTTAATAAACAATATGTCCATGGGCGGTAGTGACCACTTACAATCAGGTGGACTGCCTGTCACCTCGTTTGCCTGCATAAAATCAAAAAATAAGATTTTTTATTTGTATTAAATGCTTACATCTGGGATGAGCAGATCCCATCGAGCCCGTAACGGTCGTAATTGAGTAGTAGGTAATTGGATTGATTTGCCATGGATGTCACCTGTGAAAATTAAAACAGATAATAAATAGTACCAACAAACCTATGTACGTTAAAGTTCGTGAATTTAATTAATCAATCCATTATAACTATAAAATTGTCTCTGAATAAACAGCAGATTGTCTGATCGAATTTTGTAGGAAACGTAAAGAAATGTTAATAAGAGTCGAGAGTCTTTTGAAAAGCTGTTCGTGGTTGGTGGAGTAGGCAAGAGAGCCCAGGCTCGTTCACAAATTAGACGGTCTTGGTCCGAGGACGAATGGAGATAAACCGTAAAGACTGCCTAAACTAAGTGACCAAGGGAATGATTACAGAAAGATTCTGATAGTATCTGGCGTTAAGTAAAATAAAAAATATCCTTACCGAAATTAGCTATTGTGCATCTGCCGTCTTGTGCTTGTGAAAGAGAGAGCAGTACCGATAGAAGGCAAAGTATGACTGAAGATGCTGCCATTACGTTCTGGATTTACTACTGTATATTATTTTGGATAGCGATGCTTCAGAGCATTTTATACGAGGCTGCTAGAGCGCACAGAATCGATTCATCTTTATCAGAATTGAAGCCATGAAATGAAATATATATACCCTATGAACTGTTGTCAATACATTTAAATTTGTAACTTTTGATGGACTGCAAACTACATAATGTATTTCTTGGCATAAACTTTAGTTACTCAATATTTCCTAGATCTGTCGCTGAGTTCAGTTAATAATATTTTTCTATGTGTTCTTTTTTAAGACATTGAAAACTTTGTAAGATTGAGGAGGATGGATCAAGATGACAATCAAGACTTTGCATTTAGAAATAGAAGCTCAGAATTTATTGATGCATATCAATATATAAAGAAAAATAGTATACAAGATGCAAACGTCTTGATCGCTGTTAAATTTCACATCTCCCGTCACTAGGAGCCGAATTGGTGACCTCGACGTGATTTTCCGTGATTGCACATTTCAGTCGGCCCTTCACAAGCGGATCTCACCGATTGTTTCAAGAGGCCCATATTCATGGAGATATTTAGATCCCATAGGAGGAAAACAGATCGCGGCCAACCGGTTACCAGCCGTAACTCAAGATAGAAACGCAAGATATCAACAATCCCCACTCTTCACGATGGCATTCCAAAAATCATATGTGTCTTCTTCATCATCGTCAATATCGACAATGACGACTGAAGAGCTGATGGAACTCAAAGATCATCTTAAGGAACAACTCTGTGAGCTTCGTACATCTCATGAAATGCTGTAATCGGCAAACGCACAGAAGTCAAGAAAAGAGACGGCAACGATATTAAATACCCTAGATACACCGACAAAACAAAATCGTGGCTGAAACCTGTCTAAGAGGTACATTGGACGATCCACGGAGCTTCGTAAGATAATCGCAGAGTCAATAACAATATAAGGCATTATTTTAACAATGAATGTCACCTTTGACGCAAACTATATAAGGTCTTAATTAAAACGCATGCGTCAAAGATTTATGTCAATTCGAAATGCAAGCTTGTAAAATTTTACGAATTATTGCAATATGCGGAAGAATATATATATTATTTCTTTGACTCTACGCACAATTCTGAATCCGCTCTTAAGCCTAGTCCAGACGGATTTAATCCAGCGTACAAACCAAGGTGATCTTGGTGGGAACTTGATTTCCATCCGCGTTATGATTTTCGGCTACACGAATGTAATCCACGCGCCAACACGCAGTCGCGAGCCGTCTTCTGGCGTGAAAACACGTATGCACTTGTATAATGCGCGCAGACTGTATTAGTAACCGTGTTGTAGAAATGGCTCCAAATTTGTCTAAATTTCAAAATGTTGGCTTTGCTTTAACAGTTTTGTGTGCAATAGACGACGAAAAACATCAAAAAGGAGAATGTGTATGAAGCGTTGGTTACAACAGCGAATGATTCTCAGCCATTCAAACTTATGTCCAACTTCCTACACTTTTCGAGTAATATCTCCCGCGCATTTTTTTTGGCGAGCATCTTTATATGATTCCGACGTAATGTCCTATAAGCATGGGTGATCTCTATAGAGATCAATTAGTTCGCTAGTAATATCGCTTTCGCGACTCTGGTCTTGGGACGACAGTTTTTACATGCATACGTGCGCACCCGCTGACTGCCACAGCGCAACTGTCTTTCGTTGGATGTAATCCGCCGGCATAATGGTTGTAATCCACGCACTCCAACGATGTAAACACGCGCCCGTAATCCAAGGACGTTGAAGGTCAAATAAAAATTTGGATTACATCCTTCGTCTAGATGGATGGCAACGGGCAAGGACACCTTGGTTGGTACGCTGGATTACATCCGTCTGGCATAGGTCTTAGCGAAATAGCAGTAACGAACCGCGATGAAAAGAGACGGCGATATTACCGACCATGCATTTATATCACATTTTTTTCTATTAAATCAGTTTATAGTAAGTATTATAACAATATTTGCTTCAAATGCGGAAAATTAACAAACATTGATTAGATACCTGTCGAAAACATGACACTTTGCGTACTGTAAGTATGTTTTTCGAATTTTTTTCACCGAGCTCTGCGGTATGTTGACTTTTCAACGGTCCGCGCGTGACTGTGAACCAAGAAATGCTTGAGTGGTGTTCAAGCACTTCTTGATTGGGACACATTTTTAGAGCACGTTGTGTATGTAGGGTATTTAATATCATCGGGTATAGGTCATTATCACGCTCATACTCCAGACAGCATTTCGGACAAAAGAATGATTCGTAATGCTAGTACCAGCGAATGTTTAGTTATCAGTTAACACGCTGTGCACATAGGGCACGCTGCACATATCAAGCAAAGAAAGCGGAAAACTAAATCCGACACTAACTGCGGCGGGATTTGATGTTTACGGATCAAGTTACCGGCAATGTGCCCGACCGTAAAAGTGGGATACAATTTTTATTTGACACCGGAGCAGACATTTTAGTTAGTTAATTAGTTCTTCAGGGTGGTTTCCGCACTTAGACCTAATTATTGGACCATTGTGCTGTCTCAAAAACATTCTCGTTTACTCCAGCCAGCCTATATCGGTCCAGAAGGAAAGCAACCTTGGTAGACTGCTGCAAGCTTCCGGAAACGATTCTGGTGACTGGAGAAGTCGTGCCCGTTGGTCGGCCACTCTCCTGCATTACATGATGACATGCTATGACGTTTCTTCTGCCTCCATGCATCCTCTGCATAGGGGACTGTCCGTTACTCCTATTGTATATAGGTGTTTGTCTAGGGGACAATGACCAGTCAGGGATCCTATAATCCTGCGAAGTTTGTCCCTATTTAGTCTGGTAAGGGTGCGGGCAAAACTTTTATTTGCGCGTTTTTCGTTTGCCGGCATCCTTCACCTGTTTTCCACTCCGTCAAGTGTGATTTCTGAGTTATTTCACGCAGCCACGTTTTAATTTGGGCCTGAGGTATGGGCAGCAAAGGTTCCGGACTATACACTTTTGTGTCTGCTCCCCTCTTAGCCAGTTCGTCATCGGAGCAGACATATCTGTACTTGTCCGCACTAAAGAAGGACCAAGCAATCCTGAATCCTGTTTGTGAACATTTTAAGTTAATCGTTCATGAGTAATTTTGCAATGTCTGGAGCTCATGATTTCGCCTGCGATTCTGGTAACTTTCGCAATAAAAAATCATAGAATGACTAGTTTGTTATGCAGCTCATGTATCTGCTGTCGTTAACAACCACTAATCCGCTCTCGGCCTGCGTCGTAGATCATGGCCCATTTTCCCTATTCCATAATTAGAGAAGGCCTTTGCTCCAGCAGTACGGATATTAAAAGGCTTATATATTAATAGCTAATTATAACCATAATAATATGGGTTTAAATGTTCTTGAAGAGTTTGATGGCGCAAGTGGTTAGCGCGTTTGGCTGCGATCGTTGAAGTTAAGCAACTTTCGCAGTGGTCGGTCATCGGATGGGTGACCAAAAATTTACTATCTCGAGCTCCTCCGTGCTTCGAAAGGCACGTTAAGCCGTTGGTCCCGGCTGCATCTGCAGTCGTTAGCGCCCACCAATCCGCACTAGGCCCGCGTGGTGG
Organism: Chilo suppressalis; assembly: GCA_902850365.2. Taxonomy (NCBI): domain Eukaryota; kingdom Metazoa; phylum Arthropoda; class Insecta; order Lepidoptera; family Crambidae; genus Chilo; species Chilo suppressalis. Next base: position 1,467,956 of record OU963896.1, on the reverse strand, counting down.
GGCATGGCCCAATCTCCCTATTCCATTCATAAGGAAGGCTTGTGCCCCAGCAGTGGGGACATTAATAAGCTGATGATGATGATAAAATGTTCTAAGAGGGGTAGGGCATAGCCTACTTTTCGCTCGAAATGGAGCGCCCGTCTTGGGAAGTAATATCCACCTCACAGGAGACCACAGTAAAATAACAATACCTTTTGGTGGTGTCGTGTTTCTGTCGGCGAGTAAGGTTCCAGGACTCCACGGGATAGGGGGTTGGGTCAAGGTTGGCATCAGCACGAGTGATACATTTGATATCCCAAGCGTCTATTGGCTGTGGCTTCGATTACATCAGCCGGGTCATATGCTTGTCGGAGGGGCGAGCGGGATAGGCGGTTGTCCACTTGGTTCGCCTTGATCCGCCATCTTGCTTATTTAATGATATTTCCCGAAAATAAAACTGTAGTCTAGTGACCACGCTAACGTTTAATTTGAATCTTCTAATCACTTTACAAAATCAGCAATGATTGTTAAGGTACAAACGGATTACTTTGCGAAGTGTGGAGAGATCTGCTAACGTCCGTTCACTATGGCGGCTCACGGCTGAATGCTGAATGCCTCTTCCAATTTTTTTTTTGTTTCCTCCCAGGCGGGGGAGCGGGTGAGAAATCCTCATGGATACCCTACAGCCGGCTGTAGGGTTATGTTAGACTCTTACTGACTAAAAAACACCCATTAATCATGCTTATGACCAGAAGGGCCTTATGACTACAAGCTCCATCGGAAGCGATCATCCCCCGAGAGGCCCTTCCAATGAAGCATAGCCCCTTAAATACTACCCTTAGCATAGATCACTCCCAAGTGATGAAGACAGCTGTCACTGTCATTACTTGACATTTCACAAGGTAATAGTACACTGACTGATGACATTTGTTGTCGGTTTAAAGTTTCGAAGGAGCAAGTGAGACGCCATTCGCCGACATGCTTATTTGCCAGCCACCTCATTAACATTAAAAAAAATCATTTTTCGAAGTACAGAACATTAAAAATATTCCAACACTACTTGATGTTAATATTTGTGTTCATGCAAAGCGTACATTCACATTATTGTATTGTGAAATAAAATATTATACTGTGTAAAACTAAACACGTGTTATCATTCAACTCCCCGGTCGGACATACAAAACCGCCACCACCAACACGTACACGAAAATCCAGTGCCACGACGGAACGAGGAAGTTAGGACCGATTCGCCGTGGTGAACACTTAGTGTGAAATAATTTTGAAGGAGAACAAATGTTTGGTACTGATCTTGTACAAACATATTTTTATTATGTTTTATTTATAAATTTACGTAATTTTATCTCATCCTCATGTCAATGTAAGTATAATGCGATTCAACTAAGAATAGGACCGACTGGGCGCCATATTTTGATGTCATAGCTATCAATTCAAACTGAATAGGTAGAGTGAGCAAAAAAAATTTTTTATTTAATATAACTTAATTACTTAGATTAAGTGAGAAACAACAACAGATTTTTTTAATAAAACTAATTTACTAAGATTGAGACAAAAAACAACCGATTTTTAATAATGTTTCTTTATTAAGACTGCGTGAGAAAAAACATTAATCAGAATCTAGCTCTTCAATTCCGCTCGTCTCTGCATTACCGCCGGAGTAGGATGCATGTTCGTATGCAGGTCACATACGAACATGCATCCTATATGTTAAAGAAATTTTAAAATCGAGTTTCTGAACGCAACATAAAGTGCCATATGGTTGACGATTTAGGTTATCAACCATTCATAGCTAAAGCTCAATAAATGAAAAAAAATATCAACCAATATTAATTATCAATATTTGTTATTGTTTGTTTAAAAATGTTTGATTTTTATTCTAGAATTAGCTGAGTGCTAAAAAAGTTTTCCGAGATTTTTTTTGCAAACTGTACTTTACAAGCGACTTTTGACAGATGGAGGTCATTCATTGGCTTTCCTATTCTTATTTGAATCGCATTATAGCAACTCACACAGTAGCTGACAAGCGTTCCTTCAATGCTTTACATTTATTGATTTCAGTCATTTCACTAAACAGTATTATCCCTGTTGATATATTGTCTTCATTTGTGTTGAGAGATACAATTTTTTATTCTTAGTGTACTGCAGCGAAGCATCATTATTTTGCAGTGAGTATTTGTAACCGCTGCTTTTTATTTAGGTTAAAAATAGGAAATTGACACATTTCACATTTAATATAAATAGCTTATTTTTGATTGACAGCTTTTGTTATATTAGTTGCATATTATTAATATTTCTGATATATACGTTTTTTTCAGTTATCTACGGCATTTATTTTATTTTATATGTCTATATATATTTTTTTAACTTAACTTGCTTAATAATGTACAGATAATGGTAAATAATGTTTTTTTGTATTGTCCCACTGGCTACTACAGAACTTTTTACAAGGTGCGAAATGCCCTAAGGCAGGCAAGACAAGGCAATGTTTTATCATGTATCTCAATAAAAATTACGGAAGGAATCAATGTAATAAGGCGCTCTGCATTAGTATTCTCATCAATGGAGAATATTTTTTTAGGAAATAATTCCAAAATTAGTACTCCTTTAGTTTACTTTATATTATTACTCGTGTATTATTATAAAGGAAATTATCCTAAAAACCATTCGCATCACAGTCAACACTCTTAATTTTATTAAACATAGGTATAACTTCCATATTTTTGTGAATAATCCCAAAAAATATTCACATCATAGTCAATACTACTTACCATAAATTCACACAATTAAATGTGTATTTTCATGAATACGATAATTCCAAAGGGCATTTGCATCGGTTTAACGTTGCACAATTTATTCAATGTTGGGACGGCGACATCTATATGCCCCACATATATACAACGGATGGAGGAAATCATTACTCACCATCCTCAAGAGATGGCGTTACCTGCACTGCGATCATAATAGTATGGAAGCCTACATCGCGCAAATGAAATTCATAGGCTAACTCTTCATATATACGATGCCCGACCAACATCAGTCAGGCCGCGGCCCCCGAGCTACCATCACCCAGCTCGGAGGAAGATCTTCCCCTTTGGCCTTCTTACAATGTTATTTATTTCTATAGTGTCCAAGTAAGTGACAGAAACAGTCCCGTGTACTGCTCGCATCAAAAATAAGTCATAAGATTATATTTGACGTTATTACTTCTGTAATGTCAAAGTACGTGAAGGAAACAGCCTTATTGTGCTATTCGCATCACAAAACAGGTTATAGAAATATAGTTTACAAATGCCCAAGTAACGAGTAGTACTGCTCGTATCACAAATTAAATCGAGATTAAATTTTATGTATTACCTCTGTAATTTTGAAGTACGTGAAGGAAACAGCCCTATTGTGCTGTTCGCATCTCAAAACATATCGTAGGAATATAGTTAACCAGATAATTTATTGTGAAAATGGTAATAAATGCCAAAGTAACAATCATTGTGTTCTGTTTGCAGCAGTGTTTACAATCTTTTAAATCTAAAGAAAAGTTTACTAGAAAAAAATCCACGCGGACCAGGCAGCGGACGGGACTCGAACCCGCATCCTTCGCTATCCGGGCTAATGCACTGACCATTATGCTACCACGGCCCTATTTCTAGCACATCTAGCAGTTAAATGCTTAAAAAATAAATAAAATCATAACTATAATTGCTATTTCTTCTTTCAAATGTTTAATACTTGAAAAAGTATTCATTTGACATTGTGGGTTACCTACAATGCGAAGAGATGGCGCTGCCTTGCAGCTTAAGGCTAGGAAAATTTCGACGCGGCTAATAGGGCCGTGGTAGCATAATGGTCAGTGCATTCGCCCGGATAGCGAAGGATGCGGGTTCGAGTCCCGTCCGCTGCCTGGTACGCGTGGATATTTTCTAGTAAACTTTTCTTTAGATTTAAATATCTAGCAGTTAAATGCTTAAAAAATAAATAAAATCATAATCTTTTAAATTCTTAACAAGATATAAATGTATTTTTGGAAAATGAAATTTCTATCGGCAACAGCAAACAGGTAAAAAAAAAAATATCTCATGTGCTTCTGAGTGTGAATCCAACCAACTTCTTTTTGGTTTTTACTTTCCATCTTCCGCAAATCTTTAATATTTAGGTATTTGAAGTCCTGTATATACTTTTATTTCACTTTAAATATACACAAATGTAATATTATCACATAAAAGCTAAAACATAACATCGATTACTAATTCGATTTTTAATGGTCACGTTACTACCGTTAGTGTCTTGAAAAATGACACCTTAAAATGACAGTGTCTGTCATTGGGCTGTCATTATGACATGGCAATTGTAATTTTGCTTGCGATGCAAAATGCTTTCTGTGTTTACCGATGCTTTCTTTGTATTTATGGCATTTTTCTACGATTTCGTTATAGCTGGATCTTCGATAAAAGACGACACTGATTTCTGTTAGTTTTATAGTGTGTATGGACTTTGTTACTAACAATGGCGCGTGACAACGTTCATCTTACTAAATTGATGGTAAATTATGTGGATTACACCAGCAAATCCCTTATTATACTTAAAATATTTGTTTTTTTTTTAAGTTCAAATCAAAAAATCTCTTTAACCCAATGAGCTATCGAATTCAATTAACGACTGGCAGTATACTTTAATAATAAGCTTTGCAATGGTATTTATTTTGCTCCTGTACAAAGGACTTTGTATCTGCAAAGATTTAAATCGTTAGATATTCCCTTACCATAGTTAGACAGCACCGAAATCTGTCAATACTTGAATGAGAAATATCTAGATGAGATTCGCATATAATAGCATTACTTTATTATTTCGATAAAAAATTGACTTCACTATTGTAATATGTCAAAACGGCCATCATCATAACGCCATTGCAAAATATAGCCACAGTTTTTCGGTGTCAGGACATATCTAACGATTTAAATCTTTGGGTATCTGTACCAAACTCCCAACCTAAGTGGTTGCTCTCCTTTATCTACTCACATAAAAGACCAGTATCGATTGGAAAGCTCGTAGAAGAAGAAGAAAGCGATGCCGTCCGCTCGCGACACTGCGAGACCTTTTTAAGCAACATTAGTCTTTTAAGTATATAGGTAAAATTTAGGCCCCACATGGAGTACTGCTCACATCTACGATTTCGATCCCCTTGACTATTATATAGAGTAATTCAGATTGTGTCGATGATCCCAAGCTGGCAGAGAAGTTGGAGCCTTGCGTAGATATTTGGTTGCCTGGACATAAGTCTGTTCTAAAAAGCTGCAATATCTGTACATTACAGAAGCTTTTTGGATAAAGAATCCTCCTTAATGCTCCAGGATGTCTTCACCGGGCGGGTCAGTACGTGGACAATCAGTTTGCGGGTGTACGATCAGTTGGAAATCAGGTGCCAAAAAAAGTTGCAGAAGATCCCAATCTTCTGCAACTACACCCGCACCCGGAACGCATTGGGGATACCTTAGTCCCCAACATGCGTGTCGAGTGACCGGTGCAGGAGTATTTTTTTTTTTGTTTTTGGAACGAAAGTTCCTTATGGATTTTGCTGCGCGGCCGAACTGAAAAAAATGTGATAGTAAAACCGTAAGAAAAAATGCGTGGAATAAAACCGTTAAATGAGACTTGAATATTAAGTACCAGGATATCATAACCATAAAGGTGGTACAAGAGTAAGTTGTAGGTGACGGAGTACGATGTTCGCTATTCAGTAGTCTATACTTGCAGGTTTAGTACCAGGATATCAAAATCATATGGTGGTGGTTGTGAGGTCGAAAGTTCCTTACGGCAGGCTTGGAGGCGATAGGGATTTTTCTGCGCGACCGAACTGAAAAAAATGTGATAGTAAAACCGTAAGAAAAAATGCGTGGAATAAAACCGTTAAATGAGACGTGGTGTGCTGCGTTTTAGTGGCATTATTACCAGGACTATATAACTCGTTGAGATACAACAACAAAATTATTTGCAATTTATTGAGGAAATACGATGTTGTTATTCAGTACACACTTGAAGATTAAGTACCAGGATATCATAACCATAAAGGTGGTACAAGAGTAAGTTGTAGGTGACGGAGTACGATGTTCGCTATTCAGTAGTCTATACTTGCAGGTTTAGTACCAGGATATCAAAATCATATGGTGGTGGTTGTGAGGTCTTTCTAGAGCGAGGGAGACGACCAGGCAGCTTTCCAGCTCACAGCGAATAATGTAGTGGATTATCGATCATATTTATAAGGCTTAGTACCAGGACAACATAATCTTAAAGGCGTTGTAATAATAGTATGAATCGTACCGTGTATGATGTGCTATGATTATGATGATATGATGGTGTGTCCATGCGTGGAATTTTTATTTTGTTAGAAACTTTTTCGAAAACCTATTTAAAAATCGAATACACTTCGAAGTTCGAACGTCCGCTCATTCACCTAGGCTACGCAGCTGGTTGCGACACGGGCGCACCGCGGCCGAATTCCGTAGGACTGATAATGTATACCTATTGTGAGCTTATGCGATCCTGGTATTTCGAATACTCATTACTTCGTTAATCAATTGAGTCCGTTTTGTTGCTTAATTTACTGATAAATAAATGGATTTAAACACTCTCAAACAATTACAAAGAAAAGTTTCAATTTAATTTAGGTAACATTATTTAAGAATGTAAACGTACAAACCGCCACCTGAGGAAATAAAATAAAATTAACTACAATATGTCACGTGGTTCAAATCCTTTCTGCAAACTAAATTGTTATTGGTATAGGATCAAATTATGAATCTTTCAATTTAATAAATGGCTTGTTTGCGTTTTTCGCAGTTGGAAATGAGATATTAAGTCTCATATCGAAGAAAAGTGTCATTCTTTAGATTCGAAAGAGAAAGTCAAAGCGATAAAGATGGACAATTAGCGTTTTTAAAAACTACGCTGATTGAAGTCCATGAATGAATCTATTGCGTTGGAGTGGTTTTCAAGTGAAGATTTTTAGGGTTCCGTAGCAAATGGCAAAAAAGGGAACCCTTATAGATTCATCATGTCCGTCTGTCTGTCCGTTCGTATGCCAAAGCCACTTTTTCCGAAACTATAAGAACTTCACTGTTGAAACTTGGTAAGTAGATATATTCTGTGAACCACATTAAGATTTTCACACAAAAATAGAAAAAAAACCTTAGAATAGGAAAAAAAATTAAACCCATACGTGTGGGGATCTATGGATTGGTCTTCAAAAATGATATTGAGGTTTCTAACATATTTTTGAAGTTATACTTCTTTAGGCGCGTTATGAAAAAATATGTTGAGAGTGAAATTTTAAGATGCGCGCGCATCATGTAACACAAAATTTTAACAGCATGAAGTTGGAACTTCATGCGTTACTTTTGTGTTTACCGCACATTAAGAAAATCTACCAACAAAATAGAAATAGAATCTCTATTTAGTGGGTGCTAACGACTGCATTGTGAAGGCCTATCAAAAGTATTTATTAATCTGGAACAACGGAACCAAAGCACGATTCAGGAGACTACAGCGCCATCTCTTGACCATTGGTGTAGTACAACCAAAAGCCACATCTTTATTTTTTGTAATAAAGTAACAGTTATAGGTATTCATATTTATAATATTTATCCACATGTTTCTAGTTTGTATATTCGGAATACGTGTTTGAGTTTCATACAAGTGCAAATCACATTATGTCCTAATAAATTATATTCAGTAGCCATTTTAATTGAATATTTTGATTATTTATTTATTTTTTCAAATTAAAACTGAACTTTATTGACTGTGTCCTTTTCCAGACTTTTTATTAATTTATTGTAATTAATTATTTGCATGCAATTAAAAACTAATTTTAAACGATGCCAAAGAAGGATAACTTCTCACGCGCCTACATAAGTACACGCACCCATTATTTTTTTAACTGAATAGTTTCAGAGTGAGACACTTCCAAAGTGGTAAAATGTGTCCTGTAACTTCTAAAATAAGAGACTGATAAAACTAAAAAAAATCTAGTACATTACTATGCAAACTTCCACCGAAAATTGGTTTGACCGATATCTAGTAAGTAGTTTTTTCTATGTAATTTTATGTTGTCAAACAAAACTAAAGAGACATATTTTGTTACTTTAGTTGATAATTTGAATTACGATGTTTTTATTTTAAGTAATTTATTATTTCCTAAAATACTGAATTTCCTAAATACTTTCTTGTACTTAAAAAAATTTAAGAGAAAAATCAAGAAAACCTGCAATTTGTGTCGATTCTACATTAGCCAAAGGAACTTCGTTCCTACCTGGTGTCCCACGACACCACATCATTTTTTTTTATGCAAAATAGGCAATGCGTTTGACTACAATCTCACCTGATGGAAAGCGATGATGAGGCCTAGGATGGTACACGCCTGCCTAGAAGATGCCTGTTCACTCTGGCCTTGAAGATGTCCAGATTATATTGGTCCAGGAAAACAGACCTCGGCAAGGAGCTCCACTCCCTAGCCGTTCGTATAATGAAGGCCGAAGCAAGTATTGTCTGGTTTTTACTGTGTAGGGCTCTGTGTTGCTTCGCCGAGCGTTGCACGCGGCCAGGTAGGAGTCCGTAGTTACCATCTTTACCCCCCCCGTTGGTTGAAGGAAACGTAGTGTAGGACGTCCACAGGCACGGTGGAGTGACGATTTGCGCAAGGTGACTGGCAGGAGCTGCATGCGTGTAGCCCAAAATCGATCTGAGTGGCGTGCAATTGGAGAGGCCTATGTCCAGCAGTGGACTAGGATAGGCTGTTGATGATGATGATGATGGTTGAAGGATGAGTCAGAGAACATTTCCTAGACACAAAAAAGGTATGGACACTCGGTCTCATGAATACCTCCGTGGTCGAGTTGTATGTACGTCGGGTTTCAAGGTGTCGTCTACTCAGAGGTCTTGGATTCGAATTCCGGTCGGGGCAGATGTTTGTGTGATGAATACGAGCATCTGTACACCAGATATGGATGTTTAATATTTATATCTAAATAAATATACTTATATATATGTATCAGTATATTTATTATATCCGTTACCCTAGTATTCCATAACACAAGTCTACAGTGCTTACTTTGGGGCTAGGCTGATTGGTGTGTGTGGTCTTTTTTTTTTACTTTTAATACTTCGTAAGTCGCCGCTTATAAATGAGGAGCGTCGGAACAAAAACCGATATATCACATTTTAACATATTTTTTTTTTGATGGCAATTGGTTGTTTTTGTACATATCTTACTGAATAGTTAAAGTAACCTGGTCGAAAACAGATAAATCCGCTCTAAAACTGGCTTCAAAATACCCGAATCTGAACATAAACCGATAGTAACATCAATCGCACTAAACAACGATGGCGATTGGAACAGATGCCGATAAATCCTTTACATTTTTCATTGTCGACTCTTTTGATTCTGTCAAAAACAGATATATCTAATTTAGAGTTTCTCATGACAAAACCATAAACAATTTGTAGGGTAAGTTAGTGTAAATCTGCCCTAATATCGTACCAGCGTTTTATCAAATACCGCTATATCCTACTGTGCTTTTTTAAAAACCGATAAATCCAATTGGTTTGGTCAATAACCGATATATCCATTTTCTTTTTTTTTTACAACTCAATAGGTACCATAGCCACGAATGCAGAATTTAGGTTTCCAAAGAGTGACGCCAACACCTACAATTTGATAGATTTCGTTTAACTCTAAATTTAAAAACCATGAACTTGGCCACATTTTTCCGCAAAAAACACAAATGTTATTTATCGGTTTTTGTTCCGACGCTCCTAGGGTATAAAATTGAAATCCAAAATCGAGAAATGTCGCCTGTAATTATGTTACTTTGACGTTATTTGAGAATGTTGCTGAAGTTTCGATGATTTTTTTCAAAGTGCCCACAGAATACAGTAATGTCAACGGTGATCCGGTTGATACGCCAGGTGGATTGGCGTTGGATGATGACTTCGTGAGGACTCACTATGTCCACCACTGGGTTTGGCGGAGCGTTCGGGTCACACACTTTTACTACCACCCCTGCGTTGAAGCATACCTAGTAAAACATATAAAAAAAAACATAAGTAAAGCCAGAAACATATTAACGTGTCGTGGCGTGACGTGGCGCATCGGTTTCATACGTTTATTATGGGTTAGAGAGAGATAGAGAGGTTAAGGAGAGATAGAGAGGAGCTCGATGCCGCAAGTGGTTAGCGCGTTCGGCTGCGATCGTTGAACTTAAGTAACTTTTGGCAGTGGTCGGTCATTGGATGGGTGACCAAAAATTACTATCTCGAGCTCCTCCGTGCTTCGGAAGGCACGTTAAGCCGCTGGTCCCGACTGCATCTGCAGTCGTTAGCACTCACTAATCCGCACTGGGCCCGCGTGGTGGGTCATGGCCCAATCTCCCTATTACATCCATAGGGAAGGCCTGTGCCCCAGCAGTGAGGACATTAATAGGCTGATGATGATGATGATGATGAGAGAGGTTAAAGCGTCGACACGACACGATACGTAAATATGTTTAACCATAGTAAATGTATGAAACCGCTGTGCTTCTGGCGCGCCACGACACGACATGACACGTTAATATGTTTCTGGCTTAAAATCTTCAGTCTTGTGAAATGCAAGTAGCTGTTATCGATTGAGTCGTTTCACCATGAGCAAGGGTTTTTTTTTAATGCTTAATAGGTAAAGCGTTTGACCACAATCACGCCTGATGGAAAGCGCTGATGGAACTAAGATAGTACACGCCTGCCTAGAAGATGCCTGTTCACTCTGGCCTTGAAGATGTCCAGATTATATTGGTCCGGGAAAACAGACCTCGGCAAGGAGTTCCACTCCCTAGCCGTTCGCATAATGAAAGCGGAAGCAAATCGCTTCGTGCGAATGGGAGGAACTTCAACAACATAAGGGTGAAAGCCCTCGTCGTGCCTGGTCGTCCGGTGGTAGAAAGGGGTGGTAATTGCGTCTTACCTAACAATGAGTAAATTTACTAGAAAAAAAAATCCACGCGGACCAGGCAGCGGACGGGACTCGAACCCGCACCCTTCGCAATCCGGGCGAATGCACTGACCATTATGCTACCACGGCCCTATTGGCCGCGTCGAAATTTTCCTAGCCTTAAGCTGCAAGGCAGCGCCATCTCTTCGCATTGTAGGTAACCCACAATGTCAAATGAATACTTTTTCAAGTATTAAACATTTGAAAGAAGAAATAGCAATTATATTTATGTTGTTATTTATTTTTTAAGCATTTAACTGCTAGATGTTTAAATCTAAAGAAAAGTTTACTAGAAAAAAAAAGCATAATGGTCAGTGCATTCGCCGGGATAGCGAAGGATGCGGGTTCGAGTCCCGTCCGCTGCCTGGTCCGCGTGGATTTTTTTCTAGTAAACTTTTCTTTAGATTTAAACATCTAGCAGTTAAATGCTTAAAAAATAAATAACAACATAAATGAGTAAATTACTGTGAATATTGGATACTTATTTACAGTGGCACCTTACTAAATATTGGATTAGATTAAATACTTACATCATCAATGGCTAGATCCCATCTTGGCCAGATCGGTAACAAATTAGCTGTGGGCATTACGACCGCGACCCCACTGACATCACCTGTTAAAAATAACCATTTTAAAAAGCATGTCAATTGATATTCATTGTGCCAATATAATTTATATAACTAAATAAAAATGAGAAATTTAAATAAATTCGAGGAGCTCGATGGCGCAAGTGGTTAGCACGTTCGGCTGCGATCGTTGAAGTTAAGCAACTTTCGCAGTAGTCGGTCATCGGATGGGTGACCAAAAATTTACTATCTCGAGCTCCTCCGTGCTTCGGGAGGCACGTTAAGCCGTTGGTCCCGGCTGCATCTGCAGTCGTTAGCACCTACCAATCCGCACTGGGCCTGCGTGGTGGGTCATGGCCCAATTTCCCTATTCCATCCATAGGGAAGGCCTGTGCCCCAGCAGTGGGGACATTAATAGGCTGATGATGATGAAATAAAATTGTGTTTTAATTTCGAGCAATCACTTGTTGAAGATGAAAAAGCACAGAGGGTTTCCCGGTCAGAGTAGACTATTAGACTCCAGTTGAAATCATTGTCTATAATATTTCTATTATGAATGACCATTGCTTTATAATTTACTTTTAATTCTTATATATATGTCAATCGTACGAAAAAAAAACATTTTGTGTATCTATTTGTTAAATAGCACCACCACGTGTTGTAATTAGGTTACATAGGCAGCGGTATTAAGAAGCTGGTGTGTAATGGAGTACTGCCGTCCTCAAACTAAAACGCGGCTGAATGACAAAACAGCTTGTGAGATATGGCCAAAAAATTGCACGTAAACTTTAAATTATCACTATTTTGTAACCATTCATCACATGAAGGATTTTTAGACTTAAACTATAAAAGATACGAATACTTGCTATAGACAGATCGATAGAGAACTAAAAACTGTATACGATGCAATTTAAGACTGAAAAATCGACTACATGTCACTTAGCCGCATTTTAGTTTGAGGACGGCAGAGTAGACATCAACATCAACATCAGCCTATTAATGTCCCCACTGCTGAGGCACAAGCCTTCCCTATGAGTGGAATAGGGAGATTGGTCCATGACCCACCACGCGGGCTCAGTGCTGATTGGTGGGTGCTAACGACTGCAAATGCAGCCGGGACCAACGGCTTAACGTGCCTTCCGAAGCACGGAGGAGCTCGAGATCGTAAACTTTTGGTCACCCATCCAATGACCGACCACTGCGAAAGTTGCTTGATTTCAACGATCGCAGCCGAAAGCGCTAACCACTTACGCCATCGAGCTCCTCGAGTAGACAACGCTGGTCAAAAATTTTATCGAAAATCAACTATAAGAATACAGACACTTGCAACCGTACTAACTAAGGCAAAGAACTCACGTAGCGGGTTTCTGTGATTCTGCAACAACCGTGGTTGCGGGATCGGGCGTAGCCCACAGTGTCTGCGAGATAACGTCAGTTGCCGCAAACAACACTCGTACTGTTCCGGCGTAAATTTCGCCGTGAAATTTAATTTTGCGTATTACCTTCAATTTGACTTGCTATGCGAGAAAAATGTGCGGCACGCCGGGCTGCAGCAGTAGCTGGAAGTTACCGACTCCACCCCCAAGGTGGAGGACCGGTACACGTAGGAGACTAGCTTTTCGATGAAATAAAACTCCCAGTGTTCTGTATCGAAGAGAATTCGGTGGGCGCTGGTAATGGATGGCCGATCGAGGAGTCTTCAGGTCTAGAGTGAACCGCTTGTTTCTTCCTGTTCCTTTAGGTAGGAGCGCCTGTAGCCGTATGGCATGTTCGACCCTGTTCCGGCATGTTTTTAATATACGCGGACAGGGCTGGCCAGCGATCCATTACCTCAGTCCCGCTATACTTTATTTCTCATTTATTTACGGGTGCGGGAGAAAATCTCACCGTGAGACTTAGTCTGTATTCATAAAGTTTGATTTACGATATAATTTTTGCCTGGCATTGTCCACTCCATTCTAACTGACATACCATCTTATTAACAGATTAAGAATAGGCTAGGATTAGTCAATATTAGTTACTCCATATTTGACTCTGTTTATTGACTGTGCATGTTGTTGATCGCAGATGAGCTTTACAGCGTCACCGGGTCTGGCTCGAGCAGAGAATTGTCGAGTGTCTCTAGAGGTATTCCGGGTGGATGGCATCTCTCTACGGGGGGGAGTCTCGTCTGGAGCCTCTAGACCACTCGAACCTTAGACTCGGACCTCGGCTCTAGCCGGTGTCGTGTCTCTAATACCTTGTGAACTGCCAGCGATATATAAACAGAATACGGCGTAACCTGGTTTGACTACCAGGGGGAGTCTCGTCTGGAGCCTCTAGACCACTCGAAGCGGGTCGGCTCAACTAGAGGGCGTCTCTTAGACTCGGACCTCGGCTCTAGTTAGCCGGTGCCGTGTCTCTAATAGCCATGTGAAGTGCCAGCGATATATAAACAGAACACGGTGTAACCTGGTAGTCTAAGCTAGTGTAACCTCGAGACTAGGGCACGAGAGGACAAAGGTCATTAAATATTGATTTTTATAGGGTTTGTACCCCAGAGTTTATGTGATCCGAAGTTATGGAGTTTCATATCACTGTACTTCATGTGGGAGTTGAACTCGCACTTGACCTGATTTTATACTTACCGTATGTAGCCGTAGTACAATCATAGATGTACCCGTATGCGAGAGAGAGAAGCGCCGATAGAGCGAGACAAAAAACCGGAGCTGCCGCCATTTTGTGTTGGACTCACCACTGTATCTTACTCAATGGTGGTGAACTAGCGCGTTATATACCTACGGGGTTACCGAAGCGCACAAAATTGATTTACCTTTATCACATGTTGTAACCATGAAATGGAGTATTTTTAATCTAAAGAAAATTTTACTAGTACTAAATTCCACGCGCGCCAGGCAGCAGACGGGACTTGAACCTGCACCATCCGCTATCAGGGCAGATGCACTGACCATTATGCTACCGCGGCCCTAATTGTTCGTATCGAAATTTCTATTGTATTTCTTAGGCTGCAAGGAAGCGTCATCTCTTTGCATTGCAGGCAACGCATAATGTCAAACGAAGACTTTTTTAGTGTCACCGCACACGGGCCACCGACCACAACCACAAAACGCCGCCACCGGCATATTTCTTGTAGTTTTCATACATTTGATATGGACTCGCCACACACGGTACGCCGATGGCCGCCACACGCTACAAATCGTCGTTGCTCGCTTCTTGTGGCCCGCACCGGCTACTTAAGGCGCTTTGCAGACGACGGGGCGGGGCGGGCCGGTCAATTTCGCCGCGAACGATAGCACAAAGTGAATCCTATATTACAAACGCACACAGAGGGCAAAAAGACCGCGCCGCAGGTGCCCGGCGGGCAGTGGCGGCGTGGCATGTCCGCGGCTGCCCGCCGTGGATCATACAAACCAGTTTATATGTAGTAACGCTGACGGCGGCGCGGGGCGGTCAGCTCAGTCCGCGCCACGCGCTTTTTAGTGATGGACTATTCACTAGAACGAACGTTCTGAACTGACCGCCTCTGCCCGTCGTGTGCTTTGTGTACGCGGCGCGGGCAGCCGCAGACATCGACGGGCAGACGCGGTTTCATTTTGTGTATGACATTATAATAATATTAACTTGACCTTTGATTTTTAATTATTTTATTTGATGGAAATTATTAAATTTAAATTATGTAATTTTATTAAATTAAATAAATGATTAGGTGTATTTTAAGTGACATGTGCCTATTTCTACAATAATTGATTATGCATTATTATTATGATTATGAGTTATGTTGCTCGAAATAAATGAATTTTATTTTATTTTTATTTATTTATTTTATTTATTGCTTCGCGGACAAAATGCCCGTCGTCTGCAAAACTGCGAACATACCCGATGCACTGCAGTACCGTGGGAGCCGCAACAACATCCTCAATCCATTATTATATTATGGTTATAGTCAGTTGGAGAAATTTTACTGTTTTGAATATCTAACAAAGAGAACAGATGTGGGGCGGCGAGAACAATTCACTTTGTCTCAAACCATAGATAGAGGAGCTCGTTAGCGCGGCGATCGTTGAAGTTAAGCAACTTTCGCAGTGGTCGGTCATTGGATGGGTGACCAAAAATCTTCAATCTCGAGTTCCTCCGTGTTTCAGAAGACACGTTAACCAACGGGTCCCGGCTGCGTTTGCAGTCGTTAGCACCCGCCAATCCGCACTGGGCCCTCGTGGTGGGTCATGGCTCAATCTCCCTATTCCATCCATAGGGAAGGCCTGTGCCCCAGCAGTGGGAGCATTAGTAGGCTGATGATGATTATGATGCGTACCATAGTCAATCATTTTCATTTATTTATCTCTCCACCGTTTACAAATACATTTTAAACACTTATTGTATAATTAACTTATGGTAGTTATTTAAGTAGCTAAACTAAGCACAAAAATGCTTGTATATCAGGTCGTCAGATTCCCGCAAAAAGATGTCGATTCAGTATATATAAGGAAATAAACGTAGTTTTGACTCATTAACATTAGAGTCATAAATATTATTAACTGTAAGCATTATTTCCAGGAACAGAGAAGAAAACAAAAAAAGAAATAAAACAGGAAATCGCTAAAGATACCACTTAAAAAATGTTTAAAAAAGAATATATGTATATCTTTACCGTGCAACACATTTAAAATTTTACGTATGGATAATCTACCTTAATTCAATACATATTACCTATCTACACAAACAATAATGTAGTTATCCTATTATATAGAACTAGCTAACCAGTGAACCAAATGTTCACCAAAACCTGATTTAAAAAAAAATGTATTTAATTAATTGAGAACTTCGGAGATTTTGTGTGGTTTCGTTTGAAATTCGTGATTTCTCGAAAACCGGAAGTGCTACGGTGCTACTCAAATCCGGTTTGTAGTCTTATCAGACTATTCTTAACTTATTACTTAAATATTCTCTTTATCTATCTCTTTCGGTTTGGCCGCTGAAACAGCACACACAGACGGACGGACGGACTTGTCTAATAGATCGATCGATAGAGAGAAGTCTCATCGTAACTTAGGTTAAGTAGGCATTTTTTTACAATATTATATAGGTAAGGGCCATAGAAAGCATGAGATCTTTGTGCAGAACTTGTTCGAAAGAGGCGTATTTGATTATGAACTTTATGTTGTATCCGTTTGTTACAAATTGTTGGATCATAATGAAGTTCTTTATGTTGTTTGAGGACTATTGCAAGTAAAGCTAGCTGCCTTACAGTCAAGACATTACAGTCTTGATAGAGAATATGGGTAGGGAAGAAGAAAGGACGCAAAGTACTTATTTTAGTCGTGAAGTAAGAAGTCTTTTAATGTAAAACTTGTGAAAAATCAAAGGGAGTTGTTAACAGGAAAACGTTTTAAGAAGTAATCAATCCAATTGACAAATTACATTGTCAATCACAGGCAGGGAGGAGCAGCCGGCGACAAGTCGCGTCCACGGCTTATTGCCTCGAGCTATAGTCACACCCTCGCTGATTTAAAAGAGAAAAAGTCTCTCAAATTCATTATTAAACGTGACATTAAAAGTGTACTACGAGAATCTATATATATAAAACTCAAAGGTGTCTGACTGCCATAGTGAACTATCAACGCACAGCCCAAACCACTGGACGGATCGGGCTGAAATTTGACATGCAGGTAGATGTTATGACGTAGGCATCCTCTAAGAAAGGATTTTGATCAATTCTATCCCCAAGGGGATAAAATAGGGAATGAAAGTTTGTATGAAACTTTGTCAATTTTAAACCGATCGGGCTGAGACTTTGCATGCAGGTATAAGAAGAATCATAGATGAATGTCATTGTGTATAATACAAGCCTACAAGAGCACAAAAACTGTAGTCTACACTTCAGTTCTACACCGAAGCGAAGCGAATGCGGGCCGCTAGTTTCGTAATAAAATGAATACCACTGGTCAGTTTTCCAATAGATAAGGTGACAGGTGTACATGTGAAAACTATGTGAAAATTTGCTTTTTTAGGAACACCCACACCCATTAGCCTAGCTCCAAAGTAAGCACTGTAATGCTTGTGTTATGGGATACTAGGGTAACGGATAGAATACATATACTATACATATATAAGTATATTTATATGAAAATACATAATAAATTTCCATGACTGGATTACAAATGCTCGTATTCATCACACAAACATCTGCCCCACCGGGATTCGAACCCGGGACCTCTCGAGTCGGCGACACCATGAAGCCACTCGGCCACGAAGGTCGTCAAAGTTGGATCAGGTCCATAGAGAATGCTTGCAAAGGGTTTTTTTTTCAAAGTGCTTTGTAAGCTTTATTTTCTTGAATTGCATATCTTCTTATTACTTCGTAGGCGCGGATTTTGGGAAAAGAAATAAAAGAATATTTGATACTAAAGATGTAAGAATTCGATTGTGAACTATACATTATTAATTCAGTTACCGTAACCTTGAAGGCCAGAAACCAATCACATATCCCGTGGAGAATAAATCTAAAAATAAAATATACACAGCCAGGTCATAAGTATAGTCATACAGTAAAAACTTTTCTCTTAGAATGCTGGCCACAAAAAAGTTTATTGAATGCGAATTTCAAATTGTTCATGAAAATAAAAATGTATACTTTTTAGAATTTTACTCATTTTTAAATATGGAGTGGACGCTTTAAGAAGACCGTGTTGCAGTTATTGCGTTGCATCGTTGCGGTTACGCGCCAATTCAAATTTTTCACATACTGAAAATTTTTAATATAATCAAAAGATTCGTTTATCGTACCATCAAACGATACAATGAAGACTCTAGTGTAGATGACAGGTCAAGAAGTGGTCGCCCTCGGTCTGTTAGGACTCCAGCTAAAAAGCTATGAAGGCGCGAATTCAAAGAAATCCCAAACGTTAGCAGAAACTGTTGGCCCTTCAGATGGGGTTAAGCAGAACCACAGTGAAAAGGGTGTTAAATGAAGACTTAGGGCTTCGGGCATATTGAAGAAAAACAGGTCAATTTTTGAATGCTCGTCTAATGGACCTGAGAAAGAAGAGATGCCGCGCTATTCTATTTTCTGATGAAAAAATTTTTACCGTAGAAGAGAGGTACAACAAACAAAATGATGAGGTGTCCGCACACACTAGTGAAGAAGCGAGCAACCGTATTCCGCGTATCCAACGAGGTCATTTTCCATCCTCGCTCATTGTATGGTTGGGAGTTTTTTATTAGGGCTTAACAGAGGTACATTTTTGTGTGAAAGGTGTAAAAACGAGTGCAGTTGTGTATCAAAATACAGTCCTGACGAACCTTGTGGAACCTGTTTCTCATACCATGTTCAATAACAGGCACTGGGTATTCCAACAAGATTCGGCGCCAGCTCATAGAGCGAAGAGCACACAAGACTGGCTGGCGGCGCGTGAAATCGACTTCATCCATCACGAAGACTGGCCCTCCTCCAGTCCAGATTTGAGTCTGTTAGATTACAAGATATGTCAACACTTGGATGCTATATATAGCGACATCCCTTTCTATCTATGCTCAAGACTAGATTCATTACTGAGAATCTTTCTATAATACGGACCTAAGTGATCACTTTGACCAAAAGAGCTCATATAAACGCTGACAAAAATTACAAGTTAACTGTTTAAGCTTATAGTTATTTGCCATCAAGCGATTCGCCATTAAACAGTTGCGTTTATACCGGCCGCAATATGTTTGAAAATAACGATAATCCTAAATTTCAACAACCCAAACAATCAGTCAATAACACCACTACCACTATCTACTATCAACAACGTGTAAAATTTCTGAAATAAATAATCCTTTATTCGATTGGGAATCTTATAAGCAAGACACATCTCAAAAATGGCATGAAGAGATCTGTGAAATTACTCTCAAGTCGAGTCGCGGTTAACAATTGGTTAGTGCATCTAGGGATGAAACGATACAAGTAAATACAAGTAATTATTCGATAATTTTCTTTCGATAACAAGTACTTTTGGCATCGATACTTTAGAACTGGGTAAGAAGTAGTATCGTAAAGTAAGTACTTGTATCGGTACTCGGTCGGTCATTTACTGAGAAGTATCAAAAAACTCGATAGGCAGATTATTTACTCTATGGTAAGGTGTCTAGATGGAATTTTTGTTTCGCGAACGCATCTTTTCTACTGCTAAGTTGGCAGCCTTGCGTATGATTTATATTTATTCCAATTTATCCAGTTAGTCATTCGTTTATCGAATGGCGTAAACCGTTATTTTATTTTCGTTAAATTAAAACTGTAACTAAATTTGTAATTAATGATAAAAAATAATGAAATGTAAATATTTGAAGTGAAACTTCTTTATCGGCGTTGGAAAAAAATTTACCGTCACATTTTTCGGTTACGCGTCACATTTTTCCGTTACGCGCCATCTTTTTTCATATTAATAGTTGATAGCTGAATGATCACACTGTCGCCGGCGAGAACTCTCTCTACTCGTTTGTAGCTGAGTGACAATAGTTATTAAAGATAAGACTCTGAGATACTAGCTCAGCGATACTCGCTCAGCTATACTCGCTCGGTTAAGCTGGCTTGGCTGTCAAAAGCCGTGCGCGTGCATTTCAACTCAGGACTGCCAATTCGTTTCTAGTTTCTACTCGCTTATCGTTCATCGTCGGAGGTGGAACATGTGCCTTAGATTACTGAGCCGTGTAATCATAACAGTTTCATAGGCAGTAATTTGTATTCATGTCTATGATAATAAAATCCTTTTGTTTAAACTTTATCTAATTTAACTTTATTTAACCAATTTCTGGAAAGTTGCATGTTGCATTTTTCGAAAAATAAGGCCATAAAGAAGTTTCACTTCTTACGTGTGTACACTAGTACACGCACACATTTTTTATTTAATGTTATGTCTATTTAATTGGGACAAATAATGAAATAATATATAAACATAATTATCACTTGTATTACTATTAAGTGTTACTATTGTTTGTTAGAAATTAAGAAAATTTGCAATGCCCTTGCAGGGCTCATGTTGTGAATCTTTATTTTAAATTTAAGAACCCATGTATGTACCAACATGAAGCAATAAAGATTATGATTAAGATTAATTGTGATATCGTTCGTCGAAATTTATCGATACAAGTAGGCATCGATACTTTATGACCGATACAGTATCGAGTAAAAGTATCGATACCTAGATGGTATCGTTTCATCCCTAAGTGCATCCGCCCGAATAGCGGAAAGTGCGATTCGCTTCTGCTGCCCGGACCGCGTGGAATTTACATTGGAAAAGAATTCTCAACATTTAAACATCTAGCAGTTAAATGCTTAAAATAAAAACTTAATAAATTATTGTGTGTACAATTCAGAAATGTGCCATTTTAAAACTTATTAAATAAGACTTTTCAAAAATGAAAATTCCACAAGCGCTAGGTTTAGAGTGAATATTCAAATTAGTGCAGGTAATATTATTTGCACTCGTGCCCGCTCTTGTGCATGTCGGGTGCCGCATTGTGTGTGCTGAGTATAAAATAACAACAGTAGGGAATATTTGTTTCTTGAGTTTTCACGCACACCACTCATTAAATAAAACAAGTATTAAACTTGGCAGCAGACGGGACTCGAACCCGCACCCTTCGCAATCCGGGCGAATGCACTGACCAATTATGCTACCGCGGCCCTCACGGACCGCGTCGAAATTCTTTCTAGCTATTCTTAAGCTGCAAGGCAGCGCCATCTCTTCGCATTATAGGTAAACCCACATCTGACCCGTTACCTATAATGCGAAGAGATGGCGCTGCCTTGCAGCTTAAGAATAGCTAGAAAGAATTTCGACGCGGTCCGTGAGGGCCGCGGTAGCATAATTGGTCAGTGCATTCGCCCGGATTGCGAAGGGTGCGGGTTCGAGTCCCGTCTGCTGCCTGGTCCGCGTGGAATTTTTTCTAGTTATATTTTCTTTAGATTTAAACATCAAGCAGTTACATGCTTTAAAAATAATAAAAATTATAAGTATTAAACTTGTCAGACGGGTCAATATAGTGAATACAGCTGTAGATGTTATTAATTATTTATTACTGTTACAAACACTTGTCGGTACAATAATTACTTCACTCTTATTTTAGGATTTTTAAAACAACTGCATATAATTTCTTATATCAAAAACAATCCTGTCAAACTCCCTAACGATTATCTGACCTTTTTTCTTTTTTTTTTTATATGGCCGGCCGTTGTCGGCGCATAGAACTCATCGATTTAAACAGCAAAGTAAGATAAGTTACTAAGTAGTGAAGTTAAATCACTATAACACAATATACTAATAACAGTTTTTATTTATTTTGTTTTATATTTTATGCGGGATCGCCAACACAAGTTTCAGCGGTATAAATGCACAAATTGATTTATTTAAGACGTTTCGCATTCTTTTCAGGCTGCGTCGTCAGAATTTGGGAATAGGTACATAGGTTTTAATTACAAGGTAATTTTTGAAATCACCTCTGTAAGGATTTATTGTTGTTAACCATTTACTGTTTTTTGATGGAAACTTGTTGTGTATATTTCTTTGTGCTTGTGTCAATTTCGCTCGTTTGATTTCATTAAAATTGCCCAATATTTCGATTATTTCCATTACTTTCATTCAGTTTTACGGTCCACTGGTAGAGTCTGTGCGGAAAGAGAATGAGATTTAGATTGGAAGGCGCTGTAGTGCTTTTCTACCGTATTTGTAAGGTTTTACCCCTTTAAGACATGATTAAATACAAAAAACCGCAAGAATTTACAACAACAAACAAATCTGTATAAATACAAAACTTAGACGTTTTACAGATTGCTGGGTTTGATTGCCAAATAAAAATCTTAATGTTAGTTCCGTTTTTCGCCACGCCCATTCTCTTTCCGCACAGACTAACAATTATTTTTAAAGAGAAAGAAGAGAACCATGTTGCATTTACTTTGTCTCTGTCTATATATCTGTAAGTGGATTGTATGTCATGTTCTCTTGAATGAGTATAGTGGGTGATGGGAAGAAAACGGACAAATACGAGTCGGAAACGCACACCGAGGGTTTCGTACAAATTTGCAGGTTAGAAAGAAAGAAGAACAAAGAAAAAAAACATTTGTTGGTTGCACAGCAGACAAACATTGAAAACAAAACAGAATTGAAAGAACATAAAAACAAAGAAAAAAAAATAATAATAAACCAAAACAACAAAACTAATCTGCTGGTGTTGCTGTGCAGGGCCAACAGGTCGCTGTCTTAGCTATGCTACTGTGGTAGTACTTTCGCGATACCACAGCAGCGCTGATTTTCAGCCAGCGCCTAATGATATCCGAACGCCAAACAAAATGCGATATAATGGTATAAAATGCTATGATTTAAAAAAATTAAAAAAAATCAAAATAAATAAAGATAATCTTAATTAAAATACGATAAATATTTTGAAAGGTACGCAACATAAACTGGTCCAATCTCTTTTTTACTTTAGCTTAGAAGTTTGATGTTTTCATAGCTTCAAGGGACCGTGGGGCCAAGTAAACGCTTAAAATTTTAACTCGATAACTCCTCGTGTTCCCGAGATAAAGTGTCTTGACAGACAGACGGGAATCAAAGTGATCCTATAAGAGTTGCGTTTTTGTTTTGGGATACAGAACCCTAAAGATAATACTCAGTAACAATCAAATGAACTCAATAACACTACGCATACTTTAAATAAAAATCAGCTGGCAATACATCCGAATGAGCTAGCTTAAAAGCTGTTTATCACCAGTTATCATAAACGTCTGAAACGTCATGACATCCAGAGGCTCGATACAAGATTTCAATAGAGATGGAGAGGTGCCTTCCAATGGGTATGATATTCAGATGACATGAAGTCCTGCAACACACCCGCTTAAAGCTGCTGATTGACTGATGAATGAATGAATGAATGAATACTCTTTATTGAACAATTACAAAAAAAACAATAAACATAAAACAGGAACGCAAACACAAAAGGCGACCTTATTGCTAAGGTAGTAATCCCTACCAGGCAACCTTTGGCTAAATAAAACGATACACTAAGAATAGTAGAAACAGCGGTCTGTGCATTGTAGAAATAAATAAATAAACGAAAATATAGGAAAATAAAATATAGAAAGTATATGGAAGCTATACAATACAATACAATGTAATGAACATATAAAAAGATCAGTCTGAGTCCAGCTTGAGGAAATAATTCTTAATTTTAATAGCAAAGGAGTCCCTCGTTCGTGCACGTTTAATATCTAAAGGTAAAGAGTTCCACAATTTAACAGCTCTTACATAGAATTACTTGGCTACGAAATCAGTGGAGTGGGGTGGTTGGACTGATTGCGAATATAGAAACAAAACAAAAGGAAAATACTTCAAATTGGCAATACTACTGTTTTGAACTCTACTATGACGTGCATACATACCGCTGGAAGCCATAACAAGGCGCTTATGTTTAGCTGCAATGGTAATTACCCTTACATGGTCCCTCACTACCACCACAGCTAAATACTTCCACTTCATCTTTGACTCAACAACTTAACTGTGCATTAGCGTTAGTGTTTGCAATATTATGGGTAGTTTTAATACATAATATTGTACAGACATTTTTATTTAATAATTAAGAAATTCAAAGAGATTTTGCATTTGACTTAGATCACCCTTCACTACACATTTGATCAGTAATAAAAGGTTAATGGAACACAGCAGACCGAACATTCATGTGTGTAGCTTAAATTGAGCACTGTAAGCTTAACACAATTCATATGAAATTAAGTGATACTAATGTTTGGAGATACTGCAAGCAGGATCGTCAAACAATAATACACCCTAATGTGAACGTGGATCTCTCATCAGAGTCTGTACCCTAAAAACCGTTCGTTCATCAAAATAGGTACTGAATACTCTGATATGTTCAAAACTAGGAAGAGAGTGACACAGGGTTGCATCTTGTTCCCTGCACTTTTAAACATTATAGGAAGAGTACATCATTAGTAAGACAAAAGAGGATTTAAAGAAGATTTTTCCTAGAGGTGGAAAGAGAATTTCCAATCTTCGGTACTTATGCTGATGACATCATCCTTCTGGCAACATCTGTTCAAGATATGAATGAGCTGTTCCAACAACTCTAGGCAGAAAGAGGCAACATCGGTCTAGCAGTGAACAGAGCAAAGACTAAAATGATGTTAGTAAATCTCATCAACCATCATCATCAGCCTATAATTGTCCCCACTGCTGGGGCACAGGCCTTCCCTATGGATGGAATAGGGAGATTGGGCCATGACCCGCCACGCGGGCCCAGTGTGGATAAGCGGGTGCTGACGACTGCAGATGCAGCCGGGA
Source organism: Chilo suppressalis (assembly GCA_902850365.2). NCBI lineage: Eukaryota > Metazoa > Arthropoda > Insecta > Lepidoptera > Crambidae > Chilo > Chilo suppressalis. The sequence goes on along the minus strand of OU963896.1, from coordinate 1,443,057 downwards.
CCAACGGCTTAACGTGCCCTCCGAAGCACGGAGGAACTCGAGATAGAAGTTTTTGGTCACCCATCCAATGACTTAACTACAACCATCGCAGTCGAACGCGCTAACCACCTGCGCCATCGAGCTCCTCACATATGGCCAGAAATCTAACCAACGGCATCTGCAATATTTCTGGCATTCAAAACGTCGACCAATATACAATTGGACTCTCAAATCAAATATGTCGACAGCTGTGTCTCCGAGATAAAAAGGAGAATCTGAGTAGAGAAAGCGACTAGGACTCGACCAAACAACATCTGGAAGAAGAGAGGAATTGGTGTCAAAACCAATATTAGATTGATACGAGCTCTAGTTTCTCTATCTTCCTGAATGGAGTCAAAACGTGGACCATCTTAGCCTGAGACACGCAAAGGATTGACGCATCCGAAATGTGGTGTTAGACACGAATGCTGAGAATACCATGGACGACAAAATACACCAATGCATCGATCCTGACCCAGTTGCACATAAAAACTCGTTTATCCACCTTTTATGCCTTAGTTTCCAATGTACCCATACATTCTGAAGAAATAAAGGATAATGTCAGTCTTTGAAAATTACGTACTACGAACTTTTGATCCTAACTAAACACTTTTGATGCGTGTATTTGAGATCCATGGTATAATTATGATTCACACACTGTCATGTATAAATCTTTGGCTAAAATTATAGTGAGTGAAGACAAGTCTCTTTACTAACTGTGTTGGAGAGTTAGCTGGCACTATCTGTTAATCCTTTAATTAATAGTACTTTACATCTGCAATTAATTTGCAGTCTAAATTAATTAGACTGCAAATTTGAAATTCAACTTTTATAACTTTTTTGCTCTGCTTATTACTAGCTTACTTAATTTCAATTTCTTGTTTTTGTTCTTCCCAAGCTGAACATTATGTACTATGACCCAGTTTGTGTATGAAATATGAAACTCATTGACTTAAATGGCCTCATGGTAAACCTAACGAAACGAACCTATTTAAAACTACCAATGATCGTCATAAAAATATTGTTATAAAAAGCTTTCGTTGGACTGTAAACAAATGATATTCCAAATATCTGAGAAAGGACATTGGGCAAAAATTTATTGACGCTGCACCCACGTCCGCCACTACCACCAGGATATTTATTACGATATCAAATATTTTGACTCCCAGGATATTTATTTTCGGTGTCATAATAAAAAAGGCTAGTTTTTCATAAATCTATCGATTCATACTAATTACATTGTTGGCGGAGCTGGGTGTGTTTTGCCCATTGTCCTTTCTTATTTACTTAGTGGTTTTTGGTAGTATCTATTATTTGAAAAGATAAATCGAATACAAGTGTTTTTTACAAAGTTACTTAATTATGTTTTACTCGTCATATTAAAGTGTGAAATACACTGTGAAAATCAAAACGTGGAATTACGTGTAATATATATAAAAGGGAAACCAATGTGTGAATAATTTACTTAAAGAGTAAATTCAAGCTGATTTTCAATAGTAACTTACACGTAATATAATATTGTGCTATTTTAAGATTATTGACAACAATAAAATATGGGCGTAACCAATCAGTTACTTATGGTAATGTCACGCTTGAATATGAACATGTCGCATGAAGATGTATCAGAATTATACCGAATAAACGTATTTTCGTCATTAAGCGTGTCTGCACCATGGCGAATGTTCTGAGGAGTTATTCTCCCTTATCCCACCTTTCCATTTCTTTAGGGGACCACGCGCTCTGGCCTACTTTGTCTGACTTACTGTGGCTACTACTCCAACGCGTACAAAGAAATTTGGTGACTCTTTCTTATAAATATAATGCTCTACCCGCTCACATATTGTAAAGAGGCGTGAAGAAGCAACATGCAGGCTGACAGGGTGATGATGGCTGGTGTGGCAAGTAGAACTGCTGTACTAGCTATCTTCGCGTCTCGATTTCACCGTCACTTAACATCTGGTGGGGTGGAGTCAATTGTCGGAACTATCTATAAGAAAAAAGAAATAATTTATCACGAACAGAACAAAAGGGCGACACATTTCTTTGCCGCCCTATCAGCAAAAGCTTTGCCCGCTCATATGATCCTCCCTCCTACAACTAGGGATCCTTTAAAAGAGGCGTGAAGAAGCAATGTGCATTCCATCATCCCTCACTTGATCGTATCAGATGAACGCCATAAAGCCCTTATGGCTGCGTTTTAGTCAGTAAGAGTCTGACATAACCCTGCAGCCAACTGTAGGGTATCCATGTGGATTTCACATCCACACCCACATCTGAGAGGAAAGAAAAAAGAAAAAAAATCAATGTGTCAGCCGGCAAGGTAAGGACGGCTGCTGTACCAGCTATCTTCGCGTTTGGACTTTATCACCACGTAATATCAGGTGGGGTAGAATTTTTTGCCTACCTAACTATATACAGAAACAACCATTGCAAAACAATGAGGTAAACTTTCGCTTTAATGTGTAATCATATTTTGACGTGACAGTTTTTTCTGCCTTCTTTGACGTATTGTTGACGTTATATTATTTGGAGCTTTGCCCATAGACTAAGGATTTCCCCATTAATTTACCAAAGTTTCTCTTAATGCCAAGAAAGCGAAAGAGTTTCTCCTGAATTTACTATTTTAAAAGTGATTTCCAAATTCCGATTTCATCTATGAGATTGGATATTACAAAACTCATATATAACTTATTCTAGATGCAAAATTTTATACGCGCGAACTAACTGTCGCTGCACACGGGCCACCTACCACAACCACAAAACGCCACAACCGGCATATTTCTAGTAGTTTCATACATTTTATATGGACTCGCCACACACGGTACGCCGGTGGCCGCCACACGCTACAAGCCGTCGTTGCTCGCTTCTTGTGGCCCGCGCCGGCCACTTAATGCGCCGATACAAAACGCAGCCACACGTCACTCGCGCGATTGCCCACCCCTCCTTCCCTTACCTTAGTCGGCCGCTGACGCGCGCTTCAGCCACTTTAGTAGCCGCTTCTAGCTTCTCGTGGCGGCGTTTGTGGCTGTGGCGTGTGGCGACACTAAGGGAACTACGAAGGGCAACTGACTCACTCGCTCATCGTCGCACCACACGTGCAGTAAATGCTAAGTTGACAATACTGTATCCCTACAAGAGATTTACTACATATATACTACATTGAAAAGAAATGTGAAATTTTCAAGATCTTTAATCTATATTAAAACAGTTTCCTTATTATTAGATGTGCACTTAGGGAAAGTGAAATTACGTTAATAATTAAAGAAGAAAATTTGTCTGCTTTAACATTTTTAAGTGAATTAACGAACAAGTGGGTCAGGGATCAGTTTGTTCAATAGTACATGCTTAAGCTTGTGTAATGGGATACCAGGAGCTACCCTACATACCTTCATACATCATCATCATCATCAGCCTATTCATGTCCCCACTGCTGGGGCACAGGCCTTCCCTATGGATGGAATAGGGAGATTGGGCCATGACCCACCACGCGGGCCCACTGCGGATTGGCGGGTGCTAACGACTGCAGAAGCAGCCGGGGCCAATGGCTTAACGTGCCTTTCGAAGCACGAAGGAGCTCGTGATAGTAAAGTTTTGGTCACCCATCCAATGAACGACCATTGCGAAAGTTGCTTAACTTCAACGATCGCAGCCGAACGCGCTAACCACTTGCGCCAACAAGCTCCTCCTACATACATATTAAAGCTAAATAACCTACATACATATTAAAGCTAAATTACATTATAAAAATGTATAAGTACTTCTTGTAAAAAAACACGTTGCAAACCTTATCCCCCCTAAAACCTTATCCCCCTTATTAATACACGAGGAATAAGCTTTGACCAGTTACGCCATGTATTGTTCATATCATTATTAATCTACAGACAGACAGACACACTTCTACTTACTTATTTTGGGAAAACCATTAACAACTAAGTGCTGATAACTGAAACACAAACTATGGACACTGGTGTCAATTCTGTCATTTTTTTTATAGATAAATAACTCCACCCCACCTGATGTTAAGTGAAGGTGAAGTCCAGACGCGAAGATAGCTGATACAGCAGTTCTACCTGCCACACCAGCCATCCTCACCCTGCCGGCCTGCATGTTGCTTCTTCACGCGTCTTTTAAAGGATCCCAGGTTGTAAGAGGGAGGTAACACGTGAGCGGGCAGAGCATTCCATTTAAGGATAGTGCGACAAAGAAATGAGTTTTGTGCGCGTTGGAATTGTGGCCACAGTTAGACGGTGACAACGTAGGCCAGCGCGCGTGGTCCTCTAAAGGAAAGGGGAAGGTCCCACCTTCCCTTTCCACCAGATGTTTAGTCACCTCCTCATCGCCTATGATGCGGATCGCGCGCCGCTGTAACCTATCCAAAGCATCGAGCAAGTACTTGGCGGACTATATGACTATCATATATATGACCCTCTAAACCTAAAATTAAAGACAACAGTGTATCCTTGTCATTCTCTATACAGGATGAAAAGGAGAGACTGATGTTAAAATTAGTTTTAAGTTTGGAGAATTATGCCAGAATCGACACCACTGTCGGACTTTAAGAAACCCTGACTGAAATCAAAACACAACTAATAAATAGGTTGTTTGGAACGGTTCTCTTTTCTGCAGTACTAGCATCTTTGGCATTGGTCTGCACTCACATTTAGAATCTGTTAGTATAAAGCAATTTGTTTGGCTTTGCAAAACATGAAATTTCTTAGAAACTCCGATATGTTCAATTTACAAAAGTTATTGAATACAACTTAATAGCTACCTCGAATTGTGTCTTACATGCAATGTGTTTAGTCATGGGTACATCGCTTGCTGTATAAGCGCAGCTGGTGAGATGAATACCACCATTAAGCATCAAAATGACGATGGTTTTGAAACTTACGGCTGTCGCACTATTTGTGTTTTCATGTGTTGAATCCAGTAGTATTCTCAGGAAGTGTGTATTGGTTGAAAAAGGTGAGGAACTTCGAGTTGATATAGAAATCGTTTCCTGTTTTACGGTAAAGATGAAGAAATGTTAGACTAGATATCACACATTGCATTGATTCCAAATAAGGTGCATCCACCAATCTATATTAGGCCGGGATGGTAGAAAAGGCTTGTGCCCCAACGATGGGAACATAGTTTAGTGTGTTAAATTTAAAGAAATCGATATAATGACTGTTGCATCTCAGTACGTTTATGAAAATTTAATGTATGTTAATATTAAATTACTTCATATAAATAGTAATAAGCACTCGCTTAATACTAGGTAAAAATTGCTGAACCAATTACAACGCTACAGAAAATCAATAATTCATTTAAAGATCTTTGTGTACGTCAATAAATTTAAAGCTACTATTAACAAAGTTCTTAATTAAGCATGTAAATTATTAAGTGTCTGATTATAATTCAGACAAATATGCTTGGGCTTAAACTGTTCCCAACGTTCCTGGAGGCTTTTTATATAATTATAAAAAAGATGATATGATTTTGTATTGGTACCGTAAAAATAGTACCTAGCTATACTTAACTTTTATTAATTAATAATATTAATGTGATGAAAGTTGACATCAACACATGTTTTAAATTTTTGATGTCATCTTTCAATTGATGACACTGTTTGAAACAAAACAGGGAGAAAAAAATAGCCCTTGCTGAGTTTCTTGCCGGTTCTTCTCAGTACAAGGTCTCCCGCCGTAGATTTACGAACCGATGGCGTAGCGTTTGACTTTCACAAAAGCTTGTAACAGCCTAGACTGAATATATTTTTTTTTTGAATAATTGAGTTTGAGTTTGAGAATAATATTTTGTTAATAGGTATTGTTACATAATTCTTTAATGCTGTGAAGTTTTTTTTCACAGTTTTTTCCATAGCTAAAAAAATGTCCTATACTGGTGGTAGGGAAAAAAAATGGAAGATTCAACAGATTTGTATTGTGCATCCAATTCGAATAAAGAATTTTTGACTTTGTGCTGATGACGAAGCTCAAAGTGTCAAATATTAACAATCTTCTTTGTTGCTTAAGCTACGCACATTTATATCACAGGTAACACCAACACAGATTACAAGCATGAGATGAACGCTGTCATCCCAAAAGGTCTGTGGACACAGGACTTAAATATACCCCCCCATGTAAGTATTTTTCATTGAATGAATCTTGATAGTCTAATGATTTTAACAAAAATCGCTTGAAATCTATCTACTGTGCGGAAAGAGAATGGGATTTAGATTGGATGGCGCTGTAGTGCTTTTCTACCGTATTTGTAAGGTTTTATTCATTTAAATTAAATACAAAAATCCGCAAGGCATCACAACAACAAACAAATCCGTATCAATACAAAACTTTGACGTTTTACAGAATGCTGGGTTTGATTGCCAAATAAAAATCTTAATGTTAGTTCCGTTTTTTGCCACGCCCATTCTCTTTCCGCACAGACTCTATACAATCTGTTGTAATCTACGATGGCCACTTGACAATTTAACGAAGAAATTTCGCCACTCTATTCTCTGTACAATATTTTAAAGTTTCGCTATTTCATCCATATAACAGCAGTTCACTAAGTTCTTACATGTAAAATTTCTTCCCCGTGAAGTTAACATTGAACTGTGCCACGCATGTTACATACAAAACGTAGCTTCACAAAACACAGGGCAACAATTCTTGCTCGTTTTCTCATTTTAAAAAAGACTTAATAGAGAATATCACATCGCTGCATAGCTTAATGTTGACTGCTCACCATAATCATGCATTAGAAAAATCTCTCTCTCTCTCTCTCTCTCTTTTTCTCTCTCTCTCTTTCTCTTTCTCTCTTTCTCTCACTCACTCTCATTAGTAGCATACTAAAGTAAAGTTTTCAAACAAGGTATGCAAGAAGCAACACTTGGTCGGCATAACCATAAAGGTGTGCGACTCGAACGAGTCTCCCGTAGTGGAAGTACCTACTTTTGACAGCATCCAAATTAAGCGCCAGCGCAAGCCTAGAAGCAGTGCAGATCTCACTGTCAGCGTGCACTGTTCCGAAGTTCCAGCGATCAACGAAGATACTTCGCACACAGATTCTGGGGAATTGAAGCCGCCATACTACAGCGACGTGCAGACAAGGTCAGAGGTCGACCATGACAGCGTAGAGCCTCTGTACTATGAAGTATGATACCTTAATTAACTTTGAAATAATAAAATTAGTAGACCATTCGAAACTGAATGTCATTTGTTTGCCTTCCATTAAATGAGCTTGGTATGCAATTCCACTAATTTTGATGAGGAGTGCTCCAGTAAATGAGATTCTTTTCACCTATTTGACATTTTAATTACCAGTGTAGCCATCTATAACGGTGTGGACTGTAAACTTATTGAATATGATTGAAATTTAAGGAACGCAAACATTAAGCAGCAAGGGTTTACTTACAGGACAACGACATAATACATTCAGCAAAACTGACAAAGTAGAATATAGAATAAAGACCGAAGAATTCTGATATTAATAACACAAGAAGATTGGCGAAACCTTCTTTAAAGGGACACCTTTTTAACGTCTTCTTTTCTTGTCGGTTGTTCTCAGTACAAGATCTGCCGCCATAGATTTACGAACCGATGGCATAGAGTTGACATTCACAAGAGCTTGTAACAGCCTAGACTGAATAAATGATTTTGAGTTTGAGTTTGAAAAAAAGGGTTCCGATTATACGCTTTCTCAAAAGCTGTAATTTGGTTTTCTGGATATAATATTTGGTTATCATTTACTTTATAATAAGACAATAGTGTTTTTTTTATACTCTGCTTTCATAGTTTTGATAAAGCTGTCAGTTTGTCTTATGAATATTATCACACCATACGTATTTTCATAGTGACCATACTTAATAAGTTTGTTTCAATATAATTTAATCAATTTCTATAAGAATACAATTTTATGGCCGCGACCATGGTTTGATTGATTTCAGGCTCCTTTTTACAGTTACATAACTACTACTTAATAGTTTATTTTGAATTATATTATGTGTATGTACCTATAAACTAATTATTTGGCAAGGTGTACTTGGAAATCAAAATATTGCTGTGGACCGAAATTCTCGATATTAATAAAAAAAAGCTTATTACAAAGCGAGATTATATTATCGACAAAAATGCTTGGGTTTGAACTATTCCAATCATTCCAACAGGTTTTCTATGTGAAATAAATCATCATTGTATTGACGTTGTAACAACATAATGATTTGTAAATGTTGTTATATTATTCTTTTAATGTTGTGGATTTTTTGTGCTGGTTTTTCTCCGCAGCTAAAAAATAATTAACGAGTGCTATGGATTTTTTCTGGACGATCTAAAGAGTTGTACTATACATCTAATTTAATAGTTGGCAAGGGTGCTTGCTATGTTTCTGTCTCTGTGCATGTGTCACTCACACCTTCCTAGTGACCAAAGCTGGGGATGTGACTGACAAATGTAATTATAGGCCCATCTCTCTAGCCACTATTACGGCTTAAGTACTAGACAGTCAGATAAGTGCTCGTCTGATAAGATGATTATTTACATCTACACGATGCGCAGTTTGGGTTTCGGCCAGGACTTTCCACGGAGACTGCGGTACTAGTTTTAAAGCATACGGTGCAATATTACACTGAAAGACGAACCCCGGTATACGCTGGTTATCATGACCTGTCTCGCGCTTTCAACCCGGTATCTTATGATGTGCTGTGGACTAAGTTATGGGAAAGAGATGTACCTGCAGAGTTATTGTGTATCTTGTAGTATTGGTATCTGAATAAGGAGAACAATGTAAGATGGGGAAATGAGCTTTCAGACTCTTTCAGGTTAGAGAGCGGGGTGAGGCAGGATGGCCTGTCCTCTCCCCGACTTTTTAATCTTTATATCAACGACTTTATTTTTGAACTCAGCAGCATGAAGGTATGTTGTTGCATTGATGACATAAGCGTCAATAACATCAGTTACGCTGACTACATGGTGCTGCTCCATCAGTAAGAGCGTTGAGGGAGCTTTTACGGATCTGTGAATCTTACGCGCAGACTCACGGCCTCACAATGTTAAAAAGTGTGAGTACCTCGTGTTCAGGGCTAGGAGAGGTGGTGTCCATTGTTTGCACCTAGTATTACAATCAATGGTACAGAACTGAAACGTGTCTACCGGTTTAAGTATCTGGGACATTTGCTGATGACCTTAAGGACGAATCTGACATTGAGAGGGGGTGCAGGGCTCTGGCGGTGCGCTGTCATATTCTGACTCGTAGGTTTGCATGCTGTAGTACTCTAGTAAAATTAACACTTTTTAGAGCTTACTGTGAGGTGTGTGATTAGGAGCTCGATGGCGCAAGTGGTTAGCGCGATCAGCTGCGATCGTTGAAGTTAAGCAACTTTCGAAGTGGTCGGTCATTGGATGGGTGACCAAAAATTTACTATCTCGAGTTAATCCTTGCTTCGGAAGGCACGTTAAGCCATTGGTCCCGGCTGTATCGGCAGTCGTTAGCACCCACCAATCCGCACTGGGGCAGCGTGGTGGGTCATTCTATGACTATGCCCAATCTCCCTATTCCATCCATAGGGAAGGCCTGTGCCCCAGCAGTGGGGACATTAATAGGCTGATGATAATGATGAGCTTACTGTTAAGTGTTTTATACGTGCAGCCTTTGGACCAACTATACGCATCGGGCCTTCGGTGCGCTGCGTATTCAATATAATAATGCTCTCAGAGCAAGGGCGTAGCCAGGATTTAGTTTAGGGGGGGGGGCAGGCAAGTGAAACTAATATGTTCGCTACAAAAATTAAATTTTCTTGTACCATCTTTCGCTGGACACTTAACATACACAGACCATTTATGAGTCCTATGTATGTTAAGAGATCAAGATCGAGCATCGTCGACCTCAACCGCGTTTTGACTACACCGCAGTGTAGAGAAGTACCTCGTGGTGCAAGACGGTGAGAAAAGAAATTAGTATAGGTTTTCTGGTTGGAGGAAGAATGTTTCCTCCTTCTCTAACAACTCCACAAAGTTCAGCTCTCTTAGGTGTTCTCTTGGCATATCTTTCCATCGTTTATATCACAGTTCGCGCGTTATTATCAAAGGATTCTAACCCATAGTAACTTTGTGTTTTCTGTTTGAATTCAGCCAATGAAATTTTCAATATCGCATCAGGATGCAACATCATCAATCCCAAGGCAGGCATATACCTACTGGAACATCGTTTCTTTGATTAACATATGTTTATCAAAGAAACGATGTTCCAGTGCGGATATAAGGGAATCCAAATACAGGATGAAGATCGATTCTCTAGAAATTGCCAAAAGCCCATTGAGAATGCCCTCAAAATGATCGTTAAAATAGCAATACTTATGTTTTTTTGTGACCAGCGTGTCTCACAAAGAGCTGGAATATTTGGCACGTAAAGTACGTGCCAAATATTCCGTAGAGAAGATTCTCGAAAAAGTTGATGACATCTTTTATTGTGCTAATCGTGTCTCTTATTTCTGGAACATTATTAAAATCATTAACCGCTAAGTTTATTTTGTAACTTGCACAAAGAAAATACAATGCTTATTTGCCCAAAAAGGATTAACCACAAATAAAAAACAAATTAACTTTCTAAAGGAAGGCTCAACTGTTAACTCGAAAAGCAAGCCTTTTTCAATCCTAGATACTGAACCTGACTAGACTATTTTAAAAGATACGTATGAAAATCACTACAATGTACCAGATGATGTTGGTGTTTCGTCATCCAGGCCAGACGTGTTCCCCTTTTTTAGGCACATCAAACATAGTATACAAGTAATGTACTAATAGAGCTTACTGTATCATACTAACTTTCCAAAATACTTCACAATAACATTGAATAAATATTACGATCTTACCAACGAACTAACCAAAAATGGCTATTTAGTTAATTTACACGCGGTAGAAGTAGGAGCGAGAGGTATACCAGCAAAATCTTTCTATAACCTAAAAGACCTCGGCCTATCGAGAATTGCAGTAATTTTAGTTTATTTTGGAACGAGTAACTAAGGCTGCACTAACAGACTCCTATCAAGTTTGGCTAGGAAGGGCGGGCAAACCCAAGCAGTGAAGGTGAGCGTTGATGCGTATCTCAAAGGGGGCCTCCTTAAACCTACACCCGGATGGCAAGGCCCGGGAACTGCTCAGAGTTTATCTCTCTGCCACACGATGGATTTGGCACCCGCACGGTGAAACCATGGATTGTTAAGAATTTCGTCTCACATACAATTAAAGAGAATAGATATCATTTTATGATCTTTTTAGGACAATCTTTTTCAAATAACTTATTTTTATGATGCTTCTAAATCTGTGTTCTGAACGGGCCATAGTTGCCCGGCAATGTGTGGCTACGATACATGGCCCGGCAAAATTATATTTTTAAGAATACCTTAATACTTGTTAGTTGTACACACAGTAACATTATACAGACTGCACACTTTAAAAAAATCCTTATATCCATCATTTTACGTCCAAGAAATGCTTAACGTAGGTACGTACGAAATCACTTCACTGTTTACGAGTAGTCCTATCGAAATTAGAGCTTTAGTAACGAGACTCATGAGAGTGATGTGCGATTCTATAATTTTTTGGTTTTTGGATTATTTATCATTTAATTTTCGGTTCTGAAGCTCCTCGATCTAGGGGGGGGGGGAGGAGCAGCTGCCCCCCCTGCCCGTACCTAGCTACGCCCATGTCTCAGAGTGTTGTTGGGGCTGCCCCGTTTCTGCAGTGCTGACTGACAGTGACTTTTATGCTGTCATGCGGAAGAGAGCCGCTTCGTTGCTCTGCAGGGTGCGGGCCAGCTCTAACTCCATTCTGCAAGTTATAGGGGGCGATATGATTCTCCTATTATTGCTTATTGCATCCAACAGTGCAACGGGCACAAGTTTAGTATGTAAGTGATTTAATTTCGATACTAACACTAGATAATAAATAATCATGTAACTAATCATAATATGGATGTATCCTTGTCCACAATAAATGATTATCATCTATAATATAAAATTCAAAGGTGACTGACTGACTGACATAGTGATGTATCAACGCACAGCCCAAACCACTGAACGGATCGGGCTGAAATTTGGCATGGAGGTAGATGTTATGACGTAGGCATCCGCTAAGAAAGGATTTTGATCAATTCTACCCCGAAGCGAAGCGAGGGCGGGCCACTAGTTATTAATAAATCATAGGGCAATTTAAAGTTTATATTTCTTCTTTATTGTATAAACTTTAATTTGTTTGAAGTAAGCTTTGTAAACCAAATTTCAAATGACTCGACGTCATATGTAGGTTTTTGCTTGCACGCGAAAGCAATACAGCATCATCATCAGCCTATGGAAGTACCCACTGCTGGGGCACTAGCCTTTTTAGGAGGCTTTAAGCAATTATAGTTATATTTATATTTTTTAGATATTTAACGTTTAAATCTAAAAAAATATATTTGATAAAAATCCCATTCGACACGGACAATTAGGGCCGAGGGCCGAGGTAGCATAATGGTCAGTGCATACGCCCGGTTAGCATGGAATTTTTTCCAGCAAAATTTTCTTAAATTTAAACATCTAAATCAAAAGCAAGCAATCAAGCTGTTTAATCATTAAAAAAACTATAATTGCTATTTCTTCTTTCAAATGCTTAATTAATACTTGGTGTCGCCGCATACGAGTCAGGCGAAACAGCTACAAATGCCGCCACGAGAAGCTAGAAGCGGCTACTAAAGTGGCTGAAGCGCGCGACAGCGGCCGACTAAGGTAAGGGAGAGAGGAGTGGGGAATAATCGCGCGAGTGACGTGTGGCGGCGTTTTGTATCGGCGCATTAAACGCTTCCCTTCAGTGATGCGCCAGACAATTGCATCGTTGACGCACAGGGTTCGTGGGAGCGCCAACAGTATTCTCGATGTTATCGGGAAAAAACCGGAGTGTGCCATTCTGAGGCACTGAGTACATATACACGTTCATGTGACCGGTGCCTCAGAAGGTATATATATGAAATAACTTTGTTTTGAACTGACGGACTGACGACGTCGTCAAATGTGCTGGGAGCTGCTGGATGCGGAAAGCGCAGGACCGCACATTGTCGCGTTCTATGGGGGAGGCCTATGTCCTGCAGTGGACGGAAAAAGGCTGATGGATGGATGGAACTTTGTTTTAAAATGTACTAACATAATTTTTAAGGTTTGATTGTTACTAACATTTCTATGGATCTAGTATCTGAAATAAAACATTGTTATTATTTTGACAGACAAATAAACGGTTCACCGTTGATTAGGAAATTATTACCTGCACTGTCTACTAACTTGACTTTACAATCAAATAGATCTTTTTACTGAGTAATATAATACATTGATATACTTAAAAACCTTCTCTCGAATTATACATTTCAATAAAATTATTGTGCAATTTCTTGTAGCAGCAATACAAAAAGCCGGTCAAGTACGAGTTACCAACATACTGTGGCCGCTATTCCTACACGAACAAAGAAATTTGGTGACCAATTTCTTTGTCGTACTATTCGTAAGTGGTTTTTTTGTACGCGCACGTGTTCCCTCCTTCCTACAATCTGGGATCCTTTAAGAGAGGCGTGAAGAAGCATTTTTGCAGGCCAGCAAGGTGAGGATGGTTGGGTGGCAGTTTATAACTGCTGTACCAGCTATCTTCGCGTTTGGACTTTATCACCACTTAACATCAGGTGGGGTAGAGTCACCTAGCTGGCAAGATAAATATATATATATGAGTCCCATCATGGGTTCCGTACATATTTGTAGGCCGTATCTAGAGTATCTTAGAGCGAATCGCTGTAGACAGATAAACCCATGTTTAAGGGTTTTTAGATACAGAAATTGTATATTAAAATGCAATTGATATAGATAAATAAATATCTTTTTGTACGCTAACTTGGAATTGTGATTTTTTTCATAGCGTAAAGCAACCGTAGATTTGAGTATACGATTTAAAATTCAACTTGATACCTCCACGTGTAACCGAGATAAATGGTCTTGACAGACATACTGACAACATAAAGATCTGATTAGGGGTACATTTTCCTTTTGAAGTGCGGAACTCTTAAAAAGGCAACAGAAAGGGAACATCACACGATTCGAGCGGAAAACAGTAACAGGAATCCAATCTACCGTAAAATAACGCTAACCTTCTTGCACGGATTTAAAATAGGAGCTCTACTCTCTTACTCCTAAACGAAATTTCGGCAACGAACGAATTTTAAACGAAATTTCGCCAGTGACTCTACTCTATTTCATCTTCGAATACGCACATAAAGTTCGGAATCACAGACAATTATCGTGAACGAATGGAATGAGCTATGTTTGTGAGTTCTTTTCGTCTACACTTTTTAGATAACGTTTTTTACTTCAACACAATATTACTTTATGGCAACATTTTTGATTACATCAAAACAACCTCTTTTGACAGTGTTAGCCGACTAATTTGTAGAGTTGATGCAATCGAATGTATGTCAACCTAAATTTGTCGTGTAACACTTTGAAGTATTGGCAATACAATAATAAAGAAAAAATAGATTTATTTGTAAATCTTTCATACTAAAAAATTTTCCTCACGCAGCCTTAATTAAAAATACTCTAGTAGTAATTCTAGGTTTAATTTAAACAAAATACCCAAAACGAAAATGAAAAGGTAACACTTTTCATTTCGTCAATTTGAGGTTAAAATTTCGAACAATTATATCTGTCAAATTCAACTTTAGTTCAAAAGTTTTGTGAATGGAGAAGTTATGCAAAGCTCGACGCAAACCACAGCCGAATATTGCAGCTGTCAAATTTTGAACGTGTTTGTTTTATTGTTAAATATATTAAATAAGTACCTAGTGAAAATATATTCAACATGGTCTGTAATATAGCTGAAAACAGAGTTGAAAAGGAGAGGAGCATCTATGCAAGGCAGAAAAGCTGATCTAGTAGAAAGGTACTCTTTCTATTATTATGCTAGAATGCTTATTCTCGGTACATAGATGCATTTTCCATGATTATTTTAACAGTTCATTAGTCAAATTCATCTTATTTTTGCATCAGTCAGACATCTCATAGAGTTAGGTTACCTCGGGCTAAAAAGGGAGGTACAACATTGGTTTTTTTTACAGTCTTGAGGCATAAGATTTAAACTTTGGTGCAGTTTTTTCTGATCAAAGTGAAGACATCCAGATGCAATTACCTGCCCCAGATACATACCATAATGTAAACAGCAGCTCAGTTTTACCGCCTCTTTCGAAGAAACAAATAAAATTATATTTTAGTCGGTAAGCATGCAGATTTCTTACAACAACCAAAAACTGCAGAATGCGGCATTTGTAATTTGTTAAATAAAAAGCTTAAAAATGAATATAAGCTAATAGGTACGTATTTGATAGAAGTTTTGGGTCAAGCGATTACAGCGCCCCTAGTGACCAAATTTTGCAGATTTCTTGTCCATTAGAGTAGGCTTAGAGAATTTAAATGTCAATCTATTTTCGGACGAACGCATTTTCCAAATGAAATAGAAACAGAGTAAGGAGCGTGCGAAAATTTCGATCGAAATTTCGTTTTTCGTTGAAATAGAGTAGGCCTGTACTAGTCGTTTAAGGCACAAAAGCATTCCCGAGTACTCAGCGGGTATTCATTACTCGGTGCCACTCTTTAATTTACTTGAGCACCTACCATGAAAACCTTACGGGAGATGAAAAGGAAATACCGGAACAGCGCTCATATTCGTGGAGAGCGGCGTCGTTTTGAATATTTCATTTAAACTTACGAAAGACTTCAAAATTTAGAGTAAGACGTTTCAAAGGGGGAATCGCAGCGGAAAATGAATAGCAATTCGCCGTCGAGATGAAAATAGTAAATACGATATTGTGGGGAGCTCGGCAGCGAGCTATATCGCGTTAAGGCTCGGAATCGCGCTAGTCCAGTTTTAATTCCGGGGTTGTATTGGGGCAGTCCGCTCCAGGAGGCCTACTCTCTTTCTCCGAAAGGAAATTTCGGCAACGAACGAATTTTAAACGAAATTTCGCCAAAGACTCTACTCTATTTCATTTTCGAACACGCACATAAAGTTCGAAATCACAGACAATTTTCGTGAACGAATGTAATAAGTCATGTTTGTGAGTTCTTTAATCTCAACTTTCTAGATTACCTGTTTTACTCGGAAACAATATTAATTTACTACAATTTTTTATGACATTAAAAGAACCTTCTTTGACAGTGTTAGCCGCCTAATTTGTAGAGTAGATGCACTTCATTATATGTCAACCTAAATTTGTCGTTTAATACTTTGAAGTATTGGAAATATAATAATTAATTAAAATTTAGTGTATTTGTTAATTTGACATACTAAAAAATGTTCATCACGCTAAGCAGCCTTGATTAAAAATACTGTTTCGGTCATTTTAGGTTTAGTTTAAACAAAAGTCCCAAAACGAAAATGAAAAGGTAATTTTCATTTCGTCAATTTCAGGTTAAAATTTCAAACAGCAATTCGCCGTCGAGATGAAAATAGTAAATACGATATTGTGGGGAGCTCGGCAGCGAGCTATATCGCGTTAAGGCTCGGAATCGCGCTAGTCCAGTTTTAATTCCGGGGTTGTATTGGGGCAGTCCGCTCTAGGAGGCCTACTCTATCTCAACGAATAAACGTGCACGAATAAACCTTTCTGGTTTTTGTTTGCACTATAATAATAATAATCATTTATTTCAGATAATTATAGAATTATAATCCATAGTTATTAGTACAAGTTAGTAACAATGTCGGGCTTATCCTATGTTAGTAGTATTAGTATATTAATTAATCAATCATTACCAAATTATCCATATTAATTATATTCACAATTATAATCTATTGTACATGTCAATTAAATTAAGTTAACAATTAATAGATATAGGTACGACAATATTCATGGGTGTAAAGTATGTAGGTGCACCCAGCGCTTCAACATTGGACTGTCCCAGCGTGCCGCCAATGTTCTCAGGATGCCGTTGGAGCTGGCGCGCAGTCGCCCCAGCATAGATGCACACCTTTTTCTCATTATCGCGTGAAACCCATCTATCTGGGACTATAATATGTATTATAATTGTAATATTGCTTGAGTAAATAAATAAATAAAAAAAAAACGAAAAACTAAATTTCGATCGATATTTAGCACGTTTCTAACTCTGTTTCCTTGTCATTTCGAAAATTCGTTCGTCCGAAAATAGTTTGACAATTGAATTCTCCATGCCTACTCTAATTCACAAAACTTTCAAACTAAAAGTTGAATTTGACATATAATTGTTCGAAATTTTAACCTTAAATTGAAGAAATGAAAAGTGTTACCTTTTTATTTTCGTTTTGGAACTTTTGTTTTATCAAATTAAGCCTAAAATGACTGCTACAGTATTTTTAATCAAGGCTGCTTAGCATGAGGAATATTTTTTAGTTTGATATACTGAACACCAAATTTTAATTAATTATTGTATTTCCAATACTTCAAAGTATTAAACGACAAATTTAGGTTGACATATAATGAAGTGCATCTACTCTACAAATTACTCGGCTAACACTGTCAAAGAAGGTTCTTTTAATGTCATCAAAAATTTTGTAGTAAAGTAACATTGTTTCCAAGTAAACCAGGTAATCTAAGAAGTGGAGATAAAGGAACTCACAAACATGACTCATTCCATTCGTTCACGAAAATTGTCTGTGATTCCGAACTTTATGTGCGTGTTCGAAAATGAAATAGAGTAGAGTCATTAGCGAAATTTCGTTTAAAATTCGTTTGTTACCGAAATTTCGTTTCGGAGAAAGAGAGTAGAGCTCCTGGTTTCGTATAATATCCCGTGGTGCGGTCGCTTGGCTCGTTACATCCTCTTATCCCGCTGAGAGGATCGCTCGTGGACCGCAAACATTTGCACGCCGCATTCGCGGGACGTTTCATTTTTGAGAAAGACGATGCTGAATACAGCTGCATAGTTATTAGTCTCTCGGAATTTATGCGAGTACACAACAAGTACGAAAATGGGTAGGAGGTTCTTTCATTACGCTAGTCTAATGAAATTACTGCAAACTCTACTTTAAGTCGTATTTTATATGAGATTTTGTATTGACCGGCTATGCAATAACTAACTTGGATCACTGTTCTGAGTTTTGGTAATATGTTTCATGTGACAATAGAACTACTAATAAAAGACGGAAAGATATAGTTTGCCGGCAAAATATTTTTACAAAACATAGCTTATATATATTATCTTTGGTAAAAACATGCCAAATTTATTCTTCACAATGCCCTACTCAGTATGTCTTTCGAGAATACAAAGAGATGTTGATGTCCTTTTTAAAATAAATAGTACTTAATCTCAGAGCATATTTTTAATTCATGATACATAATAATGCTAGACTAAGTTGATAATTGCTTTGGTTTTATAGTAAAAATTATTGTGTTCATTTGGTATAAATATACAGTTATGGAAGACTTTTTTGCTTGAAACAGAGGTTTACCTAATTCAAGATACAGTGTAAGTTAAATATATTATGTTCTTTCATTTCTGGGTTGTACTATTGCATTGTTTAATAAAGTTCCCCTAGATTGAGCTTCCACTGACTAAATTTAAATCTCAGATCAAAAATACTCTTATGAATAAGGGCTATTATAAAGTTGATGATTATCTGAATGATCGTAATGCATGGACATAGTGTTTCTTATAATTTGTTATTAAATGGGTATTAGTCATTTTCCATAACAGTAATATTGTACCAATCTAATACCGCTTCCTATATACTAAATAAAATGTTAACTATAAAATTAATTGTAACTATATATTTATATTCTAAATGATGTAATGGAAAGTGATTTCAGACGTATTTCTGAAGTTATTTTTCAACTTGACGACACTGTATATAACAATACAGGGAGAAAAAAACAGCCCTTGCTGAGTTTCTTGCCGGTTCTTCTCAGTAGAAGGTCTCCCGCCGTAGTTTTGCGAACCGATGGCGTTCATTCCATTCCATTTCATTTCATTCATTCCATTCCATTCCATTTAAGAAATAAGAAATTAGTAATAAATTGTATTGAATTAACTTTTATTATTATTATTATATTTTATAACAATCCAAACTAAGTAATCCTTAGAGTAGAAAATAGATTCCTCCTGAATTTGATTCATTATGTACTGTTAGATAATTATATTCTCATTACAAACTTTCACCCGAAAAAGGCAAACTCATGCACTTTCTTTTTGACAAAAACGAGTCAAAAGTTTATTTAAAATAATAATTATAGATATATACTCGTAAAAAATCCTTTAAGAGAGGCGTGAAGAAGCATTTTTGCAGGCCGGAAAGATGAGGATGGTTAGTGTAGCAGTTTTTTTAACTGCTGTACCAGCTATCTTCGCGTTTGGACTTTATCACCACTTAACATCAGGTGGGATAGAGTCATTTGCCTACCTGGCAATAAAAAAACAATGTCGAAAATGCTAAATACATCCATAGTCCATGCATATTATCTGATGAGGTACCCCGTAACACAGCCCCGTAGTTCAACTGTCAACGATATATTTACAGTGTGGTAATAATTACGCATGTGTTAGATAATATACACATAAGGTCATTAACAAGCTAAAAACAAAACATCAAGGCGGCTGTATAATTATTGTACACTTAAAAATGGTTGATTCAGTGATGTTATTGCTGCTTCAATACTCGTACTTGATTTTTGTAATGTAGGTTTTATATAAAATACTGTGAAAATCTATTGCTAGCACTAAATTACATAATTTAATAGAATATTTCATAAATTGCGGGTAGTCAGCGAAATCTTTGTACACGTGTTCTGAACGGCCCGATGACGTTAGTTGTTTTTCGCTGCCTTTAAAAGGTCGAGCTCCAGCCTTTGCGGGGCGATTCTGTATCGAGCCGTCGGACCGAGCGGAGCTCTGAGTTAAGTAATCATTTTCATATTGTTGTTTATAACTTTTATCGGAATTATATTTGTATAATATTGTAAGTCATAATCTAATAAAAAAATTTATTTAGATTAATAAAATGTATGAGTTTACAATTACAAAAAGCTTAAAACTACCTAATGTCTAAAAATAATATACAATAATATATCTTTGCCATTCACAATAGAAATTACTTCTGTAATCTTAAGAATTAAAATAAGAGATTATTTGCGAGTACAGATTTTATACTTTGTTTTGGTATTATAATTTTAATAATCAATAAATAGTGTACTTTAAACATTTAATAATTTTGAAAGTAGTGATTTCCCTTACAAAATAAAGAAATCTGAATCTATTGAATAGTTTTATTTCCATTCCATTTACTTTTATTGCTTTATATAAGTTTCAAAGTGTTTATAAAATTAATTATTAATGCCAATGCTTACACATGCAATCGTGTCCGATTGGGTCGTAAGATGTAGCAACTCTCCTCTGCGACCTAGCTGACGTCAGCGAGCCTATATTGTTTCAAACCTGAGCCACAGTGAAGTTAACATGCAGTTAGGAAACTAATGTTTAAAGTTTCGGTTTATACAAAAGTTTATGTTGCTCGCACCTCTGGGATGGCTCCGTCAAGTACTTGCTCGATGCTTTGGATAGGTTACAGCGGCGCGCGATCCGCATCATAGGCGATGAGGAGGTGACTAAACACCTCGAGCCTCTTCAATTACGCCGTGACGTGGCGTCACTATCGTCTGTACCACGGCGAGTGTTCTGAGGAGTTATTCTCTCTTATCCCACCTTCCCCTTTCCTTCAGAGGACCACGCGCGCTGGCTTACGTTGTCACCGTCTAACTGTGGCCACAATTCCAACGCGTACAAAGAAATTTGTTGACTCTTTTCTTTGTCGCACTATCCGTAAATGGAATGCTCTGCCCGCTTACGTGTTCCCTCCCTCTTACAACTTGAGATCCTTAAAAAGAGGCGTGAAGAAGCAACATGCAGGCCGGCAGGGTGAGGATGGTTGGTGTGGCAGGTAGAACTGCTGTATCAGCTATCTTCGCGTCTAGACTTCACCTTCATTAACATCAGGTGGGGTGAAGTCATTTGTACTTATCTAGGATTTAGACGACCTCCGTGGCCGAGTGGTTTGTACGCCGGGTTTCATGGTGTCGCCGACTCGAGAGGTCCCGCGTTCGAATCCCGGTGGGGGCAGATGTTTGTGTGATAAATACGTGCATTTGTACTCCAGTCATGGATGTTTAATATGTATTTCTATATAAATATACTTACATATGTATAGTATATGTATTCTTTCCGTTATCCTAGTATCCCATAACACAAGCCTTATAGTGCTTACTTCGGGGCTAGACTAATTGGTGTGTGTGTTGGAAATATTTATTAATTTATTAGTTCAAAATTCAGCAGAGGTATAAAGCGTTAACCTACTGAATTACATCCCCTACATTATGCCAAGAAAACTGATCCTGCGCTTCAACATTGCGTTCCCGTAAATACACATCTGGAAATTCGAGAAACTCGCACAATGGAAGGAAAAATACGTTAAGTGAAACATCAGAGAAATATTTTTTTATGATACAGCTTTGAGTTCATGAAAGACACAATGCCTCCGTTGTGACGGGGGGAAATTCCTTCCGCCACACAGATTCATTAGAAACAATATTCTTTTGATGTTAATTAAAAAAAACTCATCAAAATAAAGATGAGTGAAGATGAAAACGATGACAATGTACTATCTCGTCGTAGCTGTCGAGTGTTTGTTTGAAACTGGAATTTTACAAAACACATAAAAATACTAGAAGATACCTTAAAATCGAATTATTATAAAAAGCAATCAATTATTATATATGTATTTTATTATATTACAAGAACTGAAGGGAGAAGAAGGGAGAAGGGACGATGAAAAAATAAATCATCCCCAGGTTACATGTCAATGAGTTACATTAAAAAAATTTTTCAAAATGTTATTCTACCTTTTGTCAGCGTGATTGATATACATATCTCCACAAAATTACAGCTCTGTAGCTAATGGTCTCCAAGCAAATCCGGGGACGGACAGACATACATGAAACTAATAATATAAATTAATGGTGAAAGATAAATGTGCCAATTTACGAAACAAACAGGCTGATTAGATTAATAAAAGAAAAATACGTGTGGCACTCGGGGACTGCCGCGGTAAAGCTATTGCATAGCATTATTTATCAACTTATGCAATTGTAATTATTTATTTATTTTATTTATGCAGTATTTCTTTTTCTTTGATATTAATAGATGGCGAAGCAGGCCCTTATAATATTTTACTGGGCAAGCACAGCAAACAACAGCATTGCCCGGCGCCAAAAAACTTTCACAAGCTCCATAGTTTACCATTTTTAGTCCAAAAATTTAAATTATAATTATAAAGTCTAAATAAAAGGGAGACAAACAAAAATAAGAGCAGGTGCTAGGGTCTCAAACAAATATATAAAAAAAGGAAAAAAAATATAATAAAAATCTATGCAATAGCTTAAAAATAAAAATGGGTGCGTGTACTTATGTAGGCGCGTGAGAAGTTATCCTTCTTTGGCATCGTTTAAAATTAGTTTTTAATTGCATGCAAATAATTAATTACAATAAATTAATAAAAAGTCTGGAAAAGGACACAGTCAATAAAGTTCAGTTTTAATTTGAAAAAATAAATAAATAATCAAAATATTCAATTAAAATCGCTACTGAATATAATTTATTAGAACATATGTGATTTGCACTTGTATGAAACTCAAACACGTATTCCGAATATACAAACTAGAAACATGTGGACAAATATTATAAATATGAATACCTTTAACTGTTACTTTATTACAAAAAATAAAGATGTGGTTTTTGGTTCTACTACACCAATGGTCAAGAGATGGCGCTGTAGTCTCCTGAATCGCGCTTTGGTTCCGTTGTTCCATATTAATAAATACTTTTGATAGGCCTTTACAATGCAGTCGTTAGCACCCACTAAATAGAGATTCTATTTCTATTTTGTTGGTAGATTTTCTTAATGTGCGGTAAACACAAAAGTTACAGTGATGCGCGCGCATCTTAAAATTTCACTCTCATCATTTTTTCATAACGCGCCTAAAGAAGTATAACTTCAAAAAATACGAGTGCGGGATTTGAACCGACGACCGCGATGATGCGTCGAACGTTGGTCCCGTAGCAAAAGTTTAACACACTGCGCCGTTTAGATCGATACTGAAAAGGCGAAAATTGTGTTCATATGCACTCTTGTCTGTTATTTTCGTTACGGAGTTTGTTGATTCGGTCGCCGCACTCAAAGCCGGCGATAAAATCTATGCAATAGCTTAAAATGATTTTCTTACATATTATTATTATATGATTTTGATTCCTTTGTCGTCTCGATTATCCCTGTCACATAAAATGTAACTGGATTTATTTTTGGAACCAGTCGGCTAAAAGTGATACCTATTTGGTTAATATTATTAGGCACATAATGAAGCAAAATTTTGTTTCCTTCATCATCATCATCATCAGCCTATTAATGTCCCCACTGCTGGGGCACAGGCCTTCCCTATGGATGGAATAGGGAGATTGGGCCATAACCCACCACGCGGGCCCAGTGCGGGTTGATGGGTGCTAACGACTGCAGATGCAGCCGGGACCAACGGCTTAACGTACCTTCCGAAGCACGGAGGAGCTCGAGATAGTAAATTTTCGGTCACCCATCCAATGACCGACCACTGCGAAAGTTGCTTAAATTCAACGATCGCAGCGGAACGCGCTAACCACTTGCGCCATCGAGCTTCCTCCTTTGTCTCCTTATTACTTGTAAAATAAAGTCCAAAAATAAATAACGCTAAGGGACTCAACGGAATGCGCCGTCCCATTATTCGCCGTGCCGAGGTACATTTTTTTGACACTTATCTATCTTCGCAATGAGATCTACTGACCTACTCTTGACATCAAGTTCTGAAAGAATAATATATTACACCTTGATTGAAAAACATTGAAAACAACTTTTGTTATTTGGTCCTTACTCGCTTAATACATTAAGAAAATTAAGGGTAATAAGTCAATTATTTAAAGACGAGCTGTTTAAGAAATTGCACTTTTTACTTAAATATAACACACTTAGGCCCGTATTATAGAAAGATTCTCAGTATTTGATCTAGTCTTGAGCATAGTTAGAAAGGGATGTCGCTATACAGGCTGTAAAAAAAATGGGTGCGTGTACTTAAGTAGGCGCGTGAGAAGTTATCCTTCTTTGGCATCGTTTAAAATTAGTTTTTTTTTGCATGCAAATAATTAATTACAATAAATTAATAAAAAGTCTGGAAAAGGACACAGTCAATAAAGTTCAGTTTTAATTTGAAAAAATAAATAAATAATCAAAATATTCAATTAAAATCGCTACTGAATATAATTTATTAGAACATATGTGATTTGCACTTGTATGAAACTCAAACTCGTATTCCGAATATAAAAACTAGAAACATGTGGATAAATATTATAAATATGAATACCTATAACTGTTACTTTATTACAAAAAATAAAGATGTGGTTTTTGGTTCTACTACACCAATGGTCAAGAGATGGCGCTGTAGTCTCCTGAATCGCGCTTTGGTTCCGTTGTTCCAGATTAATAAATACTTTTGATAGGCCTTCACAATGCAGTCGTTAGCACCCACTAAATAGAGGTTCTATTTCTATTTTGTTGGTAGATTTTCTTAATGTGCGGGAAACACAAAAGTAACAAAGTTTTTTGTGTTACAGTGATGCGCGCGCATCTTAAAATTTCACTCTCATAATTTTTTCATAACGCGCCTAAAGAAGTATAACTTCAAAAAACCGATAACGAAGTCGAAGGTCACGTATTCTCCACATCATGACGATCATTTTGTTCTTCTGGACCATACCTGGGAAATTTATGGTTATGGAGATATTGAAGGTCAAAGCCAAAATATTTCTTTCAACATTTATACATTAATATTTTCAAAACGTTATTTAGAAACTTTTTTATCGACGCACTTGGACACACGCACACACAGGCACATTCTTTGCGTAACGCCACAGTGGCGCGCCGCGCTATACATCGCGTACTGGGAAAAAAATGTATTTTTTTAACTTAACTATACAAATTTTTCCCACATATAATATTTTGTAATATGACTTGTTTGGCTGTACAGAATGCGTTCACAGTTTAAGTCTTTGTCATAGGTTTTTTTACACCCTGTATATAGCACATAGCGACATCCCTTTCTAACTGTACTCAAGTAAAGATCAACACTTAGTTGTCATTCTGTAATACGGGCCTAAGAAAGGTTACTGAGGAAAAACTTGTCGAAATTGAAAGCCAAATATACGTATCTTATAAATCTTTAATAAAATCACTCCAATTTTCAAACTCATTGATAGTATTGTCGTTTTCTTGAAAATTAATTAATAAGTACAGTTCAGCAGTGACAGGGGGTCATCTTGTCTCGCAATCCGGCGCCGGAAACGAACCGGAACTTTAATGATTGGTCGTCCGGTACTATCTTGATAGTTCTCTTTCCATTGATGACGCAGTGATTGTCACAAAATGAACTGTATTGTTACCTTTGAATTGTTTCTCCATCAATGTTTTTTGCCCGCCCAGGTGTTCCCTCCTTCCTACAATCTGGGGTCATTTAAGAGAGGCGTGAAGAAGCATTTTTGCAGGCCGGCAAGGTGAGGACGGTTGGTGCGGCAGTTTATAACTGCTGTACCAGCTATCTTCACGTTTGGACTTTATCACCACTTAACATCAGGTGGTCATATAAACAAAAAAGATTTCTATTAGTCAGTCATAGGATGTCTGATCTATCCTCCAATAACTCTCAGACACTTCAACAGTTACAGTGTTCTTAAGGCCTGGAACCAATTACCCGAAAAAGTGGTTACAACACTGTCGAAGAATAAATTTAAAAACGCATTAAATAAAATATAATATAGTGGGATGCAGGCATTTATCAGTTGTTTTACTGCGTGTCTGAAGTCAGTTATAATAATAATTATGTGTGACTTAATCTACCTCCAAGAGGCAATCACCAATGTCCCTTGGGGCGTTCCTGACGGAGCTGGGCTGGCTTGAGTGACTCCGGCAACGCATCCTCCTCACGCAAAACAGACGCCAGTGAAGGCCCTGGGGGCATTCCTGACGGAGCTGGGCTGGCTTGAGTGACTCCGGCAACGCACCGTCCTCACACGAAACAGGCGCCAGTGAAGACCCTGGGGGCGTTCCTGACTGGCTCCGGGCTGGCTTGAGTGACTTCGGCAACGCATCCTCCTCACGCAAAACAGGCGCCAGTAAGGGCCCTGGGGGCGTTCTCAACGGAGCTGGGCTGGCTATAGTGACACCGGCAACGCACCCTCATCACGCAAAACAGGCGCCAGTGAAGGCCCTGGGGGCGTTCCTGACGGAGCTGGGCTGGCTATAGTAATTCCGGGAGCTGGGCTGGCTATTCAAATATGGGATAGGGTGAGCCAGGGTCGCAACCTATGGTGGCTAACCGTCAGACGGGCGATATGCTTGTTTGGCACCTTTTTAACATAAAATATACCTCAGTGATGTGATACTAAAAAATATGTCACCTCCACTGCCGCCGTCAGGAATGGTGCCCAATAGGCTGGTAGCATTACCGCATGGGATGGCAAGGATGATCCGTTGACCATTATAATTGCCAGCCTTTTGATCACCAGTCGCCTCAGTGTTGTTAATCTAATATAATAAGTTAATCATGTCACACAAGGTGGAGGTAGATAATAATTTTTTTCGTTAATGATTTCCAATGCCCTTATCTGTCTTCTAAGGATTGGTTTGATGAAAAAGAGATCATCCGACCAATCCTCTCCATCATTCGTCAACATCACATTTCAAACGATTCCAGAATTTATTTTAACGACACTGCCCAGCCATTTATGCCCATGTTGATGTTTTATCCGAGTCGACGTCTCCCGGATTCTGGGCCGAAGCTAGCGGCGGGAAATCAATTTCTGTAACCGCCGGCGTTAATCTGATGTTAATTGCACCAGTTCATCTTGATTTGTAGTTGTTATTGATTGTGTTTTGAACGCTTGGTTGTTTGCTTGTGTTGCGTAATATCTGTATGTGAAATGATGTCAAGAATACTTTATATTTATATAAGTAGAAACTGAGTGACCACCTGACTGATCGACCAATGCACTGCCGAAACCGCTAGGGTCTAGAAGTATAAAATGCTATGCTATTCTGCTACAAACACTCATGAATTTCTAGTCTAGAAGCTACGCCATCGGTTCGTAAATCTACGGCAGGAGACCTTATACTGAGAAGAACCGGCAAGAAATTCAGCAAGGGCTGTTTTTTTCTTTATTTTTTGAAGTTATACTTCTTTAGGCGCGTTATGAAAAAATGATGAGAGTGAAATTTTAAGATGCGCGCGCATCACTGTAACACAAAAAATTAACAGCATGAAGTTGGTCGCTATGCTGTTACTTTTGTGTTTACCGCACATTAAGAAAATCTACCAACAAAATAGAAATAGAATCTCTATTTTGTGGGTGCTAACGACTGCATTGTGAAGGCCTATCAAAAGTATTTATTAATCTGGAACAACGGAACCAAAGCGCGATTCAGGAGACTACAGCGCCATCTCTTGACCACTGGTGTAGTAGACCCAAAAACCACATCTTTATTTTTTGTAATAAAGTAACAGTTATAGGTATTCATATTTATAATATCAAAAGTATTTATTAATCTGGAACAACGGAACCAAAGCGCGATTCAGGAGACTACAGCGCCATCTCTTGACCATTGGTGTAGTAGAACCAAAAACCACATCTTTATTTTTTGTAATAAAGTAACAGTTATAGGTATTCATATTTATAATATTTATCCACATGTTTCTAGTTTGTATATTCGGAATACGTGTTTGAGTTTCATACAAGTGCAAATCACATATGTTATAATAAATTATATTCAGTAGCGATTTTAATTGAATATTTTGATTATTTATTTATTTTTTCAAATTAAAACTGAACTTTATTGACTGTGTCCTTTTCCAGACTTTTTATTAATTTATTGTGTTCATGCAATTAAAAACTAATTTTAAACGATGCCAAAGAAGGATAACTTCTCACGCGCCTACATAAGTACACGCACCCATTTTTTTTTTAATGATAGGTCCGACAAATGACTCCACCCCACCTGATGTTAAGCGAAGGTGAAGTCCAGACGCGAAGATAGCTGATACAGCAGTTCTACCTGCCACACCAGCCATCCTCACCCTGCCGGCCTGCATGTCGCTTCTTCACGACTCTTTTAAAGGATCCCAGGTTGTAAGAGGGAGAGAACACGTGAGCGGGCAGAACATTCTATTTAAGGATAGTGCGACAAAGAAATGAGTCACGAAATTTCTTTGTACGCATTGGAATTGTGGCCACAGTAAGACGGTGACAACGTAGGCCAGCGCGCGTGGTCCTCTGAAGGAAAGGGGAAGGTGGGATAAGAGAGAATAACTCCTCAGAACACTCGCCGTGGTACAGACGATAGAACGGTTCTCCCTGTTTTATTATTTACAGAGTCGTCAAATTCAAAAATGACTTCAGAGATGATTCCAGAAGTCACCTTTCATTACATAATGTGCAATTATACATTAATTGTTCACCTGCATTATGATAACTGTGTCATACAATATAAATACAAATAGTGTTATTTATATTAGGTGTAACTAGACATTTACATCTTACATATCAAAGTAGTTAGCGTAGACTCATCTCCGCTGGCAGCACCCGTTCACGAGCTACCTCGCCCCACTATTCCTCCTAACCGTTTATAGTAAATGTGTGCCAGCTTCCGCCAATATTTGTGTATTATCGGTACACACTAATTATCTATAATAATAATATAATAATCATCTAATTATCTTTTTATCACTAATTAATCTTCAACCAAAAATTGGTGGGGCACATGTTCGTGGATTGCTCTATCTGTAGTAATAGTAGGGGAGCCTAAGCGCGGATTTTTGGATTTACTCGAGCACGGCAGAATAACATATGGGGAGCAAACCTTGCACCTAGTTGAGTACTCCCACCATACCTGAGTCGCCTACAGTGTTGCCAACTCGGATTTTGAAAAAGACGTAGACCCGATGAGAAAATTACGTAGAATTGGTAAATTTTGCATATGAAAAGTAAGTAGATCTACGTACTTTTTTCTGAGTGAAATGAAGAAGTTATTTGAAACCGAATAAAACGAGTATTTTGTTATACAATTTGTTTAAGAACGGGAGATGGAACAAAGAGTTCTTGGAGAAGTCGCTGCATTGGAAATTTGGAAGCATTTACCATGCTGTGGTAAACATTTACCATCAGACACAGACACTGGTGGGTGCCGATTCTGGATGGTTCTCTAAATTTAAAACTTAATTTAACATCAGTCTCTCCTTTTCATTCTGTATAGAGAATGACAAGGATAAACTGTTGTTAAATGGGCTAGTTGACACTTTTTGGAATTATGTTTTAAATTGTTAATAATTGTTTTATCAGAACGAAAAAAAATTTTTTTTTTACCTAGAAGACATACAAAAACGCTCTTTAGTCTGTAGACTTATCTATGCTATGACGTCAAAACATTTGTAAACAAACACTCGCAAGCACGTAGGAAATAAACAGCTAAGTTAATATTATAAATAAAACCATGATTTCTAATAGATCACATGAAAAATATAGTAGTTATCATGATACACTTGGTAAAAGACTCTAGAAAAGTTGTGGTTTAAATTGCCAAGAGAAAAAACATACTTACACATGAACATAATGCTTAAAACTTGATAAATCCTGTAAGTTTATCGACTGAAAGTCTTTTCTTTTTGCAAAGATCAATTCGATATATAGTAGTAAAAGTTTAAAAATACAGTTTTAAGATTATGAATGTACCTACTAAGTCAAAGAGTTTTGTCGTTTCTGCTTTCACAAATCCTGCGTCCAGCATTAATTTAGTCAACAAAACCAATAACGGGAATCTTTTCTACAAGATACAAGAGAGTTTAGATACATCTTTATAAGAAATAAACATTTGTATAGTTTTTAAGTAAAGTAACGGAAAATATTCTTCTTTATTCTAGTGAATTAAGTTATTTTACAAATTTGAAAAAAAATAAGAAAATACGTAGATTCTGGGACTGAAGTTAGTAGGTTTCCAGAAAAGGCCTAAAATACGTAGATCTACGTAAAAAGACGTAGAGTTGGCAACACTGGTCGCCTATGTAGGGCCGAACGTCTAGGGCAGTAAAAACAAAATTTCAACGAACGGTCATGACTATTGGTCGCGCCCAAATCGTCAGTCTTTTGAATATAAACTACTAAAGAGTTCATGTAACGTTTCTAAGAACGGAATAGTACATTACGATACGCGTGACCTAAGTTGCCTATTACTGCACGGCGTGAAGTTAGCGCCCGAGCGGAGCGAGGGCCGGAAGCCCCCCCCGAGGGATGCGATTAGTGTTTTGAAAGTAAAATTCATGTATTGCAATCACAAAGAATTGCAATACAGACTGCAAGTCAAACTCTGAAAAGAAAGAGTTCCGGTTCAGATTACCATTTTGAAAGCATATTTCAAAAGGAAAA
The DNA here is from genome assembly GCA_902850365.2 of Chilo suppressalis. Classification (NCBI taxonomy): domain Eukaryota; kingdom Metazoa; phylum Arthropoda; class Insecta; order Lepidoptera; family Crambidae; genus Chilo; species Chilo suppressalis. The sequence goes on along the minus strand of OU963896.1, from coordinate 1,412,486 downwards.
AATCAAATATCATTACAACAAAATAGAATTTCAATGTATCCATGAACGTTTATTCCTTGATTGGCATAGTAAAGTTAAGTTACGCGTATCGTAATGTACTAATTCTACATGAGTGAAGTTGGTCAATTCATTTACACACCGTGCAGAAATAGGAAACTTTGGTCACGGAAAAGCGTGCGTAAAGTGCGGGTTTAGGTCACACTGTGCTATAAAAAATATTAATCTGCCGCGGTTTGCATGATATGGGGGTGACCGTACGATGGGATAGAATATAGGAAAAAATAACCGAGCGCGCCAGACATTGAGAAGGGATGTTACGTGAACTCTAGTAGCTTCTATTCAAAAGACTGACGATTTGGACCCGACCAAAAGTCATGGCCGTTTGTTGAAATTTTGTTTTTGCTGCCCTAGACGTTCGGCCCTACATAGAGGGCTCAGGTATGGTGGGAGTACTTAACTAGGTGCAAGGTTGCTCCCCATATGTTATTCTGCCGCGCTCGAGTAAATCCCAAAAACCCCGGTTGGGCTCCCGTACTATAAGTAGTAGTAGTAAGATTTTGCTCAAAGGTTTTTTTAATGATGTTAGTGAACAGTTTCATGGTTAACAAAAATAATAAAAGATTTCTGTTACATGTTTTTGGAATTCGTCTTCTTTGTATCGCAGAACCTTTAATGTCGTAATATTATTATGCATATCAGCCGATAGCACATAGGAGATTGCTCAGCTTCCATACATGTTTGGCCTAAAATAATAATAATAATAATAAGTGTTTATTTCAGGCACAGTAACCCATATTAAAAATTACAATAACAATTACATTTTGTCCAATTTTGTCTTAAAATTAAATCATTGTATCACAATTCGTCAATTATTCAAATTAAATTCAGACAATAACAATAATATTAATAAAAATAAATAAAATATAATAAAAAACTATATGACATAGTTTTACATATTAGATTAAACGAAATAAATTAAATTAATTAATTAACATACATTATTAAAAATTTTCATTGCACTTTACAAACATTGGCGATATGTAGATAACAGACAGTGTGTGTGACATTAAATGTACTTTACCAAGTTGATATATGTTAATGTCTAAAGACCAATAATCATGAAAAATAGTTTCCTAAATTCGAAATTATATATAAATTACTGTAGAAACGAACATTATTGACGGACATACTTGAGAACTTCTATAAACCATATACACTGAACATATTAAAATAATAAAAAACAAATAACTTATATAGTAAACTAGGGAAATCAAGCCAAGTACCGAAATTATGGTTTAAATTCAGGTATATAGAGCATGTAGATTAACAGATAGTTGCCTGTTTTTAAAGTTAATGCATAAGAGTAACTTTAAAAATCGGGTGTCATCTATGCATTTCCGGTTAAAATAATTTACTCTGTGACAGAAACTGTGTGACAATTGTAAATGAGCCACAGATTAGAGAGAATTTTTAAACTCTCGTTAACCAAAGAAAGCTAAGAGATTTAGGTTCTATAGCCATATATTCAGTAGCTTCATTATTTTTGTTATGTTTTTAAAATAACCATATTTTAGATTTTTAGTGTATCACGCCTTATAATTTTATTTATTTATTAAACCAAACCGGTAAAATTAAAAGTCCTTTTTAAAGTAAATATATTATACAAAGGTGTCCGTTGAAATCTAATGACTGTAAATTAAATTATAAATTACGCCAAGAATTACCATGTATGTATATTTTTTGTGCATTTGGGCCAATTTGAGCAATCTCCTTTCCCTTCGCAGAAAAACATTTCGCATTCCCTCATTTAGCAGACATTCAAACACATAATTTCGTAAGCCAGAAACATCTTTAAGCATAAATTTAATATTCACAATAATTAAAAATCAGAATTACCGTATCGCAAAAAGTCGTCAGAATCGTCTTATGGAAAACATTGATTTATTATATTTACAAAAAAATATGCATTAAAAATAATCGTTTAAAGAAGATTATGCCAAATGAATTTTGGAGCAACAACATTCTCCCAGATAGAGGGAACCCCCATTTGGAATCTCATCATAAATGAGCTTAAAATAGAAAAGTAACATAAACTTCGTCATTTTTAATTACCAAACAAACTTTTGTTTCTAATCGTGACCTCATTTACCAATTTTTACCGGTTTCGTTCAAAAAATACATGGTATCTACAGAAAAAATTCATTACTAGAAAAAATTCCACGCGGACCAGGCAGCAGACGGGACTCGAACCCGCACCCTTCGCAATCCGGGCGAATGCACTGACCAATTATGCTACCGCGGCCCTCACGGACCGCGTCGAAATTCCTCTAGTCATTCTTAAGCTGCAAGGCAGCGCCATCTCTTCGCATTAAGAATGACTAGAGGAATTTTGACGCGGTCCGTGAGGGCCACGGTAGCATAATTGGTCAGTGCATTCGCCCGGATTGCGAAGGGTGCGGGTTCGAGTCCCATCTGCTGCCTGGTCCGCGTGGAATTTTTTCTAGTTATATTTCTTTTAAATACATGGTAGTCAGTCAATCCAGAATAGGGATGATGACTAATTTCTTTTCCTTCGTTTCAAATCAGGTAGATTATCAAAAAGTATTGGACACGTATTTTTTCTTTTTACACATAATATAAACATTGCAGATATAATATTGATTTGAAAAGTCGCATGACGTCACGTTTGAGTACACTTTCAAGTGAAAATTCACTCAAAAGTGACGTCACGAGCCCCTACTCCCAAAGTTTGACGCGCTATAACTTTGTCATTTTTTGGTTGAGTGTCCAAAGAAAAAATACGTGTCCATTATTTTTTGATCATCTAACTGACGGACTAAATAGAATTTCGTTTACTGTACCGCGTCATCATCCCTATTCAAGTAGTTATAAACAAGTAGGTAAATAGGTTAGGTAGGTTTAACAAGAACACACAATCAACATCCTGAACTCGGTCTAGGGGCACAGATGTGGGGCACAGATAAAAGAACTTATCGCTAACACGAGTGCTTACAGTTCGCCACGCACGAGGGATGCTACGCTCGTCAACTTACCAAGTTTGTGAGATTACATCTCCCGGGATGCTGGTGAGCCCTCAGGATAGTTGAGACGAGTTGAGCCACCGATTATATCTCGGAAATAAAGGGACTTTCGATGTCATCTCATCATTCACTGACGACCTCCGGTTTGTACGTCAAGTTTCGCCTACTCGAGAGTTCCCGGGTTCGACTCCCGGTGGGGGCAGATGTTCGTGTAATGAATACGAGTGTTTGTACTCCAGTCATGGATGTTTAATATGTATTTCTATATTATAAATAAATAATCAATAAATATTTCCAACACTCACACCAATTAGCCTAGCCCCAAAGTAAGCACTATAAGGCTTTTGTTATGGATACTAGGGTAACGGATAGAATACATATACTGTACATATATAAGTATATTTACATAGAAATACATTATTAAACATCCATGACTGGAGTACAAATGCTCGTATTCATCACACAAACATCTGCCCCCACCGGGTTTCGAACCCGGGACCTCTCGAGTCGGCGACACCATGAAACCCGGCTTACAAACCACTCGGCCACTGTTGTTGTGGCGCTATACTGAGGCAGGGACATAGTTGACCTTTTTTGTTATTGCTTTTGTTTTGAGTCATCATCATCAGCCTCTTAATGTCCCCACTGCTGGGGCACAGGCCTTCCCTATGGATGGAATAGGGAGATTGGGCCATGACATGATGTATAGGGTAGTGGAAGGGTTTTCTATGTTTAAAAGTGAAGAGGTAACAGACAGACAGATAGACAGACACACTTTTGCATTCGCAATATTAGTATGTATTTCTATAATAATTTAGATTATATTCATTGTACTTTTTTTTTTTTGGATTTCGAACCCGGGACCTCTCGAGTCGGCGACACAGACACGACAACAGAGGTCGTCAAAATCAAAATGTCGTCAAAATATACTTATATATGTATCAGTATATGTATTCTTTTCGTTGCCCGAGTATCCCATAACACAAGCCTTCAGTGCTTACTTTGGAGCTAGGCTAATTGCTGTGCCTTGGAAATATTTTATTATTTATTTCATTATTATTTTACTCGCACGCAGCACCAGTAAGACGATTCTGAATTGACATTTACTTTTGAATTGACATCAGGAATCGTAATTAATACTGACATTGAATTGAATAATTCTCTTAAATTATCATACTGAAAAAAAATGTTATTATAGGTATATCACATTAAATTGACATAAAATATTTTTATTTTTAACTGACATTGAAAATTGTAATTAATATTGACATAAATTTGAATTGACATTGTAATGATAAAATATTTGTTATTAATTGAATGGTAGGTAAATTTAATATGATTTATGTTTTATTATATTAGAATTTTTTGCATGCTGTTAATATGGCTAAATAGGTTTAAGATTCTTAGCTTTTAACATATGCTTTATGTGCAAACACCTTTTGTCAACCCTATTTAATGCAAATAAAGATCATTCTATTCTATTCTGTAAAGTAAAAATGTCACTTCCGTTTTCGGTAGCTGCCATTTTAGACATTAATATGCATTATGCCATTACACGGCAAAATGTCCCTATATCTGTAGACAGCCAGCATTAGATATTTGACATTTATCAGAAATCCGAATAAATAAGATCGTAAGTGAGATTGTATCTTGCAGAATACCCACGCTGGATATATCACTTGCTAGTCTAAGTAAATAAATAGTGATCACTACACAGTATAAAACAAAGTCGCCTTCCTCTGTCTGTCTGTCCCTATGCTTAGATTTTTTTTTTAAACTCACACCAATTAGCCTAGCCCCAAAGTAAACATTATAAGGCTTGTGTTATGGGATACTAGGGTAACGGATAGAATACATATACTGTACATATATAAGTATATTTATGTAGAAATACATATTAAACATCCATGACTGGAGTACAAATGCTAGTGTTCATCACATAAACATCTGCCCCCACCGGGATTCGAACCCGGGACCTCTAGAGTAGAGCTTAGATCTTTAAAACTACTCCACGGATTTTGATACGGTTTATGAAGTGAAAACTTCTTTAGCGGCGTTGTACACTTTTTTTGTATGACACGTGGGCTGATCGCATCACAGGAAACGTGTCCTGATCGTAAGACGAAAACAATAAAATTGGAAAGGTTGTTGACTTTCAATATATTGGACGAGACATAGTAATATTTTATTTTATCGCATTATAATAATAAGTCTCTATCTAGGACGTCCAGGTGGCAAATTTATTGCGAAGAAAATGCATAATTTTTTTTACAATAGATGTCGCTAGGTGCGTTTAAATGAGAAATTCTGAGAGATAAACTTTTTAACGTTATATAAATTATCATGTTTGTGTACGATAGCGCAATAAATAAATATTGTATTATACCACATACATGATAGTAGTTATTCCCTAACCATTCTAAAATATCAAAAATGCACAACGTTAATATTCAAGTTTTCACTTCTGCCGGCACTCCCGGAGTGCAACCCGTCGTTTTTTTAAATAGATAGAGTGACAAGAAAAGAACTTCTTCCTCAAGAGGAAGGTGTAAATGTATAATCTATACTTATAATAAATCTGTAGAGAGGTCAATTCTGTACATAAAATATATTTTCAAAATAACTATCAGGGGGTGATTAGTGATCGATACTGATGCCAAAAATGCAATCAGTAAAATTTTTGTCTGTCTGTCTGTCTGTGTGTATGTTCCTTATAGAAACAAAAACTACTCAACGGATTTTAACGAAACTTGGTACAATTATTCTTCATACTCCTGGGCAGGTTATAGTATACTTTTCATCACGCTACAGTCAATAGCAGCAGAGTAGTGAAGGGAAATGTTGGGAAAACGGGAGAAGTTACTCCATTTTTTAAGCTTCCGTCGCGTGTGCAGCCTTAATGGTTAAAGTTACATAGAAATCATGTATAACGGAAATATTCTACATAAAATTGTCTAAAAAATATCCCGCAACAGCATATGTCTATCTTTTATGGTTGACTCACAATAACACGTGTAATCATATAAATAAAGTCATTGTTTATAGCACTAGCCTGAGAACAAAAACTATAGTTTACACTACAGCTCTACACCGAAGCGAAGCGAGGGCGGGCCACTAGTACATGAATAATATAGTAGATAAACAGTGATAATATTAGAGGTTCCCAATGCGATGTCGTAAAAAAAACACTTTCTTCCTCTTACATTGAAAAATCTGGTTGAACCCTACGAGATAGAACAAAAAAAGTCCGCGATAGTATATCTATCTCTTTGGGCTCACCCACAATAACCATTTGTTATCCTATTTGTTTCTTAGGTTTTCACGCACATCACTCATTAAATAAAACTAGTTTTTACGGGTTAATGCACGAAACTTTATTTATTTATTGACGTTTCGCAGCCTTTTCAGGTCTGCATCGTCAGAATAATGATTTTAATGTCAGAAAATCATTATTCTGACGATGCAGACCTGAAAAGGCTGAGAAACGTCAATAAATAAATAAAGTTTCGTGCATTAACCCGTAAAAACTAGTTTTATTCATTTGTTATCCTTTACTTTGTACGAGAAATAGTGGTGTATTTACGAAGTCATTTTAAGCAATACAGCATTCATCCTTATCCAATTAAGTACCATAAATACATTGTGCACATATTATAGTAATATAAGTTATTTACGGGATTGTTACCATGTATCTTGTTTTTAGCGAGTTTCCGATATTTCGGCACTGTTGCAAGCACCATGATCACGGAGTAACTGAAGTAATTGCGGGTAGGTTGTTATTGGCAGACATATCGGTCTACCCTCCAACGAAGTGTTTAAAAACAAGGTACCTACATGGTAACCATGAAAGTTTGAAACAATATATTGTACATATAATATATAATTGAAATGCAGGGTCAACGGTTCCGGCGTGTGCCTGTAGTAATTAGGTACATAAAGGAAGTCATTGTGCATAATACAAACTTGAGAACAAAAACTATAGTCTACACTACAGCTCTACACCGAAGCAAAGCGAGGACGGGTCACTATGATAAATAAATTATTGCATGACACTCATCCAAGCTGCTCAGACAACGTAGTATTTTTTTTATCACAGTCGTCAAATTGTGCCGGCTCAGTCTTTAGCCGTGTGTTCAGAGATAATGAGAACTTCAAACACTATAATTCCATTTTACTATGCAAAAGCTAGTAATGCAAGTATTTTCTTAAAATAATCGATGTTTTTCCCCACAGCAGTTTCGACCCCAGCCTCTCTTTAAAAATAAACTTGTTCAAATGTTATTTTAACGCAGATTATTAATATTTCCATAGACTTATTATGTCTTTTTTTCTTCTTCTAGTATTTCTTAGGCTGCAAGGAAACACACAAACATCTATCATTTAAATGTATTAAAAATAAAAATATACTAAGTTATACTCGTAATTACATCAAATTCAGTGCTTCTACTTTTTATGTTGATGAAACTAACTAGAACTAAATACAAATTTCTATTCAAGAGTTTCTTTATTAGTAAGTTTAATACTTTACCAAGAATTCGCAAATTTACACTCTAAAAACATTAAATAAATTCACACTGTGTCTTGTTCAAACCCGAAAGAAACGACATAAGGTTTACGGGTGTTTAAAATCTATATATATAAAAATGAAACCCGTTTTCCGTTGTCACGACATAACATGAAAACGGCTTGACCAATTTGGCTGATTTTTTTTTTGTAGTTTTCTAATACTCTGTGCAAGGTTCTTACGGAAAAAAATATAAAGAAATTCTCTCAGAAAGATTGAAAAATATAACATAACGAATGTCAACGTCATTCAATTTAAAACAAAAAATCTGTGGTAATCTGTGACAACACATCCATAACGGCGGTAACAATGAATAGGTACTCATACATAAGATAGGTCAGCTATACAAAATAAAGTAGTGCATCAAAGCTACGCTAAGGCGGTACCAAGTTCGCCGGGTCAGCTAGTTATACAAATAATAATGCAGCAATGAATAATCTCCCTTGTATAAAATAGGTATAACATTGTTATTCAATTCAATTTAAATTCATTTATTTTGACCAAACATTATTAGGCAAACCGATAGCCTATCTTTATATATATAATTCTTCTGTGAGTGTGTATGTCACTGATCTTCTCTTAAACGACTGGACCGATTTTGATGAAATTTTTTGTGCGTGTTCAAGGGATCTGAGGGAGAATGGTTTAGATTCACAATTTTGTCCGCTGGACAACCCCTATTTTTTTAAGGCGGTACGAAGTTCGCTGGGTCAGCTAGTTACTTATAAGTCTACAGAAATCTTCAAAAAAACCTTTGACAGTGGTACAGGAGCTCTATTTTTGAATCACTCGCCTAGCGTCGAACGCTCGATTTCTACTAATTTTCATTCGACATAATTAATTCCGTATTTTCGAATCGTTCGAGTGCAACGTATGGTTGAGACCACTCGCTGCATGGCGAACGGCGGAGGCGAATGATAGAATAATTGTCAAATTTTTTGTGCTATTAGACGAAGATAATCTATCATTATCATGTTTTATAAGAAACGACAACGGGAATTTTTTGTTCGGTTTTCATTGCGGCAATTACCGGTTTTTAATTTTTCTGCGTGAAATGAGTAAAATTTTATATTTCGTATTAAACAGGTAACACCGGTGACGAATGATTCAAAAATAAGGAAAATCAGTATTATGCGACTTGAAAGTCGAAGGTGACTTATGTCGCATTCGAAGATACTATGTCAGACGAGTGATTCAAAAATAGAGCTCCAGATTGTGGCACGTTACTCTAGCGCGGAACAAAATGCGGAGGGGATAACTGCGCATGGGTACGACTGGAGAGCCAATCGGTGCAACGCACGCCTACCCGCGCACTACGTTTCCCCCAAACACTACAGTCACGATAATAATATCATACAGTATTCTATCTTCATACAAACGGTCGGAAAGCGAATTATACCTACGCCACTCGAGTTCGATGTGCTCTCGGCGTGCACCCAGTCGCGAATGCGCCGCCGCGCCGCAACGACGACCGAACGGTCTGAATTGTTTTTTATGCAGTTAGCCGTGCTTAAACGTGCGTTTTGTATTGTAAATATTTGATTTAATTAAGTAGATACCTACATAATTTAGTATGGAAAAGAACAAATGACGATCAGTATCGTACAACAGCACAATTGCTGTTTTTAGTAGCTTGAACTCTTCAATAACACACCCAGAGATATCATTTTTTAAATTACCTGAAATATTGGAAAGTTGTCTTACCTTTATAGAATATTTTTTATATACCTATCTACCAGTACGTTATTTGTTTCTAATATTTAGGTATTTCGGTTTTTCCATCGGGCAAAATATCTGGAATAATATATAAATAAGTGGTTAGGATGAAAAAAGAGACAAACGAGTAATCTACCTACACTCGCGTTAAAAACAAAACTACATAAAATACTGTAGGCTGGCGGCCCTACCGCGTGCCAACGCAGCGTTCGGTGTAGGCATTTATTTTCAAGGACAGGGCGGAGTCACAATACTGTATAGATAATATTACCGTGCTACAGTTTATAGTTTCGTGCCGCGACTTATATATATACGCCGGGTTTCATGGCGTCGCCCTCAAACGTCGGCTTTGAAACCCGGTGGTTGCAAATATTAGTAATATGAATACGAGCATTTGTACTTTAGTCATGGATGTTTATATACACAGTCAGGTCATAAGTATTGTCACACAGTAAAAACATTTCTTTTAGAATGCTGGCCACAAAAAAGTTTATTGAATTCGAATTTCGAATTGTTCATGAAAATAAAAATGTATACTTTTTAGAATTTTACTCATTCAAGAAGACCGTGTTGCAGTTATTGCGTTGCATTGTTGCGGTTACGCGCCAATTCAAAATGACATACTGAAAAATTTTAATATAACCAAAAGATTCGTTTGTCGTACCATCAAACGATACAATGAAGACTCTAGTGTAGATGACAGGTCAAAAAGTGGTCGCCCTCGGTCTGTTAGGACTCCAGCAGTGATAAAAGCTGTGAAGGCGCGAATTCAAAGAAATCCCAAACGTAAGCAGAAACTGTTGGCCCTTCAGATGGGGTTAAGCAGAGCCACTGTGAAAAGGGTGTTAAATGAAGACTTAGGGCTTCGGGCATATCGAAGAAAAACAGTACATCGTTTGAATGCTCGTCTAATGGACCTGAGACTGAAGAGATGCCGCGCTTTGTTGAAGTGGTACGCGTGAAAAAAATATCGGGAAATTCTTTTTTCGGATGAAAAAAATTTTACCGTAGAAGAGAGCTACAACAGGCAAAATGATAAGGTGTACGCACACAATAGTGAAGAAGCGAGCAACCATATTCCGCGTGTCCAACGAGGTCATTTTCCATCCTCGCTCATGGTATGGTTGGGAGTTTCTTATTGGGGCTTAACAGAGGTACATTTTTGTGAGAAAGGTGTAAAAACGAATGCAGTGGTATATCAATATACAGTCCTGACGAACCTTGTGGAACCTGTTTCTCATACCATGTTCAATAACAGGCACTGGGTATTCCAACAAGATTCGGCGCCAGCTCATAGAGCGAAGAGCACACAAGACTGGCTTTCGGCGCGTGAAATCGACTTCATCCGGCACGAAGACTGGCCGGCCCTCCTTCAGTCCAGATTTGAGTCCGTTAGATTACAAGATATGGCAACACTTGGAGGAAAAGGCGTGCTGAAAGCCTCATCCCAATTTGGAGTCACTCAAGACATCCTTGATTAAGGCAGCCGCCAATATTGACATGGACCTCGTTCGTGCTGCGATAGACGACTGGCAGCGCAGATTGAAGGCCTGTATTAAAAAATTACGGAGGTCATTTTGAATAAACTTTATTGTCATAAGAATCTATGTTTTGTTAAGTTCATTTTGGTGTATAAATGGTTACATAATGAATAAACTTGTTTCAATTATTTTATATCAAACGTGTGACAGAATTAATGACCTGACTAGGTACTTCTAGATGAAACATTTGTATCAGAATATGTATTCTATCCGTTACCCTAACAAACCATAACACAAGCCTTACAGTGCTTACTTTGGGGCTAGGCTAATTGGTGTGAGTGTGGAAAATACTTATTTTTATATTTATTTATAACTTAAGTTATACCAGTTACTGCTTTACAAAATTTGTTAATTAAGATCTCCGTAGTTTAATCAATAGAGCAGTTTCTCGCTTAAAGATAACCAGTTAGTTGAAACCCTTGAGTCCTGACCCGTTTTCAGTAAAACAGACATCAAAACCTAGCAGTTAAATCGTAAAAAATGAATTTATAATATGTATTAAAGCAACCGAAGAATAAGCTCCTGCAGACCGGATCTCGGATGAATATAGGCCACGTCGTCTCCAATCCAAGCCCCAATACAACGCCGGTAATAAACAGGCGCCGCTGAAAATATTTGCGACGTGGAATTCGCTTAATACCTTCCCGCTTCCGAAGTAGCAACATTTTGGCATCATAAAGGTTAAAGAGGCGAGGAAAAAATAAAACCTTATTTGCAATTTTCTTCCTTTACCTTGTTAGCTAAATATAAATATTTGATATGTTACGTTATCCATATTTAGGTACACGTCTTCTGGGAACAGATTTGGTTACAGGAATCAGTAAATAGTTGATAAATTATTTTGGGCAAGGTGGATGGTGAAGACACCTACACCTGACAGAAGATTCCATTAAAATAACTTTTTTTTTAACGCTGTACGGATGATACTGTATAGTATACTAACTGACCCGGCGAACTTCGTACCGCCCAAAAGTAGTGATTGTTAATAAAATAATATTGCAACTATACATTGAGATGTAAGCTATCCTATCTTTCAAGTTGGCTCAAATTGCACACGGTGTGAAAATTTGATTATTTATTTATCTTTAACAAAGTTTCTACAGCGGTTTTTGTGAAATTTAATACAATAAAATATAGATATAATCTTAAGGCCAGTTACAGAAACTCATTACGCACACATTGGATATTAACGACGTTATTATATGTCAGTAATTATTAAATTAAATTTTAAAAATTGCATATAAATCATATAATTCATTAACATAAAAAATAAAATAAAATTAATATTTGACAAAAACATAACAAAAAGACAAAAAAGAAGCAAAACAAACACTGGATATCCATACAAAAGGGGTTTTCAAGAGTTTGTCACATGATAACTTTATGAAGTGTGAGTGGGTGTGTGTGCGCGTATGGATGTGTGTTTGTGTGTGTGTATGTGTGATTATTAATTAAAATCGGTTAATTAGTTTAGGAGTCCATCCCGCACTAACAACGTGACGCGTAATTTTGATATGTATATTAAGATTAGTTTGGCAAACGTTTATAGACCATAGAGGTCGCTTGACATCAGCTGAACCAATTATACTTCTTTGCCTTAAACATAATGGATACCCTTATAGACCATAGAGGTCGCTTGACATCAGCTGAACCAATTATACTTCTTTGCCTTAAACATAATGGATACCCTTATAGACCATAGAGGTCGCTTGACATCAGCTGAACCAATTATACTTCTTTGCCTTAAACATAATGGATACTCTTATATACCATAGAGGTCGCTTGACATCAGCTGAACCAATTATACTTCTTTGATAAAACTAGTTTTTACGGGTTATTTTATTAAAAATCATTATTCTGACGATGCAGACCTGAAAAGGCTGCGAAACGTCAATAAATAAATAAAGTTTCGTTCATTAACCCGTAAAAACTAGTTTTATTTGATGAGTGATGTGCGTGAAAACCTAAGAAACAAATATACTTCTTTGGCTTAAACATAATGGATACCCTTATAGACCATAGAGGTCGCTTGACATCAGCTGAACCAATTATACTTCTTTGCCTTAAACATAATGGTAACCCTTATAGACCATAGAGGTCGCTTGACATCAGCTGAACCAATTATACTTCTTTGCCTTAAAAATAATGGATACCCTTATAGACCATAAGGTCGCTTGACATTAGCTGAACCAATTATACTTCTTTGCCTTAAACATAATGGTAACCCTTATAGACCATAGAGGTCGCTTGACATCAGCTGAACCAATTATACTTCTTTGCCATAAACATAATAGATACCCACTGCCATTGTCTCATGAACCCACTACATGAAAACACATTAAGATGTTTAAATAAATTTTAACATCAGAAATGATTGATAGGTATTGCTCGTGAATTTTCACATGCCTAAGTGGTCCAGAGTGGTCTGCTATTATTCTGAAGGACTCTTGACTCCTGACACTCTACAATGACCTGAAAAAACGTGCTATTTTACGAAACGCTTTCTTGGCGACGAGTTCTATAACGAATGAACGATTGTTCAAAAAAAAAGGACAGGGAAAGAAACAAGTTTTCGTTCGAAAGAGGCGGCAGAGGTATAAGCCGAACGGCACTCGAAAGCTGAACTACCAATTAAAATGGAAAACAATCCAATTAAAAGCATTTTCGGGTGCTCATTTGTGATCGGCGTTCCTTCGGAGGTAAGTTCCACGGACGGCGCGGCTGACAAAGGGTGCTTTCACTCGTTAATTGTGGAAAGAAAGGGCGTATTTATTCGCGGAGCTCGACTCGTTGCGCGTTCGTTCGTTAGCACGGCGCGGCGGGGGCCTAACGAGCGAGCCCGCGGCGTCGTTCGCGGCGCCTACAATTAAAACGTACCTATACGGCTTGCGTGCTTATTGCTGCATCGATAGAACCACGAAGCAATCAAGTTAGTGGAGCTCGATGGCGCAGGTGGTTAAAACTTATTATTTATTTATTTAAATAAAACTAGTTTTTACGGGTTAATGCACGAAACTTTATTTATTTATTGACGTTTCGTAGCCTTTACAGGCTTCGTCGTCAGAATAAAACTTTTATTTAATTTATCGAGCCACCTTCGAACGACTTTTATTGAGCGTGATTCGAAAGTAGCTCGACAAATTAAATAAAAGTTTTATTCTGACCACGAAGCCTGTAAAGGCTACGAAACGTTAATAAATAAATAAAGTTTCGTGCATTAACCCGTAAAAACTAGTTTTATTTAGTGATGTGCGTGAAAACCTAAGAAACAAATTTATTTATTTATTTAACTTTAACAAAGTTTCTACCGCGGTTTTTTTGTGAAATTTAATACGTTTAATACAATCGTGAGTAGTTATTACCAACCAGCAGTGGGCGCGCTACGCCTTGATCAAGTCATTATGTAGTTCAATAATGACAATACCATCCCATCCCATCCATTTGACATTTAAATTCATGCTAAACGCCAAAAAACGTAATGAATACAGGCCCATGGTAAAAATTGATGGGTCATTTGAACCACCAGAAGACTTATTTAAAAAGATAGAAGGTCAATAAATAAATAAAGTTTCGTTCATTAAACCCGTAAAAAACTAGTTTTATTTAATGAGTGATGTGCGTGAAAACCTAAGAAACAAATAAGATAGAAGGACATTAAATAATAAGATTCTGCACTATGCCGTTGGTCCCGGCTGCATCTGCAGTCGTTAGCACCTACCAATGTGCACTGGGCACGTGTGGTGGGTCATGACCCAATCTCCCTATTCCATCCTTAGGAAAGGCCTGTGCCCCAGCAGTGGGGAGATTAATAGAATAATGATGATGATAATCATGGGGTCAAGTCAAGTGGTTTATAGACTACAAGCCCGTGGTAAAATGTGATGGGTCATCCGAACCACCAGAAGACCTATTTAGAAAGGTAGAAAGACTTCTTACCTTACTTAGATTTAGCACTATGCCGTCACTTGTAAGCTGTCCATTGGAGTGCAGATGAGAATTCAAAAGTACAGATAGAGGATGTACATTTTGGTCATATATTTTTGTACGGCATTCATACCATCGATATATCCATGAAAAATAATAAGAAAACACGTGGTGCCGTACGAAAATAGTGCACCACAAAGTCGTGAAAATTTTTGAGGTTCCGATTACTTTCAGGGTAAATTTGGTCATTTGATTCTGTACGCCATCGGTACCGTACAGTTTTAATATCTCTCCTAATTCGCTATTTCGCAATGCCGTACAAAAACAATGCGACATGAGGGAAAAATCGAGGATTGCAACTCCCTTCCCTTCCATGGTCTGAGGGGTGATTTGACACAAATATAAAATTAAATTATTTTAAAAGTATTTTATGCATAAATAACAGGTTTTCACATGCCGTACATTTTTGTTGGTCCAAAAGTCTCGAAAAATCCACGTAACAAAATATAATTCAGAGTGATATTTAGTACGATATTTTTGTATGGCACTTAGATAGTTTATTTGTATTTGATGCAATCGTCTAAAAAAGTGAATGTCGTACAAATATGAAAGTTTATATTGATATAAAACCCCTGAAATGACAGTGTCATTTTCATCAGGCAAAAAATGTGGTCTACATCAAAATGTACGGCATCATTTTTCCCTTACTTATTCTTACCTGAATAATATTTGAAACAACGATGATATTTAGAAAATTGATATATTTCATTAAACTATGATTATTGAAACTTCTACAATAATTTCAAATTTGCATTTTTGCTTTTCTCTATATTTTTTTTTCAGAACAGTTTTTTTAACGGCAGTATTATATAACAATTATATTTAGCAATGTAAAGTTTAAAAGGGTTGCCGTACATGATCAAATGACCTTACAGCTTCATAAATTAAGTATATGATAAAATGAAGATAATTATTGCTATCGTTCAAATGAACAATATTTTTTGACGGCATTATTTTGAATAATAATTTTGAGTACTACATAATGTTTTGAAACCGCATTTTTTCAAATGGAAGGGGAGGGAGTTGCAACAAATGATTTTTGTACTGTATTACGAAATAGTGAATTAGAAGAGGTATTAAAACTGTACGAAACCGATGCCGTATAGAATCAAATGACAAAATTTACCCTGACAATAATCGGAAAATCAAAAATTGGTGCACTATTTTTGTACGGCACTACGTGTTTTCTTATCATTTTTCATCGATCTATCGATGGTAAGAATGCCGTACAAAAATATATCACCAAAATGTACTCCCTCTATCTGTACTTTGGAATTCTCACCGGCACTCAGTTGGACAGCTTACAAGTGACGGCATAGTGCTGAATCTTATTTTTAATGTCTTTCTATCTTTGTAAATAGGTCTTCTAGTGGTTCAAATGACCCATCAATTTTTACCACGGGCTTGTAGTCTATAAACCACTTGACTTGATCCCATGATTATCATCATCATTATTCTATTAATCTCCCCACTGCTGGGACACAGGCCTTTCCTATGGATAGAATAGGGAGATTGGGCCATCACCCACCACGCGTGCCCAGTGCAGATTGGTGGGTGCTAACGACTGCAGATGCAGCCAGGACCAACAGCTTAACGTGCCATCCGAAGCACGGAGGAACTCTAAGATTTTTGTTCACTCATCCAAAGTGCGTCCACTGCGAAAGTTGCTTAACTTCAACGATCGCAGACGAACGAGCTAACCACCTGCGACATCAAGCTCCGTACCTAACAAAAAAAATTGTGTGTGTCAGCTCCGACGCACGACTAAAGTTTACTTCATAAGTTCGATAGTCTAACCAGACGCAAAAAGAATTTATTTAACTTAAAAAAGATTGATACTGTATGTAAGGGTAAATTAACAAATTAATGAAAATAATATACATATGTATATAAATATATATTTATTCATTTCATATACATTTATTATAACTAATCGACGAAATATTTTACATTAAACTTTTTACAATAGTCAATTTCAGGTGTGCATAAATAAAGGTACGCTACGATACTGTGCTACGGTGTAGCACTACGGCTGCTACAGCGTAAACAGTAAAAACGTAACGAGGTCATTCATCGATAGATTTCACTCCTCACATTTTTCTCATACCGGGCCCCTTATATATGCAAATCGATTCTTAAGAAGTAAACTCCAATAATAATTGTTAAACTCTACCAGTACTCCCATAAGAGCTTCGAGTTGTGAACCGGATAATTATTCGCATTTAATGCATTCAAACAAGACTCGAATACTTTGTTTCTGTGTAGCGGAATATAATCAACAGTGTCTTTGTCGTTATTATATAAATTTGATATATTTATTGTTTTGAACTTTCATGGTCACTAACATTATCTTAATATATATAAATCTCGTGTCACAATGTTTGTCCTCAATGGACTCCTAAACCACTGAACCGATTATAATAAAATTCGCACACCATGTGCAGTTCGATCCAACTTGAGAGATAGGATAGTTTAAATCTCAAATTATAGTCGCAATTTTAATTTATTGCTAAATATTACTTTTGGGCGGTACGAAGTTCGCCGAGTCAGCTAGTAGTAATATAAGTTCTTTACGGGATTGTTACCATGTACCTTATTTTTAACGAGTTTCCGATATTTCGGCACTGTTGCAATCTGTTGTTGTTTTAGTAATGGATACCAGGGACATTTTCCATCTAGACACAAGAGACACAGAGTAGACAGACAACCTGTTTATTTACCATACGTCAAAGGAGTGACTGACAAGATCTCAAACATACTGAATAAGTACTCACTAAACACTGTATTCACTCCTGTGCAATACCTACGGTCTCCTAAAGACAACTTCCCCTTGGAGAAACCTGGTGTCTATAAGATCGATTGCAGCTGTGGCAGTTCGTACATTGGCCAAACGAAGCGAACAGTGTCATGCCGAATGAGGGAACACATAAAAGCAATCAAGAACAACGATACGCAGAAATCAGCCATCGCGGAACATTTGATTGATTCTGGTCCTAACCACTGGATTGAGTTTCATAACCCACAGATTATCTCGACAGAACGCCACTACATACCAAGATTGGTCAGGGAAGCGATTGAAATAACAAAACATAAAATTTTCAATCGTGAATACGGGTTTAAATTGTCGAGTGTCTGGAATCCTGTGGTTCGTATGTGTAAAATCGGAAATAATCAAAAAGTGTCGTGTCGCGATCCAATACTGTAAGTGTTGTGTGTCGAGAACAGTTTCGAGTGAATAATGAGAAGGTCAACAGTGGTACGGGTATCGAACGCAATAAAAGTCTTCGTCGGAGGGTAGACCGATATGTCTGCCAATAACAACCTACCCGCAATTACTTCAGTTACTCCGTGATCATGGCGCTTGAAACAGTACCGAAATATCGGAAACTCGCTGAAAACAAGGTACATGGTAACAATCCCGTAAATAACTTATATTACTTTAATATATTTGCTCTAACTACAGAAGGAATTCTTCAATATGGCACAGGTACATTAAACGACGGTTCTAAGACTTATAACCACAAAAGTTGTTGCCTTTGTGAGCCTTCTTGCACCAAGCGGGGCATCCCTTACCTACTAGGTTCTTACCTACCCTGGACATTAGGTTTCGGATAGGATAGGTAATCATCGTCATCATCATCATCAGCCTATTATTGTCCCCACTGCTGGGTCATAGGCCTTCCCAATGGATGGAATAGGGAGATTGGGCCATGACCCACCACGCGGGCCCAGTGCGGATTTTCGGATGTTAACGACTGCAGATACTGTCAGGACCAACGGCTTAACGTGCCTTCCGCAGCACGGAGGAACTCGAGATAGAAGGTTTTGGTCACCCATCCAATGACCGACCATCGCGAAAGTTACTTAACTTCTACGATCGTTGCCGAACGCGCTAGCTACCTGCGCCTACGAGCTTCTCAAGAAGATATGCAATACTCGAGTTATAATCTGGTAGTGCACGCATATGTGGCGAAGTTGTTTGTACGCCGGGTTTAAATGAAGGCGTCGCCTACTCGAGAGGTCCTGGGTTCGAATTCCAGCGGGGGCAGCTGTTTGTGTGATGAATACGGCCGTTTGTACTCTACTCATGGATGTTTACTGTGTAATTATATATGTATCTATATATATAAAACTCAAAGGTGACTGACTGACATAGTGATCTATCAACGCACAGCCCAAACCACTGGACGGATCGGGCTGAAATTTGGCATGCAGGTAGATGTTATGACGTAGGCATCCGCTAAGAAAGGATTTTGATCAGTTCTACCCCCAAGGGGATAAAATAGGGAATGAAAGTTTGTATGAAATTTTGTCAATTTTAAACCGATCGGGCTGAGACTTTGCATGCAGGTATAAGAAGTATCATAGGTGAATGTCATTGTGTATAATACAAGCCTGAGAATAAAAACTGTAGTCTACACTTCAGCTCTCCTACAAGTTACTCCTTTTCTCCTGATGTTAAATGTGTGTCCAGTTATTGAGGTTGATGATGTGACAGAAAATTTGGGCTCCCCAATGATAGAAAATTGCCTAGCCCATGGAGCCCCAGAACCTATCTTATCAAAAAATGGTGTCTCCCTATTATTGAATTTTAAAGTTTAAAATGGTTTTTTCTTCGGCATCAAACCATATAAGCTATTACAGCTGTTAACATTAACAATGGTGTCGATTTTGACATGATTCTATAAATCTAAAGAAAATATAACTTGAAAAAATTCCCCGCGGACCAGGCAGCAGACGGGACTCGAACCCGCACCCATCGCAATCCGGGCGAATGCACTGACCAATTATTATGCTACCGCGGCCCTCACGGACCGCGTCAAAATTCTTCTAGCCATTCTTAAGCTGCAAGGCAGCGCCATCTCTTCGCATTATAGGTAACCTACAATGTCAAATGAATACTTTTACTAATATTAAACATTTGAAAGAAGAAATAGCAATTATAGTTATAATTTTTATTATTTTTAAAGCATGTAACTGCTTGATGTTTAAATCTAAAGAATATATAACTAGAAAAAATTCCACGCGGACCAGGCAGCAGACAGGACTCGAACCCGCACCCTTCGCAATCCGGGCGAATGCACTGACCAATTATGCTACCACGACCCTAACGGACCTATTCTTCTTTTCTAGTTATATTTTCTTTAAATTTAAACATCAAGCAGTTACATGCTTTAAAAATAATAAAAATTATGATTTTTTAATCTAAACTTAAATTAGACAACAGTGTATCCTTGTCATTATTCATACAGAATGAAAACGACAGACTGATGTTAAATTAAGCTTTAAGTTTAGAGAATCATGCCAGAATTGACACCAATATTACTTCTCGTTTATTATGTTTTCACGCACACAACTAAGTAATGTATAAAAAAAAGTATTTTAAAGATACATTTCAAAACCCGTTCAAAAAGTGGTATCTATACTTATAATAATTCTGTAGAGAGGTCAATTCTGTACATGAAATATATTTTCAAAATAACTATCAGGGGGTGATTAGTGATCGATACTGATGTCAAAAATAAAATCAGTAAAATTTTTGTCTGTCTGTCTGTCTGTGTGTATGTTCCTTATAGAAACAACAAACTCGACCGATTTTAACGAAACTTGGTACAATTATTCTTCATACTCCTGGGCAGGTTATAGTATACTTTTCATCACGCAACAATCAATAGGAGCAGAGTAGTGAAGGGAAATGTTGGGAAAACGGGAGAAGTTACTCCATTTTTTAAGCTTCCGTCGCATGCGCAGCCTTAATGGTTAAAGTTACATAGAAATCATGTATGACGGAAATATTCTACATAAAATTGTCTAAAAAATATCGTGCAACAGCATATGTCTATATTTTATGGTTGACTCACAATAATACGTGTAACTCCTGATAGCTTAGCAGTTCGGAGCATTCTGATTATATTTGTTTACTCTTACGTTTATAACACTCTCACTCATCCCTAATTTAAAAAAGTTAACATTATTACCTATTCAATAAAAAAAGAATCATAAAAAAAGAATTAAATAAATAAATTCAATGTGTACAATACACGCCTGAGAACAAAATCTATAGTCTACACTACAGCTCTACAACGAAGCGAAGCGAGGGCGGGCCACTAGTTATTTCATAAAACTCTTTTTCTCGAACATTGCTCACAAATGTTTTATAAATTAGAGCAAGAACCAGGTTGTGTATCTCCACAGTCGAATGCCTTTTGAAGAACCCCCATAGAGCAAACTCAAAGAAATTCTTAACAAAGCAAGCCCGCTAGCGTTTTCTTTTGATTTAAACTTTATAATGACACAATAAAAATTTACATATATATTTTCATAAAGAGGAGGACTACATGCAACGCAGTGGTAAGCTTAGAATCCTTTAATCCATTTTACTAGTTCTCATACATTTGATAACTATGCGCGGCGCGGCCTCGCCCGCAACATATCATAATGATAATCATATTTATTGCTTTTTCATGTAGGTGTACAGGGTGTTACAGAGCGTTCATTGAGATTCTTACACGAATTCGGTTTTTTTTTAATACAATTACTCCATAGGCGTATGCCCATGCCATTATTTAGTTTGACTTTTTTAAAGTTTTGTTATATACATTTGTTTGTGCACTCAGTGCGGCCTTTTATATTTAATCATGCAAACATGCGGCATGCTCACTTACGTCTACTTAACTAATATAATTTGGACATATTGTCCATCCCGTTTTAAGGAATATTCTATTATATGTATACGCTTTTTTTTTCACTTATTATCTATTGTACATGCTTTGCCTATCACACGAACTCGGTTAGGTTAGGCTAGGTTAGGTTAGGTTAGATAAGGTTTTTTTTTTTGAAAAGCAAAAGCATATCTATACTTTTATTAAATTTCGATGCTATTGACTACATCGAGATGCATATTTAAATATTTGAATATAATTATTATAATGAGAAGTAAAATTATATATGATAAGGGGTTTTGAGTAGAACAGTGTATTAATATTATATATAATTTTATATGTAAACTAGATGACCCAGCGAACATCGTACCGCCATAAAAAAATAGGGGTTGGTGGTAGAAAGTTGAAAATTTAGGGATGTTAGTATTTTTGTATGATGTATCATAAAAAAAAAACTAAAATTGAAAAAAAAATTAGGTGTCGATTACCCTTAACATTTAGGGGGATGAAACATAGATGTTGTCCGATTCTCAGACCTACCCAATATGCACACAAAATTTCATGAGAATAGGGGAAAGCGGTTTCGGAGGAGTTTAACCACAAACACCGCGACACGAGAATTTTATATATTAGATGAAAGCGAATAAGATGTCACGTGTATAAGATGTAAAATTGTAAATTTGTAAATATAACGTTAAGGTTAGGTTAGGTTAGGTTAGGACGTTGTATCAGGACGTTGGACAGCACAATAATGTGACTATCCAAGTTTTTTGCATGAAACGAATACATGCATCGCCAACCCTCGAACAAACGATTGAAGCGAACAAAAAGTCAATTAATGAAATCCGCTCTCCGCTGATGATAAAGAGCCCGAGTTCGCACATTAGATTATTAGTTTCCGGAACCGAACACATCGCAAGTTACCCCATAAACTATGCCTATTTAAACCGGTGCCGAATCTGGTGTCGCCCATTACTGAGCGTGTTAAACCCATTACGCCTTATTGGGGAATGCTGGTTCTATCCAGTTTAGTTTACCCGAGACATTGCCACGGCGAACCACGGTTCCCAACTTAGGGGTTTTGTCCCCAGATTTAGGGGCTAGAAGGGTAAAAACGGACTTTTTAGGGGCTGGAATTTTTTGGGGGTTCTTTTAGGGGCTTTTAACATAACTTGTAATTAAATCGAAAAACAAAGCGTGTTTTCTTTCAGTTTTTGCGTAGAATGGAACGCACCACGATATGAAACGACTGAACTGACTGTGTGGCAGATTGTTTCCTAAGGCTGTATGAACTAAAGTTCTTTGCCTTCCACCAATCAAAACAGCTAAATAAGATTCAACAGCCTGTCAGCTCATTTTCGTTTGATTTTCCATTCGGAAAATGTATTTATTCAATAAAATAATTTACTGTTACTAAATATGTAACGTTTTAATTTATGAGCAACGAAAGAATTAGGGTAATAAGATAAGTAGGTACATATAAATTTCTATATTAAGGGGATTTTAGGGGAATTTAAAAAATACCTTGGGTAAAATTTTGATAAAGGTTGGTAACACTGCGGCGGACATATCGGTCTGTGGCTAGTCCGGAATTTTCGGAACATCGCTAATTCAATATGGCTGTAGTTGCATAAGCTAAGTTCGATGTGCAATTAACATGGCTAGGTGCACTGGAATTAGACCTGATTTATATTGGTTGAGTGTTAATTGCAGTTGTTACTAGTTAATCTAACTCGAGAGGCTGCGATCGTTGAATTTAAGCAACTTTCGCAGTGGTCGGCCATTGGATGGGTGACCAAAAATCTTCTATCTCTAGTTCCTCCGTGCTTCGGAAGGCACGTCAAGCCGTTGGTCCCGGCTGCATCTGCATTCGTTAGCACTCGCCAATCCGCATTAGGCCCGCGTGGTGGGTCATGGCCCTGTCTCCCTATTCCATCCATAGGGAAGGCCTGTGCCCCAGCAGTTGGGACATTAATAGGCTGATGATGAATCTTACAAATTATGCTTTAATGATATGATGAGTATGAGAATTAATTGAGTTAGTTATTTAGTTTTTGGGATTTTTGTCTTTTTGTCTGCATGTATGTCCGGGATAAACTCAAAAAGTACTGCATGGATTTACTTCAAATTTGGCACTAATATTATTAAGAAGTCGGGTCAACATATAGGCTACATATTATCACGCTATCACTTACGGGGAACGAGCAGTGAACCTTTATTTCTAACTAACTCCATGAGTACTAAGTCGCGGGCGGCCGCTAGTATATAATAAAAATATTAGATATTTATAATAAATATCAAAATGGACGATACTTATGTAAACATTACAGAAATATGGTTTGAAATGTACGTCGTTTGTGACGTCACGTCTTGGTACAATTTTTACTTATAAGTGACATCACGAGCAAGCTTGGAAATTTTGAAGGGATTTAATTTTTTGTTGATTGACAAAAGAAAAAATGTGTGTCCATTATTTTTGATAATCTATCTGACAGACTAATCAGAATTTCGTTTATTTTACCCGGTTATCATACCTTTTTATTACATTTTAATTAAAAAGCATTTTATTGATAGAAAATTCCTAGAACCGAAGGATGAGGTTTCGATTCTAGCCTGATAGCAGAGCTGAGTTGAAAATTTCCAAAAAAAATATAACATAATATATAAAAAAGTGTGCACGGACCAAACTTCTGAACTGAAATTAAATGAATCTATTCTTAAATAACGCATATATATATATATATTTATATATATAATTGATATATATATGCTGGGGCACAGGCCTTCCCAATGGATGGAATAGAGAGATTGGGCCATGACCCACCACGCGGGCCCAGTGATGATTGGCGGGTGCTGGTTGATTGACTACAGATGCAGCCGGAACCAACGGCTTAACGTGCATTCCGAAGCACGGAGTAGCTCGACTTAGATAATTTTTGGTCACCCATCCAATGACCGACCACTGCGAAAGTTGCTTAACTTCAACGATCGCAGCCGAACGCGCTAACCACCCGCGCCATCGAGCTCCTCGAGCTGTATATATATATATATATATATATATATATATATTCAAATTCTATAGGATTTTCCCATTTACAACACGTCTGGGAAGAAGTTTAACTTCAGTAAACGTACTTTAGTCTAATTTTAGATATACGGAATATCTTTATTAAATCATTAAACCGTTACGACTCTGTCTAAAATAATTAGTTTTAATTCATTATCTCACATCTGTCTCGTATGATGTGGGGAAGTTAAGGCTCCCTAATTAGGTAGGTAGGTACACCAACTTCACCCCCCACAGGTTTAACAACCCCTAACTGGAGATCAACGTCGACTTGATCAGTGTGGCTAATATAATTTTGTGATAATTGGCTTAAGTTCTTTCCGAGAAAATTTTCAAAACTGCCATAACTTGTTAGCGAGTTATTTCCTGTAAAAGATAATTGCTCATAATGAGATTCTGTATGAAAGTATTTTAGTATAAATAAAACTAGTTTTAATGGGCTAATTAATGCACGAAACTTTATTTATTTATTGACGTTTCGCAGCCTTTTCAGGTCTGCTTCGTCAGAATAATTTAAAATAAAACTGACGAAGCAGACCTGAAAAGGCTGCGAAACGTCAATAAATAAATAAAGTTTCGTGCATTAACCCGTTAAAACTAGTTTTATTTAATGAGTGATGTGCGTGAAAACCTAAGAAACAAATATTTTAGTATGAGTTGTAAAATCAATTGAATTTATCTATCGCCTAAAAATTAAAAAAAATAATTCAAACATTGTATTGTTTATATAAATGGTAGACACCCGAAGCATATATATTTGATTTTTTTATATATAGGTCCGACAAATGACTCCACCCCACATGGCTTCGGCGATGAAGCATAATTCATTTTACCTTGCAGCCTAAGAAACACTAGAAAAAAATCGACAAGATCATTATGGTCTCGATAGCATAGCGGTCACCCCGCCCGGATAGCGGAAACCGCAGGTTACAGTCCTGCCTGAAATCTTGACCGAATTGATTTTTTTTTCTAGTATATTTTTTCAGATCATTTGACAAACTAACCATGATGTAATGATGTTTCAAAGTATTTTTCAAAACACGGCGTTTCTTTAATATAGCGGGTCGACGATGAATGGCAGTTCGTATTATTGAAAACCCGCCGAATTGTGTAGAAAAAAATCTCATTTTTCGGTAAGCTCTAATGTGATTGCAGCTTTCACATATCATTGACTTGCCGTCACTTGAATTTTAATAATTTACGTAAAATTTACGGTGATGTTTGTCGCAAAAAAAACGAGTGAGAAGTGAAACTTCTTTAGCTCCAACTGTATATATAGCATATATACTGTATATATACTGTATATATACTGTATATATACTATATATATACCAGGCCACTCAGAAAGTTTTGCGAAAAAAGTTTTTATATATTATTTGCCACTTGTAATTATTTTGAAAACTTCGATTATTTAAAAGTAAAAATACCACTGTTGGATTTGCAAATTCCCCTCTTTCGAATGCCAACTCATTAAAAAATGGATCTGAAATGGAATGGATGATAACGCTACGTTTTCTTGCTATGATTTTTTACGATTTTAAATGTGGCTTGTGTCATTTGATCGATTTCGAACTGCTTTTATGGATGAAGGACCTTCAAAAGCAACCATCTACCGCTGGTGTAGCGAGTTCAAACGCGGTCGTCTTACTTTGGGGGTTGAACAAAGGAGTGGTCGTCCTACGACGGCTGTCACCAAAGAAAGTGTGTTGGCAGTAAAAAAAATATTTCAAGAAAACAGAAAACAATTTCACTTTGACGGGGTACCTAATTTCAATTTCACTTCAAGACCAAAGCAGCATCAACACCAAATGGTATAGCACAAAGTGCTTGCCAGAAGTTTTTTTCTACAATGAGCAAGAAGCGACCTAACACCGGGCTCCGCGGGGTCCTTCTTCACCACGACAACGCGCCCGCGAACTCTGCGATCAAAACGAAGGACTTCCTGGACTCCACACCACTCAGTCTTGGGACACCCTCCTTACAGTCCTGATTTGGCTCTGAGTGACTTCTTTTTATTCCCTTAAATAAAAAATCTGCTCAAAGAGATAAAGTTTTCTTCGCCGGAACAAGCGCTAGCAGCGTTTGAGAAGGCCGTGGAAGAGGTGTCTGCGGAGGACTGGAAAAAATGTTTAGAAAATTGGTTCAGACGCATGAAACTTTATATGGTGGAGAGTTCTTTGAAGAGATTATTTAAAAATATTTTTTTCACAGAAGTTAGTTTTTTAGTTTCTCAAATCTTTCCGAGTGTCTCACGTATATATATATATATATATATACATGTGTACAATATATATATATATATGTGCATATGCATATTTCATTTACTAGCTATAAGAGAAAGAAAGAAAGAATATGTGCGCGCGCACTGCTTTCTCTTGCTTATAACGCCCACTCAACTCCCGTTCGCCTCTTTTCACACACACTTTTCGTAACGCGTAACGCATTCGCTAGCTTACCCCCCAAGTCAAGCGGGCGTAAAGAAGTTTCACTTCAACAACAATAGCGTCAAACGCAGATATTGAAGTGATAATGTACGTGATGTCAGTGATCGTGTCACGGCGCCAGTCTGTCTGGCTTCCCTTTGACGCGAAAGGAGATAGACGCCACAGCCCACCCAGGTACCAGATGGGAGTCCCCAGAATAGGGAAGATGCAAATATAATATTTTTCAAAAAGGGTATGATTAAAATGTTAAAAATATAAAAGAAAGGCCACTGCAACGTTTACCACTGCATTGTTTTTCAACAATAATTACGAATTAAAAATGACTTGAAAAAAACGTATTTTAAAACACCAATCAGTGTTTAGTGACGTCACTCATGTTATGACAACTTATTTGAGGTTATGGTTGTAAAAGTGAATATTATTTTACGGGAATATTGATTGCGTTTTTTAATAAAAATGGAAGTTGGGTTTATCAAAGCAGACTCCAGGAATTTACCAAAAGTGAGTGTTGACATGGTTGTAACTAAGTATGCAAAAGTATGGAAGTCAGCGACGAACAAGTACGACCAGTGACAGACAGGAGTGACGTCATAGGAACCGTTTTCGCGCGAAAATTTAAACTGTCAATTTAAAACCGCATTTTTTCTGATAAATTACAATGTTTTAATTTTTTAATATATCTATGGTTTATTCTAACATGGAATTCTTTAAAATGAAAAGAAAAATAAAAATATTGCATCTTCCCTATTCGATTAAACGACTAAGTGTAGATGAACGGAGTCGAGTATGCTCGTCTTCGGGTAGATTTCCTTTTGTTAACCCGACACCGTCTTCCAGTCCAATATCTCGAGTATCTATAAACTAATGTAGCTCCCAAGCATTCCACTTTGTCCTACTTCAGAGTCTAATTTTATCTTTATGCTAACATTTTAGTTGAATATACACATACACATACAACACACAGTTACACACACACACAAAACACTCACATACATACGCACGTATCAACAATGTATCCATTCTTTTTAGTTTTAATTTGTTTGTATTTTGGAGGCCGTAAATATATTGTAAACTAGCTGACCCGGCGAACTTCGTACCGCCTTAGCGTAGCTTTGATGCACTACTTTATTTTGTATAGCTGACCTATCTTATGTATGAGTACCTATTCATTGTTAGCGCGGTTATGGATGTGTTGTCACAGATTACCACAGATTTTTTTGTTTTAAATTGAATGACGTTGACATTTGTCAGCGCGGTTATCGATGTGGTGTCACAGATTACCACATATTTTTTGTTTTAAATTGAATGACGTTG
Organism: Chilo suppressalis; assembly: GCA_902850365.2. Classification (NCBI taxonomy): domain Eukaryota; kingdom Metazoa; phylum Arthropoda; class Insecta; order Lepidoptera; family Crambidae; genus Chilo; species Chilo suppressalis. The sequence goes on along the minus strand of OU963896.1, from coordinate 1,384,153 downwards.
ACATTCTGAGAGATTTTCTTTATATTTTTCCGTAAGAACCTTGTACAGAGTATTAGAAAACTACAAAAAAATATCAGCCAAATCGGTCAAGCCGTTTTCATGTTATCTCGTGACAACGGAAAACGGGTTTTATTTTTATATATATAGATTGTTTACTTCCCCCATAGGACGGGCTTCGCCTAGTATGGGTGACTGTTATATTATTTTGTAAAACTGTTTATGAATAAATGGATTATTATTATTATACTTATCTGGAGGAGCTCGATGGCCCAAATGGTTACAGCGTTCGGCTGCTATCGTTGAAGTTAAGCAACTTTCGCAGTGGTCGGTCATTCAAAATTCAATATCGTTTATTCGGTCTACGCTGTTACAAGCACTTGTGAATATCGAAAAGCTATGCCATCGGTTTGCAAATCTACGGCGGGAGACCTTGTACTAGAAGAACCGGCAAGAAACTCAGAAAGGGCTGTTTTTTTCTTCCTGTATAATTATATACAGAGTCGTCCAATTGAAAAATGACTTCAATATGAGATAACTCATGAAGTCACTTTCCATTACAAAGTATATGATATTATGATTATGACTGTAAAACAAAAAATATAAAAGACTGATTTAGTAAAGTTTAAGTTTAGGAATGCCGTGTCCTAGTAATTAGGCATTGGATGGGTGACCAAAAATTTACTATCTTGAGCTCCTCCGTGCTTCGGAAGGCACGTTAAGCCATTGGTCCCGGCTGCATCTGCAGTCGTTAGCACCCACCAATCCGCACTGGGTCCGCGTCGTGGGTCATGGCCCAAACTCCCTATTCCATCCAACGGTAGGGAAGGCCTGTGCCCCAGCAGTGGGGACATTAATAGGCTGATGATGGTGGTGATGAATATGTATCTAATCGCCTGCGCACACACAGACAGAATCGCCTTACTCCATGGTTAAATATAGTTGAGCGAAGCGATGGCTGGTTCATGCGTCATGCTCGTGAACAGGTGCTGCCAGCGGAGATGAGTCTGCCATAACTACTTTGATATTTAAGATGTAAATGTTTAATTACACCTATTAAAAATAACTCTATTTGTATTTATACTGTGAGTCACAGCAATCAAAATCCAGGTGCACAATTAATGTATAATTTCACATTCACATTTGAAGTCATTTTTCAACTTGACGCTTCTGTAAATGATAAAACAGGGAGAAAAAAACAGCCCTTGCTGAGTTTCTTGCCGGTTCTTCTCAGTACAAGGTCTACCGCAGTAGATTTGCGAACCGATGGCGTAGCTTCTAGACATTCATATGTGCTTGTAACAGCCAAAACTGAATAAATGATTTTGATTATGATTGTCATGCCAGTTGCAAGCGATCTATTTTGGCGGACAACAATCCGCGGACAAAGGTCCTCCGTCTGCGCTGGGCATTACTAAGTAGAATTGTCATAAAATATGAAGACGAGCGGAAAAGCAAAAAATATAATACCTACCTACTTTAATAATAAGAATCGTTAAGAGATAAGTTTAAAGAATTTGGAATAATAACTTCCTGATGAATGATTACTTGTAAGAAAAAATATTAATTTGTTTCTTAAAAACAGTGATGTTCACACACTTAATACAAGAAACAAAAATAAACTAACTTTACCTGCTACTAGGCTTCACAAAATCATTAATTCATTTAAAGGTCTTTGTGTTCGCATAAACAATAAAATCCTAAACAATATCCAAGAGTTAAGCATAAATTTTAAAGATAGTATAAATAAACACTTATTAAAAAGCTTATTACAAAGTGTCTGATTATATTACAGACAAAAATGCTTGGGTTTGAACTGTTCCAATCATTCCAACATTTTCTATATTAAATAAATCATAATTGTATTGACGTTGTAACAACATAATGATTTGTAATTGTTGTGACATTAGACTTTTAATGTTGTGGATTTTTTTTCGCTTATTTTTCTCCGCAGCTAAAAAATATGTCCATAACGAGTGGTAGGGAATTTGAATAAAGATATATTGATTTCTGATTTCTTTAAATTGTCACTGTATGCTGTTTAAACAGTAAAAATGTGAGACGTGAATATTTCAACGGTAAACACTTTGTGAACGCTAAGTTCCGCGCAGGACAATTGGTGTTTGATGTGTGGAATGAAACCAAACGCTCCGCTCTCACTCTTTACGGGTCATTAGGCAGGACTCGGAACAAGGCCATCCTAACACCCTTACACCTACCACTGAACTCTTCGACGTGTACAAAAACCGTCAACTACCTCCAAAGCGCTTAAACTATGCGAGCTTTCAACGTTGATCGCTTATAGACAAGCGATGTATTTACATTACAACTAAAAAGTTCCTTGTTTCCAAAGAGGTCTCTTTTAAGTTTTTCTTTTTTAGGATTACCCGAAGGGTAGAAACGGAACCCTATTGTCACTTTGTCGTCTGCCTTTCCGTCTGTCCGTATGTTACGAGTCTTCTAGATTGCAAACCGAATGAGTTACAAAACTGAAATTTTGATATTTTATGGAAAATGCTGACTCAGGGGCTAAAAAAAACAAAAAAGTCAAAAAAACCATTTATATTCTTCAAATAGGCTTATAAAAAGCGCTTTTGCACGTCCCGGTATTACTTTATAGCTATATCACTATTCCGGGACAATAAATGGGCTAGTGCTGAGAAGAAAAACGCAAGAATCATTTTTTCATGCAATTAAATGCTTTTGCATGAAATATGAGGAGACGATATTTTTTATTCTTTTTTTACCCCAGCAGGTGACATATTATCCTCCAGATTTCATTGAGTAGGATATAAGTAAGCACAGGAGCTTATATATATATATATATGCTGTTATTATATATATATATATATATATATATATATATATAAGCTCCCATACGTCCTCGCGCCGCGCAAAACTCGTGGCTAAAGAGGCTGAGGGCACCTCTACAGCCTCAACTGTCACCCATATCGAAAGAAGTGTAATGATGTTCCTTAGTTCAATACCGAGGATGATTTTTCATATTTTTGAAATTCGACCCCGTTCTCAAGATATCGGAAATTTATTGTAAAACACACGATTTTTCGGTCGAAAAAAGTTGTTTCTTTTCGCATTCCAAACAAGATATTTACTTTCCCAAAATAATGTTTACATATTCTTAAAGCCCTTTAATGTTCGAATCTTTCATCCTTCATATGTCCTCGTGGCCTTAAACCTTGAGGTATGACGGGCTAGTCGCACTTTCAGAAAAGAATGGGGGCCTACTGGGAAAAAACATTTGCAATGTTAAAAAAACAAGTCTTGAAAATAACGAAGATACAAGTGATCAAGCTTTCGCAGCGAGGACGTCCATCACAGTTTAAGTTAAACGAACTAAAAATATTTTTCAAACATCTAAAAGGCAGGAAAGGTTCCGGATAACTAGGCTTGTTGAAAATATATCGATGTATCGATATATCGATATTTTTTGTTCGATATATCGATATTTTTTGCCGATATATTTTGATTCGATATATCGATATATCGATACAAAATAACCAATATCGAAATTCGTATCAAAAACGATATTTTTTTAATTATTAGCGGCATATCACGATCTAACTAAATTCGTATCTGGAAAAATCGTAACTAGATCTCAGATTAATGATATTCAACATATCTATGATCTGTGCTGTATTTAGTATTGTCTATTATTTGTAAATCTGTTTCGCTGGTGAATTGGTTGTGCTGATTTCCATTATATTCTGTGGAAGTGTGAGACTGTCTAGTCTTGTTTACGAAAGATGGCACCTGAGAGGCCCTGGCATTGGCATTTTCATCATTCGAAAATAGTCTATTTTTAGGGAGATAATTTTCGTTCCATTATTATTCCGCGTGTCATATTTCGTGAGATACTATACTGTCATGTAGTGTAGCGGCAATTTGGTACTTTGATAATTCTTTCTTTAATTATAATTTGTATTGAACTATTATTACTATGCTAGGCTGACCTAAATATATTTTTGGAAAAATTGGCCCGATATATCGATATATCGATATTTTTTTACGCGATATATCGAAGCCGATATTGATATTTTTTAAAATATCGATGTATCGATATATCGATATTTTTTTCAACTTTCGACATCCCTACGGATAACGTGCCTAGTGTAAAATTAAACACCTGTTCGGGTTGTAAGCCAATTCCGGTACTTGGGACATATACTGACCGAAGATATGAAAGACGACGTGGACATAGACCATGAAAGAAGGGCGACGGCTGTTCGGGGTAATATGGTCGCCCGTAGGTTTAGTCGGTGTAGCAGGCATGTAAAATTGACGCTGTTTAATGCCTATTGTGTCAGTTTCTACACCAGTCAACTGTGGATAAAGTACAGCAGGAGGTCGTATAGTACCATCAGGGTTCAATATAATGATATTTTTCGTATCCTGATGGGTCTGCCGAGATTTTGCAGTGCTTCTACAATGTTCGCGGAGGCTGGGGTATCGGACTTCTATGCTGTTATTAGGGCGCGCATAGCTTCTCTTTGGGAGGGACTGCGTTGCTCTGGTAACCGCATACTAAAATGTTTGTACGCGGATTTTAACAATCCATTTTATAGATATGGCTATCTGTGCACACTGATGGGAATCGCAAATAGAAGATTGACGTTGTATTTTACGAGTATGTTCACGAGGTCAGCTATGGACAAACTTCAAAAAATATGGAGAAACAGGAACATCACAAAAGCCACGAAAACACGACTCGTCAGGGCATTAGTGTTTCCCATATTCCTCTATAGTGCTGAGACGTGGACCTTGCGAGAGAGTGAGAAAAAGAAGATAGACGCTCTAGAAATGTGGTGCTGGAGGAAAATGCTTGGCATACAGTGGACACAATTCCGAACCAATGCACCCATCCTCCAGGAACTGTCCATCAAACAACGTCTGTCTTCCATCGTACAAGGTCGTATTCTAACTTTCTTTGGCCACATCTCACGCCGAGAAGATGTGTCAGTGGAACGACTGGTGGTGCAGGGCAAAGTCGAGGGCGTAAGGGCGCGCGGCAGATCACCAATGCGCTGGACTGACCAAATAAAAGCGGCACTGAACGGTCCACTTCACGAGTGCACTAGAAAGGCCGCAGTGCGGGACGAATGGCGGCGTATTGTGAAGCGCGCCACCAATCCTGATGTGACGACCACGACCACTCTGTCAAGAGTGTAGCGCCGAAGAAGAAGAAATGTATTTTTAATTAGTTTTTATATTGTATCATGTTTTAAATATGGGTCTTAACTACCTGCAATAAATGATTTTATTATTATTGTTAAAATCCTATCTTATCATGGATGGATCATTTGGCGGTAAAACATTAGCATCTGGGCCCATAACAGCGCAGATAAGAAAAAAATCTCACTCCGTGTCCTCCAAAATGTTACACAAATTATTCATTTGGTCAGGGCGGGCGGGCTTTGGCCGGGTATAATGAACCGTTTTTGTTGCAAACAAATACTTCATTATGGTAATTAGACGCTGTGCGTGTCATTAGGGGTTGGTAGATGTTGCGTTTACGTTTCATTCTGTTCTTTTTATTGTGTCTTTGTCATTGAGAGAGGATCTCGATGGCGTAAGACCTTATCGCGTTCGGCTGCAATCGTTGAATTTAAGCAACTTGCGCAGCGGTCGGTCATTGGATGGGTGGCCAAAAATTTTATCTCAGGAGCTCCTCCGTGCTTCAAAAGGCATGTTAAGCCGCTGTTCCCGACTGTATATGCAGTCGTTAGTACCCATCAATCTGCACTGGTCCCCCGTGGTAGTCATGGCCCAATCTCCAATGAATGTCCCCACTGTTGGGGCACAGACTTTCCCAATGGAATAGGGAAATTGGGCCATGACCCACCACGCGGGCTCGCATCTTGTCGGACTAACCACAGAACCCAGAAAGAGGTTAGAAAAGCATTGTAGGCGGGGAAGGCGCGCCACAGTAATGTGTGCGCAATTGCTGATAACTTGACCAAAACTTTGTTCTGATTGCACCGTTACTCTCAGCTGTGAGCGCTGATTGGTTGGATTGTTTGATGTCCCTTCGTTTGATTGGCTATTATATATATTAGATGGAAGTGTATTGGGGGCGAGCCGGTGACGTTGGTTCCCGTGCAAATGGTTTATGAACACCCTTCTAACCTTTTCCTGTGTTCCGTGGTACTAACCACTTATCCGTGGTACTAACCATTTGTGCTATCGAGCTCCTAAACATTACTGCCATACTTAAACGACTGTAATTTAATAATTTAACTAAAGAATAAATAGTAAAATAATTATAACTAAAAACCTTAAAATAACTAAAATACATTAATAAAAGGAGTCCCTTTAGGCAAGGTTCCAAAGATACTGGCAGCATTCCCCCTTTGAATGTTATTGTACTATAACGCAAATTCAAAATCCCATATGAACAATACATTTTATCAATCCAATCAATGTATTAAATCGACACATTAAAAATATTTTTTTGTATCACGTCAATATTGATTACTTACCAGACAAATATTTCTCTAAAGAAAAGTTTACTAGAAAAAAAAAATGTGGGTTACCTACAATGCGAAGAGATGGCGCTGCCTTTCAGCTTAAGGCTAGGAAAATTTAGACGCGGCTAATAGGGCCGTGGTAGCATAATGGTCAGTGCATTCGCCCGGATAGCGAAGGATGCGGGTTCGAGTCCCGTCCGCTGCCTGGTCCGCGTAATTTTTTTTTTTTCTAGTAAACTTTTCTTTAGATTTAAACATCTAGCAGTTAAATGCTTAAAATTAAATGAAATCATAAATATTTCTCTTCTGTGATTTCATAAATTAACCATTAGGCTTATTCAAAAGGATTTTTAATATGCTCTGTTAAATAACATATGAATACAAAATAAACGAAGTAAAGCTAAATTTATGCCCGGAAGTGGAAGTAAATTTAGCTTTACGAAGTAATATTTATATTATAGCGATGCGACAGCTAAAACGGTACCCTTACGGGATCCCTTTGCTGTCAGGCCTTTCGGCTATTCGTCTAATATGATCCTTTTTCTGAGAAACGCGTAAACATTTAAAGATTAAAGGGCAATGGGCAAAACACACCCAGCTCCGCCAACAATGTAATTAGTATGAATCGATAGATCTATCTATCTATAAAAATGGGTGCGTGTACTTATGTAGGCGCGTGAGAAGTTATCCTTCTTTCGCATCGTTTAAAATTAGTTTTTAATTGCATGCAAATAATTAATTACAATAAATTAATAAAAAGTCTGGAAAAGGACACAGAAGACAAAAGGAAACTAGAAACATGTGGATAAATATTATAAACATGAATACCTATAACTGTTACTTTATTACAAAAAATAAAGATGTGGTTTTTGGTTCTACTACACCAATGGTCAAGAGATGGCGCTGTAGCCTCCTGAATCGCGCTTTGGTTCCGTTGTTCCAGATTAACAAATACTTTTGATAGGCCTTCACAATGCAGTCGTTAGCACCCACTAAATAGAGATTCTATTTCTATTTTGTTGGTAGATTTTCTTAATGTGCGGTAAACACAAAAGTAAAAAGTTAAAATTTTGTGTTACAGTGTGCTGCGCGCGCATCTTAAAATTTCACTCTCATCATTTTTTCATAACGCGCCTAAAGAAGTATAACTTCAAAAACTAGCCTTTTTTATTATGACACCGTAAAAAATATCCTGTTAGTCAAAAGATATGACACTGTAAAAAATATCCTGGTAGTCAAAAGATATGACACACGGGCATATTTAGGTAGCTAAATAAGTTCATTTTATAGTACTTTCATTTTGTATTATTAGTAACCATAATAATATGCCATATCGTACTATACAACATTTTAGATACGACAAAGCCTGCCGACCATCCTGCGTTTTCACTTACTGAGACACCTCAATACGGTTTACGGGGGTTGAACTACTTGCATTTGCAAATAGTCGACTCGTCTATACCACTGCTAAAGAGCCACCGCACAGCCAAGGCCAAGAAAAAGCCGAGACGGAAACATCTTATCTACCAAAAAACTAAGAGCGGAAGAAAAGTAAAATTTAAAGGAGATTGCTCAGTTTCCATACATGTTTGGCCTAAAGACCAATAATCATGAAAAATTGTTTCCTAGATTCCAAATTATATATAAATTACTGTAGAAATGAATATTATTGACGGACACCCCTGAGAACTTCTATAAACCATATACACTGAATGATTTTGAGGTTATGTTTGCAAATAGGTACATAGGTATTAAAATAATAAAAAACAAATAAGTTATACAGTGAACTAGGGAAATCAAGCCAAGTACCGAAATTATGTATTAGATTCAGGTATATAAAGCATTTAGATTAACAGATAGTTGCCTGTTTTTAAAGTTAATGCACAAGAGTAACTTTTAAAATTAAGTATCATCTATGCATTTCCGGTTATACTAAGGTACTCTGTGACAGAAACTGTGTGATGATTGTGAATGAGCCACAGATTAGAGAGAATTTTCAAACTCTCGTTAACCAAAGTATGCTTAGAGATTTAGGTTATACAGCCATATCTTCAGTAGCTTCATTATTTTTGTTATGTTTATATTATAACCATGCTTTAGATTTTTAGTGTATCACACCATAAGGTGTGCACGGATGCTACGCAACGGATTTTGATGCGATTTTTATCAATAGATAGAGTGATTCAAAAGGAACTTTTTTATGTACTAGCTTTTGCCCGCGACTTCGTCCACGTTATCGTCGTTTTTCGTAAAAAAGTAGCATATGTCCTTCCTCAGGGTTCCGTGGTTTTGATGTGACAAACAGATTAACTTTCGTATTTTAGTAGGGAAATATAATACTGTTAAAAATATCGCAATAAGGAACCGCAGAATATTATTATTATCACTGTGCCCCGAGACCATCAGCGTGTAACTCCTTGTATGTTATTATGTTAATGTATTGATAATATTGTTTAGATCGCTTTCACATGAGTCTTAAGTACATATAGAATGAAAATACTTCAGCGCAAAGCTTCCGGGTAGACAACGTTGAAATTTGACCCGTCCGGAACGTGAACATAAAAAATTCTAGGATTGCTAACCCGGGAAAGACCGACATAACTGACCATGTGAAAAACAACTGACACCGAGATCTACTCCAACAACACGAAAGGCCTGCCCTTGAGCCTTATTATTGTCATTGCATAACACACCGATACTGGGAATTGCGTTCTTTTAAATTGGAATGGAAAATTATTTGGTATTATGGGAATTCTGGGAATAAAGATGGTTTCTCCTGCACCGCAACCTATTAAAATTTGAGCCTCGATTACATTTTGTTGCAACTGGGTTACTTTAAGCCGAGTTCCATTGCAAATTTGTGGTGGTCTTAAATTTCGGAGCAGAATAATCGGAATGCCAATTTTCAAACAAATTTCATGAGAAGGAAGTACGGGCATATTTAAAGAATTTAAAAATTCTATCGGGTAATTAGTGGCTTCTTGTTCATCGGCCATTCTATTTATTGAACTATAAACTTTGCTTTCCCCCTGGATATTCGACAGTATTTTATTATTAATCTCAGATGCCTGGTCATTGGGAGGAGTTAAAATGGACCTTTCGCATAGCCAAGAATTGTTCTTATTTAATATATTTGTTACGTCACCGTAAACTGACGATGTAAGATGTTGTTGGGATTGCACTATACAACATAACTCAGGCGTCAGAATAAGTTTTCCTTGGTGTAGCAGTGGATAGGTATCTTTGGTGAAGGTATTTTCTTTAATAATATATCAGAAAATTCACGATCATCCGGGTTATCTACAGTTCTCACTCGCATGTTTATAGTCAAATGCACCGATTGTATATCACGCCACAAATAAGAGCTTTTCTGGCAAGCCCTAACCTCAGCAGCTCGGGTTCCCCGTGGTATTACCGTTAAGGTTTGTCGGAAATCACCACAAAATAAAACTGTGATACCGCCCATGGGTCGATCATTTTGTCTTATATCTCTTAAAGTTCTGTCTACCGCTTCTACTCCTTTTCGATGAGCCATCGTACATTCATCCTATATGATTAAATTACACTTTGAACGAATATTTAAACACTACCAAAACAACTAATACGTGGTCCTAACTTTAGCTACCTTACACATAAAATCGAAGTGACTATTTGAACTAAAATATTCTTATAGAATTATAACCAGAAATATATACAACTCACAACAAAAAAGAAATGAAAATAAAGCTGAAACGCCTATGCAATACTATCTACCTATACCTCCTTCACTTAAAAATAAATACTTATAACTACTTTAATTAATAAAAGTACCTACGCTTAATAATTTTTAATTTGAACGAATATTTAAACACTACCAAAACAACTAATACCTGTTTTACAAAATAACAACAAAAGATATTCAAATAAACTATTTAAAGACTAAAAGTCGCGCTGATAAGCACGGTTTCGGTCTCCCAAGCGGGGGAGCAGATGAGAAATCCTCATGGATACCCAAAGCCGGCTGCAAGGTTATGTCAGACTCGTACTGACTAAAAATACCCGTAGGGGCTGCCTCTGGCCGGTAAGGCCTCTAAGGCTTCATCGGAAGCGATCGTCCCCCAGGGGGGGAGCGACGCAGAAAACAGATTTAGACAGCTCGCTCTCGGACCTTTGATACCCTACCGCTGCCGCGACCCGTGTCGAGCGCGGCAACCGTTACACAAAAATAATCCTTATAGCATGATTCAGTATTCACGTGCGACGGCGCGATGGCTTATTTCATGTATAAGTTTGGTGTTTCTATACCGAGTATTATAAACGTAAGAGTAAACAAATATGATCAGAATGCTCTGAACTGCTAAGCTATCGGGAGTTACACGTGTTATTGTGAGTCAACCATAAAAGATAGACATATGCTGTTCCGGGATATTTTTTAGACACTTTTATGTAGAATAGTTCCGTCATAAATGATTTCTATGTAACTTTAATCATTAAGGCTGCACACGCGACGGAAGCTTAAAAAATGGAGTAACTTCTCCCGTTTTCCCAACATTTCCCTTCACTACTCTGCTCCTACTGATTGTAGCGTGATAAAAAGTATACTATAACCTGCCCAGGAGTATGAAGAATAATTGTACCAAGTTTCGTTAAAATCCGTCGAGTAGTTTTTGTTTCTATAAGGAACATACACACAGACAGACAGACAGACAGACAGACATACAAAAAATTTACTGATTGCATTTTTGGCATCAGTATCGATCACTAATCACCCCCTGATAGTTATTTTAAAAATATATTTCATGTACAGAATTGACATCTCTACAGATTTATTATAAGTATAGATTACACGTGTTATTGTGAGTCAACCATAAAAGATAGACATATGCTGTTGCGGGATATTTTGTAGACAATTTTATGTAAAATATTTCCGTCATACATGATTTCTATGTAACTTTAACCATTAAGGCTGCACACGCGACGGAAGCTTAAAAAATAGAGTAACTTCTCCCGTTTTTCCAATATTTCCCTTCACTACTCTGCTCCTATTGATTGTAGCGTGATGAAAAGTATACTATAACCTGCCCAGGAGTATGAAGAATAATTGTACCAAGTTTCGTTAAAATCTCTCGAGTAGTTTTTGTTTCTATAAGGAACAAACACACAGACAGACAGACAGACAGACAAAAATTTTACTGATTTTATTTTTGGCATCAGTATCGATCACTAATCATCCCCTGATAGTTATTTTGAAAATATATTTCATGTACAGAATTGACCTCTCTACAGATTTATTATAAGTATAGATTATAACAAACTTGGGAATTGTAATTCATATGTATAGATGGCGCTCTAGTTCCCTAGTAAATTGCCCTAGTAAAATTGGTTCGCGCTACATATAGGGAAACAACACTCAATTATTAAAGACATCTGTGGTCAAGTATATTCTACCTTCGTTTCATTTTTATTCTTCCTTATGGATGGCATTGGGAGATTGGGCCATGACCCACCACGTGGGCCCAGTGGGGATTGGTAGGTGCTAACGACTGCAGATGCAGCCGGGACCAACGGGTTAACGTACCTTCCGAAGCACGGAAGAGCTCGAGATAGTAATTTTTTTGGTCACCCATCCAATGACCGACCACTGCGAAAGTTGCTTAACTTCAACGATCGCAGCCGAGTTTAATAACAATTGCAATACAACTAGCGATCGCGGCCGTTGCGCTGTCATGGGGTTTTTCTGGACAGCCGTTTTCAAACCCGGGCGCCAAAGTTTCATGTACACAGAATATCCTTTGTTGTTATAACTTTATTTTTTATAAAACTAGTTTTTAACGGGTTAATGCACGAAATTCTATTTATTTATTGACGTTTCGCAGCCTTTACAGGCTGTTTCGTCGGAATGACAACAACTTTAAAAATCGAACAATGAAATAACCGAACGCTCAATAAAAGTCTTTCGAAGGTAGCTCGACAAAATTAAATGAAAAATAATTCCGATGTAGCAGCCTGTAAAGTCTGCGAAACGTCAATAAATAAATAAAGTTTCATGCATTAACCCCTTAAAAACTAGTTTTATTTAATGAGTGATGTGCGTGAAAACCTAAGAAACAAATTTATTTTTTATGTCAAAAACTCAAATTCAAGCGGAAAAACGCTATGCCCTACCTATACTTGAGTAAACATATTATGTTTTTTTTTGTGTGAAATCTTGTGCTAAGTTTACATAAAGATAATTGAATTAAAGATCACACTACTAGCCAAAAGCTCTAGCAGATAAAAATAAATTTACTATTGCATTGTTTATTATTATAAAAATTTGTAAAGTTAGATATTCACCAGCAAACATGCTGTAATTTTTTTTTATGAGTACAAGATCTATTAAATTTTTAAATTTGATAATTGTCTGTTAGGAACCATTATATAATTGCACAGGCTGTCTAATATCCATAGTACCACTATTTCGAACTGACTTTCAAAAGAGATAACACTTTCTTATTTCCTTAATTATGCTGTTTGTCTTATTTGGTTATTTCTTATTTCTTTCAAGATAAATCATTTTTTTTTATTACAAAGTGTTTGTTCCATTTGCTTTTTTTACTTCAAATCAACATTCTCATCATCACATCAATGTCTCCACTGGTGAGACACAGGCCTGCCCTGTGGGTGAAATAGAAAAAAAGGGGGCCATGACCCACCCACATGAGCCCAGTTCAGATTGGTGGATGCAAACTATTATAAAATGCTCTTAAAGTACAGATGAATTCTATATTGTATATATGTGGTCTCCTATCTTTCATATTATTAAAAACTCGGTGATGCCAAGTTGAGTGCATAGTAACATAATAAATAAAATACTTTATTGCAATTATGAGCATTACAATTTGTATAACTACTTAAACAGGGACACAATCTTGCTTTCGCTCGCTACCGAAATACTGCTACGACAACATACGGCCCAACAAAAGTGAAAAGGCTCAGAGCGAAAGATACAAGGACCACTGAAACTTCGAACTTACATATTTTAACAAATCACTAAGTAATTACCTATGTTCTTATAACTAGATTTTTATCGATAGTATACAATGTACTAGTAACTTAACTAGGCCGAGCCTTTAATATAGGCACTAGTTCCTTCCTGATGACTTAAGTTAGAATACATACATATAATATATACATACAATTTCAAGCGTGAGTAGCTTTGGTTTATATATGAACTAGTGGCCCGCCCTCGCTTCGCTTCGGTGTAGAGCTGTAGTTTAGACTATATTTTTGTTCTCAAGCTTCTATTAAACAGAATGACTTTCTTTAAATACCTAATTACTAAAGACACGCGCCGCCCCCCCCCCCCCCCCCCCGGCCAGTACCGCCCAAACCGGTATGTTCCTGAATTTTAAATCTGTAATATCTTCGAAAATATTCATTTAAATTACATGCTGTAAAGGGCCATATTGATCTATATTACACGCACGATGTATTTAAGGTACTTAATTGGATAAGGATTAATGCTGTATTGCTTAAAATCGCTTGTACGTAAATAAGCCATTATTTTCTCGTAATAAGTAATTAAATAATGGTTATTGTGGGTTATACCAAAGAGATAGGCATATACCATCGCGGACTTTTTTGTAGACCTTTTAAGGTGTACAATACTGTAGTACATTATTTTGATCTATCTCGTTGGGTTCAGCCAGCGTTTGCAATGTAAACGCAAAAAAATGTGTTTATTTACGACCTTACATTAAAAACCTCTAAAATTATCAGTGTTTCTCTACTATATTATGCATGTATTATACATATAAACCTTCCTCTTGATTCACTCTATCAATTCAAAGAAACCGCATCAAAATCCGTTGTGTAATTTCAAAGATCTAAGCATACAAAGGGACATAAGGACAGAGAAAGCGACTTTGTTTTATACTATGTAGTGATAAAACATATGGGTTGAACCGATGAGTATCATAAATAAAACCAAGACTCTTGAGCATAACTTCTAACTGGAGTGTGCTCATATTGTTCCGGGACGGCGTTAATAGCATTCATTCATAATAATTTCAAAAGCATGCTGCCAGAACTTTCTGGCGGTACTATAGCTAACGTGGCCGGCAAACTACGCGGGCCCACTCTCGTAAACTTTGCTTATGTACCTGCGTACCCTACATACGCTCAGTGGACTCACAACGGCCACTGAAAATGACCAGACTGTAGTATATGGTGTGATAAATTGGGAATAAATAAAACGTCCAACTTACAGCTGACTCCGTCCGTCAATATAATCCCATAAAGCACATATATACACATTAACAAATAGAAGGCGAAGACGGTACAAGATATAAAGTCCAAGCACAGCACTAGAAGAATACAGTCAGAAAGATAGGCGATAGATAAACAGTTTATAGAAACGAAAAGCACAATTATATAAAGCGTACAGATCTAAGTATATAAGCGAGCTAAGAGAAGCGTGCGCTCCGCGTCGTAGTTCAGTCTCGACTGGTTTGGTAGACGGCGCGGCGACGCGCGCGCATCTCTAGTACATAAGATAGACAAAAGAATTATGTACAAGACTATCCGCTAGTGCGTAGGGCGTGTCGATAATTGTTATCGATATATCGACAAACCAGTACACCATGATATGTAATGAAAATATAATATTGTTAATATAATTATAGTACTTATTATAAATTCTATATTAGATATTAATAAATATTATTAGATATAAGATGTAAATATATAGTGTAAGATAGTTAGTGTTGCGGTTTTAGAATATAAGTTACTTTGTATTTTATTATAATGAATAAATTTAAATAATATTTTATGTGTACAGTGTAAATATAGCTTGAGAATGTATTCACACCTCAAAGTAGCCTAAGTGGCTTAAGTTTCGTGTACTTATAATTACTTAAAGAACCATAAATATGTAGACTTAATATTAAAATAAAAAACCACACAACGGGTTGCACCAGATTGTCTAAGTGAGTTAATTCATCTTATAGAAGACCATATAATAACTCTCCTTTTGGTTGTGTTATGTATCTGTTCCATTTCCTCAAACGTCGCGCATTCACCCAATGTGTTCTTCCTGTTCTGACTTATGGAGCCGAAACCTGGACTATGACAAGGCAACATGTCCACACCATGCAAGTCGCTCAGAGAAAAATGGAGCGTGCCATGCTCGGTATATCCCAGAGAGATCGTGTACGCAATGAGGACATACGGAAACGAACAAAGCTACCCGACATTGCTCGCGAACTCGCAGGGAAGAAGTGGAGGTGGGCAGGTCACGTGGCTCGCAGAACGGATGACAGGTGGAGTCGAGCTATTGTGGAGTGGCGGCCTAGAACAGGACGCAGAAACGTTGGTAGGCAGCCCGCCAGATGGTCCGATGACATCACAAGAGTAGCAGGACGAAATTGGATCCAGATCGCACAACACCGAGCAAATTGGCGCACCATGGAGGAGACCTATACCCAGCAGTGGGTGGATAAAGGTTGAAGAAGAAGAAGAAGAAGAAGATGTATCTGTTGGTTAAAAAGGTTACCAGATTGGAGACTTCGTAGGGCATTGGGTTAAGAATGATCAGGTAAGGGAAGACATACTGTAAGTACAAAAAGTAAAACACGAATTGTAACTATGGACGTTATTTTTTAACAATGTGCAAGAAATTACTCCACTGAACCTGATGTTGTATTTGTGTCTAAGTAAAGTCCAGGATCGAAGTTAGCTGTTGCGGCTAAAATTGTACCTTGACTCACCTTCACATAAGAAAATAGATTGATATTACAAGAACATTGCAGGCAGAAGTGGAAACTTGAATATTAACGTTGTGCATTTTTGATATTTTGGAATGGTTAGGGAATAATTTTGCACGAATTGCTTTGATTATCAGTATAAAAGTACTATCATGTATGTGGTAGAATACAATATTTATTTATTTCGCTATCGTACACAAATATGACAATTTATATTACATTAAAAAGTTTATCTCTCAGAAAAATCAACTTACATGAATCACATTTATGCGCACCTAGCGACATCTATTGTAAAAAATGCATTTTCTTCGGAATAAAGCTGCCACCTGGACGTCCTAGTTAGAGACTTATTATTATAATACGATAAATTAAATTTGCTGTTTCGTCCAATATATTGAAAGTCAACAAACAACCTTTCCAATGTTATTGTTTTCGTGTTACGAATTTTCGATCAGGCCGCGTGTCCTGACGCGAGTTCAACATTTTTTACCCATTACAAAAAAAGTGTACAACGCCGCTAAAGAAGTTTTCATTTTGAAATTCCCTTTTTAAATGACTTCGATACATTATTTATTTTATTTTACAACTTAAGTTCATTACGTCCTAATCCCGAATCTTAATATGAATCCTGTTCAACAAAATGGCGATACCACTCTTCCGTCCTTCTTCGTCGTGCATACGTCTCGCTCACACACTCGTTACCTTCCGATTCTCACAAATACAACATTACCGTACACTTGTCGCCAGTACATTTAGAGCCGGCTTTACCTATGCTGCAGTCTACAGTACGTCAAAGCAACAATGTGCTTTCGGTCAGTCGAGGCTTGACGGGTTCCGCGACTACACCCTCCCTCTCGGCACGCACTAGGGGGACCGCGGTCCTCATAGTGCATGTCGGGTGACGGTGCAGGAGTACTGTCTGGTTTTTAGTGGCCCTGTTCAGGGCGTAGGTAGGGCCCTGTTCACATCAGCGAGCTCCAAAGCTGGCTGAAGAGGACAGGGAGGAGTCCCACATACCTTCTTCTCGCTCTCCCAGTGGTTCAAGGATGCGTAAGGCATTTTCCAGACACAAAAAAAAGGCTTGGTCAAGCCGAGTTTATAGCTAGTCGTTAACCGGTACACTTTAACCGCCGATTTTCAATCAATTTGTAGAATAGAAGATAGCAGGCGGACGAATAGGCGTAAACTGGTCAATAGAAAAACATAAAATGCGCCAATTGATACAGTTTGAGAGCAGATTTAAAAAACCTTTCAACCAATAAGATTCAGCAACGTTTGTAAGCAAATGCTAGTCTGGTAATGGACATCCATTTGTATCCATACAAACCCATAAAACTCACCAATGCTTTTCGTATTCTTCTTATAGAATAGGGGTGACGACGGGGTATAGTAAACGAAATTCTATTTAGTCCTTCAGTTAGATGATCAATAAATAATGGACACGTATTTTTTCTTTGGGCAATCAACCAAAACATGACAAAGTTATAGCGCGTCAAAGTTTGGGAGTAGGGACACCTGACGTCACTTTTTAGTGAATTTTCACTTAAAAGTGTACTCAATCGTGACGTCATGCGACTTTTCATATCAATATATTATCTCTGCAATGTCTACATTATGTGAAATAAAAGCTTGTAAAAAAACCTTTTTAAAAACAAGCTTTTATTCAAATGCGCTAAAAAGAAAAAAAGAAAATTTCAACTAAATTAGTTAAAGATATCTGTTTCTAAATAGATTTTCAAATTTTAGAAGTCCGCCATATTGGAGAGTGTCGTCACATTTTTTTCGAGTTACTCTCAGCAAGCCCTTTAATTTGATACCCATATTGTAGGAATGCATTAAAAATGATTGGTCCGCCATTTTGGGTATGCCGCCATATTGGATTTAGAATGATATCACACTGTTAATCATGCATTGTCATCCGAAATAAACTAGCATACCAAATTTCAGCTTAATCGGTTGAGGGCAAGTGCTTTAAAATTGAGTTGTAAGATTTGACCGTAACAAACATACATAGCAAGTTAAATAAAAGCTTGTAAAAAGAAAAAATACGTGTCAAATACTTTTTGATAATCTACCTGATAAACGAAGAAAACAAAAATTAGTCATCATCCCTATTGTCAAGAAGTCCAGCTTAGTGAAATTTCTGTAAAGTATTAAATATATGTTCCTTAGTTCCTGGCAAGCCTGCTGTACACAACGTAGCCTAGTTCAGGTAAACTTTTGGACCATATTCAAGCATTCGTAGAGAACTCATTGTTGTTTTAAGCCAGTGAGTATAATGTTTGAGAACGAAAATATTAAGAACATTCTGAATCCCATTTTAAAAGGAGGAGAACACATTAATTTGACATAATTAACTATTTTATGAATATACTGTACTTCCAGGGCCCAAAAGTAAAAACTTCAGTTTTGTTGGTTGTAATTTCGCATTTTTGTTTTTAAAAAGGTTTCTGTTAACCACATTATTAAAAAAAATGTCACACTTATGCACTGGTAGTTTTTTAGAAAAAAATATTGAAAATATGTACTTTTCTTATCAAGTGATGATACTTCACACTAGGTTAGGTTAGGTTAGTGTTGTGACCATAACGCGCGAGCCGAGCGAGCAAAGCGAGCGTGCCGCGGCAGTACAGTTTTACCCATTGCTATTTAACATTACCTATCTATTTGACATTACTGTTTTTTTTTGTTGAGGTTATTATTATTATGGGTGATTTGACTTTGTTTCTATAAAGTACTATTTGACATTGCTATTTGACATTACCTATCTATTTGTCATTACTGTTTTTTTTTTTGTTGTTATTATTATTATTATTTGATTATCTCTTTTTCTTAATTTTATTGAATTTAATGAATGCCTTCTATGATTGTTAATATTTATTATGTATGACTTGCCGGCGTTTGGATTATTCTGTAAACCTGCATGTTTAACATGAATAAATAAATTTAAAAAAAGAAATAAAAACAAATTACAGGCGATTTGAAGCTGAGACGGGTAGGGGGACCATTTTAAGTAGTAGGCTGGCAACATACGTATCTTTAAGTACAAATCATTGGCTACAAAAGACATCTACCTTTACGAAGAACTTGTCTAAATCATTGAATTAAGGTATGACCAGGAGAAATATTTTGCAATCCATGATTTGTGAGTAACGGTTAAATAGCGTGATAAATGGCAAGAAAATGTGTATAAATCACGTGAAAGAAACGAAAACAAAACGGCTCTCGATCGATGGCACACACCGATGTGTCGGACACAGAACCCGGGCCTTCGTTAATATTCATCCGGCGGCAACTGTTGAATGCGAGCGGTCCTTTGTGCTTGTAACGAAGCTTTTATCAAGCGTTTTCGGCAACGCTCCCGATAGAAATATTATGGGACTAAAGCTGTGTTTGTGTAAAACTATTTTACCTGTATTTTTAGCTAAGAATTCGCCGGCATTCACTTTGCCTGGTGTACTTGGGTCATCATGTCGCGTTTCGACCATGTTTGTTAGATTGTTTTGAAATTGTAACGCGTGGTTTGAAAAATGAAAATTGAATTAAAAGGAGATAAGTCAGATTCTAGTTTTATCGGACTACTGCATAATTGTGTTTGATTTATTGTAAAGCCCACTTTCTCCAAATTTCCATAGTAAAATTAAAGCTTAATCGTGTTTAGTGTTGCCAGGTGTCCCAATATGCGCGGGACTTCCCGATTTTCAGGGTTCTGAGGACGCGTCCCGATTTTCAGGGTTCTGGGGACGCGTCCCGATTTTCAGGGTTCTGGGGACGCGTCCCGATTTCCAGAGTTCTGGGGACGAGCCCTGATTTTCAGGGTTCTGGGGACACATCCCGATTTCCAGGGTTCTGGGGACGAGTCCCGACTTTCAGGGTTCTGGGGACGAGCCCCGATTTTCAGGGTTCTGGGGACGAGCCCCGATTTTCAGGGTTCTGGGGACGCGTCCCGATTTCCAGGGTTCTGGGGACGAGTCCCGATTTTCAGGGTTCTGGGGACGCGTCCCGATTTTCAGGGTTCTGGGGACGCGTCCCGATTTGTATCTCATCGGGACGGTAAATGTCCCGATTAATCAAAAAAAAAAATTTAGGTTATAATACTATACTTGCAGTAGTAGTTTCAAACGCAAATTAAACCCAGACTTAAAAACCCCTTGTTTTTTGTTAATAAAAAAATATATTTAATTTTTATTAAAATTTACATCATACAGTCAGCTTATAACCAAAGGTCCCACAGTAGGAGGTTCAGTATCGTAGGCACCCAATGAATTTAAAATAGATTGCAACAGATGAAATAGTAAAATTACAGAATACAGAAAATAACTTTTTAACTACGTTATAAAGTAATAAAATGTGTGTGTGTAAGTGTGTGTGGCTGCGTCTCTGTGTGTGTCTCTCTCTCTCTCTCTCTCTCTCTCTCTCTCTCTCTCTCTCTCTCTCACTCTCTCTCTCTCTCTCTCTCTCTCTCTCTCTCTCTCTCTCTCTCTCTCTGTCTCTGTCTCTCTGCGTGTGTGTGTGTGCGTGTGTGTGTGAGTGTGTGTGGCAGTGTGTCTCTCTCTGTGTATGTGTGTGTGTGTGTGTGTGTGAGTGTGTGTGGCAGTGTGTCTCTGTGTGTGTGTGTGTGTGTGTGTGTGTGTGTGTGGATGTGTGTCTGTGTATGTGTGTGTGTCTCTGTGTGTGTGTGTGTGTGTGTGCGTGTGGGTATGCGTGTGTGTGCTTGTCTGTATGCATGTAGGACGGTGTGACACAAGGACTTCAGGTAATGCTATTCCAGTCGTTTTAGCAGGTTTTCGATTTGCATGTAAGTGTTTTAAAATTAAAAAAAGGAATATTAAACATTTCTATCAATCTTTGAACTATCATCTGTATTTCAATAGTAAGGTGTGAACCAATTCAGCGATAAAAAAAAACGCATAAGTATCATCATTCTTTTGTGAGCATCATATTTTTTTGTAACACATTTTTATATACCTAATACGACCTCTAACAAATAGCCTTCAAATTGTTTCGGGGAATTAGGTTCAGACCAGAAACGGAAAAATGCCTCGAGTATCACGTTTCTCTGTTAAACTAGCCTTCATCGCATCTTGACATATGGTTAGGTAAAGTATTTGATAAGAGTATTCCCGCGAATTCGTCCACGTGGACATATGTCAGCGAACATTAATCTTCAAAGGCGAGAAGAATACGAAAAATCTACCCATAGATCAATACGTCCTTTTATTTTCCGAGAATACTGAATACCACAGGAAGGTAAAATTTTCCAGGATTAAAGGTATACATTATAGTTATATAAGTTATACGGGATTGTTACCATGTACCTTGTTTTTAGCGAGTTTCCGGTATTTCGTCACTGTTGCAAACGCCATGATCACGGAGTAACTGAATTAATTGCGGGTAGGCTGTTATTGGCAGACATATCCGTATACCCTCCGAAGAAGTCTTCTTCCATCTCATAGGTGACTTTTACCAATCCCGTAAATAACTTATATTACTATAATGTTAGTGACCATGAAAGTTAAAACAATATTAAGCGTATACATATCTCAAATAACTTGATAAACAATATGTGTGTCGAATTCCAACTGTTCAGCTGTTGTAGCGTGATTAAGTAATAAACAATTAACATCTTTTATACTTTCGCTCCACGAATTTGAACTTGGCGATCAAATCAAAGCAAAATCATCTATTCAGCCACAGTACACGGATACAGACAAATTGTTAAACTTATAATTTTACTAAATAACAAAAAGAGACTACTGGCGTCGATTCCAGCACGACTCCCCAAACGCAAACATAAATCTGAAAGCAGTGTATCCCTGTCTAGTGACAGGCATACACTTTCCCTGTTTAGTGACAGAGATACACTTTCCCTGTCTAGTGTCAGAGATACACTTTCCCTGTCTAGTGACAGGGATACACTTTCCCTATCTAGTGACAGGGATACACTTACCCTGTCTAGTGACAGGGATACACTTTCCCTGTCTAGTGACAGAGATACACTTTCCCTGTCTACTGACAGGGATACACTTCTGTCAGGTTTAAGTTATACTAAGTACTACCTATAGGGAATGAAAAGGAGTAACCGATGCCAAATTCAGTCCTAAGTTTATAGAATCATGACAGAATCGACACCACTCTGCGTATCACAAATACAACAAGCCTTAAAGAAAATTACCTGGATCACGCTCACGAAGCGATTACAGTCACTGAATATTTTTATTTTAGTCAGTAAGAGTCTGAGTCTGTGAAATCAGCGAAATCATGAGGTGATGGAGCGGGTATGAGATTAACACCTGCTTCCGCAGCCTAGAAGGAAACATAAAATGAGCTATCTATCGGTGGACCGGCAGTTCTCAAGCACCAGGCACTCACCACAGCTTGGTTGAAAAACATCACTTCTCGTCCCAACTAGAAGGAATATTAAAAAGTAATAAGAATAATAAGAAAAAAGTGAAGTTTCAAACACTGAGAAAGTAATCGTTACACTTTGGTCTGGAGAACAGTATTCATTGGAGAATACTTCACAAGCACTTTACTCAGTAATCATAATAATCATAATCAAAATCATTTATTCAGTTTAGGCTGTTACAAGCACATATGAATGTATAGAAGCTACACCTTGTACTGAGAAGAACCGGCAAGAAACTCAGCAAGGGCTGTTTTTTCTCCCTGTTTTATCATTTACAGAGTCGTCGAGTTGAAAAATGACTTCAGAGATGATTCATGAAATCACCTTTCATTACATAATGTGAAATTATACATTAATTGTTCACCTGCATTTTGATTGCTGTGTCACACAGTATAAATACAAACAGAGTTATTTATAATAGGTGTAATTAAACATACAGTACTTGATGTGACCGATGCGAACTTTCTGAAGGTCTCAGTCTTCTAAAACCAGTGCATTTATAGGTAGCAGTGTTCCGCCTGCACTGTTTTATCACAAGTACCCAGTCCATTAATCCTCTCTGGCGGATGCAGCAAGCCCTCTTAGTCGCGGCACACATTAAATGCATTAGTTTAAATATTCATGCGGATCAGCAGCCATTATGCGGGATGAATATGCGAGTTGACGCCGCGCGTGCGACGCTGGAGGGAGCTGCTCTACTTGACGACACGTTTTAAGTTTCCCAGTAAGAGTGATCAACACTTAAAACTTAGTAACTTGTATCCTTATAGTAATTTATGTAATTTACGGGATTGTTACCATGTACCTTGTTCTTTACGAGAATTTCCGATGTTTCGAGACTGTCGCAAACGCCATGATAATGGAGTAACTGAAGTAATTGCGGGTAGGCTGTTATTGGCAGTTGTTGGTCTACCGTCCGACGAAGTCTTTTATTGAGTTCGATACCCGTACCACTGTTCATATTCTCACTAACACACTCGAAACTATTCTTGACACACAACACTTAGGCGCTTTTCAGACGGCGGGGCGGAGCGGGCCGGTCAATTTCGCCGCGAACGATAGCACAAAGTGAATCCTATACTACAAACGCATACAGAGGGCAAAAAGACCGCGATGCAGGTGCCCGGCGGGCACTGGCGGCGTGGCATGTCCGCGCCTGCCCGCCGTGGATCATACAAACCAGTTAATATGCAGTAACGCAGACGGCGGCGCGGGGCGGCTAGCTCACTCCGCGCCACGCGCTATTTAGTGATGGACTATTCACTAGAACGAACATCCTGAACTGACTGCCTCTGCCCGTCGTGTGCTTTGTGTACGCGCGGCGCAGCCGCAGACATCGACGGGCAGACGCGGTTTTTATTGCTTCGCGGACAAAAAGCCCGTCCCGCCCCGTCATCTGCAAAGCGCCTTACAGTATCGGATCGCAACACGACACTTTTTTGATTATTCCTGTTTTTACACATACGAACCACAGGATTCCAGACGAGGTATATGGTAACAATCCGGTAAATAACATAAATTACTATAATGTTAGTGATCATGAAAGAATAAAATAATATAATTTGTATCCTTCACCAGTATTGTTGATCAGGATCTCGATGGCCGATTGGTTAGCGTAATCCGTCTGCGATTAGACCGAAAGTTAAATAACTTTCACAATCTCGCTTATTAGGATAGATGATCAAAATCTTATTTAATCTCGAGCTCCTCGAAGTTTGTGAAAGCATTTTAGGCTAGGTAAAGAATTCAGGTGATGCTCTGGATCTAGAAACCCAGGATTGGCTGAAGCAGGTGCGACCCGGGCTACTGGTTGGATGCGGGGTGGTTTGACGTCTGTCAAGCTTGTGTGAGCGCTCGCCACTGCCCAAATACAACACGCAATTACCTGCGTCGCGAGGCTTTCTTAACAACCAACAAACGCGGCGCTGGTTATTGTTCGTGGATAACAAAGCATTTTATTCTCCACGTCATTGCAAAAAAGGTGAGGTAAAGCATGGTGGATGGATTTTTACGTTCGAACAGAAGAGCCCATCTGCGGTAGTGATCACGAAGATCGTAGTAAAACGACACTACTATTATGTACTTTATAGCTATTAACGGGATTGTTACCATGTACCTTGTTTTTTATGAGTGCGTGTGTGTCGGGAACAGGTGCGAGTGAATAGTGAGAATGTGACCAATGGTAGGGGTATCGAGCGCAGTAAAAGACGACGTCAGAGGGTAAACCGATATGTCTGCCAATAACATCTACCCGCAATTACTTCAGTTACTCCGTGATCATGGCGCTTGCAACAGTGCCGAAATATCGGAGACTCATAAAAAACAAGGTACATGGTAACAATCCCGTTAATAGCTATAATGTTAGTGACCATGAAAGTTTAAAACAATATATTATTATGTACTTTTTACTAACTCGTTTCCGGGATTGCGTTGGACACGTATTGTTTCCACGTTTCGGTTCACAAACGCACCGGATCACAGCGAAGATTGTGTCCACGCGCTCTGCTCGGAATACTGATGAGACGGCGGGCTGTTGGGAACCATACGTGAATTGCAACATCATAGAATTTTAACACACCTCTCTCTCTTTGTGGACGTCATTTGTACAAAATTTAGATAATAATGTTACTTTTGAATGTAAAAAGGTTGACATATAAGCTAATGAACTGTCTGCATGCACAAGCATTTAAGAAGGGTAGACTATCACAGATTTTTCGCTGTAATTGGGAGTCAATTAGGAATAGCAATCTTCACATAATAGACAAATTGACAAATTTGATTTTTATTCTACAAAAGTACAAAATAATATGAACTGAAATAAAAATCTAAAACAGGCACACAGACACTGCAAACATTACAAGTGTCTCTTATAAATATATCAAAAAAAACTGTCCCAATGCCAAATAAAAGAATAAGTTAGTTGACTTGTTTGATTATCATAATGATAGATTTTTAGGTTTTAATGTTTGGAGAGATTTTATTAAGTTCGTTAGGTAAGGGGTGCCTAATATGAATGTTAAAAAAAGGAGTTATGGTTAATCACTGACTCTTTATTCACTTCACCAATGTTGTTCACTGAAAATTACTGTGACTCCAAAACATACTGTCTATTTTCTAACTGTTATGCGTACTATTACAATGACTTAAGATTGAACCTGACGGAATCGGTGGTTACGTGCGACTGGCTCGCGTCACCGCGGACCGCGCGTCGACGCTTATATCAAGTCAGCATTCTTGGAATCCAGTCGCCACAGATTTAATTCTTTGACGAACAAACGTACATGTGATTACAAACACTTGTCGTCTCAATCATCGGTTACTTGTGATTCCTCGACCCTAATGCTGGCATTTCACTTGGCTATTTGTGTTTGCTATTTGTAAACTTGACATGTCAGTCCTTTTTCTTCCTCAAAAACCATGATAAGTACAGACTATAACGAAACTCTAATACGTCGTTCGCCGTTCTATCTAAATTTATTTATGTAAAAAATAAATAAACAAAAATGGGTGCGTGTACTTATGTAGGCGCGTGAGAAGTTATCCTTCTTTGGCATCGTTTAAAATTAGTTTTTAATTGCATGCAAATAATTAATTACAATAAATTAGTTATGATTTTATTTATTTTTTAAGCATTTATCTGCTAGATGTTTAAATCTAAAGAAAAGTTTACTAGAAAAAAATCCACGCGGACCAGGCAGCGGACGGGACACGAACCTGCATCCTTCGCTATCCGGGCGAATGCACTGACCATTATGCTACCACGGCCCTATTAGCCGCGTCGAAACATATAAATTAATAAAAAGTCTGGAAAAGAACACAGTCAATAAAGTTCAGTTTTAATTTGAAAAAATAAATAAATAATCAAAATATTCAATTAAAATTGCTACTGAATATAATTTATTAGAACATATGTGATTTGCACTTGTATGAAACTCAAACACGTATTCCGAATATACAAACTAGAAACATGTGGATAAATATTATAAATATGAATACCTATAACTGTTACTTTATTACAAAAAATAAAGATGTGGTTTTTGGTTCTACTACACCAATGGTCAAGAGATGGCGCTGTAGTCTCCTGAATCGCGCTTTAGTTCCGTTGTTCCAGATTAATAAATACTTTTGATAGGCCTTCACAATGCAGTTGTTAGCACCCACTAAATAGAGATTCTATTTCTATTTTGTTGGTAGATTTTCTTAATGTGCGGTAAACACAAAAGTTAAAATTTTGTGTTACAGTGATGCGCGCGCATCTTAAAATTTCACTCTCATCATTTTTTCATAACGCGCCTAAAGAAGTATAACTTCAATAATAATAATAAATAAATATTTACAACATTCACACCAATCAGCCTAGCCCCAAAGTAAGCACTGTAAGGCTTGTGTTATGGGATACTAGGGTAACTAATAGAATACATATATTGTACATATATAAGTATATTAATAAAGAGATACATATTAATGCATATACAACACCCATGACTGGAGTACAAATACTCGTATCCATCACACAAACATCTGCTCAAAATACTCTCAACTTTGCAAATTTATTAAACTAGGTTGAACAAAAAACGTCCAAATATTTATATGTTTTAAGGGATACATTTTCTTTGATTGTTTTTGTATTATTTGTCATTTGTTGTGACTATAGAAAGAAATGCATATTTTGCTTAAAATTTCAGTTAAGGTATTTATTGTCCATAAGCCGCGCTAACGGAGACAAGCCATTTATTTCGTCACCCATCCGATTACTAGTGACACGAAATTAACTGACCGACTTGAAAGCCAGCAATCAATCACTCGAGCAAAATGGAAAAAAAAAACATTGTGTATTCATTATTTTCCATGCAGCGAGCGAGATGGAAAGAGGAAGGCCGCTCCCGATTTTTTGCACAGTTTTCTTAGCCTTTGGCTTTCGGGCCAGTCATTGTCCAGTAATTACTCGGTAAATTGTGAAAAAGCGGCCAACTTGACTCGTTTTTAAAGGAACTAGTAATTCGTGGACAAATAATATAGGTACATACTTTAATATACGAAATTTGATGGAATGGTAGCTGGTAGCTGGCATGGACTGACATATGGATGCGTTTAAAAATATGAATTTCCAATAAGGTTTTCAAATTTGTAACCTCTTTTTATTAGAAGTCCGATTAAAGATACGATTCTTTCTACAAAAAATATTCATGGTAATACGTAAACCATGAAAATTTTTGAAGAAAAAATGTTTTTGATAGAAATGCAGAATGCATTTATCTTTTTTTTTAGTAAAAAAATTGCAGTCATCTTTTTTTTTTAATGCAATTTATAAAAAAAAATGTGCAATCATCGGTAGATCTAAGGGCACAAGACGTAGAAGGCATGTTATATTTACTGTAGACTTATGAAGATGATTGTCTCTGGGATTCCGCTTAGGGGTTGCAGTAACTCCAGCGCAAATAAATATTTTTTATTTATCTTTAGATTATTTTATAGCTACACTTTATTCAATCCTATTAGAATTATTAGCTGGCCCAAAGCGGAGCAAGTTAAAATTCATCTCTTTTTTTACAAACTGTTATAGGATTAATTCTACTAAGAATTAATTATTCTTTGAATTATCATTGGCCAAAGAAAGCAAGAGTGAAGTAGTTTAGCGTTTAATTAGGGTCAAAGAAACTCTTTAAAGTTTTCTTGTCTTGTCTTGAAAAAATATTTTTAATTGAAGATGCTTCAGTTTCAGCTGTAAATGCTTCATCATTATCATCATCAACCCAAGTTCATTAACTGCTGGATTTTGTGCAACTCTCATCCAGCCCACTCCTGCCTGCCTACAAAATGCTTCAGTTTTAGCTAAAGATGTACTAAAATAAATTCGACACGTACTTAGACATATTGCGCAACGACGAGATTAACTAAAGAAACTATACGTGTGCGTTGTATGGCCTTTGGTCGTGGTCGTAGTGTTGGTCTAGTGTGTGAGGTGGCTTAAACTTTGAAGTCCAGATAAGACAGCTCAGTGGTTAGACCTTAGTTCGATTTCTACGAGGCTTGGGGCGGGGTTTAAAAATGATCTAGTTAACTTTTCATAATATTTAAATTTCATTATTTTGTTATATATCAGACATCATTGGTAAGGCATTTCGGTTAGCTATTTGGTTCCAAATTAAACATCTACGGCTTAGCTTGTGAACAACTTTTTGTAAAAATCAAAAAAGTTCGTCGTCATCGCTTCAGCAGTAGCAAAAATGTCAGGAAACTCGTCAAGGTCTGTTCTTTCCCTCTTACATTCATTTCATCTGAAATGACAAATAATATTCGTTTACCATTTGATGCTTTAATCAACATTAATATATATATTTTCTGTAGATGCCGTTTGATGTGAAAATGTAACTGAGTAAATACAAACGGAAACGTTACTGTGAGAATACCTAATTCTTTTTTTGGAGTTTACTCCTTAAGAATCGATTTGCATATATAAGGGGCCCGGTATGAGAAAAATGTGAGGAGTAAAATCTATCGATGAATGGCCTCGTTACGTTTTTGGTGCGCATCCTATGTCGCGCAACTTTGACAAACAAAAATGACGGATTGACATTAATCTTTTTTAAGTTAAATAAACTCTTTTTTCGTCTGGTTAGACTATCGAACTTAAGAAGTAAACTCCAGTCGTGCGTCGGAGTTGACACACACAATTTTTTTATTATTATTTTGGAAACAAACCATTCATTTTATATAATGTGTAAATAATTAAAACCCAGAAGTGACAAATAAGATTTATTATGCAATAAAGCAGCTTGGTCTTTATTCCTTGAAATCATCGGACTATCATGTCAGGCATCAGATAATACGAATTCAAGATAATAGTGCTTTTCATGAACTTTTAAGGAAAACTAGAACGGTTAAGAAATATTTGTTAGTTCAATAGTAATAGTCGTTCAACATTGGTTAAAGAAAATTTCTTACCTATTGAAAATTCCTTAAAAGAAAACAGTAATAGTGACATAGATGAAGTTATTGTAGCGAAATACCTTGCATTGCAACAAAATCTAAAAAAAAATATTTAAAACCACAGTAAAATATCATTAGTTCTTCAACGCTACAGCGAGTACCCACAGCAAAGGCTTCTGAGTCGCGCTAACGTTACGTTTTTATAAAAAGTATATAAGCACTTAAAAAATTGGCTCCGCATTATCCCCCTCGTGGGGGATGATCGCTTCAGATGAAGCTTGTGAGGCCTTTTAGGCCATAAGCATGAATTACGGGTATGTTTTAGTCAGTAAGAGTCTGACATAACCTTGCAGCCGGCTGTAGGGTATCCATGAGGATTTCACACCCGCTCCCCGCCTGGGAGGAACCAAAAAAATAAAAAATCGGCGGTTATACCACATCATCTCCTTCTCAGAGGATGATCGCTTCAAATGAAGCTTGTAAGGCCTTTCGGGCCATAAGCATGAAGTGCGGGTGTGTTTTAGTCAGTAATAGCGGTGAGTCGTTCTCAAATTTTCTGACGACGAATCGCAACCGTTTTCGCTTAAACGAAAACTAGTCCTCGAAACGGTTCTCGTTCGCAACTGGTTATGGTTGCGGCTCTGTGACGCAATGTAACGACACGCGACGGTCGAACGAATGTAACGCAACGAAACTGAACTAAATGAAATCTTGTTAACGTTCGTTTCGTTGCTGCGAACGAGACGAAGAAACATCGAAACAAATGTAGTGTTATATACGGTAATCGACTTTAAAGGTTCAATAATAAAGATTATATTATTGTAAAATCATAGAACGAAACTGCCTCATATCATTGCGTTCTATTATAGACTCTATTTCCTTCATCATAAAGTACATATTGGCGTGCAGACAATCCGAGGACTAGTTGTTCGACGAAGACTGTTTTGATCCGAAACGTAAAACGGTTCTATCTGTGCGGAACACTAAACGGTCCTTGAAACCGGTTCGTCCTTAAAACGCTCACACCTAGTCAGTAAGAGTTTGTCAACAAATTTCTTTTGAGTTTTGACTTTGATTTAGGTAATTTAGTTGAGATACATATATTGATATTAATTGGTTTTTCTAATTTCCGATGCAGAAAATAAAGACTCCTGCTAAAATATACAGTGGTAACTACAGGCAACTACGGAACCCTAGACAGCGCGTGGTACGACACGCACTTGGCTGTTTTTTTTTTCAAGACTAAAATGAATATTATAATCTACGGGCATGTCGCATAATTCGCGTGGGTTCATTTGCGTGGGCAAATTCCACACGAGTGTAGCTACGGCGACTTTTAATATAAGTGCAGTTTTTAAAATTGCGCTTCTACAAACTTTGTGTGTGCATTTGCATTTTAGATAAAATTGTGAAGCGACTAGACCGCTTGCTGTTTTGCTAATTTAGAAGGTAAAAAAGGCAAAATAAACCCAGACTGTAACAATCAAACAGAGTGATGTGCTTTTTTGGTTACTGTAATGTGATGTGTTAGTGGCAACCTTTATAGGATTCCAACGTTCTCATGTTAGTTACGTTGTGCAAATGAAATCAAAAATAACAAATAAATTTGGAGAACGTCATACTAAATAGTTGATCATCATTTATTAAACATAACGAAGATTTATCATACCCGGGTACTTTTCATACACTTTTTTTAATAATAATAATTTATTCCAAGATTTTTATACAATAAGGTCTTACAAATAACAGGCACAGGATATTCTAAAATTAAGGATCTGTGGCTACTTAAAATAGGAAAAGCCTGTGATTTAATTACCCAATCTGTTCCAGTGACACAATACAATAAATTTACAAGATACCACATTGTTTAGAAAATATGATTTTAAATGAAAAACTAAAATTTAAGTTACATAAACAGGCAAAAATCTTTTTTAACAAGAATACCAACATTTAGTTTTTTTTTAATTAATTTTCATGCAATACGAGTAAGGAATCAATTCATGTGTAGTAACATCTTCTCAGTTTCTTCATAAGTTAGAGGAAGAAGAAATTGAGTGAGTATGCGTTTTAGTTTAGAGTAATTTAGTAAATATATATTCAACCTCCGGTTTACATTATTATAAAAAAACACTTATTAAAAAAGCTTATTACAAAGTGTCTGATTATATTACAGACAAAAATGCTTGGGTTTGAACTGTTCCGATCATTCCAACAGGTTTTCTATCTATACTTATAATAAATCTGTAGAGAGGTCAATTCTGTACATGAAATATATTTTCAAAATAACTTCAGGGGGTGATTAGTGATCGATACTGATGCCAAAAATGCAATCAATAAAAATTTTGTCTGTCTGTCTGTCTGTCTGTCTGTGTGTATGTTCCTTATAGAAACAAAAACTACTCGACGGATTTTAACGAAACTTGGTACAATTATTCTTCATACTCCTGGGCAGGTTATAGTGTACTTTTCATCACGCTACAATCAATAGGAGCAGAGTAGTGAAGGGAAATGTTGGGAAAACGGGAGAAGTTACTCCATTTTTTAAGCGTGCGCAGCCTTAATGGTTAAAGTTACATAGAAATCATGTATGACGGAAATATTCTACATAAAATTGTCTAAAAAATATCCTGCAACAGCATATGTCTATCTTTTATGGTTTACTCACAATAATACGTGTAACTCCTGATAGCTTAGCAGTTCGGAGCATTCTGATTATATTTGTTTACTCTTACGTTTATAATACTCTCACTCATCCCTAATTTAAAAAAGTTAACATTATTACCTATTCAATAAAAAAAGAATCATAAAAAAGGAATTAAATAAATAAATTCAATGTGTACAATACACGCCTGAGAACAAAATCTATAGTCTACACTACAGCTCTACACCGAAGCGAAGCGAGGGCGGGCCACTAGTATTAAATAAATCATGATTGTATTGACGTTGTAACAACATAATGATTTGTAAATGTTGTTACATTATGCTTTTAATGTTGTGGAGATTTTTTCGCTCGTTTTTCTCCGCAGCTAAAAAATATGTCCAATAACGAGTGGTAGGGAAAAAAATGTTTGGAGGATTCAAAAGTGTTGTACTATACATCCAATTTGAATAAAGATATATTGATTTCTGATTTGATTTATAAATAAAAGGACTTAGAAAAAGTAGAAATCATTAATTCGAAGCCACTCAAAATCGAGACGTAACTTATTTAATTGACGTTGTAAATCAAGTTATTGTATAATAGTGATAATATAACAGATATAATTGAATTCAAAGAAAATACTTTTGAAGTATATGGCAGCGATGTTATTAAAAAATCCTTTAATAAAAATGCAAAGTGTCACAAATATTACACCGAAACATTTCTAAATGGTTTACCTACATCGGCATGTCCTCGTCACGATCGTTGCCAAAATATGACGATATTGTGAGATCATCCTCGATATTTTCAAAGGAAACTTTCAACTGTGCGTCGTATCCGTAATGAGTGAACGCACATAATTCTCAGCACGTTCTCATATATGCCAGTGGTTGTTATATTGGCGCCGCGATATTAAACTGTATCACGTGTCACACTTTGTCAAACGCTTTGCTATCGATGTAATATTGAAATATTTCCCTTTTAAGTGACAAGTAACAACATCGTGTGCCATCAAGTACTTCGCACATAACAGTCGACTTAATAAAATAACCGATAAGCGTTAAACTTTTTGAAAGTCACGAATCTTCGTACATACATTTTGTATGTAATGGTATTCCACAAGGTTACTATTGCGGACCAAACTTATTGACATTTAAAGATTAAAAAGTTATGCCCGTTTCTATGATTATTTTAATCGTAGATTTTAATTATTATTAACTATGTAAGTTTATAATTATGATAGAAAACTCTGTGTCATGCTGAAATTAAAATAACAGGCGAGAATGCGGCAAGATTTTAACTTTACTATGTTTAAAAGCTATTAATGTACGTTTAGAAAAAAATATCTACTGACTGTAAGTTTATCATCAAAAAATTAATTGAAGTAGTCGTGGCAATAATTGATTTATTTATTTATGTATCTATGTTTTTTGTACATTTATTCGTATTTAGCTTTATACCGCTGTTCGTGTTTCTCATTTTTCCCAAAGGTTGACTGGGAGAGAATGCTTTTAGCATTAAGTCCGCCTTTTGTACCATTGTTTATATTTTGGTCAATAAAGTTTAAATAAATAAATAAATAAATAAATAAATAAATAATAAACAATAACCAGATTTGAAGCAAAAATATATTATACGTCCGAAGTACCTACCCTGCTAGGTACGAACTAGCTGCATGCACTGCCCTAAACAATGCACTACAAATGTTTCATGTACTTTTGATACTCAAACAACCCCAAAAAGGATAATAATATAATGGAAAGAGATGGCGTTGAATTGCAGCCAAGAAATGCTACAGAAAATTCAACACAGTCAATTAGGGCCACGGTAGTATAATGGTCAGTGCATACGCCCGGATAGAGGAGGATTCGATTTCCGTTTGCTGCTTGGTTCGTACGGATTTTTATCTAGTAAAATTTTCTTTAGATTGAAACCTAGATGATTCAGTTCAGTTAAAGCTTAAATATTAAAAATATAAGAATAATAATGTTTTATTTTAATGGACATTTGGTAGGGTTCAATTCGAATCAAGTAGATAGTACTTTCTTATTGAAGTGATATCAGATATGTTCATCTATGTTCTAAGTTGTAACGAACCTCAGGGATGATCCTTTGTTTTTGGAAGTCACCATACCAGTATAGATTCCATTTCACACATTTTGTCATCTGTTAGCATTATTAATTCCTGGAAACGAACAATTTCAAAAATATCACGCACTAATCATCATTTCGCAAATAGGTATCAGAATCCCATCTTACTAAAATCACTATTCCAGAGTGCTGGACACTCACCGGCATTTCTCTATATTCTGTTATTTATTTAATTTTATTGTATTTCTCCGATTTTATTTATTTTTAGGCATACAATTAGTTTATTTATTTTTTTGACATTTGTGACATCTTAATGTTTTTATACATTGCCATGGCTACCCATGACATGGATACTCTCTCCAACTACGTCTATGCCTATTCAACCTGCACAGACCACCTACTTTGATTCTTTTTAGTTCGATTCGAATCGTATCCAAATTTAAATGGTTCCGGACCTATAAAAGGCCGAGCCAACCTGATCTTTCATTTATTTCTTCAGCAAAAGTTGCCATAATAACTTTTGTTAGCTCGCTACCGAGCTCTAAATTAATAAAAGGTCTTGTCTCGGGGCCGAGTGCCCCGGGACTCAAGAAAGACCTCAAAGCTCTACAGTACCCCTTGGCTCTCTAAACCTTACTCTACTCTCTTCACTAAACTTTCAACCATATCAGCGGAAGTGCCGCTCGATCTCCAGCTTCATCGTCCGACTACCAGCTGCGCCTGCCGTTCATTAGCAGCTCCTGCCACCGGCCGATATTCGCCAGCCAACCTACCAGCAGCTCCTGCCAGCCACCAGCAAGGCAGGCCAAGAATTGGGAGACGCCTCACCAGGAGCGCTTCTGCCTACAAGAAGCGCCGTCCATCTGCCTGCAGCACGGCCTCTCGCTCAAGTCGCCTCTGAAGATCGCCGACGACCTACGCCCACTTCACACCCCACACATTACACACACACCATACCCCTATTTTTTTTTATATTGTAAATCTTTAAATACTTTATTTCTTGTAAATATATACCTATATCCTATACTGTTCTTCTGAATTTCCTTTACTCTTTTTCTTTCTATTTATTTATTTTGTCGCTACACGACAAAGTATTGTATTATTTAACCTGTGTAAATCACTATTATGAATATATAGGCAGTAGTAACTCTTTTGCTTGGTCCGCAAACATCCACGTAGATTTAAAAAAGGAAAAACTTGAGCAACAAACAACTAAATCATAGAACAGGAACTGTTTTCATTCCGAGCCCACCTTTTAGACGGAGGATAAACAAGTGATACACCCAGTATGTGACATTATTTACAAATTTAATATGGAATCCTAGATAACCTTTAAATTAAAGGTATTTTGTTTTGTTATAAAGTAGTCACCGCATAATCTGACTGCTGTATTAAAATTTCTAGTACTTATGATAGCAGACTGTTTTCTAAAATATCACTTTTTAAGGTTTGAAAGTTCGGCTTCGAATTATTAAGTCCCGTCTGAAATCTGGTCCGAATTTTAATCATTTCTAGTACAAAATTATTTACATCTAAAGAATAAACTCCTATGATTATTGTGTCTGTGTGTCAATCCTATGGAAGTAATAAGTAATTATGATTTAATTAATTTAGCAAAATATTTCAAAATAATATTAGCTACTGCGCTCTTGTCCGATATTGACTTTCATTATGTTAAAATCTCATGTCGTCCAAGTTCAAAGTTTGCTTCAAAGGTATACAAAGTTTTTCCTTCGCGTATTTTATTATTATACTAACATTAAAACTAACTACATTTTTAATAACGAAGCTACTCTAAGTTAGAGAGCTTCTTAGTTACATTCTGCACCAAGGACGGGTTTTGACGTGACAACGTCTTAAATTAGGTTGCGGCTGGGAGTCACTTATGAAAAAGTGTAACGCTCGGTAACGTTACGATGAGTTTAAGTTTACATGTACAATGTTTTAGTAAACAAAATATATTTCTATAGTTAAAATTTGTGCAATTCTTATTTTCATTCAATTCCTTGTTCCTATTGTGCAATTTAATTATATTCATATCAATAAATATTCTACCGAGAAAAAGACGTTGTCACGTAAAATCTTCGCCCGTAAAACCGACTTTACAGGCAACCATTTTTACTTTTTAACTTATGCATATTATGTTAAATTTCATGCACTGTGTTTTAAAAATTATCCCATTAAATTCACGATAATTATAGCTTAACTTGTCTTCCATTGACAGCTTTATTTAAAAGTTTGACCTATAATCTTCCAAAACTTTTTTTGTGCATCATCAGATATAAATCAAGAGTAGCTGAACCAATTTTAATGAGCTCTGATTTTTTGAATTCCTCTCCGCAGAATAACTATTACAATGCCTATCAAAAAAGTCACGGTAAATTTTTGAGTTTTTGAAGTTATACTTCTTTAGCCGCGTTATGAAAAAATTATGAGAGTGAAATTTTAAGATGCGCGCGCATCACTGTAACACAAAAGTAACATAATGAAGTTAGCCGCGGGCGCGTTATGAAAAAATGATGAGAGTGAAATTTTAAGATGCGCGCGCAACACTGTAACAGAAAAGTAACACCATGAAGTCGGCCGCTAAACCGCACATTACTCGTAAGTCTCGAAAAAAAGCTTCCAACAAAATAGTAATAGGATCTCTTAGTCGCACATGTTGGGACGCTCGTCGCCTCTGATCACTGTTTTCATATTTATAATATTTATTATTTAATAAAACTGTAAGAATGTTCGGGAGGGCGAAGGGGGAGTGTGAGAAGACTGACGTCAAATAAAGATAGGCGTAGGTAGAAAATACTTATATTGTGATTACTATTCAATATTTGTAGGAGAAATGGTATTACTGTATCCCACAAGGGTGGATTATTAACCACTAAGTGGTTAACCACCATTATTAGACATCTGTTCGAAAGGTACTTTGAACGATCCACGGAGCTCCATAAGATGATCGCGTTGTCAAAAACAATGTTGGCACGCTCGTCGCCTCTGATCACTGTTTTCATATTTATAATATTTATCCACATGTTTCTAGTTTCTATATAGACACAACGTGTTTTAGTTACTTACAAGTGCTAATTACATATGGACTAATAACTTAAATTCAGTAGTGATTTTAATTGAATATTTTGAATATTTATTTAATTTTTCAAATTAAAACTGAACTTAATTGACTGTGTTAACTATCCTTTTCCAGTCCTTTTATTATTTTATTGTAATTATTAATTATTTGCATGCAATTAAAAAATATTTTTAATGATGCTAAAGAAGTATAACTTCTCACGCGCGTACATAAGTTACACGCATCCATTTTTTTTTAATAAGTTAGGTTTGTACTTCATTGTTTTTCACAATAAACAGCTCATGTCACGCACGTGGAAAGCCTATTTTTACTGCGAATCGGTAACAAACATACATATTAAAAAAAAAACTAAAGGATAAAAAATTTAGGTCTAAACAAATTTAGAGAGATATTGTAATTTAAAGAAAATACACTTATCATAAAACACTTTGTAATACCAGCTGATATTTTGGCAAGGATGCGAATATATTCAATATTGTAA
This sequence comes from Chilo suppressalis, assembly GCA_902850365.2. Lineage (NCBI taxonomy): Eukaryota > Metazoa > Arthropoda > Insecta > Lepidoptera > Crambidae > Chilo > Chilo suppressalis. The sequence continues at coordinate 1,346,309 of OU963896.1, read as the reverse complement.
GTATTATTATCTTAATATTCCTTTCAATATGACATAAATTTTACTCCATTTACCAAAAATTTAAAGATTCATCGAATGTTAGGTGATAAGATGTTCGCCGACTCAGCTAATAAATTTAATAAATTACTTATTATTTTCCAACATGATTCTTTTATAAGTTTATGAACCTTTTCCCTCCCCCTCACCTTAGTCAAAATACTAAGATGACAGTCCTCTTCAAATTAGCCATTTAATAATCGAGATAAAAACAAATAATTAAGCCGTGCAAAGCCGAGTCGTTGACAAAGTACTTAATAAAAGTAAGATACAAAGAAAAAGCATTTTCTGGCGTTACACACAAGTAGCTAAAGAAAAAAAATAGAGAACCACAATTTGAAGAGAGAAGAAAGGCCAATCAGGACCTGCCTAGCAGTGGAAAGAGAATATTTCCACCATAACAGCGCTGGTATTCTAGCAGAGCCTGTACGAGATTGATAGAGAACAAAACTATGAATTAAAAAATGGTATTAAAACATACATAGAAAGAAGAAGAAGAAAGAAATAATTTTATTTGAGACAACAAAAAAAACAATAATATAAAAAATTAAATAAAACAATTAAATTTAGTCTCAAAACGGTCCCAACTCAACATAGTGCTAATGTTGCCATTAGCGCTGGTCTTCCGTTGGAACCGGTTTGGTGTCGCACGAACCAATAACAACAAGAACAACAAATAACTTAAAAGAATAGAAAACAAAATAAAAAACCAGGAATAAAAATATAAACAAAACATGCTTGGCTGAACGTATCAAAATATCTCTGCCACAGTCATTTAAAAAGAAAGAAGAGAAAAAAAATAGATATAATAGAATACATAAACCGAGTTACATAAATTATTAAAGTTTGTTAGATTGATAATAAATTAATATTAATTACTACATGTTACAATATGCACCGTTCACCTACTGCCTCTTCGTGCACTCCCGCCACCGCGATGGTATCGTGTGACTGATGGGCTAGCATCGTTCAAGCTATCCGTCCTCTGACTAGTTTCTTTAGAACGATGGCCCCATCCATCCCACGCTCGTCCCTGGGAAACACCGCGGCGATCCGTCAACCTGTACCTGACCTTTTTAGTTGTATCGAAGGAATGGAGCGGCCATGTTTGTTGGTGTTCTAGTACGCGCGATTTGTCTCGTGAACCTTGAACTAGCTTTAGGTGGATTAGTTTCATTGTTGATAAGACATGTGGGTGGTTGACTCATTTTGTGAGCGGATTGCTTGTCATGAAAGTTTACTTAGTCAAAGGCAAGAATAAAATCTTTTTATGGCCAGACTTCTGAAATGTCTCAATTCTTTGTTTTCAGTTTTTTCGTTGGTACTGTCTGTAAGACTGTGTATCACAAGTACGTAATCTAAATAAGTATTTAAAAATTGTCACAGTGTATTATTACTGTTGGTACTTTAACAATAAATAATAAAATTAAAGCAAGCGCTCTCTTTACAAGGGATCGTTTTTGCTCGATGTATTTTAAGACTGCACTAATGCCTTTTATTCCCAAATGGTCATTCCATGTTAGTGTTTCATTTACTACTAAATTCAGCGACAAAATAACTAAAATAAAACTAATCTGACGTTATTCATTAGACAGATTTCGCAGTGGAGTTTCTAAATTAGTGTGAAGACCTAGAATCTGCGCTGTGTGTATGTGGACGCTACATGATGTGTCATTAGTTGGTGGTAAAACGAGTTGAGTTTCATATCCTTTGATGTGTTTTCATAATAAATGTGAAAATCAAGCCAAACAAGTGACTGGAATTATATGTACAGTGCTCAGTGTTATTTTGACTGTAAATACAACAACTGTTTTACTATTACATAACACTATAGTTATATTGTGCACTGTGTTAATAGAGAAATCCAACTGAAGAAACTCAATAACGTTTACAACGAAATAAATTCTCAATTTCAACTTTCTTTTTGAACTAATAACAGTAAGGCGTTCAGTGGAAGCCCTGATTATTTTAATCTTATAATGCATTGTTATAATTAATTTGTTCATCCCAATATTTAAAAGAAATTCTTCGCCATCCGCTATTCGGGCAAATGTACTGACCAACCACGCTACCACGACTCTAATGACCGTGTAAAATTTCTTTAAAATAATCATTGAAATGCTGCAAGTCACCATCTCTTCGCATTGTAGGTAACCCACAGCCACAATGTCAGGCGACTTCTTTAGATTTAAACATTAAGCAGTTTAATAAATGCTCAAAATAAAAATAAAATCCAAAGGTTGTCTGGTAGAGATTACTTTTAAGGATAATATCTAAAATTAAAGCACTGTGTACTGTATTTTGTACTGTGTTTGTACATTTGTAATGTGGTTATTCCAATGGTGTTGTATATTATATAGAGTTTAAGGAATGGAGGTGAGTTTATTCCAGTCTAATTTTTCTTCGGATTATGCAGTACCTACTTTTTGGTGTTTCGTACTCAAGGTGTAAAACTAGGACCCGCCCTCGGCAATCACCAGGCTGTAGCTCATGAACCGTGATAGCTAGACTGTTGATTTTTTTTATTGATGGTGTATGTCTATTGCTACTATAACAACAAATACTAAAAACAGAATAATATAAAAAAAATGTATGTGTCAGCTCCGACGCACGACTGGAGTTTACTTCTTAAGTTCGATAGTCTAATCAGACGCAAAAAGGGTTTATTTAACTTCAAAAAGATTGATACTGTATGAAAGGGTAAATTAACAAATTAATGAAAATAATATACATACATAAATATTTATTTATTATAACTAATCGACGAAATATTTTACATTAAACTTTTTACAATAGTCAATTTCAGATGTGCATAAATAAAGGTACGCTACGACACTGTGCTACGGTGTAGCACTACGGCTGCTACAGCGTAGACAGTAAAAACGTAACGAGTCATTCATCGATAGATTTCACACCTCACATTTTTCTCATACCGGGCCCCTTATATATGCAAATCGATTCTTAAGGAGTAAACTCCAATAATAATAAATAAATATTTCTAACATTCACACCAATTAGCCTTGCCCCAAAGTAATCAATGTAAGGCTTGTGTTATGGGATACTAGGGAAACGGATAGAATACATATATTGTACATATTTATGTATAACTAGTGGCCCGCCCTCACTTTGCTTCGGTGTAGAGCTGTAGTGTAAACTATAGTTTTTGTTCTCAGGCTTGTGCTATAAAGAATGACTTTATTTATATAATTACACGTGTTATTGTGAGTCAACCATAAAAGATAGACATATGCTGTTTCGGGATATTTTTTAGACAATTTTATGTAGAATATTTCCATCATACGTGATTTCTATGTAACTTTAACCATTAAGGCTGCACACGCGACGGAAGCTTAAAAAATGGAGTAACTTCTCCCGTTTTTCCAACATTTCCCTTCACTACTCTGCTGCTATTGATTGTAGCGTGATAAAAAGTATACTATAACCTGCCCAGGAGTATGAGAAATAATTGTACTAAGTTTCGTTAAAATCCGTTGAGTAGTTTTTGTTTCTATAAGGAACATACACACAGACAGACAGACAGACAAAAATTTTACTGATTGCATTTTTGGCATCAGTATCGATCACTAATTACCCCCTGATAGTTATTTTAAAAATATATTTCATGTACAGAATTGACATCTCTACAGATGTATTATAGTATAGAAGAAGATTATTTAATTATATTTATATAGAAATATATATTAAACATCCATTACTGGGGTACAAATGCTCGTATTCATCACACAAACATCTGCCCCCACCGGGATTCGAATCCGGGACCTCTCTAGTCAGCGACACCATGAAACCCGGCGTACAAACCACTCGGCCACGGAGTTCGTGAAAAATCAAAGAGGTCGTCAATATAAGTATTTAAGGGTCTCCTATACAACAAACGTAATTTTTGCCGTTTTTTGCTCTATAACAATAACGGCAACAGGTAAACGCTTGTAATATTTACAGAATATTAAGTTGTAGTTTTTTTTTTAAATAAATGAATAAATCATAAGTAAAAATAAATATTTAAAAACTACAGACTTGACTTTTTTCAATGTTTTGCTTGATGTCACAATATAATGTCTTATTTTGAATAGATAATGCTACCGAACCCTTACCAGCCTTAGCCTTTTTTGAAGTTATACTTCTTTAGGCGCGTTATGAAAAAATGATGAGAGTAAAATTTTAAGATGCGCGCGCATCACTGTAACACAAAATTTTAACAGCATGAAGTTGGTCGCTTTACAAAATAGAATTAGAATCTCTATTTAGTGGGTGCTAACGACTGCATTGTGAAGGCCTATCAAAAGTATTTATTAATCTGGAACAACAGAACCAAAGCGCGATTCAGGAGACTACAGCGCCATCTCTTGACCATTGGTGTAGTAGAACCAAAAACCACATCTTTATTTTTTGTAATAAAGTAACAGTTATAGGTATTCATATTTATAATATTTATCCACATGTTTCTAGTTTGTATATTCGGAATACGTGTTTGAGTTTCATACAAGTGCAAATCACATATGTTCTAATAAATTATATTCAGTAGCGATTTTAATTGAATATTTTGATTATTTATTTATTTTTTCAAATTAAAACTGAACTTTATTGACTGTGTCCTTTTCTAGACTTTTTATTAATTTATTGTAATTAATTATTTGCATGCAATCAAAAACTAATTTTAAACGATGCCAAAGAAGGATAACTTCTCACGTGCCTACATAAGTACACGCACCCATTTTTTTAATTAACATCTTCTTAGCTAATCAGAAATGGGAATATTATTGGGAGCGATGTCATTGAATTAGATTGACTACTCAGAGTTAACGAGTTCGCCTTGTTAATTATCCTGTTCAGCCAGGAGTGAAGGCGTTTCCGGAAAAATGTCACTTGTTCCAATGTACTTACACCTTGTTAATATCAAGGAACCTTTGTCTGACATTATGTAATTAACCATACAAAACTCTTTAGTCATACCAGTAATTCAGTAAATGTTTAACAATTAAAAACGTATATTAATCTCAGTTTGTTTGACTGACGGAGTCAATGCAGTCTTTTTTGAAGTTATACTTCTTTAGGCGCGTTATGAAAAAATGATGAGAGTGAAATTTTTAGATGCGCGCGCATCACTGTAACCCAAAAGTAACAGCATGAAGTTGGTCGCGGGCGCGTTATGAAAAAATCATGTGAGTGAAATTTCGAGATGCGCGCGCATCACTGTAACACAATAGTAACACCATGAAGTTGGCCGCGGGCGCGTTATGAATGTTAGTGTCTAATAGAGTCTATAGTAGTCTAATATTAGACATCTGTTCGAAAGGTACTTTGAACGATCCACGGAGCTCCATAAGATGATCGCGTTGTCAAAAACAATGTTGGCACGCTCGTCGCCTCTGATCACTGTTTTCATATTTATAATATTTATCCACATGTTTCTAGTTTCTATATAGACACAACGTGTTTTAGTTACTTACAAGTGCTAATTACATATGGACTAATAACTTAAATTCAGTAGTGATTTTAATTGAATATTTTGAATATTTATTTAATTTTTCAAATTAAAACTGAACTTAATTGAATGTGTTAACTATCCTTTTCCAGTCCTTTTATTATTTTATTGTAATTATTAATTATTTGCATGCAATTAAAAAATATTTTTAATGATGCTAAAGAAGTATAACTTCTCACGCGCGTACATAAGTTACACGCATCCATTTTTTTAACATAATAAGGTTGTCTGGTAGAGATAGATTACTTAGAAGGATAATATCAAAAATTAAAGCACTATGTACTGTATTTTGTACTGTGTTTGTACCTTTGTAATGCGGTAATTTCCATGGTGTTATATATTATACTAGCTGACCCAGCGAACTTCGTACCGCCCTAAAAAAAATAGGGGTTGTCCAGCGGACAAAATTGTGAATCTAAACCATTCTCAGATCCCCTTGAACACACACAAAAAATTTCATCAAAATCGGTCCAGTCGTTTAAGAGAAGTTCAGTGACATACACACTCACAGAAGAATTATATATATAAAGATAGAGTTTAAGGAATGGAGGTGATTTTATTCCAGTCATTTTTTTCTGTGGATTATGCAATACCTACTTTTTGGTGTTTCTTACATCATCTTCATCATCGTCAGCTTATTAGTGTCCCCGCTGGTGGGGCACAGGCCTTCCCTACGGATGGAACAGGGAGATTGGGCCATGACCCACCACGCGGGTTTTGTGGATTGGCGGGTGCTAACGACTGCAGATGCAGCCGGGACCAACGGCTTAACGTGCCTTCCGAAGCACGGAGGAGCTCGAGATGGTAAATTTTTGGTCACCCATCCAATGACCGATCACTGCGAAATCACTTGCGCCATCGAGCTCATCAGGTGTTTTGTTCCCAAGGTGTAAAACCGAAACCCACCGGGCAATCACCAAGCTGTAACTCATGAACAGTGATAGCTAGACGTGTTTATATATCGTTTTTCTTATTGTTCACGTCACGAAAAAACGGCTCAATGGATTCTGATGACATTGGACACTCACATAGATTATTGCCTGAACACAATAACTTGTAATCCCAAACAAATTAGGGTTCCTGCAGGATAAAAAAAAAAACAACATCACGAATTATTGAACCACGTGTAGAATTTTTGCAATTTTTATACCCATAAAAAGTAAGAACCATGAAGTTTTTAAATTATAAACTTCACGTAGTCAAAGTCTAATAAACAAACAATGTCTATTTTAAGACACGTCTTTCATCCGAAAGCTTGAACTCAGATTATATTTTTTCTCAGATTTGACGACCTCCGTGGCAGAGTGGTTTGTACGCCGGGTTTCATGGTGTCGCCGACTCGAGAGGTCCCGGGTTCGAATCCCGGTGGGGGCAGATGTTTGTGTGATGAATACGAGCATTTGTACTCCAGTCATGGATGTTTAATATCTATTTCTATATAAATATACTTATATATGTACAGTTTATGTATTCTATCCGTTACCCTAGCATCCCATAACACAAGCCTTACAGTGCTTACTTTGGGGTTAGGCTAATTGGTGTGAGTGTTGGAAATATTCATTTATTTATTTATTATTTATTCAGGAAAAATCAGGAAAGGTTGTGTTTCTGAAAGCACTAAAAGCCGTGTCTAGAGACCGTTTAGATTAACTCACGGTATACATCACGCAGTAGGAAGGAAAGGGGAGCCTTTTCCATCCTAAATCTTGAATTCGCATGATCTTATATCTGTTCTAGGGCGATGTAATAAATCGGTGTGATACAGACCGACACTCTGACACGCATTCTTGGTAAGGTTGTGCTAATTAGTAGCTATACGAGTTACTACTGACGGACGGATGGTTTTACTAGATTTTTATTAAAACTCGGTGTTTGTAGTGTTTAGAGTACCTATGCGATATATTAAATATTTATGTTTCTGTCACATCAACGAAGTTAAAGTACGAAAATATTTCTGCCTATTGACTTAAACTACTCGTAATATTAATCTTATATTTTTGAAGTTATACTTCTTTAGGCGCGTTATGAAAAAATGATGAGAGTGAAATTTTAAGATGCGTGCGCATCACTGTAACACAAAATTTTAACAGCATGAAGTTGGTCGCTAAAGCGATTTCTTTTGTGTTTACCGCACATTAAGAAAATCTACCAACAAAATAGAAATAGAATCTTTATTTAGTGGGTGCTAACGACTGCATTGTGAAGGCCTATCAAAAGTATTTATTAATCTGGAACAACGGAACCAAAGCGCGATTCAGGAGACTACAGCGCCATCTCTTGACCATTGGTGTAGTAGAACCAAAAACCACATCTTTATTTTTTTATTTTTAAAGCATTTAACTGCTAGATGTTTAAATCAAATCAATTACTAATATAAGGCGAGGTTTTAAATGTTACACGCGACTACTGTAAGGTCCGCTCGTTTTTTTTAAGCATTAAACTGCTAGATGTTAAAAACGTAAAGAAAATATTAGTTGATAAAAATCACGAGGACCAGGCCGTAGATGGGACTGGAACCCGCACCCTTCGCTATCCGGGAAAATGCACTGACCATTATGCTACCGTAGTCCTGATGGCAAAATAATAACCTTATTGTGCCGCTATTGAAAATCAAAGCATTTTTTTTAATTACCTCTCTAATATCTAAAGTCATCAGCTGCCTATTAATGTCCCCACTGCTGGGTCACTAAGTTAAGAATAGTCTGATAAGACTACAAACCGGATGTGAGTAACGTAGCACTTCCGGTTTTCGAGAAATCACGTGATTTCTATTTCAAACGAAACCACACAAAATCTCCGAAGTTCTCAATTAATTAAATACTTTTTTTTTTTTGGTGAACATTTGGTTCACAGGTTTGCTAGTCATATATATAAGAATAATGTTAGAATATTCTGACGACGCATTCCTGCAAAGGCTGCAAAACATCAATAAATAAATAAAATCAGTGCATCTAACCCGTTGAAAATTGTTTTTTATTTAACATAGGTCACAATCAAAAGGAACGGAACAGTTAACCTTGTACACATTAGTCAAATCGGTCAAATTCTTACTTTTAGCTTTATCTTGCTTGATTCACAATTGACAGAGAAAATTTGACATTTTCTATATATAGGTTCACATCAATCGACATATTTAACTGTTCACTCAAAAATTGTAAAAAATATATCCACGATATGGTTCTTAATCATTAATTGTAACCAACCAGACTTGTTATTTTTTTTTTTTTTTTTTTTTTTGGTAAAAACATTAACGTCTTTTTTCTTTCTCAATTTTAACTTGAACTCCTTTATATGTTTTATATTATAGTGGAAACTTTATTGATGTATGTTTGTTAATTAGATCTAGGTACAAGTATTAATTCATTGTTTGTTTCCCAAATAAAGAAAAAAAATGAAAAAAAAAAAAAAAAAATTGTATTGACAGAAAATATTTTGTCTACCCCGCGAAGCTCGGGAATCTTACTCGCCGACAGAAACAACACCATCATAAGATACGGTAGTTTTACTGTGATCCTCTGTAAGGTAGAGATTATGACGATATGACGACCTCCGTGGCCGAGTGGTTTGTACGCCGGGTTTCATGGCTGTTCGCTGACTCGAGAAGTCCCGGGTTCAAATCCCGGTGGGGGCAGATGTTTGTGTGATGAATACGAGCATTTGTACTCCAGTCATGGATGTTTAATATGTATTTATATAAATATACTTATATATGTGCAGTATATGTATTCTATCCGTTACCCTAGCACCCCATAACACAAGCCTTATAGTGCTTACTTTGGGGCTAGGCTAATTGGTGTGAGTGTCGGAAATATTTATTTATTTATTTATCTTCCCGAAATGGCTCCAATCCGAGCGGAAAATCCACTACATCCTACCTCTCTTTAAGATCAGTAGGACGATTCTGTAAAATAAAATCTAAAATTCATTTTTTTTCTTTTTTTACATTAAATAGGCTTACGCTTGACGGCCACGCGCCTGATGAAGAGAAACGTAGCAGCCTAAGGTGGGACGCGCTTGCCTAGAAGAAACCGATTCACTCGCGACTTGAAGAGCCCCAGATTATAGGTGACTGGAAACAGAGATTCCGGCAAAGAGTTCCACAACCTATATATCTGACGATATAGGTGGAAGCAAACCGTTTAGTACGAGTTTGCGGGACCTCTACGGTATATCTGTGTACGGTACGGTACACTCTCCGAATTTTGAATTTGCATTTTGAATTCACTGTTGATTCCTTCTAAACCAGGTTCATACGAGCAAATTTTAGTTGATCAACTGCTTAATCACATGCAATAGGGATGATGACTATATTTTTTTCTTCGTTTATCAGATAGATTATCAAAAATTTTGGACACGTATTTTTTCCTTTTTCACATAACATAAACATTGCAGAGACATATTGATTTGAAAAGTCGCATGACGTCACGTTTTAGTACACTTTTAAGTGAAAATTCACAAAAAAGGGACGTCACGAAAAAATACATGTCCATTATTTTGTGATCATCCAACTGACGGACTAAATAGAATTTCGTTTACTGCACCCCGTCATCACCCCTATTGGAACCGTCTGAACAGACCTTCAATCAACTTTAAGAAAAGCAATTGAACGATAAAAGTTGATGAATTAAAATCACCTCGTGTGAACCCTGTATTCGGATACAAATGGCTGAAGGTTGGTAGAGGTTTCTACTGCCTGTAAAAATAAAGTAATATTTATTGTAAGTAATAAATTATGTTATTTGCAAACCTGTATATAAGCTCATGTTGAAATAAATAATTTAAGGGGCACTCCAGTACTAGAACCGAAAGTAAATAAATCCTGATTTAGGTGTAATGCCACAGACAGCTCGAGGTCACAAGTCGCCTTATCAAACATTTATAATGACAGTTTCCTTCTAGAGAATGTCAGAAACGCCAAATTAAACCTTGTTAATTATTTATTTTTTAAGCATTTAAATGCTAGATGTATCTCAAGATTTTTTTTAATAGAAAAAAATCCACGTGGACCTAGCAACAGATGGGACTCGAACCCGCACCTTTCGCTATCCGGGCGAATGCACTGACCATTATTCTACCACAGCCTTGATGGCCGTGTCAAACTTCAAGGTTGATTGGTGTGGCAGTTTATAACTGCTGTACCAGCTATCTTCGCGTTTGGACTCTATCACCACTTAATATCAGGTGAAGTAGAGACATTTGCCTACCTGGCTATAAAAAAAAAAGTCGCGGACGTCCCCTAGTAAATAACACCAAAACAACACAAAATCCAACTATATTTTCAAAATTATGTTCGTCGTTTTTAACGTAATGAAATATATTAGACGTACCCATTTTTCATTATAATTTTTCAAACTTTTTTTATTGTTGAAGGTAAGATTTCCCCCGGTCTGGTCTTTCCCACAGTTGGGAAAACTTCTTGTGGAGCTCCTTTCAAGAGCGTTCGAAGTTATTTTGTCAGTTAGGTACCAACTGACAAAAACTCTGTTTACAGACGACGGCGCCTTTAAGAGGCACACCGCCGAACGGACCTCATACCTGGCTCCCGCAAACCTTACGAGCCCCACAGTGGCTGCCCACTGAGGACCCCGTAACTCTTACAGGCGCTTTACGGCATAATATCAGCTAAAAAACCTTGCGAATACCCTCTAAGCTGCTTAGCGCGGAGCCGCGGGGTCCCCGTTAGGGATTCTACCACGGCTCCGCCCCCAGCAGCTTCCCGGCCTCGCCGGGGTTCCACGACAGGCGTCACCCGCGGGACCCCGCAGACGTGCGCAGGTAGGCCCGCGCGTGGGGGCTGGGTACGCGGCCTACTGCCCACCATGCACCACGCTGCGGAGGGGACTCCTGGGACCCTCCGCCGCCACCCCTTTGTAGGACAGAACTACGAGTGGGGGGGGGCGCAGTTCCTGGGAGGGGGGAACGGGAGGGGAAGCGTAATTCTTCCCGTCCGTCTCCCCCCTCCCGGTCGCCCGCGTCTCCCCACGTCTTCGTCGTCGCCGTCTTGTGCCCCGCCGTCCCGCACCTGAAGCATAGTGCGCTCCTGTCGTCTTTGGCCACGTGTCCCCTCTCCATGCATCTGAAACAGTGCATGCGCCGGCCGAGCACCTTCACCTGTGCCAGGCTCCAGCCCACCTTTATTGTCACCCCTTCCGCCACTTTTTTGGTGACCCATGCAGGACAACGGACCAGTGTCGCCGCCATGCCTCCCTGTCCCGGTTGCAATGTCCCCGCAGTCACCTCACTGGTGGAGCAGCCCCCCGTTCCTGGCTACCGCCTCCACGACCTCCTCCCGGGTGATTGACTCGTCCAGGCCCGACACCCTAATTTCCTCTCTTTTCTCAGGGCTGCCGACTTTGGCGTATTCGCCCACAACCTCGCCCATACGCCTGGCCAGGACTTCGCCTTCGTCCTGCTATCCGGGCCCGAGATGACAGTTAGGTACCTGAAGCACGACCCTTATAGCCATCCAAGTATTCAGATCAATACCTATTCATAGGTATTTTCCTGAAACTGTGCCAACTACTGTTCCTTTGCGAAAGGGATTTCACCATTGCCACGGCTTTGGGTACTTCGCCCAAACTGCTCGCTACATCGTATTACGACCCATTCAAACCATGGTGTTTGGCTCGCGTCTCGAACCTTTATTTTTCTTACAGAAACGAGGACCGGTGGAATAATTTTCGTAAACAAGTGTGCTATTGTTGAAATGAAACCAGAGTAAAGAATACTATTTTTGATGTTCTGCCAAACTCGAAAAACAAAGCCAAGAATCTAATATACAAGGAGTACTGAAATGTGATACTGTTTTATTATTTACGTTTATGTACGTATAAGAATGATGAATCAATTTCTGGAATTTAATTAACAGTTTTTTTTTAGTCGGAAATGTTAATAAACCTGAAAGCGGGGAGAGACTTGAGCATTAAACATGGAATGTTTTCTTTATTATAATGTTAAATTTCTGCGAATGTCGTATTTTGTGTTCGACATAATGATTTCATGGAGGAATATTCCTATCTTTTTCCAGTTTACTCCCTCGTCTCACGCACTTCAACTTCACCAGATCTTGTCTTTTTTTTATATATTAAGGTAGGCAAATGACTCTACCCCACCTGATGTTAAGTGGTAATAAAGTCCAAACGCGAAGATAGCTGGTACAGCAGTTATAAACTGCTACACCAATCATCCTCACCTTGCCGGCCTGCAAAAATGCTTCTTCACGCCTCTCTTAAAGGAAGATTATAGGAAGGAGGGAACACGTGCGCGGGTTAAGATTTTCACTTACGAATAGTACGACAAAAAAATGAGTCACCAAATTTCTTTGTTCGTGTAGGAATAGTGGCCACAGTAAATCGGTGGCAACGTAGGCCAGCGCGCTAGGTCCTCTGAAGAAAAGGTGATGGAGGGATAAGGGAGAATAACTCCTCAGAACACTCGCCGTGGTATAGTCGATGAAATGCGCTTAATGATGGCACATCGCGGCGTAATTGTAGAGACTCGAGTTATAGGTGACACGCAGATAGTGAGAGAAAGGAAGGAAACAGAGGTGCGATAGAGAGGAATGTTAATTTAACATCGTGTCGTGTGAGGCGGGTCGTTGCGTCCCCTAAAATATGGTTGAGCGAAGCGATGGCTGGTTCATGCGTCATGCTCGTGAACGGGTGCTGCCAGCGGAGATGAGTCTGCTCTATACTACTTTATTATTGTAATGATAATTATTATTAAATTTAGATTGTATTTTATATTACACAACTTGTATTTATACTGTATGACACAGCAATCAAAATGTAAGTGAACAGTTATTATTTCTCTGATAAGGATTTAGTGGCGGTGTGGATTCTGGTATGGTTTTCTAGACCTGAACTTGGTTTTGCAGCGGTGTATCCTTGTCATTCTCTATACAGACTGAAAGGGGGGGACTGATGTTGGATTGGTTTTGGGTTTGGATAGTATTGCCAGAATCGACAACAGTGTTTAGGTAATCACATGCATGTGTCCTGCCGTTGTGTTTATAGTTTGTTATAATAATATACACTGGTACTTATATTTTTTTTTTTCTATTTTTGTAACATAGTATTCATGTGTGGTTATGAGTAGTCATGCTCTCTTAAAAATCTCTTCGGTGGTGTCATGTGAGGCGGGTCGTTGCGTTCCCTAAAAAATGGTTGAGCGAAGCGATGGCTGGTTCATGCGTCATGCTCGTGAACGGGTGCTGCCAGCGGAGATGAGTCTGCTCTTAATTCACTGGGTACTATAAATCGTTGTACTAAACTTTGATCGTTCATTATTAAATAAAACTAGTTTTTACGGGTTAATGCACGAAACTTTATTTATTTATTGACGTTTCGCAGCCTTTTCAGGTCTGCATCGTCAGAATAATGATTTTTTATTTAAAATTGTCGAGCTACCTTCGAAAGACTTATATTGAGCGTTCGGTTATTTCATTGGAAGATTTTTAAAATTTTATTGTCTATGTATGAATTTATTATTTGATTTACTTAATAAAGTATTTTATTCAAAATTCTTGTTTGTAATTTTGAGTTTATTTATTTGACCCTAACTACCGTAAACTACCACCGGTTCCAAAATTGGGAGACCTTCCTGAGAAGAACCGGCGAAACAAACTCAAGAGAGGCTTTCTATCTCCTTCTTATGTTAAATTATGCAAACAAAAAGAACTAATAGCATCTGATGGTCTTGCAGTGTGTGCTCGGGGTTGGGATTTTATCTCCTGTATAATAGGTTCCCAAGCTGGTGGTATATACCAACCATCTTCCCTATTGAAATTTGGATATTTTTTAATCTCAATAGCCTCGCGCATCATTCGAGGAACGAACCACCGCTCAGCTGCAAGGATCTGTGGTCTATCAAATCTAATGTAGTGGTTTGGTCCCCCTAATGCATGTTCACACACTGCAGATTTATTTTCGCGCCTATGTTTCATATCTGCGATATGTTCTTTTACCCGAGTCCCTATACTCCTCTTTGTTTGCCCGATGTAGGAGAGTCCACAGTCGCATTCAAGTTTGTAGACACCAGCAACTTGAAAGGGTATATTGCACTTGACCGGTCGTAGAAACTGGTTGATCTTCTTTGGCGGCTTGAAGTATGTATTGATTGAAGCACGCTTCAGGATCCTCCCAATCTTGTCAGTAACTCCTTTCATGTAAGGTAGTATAGCAGGTTGTCGGTCGACTGTGCTAGGTTTGACGCGACTGTGACGGCGGCGTGGTACATTCAGGTTATTATCCTTCAGTACTTGCTCGACATGCTGAAGTTCAGCTGCCAGGTGTTGTTCGTCACAGACACCCCGTGCTCTCTGAAACAAAGTTCATTATTATTATTTTTTTGCCGAAACGGTAGGACACGTCATTCCTAAACTTTGTTAAACCAGTTTTTTATATATATTTTATAGTCATAATTTTTATATTATTTGCATTTTTATTTTTGTTTGTAATGGAAAGTGACTTTATGAGTTACCTCATATTGAAGTCATTTTTCAATTTGACGACTCTGTTTAAAATACAGGGAGAAAAAAACAGCCCTTGCTGAGTTTCTTGCCGGTTCTTCTCAGTATAAGGTCTCCCGCCGTAGATTTGCGAACCGATGGCGTAGCTTTTCGACATTCACAAGTGCTTGTAACAGCCTAGACTGAATAAACGATATTGAATTTTGAATTTTTTGACATATTGACTATGTAGCATCGGCCAATCTCTGATCTTATCCATGGGACACAAATTTATGATATATATGATATTTACCGGCTGATTGTAAAAGTCTTTATTTGAGGAGCTCGATAGCGCGTAGTTAGCGCGTTCGGCTGCGATCGTTGACGATAAGCAACTTTCGCAGTGGTCGGTCATTGGATGAGTGACAAAAAATTTACTATCTCGAGCTTCGCCGTGCTTCAGAAGGCACGTTAAGCTGTTGGTCCCGGCTGCATCTGCAGTCGTTAGCACCCGCCAATCCGGCCCAGTCTCCCTATTCCATTCATAGGGAAGGCCTGTGTCCCTGAAGTGGGGACATTAATAGGCTGATGATGATATTTGAAACTGAAATGAATTGCTTAGCTTTGTTTTTGCATTGCTTTGCTTGCTGTTTATAATGTTGTATTTTTGATTGACTTTTTTTATCTTAATTTTTTGTTACTTGAAAGCAAAGGATGATAAGTCCATACATCCTTTCAAGTAATAAAAATTTTTTACATGTCTTTTTTTTGTGTCACTAAACAGGCCCTGCCAGAATAACAGCGCTGGCAGTCGCATCAGCTAATGCTGAGGCAGGGTCCTGGTTAGCCCTGAGGTTTTTTTATTTGTATCTGTAATGTGTAATATCTGTAATATGAGGGTTAATAAAATTATATTCTATTCTATTCTAAAAATAAAACATTAATTTGTACACTTGGTTGGCAATAACCATAAACTGTTTCATATCTCTCTGCATAGACAAAATAACTAAAACGTTGGTGATTACCTTCTCTATGATCTTAGCAATTCAATAATCCTGTAAGAGTAAATCGGTATTATTTGAGTTAAACAAAGTCGTTGCTTGATATCAGGTACGATTGTTTTTATAATTTTAATAATTCAAATAATGTTATGTATTCCAATTTTGTACATAAATTTACAATTTTCGAAAATACCGGCTAATTGTAAAAGTCTTTATTTGAGGAGCTCGATGGCGCAGGTGGCTAGCGCGTTCGGCTGCGATCGTTGAAGTTAAGCAACTTTCGCAGTGGTCGGTCATTGGATAGGTGACCAAAAATTTACTATCTCGAGCTCCTCCGTGCTTCGGAAGGCACGTTAAGCCGTTGGTCCCGGCTGCATTTGCAGTCGTTAGCACCCACCAATCCGCACTGGGCCCGCGTGGTGGGTCATGGCCCAATCTCCCTATTCCATCCATAGGGAAGGCCTGTGCCCCAGCAGTGGGGACATTAATAGGCTGATGATGATGATGATGATGATGATTCCAATTTTATTCAATAAATGTAATGTATTGAGATTTAATTTAATAAATGTAATGTATTCCTATCTTTAGTATGTTTGTGAAAATTCAATTTAGATCTAAAGAAAATATAACTGGAAAAAATTCCACGCGGACCAGGCAGCAGGCGGGACTCGAACCCGCACCCTTCGCAATCCGGGCGAATGCACTGACCAATTGTGCTACCGCGGTCCTCACGGACCGCCTTGAAATCTTTCTAGCCATTCTTAAGCTGCAAGGCTGCGCCATCTCTTCGCATTATAGGTAACCCACAATGTCTGCTGCCTGGTCCGCGTGGATTTTTTTCTTGTTATATTTTCTTTAGATTTAAACATCAAGCAGTTACATGCTTTAAAACAATAAAAATTATAATTCAATTTAGTTTTAATTTTAACTATTTTTTCATGAATTAAGATGAATCCATATAATTAAAAAAATCATGACAGCTCATATATTGCATGTTGTGGTCGCCTTCAATATAATGCACATTGTTTCTTGTTTTGTGAAATAAAATTGTGCTAGATGTTAATAATTATACTTTATAAATAAATTGTTTTGAAACGTTTCTTTGATTGATGTTGATATTAAAAAAAAAATCAAAATTCAATATCGTTTATTCAGTCTAGGCTGTTACAAGCACTTGTGAATGTCGAAAAGCTACGCCATCGGTTCGCAAATCTACGGCGGGAGACCTTGTACTGAGAAGAACCGGCAAGAAACTCAGCAAGGGCTGTTTTTTTCTCCCTGTATTATATACAGAGTCGTCAATTTGAAAAATGGCTTCAATATGAGATAACTCATGAAGTCACTTTCCATTACAAATGTAAATGATAAAAAAATTATGACTATAAAATAAAAAATATAAAAAACAGTTTTAAAAATAAAAAAAGTTTAGGAATGCCGTGTCCTACTGTTTAGGCATAAAAACAAATGTACCATTAAAGTTAAATACAACGATTAATAGTACCCAATGTAGCAAGAGCAGACTCATCTCCGCTGACAGCACCCGTTCACGAGCATGACGCATGAACCAGCCATCGGTTCCCTCAACCATTTTTTAGGGAACGTAACGACCCGCCTCACACGACACCGCCGAAGAGATTTTCAAGAGAGCATGACTACTCATAATTATGTTATTTGATTTGTAGCCAATACAGTTCTTTAGTCGTATAATAATACTTCAGACACAGTTATTGTAGGGGCCTGTTTTTGATTACGCCGCGAGGGCGGCGTCTGGTTGATAAATTGCGAAAGTAAATGTACTATGAAAAGTTTCAATAAAGACTACCTACGGGTGACTGAATTTTTTCAGATTTTTGTCTACAAATAATGTCTTTTATTCCTTAGAAGTGATGAACTGAAATACGTTTATTGTCTTAATTATTTGGAAGAAAGGATGTCGGACTTCATTTGATAAATCGTTATAGGTAGACAATAGGGTGATGACTATTTTTTTTTCTTCGTTTATCAGGTAGATTATTATCAAAAAGTATTGGAAATGTATTTTTTCTTTTTTCACATAATATAAACATTGCAGAGATATATTGATTTGAAAAGTCGCATGACGTCACGTTTGAGTACACTTTTAAGCGAATATTCACTAAAAAGTGACGTCACGAGCCCCTACTCCCAAACTTTGACGCGCTATAACTTTGTCATTTTTAGGTTGATTGCCCAAAGAAAAAATACGTGTCCATTATTTTTTGATCATCTAACTGACGGACTAAATAGAATTTCGATTACTGTACCCCGTCATCACCCCTATTGAAATTTTCACAAAACGTGTCACCTTAATTGGCATAATAACTTCGCTATGATGAAATTCAATATTAATATCCTAATAATGGAAATATAATTCTATTGCTACAGAACCTGATCATTATAGTCCGATGCGAGAGTTTTGTATTTCAATATCAGATAAGACAAGTAAATGGCATGTCTAAAATATTAATGAAATCTTTGCGTAATGGCTATTCCAGTGTAAGTAATTTAGAGCTTATTTCAGGTAACTTTGTCACTTAACATCACCTTTTATCATCACAGCAAGGGCATAGTAACTTTTGTACAAAATCGTTTAGATAAACTTGCACTTTAAACAAAAAGAAACAGGCTGTCCTGTTCACATGCGATAGAAGTGAAGCCTACAAAATTGTGAACACTTAAATTTTGCTGCAGGAAAAAAGTTCAGTTCGTGATTTGGATGCAACTTTTGACTCGAAGCTCCGTTTTAGTGAACATATCGATAATATATGTCGGTCGGCACGTAGAATGATTGGATTTGTTCTCCGCAACGCCAAAATCTTTAAAAGACAATACATTAAGAAACTTCTTTTTAACTCGCTGGTTAGAAGCAAACTTGAGTATTGTTCTATGATCTGGAGCCCAAATTACCAAATTCACAAAGATCGTATAGAGGCAATCCAAAGAAGATTTACGCGTCTAATTCTGCATGGTAGATAAAGAACGGCTCCGTACAGGGAACGCCTAAATACTCTCGATATGGTGACGCTGGCTGATCGTCGTTCGATACATGATGTAACTTTCTTGTGTAAGATTTTGAATGGTATATTTGATGATCCTATGCTCCTGAGTAAGTTTCGCTTTAGGGGTATCGCGGTTGTCACGTTATCCGGCATCACTCTTGACACACAAAACGTACCGTAGCAATTTGGGTCACCATTCACTCATCCCTAGGTTAAGTAGATTAATTGGTGAGCTTGTGAAGAAGGATCATACTATTGATATTTTTCATGATAAAATACCAACTTTGAAAAATAAAATATTTAGAATACTGGGAAAGTAGATACTTAATCTGTTTAATATTATCTATACTTATAATAAATCTGTAGAGATGTCAATTCTGTACATGAAATATATTTTCAAAATAACTATCAGGGGGTGATTAGTGATCGATACTGATGCTAAAAGTGCAATCAGTAAATTTTTTGTCTGTCTGTCTGTCTGTCTGTCTGTGTGTATGTTCCTTATAGAAACAAAAACTACTCAACGGATTTTAACGAAACTTGGTACAATTATTCTTCATACTCCTGGGCAGGTTATAGTATACTTTTCATCACGCTACAATCAATAGGAGCAGAGCAGTGAAGGGAAATGTTGAGAAAACGGGAGAAGTTACTCCATTTTTAAGCTTCCGTCGCGTGTGCAGCCTTAATGGTTAAAGTTACATAGAAATCATGTATGACGGAAATATTCTACATAAAATTGTCTAAAAAATATCCCGCAACAGCATATGTCTATCTTTTATGGTTGACTCACAATAACACGTGTAACTCCTGATAGCTTAGCGGATCGGAGCATTCTGATTATATTTGATACGGTTTTCAGATTTTTTTTTTATTATTATATGAAGAGTCATTTTAGTCTACACTACAGCTCAACACCGAAGCAAAGCGAGGGCGGGCCACTAGTTGTTAATTAAATTTGTTTGCCAATAATGGGTCTGTTACGTAAGGGGTTCTCTGAACTTACGACCATATTAGGCAGTGTTCTCCCCTTTTAAATAATCCCCTTTCCTTCAGAGGACCACGCGCGCTGGCCTACGTTGTCACCGTTTTACTGTGGCCACAATTCCAACGCGTACAAAGAAATTTGGTGACTCATTTCTTTGTCGCACTATCCGTAAATGGAATGCTCTGCCCGCTTACGTGTTACCTCCCTCTTACAACCTGGGATCCTTTAAAAGAGGCGTGAAGAAGCAGCATGCAGGCCGGCAGGGTGAGGATGGCTGGTGTGGCAGGTAGAACTGCTGTATCAGCTATCTTCGCGTCTGGACTTCACCTTCACTTAACATCAGGTGGGGTGGAGTCATTTGTCGGACCTAACTATAAAAAAAAAAAAAAAAAAAAAAAATAATAATTATAGAGCATGATAGACTGTCGTGATTGTTCTGTGATTGGGCAAATATTTGTGTTGTGTAGTAAATTCCGTATGTAGAAAATGTAAAAAAAAACTGTTTACTGTTTAGCGCATGATGAGGCCATCTTTAATTACAGTTATATTATATCCTAATACTTAAGCATATGTGTAAGTTTGTTTGTATTAATATAGCTGTGTTGATGGTCCATAAAAAAATAAATAAATAAATAAATAAAAATAAATAAATCCTTTATGACTAGGTACATCTTAAAGACAACACCTGTGTTAAAATTCAACTCTCTAGGTCAAAATTAAATATTTTATAGTACTTAAACTGTTTAAAAAAATAATATTAAAAGAAAGAATGAAAATGTGCGTTATGTTTCAAGATATTATTAAAATCACTTTAACTTTGACACCAAGATTCATAAATGTACTAGAGATCGCACGCTCCATCTAAGGAATTTTAAGCAAACTATTTTAAAGGTTAGATAATTCAAAGCACGCATGCTTATATGCTAGTCTTGCTACAAAAGCATTGCCTTAATCGTATAAGAAAATGCTTAATTTCTTAATAGATGGCGACACTAAAACAAATTAAAAAACATATAATTAACGAGAAAGAAATAAACTGTAATTAACATATCAGACGACATCCATTAAATAAATATTGCACAACATCATATACATAATATTACTATTCAAAATTATTTAATTGAAGCTTTTGTATTAAGGTAATCAGAAAAATCACGCTTAAATATTCGGCTAGACAGCCGATAAAGTAAGACACTACCGGGAATCGAACCCGGTACCCCGCGAGATAGCGGGGTTGATAGATTACAAAATTATATTTCAGACAAAACTGCTTGGGTCTAAACGGTTCCAAACGTTTCGGCAGGAATTTTTTTTGTTTAAAGCATGTAACTGCTTGATGTTTAAATCTAAAGAAAATATAACTAGAAAAAAATCCACAGCAAACGGGACAGCCCCCCCTTGAGTTCTGTCTTGCAAAGAAGGGGGCGGCGGAGGGAGCTACACGGGCACGCCCAAGTAGCCCTCCGCAGCGGACGGGGGGCGGTACGGTGGACACTAGGCCGCGTACTCAGCCCCCACGCGCGGGCCATCGTGCGCACGTCTGCGGGGTCCCCGTGATACCCCGGGAGACCCCTGTCGTGGAGCCCTGGCTAGGCCGGGAGGCTGCTAGGTGCGGAGACGCGGAAGAATCCCTAAACGGGGATCCCGCGGCTTCGCGCTAAGCAGCTTAGAGGGTATTCGCAGGACTTTTTAGCGAATATTATGCCGTAAAGCGCCCGTAAGAGTTGCGAGGTCCTCGGTGGACAGCCACTGGAGGGGTCCGTAAGACTTGCGGGAGCCAGGTGGTCCGTTCGGCGGTGTGCCTCTTAAAGGCGCCGTCGTCTGTAAATAGCATTTTTTACCTGCGTTATAAAACAAAAGGCAGCAGACGGGACTCGAACCCGAACCCTTTGCAATCCGGGCGACTGCACTGACCAATTATGCTACCGCGGCCCTCACGGACCGCGTCGAAATTCCTCTAGCCATGCTTAAGCTGCAAGGCAGCGCCATCTCTTCGCATTATAGGTAACCCACAATGTCAAATGAATACTTTTACAAGTATTAAACATTTGAAAGAAGAAATAGCAATCATAGTTATAATTTTTATTTTTTAAAGCATGTAACTGCTTGATTTTTAAATCTAAAGAAAATATAACTAGAAAAAATTCAATATTTTGTAAATATTGTTACATAATTTATTTAACGTTGTGAAGTTTTTTCGTCTACTTTTCTCCACAGCTGCAAAAAATGCCCTTAATTGATGGTAGGGAAAAAATACGGACGATTCAAAACAGTTGTATTGTGCATCCAATATGACTAAAACATTATAATTTATATTATTTTCAAAGCATGTAACTGCTTGATGTTTAAATCTAAAGAAAATATAACTAGAAAAAAATCCACGCGGACCAGGCAGCAGACGGGACAGCCCCCCTTGTAGTTTTGTCCTGCAAAGAGGGGATGGCGGAGGGAGCTCTACGGGCACGCCCAAGCAGCCCTCCGTCAGCGGACGGGGGGCGGTACGTTGGGCACTAGGCCGCGTACTCAGCCCCCACGCGCGGGCCATCCTGCGCACGTCTGCGGGGTCCCCACGATACCCCGGGAGACCCTTGTCGTGGAGCCCCGGCTAGGCCGGGAGGCTGCTAGGTACGGAGACGCGGAAGAATCCCTAAACGGGGATCCCGCGGCTTCGCGCTAAGCAGCTTAGAGAGTATTCGCAGGACTTTTTTAGTGGATATTATGCCTAGGTAGCATAATTGGTCAGTGCATTCGCCCGGATTGCGAAGGGTGCGGGTTCGAGTCCCGTCTGCTGCCTGGTCATTATACAATAAAACATTTTTGACTTTTGACTGGTTCCTTCCATACAATTTTCACGATGACGATACGATTACGGAGAAGTCAAAGTTCGTACTTGGGCCTCAGTTACAAGATTTGAAATCCGGATCCCTTGAAGCAGAAAACAACCTCACTTTCATTAAACAAACGTCAATAATAGCTTGGAAAAGCAAAAGCATGCAAATACAGGGGTCTAGGCTCCGAATATGATTTTGTCCCATTCGGTGTCGAGATCCTTGGTCCGTGGGGTCCTAGCGCTATGAGGTTTTTTAAGGAAATATCAAAAAGGTTAGTCGACATCACTGGAGACCGAAGAGCTATCAGCTACCTCGGACAACGAACTAGTCTAGCTATTCAAAGGGGGAACGCTGCCAGTATCTTCGGGACCTTGCCTAAAGGGACTCCTTTTAGTAATATATTGTAGTTATTATATTATATTTTTTAAGGTTTTTAGTTTAAGGTTCATTGTTTCTGTATATATTAATTATAACGACAATAATTAGATAATCGAAACGGCGTCAAAGCTGACAACAATGTCTTTCGTTTATTACTAAGGTACAGTCGTCGAGTCCAAATGAATATTTTGCTGTTTTTTTCTGTCCACGGCAGCTTCCGTCCGAAGTTTTCACCGACGAGTCTGTAGAGCGAGCTCTTTGCGAACAAGTACCTCGCAAGTGGGGCAATATCTCTGCCGATGTCGTTTTGTGCAAAGGCACAAAGTGAAACGCAAATTGCTATGATATACTTTTTCTTCGTTGCGAGCTACGCTTATTAAGGGTATTATTACAAGTTAGGAAAAATAGGTAAATTTAAAAAATCGATAAACTCGACTGCTTAAATATTACTTCAAATCAAAACTGTAAAAAGAAAAAAACAAGTCCAGTAGTCTATAATTCTGTTAAGTAAGGGACAAAGCTACTTTACTTTAACAGTCGGGACCCATTAGATTTTCAAGAATAGATCATTTTTTTTCAATAACGGGTCATCATCATCATTAGCCTATTAATGTCCCCACTGCTGGGGCACAGGCCTTCCCTGTGGATAGAATAGGGGGATTGGGCCATGTTCCACCATGTGGACCCAGTGAGGATTGGCGGGTGCTAACGACTGCAGATGCAGCTGGGACCAACGGCTTAACGTGCCTTCTGAAGCATGGAGGAATTTGAGATAGAAGATTTTTGGTCACCCATCCAATGACCGACCACTGCGATAGTTGCTAAACTTCAATGATCGCAGCCGAACGCGCTAACCACCTGCGCCATCGAGCTCCTTGTTAAATACATCATTACAATTATTTTGGTATAATTTTCTAGAAGAACTATATTGATTAAGTAAAAAGAGAATTAACAAAATAATATTGAATATGGGTTTTTACCTCAATTTTTATTTAATTTGAGGCAAATGCATAAACATTTCAAGCAATACAATATGATTATGATGATTTTTAGTATAACCACATATTTTTTTGTTTTGGAAAGAAATTATTGTATTCTTCCACAAACTTGTTTAAAGTTACACCGGCCATCTTTAATCTTGATAAAAAAATTAGAAACATTGTTTATTTGTTTACATTTTGTCTCAGAGGAAATTGAACAGAGTATAAATTACAAATACATTTGCCAACAACCTATTTGTAACGAATTTTTAATCATTGTAGAATATTAATAGAAAGAGCTAAAATTTTGCTATCATTCAAAGGAGCACGAGCGAATTCAAAACAAATCTTAAGTTGAATCAGTGTCAGTTGAAAGTTTCGTGGCCAACCTGACCTCAACGCCGTCATTGAAACTTTCAAGGGTAGAAAAAAACTAGACATCCTTGTGAGTTTAGGACAGTTTCGCTTGCGAAGATGTGACGCGGTTAAGTGATTCAGGATTAATTTGGGTTCGCAACTCACAAAAAACCTAATATAAGATTGAGCTTGGTTTTTACAGTTGCGTAATTTTAGGATGATAACGGAATCACGTTACTTGGCTTCCGCTATGGCTCACCAGAGAGCGGTGAATATTTATAGATAAAACTGAAGTAGTTATCAATATATGTTCTGAGGAGTTAATCTCCCTTATCCCTCCATCACCTTTTCTTCAGAGGACCACGCGCGCTGGCCAACGTTGCCGACTTACTGTGGCCACTATTCCTACACGAACAAAGAAATTTGGTGACTCATTTCTTTGTCGTACTATTCGTAAGTGGAATTCTTTCCGTGTCTTGTTCTCTCCTTCCTTAAATCTGGGGTCCTTTAAGAGAGGCATGAAGAAGCAGTTTATAACTGCTGTACCAGATATCTTACTGACTTACTGTGGCTACTTTTCTTACACGAACAAAGAAATTTCTTGACTCATTTCTATGTCGTACTATTCGGAAGTGGAATTCTTTGCCCGCGCACATGTTCCCTCCTTCCTATAATTTGGGGTATTTTAAGAGGCGTGAAGAAGTATT
The DNA here is from genome assembly GCA_902850365.2 of Chilo suppressalis. Lineage (NCBI taxonomy): Eukaryota > Metazoa > Arthropoda > Insecta > Lepidoptera > Crambidae > Chilo > Chilo suppressalis. The sequence goes on along the minus strand of OU963896.1, from coordinate 1,321,063 downwards.
TTTACAGGCCTGCAAGGTGAGGATGGTTGGTGTGGCAGTTTATAACTGCTGTACCACATATCTTTGCGTTTGGACTTTATCACCACGAAGACTTGTATCTCATTTACATTATAGAATGTGACTTGTGTTTCAGCTTACGTAAAACAATGTATGTTCACTTCAACTTAACCGTACTTCACCCTAATCAAGTTTGATATACAAAGAAACATGTCCCGCTACTCCGACAGCCCATTTCATTGCTCCTTACAAGAATTCATCAAAATTGGGATCAGCCATTTCGGCGTGAAAGCTTGACACATAGACAGTCAATATCATTGACCATTTTAAATTCTATTCGACAATCTATTTCATGGTCCGACGAGCGTGTTTATCCAACCCCTAACTAAAGGATATTCGGGGACCTCAATAAAATTTCATTTAAACAGCGTCATGTTTCTGACATACCGCGGCGACCTAAACCCCTGGCCGTCCTAACGAAATGCTAAATTTCTATCGCCGGTCATGTTTTAATTAAAGGAGAGGTCGCCCTAAATATTCATAGGCTAAGCCTTTGCCACGTTAAAACTAGCGTCCGCCGGAAATCCAGTTTTAGCCAACGAATAGAATGACTAAATAATTAGAAGTTATAATTTCATAAGTGAAGAATCAGCGGTGGTGTTTTGACGGTATACGATTCTTGCATTGGAATACTTACTAGGATTTTTGGTGTGAAACTTATAGCGTCGGGTAACCTAACTATAGCTAAGTCCTCCTAATAGGCAACGATCGTTCGATGACACGATACGATCGCATCGTGTGATGAAAGTAATCTACCTATGCTCGTGCGACGGCTTACGAACTGTATTAGGACACTTCTGAATAATTCTTTATCTACAAAAAGACGGTTCCTGTCTGCTGCCTGGGCCGCGTGGATTTTTTTTCTAGTAAAATTTTTATGTTTGAACACGTCGCAAGACAAGATCGCACCTTTATCAATTGGGATGATGACTAATTTTTTTTCTTCATTTATCAGGTAGATTATCAAAAAGTATTGGACACGTATTTTTTCTTTTCTCACATAATATAAACATTGCAGAGATATATTGATTTGAAAAGTCGCATGACGTCACGTTTGAGCACACTTATAAGTGAAAATTCACTCACGAGCCCCTACTCCCAAACTTTGACGCGCTATAACTTTGTCATTTTTTGGTTGGGTGCCCAAATAAAAATATGTGTCCATTATTTTTTGATCATCTAACTGACGGACTAAATAGAATTTCGTTTACTGTACCCCGTCATCACTCCTATTAGGACGAACGCCCAAGGGCGCGAATCCATTAGGCAAGACTTGCAAGCAAGTATGACGTCACATATGCGCACAAGTTGCTAGCATTGTAAATATGTTTTCAAGAGTGTGCAAATTGCATGCAGGTTGTACTTTGCATTCAAGAGGAGATATTCCCAATTGAGAAGGTAAACGTTTGAACGTGCAACTAACTAAAGTGAAACATTCAATTTACGTTTGCGCGTTCGCCCGTTATACTCAAATGAAAATGGACAACTGACACGCAAGTTGTACACTTACCACACGCCACAGCCACAAACGCCGCCACGAGAAGCTAGAAGCGGCTACTAAAATGACTGAAGCGCGCCAAAGCGGCCGACTAAGGTAAGGGAGAGAGGGGTGGGGAATCGCGCGAGTGACGTGTGGCGGCGTTTTATATCGGCGCATTAAGTGGCCGGTGAGGGCCACAAGAAGCGAGCAACAACGATTTGTAGCGTGTGGCGGCCACGGGCGTACCGTGTGTGGCGAGTCCATATAAAATGTATGAAAACTACAAGAAATATACCGGTGGCGGCGTTTTGTGGTTGTGGTCGGTGGCTAGTGTCCGGCGACACTAACTTGCCTAATGCAGTCTTGCCTTAACTCTACACCAAGTTTCATTCAAATCGGTTGAATGGTTTAACCTCGAAGAGGTAACAGACAGACGGGCACACTTTCGCATAGATATTATTAGTAGGGATTTTGGCGTAGACCTAAACACAACAGCAAGTAAAATAACATAAAAATAAATTCCAAACCTACCAACGGACTGTAGAAGGTATATTTTTGGAAATAAATTGTTGACTCCTAGCTGTTCTCGGCCATTTTCCTGTGTACCCTTGCTTACTGTGCAAAAATATGAAAACGGCCACCAGTGTTGCCAGGTGTCCAGATTTTACAGGAGATCTCCTGTTTTTCTGAAATTTCTCCTGTTCTACTGTTTTTCTACATGAATCTCCTGTTTTTTTAGAAAACGATTTTCTTTTTGAAATTGCATGTTGAGTTGCATTTTTCGTCATTAATAATGTAGATAACCTTAATAATTATAAAATAAATGTAATTGTCTAAAGAAAAAATAGCTTTGAGGGGCGGCAGAAGCCACAGAAACACATTCGTTACTGATCTTTATCTTGATTTCTCTTGCAAACCGGAAAAAGTACACCCCTGCATCTACTGTTTTTCTTGTAGCTGTTTCCATACATCTACTGTTTTTAACTGTAACGTCTCCCGATTTTTAAAAATCGGACCTGGCAACACTGACGGCCACCATCCAGTAAAGAGTGCGCCGTAGCGCAAAGGCATACTAATCTACCCATCCAGTAAAACTTCACAGATCATAAAGTGGAATTTTCGGCGGTACCCTAGTCGTAAGCAAGGCGTTTCTATGGCGTGTTTAAAACAGTGAGGGATATCATAAGCCCCTTATTCCATCACTTTTGTTTGCGCAAATGTCTCACGGCTGTCGGGACTCCATCCCGGCTACGAAACTAGGTCAATGAGACGAGCTCTGGATGAACCCCCGAACGATACAACTTAAACTGTAATTATGTTTTTATTTATTTTTAAGCATTTAACTGCTAGATGTTTAAATCTAAAGAAAAGTTTACTAGAAAAAAATCCACGCGGACCAGGCAGCGGACGGGACTCGAACCCCGTACCCTTCACAATCCGGGCGATTGCACTGACCATTATGCTACCACTGCCCTATTGGCCGTGTCGAAATTTTCCAAGCCTTAAGCTGCAAGGCAGCGCCATCTCTTCGCATTGTTTGTGCAGCTTAAGGCTAGGAAAATTTCGACGCGGCGAATAGGGCCGTAGTAGCATAATGCCGTGGTAGTAAATGGACCGGAATCGCGAGTGCGGCTGAACTGTTCCGCCTCGCGAGAGATAAGAAGAAATTTTCCGAGTTGATGGCCAACCTTCACTAGTTGGAGAGGCACCCGAAGAAGAAGAAGCATAATGGTCAGTGCATTCGCCCGGATAGCGAAGGGTGCGGGTTCGAGTCCCGTCCGCTGCCTGGACCGCGTGGATTTTTTTAGTAAACTTAATTTCTTTAAACTGTAATGTTTTCACTGTTTACTCGACTTTGGTTATCATTTCACATACTCCTTACTCTGTTATGGCACAATACATACAAGAGCAGTACTTTGACTTCATACTAGGACACACAGGCGAATGTTTTACTCGGCCGTTAACCAATCTTGGCAAGACAACATCCTTATTGTATATGTATATATTAGTATTCATAAATAAAATTTACATAATTTATTCAACAAAGAATAAATATAATTAGTAGCACCTTCGTTGATGTGTAGCTTCGGGAATGTTAAAATTACACATCAAAATTGTCTACGGATAAAGTAAATAATTTAAAAAGAAATTTATCAATTCTTCCAGATTCACTTTTTAATTTAAATCATTTAGTTATGATTTTATTTTTTAAGCATTTAACTGCTAGATGTTTAAATCTAAAGAAAAGTTTACTAGAAAAAAAAAATCCACGCGGACCAGGCAGCGGACGGGACTCGAACCCGCATCCTTCGCTATCCGGGCGAATGCACTGACCATTATGCTACCACGGCCCTATTAGCCGCGTCGAAATTTTCCTAGCCTTAAGCTGCAAGGCAGCGCCATCTCTTCGCATTGTAGGTAACCCACAATATTACGCCATAAAAATCATTTACATAATATTACGCCGTGATGTGGCATCATTAAGCGCATTCTGCTAACTATACCACGGCGAGTGTTCTGAGGAGTTATTCTCCCTTATCCCTCCATCACCTTTTCTTCAGAGGACCACGCGCGCTGGCCAACGTTGCCGACTTACTGTGGCCACTATTCCTACACGAACAAAGAAAGGAGATTGCTCAGCTTCCATACATGTTTGGCCTAAAGACCAATAATCATGAAAAATTGTTTCCTAGATTTGAAAATATGTATAAATTACTGTAGAAACGAATATTATTGACGGACACCCCTGAGAACTTCTATAAACCATATACACTGAACATATTAAAATAATATAAAACAAATAAGTTATATAGTAAACTAGGAAAATCAAGCCAAGTACCGAAATTATGGATTAGATTCAGGTATATAAAGCATGTAGATTAACAGATAGTTGCCTGTTTTTAAAGTTAATGCATACGAGTAACTTTTAAAATCAGGTGTCATTTCCGGTTATAATATGGTACTCTGTGACAGAAACTGTGTGATGATTGTGAATGAGCCACAGATTAGAGAGAATTTTTAAACTCTCGTTAACCAAAGAAAGCTAAGAGATTTAGGTTCTATAGCCATATATTCAGTAGCTTCATTATTTTTGTTATGTTTTTAAGATGAAATGATGAAAGTCCATATTTTAGATTTTTAGTGTATCACACCTTATAATGTTATTTATTAATTAATTTATAGTCAGGGAACGTAGGCCCATAGATAGATACCTTAAAGTCTAACATATATACAGATTATAATGTGTTTATGGAGGTGTTTGGCGAAAAACGCCTACCAACTATAATAATTGTCTGAGCACATTTGCATCTAGTGAAAATGATAATATAGTTGTGGATATTAATACCACAGTGTAATAAAAAAAAATATTTATTAAATTGACCTTCACAAAATAGATTTGTTTTTATGTTATATAAACAACTTCGATCAGTCTTTGGCTGAATGTTACTACACCCATAGCCATTAAAAATGATTCGTATGTTTTCCAAACCGGTAAAATTAAAAGTACTTTTTAAAGTAAATATATTATACAAAGGTGTCCGTTGAAATGTAATGACTGTAAATTAAATTATAAATTACGCCAAGAATTACCATGTATGTCAATATTTTTTGTGCATTTAGGCCAATTTGAGCAATCTCTTTTGGTGACTCATTTCTTTGTCATACTATTCGTAAATGGAATTCTTTGCCCCCGCACGTGTTCCCTCCTTCCTACAATCTGGGGTCCTTTAAGAGAGGCGTGAAGAAGCATTTTTGCAGGCCGGCAAGGTGAGGATGGTTGGTGTGGCAGTTTATAATTGCTATACCAGCTATCTTTGCGTTGTGAATTTATCACCACTTAACATCAGGTGGGGAAGAGTCATTTGCCTACCTTGTTGAAGTTGAGAACGTATTCCAATACTTACAATATTGTTAATTGTTGGAAAAAAATTAACGCGTCGACTTGAGAATTTCCTCCGTTTTTTCGTCGGTTAAAAATAATCCAAGCTAACAGCGCTACATCAATATGTCTAGGTACTTAATATTTGTACATTCTGATGTTTTTAAGAATCTCTTATCTATTAGACAAGTCCGTCCGTCCGTCCGTCTGTCTGTGGTGCTGTTTCAGCGGCCAAACCGTAAGAGATAGATAAAGAGAATGTTTAAGTTATAAGTTAAGAATAGTCTGATAAGACTACAAACCGGATTTGAGTAACGTAGCACTTCCGGTTTTCGAGAAATCACGAATTTCAAACGAAACCACACAAAATCTCCGAAGTTCTCAATTAATTAAATACATTTTATGTTTTTTTTTTTTGTAAATCAGGTTTTGGTGAACATTTGGTTCACTGGTTTGCTAGTTTCTTTATATTAGACTTTAATGCCCTGAAACAGCACTTTTAAATCAATCGCAGGTATATTTAGGATTTTTTTACAACAGGAAGAAACATTTAAAATGGATTCTTGTTAAGACAACGTTTTCTTATCAACAAGGAAAAAACTCGAGTAACATTTTCCCAAGCGCGAACAACACACCTATGAGTAGGGCTGCCATCCGTCCGGGTTTCCCCGGATTTGTCCTAGTTTACGGGGCGTCCGGGGAGCGTCCGGGCAGGGTTTTATTTGTAGTCCGGGTTTAAAAATTTACGGCAACGCATGAGTGGCCCTTGGTGCTGCAAGTGTCCATGGGCAGCAGTGACCATTTATTATGAGGTAGACCGCTAGCTGTTTTGCCTAGATCAACATAAAAAAGTTGATTTGTGACATTTTTAACTGTTTTTTTATTGGTCTGTCCGGGTTTTGGGCTTCAAAATCCGGGGTTTTGCACGCGTCTTATCCTGGTTGCCACATTTTAGAGATGGCAGCCCTACCTATGAGAGCCAGTTTGTATCAAATGTTTAGATGAGAGATAATGCGTGTGAAGTAGGGAGGATGTGAAGGGGTAGGGGGAGGTCCCCCCCCCCACTCGGAGGAGTAATTGAGTAATAACTCATGCTGTGAGCCGGGCGCCGTTCAATATTTTACTCTTTCACTATTGAAAAATTTAGTGCCGTACCGTGATCCACCTCCGATGAACAGAATGTGTTTACAACGAGAATGGTTTATGGGCTCTTTATCTCCGCCAAATAAAGTTTTACGTTATCCGTAATTTTTATTTTTATTCATAACTAGTGGCCCGCCCTCGCTTCGCTTCGGTGTAGAGCTGTAGTTTAGACTAGTTTTTGTTCTCAGGCTTCTATTAAACACAATGACTTTCTTTAATAGAGTTGTTAAATTGAGATTTCTAAACATTTACACGAGAGACACTTTCAAAGGGGGTAACGATGCGGCGGACTGCTTAGCCAGGGAGGGGTCTAACAGGACGGCCATTGGTCCGGAGCCAATTATACCCATACCCTATCGGCAGCTGCGAACCTGGATAAGGGAGCGCTCTCAACGACAACACGACGATTGCTAGTCAAAACTCACGGACTGCAGACAAGCCAGGGAAGCCGTTCCTAAGGTAAACCTGCAGCTAACACGTAAGTTAATCAGACTACCTAGACAAGCCCTGAAACAAATCGTGGGTATACTCACGGGTCACGACTACTTTAACAAACACCTTTGTAATATAGGTATTTCTGACAGCCCTCTGTGCAGAGCCTGCCTGGAGGCGGATGAGACGAGCGCCCATGTCCTACTGGAGTGCAGGGGCGTTGCAAGACAAAGGACTTCTCTAATGGGAAGCCCGAAGACAATAGTAGAGGCCTGCAGCAACATTCGGGGACTGCTGAGCTTTCTGGAGGAGCTGGGATGGCAGGACTGATGCCAATCCCCACGCAAAATAGGCACTAGGTGTCGAGTTGCGGAAACAGCCCGCCGTACTACTAAGACTAAGACTAAGACACTTTCAAAGTTGGTTTGAAGGAGATATAGTAACTAGTATTTTTTAATACGTCATTAATCGTAAACAGCTATTTACCTTTCATTCTATAAACTCAAATATAAAAATAATAAATAACATTTAATTTCATAAACATAATCGTTTTTCATAAACATAATCGTTTTTCATAAACCGTGAACCATTATTTTTTAATAATTAATCTGTAATAGGTGCCTAAATCCAGACTAATATTATAAATGTGAAAGTAACTCTGCCTGTCTGTCTGTTACTCTTTCACGCCAAAACTACTGAACGGATTTGAATGAAATTTGGTATACAGATGGTCTAGACCCTGAGAAAGGACATAGGCTACTTTTTATTGCGATAAAGGGGTTATAAGGAGGGGGGGGGGGGGTGAAAAGTTGTATGGGATTGGGAACTACGAAGCTAAACTTTTTGTATACAAAATCTTGAACAAATCAAATGAACATGATATTTAGAAGTTTTGGGTGTTAAACATTGTGTACAAAAATGTTTTAAATTAGGTCATTTTAAAATATTTTTATACACAACGTGACGCTGGCCCCTGTAAGTGTCTCTCGGACATAAGGGACCAATAAATTTTCCTAGGTACTTTCTGCCACTCAATGGAATACATAATACAGGTACCTTATACCTACTGCAAACAAATATCTTTTATTTTTTTTAAATATACCTACTATACCTACTAATGATTCTTATTAAATAATAAAAATGCTACCCAAAGATACTATACCACGCGGACGAAGTCGCGGGTAACAGCTAGTAAATAATAATTATAATTCGCGCGGGGCGTGGCTCGATCGGGGGGGGTTGTATATTATGTTACTTGCTGCTACGGAACCCATCATGGGCGAGTCCGCCTCGCACTTGGCTGCTTTTTATATTTAAACATTATCTTTGTAGACAGCTGTTGCAGCACCTGCAATAGCTTTCACAGTCTGATTTTTTTAAATTAAAAGATGTGTCCCACTACCCTGGGTTTTTGCAATGACAGTCGATTTTTTTGTGTACCAATAGTAGCATTACCATATCTTTAATACAGCTGAGACCAGCTGAAGGTTCTTCACCAGATACTTCAGATCTTCGATTTTTGACATAAAATGAAGCGGCCCACCAAGTTGAATATTTTTTGTAAAGGCGGTATGTCGATCTCTTCTAATAGTTTGATTGGGTCTTGTGTTTTCTAATCAGGGTCACCAGGTACTCCAGATCTTCGGTTATCCTAGTTTTTATAGTTTTTCCTTTATGTGGCCATTAAACCCTAACTCTGTACCAAATTTCAGCTCTCTGAGTTTATGGGAAGTACTAGTTCTATTCTGATGATCATGAGTGAGTGAGTGTCATAAATGCGAAACTTTGCGTTCGCTTAACTTCAGAACTAAATGACCTACAGACTTGAAATTTTGGATTTTAAGTATGTTATTATAGCTTACTAGATGACCAAAATTTCTGTGTTCTGATCTTATCCCGAGGTTGCCAAATAGGGGCCTGAAAATGCAGCGAAATGGTTCCAGTAAAGGATGCTTCGCGCTCGACTTAGCGGGGGCATTGTCGCGCCCCCCGATTTATCAAAGATGCCGCTGGGTTCAAGGACCTGGCACGTTGACTGCGACAAGAGCTCTGCAAACGACGTCATTGACGCACGCCTGGCGGAAGACTCGGACAACGCTCACTTGGCATGTAAGACCATGGTGTCCCAACCCACTGACGCGAGTACCTCAACGACAGCGAAAGGGAAGTATTGTCTTGATCAGTGTTGCCAGGTCTGCTGATTTTACAGGAGATCTTCTGTTTTTCCGAAATTTCTCCTGTTCTACTGTTTTTCTAAATGAATCTCCTGTTTTTCTTAGAATACGATTTTGTCTTTTAAATTACATGTTGAGTTGTATTTTTCGCCATTAATAATGTAGGTAACCTTAATTATTATAAAATAAATGTTATTGTCTACTATTCCTTAGTGGTCTTTATCATGATTTGATTACCAATTGTATTTTTCTATAAGCCACCCGATTTTTAAAAATCGGACCTGTCAACACTGGTCTTGATGCCAATTCTAAGCGAAATTGCAAGAGGCAGAGTGCTCTACTGAAGATGAGATGTGACGTTATGTGATTTTCTTTTGACATTTTATTTTATCAATGTACTAGATTTCATATTTTGCAAATAAGTATTTTACATAGACTAATAGATATGCTCTAAGTACAAAAAAGTCATAACATAATTATAAATCTATATTTCAATTAATTTTTGCATGCTGGAAACGGCTAATTGTGCAATCTGACCTAATCATTTAAAAACATAATTGTAACCACAGTTAATGCAAATAAATTTCATTTCATTTCATTTCATTTGGCAAGCAAAGTCCTGATATTGGCTGAAGGTAGAGCTTGCAGCCAGTAACCAGACTCTGCCTGAAAGTCGCTAGAGGGCGAGCACGCTCTCTGTATTTAAATGTTTTAGAACTTTAAACAGCTAGATTTTTGTAACTAAATAAAAGGACATTGCTCATTCCCCATACATTAAATGCCCTAGAACGCACAGCAATGAGAAAATGCTAGTTGTGTTCGGAATCATTCATAAATTATAATTAGGCATTTGTTGAGATACGGACAACTGAGGAACCGTGGCCTACTACAGAATGTATTAGATTTGGAGGTTATAATTATTATACTTAATTGTAAAAGATGTACACTTTATATATTCTGAATAGATTTAGCGTTTACCTTTATGAAAGCACTTAAATAATATGCATTAAATGAACAAAAAATGCAATCTATATATATAAAAATGAAACCCGTTTTCCGTTGTCACGACATAACATGAAAAAAATATAAAGAAAATCTCTCAGAAAGATTGAAAAATATAACGTAACGAACGTCGAAGTCATTCAATTGAAAACAAAATATCTGTGGTAATCTGTGACACCACATCGATAACCGCGCTGACAAAAGTCAACGTCATTCAATTTAAAACAAAAAAAATTGTGGTAATCTGTGACAACACATCCATAACCGCGCTAAAAATATAGGTACTCATACATAAGATAGGTCAGCTATACAAAATAAAGTAGTGCATCAAAGCTACGCTAAGGCGGTACGAAGTTCGCCGGGTCAGCTAGTTAATAGTAAAAATAATAAATGCTTGAATTCATATTGATTTATTACAGTAATATATTCTTAAGATACATTTTAAATTCATCTCAAGCATTGAAAGTTCTGCATCTTAGCCTTTTTTATAGTGAACCAAATGGATTAACGACGTATTCTCGCGGTCCGCGGCGCAATCACTTACAGGTTGAATAAATCAGGCGGGCTGGCATTGTCCGTCCGTCCGTCCGGACATTTCGGCCCGTTCGACCCCTTGTTGGCACTAATCGAATCCTTGGAGGGTTACACGTAATATTACGAGTGAGGTGCTAATCTTATTGGGCTCGTTAGAATGGCGCTCAGTCTAATGTTTAATGGAAGTGGGTAGTATCGTTAAAAGAGTTGCAGATGTAACATGTTGCTGCCCTGTACTGTAACAAGAAAGTTTCTTGTAACGAATGTCATTTTTTGAACATTACACACAAAGAAAATATAACTAGAAAAAAATCCACGCAGACCAGGCAGCAGACGGGACTCGAACCCGCACCCTTCGCAATCCGGGCGAATGCACTGACCAATTATGCTACCGCAGCCCTCACTGACCGCGTCGAAATTCTTCTAGCCATTCTTAAGCTGCAAGGCAGCGCAATCTCTTCGCATTATAGGTAACCCACAATCAATCAATCAAGCAGTTACATGCTTTAGAAATAATAAGAATTATAATTATAATGAGTATTTATTTATACTATAAAAACATTTAGTTATTTACCAGTCTCGTAACTTTTTAGCCATTAATTTTATAGGTCCATGCTTGAATTGATTTGGAATTCTATTGTATACCTTAATGCTAAATGTTATAACAGCCTTTCTGGTACACCGAGGTTTTTGGTGCAAGTCCGAAACAAATCTAACACCATCTCTAGTATTTCGAGGATATATATCTTGAGCCTTATGAAATATCCCCTAAATTTTAGCTGACAAATTTGAATATGAAAACGTGCCTATGGGGTTAAAGCCTTCCAGGGTATTCATTCCTAAAGCTTTTATACTATAAACCTATATCTTGTCCTTACCCAGGTGTAAACACAAGCATGGTGTGCTCCCCCGTGATATAGGTCGTATGCCTCAAAAGTCCCGTTATCGGGCCCCATTACTTATCTCGGGTATAATTATAGTAACGCGTGGCTCGTAAACGATGGCAAGCTATGGAAATTTTACGAGGATATTAAACCTTTTCAGACGGAGCGTTTGGGATTTATCAGCCACCATCCGAGTTCAGGTTAAATCGTGCCCTAAAATATATTTTTAGGAGATGATCCAGCAGAGATTTGGAAGACGCGAAATATTCCGTGTTGAAAGTTCTTATAACGTTTATTTATTGAGTTTTTTTCTAACGCCTCTTCTTGTAGTGTTCGGGGGCGTGAGAAATGCTACCTCCGGTGAAATTGTTCGGGAGCTAAATTCTTCAGATAACAAACATCAGCGTAACGTTGTAGCGACACGATATATTGTAAGCAAAGCAAGGAGGAAATATTTCTTTTGTGATTTATAGTGAGAACGTTTCATTTTGTTATGATAACGCGATGCGAACACTTTCCAACCTTATTTATCTTTATTTTTTGCTTACGAACGAATTTATTAAGTCTTTTGTTAGATTTGTCAAAGTGTAAATCTATAAATTGTCCAATGACGAAATCCTTTTATTTGTTACTGGTTCAATTCAACATACCAACCAAACCTATGTGTGTGGTAACATAGAACAAAACCATCCCGTTACATTGTATTTTGATCCAAAAAAAGTAAGTGAATTACATGCATTAAAACACTAATAGAATAGAATATATTTTATTAACCCTCATATTACAAATATTACACATTTGCAGATCTAACCTAACCTAACCTAACCAGGACTCTACCTCAGCATTAGCTGATGCGATATTGTGTCGCACCAGCGCTGTTATTCTGGCAGAGCCTGTTTAGTGACACAAAAAAAAGACACATGTTAGTTATTCTTTTTTATTATTACTTGAAAGGATGTATGGACTAAGCATCCTTTGCTTTCAAGTAACAAAAAATAAAAATAAATAAAAGTCAGTCAAAACAGCAAAAAACATAAATTAGCAAGCAAAGCAATGCAAAAATAAAAACGAAGTAATTCATTTAATTTCAGCCTAAAAATTCATTTAAATTAAAAATTTACATGATTGATAACGCAACCGCCACCCAAAAATAGCAGTTACTCATTATAGCTATAAGCATAGGATACTGTTCTTCAGAAATAGGACATACTAGAGACATGCATCAATGCTGTGAAGCAGCTGGCACTTCTCCGTATTTTATTCAGCAAAAGAAATCAAGGTAGGTATTACTTACAAAGTTACGCTATAATAGGGGTGATAACGGGGTACAGTAAACGAAATTCTATTTAGTCCGTCAGTTAAATGATCAAAAAATAATGGATACGTATTTTTTCTTTGGGCAATCAACCAAAAAATGACAAAGTTATAGCGCGTCAAAGTTTGGGAGAAGGGGCTCGTGACGTCACTTTTGAGTGAATTTTCACTTATAAGTGTACTCAAACGTGACGTCATGGGATTTTTCAAATCAATATATCTCTGCAATGTTTATATTATGTGAAAAAAGAAAAAATACGTGATAAATGAAGAAAAAAAAATAGTCATCATCCCTGATTGTTCTTTTAATAGTTGCTTATTGAGATGTATTCTAAAAGAGTTAATATGATAATATGTTTTTTGAATTCTTTTAATCGATTGAGAAAGCTTCATACCGTAGTCTAATTATGAGCGAAACACGACAGCGTGGGGCTAAGGGCTCATTTGACGCACCGCTCATCCGGGAATATATTGAATGTCTTTTTATGACGGAAGCAAGACGAATGTGCCGCCCGGCGGAGTGTAAACACTTAGCGGGCGACCCTCGTTATGCAAAAGCTTTGCCCGACAGTCGGCAGGGCGGATTACTCGATTTTTATCTCGACTGTATCGTGCATAGTGAGAGACCAGAAACTCCTGTGACATGGCGAGATGTAGACTAGGATGACTAGATAGCTTAGACAAAAAAAAAATAATTATAATCTAAAGAAAAGTTTACTAGAAAAAAATCCACGCGGACCAGGCAGCGGACGGGACTCGGACCCGCATCCTTCGCAATCCGGGCGAATGCACTGACCATTATGCTACCACGGCCCTATTAGCCGCGACGAAATTTTCCTAGCGTTAAGCTGCAAGGCAGCGCCATCTCTTCGCATTATAGGTAACCCACAATGTAAAATGAATATTTTTACAAGTATTAAACATTTGTAAGAAGAAATAGCAATTATAGTTATAATTTTTATCTTTTAAAGCATGTAACTGCTTGATGTTTAAATCTAAAGAAAATGTAACTAGAAAAAAATCTACGCGGACCAGGCAGCAGGCGGGACTCGAATTTCGACGCGGTCCTTGAGGGCCGCGGTAGCAGAATTGGTCAGTGCATTTGCCCGGATTGCGAAGGGTGCGGGTTCGAGTCCCGTCTGCTGCCTGGTCCGCGTGGAATTTTTTCTTGTTATATTTTCTTCAGAAAAAAATAATTTCACCACCTCGTGGGAATCAAAAAAATAATGCATCAGCAAATCTACGGACTGAAAGGAACTGGTAAGAAGATACTGCGACAAGGTCATCACTAGATGTATAACCATGCAATATAGATTTTTTTTATCTTTTTCGTGGGTTTTTAGTAAAATTATGAATATTTTTTTTGTAAAAATAGTAAAAACCCCTGCCAATATTCATTCTAAACACAGATGCTAACAATTGGCACTTTATTTTTAATACTGTCAAATACCCTATCGAAACATATATTATGTCCCAATGAGTCCTGGAACCTTACTTACACACGATGTAATAGTTCAAAATTCAAAATCATCTATTCAGTCTAAGCTGTTGCAAGCTTGTGAACACCAACTCTATGCCATCGTTGAAGGACACTAATAGGCTGATGATGATGATGATGATAAACATATACACATATACTATGTCGGATAACAGTATGCAATAGCCGAAACCGCCGAAGTCCTAAACACAGTCCTGCTTGAAACATTACGCACGCGCAAAGGAAGTGCATTCCAGAGCCAAATGGCAGTAAGGGTAAAAGAGTTTGAGACTAACCTAGTGTGTGGTGAATGGGTACATTGAGTATCACATTATTATTGAAGCGAAGATTTAACATAATTATTAGAAGACCCCAGGAACTAAAACCTGGATTTCAAATATCCAGGGGTACATGGATCGTATGATGAAAAGCCATTGTTTCGTAAATCTACGGCGGGAGACCTTTTACCTACTGAGAAGAACCGGCAAGAAACTCTGTTTTATTTTATACGGTATCGTCAGTTAAAAGATATTTGAAGCAGTTCCTACATCTGATATAGACGAGGGATAGGAAATACGATATGTGTAGTATATATGGAACGTAAAACTGCACTATTTAGCAATAGTGTAATAGTGTCTTTGGTATGGCTACTGCAATCTTTAACAAAATACCTAATAATGCATAATGCATTTGTGAGACCACACCTTGAATATGCCTCTTGTGTATGGAATCCACAGTATAATACATACATTGATGCTATTGAAAGAATTCAACACAAATTTGTAAAGTACTTAGAAAGCAGAATTAATGTTAACTTGATTATTAATGATTGTGAAGCAAAGTTACAGGTTACATCCTTGCAACATCGCAGAACTGTTAGAGATCAATTATTTCTTTACAAACTTATTAATGACCTTGTAGATTCGCCGTTCCTTTTGCAGAGGATTGGTTTCCGTTGTCCAAATAGAACTAGGTCTGACAACACGTTTGTAATACAATTCAGCAGGACCAAGTTTGCTGCAAATAGTTTCATTTCTAGAGCATGTCACAGCTATAATAAATACTTCAGGGGATTGGATATATTTTGCCTTTCTTACAACCAATTTAGAAATGAATGCTATAAGGTTGTTTTATCCTAACACTTAGTAATTATTTTTTTCTTTTACTCACACAATTCTAAATATTGTACGTAATAATAAGCAAATTATGTAAGTTTATGAATGTTTCAGTCTGTGGAAACTTAACTGGTTTATGAAATAGTAATAAGTGTTACTTAATTGATTGTGTAAAACTGTATGTTTCCCAAATGAAAATAAATAAATAAATAATATAAAGAGTTTGCCAATGACTATTTTTAGGAAAGGCTTAATGAAACTGTTAATTGACATTAAGTATATTATACTACACAAGAGTTTCTTAGTGACACTTCCTTGAAAGAAATGGACATTGTTCCTAATTAACTTATATTTTTAGCCTATTATAGCACAATTTATTATTATTATTATTATATACTAGTGGCCCGCCCTCGCTTTGCTTCGGTGTAGAGCTGTAGTGTAAACTATAGTTTTTGTTCTCAGGCTTGTGCTATAAAGAATGACTTTATTTATATAATTAAACGTGTTATTGTGAGTCAACCATAAAAGATAGACATATGCTATTGCGGAATATTTTTTAGACAATTTTATGTAGAATATTTCCGTCATACATGATTTCTATGTAATTTTAACCATTAAGGCTGCACCCGCGACGGAAGCTTAAAAAATGGAGTAACTTCCCCCCTTTTCCCAACATTTCCCTTCACTTCTCTGTTCCTATTGATTGTAGCGTGATGAAAAGTATACTATAACCTGCCTAGAGTATGAAGAATAATTGTACCAAGTTTCGTTAAAATCCGTTGAGTAGTTTTTGTTTCTAAAAAGAACAAACACACAGACAGACAGACAGACAGACAAAAATTTTACTGATTGCATTTTTGGCATCAGTATCGATCACTAATCATCCCCTGATAGTTATTTTAAAAATATATTTCATGTACAGAATTGACATCTCTACAGATTTATTATAAGTATAGATTTTCAGTTTGACATAAAAATATTGCTTAGTAATTTTGACATTTATTTCTAACTATGACTTGTTTGATTGTAAATTGTAATATAATAATTTTGTTTTTTTTTTATAATTGTAAACCTGATTATTACTTAAAAAATATGGTATACCTTGTAATGAGGTCGAAATGTAGTGACACTAAACTTTTTACGTAACACCAAATTGCTGTACTAACCTACATTTCACAATAATTACAACAACAAATTACAAATTCTTTATTTGATACAATAATTTCCGATACAGTATTGCGATTGGGAATTTCTTTTAAGTAAATATATACTTGTATTAGAAATTCCCGCTTTCCGTGCTAAAAGACATGGTACATTGAATTATTGACCACCTTAATATTTTAATAATAATGATATAAAATCTAAAAAGTAGCAAAAAAAATTTTTTTTTTTACAATATTTCTTTTAGTCGATTTGTTTGTCTGTGCTTATGCATGTTTGTATGTGGGTGTATGAGTGTGTGAGTGTACGTGTACGTGTGTGTGCGCGTGTATTTGTGTCTAATAAATCATTTGAATTTGAATCTGATCTGATATACTGATAGTATATTCGTTGGGGCGAACGTCACACGCAACAAAACTCCACGTGTCACAGAAATTACTATGTATTTTTCTGGCCCAGATTTATGCAATGACATCGGCCAGGAGCTCGATGGCGCAAGTGGTTAGCGCGGTCGGCAGCGATCGTTGAAGTTAAGCAACTTTCGCAGTGGTCGGTCATTGGATGAGTGACCAAAAATTTACTATCTCAGCTCCTCCGTGCTTCGGAAGGCACGTTAAGCCGTTGGTCCCGGCTGCATCTGCAGTCGTTAGCACTCACCAATCCGCCTGGGCTCGCGTGGTGGGTCATGGCCCAATCTCCCTATTCCATCCATAGGGAAGGCCTGTGCTCCAGCAGTGGGGACATTAATAGGCTGATGATGATGATGATGATGATGACATCGGCCAGGGTTATTTTAAGGCCATGCAAGGCATAGAAAAAATGACAGAAATAGAGACAGCTCATATACTTATTTAGCTACATAAAGTTGGAAACTAGCTTCTTTCGTAATAGCTATTTTGTGTATGTTATTTTTAAAGCTCAATTTTCTTTGTGACGATGTATGAGTATATGCATTAGATAAAATTTATCGGATTTTTTTGCAGCAGTACCTAGAGTATTGTATGCAGCTCCGTGGCCGAGTTGTTTGTTCACCGGGTTTCATGGTGTCGCCTACTCTAGAGGTCACGGGTTCGAATCCCGGTGGGGGCAGATGTTTGTGTGATGAATACGAGCATTTGTACTCCAGTCATGGATGTCAAATATTTATTTCTATATATATTTTATTTCATTTATTTTTACTTTTTGACTTTAAGTTGCCTATGCCAACATGGCATTCGCTATCAACCGGATAGAAAATACAGGCCTAAAAAAATGGCAGAGGCTCAAAGAAGAGAGATTACAATCAAGCAATGAACAACGAACATTTAACAATACATACAACCATATATTAATATACACATGAACACATATACATAAATATATATATATATATATATATATATATTTACATCTTCGAAGACTTCTTGCATCTTTACAAACTGCCACCCTGCGGCGTCCACTGTACTCGACGCGATTTTGAATGTTTTAAATGCGTATTTAAGTAGCTATTATTATTATAATTTCTTGAGTCTACGCGAAATTGCATTAAAATATAAAATGCCAATATTCGATTTTAATATTTCCCGGTAATTTAGCGCATCCGTTCACCACCATAACCATACAGCACACTGAATATTTACGTATACCTTCTATGCACTGCTTAAATGCTCCTACTTCCGTCCAAACTTATGTTTAAATTGATTCTGCATAATACGATTTATTTTTACAAAGTTACGTCCCTCAAATTGAAAAAGAGATATGTTAGTTCCGGATACTGTAGGTACTGTATATCAATAATATTCATCCTGCTAGTCCACCGGCTTCCAGGTACACCAGCACTCTTCTTTTTGGAGTAGTACATACCTATGTAGAAGTACCTGTAGGTACCTACCTACAATTACTTATTTATGTTCAAAGCTTGATCGTTATTTTTAAGTTTTACACAGTTCAGTCGGGTAGACAGGGAAGTTCTTTTTTTATTATATTTTAAAGTTTACATTGGTCCGTACCATTTTGTCTTTATATTTTTATTTATTAAAGTCATGATCATATTTAAGATAACTTTTTTAGCTCGGCTGGTCTGGAATTTCAAGAGTACCGGTGGGATTCGGGGTTGGTTGTCCCTTGACCCTGTAATTTACGGGCCCAACGACAATATAGTCGTACTCTGTGTACATCGTCGACAACGGAGTCGAAGGGATCCACCAAGGATAACTTAGAATACTGTCTGTTCCGGTGTCTTGCCTGATGCTGGTACTGCCAAGAGATGTCCAATGGCGATCTGTAAGGTTTTTAGTGGTTAGGCTTATGATCAGACACTGAGATTAGCCGCAATTCTAGGTGTATTATTCATTTTCCCAATGTAAAAGTTAGTCAGGTTTAATGTGGGTATCCATAATAAATCCTTGTATAATGGTAATCTGAAAGCAATACAAGCCACCCAGCCTGGTTATAAGGAAAGATAATAATAGTTAGACAATAAGAAAAGTTGGTGTAAATAGATTAATTCGAAGTAGGTAGGCTCGAAACTCAGGCTCGAAATAAAGAATAAAAATATGTAATGGAAAAAGACTTCATGAATTATCTCTGACCTCATTTTTTAATTTGATGACTCTGAAACCTACAGGGTGAAAAAACAAGCTCATGCTGAGTTCCCTAGATTTCCCCCGATTGTCCCCCGCCGTAGATTTGTATGGAGTAGCTTCTTGACGTACACAAGTGCCTGAAAGCCTGAACTGAATAAAAGATCTCTCCAAAACATTTTCATGGAAAATGTTGCCAAGACGGGATCATGTATCACTCGCACGACAAAAAGTTATCAGATCGCATGTAGAGCCATTCTTCTATCTCTACACGCCCTATCACTAAGACCAATTTTATCAGAATTAAAAGAATACAACTCACCGCCCCTTCTCTTCGCGTGGGTGTCGTAAGAAGCGAATAAGGGATATCGGAGCTTCCATCCGCTCTTCGGATGCTACGGTACCTAACACCAGCCTGGTTTGTTACAACCGTGCGCATAGTGAAAACCCCGTTAAGTGCTTCTCGCTTGTTTCGGGGTCAACCAGCGTACAACCAGAGCTCGAGTGAAGGTTGTCGCGATTGATTCAGTCCAGGGGAGGCGTCCGTCGAACTGATGCCGAAACCTGTCCAGGGAGACCAGTAGAAACGGCTGTCCTGCTGGCCGCCCGTGGCACAGTACAGGGGCCCGAGCGTTCCTAACCAGTTCGTGAGGCTGCCCTACCATGTCACGCATAATCTCGGGGTGGACCGTAGTACCGGTTGGTGACCGGGGCGTGGGGTCCCGGCGGCCACTCCCGGGGGGGTGCGGGGGCCCTTCCGTCCGGCGGGTCGGCGCATCGCCTCTGCAGGCAGTCATTCGGGAAAACAAATATTCCTAATTTGCCAGGACTCTTCGCGACACCGCCCGCTCATTTTCACGTCTCTTTTTCAATTCCACCATGGCAGCCTCTAAAATAACTAAGCAACTGCATACCCCCAGGTATGCACCGCTATACACCCAAACTTAGCCTTCAATGCTGTTTAATGTAGAGTTCTGCAACATACGCGGACTCCACTCTAACCTCAACGCTGTCCACCACTTTCTTGAAAGAGCACGCCCAGCATTGTTGACGGAGACACAAATACTTCTGCCTGCTGACACAGGCTAACTTAACTAACCCGGCTCCGTGTTTAAAGAGTCCTTCAAAGCGAAAGCTGGTGTATGCCTGTATGTTCGGGCGAATGTTTGTTGTCGTCGTCTCCGTTGCTTGGAAGATCACTCCTACTCCATGCTGGTGGTACACGTCGACTCTGATCCCCAGGCCAAAGTCTACGTGTGCCTCTACAGATCCCATACTCGCGATGTTGAGACAACTCGACTTTTCGAACACCTTAGTCGGGCAGCAGATGACGCGTAAGAACAATTTCCCAAAGCAGAATTGGTGTTTTTGGGGGAATTTAATGCTTACCACAATTTTAAGTTGTGGTTAAGTTGCCAATGACTTGAAGCAGCTGGTCGATCAGCCCACCAGGATTCCAGATATTTCAAGTCAAGCACCTTTATTACTGGACCGTCTGCTCACGACCCATCCACAGAGCTGTCAGGTTGTGGTAAGGGGGCTTTGGGCTCTTCGAATCACTGCCCGTTATCTACCAAAGCGCCACAGGCCAAGCCTGCGCGTCCAACGGTGGTACAACGCCGGATCTGTCACTATGGGTCGGCAGATTGGGACGGTATGCGTGACAACTTTGCGTCCGTCCCTTGGAAGCCAGTCCCGCCAGCGCCGTTGTTATTCTGAGGATATTGTAATGGTAATGCAATACTATATTCCTCATTCCAATCTCATTAGTAAGGACACACGTAACCTCTGGTTCAATCACCACTGTGCTGAAGCTGTTTCGCGTAAGCAAGCGGCATATCGTGCTTGGATCAGAGGCCGCGCTCTTAAGGATCCCGGGGTCGATTCACTAAAAGCAGCCTATAATTTTGCTTTCAAGACCTGTAAGAAGGATTACAGCGGATGCCCAGCGCGTTACACGTGTTGGTCACGAACTTATAACGCATCCTTCGGGTTCCCGTAGCTATTGGCGTTTGGTCAAGGCTGTGCAAAAGAACTTCTGCCAGCTCTCGCTGCCACCTGTGAGATGCCCTGACGGAACACTAGCTCATAAGCCACGGGAGAAAGGTGATTTACTGGCCAAACTCTTTGCGGCTAACTCCAGAATCGATATTTGCAATGCACTGCCATCATCATTACCTCATTGTGGCACAACGATGCCTGATATTAAAATCAGGCACCGTGAGGTTCGTGTCGAATTGCAATCAGTCGACATCCGGAAAGCTGGTGGACCTGATGGCATACCATTAGTAGTACCAAAAAAATGTGCAGCGGAGTTGTCTTCCGTTCTCACGCGCTTGTACCAATACTCGTATTCTTTGGGGCGTGTGCCGGAGACTTGGAGAGATGCCAACGTGCAACCGGTGCCCAAAAAAGGGGATCCCTCAGACCCGGTAAACTACCGGCCAATAGCAGTCACCCCAGTATTATATAAAGTCCTAGAAAAGGTTCTTAACAACCACCTGACCCACTACCTAGAGGATGAATCCTTGATTAATGATCTTCAATATGGTTTTAGACCCAAACTATCGACGGGTGATCTTCTAGCGTACTTGACTCATATCTGGGGTGAGGCTATCGACAAGCGGGGCAAGTCGTTGGCTATCAGCCTTGACATTGCCAAGGCGTTCGTCAGGGTCTAGCACAAAAGCATTCTCTCCAAGCTTCCGGCATACGGTCTGCCGGCACATGTTCTGTTCTTGGGTGGCTGACTTCCTGGATGAACGTAGAATTCATGTCCTTACGAATGGTAACAGTTCGCGGTTCATGTCAGTGAATGACGGCGTTCCTCAGGGCTCCGTCCTATCCCCCACTATCTTTCTGCTGCATATCAATGACTAAAATTCCTTTTGGGAATATTCATTGCGATGCATACGATAGTACCGAGATATCCCGCATGCACTATGCGGGATATCTCGGACAAGCAGCGGCTGGGCAGGCGGTAACCAAGGAGAAACGGGAGAATCTTGTCATTGAATTCAATCAGGCTTTGGACCATATTTCTGAATGGGGTAGTACCAGGTTTGGTTGAGTTCAATGCTAACAAAACCCAGGTCTGCGCTTTCACGACAAAAACGTTGCCATTCCTTTCATGTCTTGGAGACCTGAACAAGGTTTTTTCACGCCCGAGCAATTTAACTGTGCTTGTTGTATAAGGAGCACGTGCGGTCTTGCGTGGAAATTTGCTCGCAACTCTGGGATGACTCCACCAAGTACTTGTTCGATACCTTGGATGGGTTACAGCGGCGCGTGATCCGCATTATGGGCGATGAAGAGGTGACTGAACACCTAGAGCCTCTACAATTACGCCGTGACGTGGAGTCATTAAGCACGTTCTATCGTCTGTACCACGGCGAGTGTTCTGAGGAGTTATTCTCTCTTATCCCACCTTCCCCTTTCATTCATTGGACCTCGCGCGCTGACCTACGTTGTCACCGACTAACTGTGGCCACAATTCCAACGCGTACAAAGAAATTTGT
The DNA here is from genome assembly GCA_902850365.2 of Chilo suppressalis. Lineage (NCBI taxonomy): Eukaryota > Metazoa > Arthropoda > Insecta > Lepidoptera > Crambidae > Chilo > Chilo suppressalis. Next base: position 1,298,331 of record OU963896.1, on the reverse strand, counting down.
TGACTCATTTTTTTGTTGCACTATCCATAGATGAAATGCGCTGACCGCTCACGTATTCCCTCCCTCTTACAACCTGGGATTCTTTAAAAGAGGCGTGAAGAAGCAACATGCCAGGCCGGCAGGGTGAGGATGGCTGGTGTGGCAGGTGAACTGCTGTATCAGCTATTGCGTCTGGACTTCACCGTTACTTATATAACTCGAAATTTTTTTATGAGGATAATCCAAACCCTACTTATAAAGGTCCACTAAAATGACGAAGCCCTTCGAGAAAAGTTACGTGGAGCCCTTGCACTTTGTTTGGCTCGTCTTGTCGTGTTGGTGGGGGGCACGGTGGCGTTGATATTGAATTCGAATTTTAAATTTGTATAAGTTAAACGGAAGTTGAATACGTGTATACATACTAAGTGATAGTGAAGAGGTAAGGTTAATTGCGATATCAAAAAAAAAAAAGAATGATACAAATTAGCAAATGGTGCATCGAAATAAGCTTGAGTTAACTTCAGTGACATATTTAACAAGTTTTCTAGATGTGATATTATAAATACCATAACAAAGGCTGAACAATACTGTATATTTCACAATTTAACTAACAGTTCTCACAAGAATTCTCTGTAGGTAGGTACATTACCACAAAATAACAAATGAATCACATTCTTAATAAAATAGGGGCTAATAATTAACGTTGTTAAAGTTCTCTCGATCATTAATATCGATTAATCGTGTAGGTTCATTATGTATCTACATTATAAAAAATCGAAAACGGAAACTAAACAATAATATCCTAATAGTTATCAATGGTATAAAATATCAAATTTGCTAAAATAAAAAAAATCTCTTCATTGTTTTACGTTTATTTACTTCTATCAAATAATACGATAAATTTCACTCCGGTAATAAGTTTGCGTCCACGGAGCACGGATCTGTATACAAACACACGCGACCCGTAGGACGCCCAGTTTCGTCTCTCCCATGCACCCAAAACGGGCCCCTCAGGTGTCGCGCGATCTCGCAAATTAAGATGCCTACTGGATGCAAGATAATCATCGTAGAGAATTGATAAAAACTTTTTTAAATATATATAGGAAGACGCAATAAAATCTGTAAATTGAACCCGAAATATACATTGCAAAATATACACTGCACGGTAGCGCCCTCCAAATTCCGCACGGTTAATGGTTGAACTATGAAATACGTTAAAAAGCATTCTGGTGATGAAATTGAGTCCACGCCAAATTTTTGCCCATGCATTCTATGCATGAAAAGACGTCTTTGCACCAAAAATGAGGCTAGGTTAATCTTGCGTCCGTATACCGGACGCATCAAGTCGGTCGGACGCAGGATCAATAGCAAAAATCGCCATCTAAGACGCAACATGATCAGCAAGATGTATATATATATATATAAATATACATATATAAATATATATTTGAGGAGCTCGATGGCGCGCGTGGTTAGCGCGTTCGGCTACGATCGTTGAAGTTAAACAATTTTCGCAGTGGTTGGTCATTGGATGGGTGACCAAAAATCTGGGTGACAAACTGTCCTTAAGTACCCACGATCTCGAATAGGCAGCCATTTAAGTTATTACGGTATTCAGGATGTGGTCGTATTTACGTAAACCAAAAACGAAGCGAATGGTAATATTGAGCAAACGATCCAATTTAGTTAGAAATAATTGAGTTATATCGGTAAAACAAACATCAGCATAATCAAAGAGGATATGAACCAGGAATTGTACAAGAGAGATTTTGATACACGGTGGGAGAAAATTCTTGAAGCGGTAAAGCGAAACATTTGTTCGCCGTTTACCTTGCGGCATATATTTTCCCATCTTTTCATTTGGCCATCCCAACTGAGAGTGTGATCGAGTACAATCTCAAGGTTTTTTAATTTTATAATATTTATATATGTATCACTATATTTATTCTACCCTGGAAGTGCTCCTGGTGACAGGAAAAGTACAGGGAAGGCGACCGAGAGGAAGAAGCCCCATGCGCTGGACAGACCAGATCCGCGACAATACCAAAACTGGAGTCCGCGATGCACTCCACACTGCGGAAGACCACAATAAGTGGAAAGCGATCGTCCACAAAATAATTCGTGGAGGTCACGACCCTCAGCAATGAGGAGCATGACACAAGGAGGGAGGATATGTATTCTACCCGTTACTCTAGTATCCCATAACACCAGTCTAAAGTGCTTTTACTTTGGGGCTGAGCTAATTGGTGTGAGTGTTAGATGTAGGAAGGCCAATGGGGAAGATCTTCCTCCGAGCTGGGTGGTGGAAGCTCGTGGGCCGCGGCCCAACTGATGTTGGTCGGGCATCGTATATATGAAGAGTTAGCCTCCGAATTTCATTTGCGCGATGTAGGCTTCCATACTATTATGATCGTAGTGCAGGTAACGTCATCTCTTGATCTCTTGAGGATGGTGAGTAATGATCCGTTGCATATATGTGGGGCATATAGATGTCGCTTCCACATTAGAAATATTTATTTATTTATTCACCGTTTGTCATTCGTCTATTATGCAAGGATAAAGAATTTCAAGAGTATTCCATATTAAGTCAAGTATTTAGTTCAAAGTATTCTTAAAGATACTATACGATAGGCATACGGAGTTAGTTTCTAAAACGACTAAATAAGCATGAAGAAACTAAATCAAAAACATAATGTAGAATATGTTACATCTAGCATGTGAGGAGCTCGATGGCGCAAGTGGTTAGCGCGTTCGGCTGCGATCGTTGAAGTTAAGCAACTTTCGCAGTGGTCGGTCATTGGATGGGTGACCAAAAATTACTATCTCGAGCTCCTCCGTGCTTCGGAAGGCACGTTAAGCCATTGGTCCCGGCTGCACCTGCAGTCGTTAGCACCCACCAATCCGCACTAGGTCCGCGTGGTGGGTCATGGCCCAATCTCCCTATTCCATCCATAGTGAAGGCCTGTGCCCCAGCAGTGGGGACATTAATAGGCTGATGATGATGATGATGATGTTTACATCACTACAACGTTGGGAATATATTTTTCTAGCTGATGCAGTAATAATTGTAGATAGTTTTAGAGTCAATGATAGTCAAGACAGTGTAGGAAGGCCAAAGGGGAAGATCTTCCTCCGAGCTGGGTGATGTTAGCTCGGGGGCCGCGGCTTGGCTGATTTTGGTCGGGCATCGTATATATGAACTGTTGGCTACCGAATTTTACTTGCGCGATGTAGGCTTCCTTACGTTGAGAACGCAGCGCTGGTAGTGCCATCTCTTGAGGAGGCGTAAGATTGTTTCCTCTATGTTAGTTATATGTGGGGCCTGTAGATGTCGCCGCCACAACAGTAACAAAGCAAGGTTGCTGCACAATAATTGAATACAGAGGCATTGTCGTACGGAATTTCAAGTTACATACAGTCCGAGCCCACAAGCACGGAAACGAATTGATATAGTCACAGTACCGTAATGTTGCTTTGCAATTCTGCCGCACCCTAGTAAATTGAAACCTAGGCTTAACTGAATTTCAGATAACTGAACAAGGCAGAGTGTCTGGCCGGTTCCAGTTTCTGGAAATTCTTAAATTGTCAGTCCTCTTTGAAAGATTTATCTCAAAATGGAGTTAATAGACAGATTAAAAGCTTTTGTAATTTCCATTTCCACCTAAGATGGCTTTTATGACTCAGATACGAGAGAATATTGTATTTAAATTTTCTTTTCTACTTTTACTGTATTTTCAATAAGACGGAACTTCAGGCCCGAGAGACTTCTCGAAAATACTAAAAAGATTCAGTTGATCTTTCGAATGTTAATTCTTATATAACAAAATGCGATTAGAAGAACATATAATATTTGGGCAGCGTATACTTTATATGTTTTGCAGTTGGTAGTTGGAATATACAGGATGTTACAAAAATACAAATAAAGCTTGAAGAGCGTTGAAGTATATCATATAAGGAGTCTTCTCTAATTTTCAATCAATCAATCAATACTTTATTGCGTTCTACAATGTTTTCTTAGATCTTAGTAGGTACATTGCTTTGATCATTGTAGACCCTGAACAGGGCACAGCAAATAGAGAAGAGGACGCATTCACTAATTGTAATTTACGAGTAGTTAGTACGTATACAATTTACCAGCCAAATACGAGAATTTTTTACCCAACAAATAAAAATATATTAATATCAACATTATTTATTCATTTTAGCTTAATATTATATTATATTATTTGAATTATTATCTATGTCATATTCTATAGTATATTATGTTATATTTATATTCAATTTTATTTTATACAAATTAAATTAAATTAAATGTCAGGTATAGTAAAAAATTAAATTGTAGATATCATTACTTTAAATTATTATCTTCTAAAAATTCCTTAACTGTGTAATAACATTTGCTTAATAGTAGCTTTTTATTTTTTCCAATGAATATATTATCAACCTTTTCCTCAACTAACGTTTTAGGTAATTTATTATGAATTTTGACAGCCATTTGAAGTGGACCAGATTCTTAAAGTATTTGCATGAAGTTTTAACTTAAAAAAAAAACAGTTATTTTTAATGATTAATAAAAATATCGATCATTTGAAGACACGTCACTAGTTCGAGGATCATTAAAAATAACTGTTTTTATAAAAAGTTAAAACTTCATGCAAATATTTTAAGAAAATTAGAGAAGACTCCTTATATGATGTACTTCAATGCCCTTCAGGCTTTATTTGTATTTTTGTAACACCCTGTATATCATAATTATTATAATCTTACCCTGTTTTGTTTGTCGTATTACCAGTGATGAAGCTGGGACCAAGAAACTAAGTTGCTTTCGAAAACCCGGATGATCTTAATATTTTATCAAGCAATCCGAAAACCTGACCGTTTTTACAGCGCAATTATAAACATTGTCAATTTTATGAATTCCATGTACCGATCCATGGACTGAACAGGTTCCATATTCAGTAGAAAATAAGAGCATGCAGGTTCATAATTATGCAAAAAACGAGTGTTGGCGGTAATGGAGTAGATAAAGCCGCCATTGTCATCGACGCGGGTGGGCGGAAAAACGCGGGTAATCGCGAATAATTGATTCCCGGAGTAGCGCGCGCGTCCGGTACGCCGGCGGCCGCACGGCGTTGAACCACATGAGTAAATAGGGCACAGATGCCAAGCTTTATGCAGTGCGTGTGGTGATGCCTGTTGCCGAGAACATAAACTTTTCTCTATATATAAGCTTAGATTAAAACTAAAAGGGTAGATACGGCACTAGCCTCACAAAAGTGATCCGCATGAATTGTGGTCCACGACCCTAATCGCTTTCGCCACAACTTGACATGCAAACGACGTACATGTGAACGCCAAAATGAAATATTGCTAATATTTTGTGTTTATTTGATAAAACAATGCCTAAGTGTGTTTTTAAAAAGTGCTCAAATTGCTCAAGAACTAAAAATAAAACCCACCCATTTTTTCATAAAAATTGCTGTTTGTTTTGAATCTTATTCGGTAGTGACGTCGAGTGCTGGTCGCGTGATTGGTCGGTAGTGCAGTGACGCGGATCCCGCCGTCTCGTTCGCGCTGCCGTTGAAACTTAACGTGCTTTTTCGTTCGGGTCGGTAATGCAGTGACGCGGTTCTCGCCGTCCCGCTCGCGCTGCCGTGGGATCAGTTTTTGTTTGATGCAAGTATGAGCGTACCGTATCTACCCCTTTTGTTTTAATCTGAGTATATTAAAGTCGTGGCATGAAACTCTAGCGTTGACCGTTGTTGTACAGAAGTAAAAATTAATATGTGTTGGGGGAAACGAGGTGCGCGGGTGGGCGTGCTTTGCTCCGATTGGCTCTCCAGTCGTACCCATGCGCAGCTATCCCTGACGCGTTTTGTTCAGCGCTAGAGTTACGTGCCGCGACTCTTACGTACCTACGAGACAGGCCGCCAGTGCTCAACACACACGCGTTATTGTATGAAGCTTTGTCTCTGTGCCCTATTTACTCATGTGGACGGACACCGGCGGGAAATACCGTACACAGCTTTTATTGCTTCGCTATAGATTCACGGAGAGTAAGAAAGAATGGTTTATAGAATACTAGCTGACCCAGGGAACTTCGTACCGCCCTAAAAAATAGGGGTTGTCCAGCGGACAAAATTGTGAATCTAAACCATTCTCAGATCCCCTTGAACACACACAAAAAATTTCATCAAAATCGGTCCAGTCGTTTAAGAGAAGTTCAGTGACATACACACTCACAGAAGAATTATATATATAAAGATATGTAGTAGGAAATCACAAAAAAGTTTTGATTTGAGTTTGAGAAAAATTCCAACATTCCGTTCCGATATTTATCATCATCATCATCGACCCATGCTCGTCCACTGCTGGACATAGGTCTCTCCTAATGCACGCCACTGCTCCCGATTTTCTGCCACTCTCATCCAGCCCACTCCAGCCAGCCTACGAATGTCATCATCCCATCTTGTCTCAGGGCGTCCCACACTACGTTTACCGAGTCGCGGTCTCCACTCAAGAACTTTACGGCTCCATCGGCCGTCAGTTCTTCGGCTAATGTGACCAGCCCACTGCCACTTCAGTTTGCTAATTCGGTGGGCTATGTCGGTGACTCTGGTTCTCTGTCGGATTACATCATTTCTGATGCGGTCCTTCAGGGATACTCCGAGCATAGCCCTTTCCATAGCTCTCTGAGCGACTTTAAACTGGTGGACCAGTCCAGCCGTGAGTGTCCACGTCTCGGCGCCGTATTTCATAACTGGGAGGACGCACTGGTCGAAGACTTTTGACTTAAGACATTGAGGGATGGGTGACGAGAAGACTTGACGAAGCTTATGAAATGCTGCCCAGCCCAACTGAATTCTTCTATTGGCTTCTCTCTCAAAGTTGTTTCTGCCTAATCGGAGCGTTTGTCCTAGGTAGACATATTCCTGAACAACTTCGAGAGGTACTCCATTAACAGCAACCAGTCCCGGATCAACGAGCTCGTTGAACATGACCTTGGTTTTATCCAAGTTCATCCGGAGACCGATGCGTTTGGAAGATTCAGCCAGGCTACTCACCATCTCCTGTAGGTCTTGCAGGGTTTCAGCCAGGATGACGATATCGTCCGCGAATCGAAGGTGTGAGATGTATTCGCCATTAATATTTATTCCGCGTCTTTTCCAGTTGAGCGTTCCGAATACGTCCTGCAGCGCAGCGGAGAAGAGTTTCGGGGATATTACATCTCCTTGTCTCACACCACGGCGCAGCAGGACAGGCTCGGTCTGGCCATTCTGGAGCACGACGGACATATTAGCGGCGTTATACAGACATCTCAGCACCTCGATATATCGCCAATCAACTTGGCACCTCTGCAACGCCTCAAGAACAGACCAGGTCTCGACGGAGTCAAAAGCTTTCTCATAGTCCACAAACGCCATGCACAGGGGCTGGTTATACTCTTTGGTCTTCTGTATAACCTGTCTCACTGTGTGAATGTGGTCTATGGTGCCATAACCCCGTCGGAACCCGGCCCGTTCCGCAGGTTGAGCTTCGTCAAGTCTTCGTGCAAGGCGATTCGAGATGACTCTCGAGAACAACTTATAGACATGGCTCAGGAGTGAAATTGGTCGATAGTTCTTCAGTAAGGTTTTATCACCTTTCTTGAAGAACAATACGACCAAGCTCCGGTGCCACGCCCTAGGAGTTCTCCCGGAGAAAAGGACCGAGTTAAATATACGCCGGAGCTCCTTCAGCACCGGCTTGCCGGCAGCTTTCAGAAGCTCGGTTGTGACTCCGTCTTCCCCCGGGGCTTTTCCATTTTTGAGTTGCCCAAGAGCCGCCTCGATCTCCTCGAGGCTGATGTCGGGGAGATCCTCCGTCACATGGCGGGTTAATGTGGCTCTTGAATCGCTCCTATCCGGCGTAGGGTGGGGCGAGTGTGACGCGTATAACTGGCTATAGTAGGTATAAACTTCCGAAAGAATCTCCGGTTTCGACGTGACGACTTCTCCATTTGTTTTGGTCAACTTCGTCAGGTGGCTCCTTCCAAGCTGTTGTACGAAGACTTTGGACCCCCGGTTCTGCTCAATTGTTCTCTGTATTAAGAGTGTATTGGAGCGTCGGAGGTCACGTCTTATCAGCTTGGAGATGGACTTATTCAGAGCCCGTTGTTCTGACGAAGTGACTAGTGGATCGTTTCGCCGCTTGTCCATTAGATCCAGAGTCTCCTTCGAAAGCTTAGACCGCTTGCTCGTACGTCGCAGCTCACAGAATTTCGCACCCTCGTCCCGAAGGATTTCTACCACTTGGTCGAGTTCCTCGTCGATGTCAACGTCAATTGTGGTTTCCAAGGCAGCGAATCGATTTTCCAGTTTCATTTGGAATGCGTCAGAACCAACGGCCGATTGGAGCAGATTTGGCCGGAGCGTTGACTTCATCAATCGAGAGCGTTCTAGGTTAAAATCGATATTCAGAGTGGCTCTTAGAAGTCGGTGATCACTTCCGGTTTTAAACCTATTGATCACTGAGACATCTCTGAATATGCGCTTCTTGTCCGATATGATGAAGTCAATCTCATTCTTGGTCATAGTATCCGGGCTTCGCCATGTCCATTTTCTCTGGGGCTGTTTCTTAAAGAACGAATTCATTAAGAAAAGCCCCTCGCGTTCCAAGAAATTGACGAGCATTTGCCCCCTTTGATTCCTATTCCCATAGCCATATGATCCTAACATCGATTCGCTGCAAGTCTGTACTCCCACTTTAGCGTTGAAGTCCCCCATGACAACGTTAAAGTGAGCCTTGGTGGTGGTGTGTAAGGCTCGAGAGATGTCCTCGTACATCTCTTCCACTACATCATCCGAGTATGTCGACGTTGGAGCGTACACTTGTATTACCTTTAGGCTATACCTTCTGGTTAATTTTATAATGAGGTACGCAACCCTCGTCGACACACTGGAGACTTCAATCACGTTGTCAGTGAGGACTTTGTTGACCAGGAACCCGACGCCGCCCTGTGACGGATTATCTCCCTCTCTGAAGTACATAATATGGCCAGACTCTAAGGTCAGCGTGTCCTCGCCCTCTCTGCGGACTTCGCTCAGCCCGAGCACGTGCCATCTTATGTGCCTCAGCTCCTCCTCCAGTTGAGCTAGATGTGAGTCGAGCCGTAGCGTGCGACCGTTATATGTCGCCAAATTAAGTGTTTTTTGGCGGCCTACCGTAGCCCGGAGATTCTTAGCACCCCCTGCCCTGCCGTAACCGAGACCGCCGCCTTGGCCTGGAATAGCAGGGCTACCGGGAACTGGGGGCCGGGACAATTTTGCGTTTTCCATTTAGGAGGGATTGGACCATAACCCACCACGCTGGTCCAGTGCGGGTTGGTGGGTGGTTTCGCCAGGGCCTCGTCTGTTATACAGCAGGACGCACCGCTTGCAGGGGAGGTTGGCTTGGGACCCGAAAGATGTTGTGTAGGCCCCCTTGCGCCCCATTTTTTTGCCGATATTTATATTTCGACGATTTTTTCCGGTGTTGAATAATATTGTTTACATTAGCAAATGATACATATCGCGCTTAAATTTCAGCTGTTTGTGGGACATAACAAGGTTATTAACTTAACGCGATAAGTGAGTATGTGTACTATGTAGGTATATATTTAAGATTATTCAGCAAAGCGAGCAGATTAGATCCAACTAGCTTGATGTAACGGGGAAGATGTTTGTGTGATGAAGCCGAGCATTTGTACTCCAGTCATGGATGTTTAATATGTATTTTTATATAAATATGTAGTATATGTATTCTATCCGTTACCCTAGTATCACATAATATAAGTCTTTTAGTGCTTACTTTGGGGCTAGGCTAATTGGTGTGAGTGTAGGAAATATTTTTTTATTTTAGAATCCCTTTCGCGTTTACCTATAATGCGAAGAGATGGCGCTGCCTTGCAGCTTAAGAATGGCTAGAAGAATTTCGACGCGGTCCGTGAGGGCCACGGTAGCATAATTGGTCAGTGCATTCCGGATTGCGAAGGGTGCGGGTTCGAGTCCCGTCTGCTGCCTGGTCCGCGTGGATTTTTTTCCAGTTATATTTTATTTAGATTTAAACATCAAGCAGTTACATGCTTTAAAATAATAAAAAATATAACTATACTTACTACGTTTAAAGTCTAATGAGATACGATATTCTGGCCGTTAGTAGATACCCCACCGTTTGTTATAATTTGTAGTGACGGTAAACTATGCCGTCAAGTTGGCTAAGCAAACTACCACCAAAGCGAGGATGGTGCACTGATGCAAATCACAGAATGGCATGTTTATTCATCAACAGCTTGCTTGTGGATTCCCAAGAGTGAATCTACGAAACGGCAAGGGAGTAAACAAATCATTTGAGCGTCAGCGGATATATTAAATGACTGCCGGATTTAGGGGAGGGCAACCGGGGCAAAAGCCCCGGGGCCTCCACAAACGGGGGGCCCCCACAATAGAGACTTCGGAAAAAAATCTTTCAAATTCCAACTAGTAAACATCTTTTCCTTTGATATTTTTTTTTTGCTCTTTTACCTTTACCTACAGTACTTTGTACATCTAACATACATGATTATTTGATTATATTAATCTTAAATAACAGAAATCATTGATCTATATTTGTTCACTCCAATCAGGCAATCAGTGAAATATCAAAATCTCAAATGGCCCTGATAAGCACTTCCAATTCACTCAGGCTCGCTTAATGGCTGAGTGGGGTATTACTTGCCCGCAGGGCCGAATTTAAGGCAGGGCAGGTTAGGCTGTGGCCCAGGGGCCTCTAACACAGCTTAAGAAATAACAACATTTCGATGGGTTAACAAGAATACAAATCCTAGGTGGCCCGGGGCCTCCACAATCCTAAATCCGGCCCTGTATTAAATGATAAATTCTGATTAACCTACGCCTACTAATTAAATTAAAAAAATGGGACTCCGCGATTTTTTAAGACGTGATACCTCTGAAACGACTATTGGGTACCGTTGTGCGGCTACTATCCCGACTACATCATGTAGATCGTTATTAAACTCTGTTATAACAAAAAGGGTAGATAAGGTACGCTCATAATTGCATCAAACAAAAACTGATCCCACGGCAGCGCGAACGGGACGGCGAGATCCGCGTCACTGCATTACCGACCCGAACGAAACAGCACGTTAAGTTTCAACGGCAGCGCGGACGAGACGGCGAGATCCGCGTCACTGCACTACCGACCAATCACGCGACCAGTACTCGACGTCACTACCGAATAAGATTCAAAACAAACAGCAATTTTTATGAAAAAATATATTTTATAGTACTGTACTTACGAATGAAAAGTGATGCCGTGGGTTTTATTTTTAGTTCTTCAGCAATTTGAGCACTTTTTAAAAACAAACTTAGGTATTGTTTTATCATATAAACACAAAATATTAGCAATATTTCTTTTTGACGTTCACATGTACGTCGTTTGCATGTCAAGTTGTGACTAAAGCGATTGGGGTCGTGGACCACAATTTGTGCGGATCACTTTTGTGAGGCTAGTGCCGTATCTGCCCTTTTTGTTTTAATCTAGAGTTATACCCCTTAAACAGAATACGAGAGTCATTAAATGGCTATTGTACCGATAGCTTAGCTGAACAAGACCCTTTTTAATCTTGCTTGCATGGTAGTTAGGACCCCTTTCTTTTTCCGAAAAAAATGTTTGACTTCAAACTTCGAAATTGAATGAAAACTTTGACTAAACGAACAACAGCTACAAGTAGTAATATTGTTTTAAACTTTCATGATCACTAAAATTATAGTAATATAAGTTATTTACGGGATTGTTACAATGTACCTTGTTTTTAGCGAGTTTCCGATATTTCGGCACTGTTGCAAGCGCTATGATCACAGAGTAACTGAAATAATTGCGGGTAGGCTGTTATTGGCAGACATATCGGTCTACCCTCCGACGAAGTCTTTTATTGCGTTCGATACCCGTACCACTGTTTACATTCTCACTACTCACTCGAAACTGTTCTCGACACACAACACTTACAGTATCGGATCGCGACACGACACTTTTTTGATTATTCCCGGTTTTACACATACGAACCACAGGATTCCAGACACTCGACAATTTAAACCCCTCCTCACGATTGAAATTTTTATGTTTTGTTATTTCAATCGCTTCCCTGACCAATCTTAGTATGTAGTGGCGTTCTGTCGAGATAATCTGTGGGTTATGAAACTCAATCCATTGGTTAGGACCAGAATCAATCCAATGTTCCGCGATGGCTGATTCCATAAATAACTTATATTACTATAAAGCTACAAGAAGTCTTATCTACAACAACAATTCAACTTTCGCGGGTTGCGTACTTAACTTGACAGTTATATTAACTGCCAACAGCAATAACAGCGCGCTAACTCCCAACGCGAGCTATTCAAACCTCGTATTGTTTAGCAGGAAGCAAACGCGACAAAGCGCACACGCGCCAAGAGAACAAAACGCAATGCCACTAATAATTCACCCGACTAGCGCCGTTTAAGTGCCCTCCACTCTGGGCTAAGCTTTATTTTAATACTTCCCTTCTATTTACAGCGCGCTCTCAACCTGAAATCGACCTTAAATTGTAACCGAGAAAAGGTTTCAAATTGTAGGACGCAACCGCTTAAGTTCTTCTTCGATTGCAGTGCTGTGTAATACGCTATATTCGCGAGAAAAATCTCTATTGCACCCAGTACAGATGCATTTCCAGTGATTTGCCACTATCGTGGGGGTCGAGGTGGGAGGTGAGGTGGGAAGGAAGGGGGGGGGGGGTTAAGGAGGATTGCCGTGTATATCCGCGGTGGTAAGACTGTGGAAAAGAAATGAGTTTTACGTTTAAGCCGTTCAGGATTTGCTGGTATACGTACCGACCTAAATATTATTTAAATTCGCTGTATGTTAGGCACTTACTAATATAAAAAATGGGTGCGTGTACTTATGTAGGCGCCTGAGAAGTTATCCTTCTTTGGCATCGTTTAAAATTAGTTTTTAATTGCATGCAAATAATTAATTACAATAAATTAATAAAAAGTCTGGAAAAGGACACAGTCAATAAAGTTCAGTTTTAATTTGAAAAAATAAATAAATAATCAAAATATTCAATTAAAATCGCTACTGAATATAATTTATTAGAACATATGTGATTTGCACTTGTATGAAACTCAAACACGTATTCCGAATATACAAACTAGAAACATGTGGATAAATATTATAAATATGAATACCTATAACTGTTACTTTATTACAAAAAATAAAGATGTGGTTTTTGGTTCTACTACACCAATGGTCAAGAGATGGCGCTGTAGTCTCCTGAATCGCGCTTTGGTTCCGTTGTTCCAGATTAATAAATACTTTTGATAGGCCTTCACAATGCAGTCGTTAGCACCCACTAAATAGAGTTTCTATTTTGTTGGTAGATTTTCTTAATGTGCGGTAAACACAAAAGTGTTTGTGTTACATTACGTATCCATAGTAAAAAATGATCAATTTAATAGTCTGAATAACATGCCAAAGTTAGTGTATAATCTCAGGAACACGGTATATATTTTTAGATAAAGTGGCGTATGTCGTAAGCCAACTCAGGGATGGCTCCGTGTAGGCAAATTTTTTCAGTCTGGGTAAACCCAGGATAATATTGCTCTACATATTTTTAGAAACAGCGGATGTGGTATGACATATGTCAAATCCGGGATGGGTGCGTGAAAGACATTTTTTTGAAATTCTGGGTATTATCGAGCTTTACAAAACGAAAAAAATAGAAATATTTACCTAATAAAATCCATAAAATATTGTACTCAGAGGTCCCGAGTTCGAATCCCGGATGGGATTTTTTTGTGTGATGAATACGAGCATTTGTACCTAAGTCATTGATGTTTATATGTATTTCTAAATGAAAAAATATAGTTACATGCTTTAAAATAATAAAAATTATAACTATAATTGCTATTTCTTCTTTCAAATGTTTAATACTTGTAAAAGTATTCATTTGACATTGTGAGTTACCTATAATGCGAAGAGATGGCGCTGCCTTGCAGCTTGAGAATGGCTCGAAGGATTTCGACGCGGTCCGTGAGGGCCGCGGTAGCATAATTGGTCAGTGCATTCGCCCGGATTGCGAAGGGTGCGGGTTCGAGTCCCGTCTGCTGCCTGGTCCGCGTGGAATTTTTTCTAGTTATATTTTCTTTAGTTACATAAGTATATGTACTCTATCCATTACCCTTGTATCACATAAAACAAGCCTTACAGTGCTTACTTTGGCTCTAAGCTGATTGGTTTGTGTATTAGAAATATATATATAATTATTCTTATAACGAAAGAAATTAAACAGGTCAAACGTAAATATTCTGCGTATTCCTTATTTGAAACGATCCTTATTCACTAATAATAAATACATGAAATATAGATACGTTCATGCATAGAGGCAATTTCTTCGACCCGTATTAACTTTCGCGTGTAATCGCATTAACTCGTCCAATTAGAACTCCATTAGTTCAGTCGCACAATATCTTTTTTTATTATTAGTGAGCCGTTGTATTTTTTGTATGATATTTCTGCTGATGTCACACAATAAAAAGAGGAAAACGAAAACATTTAATAAAACTAGTTTTTACGGGTTAATGCACGAAACTTTATTTATTTATTGACGTTTCGTAGCCTTGGCAGAATAAAAAAATATTTTTTATTCTGACGACGAAGCCTGTAAAGGCTATGAAACGTCAATAAATAAATAAAGTTTCGTGCATTAACCCGTAAAAACTAGTTAATGCACGAAACTTTATTTATTTATTGACGTTTCGTAGCCTTGTCAGAATAAAAAAAATTTTTTTATTCTGACGACGAAGCCTGTAAAGGCTACGAAACGTCAATAAATAAATAAAGTTTCGTGCATTAACCCGTAAAAACTAGTTTTATTGAAAACATTTAAATTTGAATATACCTAAGTACTTTAGTAGTAAGTAATGGTTTTTCTTAAGTTTTGCTGACTTAACTTTCATAAAGTCGGTTTCTTTTCTGACAATATTTTTGAAGTGAAACTTTTTTGGGAGGTAAGCTGACGAATGCGTTACGCGTTACGAAAAGTGTGTTTGGGCTAGGCGAACGGGAGTTGAGTGGGTGATATAAGCAAGGGGAAGCAGTGCGCGCTTTTTCTTATAGCTAGTAAATGAAATTATATGTACATACATCTATATATTGTACACACACACACACATATATATATATATATATATATATATATATATATATATATACAGATGGAGCTAAAGAAGTTTCATTTCAGGTGTGTGATCATATGCACACTCGATTTTTTTTTTATTAAATATTTATTTTTCTTTAACCAAAGCTTCTGTTATGGGATGCTAGGGTAATGGATAGAATACATATATTGTACATATAAGTATATTTATATAGAAATACATGAAAAACATCTATGACTGGAGTACAAACACTCATATTCATTACACAAAAATCAGCCCCCCCTGGGGATTCGAACCCGACCTCTCGAGTCGGCGACACTATGAAACCCGGCGTACAAACCACTCGGCCACGGAGGTCGTCAAACTTTAAAGCGGAACTATTCCGTCATACATGATTTTTAGGGTTCAGTAGCCAAATGGCCAAAAGCGGAACCCTTATGGATTCATCATGTCTGTCTGTCTGTCAATCCATATGTCACAGCCACTTTTTTCCGAAACTATAAGCACTATGAGGAGTACCATTTTTTATATCCGAAATCATCATCATTAGCCTCTTTATGTCCCCACTGTTGGGGCACAGGCCTTCCCTATGGATGGAATAGGGAGATTGGGCCATGACCCACCACGCAGGCCCAGTGCGGATTGGCGGGTGCCAACGATCGCAGACGCAACCGGGACCAACGTCTTAACGTGCCTTCCGAAGCACGGAGGAACTCGAGATAGAAATTTTTGATCACCCATCCAATGACCGACCACTGCAAAGGTTGCTTAACTACAACGATCGCAGCCGAACGCGCTAACTACCTGCGCCATTGAGCTCCTCCGAAATTTGAATTTGATTACAAGTTTTAAATTAAATCATAATATAAATTATGTCACCCTCGACAAGTTCTCTCTTTATTACACTAAGTCAAAAATTAATTACTTATCGCATAAAAAGTACCGTAATAGCGAAGTGTAATAGAAAATAAATTAAGTTCAAGTACGAACTTATTAAACTCAAGCACTCCTTATAACGGTAGAGTGTGCCATTTTTAATCGCTCCTCCGTTCCACACATTTCTGGAAGACTTATCCCGGATCCCGGGAAGCTGCCCCGGGATTACTGCTCAAATCCCGCGGGACACCTCGCCGAGCGATAAAAGTGAAACAAATAGTATGGCTGGAATGCTCGCCTGTCGTTTTACTATTGAGAGCTCGGGGACCCCGATGTTGTGCATCTAGAAAACTACGATTTCGTTAGGAAACGAATATAATAACAATAAAATTATTGAAGTTATACTTCTTTAGGCGCGTTATGAAAAAATGATGAGAGTGAAATTTTTAGATGCGCGCGCATCACTGTAACCCAAAAGTAACAGCATGAAGTTGGCCGCGGGCGCGTTATGAATGTTAGTGTCTAATAATGGTGGATTATTAACCACTTAGTGGTTAATAATCCACCATTATTAGACATCTGTTCGAAAGGTACTTTGAACGATCCACGGAGCTCCATAAGGCAGCGGACGGGACTCGAACCCGCACCCTTCGCAATCCTTGCGAATGCACTGACCAATTATGCTACCACGGCCCTGACTTTTTTTCTAGTAAAACTTTTCTCTAGAATTAAACATCTAGCAGTTAAATGCTTAAAAAAATAAAAACATAACTATAATAGCTATTTCTTCTTTCAAATGTTTAATACTTGTAAAAGTATTCATTTGACATTGTGGGTTACCTACAATGCGAAGAGATGGCGCTGCCTTGCAGCTAGAAAAATTTCGACGCGGCCGTCAGGGCCGTGGTAGCATAATTGGTCAGTGCATTCGCCCGGATTGCGAAGGTTGCGGGTTCGAGTCCCGTCCGCTGCCTGGTCCGCGTGGATATTTTTCTAGTAAAACTTTTCTTTAGATATAAGGATGGTTGTATAAAGACGTACTTTATAAACGTACATAGGTACATAAAACTAAAAATAACACTCATTACAGTACTAGCTGTATCGTAAAATAACTTTTTAACACATTCACGCTCAAAAAATGCATTTACGGAAGTTGTGAATATTGTTCGATAGTTCAAAATTACAGGCCATACAACGGAGAGTGCGGTAAAACGTTTTACCGCACGCTCTAATATATGGTATCATGCGTATCCTTAAGTGTCGCCGCACACGGGCCACGCGCCACAGCCACAAACGCCGCCACGAGAAGCTAGAAGCGGCTACTAAAGTGGCTGAAGCGCGCGACAGCGGCCGACTAAGGTAAGGGAGAGAGGGGTGGGGAATCGCGCGAGTGACGTGTGGCGGCGTTTTGTATCGGCGCATTAAGTGGCCGGTGCGGGCCACAAGAAGCGAGCAACGACGATTTGTAGCGTGTGGCGGCCACCGGCGTACCGTGTGTGGCGAGTCCATATAAAATGTATGAAAACTACAAGAAATATGCCGGTGGCGGCGTTTTGTGGTTGTTGTCGGTGGCCCGTGTGCGGCGACACTAACGGTTATTTTTTTTTATTTTGATCGAACCGCCTTGGTTACTATTTTATTCTATACCGCACCTGCCTCTTGTACAATTTTCTGCCGATCATGTATTTTTTTCGGTGTTTTATAAAAATTTTGCTAAATACTTCTTAGTTACTTTGTTTGAATTTCAATTAAGAAGTAGTAACGAAACTGCATAGAATTTAGGTATTAATACCCTCGAATGAACAGGCAGACTCTCGTGATTTAATACCCCTTCTTGTACGGCAGTCGCATAAAATAAGGTTATTGTTGACAGCTGTATTAGTAAGTACTGTGGCATAGTTGGTAGTGCAACCTTTTTAGACTTTTTAATATAATTTTAGGTTTGAATGGAGAACTATAAACTAAAAAAACGAGTGTGTTTATGACTAAACTGACTAAATTGAAACTATTTCTGCTCCATCTGTATGTATGTATATATATATGTATGTGTGTATGTGTATGTACAATATATACATGTGTGTTCATATACATATTGCATTAACTAGCTATAAGAGAAAGAAAGAAAGAAAATGTGCGCGCGCACTGCTTTCTCTTGCTTATATCCCCCACTCAACACCCGTTCGCCTCGCCCGAACACACTTTTCGTAACGCATAACGCATTCGCCAGCTTACCCCATAAGTCAAGTTTCACTTTAAAACTATATAAACTAAAACCATATAAAATAAAATATTGTAACAATAATGCAAAACAACTCTTTTTAATGTTTATATTAAACAAGGAGTGATACGAAATATCAGTTTTTTTTATAGATTAGTCCGACAAATGACTCCACCCCAACTAATGTTAAGTGACGGTGAAGTTCAGATGCGAAGATAGCTGGTACAGCAGTTCTACCTGCCACTCCAGCTATCCTCACCTTGCCGGCCTGCATGTTGCTTCTTCACGCCTCTTTTAAATGATCCCAGTTTGTACGAAGGAGAGAACACATGAGCGGGCAGAGAATTCTATTTACGGATAGTGCAACAAAGAAATGAGTCGCCAAATTTCTTGTAAGCGTTGGAATAGTGGCCATAGTTAGTAGATGACAACGTAGGCCAGCAGCGAAAGGGGAAGGTGGAATAAGAGAGAATAACTCCACAGAAAACTCACCTTGGTATAGACGATACAAGGCGCCTAATCAGTGGCGGCGCTAGACCACATGTGAGCGTCGGCGACATCAAGTTCGCGAACCCTATTTTAATTCGCAGTAAAAAATCGTTAAATTAAGTGAGCCAAATTATAAAATAACGTATGAGTAAACGAGTATATTCATATTCATATTTATTTACAAGAAACATGGTACAATAAAAAGATGTTACAATACATATGGTGCTCAAACATGATTCGCTAAATTAGCATGCAAATATCAAATTATTTTATATTAATATTGTAATTGGTCACACTATTGTTAATCATTCCAAAACATTAATTCCATTTAAACATGTCAATTAATCGTCATACGTCATCACATAAACATGTTAAGAAATCCATAATATTAATGATTAAAAATAAATTATAATTTTAGTCAAATTTACAATCATAACACTTTATATCATTTATTCCATTTACACATGTCAAATTATCAAGCAATTAAATATTATTAAATCACTACAATAAATATATATCACATAGAATAAAAATTACAATCTTAATTAATTTGTCACTTATTATGTCTGGATTTAAACATAAAATTAAAATATTCCTCTACAGAGTAAAAACATTGTTCCTGCAACCATGACTTTATCGTCCTTCGAAAACGCGTTTTTGGAAGAAGAAGAAGAGTATTATTGTTGATAATCAAATGATGACAAAAAATAATTACAAACAAAGAAATTTGATTACAAAAATAGTGTTGCCAGACAGACGATTTTGAACACCCGTAAAGTACTCCTAGCTTCCATCACGCACGTGTTCGAAAATAATGAAAGTCATTATCATCTGCTTAGCTTTTTCCCCGAATTGTTCGGGGACGACTACCTAAGCCAGGCCAGGAGAAACGAAAATAAATAGGTAACTTGTAAAAAATTTTTGCGAAGCCCCCTCAGGCGCGAGGCCGTCGGAGGTGGCCGACGTCGCCGACGCCTAGCGCCGCCACTGCGCCTAATGACGCCATGTCACGGCGTAATTGTACAGGCTCGAGGTGTTTCAACACCTCCTCATCGCCTATGATGTGGATCGCACGCCACTGTAACCTATACAAAGCATCGAGCAAATCTTTGGCGGAGCTATCCCAGAGGTGCGAGCAACATTTCACGCAAGACCGCACCTGCCTCTTGTACAAATAGCACAGTTTCTCAGGTGCGAATAACGCCGCACCTTGTTCAGGACTCCTAGTTTGCGTGAGATTGTTTTTATCACGGTTTCGATGTAGTTCTTTGTATTCAGGTCTGAGCGAACTTCCATACCGAGCATGGAAATGTTGCTCTGCAACGGTTGTTGCTCTCTAGTTCCAATATTGTACCCTGAAGAGAAGGAAATGAAAGGAATGGCGACGTTTATGCCGTTTGAACTTATTTTCTTTTGGACCGAATTGAATCGTTCTAAAGAGGGTCTAGAGCGAAAAAAGCCAAAATCAATGTCATTACACGAAGGCTGCTATCATAGCTTTACCTGTAAGGTTGTGTGTGTCATCTGATGAACTTTATATTTGTTCACACGCTGCTTCAAATCGTTTATTATCACAAACTTTCATGTAAAGAACTATATTTTTAGACTCTTACTTTTTCGAAATAAAATTTCCGAATCAGTTTTGTATGCTTCAAATTTCAGACAGCTCTTGTTTGTATCCAAGATTGCTGTGACTTGAATTATCAACCGTCCTGATGTTCACGTATTGTATTCACATCGAAACGAAAGATTTGAGTCTCTGCTCGCTTTGACGTACAACGTAAAGATGTTGATAAAACGGCACTATTTGGAAGCGTAGATGGTACGGACGGGAAAAAGGATTTTAACAAACTTACATTCCGAGAAGGGTCGGCTTAAACAGCGTATTGCGGTCTTAGTAAGTAACGAACTGAAAAGGTTATTATATTATAGGGGGATAGTGTTCTTAAGTACATCCCATCAGTTTCATTCATAAGGCGTGGCTAAAGGCTTGTGTTTTTCCGGATGATATGGGGATATTATTAAGATATATTTAGTCGAGGAAACGGAGTTACGCCGCCCTTCCGTCGTATATTTGACGAAATCTTTCCTGTTTTTTTTTCTGATCTAAACTTTCATGTTTTATGGTACACTAGCGGCCCGCCCTCGCTTCGCTTCGGTGTAGAGCTGAATTGTAGACTACAGTTTTTGTTCTCAGGCTTATATTATACACAATGACATTCATCTATGATTCTTCTTATACCTGCATGCAAAGTCTCAGCCCGATTGTTTTAAAATTGACAAAGTTTCATACAAATTTTCATTCCCTATTTTATCCCCTTGGGGGTAGAATTGATCAAAATTCTTTCTTCTACATTACCATTAACATTTACCTGCATGCCAAATTTCAGCCCGATCCGTCCAGTGGTTTGGGCTGTGCATTGATAGATCACTATGTCAGTCAGTCACCTTTGAGATATTTAAATAGATATCAGTGATGTCTTGTTAGAGTTTTCTTACTTACAAGCTAGGTAATGACAACATCGTTTTCTGGTCGTAGAGCTCGAACGCAAAGAGACCTGTCCCCGTGGCATGAGCACAGAATTTACATTAGATCACGTTTTATAGCGTCTAACTATCAAACTGCATAGTAATTTGACAAATGAGCGTGATGAAAATGCGTTATGTATGGTATCGCGGTGCTCATGCTAAAAGGGCTGGTGTAATAAATTTACTTGCCTCATCACATAAGTTATCTTCGCCTTACTGGTTTACCAATGCTGTTTATTTAACAACTTTGGCTGACTTCAATATAATGATTTGAAGTTATATTTTATCATTAAAAAGTCAGTAAAGTGGCATGGAAGTTCGCTCAGTCCTGAATCCAAAGGACTACATCGAAACCGTGATGGAAACAGCTTCACGCAAACTCGGAGTCCTGAACAAGGTGCGGTGTTTTTTCACGCCCGATCAACTGGGCTTGTTGTACAAAACGCAAGTGCGATCCTGCGTGGAATATTGCTCGCACCTCTGGGATGGCTCCGCCAAGTACTTGCTCGATGCTTTGGATAGCTTACAGCGGCGACTCAACACCTTGAGCCTCTTCAATTACGCCGTGACGTGGCTTCACTAAGCGCGTTCTATCGTCTGTACCACGGTGAGTGTTCTGAGGAGTTATTCTCACCTATCCCACCTTCCCCTTTCCTTCAGAGGACCACGCGCACTGGCCTAAGTTGTCACCGTTTAACTGTGGCCACAATCCCAACGCGTACAAAGAAATTTGGCGACTCATTTCTTTGTCGCACTATCCGTAAATGGAATGCTCTGCCCGCTCACGTGTTCCCTCCCTCTTACAACCTGGGTACCTTTAAAAGAGGCGTGAAGAAGCAACATGCAGGCTGGCAGGGTGAGGATAGTTGGTGTGGCAGGTAGAACTGCTGTATCAGCTATTTCTTTTTTACTTATTTTAGAATAAATAGCACTACAGATTCTTGGTCCGTACCTTTTACATTATTCTATGTGTATTTTTTGTGTTACATTATTCCATGTGTATTATATCGCGTGTTTTTTCCCCGTTTATCTACTCGAAACCAACAAACCTAACCTTATCTATTTTTAAAAACATATTTGTAATTTATTTGTTTTGGGGAGCTCGATGGCGCAGGTGGCTAGCGCCGTCGGCTGCGATCGTTGAAGTTAAGCAACTTTCCCAATAGTCCGTCATTGGATGGATGACCAAAAACCTGCTATCTCGAGTTCCTCCGTGCTTCGGAAGGCATGTTAATCTGTTGGTCCCAGCTGCATCTGCAGTCGTTAGCACCCAGCAATCCGCACTGGTTCGTGGTGGGTCATGGCCTAATTTTCATATTCCATCCATAGGGAAGGCCTGCGCCCCAGCAGTAGGGACATTAATAGGCTGATGATGATGAATTTATTTATAGACATATTCGTAAACATGAAGTTTATGATTACACAAATGGGAAATCTCAAGTTGAAACATTTACAAAACATGCAGCTCAGCAAATTGGTTTAATTGAATACATTGCCTGTAAATTAATAAACTTTTGTATAAACTATAATTATTTTACGACGCATCTCCCTGTCCGTGGTCAACGCGATAGCGTAGGGCTGTCAAGTTGAACAAGTATGTTTTAAAATAGCTGAACAATAAAAAAATGTATGGTTACGTTTTCATTTTTTTGAGCATTTAACTCCTAAATGCTTAAATCTAAAGAAAAGTTTACTAGGAAAAAATCCACGCGGACCAGGCCGCAGACGGGACTCGCCTAAGGCTAGAGAAAATTCGGCACGGCCGTCAGGGCCGCGGTAGTAATTTAGTCTGTGCATTCGCCCGGATAGCGAAGGGTGCGGGTTCGAGGTATCGTTTTATTAATTCACGATGTAAGTGAAACATTTTGTATTATTGATAAAAAGTCCATTCTCAGCTGGGAATCGAACTCGGATCACTTTTCCACCGATGAACAACCTATGCTTGTTGATAATGTCTGATTTGTTGAATAAGAATTAGAAATGTTGTGCAACATGATAGAGATACTTAATTGAAAAAATGTATGTAGAAAACTTTTAAAACATCACTTTTAAAAGTTTTCTTGTAAATAAAATAAAAATATTGCTAGAACACAAACGCCTTTTTGAAATTAAATATTGAAATAGTTTTACGTAGTGCATCCGCCTTAATAGCGGGGGGTGCGGGTTCAAGTCCCATCTTCTGCCTAGACCGCATGGATTTTTTTTAACATCTATTAGTTAAATGCTTAAAAACTAAAATATAACTACTGTTTTACGTTTTAGAATAGGTAAATCATTGCAGAATCTCACAAAGTGTGTGGGACAGTCAGGTCTTCTATCTAATGAGGTACTCGTATACTTGATAAGACGTTTAATTACGTATAAATTACAATAAAAGAATAAGATAGAAAATTTGTATGCGTATCATGCGCCGTATAAAACTCGAATACTTCGCGGCTTCTTTCACCGGCTTCTTTCACTGGCTTCTTTCACCGGCTTCTTTCACTGGCTTTTTTCACCGGCTTCTTTCACCCGTTACGTTTCGTTTTCGTCGTTTTCCTTCTTGTGCACAATAGATGGAGACACAAGCGTCGACACAAAGATAGCTTTTTATTGATTGGTCTTATAGAATCTCTGCCATTCCACGTCGCTGAAGCGTTGTGATACTGCAGTAAATAGCTAAATTGATTTCATATGTTATCTACCTACTTCATATAAATGTGAAACAAATCACTTGTATCATCATCGTCAGCCTATTAATGTCCCCACTGTTGGGGCACAGGCCTTCCCTATGGATGGAATAGGGAGATTGGGCCATAAGCCTCCATGTGGGCCTAGTGCGGTTTTACGGGTGCTAATGACTGCAGATGCAGCTGGGACCAAGGGCTTAACGTGCCTTCCGAAGCACGGAGGAACTCGAGATAGAGGATTTTTTGTCCTCCATCCAATGACCGACCACTGCGAAAGTAGCTTAATTTCAACGATCGCAGCCAATCGCGCTCTCCATCCGCGCCATTGAGCTCCTCGATCGCTTGAATAATACAAAAATAAATACTCACTTATTTCATATTATGTCCGTCATATTAGTATTTTTTCTCACGCTCTTACTGGTCGACTGGTAAAGAATGCCTTATGGCATTATGTCCGCCATTTGCTTTGTAATTTTACAATAAAGTTTAAATAAATAAATATGTTTTTCCGCACACCAATCGTAAAATAAAACACTTTTTAACTGAAGAAAATATAACTAGAAAAAAATTTTTTTTTAGATTTAAACATCAAGCAGTTACATGCTTTAAAAATAATAAAAAAAAAAAAATATATAACTTTTTAACTGGTTAAAAAAGCGCTTTTAATTACTTTATATACTCTGTGTAAGAGTATTAAAAACGTATTCTAAACACGTTGAAAAGTTGTTTTATTTAAATAGTTATTTATTTAGTATGACAACACTTCGCTAAAAATAATGTCTCTTAACTAAGTGTTGAAAAAATCCCATTCATGCCCTCGTAAACACATCGTTAAACGACTGGATTACAAATAAACCCTGGCTAATCCAGTAAATGGATACAGTTTATTTTATTTTTATTTATATGCTGAGTGCTTACTGTCCTGTTAGATATTTCTTATTTTATAAGACAAATTAAGAAAGAAATTTCATAGTAAAGAATTGTATTGAAAAGTAATGTAGAAATTACTTAAACTTTTTGTATTACGTCTCAGGAACTAGAGTCTGTGCGGAAAGAGAATGGGCGTGGCGAAAAACGGAACTAACATTTTTATTTTTATTTGGCAATCAAACCCAGCAATCTGTAAAACGTCAAAGTTTTGTATTGATACGGATTTGTTTGTTGTTGTGATTTCTTGCGGTTTTTTGTATTTAATCATGTCTAAAAGGGGTAAAACCTTACAAGTACGGTAGAAAAGCACTACAACGCCCTCCAATCTGAATCCCAATCTCTTTCCGCACAGACTCTATTAATGATTTGTCATCATTTCTCATACTAGATAGATCTTCTTCCAATTCGAAGTTGCCAGTTTAAGTATGCCGAAAATACAGAGTTAAAATGTTGATATTTTATAACATACTAGTGGCCCGCCCTCGCTTCGCTTCGGTGTAGAGCTGTAGTGTAAACTATAGTTTTTGTTCTCAGGCTTGTGCTATAAAGAATGACCTTATTTATATAATTACACGTGTTATTGTGAGTCAACCATAAAAGATAGACATATGCTGTTGCGGGATATTTTTTAGACAATTTTATGTAGAATATTTCCGTCATACATGATTTCTATGTAACTTTAACCATTAAGGCTGCACCCGCGACGGAAGCTTAAAAAATGGAGTAACTTCTCCCGTTTTCCCAACATTTCCCGTCACTACTCTGCTGCTATTCATTGTAGCGTCATGAAAAGTATACTATAACCTGCCCAGGAGTATGAAGAATAATTGTACCAAGTTTCGTTAAAATCCGTTGAGTAGTTTTTGTTTCTATAAGGAACATACACACAGGCAGACAGACAGACAGACAAAAATTTTACTGATTGCATTTTTGGCATCAGTATCGATCACTAATCACCCCCTGATAGTTATTTTAAAAATATATTTCATGTACAGAATTGACATCTCTACAGATTTATTATAAGTATAGATGAGTACCCTTAGCAAGAACTAATATCGAATTAGAATATTTTGCGTGTACGAAAATATGTCATTATCAAATGTGTACTGATTTTTAGTTCTCGTTACGTCCGTTATGACGCTGCTGTTCAAGTTTTCATACAAAATTTGACACTGATATTTCGATATCGGTTCGTGCTAAGCGTACATAACACGATTACATAATCATAAAAAACCGTTACCATAATATTATGGCAAAATAGATATATAAATAAATATTTCCAACACTCACACCAATTAGCCTAGCCGCAAAGTAAGCACTAGGCTTGTGTCATGGGATACTAGGGTAACGGATAGAATGCATATACTGATACATATATAAATACATTTATAAAGAAATAGATATTAAACATCCATGACTGGAGTACAAATGTTCGTATTCATTACACAAGCATTTGCCCCCACCGGGATTCAAACCCGGGACCTGTCGAGTAGGTGACACTATGAAACCCGACGTACAAACCACTCGGCCACGGAGCTCGTCAACCATGATCATCAATTATACTCATGTCAGTCATATATCAAATAATATCATAGTAAAAGTACAATTTAAAAATCAATCGGGATAATGACTATTTTTTTTTCTTCATTTATCAGGTAGATTGTCAAAAAGTATTGGACACGTATTTTTTCTTTTTTTCACATAATATAAACATTGCAGAGATATATTGATTTGAAAAAAAATAAACGCATTATCTATCTATCTATCTAAAAGTCGCATGACGTCACGCTTGAGTACACTTATAAGTGAAAATTCACTTAAAAGTGACGTCACGAGCCCCTACTCCCAAACTCTGACGCGCTATAACTTTGTCATTTTTTGGTTGAATGCCCAAAGAAAAAATACGTGTCCATTATTTTTTGATCATCTAACTGACGGACTAAATAGAATTTCGTTTACTGTACCCCGTCATCACCCCTATTTAAGGTTTTCTGAAGTGAAACTTCTTTACGCATGCTTGACTTAGTTAGTAAGCTGGCGAACGCGTTACGAAATGTGTGATCGGGAATATTTACAGAATATAATCTTTTTAAAAATAAATAAATAAATCATAAGTAAAAATAAATATTAAAGGGGGCTCTCAAACTACAGACTTGACCTTTATCAATGTTTTGCAAGACATCAAGATGGTCAGGGAGGTCGGAAATAAATGAAAATAAAAAAAAAACAACAAAAAATCGATTTACTGCCAACCATAAGGGCGAGGGGGACAATTCGTTCGGCAAGACCTCACAAAGGTTTCGCTCTCATTCGATATTCGCAATCGAATTTATTCGCGTACAGTATCGAGTCGAGTGTATTGATGGACAATCGATAATTGCGCAGCGGACAGGCATGTCACAGTCCGGTGCGTTGCGGATATCGGGTTAACTGCATTAATAAATTGTTTATCCTTTATTTATGCGAGTAACTCTTGTTTATGGTTAAGAGTGGAGTAAATTAATTAATTTTTTATGTTAATACTAGCAGCCCGCCCTCGCTTCGCTTCGGTGTAGAGCTGAAGTGTAGACTACAGTTTTTGTTCTCCGGCTTGTATTATACACAATGACATTCATCTATGATTCTTCTTATACCTGCATGCAAAGTCTCAGCCCGATCGGTTTAAATTTGACAAAGTTTCATACAAACTTTCATTCCCTATTTGATCCCCTTGGGGTAGAATTGATCAAAATCCTTTGTTAGCGGATGCCTACGTCATAACATCTACCTGCATGCCAAATTTCAGCCCGATCCGTCCAGTGGTTTGGGCTGTGCGTTGATATATCACTATGTCAGTCAGTCAGTCACCTTTGAGTTTTATCTATATAGATGATAGATGATGGCAAGCATAGTCTATAGACTCTCGGGATATCACATTTATCACTCGCGCCCTGACCTACCTTGACTCCATCCCCTACCCCGTGGGGCCCTGGAACCTTGCTTACCAACGGAAACATGACACCATCAAAAGATGAAATTATTTTACTGTAATCGTCTGTAAGGTGGAGGTTGCTTGAAAATATTTAAAGAAAAACGATTGCTAAATTAAAAGTAAAAACTGAAACGAAAAAAACAAGTCCAGTAGTCTATAATTCTGTCAAGTAAGGAACAAAGCTAATTTAACAGTCGGGACCCATTAGATAACAGGGATGGATCAATTTTTTTTCAATAATGGGTCCCGACTGTTAAATTAGCTATGTTCCTTACTTAACAGAATTATAGACTACTACTACGCAAGTGGTTAATACTCAACTTAAAATCGTTGTAGATCCTAAACAATGATATAAAATGAAGAATGGTGTAGGGAACCTAAACATGATTTTTGATTATCTAGACAATAACCATTCGACATATTTCGTCAACTTACTTTTTTTACT
Source organism: Chilo suppressalis (assembly GCA_902850365.2). Taxonomy (NCBI): domain Eukaryota; kingdom Metazoa; phylum Arthropoda; class Insecta; order Lepidoptera; family Crambidae; genus Chilo; species Chilo suppressalis. Next base: position 1,270,013 of record OU963896.1, on the reverse strand, counting down.
TCGTCACAATATGGCGCTTAATTGTCCCCATATTGAATTTTGATTACTATCATATCTTTAGTAGCACTCCCATGATTAAGACGAATCGATTGATGTATGAATCATCAATAGCGGTCCACGCGTTTGGTCTCTAGTGTGCCACAAAGGAACATACATACATATACTATATACTGTTAAACACTATACCCTGTCTGCGCGTCACGCTTAGCGCTCTTGCATTGCGCAGTCGGGTAAAAAGGAACATTAAATCTAAAGATTTTTTTATTAAAAAAATCCTCGCGGCCCAGGCTGGGACCTGACTCGTACCCGCAGTCTTCGCTATCCGGGCGAATGCACTGACCATTATGCTACTGCGGCCCTGATGGCCGTGTCGATTTTTCTCTAGTACCTATTTTTTAGGCTGCAGGGCAGCGCAATCTCTTCGCATTGTGGACCCATAATGGATGAATGAATGGATGGAATGGAATTTGAATATAACTAAAAAGAAATTATTCAAATCCAGTATTATAGAATTTCAAATTTCGAGGAGCTTAATGGCGCAAGTGGTTAGCGCGTTCGGCTGCGATCTTTGAAGTTAAGCAACTTTCGCAGTGGTCGGTCATTGGATGGGTGACCAAAAGTTTACGATCTCGAGCTCCTCCGTGCTTCGGAAGGCACGTTAAGCGTGGTCCTGGCTGCATCTGCAGTCGTTAGCACCCACCAATCTGCACTGGGCCCGCGTGGTGGGTCATGGCCCAATCTCCCTTTTCCATTCATAGAGAAGGCTTGTGCCTCAGCAGTGGGAACATTAATAGGTTGATGATGATGATGATTAGAGAATATGACAGGTGGTAGCCATTAAATATTATAGGCTGGATTTTATTTTTCCATAATAGGTTTTAAGAGAAAATAATTATACTCCTTTCTCCGGCAGACAAGTAAAAAGACGACATTACTCAACACTTAACAGGTTGAAATCAAGCATCCTTCAGTATTTATTTTTCTTCAAAAAATACAATATAACTCGTATTTTTATTCAATCGTTGAACATAGACGTCAGAAGAATAAACTAATTGCAGTGCACCGCGCCGTGAGAAAGGGAACAAAAGAATGAATACGGGAAAAGGCGGCGACTCTCAAACATCTCGTTATTTAACAGTGACTTCAAAGTGTTTGAGCACGCCTTGTGCCCGCCCTTACGTATTGTGACAATTGTCACAAAAGAACATTGGCGATTAATATTTCCTTTTGTGATTTCAGCTGAAAAAGGGACATTTGGTGTGAAAGACATGTCTGATTAATACCTATTGTATATGGTGATTGGAGTAGAACTTCAGATGCTGAAGTATGAATTCATGTATTTGAAAGCTAAATATGTTTTTCACAGATTCAAATTAAATTGATGTAAGTGTAAAGATTTTTAATAAATATTTTGTGTCGCCTCACACGGACCGCACGCCACAGCCACAAACGCCGGCCACGAGAAGCTAGAAGCGGCTACTAAAGTGGCTGAAGCGCGCGACGGCGGCCGACTAAGGTAAGGGAGAGAGGGGTGGGGAATCGCGCGAGTGACGTGTGGCGGCGTTTTGTATCGGCGCATTAAGTGGCCGGTGCGGGCCACAAGAAGCGAGCAACGAAGGCTTGTAGCGTGTGGCGGCCACCGTGTGGCGAGTCCATATAAAATGTACGAAAACTACAAGAAATATGCCGGTGGCGGCGTTTTGTGGTTGTGGGCGGTGGCCCGTGTGCGGCGACACTTAGAATCATACTGTCTTTTGGAGGTGTTGTGTTTCGGTCGGTGCATGTACATATTATGTTAGCAAAACGTGACATATTACTTAATTTTTTTTAATTCATCTTACGTCATAATTATTAACAAAAATCTGGTAAAATAATTGTTAAATTATTCTAATACTACCCTAGTGAAGAAAACGCATTGTATAACTACTCGGTCATGCATCTGAGGACTGGGGTATAATCGCCTAACGGGATTGCTATGACTGTCGCTACTTATTTATTTAATCGTTTACGCTTTCATTTTGTGATTTCTGATTACCGAAGGCTTTCAAATGCCTGGCGCCCTTTTTTTTCTTTTGCATTGGTAATTATTATTATTGACAATTTAATTTTTTTTTTCATAATTGTTTTGTATTGAAATTAATGTAATTATCAAAATTTTATAGGATTTAATTGCTAGTTAAGTGTGAATTGCATGTCTTAATCGCCTATAATTAAAGTTTCACTAATAAAGTGTCGTACTATAAATGTATAAATAATAAATGTCTAAGTGTAACTTTGTTGGTGATCAAATAAATAAATAACAATATGAGGTATTTGGACACCTATTTTTTTATAGATAGGTCCGACAAATGACTCCGCCCCATCTGATATTAAGTGACGGTGAAGTCCAGACGTGAAGTTAGCTGGTAGAGTAGTTCTACCTGCCACACCAGCAATCCTCACCCTGCCAGCCTGCATGTTTTTCTTCATGCCTCTTTCAAAGGATTCCAGGTGGTAAGAAGGAGGGAACACGTGAGCGGGTAAAGCATTCCATTTACGGATAGTGCGAAAAAGAAATGAGACCTTAAACCTTATGTGGTCATAAATAACAAAACAAAATCGTAGGCGATAGCGAGAGCCATATCAATCTCGCTAGGTGATCCAGGTGACCAGGGGGTCAATCGCCTCAAATACCTTACACTCAATTTCTTTAATATCGTTGTTACCAATTAAAAATGAAAAAAAAATGCGGGGCATTTGAAAACCTTCAGCGGTCAGTATTTCTGACCGCTGAAGGTTTTCAAATACAAACAGACGACCTCCGTGGTCGAGTGGTTTGTACGCCGGGTTTCATGGTGTCGCCGACTCGAGAGATCCCGGTGGGGGCAGATGTTTGTGTGATGAATACGAGCATTTGTACTCCAGTCATGGATGTTTAATATGCATTTCTATATAAATATACTTATATATGTACTGTATATGTATTCTATCCGTTACCCTAGCATCCCATAACACAAGCCTTACAGTGCTTACTTTGGGGCTAGGCTAATTGGTGTGAGTGTCGGAAATATTTATTTATTATTTATTTAAAATGAAATCGTAAGTGATAGCGATAGCCATAGCAATAATTCCATTAGACGATGGACCCCCAGATCTTTGCAAAAGAGGTAGGGCAAAGCGGATTTACCGCTCGAATTGGCGCGCTCGTCTGAGGACGGAAATTCACTGTAAAATAACACTACTTTTTGGAGGTGTTGTGTTTCTGGCGGTGAGTAAGGTTTAAGGACGGAGTAGGGGATTAGGTCCGAGTAGGCAACGGCGCGAGCGATATTTTCTATATCGGAACTTAGATTAAAACAAAAAGGGAAGATACGACTCACACGGCTCAAAAGCAGGGCTTGAAACCGGTTTCAAAAATACCGGTAAATAAAGGTTAATACCGGTTTTTAGAAAAGGTTTCGTACGGAGTGCGTCCGAAATGAAAACGGCACCTAAAACCTTAATAAACCGGTTTAATCCAGAGCGACACGTGCACGCGTCGGCATCGCTTCAAGTTTGTTTTAATTGAACTAATCAAGTCACAACTTGTTAATGCTCAGAGCTTGATGCATTTATTGACACGTTTGCTAGCGTCTAGTGAGTCAAGTTATTCATTTTGTAGTTGTGTATTTATTTCAGCCGTCAGTAAGAGCGAAATGAAACTCGTTAAAAACCGCTAAATTGATTCAAAACCTATTTGATTTCGCTTTTTAGGTAAACCGTTTTTTTTAAGGTTAAGGTAGAGCCAAACCTAAATAAAACGCTCCTAATGTACACTGATTTAGGTTTGAAAATTAACCGGTAAACAAGCCCTGCTCAAAAGTGATCCGTTTAAATTGTGGTGCATGACCACAATTCGCTTTAGTCACAATATGACATTCAAACACGCTGCATGTGCACTCAATATAACAATATTGCGTATATTCTGTGTTATAAAGATAAAACAATGCCTTCGATGCTTTTACAAAGAACACAAATAGTTCTAATCAAATAACAAATGCCTGGGCAACACTTATTATTCTTGTAAAACTGTAAAAACATTACATACGTAATCGCCATTTTGTTAACAAGAAAACGAAAAAAATACAGCTCAGCCGCACCGACTCGGAGCGGACTCGCCGTTTCGCTCGCGCTGCGTTGAAGCGTACAGTTCTGTCTCGCTCGCTCGATTGAATGTTTATATACAGACGTGTGCGTGTGTGAGAGTGCTTATGTAGTTGAGTCGAATCATATTTTATTAGATGCTAGTATGAGCGTACCGTTTCTACCTTTTTTGTTTTAATCTAAGTATCGCAAGTGTCTATACCCTGGGTTCCGAACCTGGGGGTAATTACCCCTCCGGGGGTAAATCAGCCATACTTCGGGGGTAACAAAGAACCTAATTATTTGCTCGTATCTAAATAATAATAAAATACTACTAAATAGAGCATGCGCTCCTTCTTGCTAGCGAGCCCTCGGGGTGCTGAGTGTGGGAAGCGGGGCGAGATTTTCTCTTGATGATGACATTATTAGAGATGAAGATGTAGCGGCCAAATTGGAATTTCTTGGACTGATGATAACATTTTAAAGACTTAATAGGTTACAGGGGTAGCAGTATTGGAAAGGTTAGGAAATACTCGTCTATACGCTTTAGTGGCCGTTTGCCATAAGGCGGGCTATGTGCTTAGATTAAAACAAAAAGGGTAGATATGGCACTAGCCTCACAAAAGTGATCCGCATAAATTGTGGTCCACGACCCTAATCGCTTTAGTCACAACTTGACATGCAAACGACGTACATGAGAACGCCAAAAAGAAATATTGATAATATTTTGTGTTGATATGATAAAATGCCTAAGTATGTTTTTAAAAAGTGCTCAAATTGCTCAAGAGCTAAAAATAAAACACACGGCATCACTTTTCATTCGTAAGTACTATAAAATATAATTTTTCATAAAAAATGCTGTTTGTTTTGAATCATATTCGGTAGTGACGTCGAGTACTGGTCGCGTGATTGGTCGGTAGTGCAGTGACGCGGATCTCGCCGTCTCGTTCGCGCTGCCGTTGAAACTTAACGTGCTGTTTCGCTCGGGTCGGTAATGCAGTGACGCGGATCTCGCCGTCCCGTTCGCGCTGCCGTGGGATCAGTCTTTGTTTGATGCAAGTATGAGAGTACCGTATCTACCCTTTTTGTTTTAATCTAAGGCTATGTGCTAGTTTGCTACCCTTTTAACATAAAGAAAACCTACTTAAGATTCCTTGAGCGCCGTTAGCACGACTTTGATATATAACATAATGGACGAGTAGCCTCCACCATCGAGATAAAACCACAATAGCTATTAAACCTTCGGAAGGTAATTTATCCTGAAGTTTTAAAATTGATAAGAATAATAGTGCCCACTCCGGGGATTCCCCTCCCCATCTCTCACCCTTAATTAAACTCCGCTTTGTCTCGGGAACATATTTAGTGACGCGACAGGGTTACCAACTCTTAAAAATATCTCTTATCTATTAGACAAGTCCGTCCGTCCGTCCGTCTGTGGTGCTGTTTCAGCGGCCAAACCGTAAGAGATAGATATAGAGAATATTTAAGTTATAAGTTAAGAATAGTCTGTTAAGACTACTAACCGCATTTGAATAACGTAGCATTTCCGGTTTTCGAGAAATCACGAATTTCAAACGAAACCACACAAAATCTCCGAAGTTCTCAATTAATTAAATACATTTTTATTTATTTTTTTAAATCAGGTTTTGGTGAACATTTGGTTCACTGGTTTGCTAGTTTACATCTAAAGCCAAAGTAAAAAAAAAAACGGCAATGTGCGAGTCGGACTGGCAAACCAAGTAAACATGTAGGTAGAGTCTGTGCGGAAAGAGAATGGGCGTGGCGAAAAGCGGAACTAACATTAAGATTTTTATTTGGCAATCAAACCCAGCAATCTGTAAAACGTCAAAGTTTTGTATTGATACGGATTTGTTTGTTGTTGTGATTTCTTGCGGTTTTTTGTATTTCATCATGTCTAAAAGGGGTAAATCCTTACAAATACGGTAAAAAAGCACTACAGCGCCCTCCAATCTAAATCCCATTCTCCTTCCGCAGCAGAGACTCTATAGAACTTAATTTCATATTTTTTCTGATAGCGGCCACAGTATTGCTGGCATTTTACGTGGCTATTCGTGATTGATTTTTGTACTTTTAGAAGCAGGATGTATTAAACTGCTAAATGTTTAAATATAAAGGAAATTTTAATGGAAAAATAAACACGTGGGCCAGGTAGCAGACGCGACTTGAACCATATATATATATATATACATACATACATATGAAATGAAATGAAATGTCAGTTATTCAGTCTAGGCTATTACAAGCACTTGTGAAGGTCAAGAAGCTACGCCATCGGTTCGCACAACACAACACAGCAAGGGCTGTTTTTTCTCCCTGTATTGATATATACAGAGTCGTCAAAGTTGAAAAATAACTTCAGAGATACGTCTGAAGTCACATTCCATTACATAATTTAGAATATAAATATATAGTTACAATAAATTTTATAGTTAACATTATATTTAGTATATAGGAAACGGCATTAGATAGGTACAATATTACTGTTATAAAAATGACTAATACCCACCAAATAACAAATTATAAGAAACACTATGTCCATATATATGAGTGAGGACCTCAATGGCGCAAGTGGTTAGCGCGTTCGGCTTTCTCAGTGGTCTTTTTATGGGTGACCAAAAATTAACTATGTCGAGCTCCTCCGTGCTTCTGAAGGCACGTTAAGCCGTTGGTCTCAGCTGGATCTGGAGTCGTTAGCACCCACCAATCCACACTGAGCCCGCGTGGTGGGTCATGGGCCAATCTACTTATTCCATCCATAGAGGAGTCCTGTACCCCAGCAGTGGGGACATTAATAGGCTGATGGTGATGTGCGCTGCTCCGTTCTCCTATGCTTATGCACCGCCTAATGTTAGGTTATTCAATACTAGTGGCCCGCCCTCGCTTCGCTTCGGTGTAGAGCTGTAGTGTAAACTATAGTTTTTGTTCTCAGGCTTGTGTTATAAAGAATGACTTTATTTATTTAATTACACGTGTTATTGTGAGTCAACCATAAAAGATAGACATATGCTGTTGCGAGATATTTTTTAGACAATTTTATGTAGAATATTTCCGTCATACATGATTTCTATTTCACTTTAACCATTAAGGCTGCACCCGCGACGGAAGCTTAAAAAATGGAGTAACTTCTCCCGTTTTCCCAACATTTCCCTTCACTACTCTGCTGCTATTGATTGTAGCGTGATGAAAAGTATACTATGACCTGCCCGGGAATATGAAGAATAATTGTACCAAGTTTCGTTAACATCCGTCGAGTAGTTTTTGTTTCTATAAGGAACATACACACAGACAGACAGACAGACAGACAAAAATTTTACTGATTGCTTTTTTGGCATCAGTATCGACCACTAATCACCCCCTGATAGTTATTTTGAAAATATATTTCATGTACAGAATTGACCTCTCTACAGATTTATTAAAAGTATAGAAAAGAAGTTTTTCTTCAGTTGTTTAAATGAAGTAGGTACAGTTCATAAGATCATTTCCTGCCTTCCGCACAAGGCACACTTAACTAGCAATTCCGTGCTCCTGAATTTATTAAGACGTAGGTGTCTCCGATTAAATTATGGGCATGCGCTTTTTCCCAGCGCTGGGATTTAATGGACCGCTGCGCAGTTTCAAGTGTGCTTAAAAGTTTAAACCGCGTAATTTCCCCGTGAAATACGTTGCCGGGGTCAGGTTAGCTGTTAAGCGTCACGTTATAAAGGTTTAGGGGAGAGATGAAATTTTATTGCGATCGCTTCTGTGGATCTTTATCTAGAGGGTGAGAAACGAAATCCTTTTTGACCAATTTCAAAAAGAGGCTTCTTAATTCGTCAGCATATTTTTTTGCTGTTGTCTGCGCATATATATATATATATATATTGATGACCTCCGTGGTCGAGTGGTTTGTACACCGGGTTTCATGGTGTCGCCTACTCGAGAGGTCCCGGGTTCGAATCCCAGTGGGGGCAGATGTTTGTGTGATGAATACGAGCATTTGTACTCCAGTCATAGATGTTTAATATGTATTTCTATATAAATATACTTATATATGTCCTGTATATGTATTCTGTCCGTTACCCTAGTATCCAATAACACAAGCCTTACAGTGCTTACTTTGGGGCTAGGCTAATTGGTGTGAGTGAGTGGTGGAAATTATATATTTATTATTTATATAATGACTGACTATTGAACGACCTCCGTGGCCGAGTGTTTTGTATGCCGGGTTTCATGTTGTCGCCGACTGAAGAGGTCCCGGGTTCGAATCCCGGTGGGGGCGGATGTTTGTGTGATGAATACGAGCATTTGTACTCCAGTCATGGATGTTTAATATGTATTTCTTATGTATTCTGTCCGTTACCCTAGTATCCCATAACACAAGCCTTACAGTGCTTACTTTGAGGCTAGGCTAATTGGTGTGAGTGTTGGAAATATTTATTTATTATTTATAACACGATATATATATATTGATGAGTACTTTCAGAGAAGCCAATCGAACTCCTAAAGTATAAACAGCAGTCAATTCGTGTCTGGGTTTCGAAAGCGATAACGTAGGCCAGGTAATTTATACTTAGTTGTTTGATGTAAATTTGGCTTATAAAAAGAAGATAAAAATAAAAACTTTTTAATAAAAATTCTTAGATTAAAACAAAAAGGAAAGATACGGCATTGGCGGCTCAAAAGCGATCCTCTTAAATTGTGGTGCATGACCACAATTAGCTTTAGTCACAATTGGACATTCAAACACTCATGTGCACTCAATATAACAATATTGCTTATATTCTGTGTTATAAAGATAAAACAATGTATTCGATGTTTTTATAAAGCCCCGTATTCATGGTAAACATTTGTTTAGCAACAGTTGCTAAACATTGTTGGTGAGCGGCGAGAATGTTGCTAGCAACTATGTTTAAATCAATACAGGTTGTCCACACGCCAGTCTGCGTTAAAATGTTGCCCGAGGAGGTAGTGTTGTTGTGTTCTCTGTATCAGATGTATAGAATCTCTAATAAAAAAAAGAGAAAAATATGGTGGATTCGAAATTATCTTTTGCAAAGAGAAAATTTGATGAGTGACCTCAGAATGACAGATGGATCATTTTGTAACTTTACGAGAATGTCGAAAAGTGATTTCGAACATCTTCTAGAAATGATTGGTCCATCAATAGCCAAAAGGGAAACAAATATTCGTCAGCCAGTTTCACCTCAAACGAGGCTGGCTATTACATTACGGTATCTTGCAACTGAGAATTCATACAGTTCTCTTTCATACACATTCAGAGTATCAAAACAATTGATTAGCAAAATTATACCAGATGTATGTCAAGAACTAATTAACTCACTAGCAGGATATGTCAAGGTACAAGAACACTATTTGTGTAATCAAGTATTTTATTAATTAAAAAACACAAAAAAGCAGTGTATGCTATTGCGTTGATTCATCACTGAGATAGTTAACTAAGTTTAGTATAGCCGAATCTTCTGTTTCGTCTCGTAATGCATCTAGTCTATTTGTTTCGTGTCTCTCAATTTCCCTTATTTCAGTTTCCTGAACATTATTTGGTGTTGATGATGGATGAGAAGATGCCGTTTGATATCCATATGTATTATATCGTCCCATTTTTAATTCATACAGTATATTATTAATATGGTACTTTGCCTGTGTCACGGCTTGGTCATCTTTAACACTTCTTAATTCAGCAGCAATATATTCACCATATATATCAAATGGATCCTTCTTCTCCCTTTCATCCATCTTTTTTTTAGCACTTTTCAAAACCTCTAATATTTCATTTGATTCATCTGTCTTATTTCTTTTCCTCGAAGATGTAGATGTTGTAGCATTCGGCCTTGGTGATTGAGATGGCTCTGACTCCATACCACTTTCAAGTGCATTGTTTTCATCTACCTGTAAATTATTATCTTATTATATATTTATTTATTTTTTAGGTTCCAAGTTCGGAACAAGAATGGAAACAAATAAGTCGTGAATTCGAAATACGATGGAATTTTCCACATTGCATTGGGGCCATTGATGGGAAACACGTTATGATTGTGGCGCCAAATAATTCTGGAAGTGAATACTACAATTATAAAAATCAGTTCAGCATGGTACTTATGGCAATTGCAGATGGCAATCACAACTTTATTTACGCAAATTATGGAGCTAAGGGTCGGTCGTCCGACAGTGGAATATTTCAAGAAACACCGTTTTATAATGCATTGTTAGAAAACTCACTTAAACTGCCACGGCCTGAACCAATAACACAAGGCGGAACAGAAATGCCGTATGTAATTGTAGGTGACAGTGCTTTCGCGCTAACGGAGAACATCATGAAACCATATCCTGGCATTCATGAACGTGGGAACAAAAAGCGTATATTCAATTACAGACTATCAAGAGCTAGGAGGATTATAGAAAATGTTTTTGACATTTTATGTGTGGTGTTCCGTGTATTCACTAAACCTATTCCGTTAAAACCAGCCAATTGTGAACTCGTGGTAATTGCTTGTGTATATTTACATAACTTCTTAAGACGTAACTCAGTTTCCAGATCCATATATACACCTCCACAAACTTTTGATTTTGAAGACTCTGAAGGTAACCTATTAGAAGGTTCTTGGCGAAGGGAACTAAGTTCGTTTCCTATGATTGATTTGCAAAGACGGGGCAGGCCTGCATCACAATCAGCTCTTTGTATTAGAGAACAGTTTGCCAATTACTTTATAACCCCAGAGGGAAGAGTTCCATGGCAAAATAATGTAGCGTAATTGTAATAATTTTACAGACAATAGTATAAAACAATTATATACAAAAACAACTTACTGTTTTATTCATAGTATCCGTTTCACCAGAAGTAGTTGCACCACATAACAAAAATTCCAATGGCTCGTAATAAATCCATTTACATTTTTCTATTGCGCCGCTGCCTGTAGTTTTTTTTGCCGACATCTTTTTTTTCTCTCTAGTAAATTGAGTACGCAGTACATGTATTTTAGTTTCTACGTCGTTTTTGGGTATATTTAGGACTTGAGAAATTTCTTCGAATGCATCGTTCTTTTTGTTTCTATCTTTGTATTGTTTTATAGAACAATTCCATAATAATGGTTTTGATTGAAATAATTCTATTAATTGCATTATTTTATCATTGCTCCACACTACTGCCATGTTTATAAACTGTTGCAAACTCGTCCACACACGTCAACAATTGTCGCTAAACTGATGTTTACGCTTGTCGGGCGAGAGCTTGTCAACATGATGCTGTCAACTCTGCAACACGCAGTGTTGCCAGCAACATGTTGACAGCAACTCCGCAACACGTTGATTCAACTTTGTTGCTCAACAAATGTTTCCCATGAATACGGGGCTTTAAGAAAACACAAATAGTTCAGAATCAAATAACAAATGCCTCGGCAACACTTTCCATTAGTAAAACTGAAAAAATAAAAAAAATTGTATGTGTCAGCTCCGACGCACGACTGGAGTTTACTTCTTCAGTTCGTTAGTCTAACCAGACGCAAAAAGAGTTTATTTAACTTAAAAAAGATTGATACTGTATGAAAGGGTAAATTAACAAATTCATGAAATATATGTATATTATATAAATATATATTTATTTATTTCATATACATTTATTATAACTAATCTACGAAATATTTTACATTAAACTTATATAATAATATACTTATATAATTATAGTCAACTTCAGATGTGCATAAATAAAGGTACGCTACGATACCGTGCTACGGTGTAGCACTACGGCTGCTACAGCGTAGTCAGTAAAAACGTAACGAGGTCATTCATCGATAGATTTCACTCCTCACATTTTTCTCATACCGGGCCTCTTATATATGCAAATCAATTCTTAAGGAGTAAACTCCAAAAATATTAAAAATAAACACGGTTTGTCATGAATATTCGCCGTTTCGCTCGCGCTGCATTGAAGCGTACAGTTACGTCTATCTCGCTCGATTGAATGTTTATGAAAGGCCATGAAAGTTCAAAACGATATATCTATAGAAACTGCATTTAAAGTCAAATCAACATTGAATTTTGGAGTCGGTGCTAGCATGTTGATGGATCTGATTTACCGTTTACTGGTTTGGGTTCGCTCAGAATGGCTAGAAGAATTTCGACGCGGTCCGTGAGGGCCGCGGTAGCATAATTGGTCAGTGCATTCGCCCGGATTGCGAAGGGTGCGGGTTCGAATCCCGTCTGCTGCCTGGTCCGCGTGGAATTTTTTCTAATTATATTTTCTTTAGATTAAAACATCAAGCAGTTACATGCTTTAAAATAATAAAAATTATAACTATAATAGCTATTTCTTCTTTCAAATGTTTAATATTTGTAAAAGTATTCATTTGACATTGTGGGTTACCTATAATGCGAAGAGATGGCGCTGCCTTGCAGCTTAAGAATGGCTAGAGGAATTTCGACGCGGTCCGTGAGGGCCGCGGTAGCATAATTGGTCATTGCATTCGCCCGGATTGCGAAGGGTGCGGGTTCGAGTCCCGCCTGCTGCCTGGTCCGCGTGGAATTTTTTCTAGTTATATTTTCTTTAGATGTATAAATGTAGTTTAATTATAAGTGAAGAATTGTATTATTTCTTACTTTTTAGCGGTTTTGTTATAATGAAGTCAGTTTTTAAAAAAAAAGATTTTTTAATACATGTGCCTCTACTGTCTTTATGTGGCAAGAAGCAAGCATGAAGGTTTTTACATTAGTATTTAATGCCCTAACGTAGGACAAAAGACGACGAAAATCATGATACACCGACTTTTAATTTTGAGAGTAAACAGGTATACTTCTATATATATAAAACTCAAAGGTGACTGATCTGAGTGATCTATTAACGCACAGCCCAAACCACTGGATGGATTGGGCTGAAATTTGGCATGCAGGTAGATGTTATGACGTAGGCATCCGCTAAGAAAGGATTTTGATCAATTCTACCCCAAAGTGAAGCGAGGGCGGGCCACTAGTACTTAATAAAAGTTTACTAGAGAAAAATCTAGGCAGACCAGGCAGCAAACGGGATTCGAACACGCACGCTTCACTGTCCCGGTTAATGCACTGGCCATTATGCTACCGCGGCCCTGATGGCCATGTCAAATATTCTCTAGTGTTTCTTTAGCTGCAAGGCCATCTCTTCGCATTGCAGGTAACCCACAATGTCAAATGAATACCTTTAAAAGAAGAAGAAGGGTGCGGGTTCGGGTCCTGTCCGCGTGGATTTTTTCTATTAAAGTTTTCTATATATTAAAACGTCAAGCAGTCAAATGCTTAAAAAATAAAAAAAAGGTATACTTAATACTTAACTGTACTGACTTAATCGTTTTATTCCTTAGCTCAGCAGCTTCAGAAATTTTTCGCTAAGCTCGTATCATCCTAATAGATTCGTCGGCAAGTAGGTAATACGCAACAAGGAGGCTGTATATCGCCTTACATCAGCAGTTTCTCCCGAAGCCTCCTCTCCCGCGGGAATAGAACCAATCTGCCTCTCGCCCTAAACATGACGCCTAGTTTGGCTGTAAACAAACTATACGGGTGTTTTTATTCAGCTTCCCAAATGGGTGTAATATGACTCGTATTTATGAGTCGGTTTTTATTGCCTTGACTACAACCTTTGGTTTAAATCAGTACCCCTAGCACAAACCATTATCGAATTCGAATAGCTTTCAAACCGAAATGTCAATGTCAAATTTTGTATGGAAACTTGAACAGCAGCGGCACAAAATACGTAACGAGAACTAAAAATCAGTACACATTTCACAATGACATTTCGGACTCGCAAACGTTACGAATTCGATATTAGTTCGTGCTAGTTAGGGGTACAGTTCATACTAATACTTATAGTATTTTGCAAAGCAAATAAAAAATAAATAACACAAAAAATATGAATTTCGGTATAGGTAAAGAAGAATTCTTCACCTCCACCAAAATTCATATTATATTTCTTCATTCATCAAGAACTGTTCATTCAAATATCGTTCATTCTTTTAATGTCCATCCCTAACTTTTGTGTTTGTGTACGCTCGAACAATTGCATAGTTACATAAAAATCTTTGGCGTGTGTGCGTTTTTTTGTCTGTGGCGTGATTTTTGAAGTGTGCGTTCATAGCAACAACACGCTTGTGTTTGTTTGTGAGTACTGCATATTTTCGTTAGTGTGATATACGTGTGTACCTCGTCCCCCGCTAGAATTGATATAATCTTTTGTATGAAAAGAACTGCTTTGGGCTACTCCCGTTTAATAGATACTCAGTCTGTCAAGGATTTTGTAAGTACCTATCTATCCCTCTAATGGGAAATGAGTATATGGTGAGAAAGGATTTATTTTATTAAAAACACAAAAATATGAATTTCGGTATAGATAAAGATAAGAAATATTTGTTCATTCATCAAGAGCTGTTCATTCGAATATCGTTCATTCTTTTAATGTCCATCCCTAACTTTTGTGTTTGTGTACGCTCGAACAATTGCATAGTTACATAAAAATCTATGGCGTGTGTGTGTGTGTTTTTTTAAGTGTGCGTTCATAGCAACAACACGCTTGTGTTTGTTTGTGAGAACTGCATATTTTCGTTAGTTATCTATACGTGTGTACCTCGTCCCCCGCTAGAATTGATAGAATCTAATAGATACTCAGTCTGTCAAGGATTTTGTAAGTACCTATCTATCCCTCTAATGGGAAATGAGTAAATGGTGAGAAAGGTTTTATGTGAGCGCGTCGGTCACGGTATAAGACTCAGAATCGTGTGGTAGAATATAGCGTATTAATATGCAGAGGCCCACGCACGAATTTTGACAGGTCTTTAATGGTATCGCATTGTTAAAGTTTTTTATGAAAACGGAATTATCGCACGTCGGACCAAACTAGTTTTTCCATACCAAATTTGACGTTAACGGTGCGATTATGATAGCTGTCAAATGTCATATATATGTCATACTTCAGTCTCAGGGCTAGTGTGGTAAAATCACATGATTAAAGAAGGCACAGAGACAGATAGGCTTTTGAAAAGATTCTTACGTTATTTATTAGTCTATAAAAAGGGATATTTCTAATGGATATTTATAAATTCTATTGCGTATAACGGTAGAAAAACAAAAGGAAAAAAAATGTATTCAAATGTGCCGCGGAAACGTTTCTGTAGCAAGTATGTCGTCTTACAGGCATGTGACGTCACGCGGCTCTCATAAAATCGTCAAACATTATAAAGTAATATCACTTGGAAAACATGTTTACAAGCCGGTGACGTCATTTTGGGCTTTCTATTTAATGAGTTTTAGTATTATTACTATTTTTTTTATCAGGACAGTGAAATCGCTTCTAATTATCTATCATGTTAAACACACATTCCAATAATTGGTAAGCACTCTATTTTTTAAATCTAAAGAAAATATAAGTAGAAAAAATTCCACGCGGACCAGGCAGCAGACGGGACTCGAACCCGCACCCTTCGGAATCCGGGCGAATGCACTGACCAATTATGCTACCGCAGCCCTCACGGACCGCGTCGAAATTCCTCTAGCCATTCTTAAGCTGCAAGGCAGCGCCATCTCTTCGCATTATAGGTAACCCACAATGTCAAATGAATACTTTTACAAGTATTAAACATTTGAAAGAAGAAATAGCAATTATAGTTATAATTTTTATTTTTAAAGCATGTAACTGCTTGATGTTTAAATCTAAAGAAAATATAATTAGAAAAAATTCCACGCGGACCAGGCAGCAGACGGGACTCGCACCCTATTTTTATATATATATATATATTTTTCTATGTTATAGGGGGCATACGAGCAGGCGGCTCACCTGATGGTAAGTGATCACCGTCGCCCATGGACACTTGCAACACCAGGAGTATCACAAATGCGATGCCAGCCTTTAAGGAAGAAATACGCTCTTTTTTTGAAGGTTTTTGGGTGGTATCGGTCCGGAAACACTGCTGGCGACAACATATTCCATATATTCTATATTATACTCTATTTTTCATACAGTCGAACAGTCTATTGCGCGTGTGTGATTATCAATGGCGCTTCGCGGGTGTCGCGAACGCAAAGAAGCATTTCTATTGGAGTTGACCTTAGATTAAAACAAAAAGGGTAGATACGGTACGCTCATACTTGCATCAAACAAAAATCTATCCCACGGCAGCGTGAACGGGACGGCGAGATCCCCGTCACTGCATTACCGACCCGAACGAAACAGCACGTTAAGTTTCAACGGCAGCGCGAACGAGACGGCGAGATCCGCGTCACTGCACTACCGACCAATCACGCGACCAGTACTCGACGTCACTACCGAATAAGATTCAAAACAAAAAACAATTTTTATGATAAAATTATTTTATAGTTCTTCCGAATGAAAAGTGATGCCGTGTGTTTTATTTTTAGTTCTTGAGCAATTTGAGCACTTTTTAAAAACACACTTAGGGATTGTTTTATCATATAAAAACAAAATATTAGCAATATTTCTTTTTGGCGTTCACATGTACGTCGTTTGCATGTCAAGTTGTGACTAAAGCGATTAGGGTCGTAGACCACAATTGGTGCGGATCACTTTTGTGAGGCTAGTGCCGTATCTACTATTTTTGTTTTAATCTAAAGAGTTGACAGACCGCCAGTGCTCACCCACACACGCGCTAAAACACTTCATGAAGCTTCACCTCTGTGCCTGCTTTACCATTGTGTTAGAATATTGCGTGCGGCGATCCGCGCTCCGCTAATGGTCACCTGCGGGGCTACTCCGGATGTTTCTGATAAAAGCCTCCGCCGACTAACAATTTAAGGTTCCCTCGCTTACGAATGGACGGGTTTTATTCAGCCAAAAGTTGTGTTTCATTCAGACCGCTACTTCACATTCTGGGTAGTAGGTAATGACATAAAAAACGTTGGTAAGCAATGGAAGACAGATGAATTGGTCATTTCAAAAGATACGTCGTTCACAGTAAATATACATACATTCTCTATTGGCGATCTGTTCATATGTAAATAAACATTTAAGCGAAGAAATATGAACAGGTCCCTAACTAGGCATTCCTCTGAAAGTTTCGCAAAGACAAAGTTTTGAATTATACACCGAGAAGTCAGTCCTTCATCTATGTATATAAAACTCAACTGACTGACTGACATAGTGATCTATCAACGCACAGCCCAAACCACTGGACGGATCGGGCTGAAATTTGGCATGCAGGTAGATGTTATGACGTAGGCATCCGCTAAGAAAGGATTTTGATCAATTCTACCCCCAAACTTTGTCAATTTTAAACCGATCGGGCTGTGACTTTGCATGCAGGTACAAGAAGAATCATAGATGAATGTCATTGTGTATAATACAAGCCTGAGAACAAAACCTGCAGTCTACACTTCAGCTCTACACCGAAGCGAAGCGAGGGCGGGCCGCTAGTAAACTATAATTCTTAGCAAGGAGACCATGTATGTATCTGGCCATGATTTTTCTATAACCGACAACAGACTATCGACAATTTTAATATTCACTCACTCATCGTCGTAATGTTGGACAGATTTTTAAATGCTAGTACTAAAACTTTATTCATTACACCCGGTGACCACGCAAACTTCAATCAAAAATACGTCTTTATTAATATTTTTACTTAATTATAGGGCGATTAGTGAAATTTTCAATGAAGCCGTTGCAATGTGTCACGGTTGTCGTACATAATGACCGGTTAGATTCTATCACGCGATTCTCGCATTAATCAAGCATACGTTAAAGGCTTCTCAAAAATATTTTCTGGGAAAATGAATTCTGGGAATTCGTACTCAAACTATAAGGCTCGAGGCCAAGGCTTGAGGGGGAAAGATATTGTAGGATTTTTCCTACTATAAAGAAAAAGAGACAGGGCATAGCGGATCTCCCGGTCGAATTGGGGAAATCTTATAGACGATCACAGTGAAATAATACATTTTTGTGCTGTTGTGTTTTCGTCAAGGTACTGCCGCCTCCATCTGCGAATCTGTGATGGCGCAGAAGGCAGCAGCGGAGAGGGAGCGAGAGGAGGACGCTCTAGCCGCCCCTCTCCGGCGTAGACGGGTGGGCCGAAGGAGGCAGGCAGTGGTGACTGCCGGTCTTCGACGGCCCTAAGGTGGTCTGGGCGCGGCCTGACCATCCGCGCGTCCTAGGTGCCGCTCCGGCATAGGCCACCACGTCTGGGGACTGCCTAGTACCCTAGCGCAGTCCCCCTGAGGCGCGTCGCCCGGTCCACTCGTTGGGCCGGGCCTGCCCGGGGGCGTGCTTGGAGATGTGGCGCACGCAGGTGCGTCGGCCCCGAGACCGCCCCCATATGGGCGTAGGAGGGTACCGGGGGGTTTTAGTGGAGTAGGATCAGTGTGGTCTTCCGCACTGGTCCTGCTTGAGTAGGGTCGGCACTGTTTCCCGTGCCGGTGAGTCCCACACACGCCGTGCGCCTAGTCAGCGTCACGGTATGGTGCGTAACTGCGTTTCCCCTCGTCACAAAAAAAAGGGGCTCCAAAGGGGTAGGGGATTGGCTCAAGGTAGGCAACGATAAGGAACTCGATGCCGCAAGTGGTTAGCGTGTTCGGCAACGATCGATGAAAGTTAAGCAACTTTCGCAGTGGTCGGTCATTTCAAATTTACTATCTCGAGCTCCTCCGTGCTTCGGAACGCACGTTGAACCGCAGGTCCCGGCTGCATCTGCAGTCGTTAGCACCCGCCAATAGGCCCGCGTGGTGGGTCATGGTCTAATCTCCCCATTCCATCTATAGGAAAGGCCTGTGCCCCAGCAGTGAATGATAAATAGATAGATAGATAAATATACCAGCGAAAGTTGCAACAATGTTATCGCTTCGTTCACGGAAATAGATACTAAGCCACTTTCTGCTGTACATTTTATATCCATACTTAGAAATGTTAAAGTGTGTTTGTTTGTCTTTCTGTCTGTCTGTTATCTTTTAAGACAGCTAAACCGATTTAGATAAAATTTGGTATAGAAATATGTTGAGCCCCGGGAAAGGATATAGTTTAATTTTATTCCAGAAATCGTCTTTGTAGGGGGTGAAAGTTTATATGGGAAACCAATTCTTCCAAACAGATGAAATCGCAGAGTAATGTTAATAATTTCATAATTAAAGTGTGTGATTGAAAACAAACCCCTTAAATTAGATTTCTAAGTTGCTATTTACCATTTTGATTTTAACTATGCTAAGTTCGCTGTTAAGTTCGTTTCGTATTTAAATTACGGCAAGGTTTATTTAAACGCCGAGAGTTCCCTTGGGAACTTGTGAGTAAAACTATTAAAAAGTTAAGCTCAAACTAAAAACTCGCCTGCGCCTCGATACTTCGATGTTTATGATATTGTGCTTAGGGATGTCGAAAGTTGAAAAAAATATCGATATATCGATACATCGATATTTTAAAAAATATCAATATCGGCTTTGATATATCGCGAAGAAAACATCGATATATCGATATATCGGACTAATTTTCCCAAAAATATCGTACAGTAGGTCACGAAATATGACACGCGGAATAATAATGGAACGAAAATTTAAAACATAGACAATACTAAATACAGCACAGATCATAGATATGTTGAATATCATTAATCTGAGATCCAGTTACGATTTTTCCAGATACGAATTTAGTTAGATCGTGATATGCCGCTACTAATTAAAAAAATATCGTTTTTGATACGAATTTCGATATTGGTTATTTTGTATCGATGTATCGATGTATCGAATCAAAATATATCGGCAAAAATATCGATATATCGATACATCGATATATTTTCAACAAGCCTAATTGTGCTGTGCTTGTAAGAACTTCACCTTTTTACTTGCTGTATTAAATACACTACAATATTGTACAATAAATTCCGGGCAAATATTAGTTTCATACTGCTTTTCGTAAACTTTAACTTTCCGGTTTCTACCACATATTTATCTATATATATATATATATATATATATATATATAAAACTCAAAGGTGACTGACTGACTGACATAGTGATCTATCAACGCACAGCCCAAATCACTGGACGGATCGGGCTGAAATTTGGCATGCAGGTAGATGTTATGACGTAGGCATCCGTTAAGAAAGGATTTTGATCAATTCTATCCCCAAGGGGATAAAATAAAGAATATAAATTTTGTATGAAACTTCAGTTTGTATGAAAGTGCACTGACCAATTATGCTACCGCGGCCCTCACGGACCGCGTCGAAATTCCTCTAGCCATTCTTAAGCTGCAAGGCAGCGCCATCTCTTCGCATTATAGGTAACCCACAATACTAATAGTTATATTTTCTTTAGATTTAAACATCAAGCAGTTACATGCTTTAAAAAAAAATCTCTTATCTATTAGACAAGTCCGTCCGTCTGTGGTGCTGTTTCAGCGGCCAAACCGTAAGAGATAGATAAAGAGAATATTTAAGTTATAAGTTAAGAATAGTCTGATAAGACTACAAACCGGATTTGAGTAACGTAGCACTTCCGGTTTTCGAGAAATCACGAATTGCAAACGAAACCACACAAAATCTCCGAAGTTCTCAATTAATTGTTTTGGTGAACATTTGGTTCACTGGTTTGCTAGTTATAACTAATTTCAATGTTCTTAAGTAAGCGGGTAGATCGCTTTATCTAAAGCAGCTCAAATTGAATTATTTTGTAAACTGTGTGGAATGACAACAATGTTATTTGTGAAGAATTTATCGAATGGAGCGTTTTAAACCTGATAAAATATTCTCGGAGGCCCATTATCCAGTCGGTAAAAAGCCGATAATCGAATATCGACTGCCAACGAGCGGAATACTTGCCGATAGATGTTTTAACTGCTAACAGAGGTACCATTATGCAAGGTAACGAACAATTTTACAATATTTTAGGTCTTTTTTAAGGTTCCGTATCCTTGTTATTAAATGAATGATAGGTAAATTTAATATGACTGTTATGTTTTAATATATTAGAATTTTTTGCATGCTATTAATATGGCTAAATAGATTTAAGATTCTTAGCTTTTAACATATGCTTTATATGCAAACACCTTTTGTCAACCCTATTTAATGCAAATAAAGACTATTCTATTCTATTCTATTCTATTCTATTCTATTCTATTCTATTCTATTCTATTCTATTCTATTCTATTCTATTCAATTCTATTCTATTCTATTCTATTCTATTCTATTCTATTCTATTCTATTCTATTCTATTCTATTCTATTCTATTCTATTCTATTCTATTCTATTCTATTCTATTCTATTCTATTCTATTCTATTCTATTCTATTCTATTCTATTCTATTCTATTCTATTCTATTCTATTCTATTCTATTCTATTCTATTCTATTCTATTCTATTCTATTCTATTAATAATTATATAAGATCACTTTGTTGTCCGTCTGTCCGGCCGTCAGTCTGTGGAGAACATTTATCTCGGTAACGCGTGGAGGCATCGAGTTGAAATTCAAACCATATATTAAGATCTACGGTCCCTTGAAGATGTCAAAATCAAATTTTTAATTTGACGTTAAAAAAAGATACGGCCGTTTATATTGCGTACTTCCAAAGGAGATTGCTCAAATTGGCTAAAATGTACAAAATTAAATTGACATATACTTTACAATCATTAGATTTTAACGGACACCTTTGTATAATATATTCATTTTAAAAAGGACTTTTAATTTTACCGGTTTGGAAAACATACGAATCATTTTTAATGGCTATGGGTGTAGTAACATTCAGCCAAAGACTGATCGAAGTTGTTTAAATAACATTAAAACAAATCTATTTTGTAAAGATTGATAAAATTAAAACATTTCTTTATTACAACGTGGTATTAATATCCACAACTATATTATCATTTTCACTACATGCAAATGTGCTAAGACAATTATTATAGATGGTAGGCGACATCATAAAGTCTATTGCCATACATTTTTCGCCCGACACCCCCATAACACATTATAAGGTGTAATACACTAAAAAACTAAAATATGGTTATAATATAAACATAACAAAAATAATGAAGCAACTGAATATATGGCTATAGAACCTAAATCTCTTAGCTTTCTTTGGTTGTTGAGAGTTTAAAAATTCTCTCTAATCTGTGGCTCATTCACAATCGTCAAACGATTTCTGTCACAGAGTACCTTATTATAACCGGAAATGCATAGATGATACCTGATTTTAAAAGTAACTCTTGTGCATTAACTTTAAAAAAGGCAACTATCTGTTAATCTACCTGCTCTATATACCTGAATCTAATCCATAATTTCGGTACTTGGCTTGAGTTCCCTAGTTTATTATATAGCTTATTTGTTTTCAGGGGTGTCCGTCAATAATATTCGTTTCTACAGTAATAGATATATAATTTCGAATCTAGGAAACAATTTTTCATGATTGTTGGTCTTTAGGCCAAACATGTATGGAATCTGAGCAATCTCCTTTGTACGAAACCTTTGGTGGGCGAATTCGGTTCGCACTTGTCCGGTTTTTTATGTTTATGCAGACAATCGAGCTGGCGGTCCACCTGATGCCTGATCACTGCCACCAATGGACACTTGCAGCATCAAGGGTACATTTGGTTACCATCCAATCAACATTTACCCTCTCTCAAAGCATGAATGTAAGATGAAATTGAGCGGGTGGTTACTTGACTTGGAATATGACACTGTGGAGTTATTGATCAAGTAAAACATGCACATCCACACACATCTCCCTATCACACACACACCACATATACACATTCACTCATACACACACGCACACACACACTCACACACACACAGTGTAATGTATTATTAATTGTTTGTTTCAACACATGTCTGTAATGTGCCTGTCTTTCGAGGTGGGCGCTAATAGCTGTAACATAGTCTTAGACTACTATAGTTGTTAACACTAAATTGTTATATTGTATGCGTTATGATTCAGAAATAAAGATTATTATTATCACTAAAAGGAGCTCAAGTTGTTGGAACACTAGCTACCTTACTAAGTTGACAAGACAACTTATCAAATCTCAACGGTATAGTGCTTATAGTTTCGGAAAAAAATGGCTGTGACATACGGATTGACAGACACACAGACATGATGAATCCATAGGGGTTCCGCTTTTGGCCATTTGGCTACTGAACCCTAAAAATCATGTATGACGGAATAGTTCCGCTTTAAAAGTTCTATATAAAAACTTCGCACAACATACGTGGTATGCATATCTTTAAATCTCTTCGGTGGTGTCGTGTGAGGCGGGTCGTTGCGTTCCCTAAAAAATGGTTGAGCGAAGCGATGGCTGGTTCATGCGTCATGCTCGTGAACGGGTGCTGCCAGCGGAGATGAGTCTGCTCTTGCTTCATTGGGTACTATTAATCGTTGTACTAAACTTTAGTCGTTCATTTTTTTTTGCCTAACCAGCAGGACACGGCATTCCTAAACTTTGTTAAACCAGTTTTTTATATAGTCACTAGCTGACCCAGCGAACTTCGTACCGCCCTAAAAAAATAGGGGTTGTCCAGCGGACAAAATTGTGAATCTAAACCATTCTCAGATCCCCTGGAACACACACAAAAAAATTCATCAAAATCGGTCCAGTCGTTTAAGAGAAGTTCAGGGACATACACACTCACAGAAGAATTATATATATAAAGATAATTTTTATATTATTTTCATTTGTAATGGAAAGTGACTTTATGAGTTACCTCATATTGAAGTCATTTTTCAATTTGACGAGAAACAGGGAGAAAAAAACAGCCCTTGCTGAATTTCTTGCCGGTTCTTCTCAGTACAAGGTCTCCCGCCGTAGATTTGCGAACCAATGGCGTAGCTTTTCGACATTCACAAGTACTTGTAACAGCCTAGACTGAATAAACGATATTGAATTTTGAATTTTTGAAAGTGTGACTCATTATCATCTATTTTCCCCAAGTTAAAGCCGGTGAAACCGCGGGGTACCTCTAGTATCTAACAAAAGGCGTTCTCTTTAACTGTCTCCTTCCTTCGGTCGTGTACACAAGGCTCGTGTAAAAACATCAGTTCGGGCATACATATCGCCTGCTTTGCATACGAAACTGTATCACTCAATCCCGTTAGAGTATGTCGCGTGTGACGGAATTGCGCAATTAGACCACTAAATGGGTATTGGAAAAGTTGAGATGGCTGAGAGAATGCTGTTTCATTTGGTCACCCCATTAGTTTATACGATAAAAGGCCGTGTTGTGACTTGTTTCCCATACTAATTTTAAGCGTTTGCACGTCCCTATATGGCGATCTAGGAAATGTTAGCTTTTGTTAAACAACTGCATTGATTAATTAATGATTCACAGTTTATAATAATTAAAAGTGCTTTACTGAATTTTTAACTTAACAAGTATTGTGATTGACTATATTCCACTAACTGTCATTCGCCTCCCACTGTCATGATAGCCCGCCATTCGGCATACCTTATAAGCCGAGCTTGTTCGAGCCGTCGGAGTGATTAGACGTTAAGGCGTTGAGCAGACGACGGAGCGGGGCGGGCATTTTGACCGCGAAGCAATAAAGACCGCGTCTGCCCGTCGATGTCTGCGGCTGCCCGCGCCGCGTACATAAAGCACACGACGGGCAGAGGCGGTCAGTTCAGGACGTTCGTTCTAGTGAATAGACTAGCGCGTGGCGCGGACTGAGCTGACCGCCCCGCGCCGCCGTCTGCGTTACTGCATATAAACTGGTTTGTATGATCCACGGCGGGCAGCCGCGGACATGCCACGCCGCCAGTGCCCGCCGGGCACCCAAGGCGCGGTCTTTTTGCCCTCTGTGTGCGTTTGAAGTATAGGATTCACTTTGTGCTATTATTCGCGGCGAAATTGACCGGCCCGCCCCGCTCCGTCGTCTGCAAAGCCCCTAAGTGAAGTGCTGTAAGTCAAATTGTGAGGGTGACAACGAGTGTTAACACTATTATTAAGCATAGCGGATTAAACCGTGTAAGTAACGATTCCCTTGTTAAAATGCATGCGTAGTGAGGACTAAATAATGAAAATAAAATTATGTTTATGATACAAGGATTGTTGGTTTCTTTTACAAAGCCCCGATTTTGACTGGAAGTTATCAGGAAGTAACTATTAAGGCCTGTATAATGGAGCGATTATACTTGGTCGTTAGCCCGAATACGAGTGCCAGTGAAATTCGGGTAAACGACTAAGTGTATATGAACGGAGTTGAGTACGCCTGTAATCGGGTAGCTTTTCTTTTGTTTACCCGACACCGTCTTCCAGGTCATATTCCAGTGTAAATTTTGCTTTTGGTGCCCGAATTTGAGTAATATCTTTCGTGCACCCGAACATTATAAAGTTGACTTAGAATATTTACAATAAGTGAATGAACTGATAATGAAATTTAAATGGGACTACATTTACGTTTCATCTTATTATATAAAATTCTCGTGTCACAATGTTAGTTACCATACTCCTGCGAAACGGCCTGACCGATTTTTATGAAATTTCATATGCATATTCCGTGGGTCTGAGAATCGGCTACTATCTATTTTTCATATCCTTAAGTGCTGTAACGTAGCGTTCTGAAACCTACAATGCGCCTTCGCGCTAAAATTCAAAGTATTGGGTATTGTAACGTAATGAGTCTCATATGGGTTAGGAGGAATGTTATCTCAGGAAATTGACAGAACACTACGTTATACACCCCTAAAATTTTTTTTAGACAATATTTTTTTTTATAATGTGGTATTAAAAAATACATACATCCCTAAATTTTCTCTTCTACCACCTGCCCCAATTTTTATGGTGGTACGAAGTTCGCTGGGTCAGCTAGTTATATTTATAATTTATTTTTTTAAGCATGTAACTGCTCGATGTTTAATAGAAAATATTACTAGAAAAAATTCCACGCGGACCAGGCAGCAGACGGGACTCGAACCCGCAGCCTTCGCTATCCGGGCAAATGCACTGAAGATTATGCTACCGCGGCCCTGATGGCCGTGTCGAATTCCTTCTAGCCTTTCTTAAGCTGCAAGGCAGCGTCATCTCTTAGGTACAAACATACATTGTAGGTAACCCATAATTTTTTGTCCGCGTGGAATTCTTTCTAGTAATATTTTTTTTTAGATTTCATAATATGTTGAAGTTCGTAGATTTTCAAAAAAATATTGGATATTTTATTCAAACTATACGTAATGAGTTGGAGTATGTAACGATACCTGCAATCATTAAAAAGGAGTGCAAACAGTGAGCCCTGATATTCAAATTTCTATTCAATTCAAAATTCAATATCGTTTATTCAGTCTAGGCTGTTACAAGCACTTGTGAATGTCGAAAAGCTACGCCATCGGTTCGCAAATCTACGGCGGGAGACCTTGTACTGAGAAGAACCGACAAGAAACTCAGCAAGGGCTGTTTTTTCTCCCTGTATTATATACAGAACGTCAAATTGAAAAATGACTTCAATATGAGGTAACTCATAAAGTCACTTTCCATTACAAATGAAAATAATATAAAAATTCATCATCATCATCAACAGCCTATCTTAGTCCACTGCTGGACATAGGCCTCTCCAAATGCACGCCACTTAGATCGATCTTGGGCTACTCGCATCCAGCTCCTGCCAGCCACCTTGCGCAAATCGTCACTCCATCGCGCCTGAGGACGTCCTACACTACGTTTGCCTAGACGCGGTCTCCACTCCAGAACTCGTCTGCCCCAACGGTTATCGGTTCTTCGACAAATATGGCCAGCCCACTGCCACTTCAACTTGCTAATCCGGTGGGCTATGTCGATAACTCTGGTTCTCTGCCGGATTACCTCATTTCTGATGCGATCCTTCAGAGAAACGCCGAGCATAGCCCTTTCCATAGCGCGTTGAGCGACTTTGAACCTGTGGACCAGCCGTACCGTCAGTGTCCACGTCTCGGCTCCGTATGTCATCACAGGTAGGACGCACTGATTGAAGACTTTCGTCTTTAGACACTGTGGGATCGACGATGTCAGGACTTGACGTAACTTCCTAAACGCTGCCCAACCTAGCTGAATTCTTCTATTCACCTCGTCCTCAAAGTTGTTTCTACCTAACTGCAATGTCTGCCCGAGGTACACATATTTTTGAACAACTTCGAGAACGGCACCGTGTATTGCAATCGGTTCCGGTAGAACATGTTCATTGAACATGACCTTGGTTTTATCCAAGTTCATCCGTAGGCCGATGCGTATAGAAGAGTCAGCCAGGTCATTCAGCATCTGTTGTAGGTCCTGCAGGGTTTCTGCCATGATGACGATGTCGTCTGCAAATCGCAAGTGAGAGATGCGTTCGCCATTTATGTTGATGCCACGTCCTTTCCAGTTCAGCGTCTTGAACATATCCTCCATTGCATTAGTGAACAATTTCGGGGAAATAACGTCCCCTTGTCTCACTCCACGATGCAATGGTATGGGACTTGTTTGCTGATTCTGTACTTGGACAGACATGGTGGCGGCTTCGTACAGACATCTAATAACTTGGATGTATCGCCAGTCGACTTGGCAACGCTGCAGGGACTCCAGAACAGACCAGATTTCAATCGAGTCAAAGGCCTTCTCATAGTCCACAAATGCTAGGCACAGGGGCTGATTGTACTCTTCAGTCTTCTGTATAATCTGCCGCACTGTGTGGATGTGGTCTATGGTGCCGTATCCGCTCCGAAACCCAGCCTGTTCCGGTGGTTGGAAGTCATCAAGTCTTCGCGCAAGACGGTTCGCGATCACTCTTGAGAACAGCTTATAGACGTGGCTTAGAAGGGATATGGGTCGATAGTTCTTAAGTTGGGTCTTGTCCCCCTTTTTAAAGAACAAGACAACCACACTCCTACTCCACGCCTCCGGAGTTCTCCCTTCGAACAGGACAGTGTTGAAAAGCTTTTGGAGCTCCCTCAGTACGGGTTTACCTCCAGCCTTTAAGAGTTCTGTTGAAACACCATCCTCTCCAGGGGCTTTTCCATTTTTAAACTGTCGAAGAGCAATTTCGATTTCGCCAATACTGACTTCTGGCAGGTCTTCGGTGAAGTGGCGTGTTAATGTGGCTCTAGAATCCTCATTTCCGGGATCGGGTCGAGATGCATGTGATGCGTACAACTGGCTGTAGAAGTCTTCCACTTCCGAAAGGACTGCCGGCTTTGAAGCAACAACTTCCCCACTTGCTGTGGTCAACTTCGTCAGATGGCTTCTTCCAAGAGATTGTACGAACACTTTGGATCCTCGATTCTGCTCGATCGCTCTCTCGATCGAGAGAGTATTGGAGCACCGGAGGTCGTGTCGTACGTGCTTACTGATCTCTTGGTTTAGAGTCCGCTTTGCCGACGAAGTGACGGGTGGATTTTCACGTCGTTCCTTCATTAGCCCTAAAGTCTCTTCCGAAAGCTTTGAATTCCTGCCCTTACGCTGCTTTGCACATAATCTCGTACCCTCTTCCCTGAGGATCCGAACCACATTTTCGAGGTTTTGGTTTACGTCTGTTGTGGTTTCCACGGCAGCAAATCGGTTCTCCAGATTTGACTGGAACGTTTCAGACCCTGTTATAGATTGGAGCAGAGTAGGTTGGAGCCTGGATTTCATCAAACGGACGCGCTCGGCCTTAAAGTTGATATTCAAAGAGCCCCGGACGAGTCGGTGATCACTACCGGTATTGAACCTGTTGATCACTGAGACGTCTCTGAATATGTATCTCTTGTCCGTCATGATGAAATCGATCTCATTTTTAGTCATAGTGTCGGGGCTTCGCCACGTCCACTTCCTTTGGGGCTGTTTCTTGAAGAAAGAGTTCATCAAGAAGAGCCCCTCCCGCTCCAGGAAGTTGACGAGCATTTGCCCTCTATGATTTCTGCTTCCAAATCCATGGGATCCTACTACCGATTCGCTGCAATTCTGTACTCCCACTTTAGCGTTGAAGTCCCCCATAACAACGTTGTAGTGGGTCTTAGTAGTGGAGTGGAGGGCCCTCGATATATCATCGAACATATCCTCCACTTCGTCGTCCGAGTGTGTCGATGTCGGTGCGTACACTTGCACCACCTTGAGGCTATACCTCTCGGTGAGCTTTATAATAAGGTACACTACCCTGTTCGACACGCTGGACATTTCCACAACGTTATCGGCAAGGGACTTATTCACCAAAAACCCAACGCCACCTTGGGACTGTTGGTCTCCCCCGCGGAAGTACATTAGGTGGCCCGATTCGAGCGTTATGGTGTCCTCCCCCTCTCTTCGGACTTCACTTAACCCTAAAATGTGCCACCTAATCTTCTCAAGTTCCACCTCGAGTTGCGCCAGATGCGAGTCAAGCCGTAGCGTGCGTCCGTTGTACGTCGCCAGGGTCAGTCTATTGTGGTGGCCTCTCGTAGCCCGGAGATTCTTCGCACCCCCCGCCCCGCCGTTACCGTGGTCGCCACCGTGACCAAGAATAGCGGGGCTGCCGGGAACTGGGGGCCGTGGCTCTTTGTTTGTGTGCATTCAAGGTATTGCCCATAATCGCCACGCTGGGCAGGCGGGTTGGCGATCGCAGAACGTAGGTTATTTCACTGATGACGCTGCTGCCCGTCACCAATGAGATTTTCCTCCCCTACGTCGTTGGATGGTTATACCGCCATCGGTCGGTTTGCCAGAGCCTCGTCTGTTGGTCAACAGGGTGCACCACGTGAAGGTGAGGTTGGCTTGGGTTCTTGCAGGTATATTAAGAACCCCTTACACCCCAAATTATAAAAATTATGACTATTTAAAAAACTGGTTTAATAAAGTTTAGGAATGCCGTGTGTCCTACTGTTTAGGCAAAAAAAAAATAATGAACGATTATAGTATAGTACAACGATTAATAGTACCCAATGAAGCAAGAGCAGACTCATCTCCGCTGGCAGCACCCGTTCACGAGCATGACGCATGAACCAGCCATCGCTTAGCTCAACCATTTTTGAAGTTATACTTCTTTAGGCGCGTTATGAAAAAATGATGAGAGCGAAATTTTAAGATGCGCGCGCATCACTGTAACACAAAATTTTAACTTTTGTGTTTACCGCACATTAAGAAAATCTACCAACAAAATAGAAATAGAATCTCTATTTAGTGGGTGCTAACGACTGCATTGTGAAGGCATATCAAAAGTATTTATTAATCTGGAACAACGGAACCAAAGCGCGATTCAGGAGACTACAGCGCCATCTCTTGACCATTGGTGTAGTAGAACCAAAAAGCACATCTTTATTTTTTGTAATAAAGTAACAAAAAGTATTTATTAATCTGGAACAACGGAACCAAAGCGCGATTCAGGAGACTACAGCGCCATCTCTTGACCATTGGTGTAGTAGAACCAAAAACCACATCTTTATTTTTTGTAATAAAGTAACAGTTATAGGTATTCATATTTATAATATTTATCCACATGTTTCTAGTTTGTATATTCGGAATACGTGTTTGAGTTTCATACAAGTGCAAATCACATATGTTCTAATAAATTATATTCAGTAGCGATTATAATTGAATATTTTAATTATTTATTTATTTTTTCAAATTAAAACTGAACTTTATTGACTGTGTCCTTTTCCAGACTTTTTATTAATTTATTGTAATTAATTATTTGCAATTAAAAACTAATTTTAAACGATGCCAAAGAAGGATAACTTCTCACGCGCCTACATAAGTACACGCACCCATTTTTTTTAGGGAACGCAACGACCCGCCTCATGCGACACCACCGAAGAGAATTTTATTCGTTAATGTTAATTTGCTTGGGCTTTCATAAAACAAACAATAATAGAAATACCTAATCCTGGATGGGTTTATTCCCCCGATCATCGAGCTGTTTATTTTTCTTTCAAAACTCTTCAGGAGTTCCAAGTACCCGCGGTATGAAGCCGAAATGATTGCCTACCTAGCTAACAAGACGGATTTTGTAAGGTTTGAAACGTAAGTAATTACGTCAATTATACCCAAGTTCTGTGAAAAGGTTTCCCGCGAATATTCCGATGCGTGTGTATATCGGATCTCAATTCCGATGCGTCGTGGATCCACCACAAAGGTTAGCTAGTGATGTATGTACAGTATCGATAAATAGCTCCGAGTACTATTATTAATAAGTTTAAAGTGTGTATAAAAACATGTCTCCTTAAGAAAGGTTACTATACTGTAAAAGATTTCATAAATGATAAGTCACCTTGGGCTTAACATAATAGACTGTCGTTTTACTTTGCTAATTTGGTTGAAAATTGTTTAATCGCCACTTCTAAATTTAAAAATAGTACCTAGCTATACTTAACTTTTGTTAATTAATAATATTATATTAGTGTGATGGAAGTTGACATCAACACATGTATTCAAATTTTGATGTCATCTTTCAATTGACGACACTGTATGAAACAAAACAGGGAGAAAAAAATAGCCCTTGCTGAGTTTCTTGCCAGTTCTTCTCAGTACAAGGTCTCCCGCCGTAGATTTACGAACCGATGGCGTAGCGTTTGACTTTCACAAGAGCTTGTAACAGCCTAGACTGAATAAATGAGTTTGAATTTGAATTTAATTTGAATTTATAGCTATTAACGGGATTGTTACCATGTACCTTGTTTTTTATGAGTCTCCGATATTTCGGCACTGTTGCAAGCGCCATGATCACGGAGTAACTGAAGTAATTGCGGGTAGATGTTATTGACAGACACATCGGTCTACTCTCTGACGTCGTCTTTTACTGCGCTCGATACCCCTACCCCTGGTCACATTCTCACTATTCACTCTCACCTGTTCCCGACATACAATGCTCACAGTATCAGATCGCGGAACGACACTTTTTTGATTTTTACGGTTTTTGCACATACGAACCACCCCGTAACAATCCCGTTAATAGCTATAATGTTAGTGACCATGAAAGTTTAAAACAATGTAGCTCCGAGTACTTATCGCTGAAACTAAATTATTTGATGATTTTAGTGCGAATTTCAACGAGGGGCGTCAGTAAGTAGTTTTAAGAGAAATTTATTTGATTGGGGTGATTCTTTTTTATATTTCGTTATAGTCGCCTTCTATTTCGCTACACTCAAACAGAAATCCGTCCAATTGTTAAAGCACTTTGTTAAAGCAAAATATGATTGTATGAGTTCCTTAAAAAAAGATTTAGATTTTTCTGATTGACTGTAAAAATAATTTTATAAAGGGGATTTTATTTAAGTGCTCTTAAAAGAAGAAGATATAAAATCTAAATCAAACGAAATAGATTTCAACTCTTTTGAATAGGGATGATGACTAAGTTTTTTTTCTTCGTTCATCAGGTAGATTATCAAAAAGTATAGGACACGTATTTTTTCTTTTTTCACCTAATATAAACATTGCAGAGATATATTGATTTGAAAAGTCGCATGACGTCACGTTTGAGTACACTTATAAGTGAAAATTCACTCAAAAGTGACGTCACGAGCCCCTACTCCCTAACTTTGACGCGCTATAACTCTGTCATTTTTTGGTTGATTGCCCTAAGAAAAAATACGTGTCCATTATTTTTTGATCATCTAACTGACGGACTTAATAGAATTTCGTTTACTGTTCCCCGTCATCACCCCTATTGTGATGCACTAAGGCTCGTACCATTTAAAGCACATAGCGACATCCCATTCTAACTGTACTCAAGAAAAGATCAACATTTAGTTTTCATTCTGTAATACGAGCCTACGTGTCAAGACACACCACTCCATCCTAAGCTGGATGTAGTTGTAACAATTATTACAAAATCGAAAAATTTTAGAAGCTAATAACGATCTTATTTCTGAAGAAAAGTTTACTAGAAAAAAATCCACGCGGACCAGGCAGCGGACGGGACTCGAACCCTCACCCTTCGCAATCCGGGCGAATGCACTGACCATTATGCTACCACGGCCCTATTCGCCGCGTCGAAATTTTCCTAGCCTTAAGCTGCAAGGCAGCGCCATCTCTTCACATTGTAGGTAACCCACAATGTCAAATGATGCTAATAATGCATGCAACCATAATGGTCAGTGCATTCGCCCGGATTGCGAAGGGTGCGGGTTCGAGTCCCGTCTGCTGCGTGGTCCACGTGGATTTTTTTCTAGTAAACTTTTCTTCAGATATAAACATCTAGCAGTTAAATGCTTAAAAATAAATAAACACATAACGATCTTATTGTTGAAGGTATCGATACAGGACAGCCCTAGCTGTAATGCTCCACAACGTTAACAGGCACCGGATGATTTATGGGCGCGCACATTGAAATCTATCGAACACGCGTCCGTGTCGCAGACTCCTCACTAAACTTTAGTAAAGGCTCACCCTGTCGTATAATCATGCTCACGTGTTTCTTCGACCATAAAGTTGAGAATAATAATATCTTGTTCTAAGTGGTATACCATACTTACGTAATAAACATTTCAATTAAGTATTGTTACATATCCGGGTGGCTTATTCGCTTTGAAACTTAACTGTCCATTGCGCAGCGCTTGAAACAGTGCCGAAATATCCAAGACTCGTGAAAAACAAGGTACATGGTAACAATCCCGTTAATAGCTTTATTGTTAGTGACCGTGAAAGGTGAAAACAAGATATCCCTAAGATGTTAAAAGTATCAGAGAATAATGACAGGGGGAAGAATTCATGCTCTAGCGCCTGGGTTCCGAGCCTGGGGGTAATTACCCCTCCGGGGGTAAATCAGCCGTACTTCGGGGGTAACAAAGAACCATATTATTTGGTTAAATCTAAATAATAAGAAAATACTATATAATAATACTACTAAATAGAGCATGCGCTCCTTGCTAGCGAGCCCGCGGGGTGCTGAGTGTGGGATGTGGGGCTCCTGATGATGACATTATTAGAAACGAAGATGTAGCGGCCAAATTGGAATTTCTTGGACTGATAATAATATTTTAAAGTCGGGGTAAAATCTGGTTTCCTACTAGGTTACAGGGGTAGCAGTATTGGAAAGGTTAGGAAACACTGCTCTAGCGGTTTCTATAGATGGATAAAGGACAATGCGAATCGAGAATCCAGCGTGATTCACACACCCCGAAATACAACCTGCAGGAAAAGCATACAATACCCGCCTGTTGGTGTTGTTCGAGATTCTGTAGATGTATTGCTATGACGACGTAAGAAACTACAACAACGACTATAAAAAAAACGATTGTGTACGACAACACGTGTGGTTTTTCCTCCTCTGGCAACACTGTCGCAAACAGCTGATTTTGAATTGTCCCAGTATTTTTAATTAAATTTTTATTAATCTTAGATATTAAAGGTACTAAACCAATACATCATTAAGTAAACATTAAATATAAAGTGTTTTAATATAAAATACCAGTGTAAATAACGCAAAATAGTGTAAAACAAACTGTGACAAAAACCGGCTTTTTTGTAAGTCATTGTCATCTGTTTTCAAGAAATTTATCTCTTTAGACGCAGTAAGTTTAACAATTTTTATTACGAACGACCTTATTATTGCAGTGCCTTTATGAGTGTAGCATAAAATAATAAAATATTACCTTACTTTTGAAAATAATTCCGCACATAACCTTGCGCTGTTTGCTTAGACAATTCCTTCAATTTTGTACTTTTTTATACTTATTAATTTCGTTATAACATGATGACACGTAAGGCATTGTCAAACATCCAAGGAATTGTGTGATCAACTTAACAAGGAACGGGATGACAATGAAAGGGAATTAATAGATGTTTTAAGTAATAATCAAAAGTTAAAGAGTGAAATGGCGGAGCTACACAATCAGTATAATGATGCCATTGATGCTCGAGACAGGCTGCAGTGCATCGTAGATGGCTTTGATCAGTGCAGAAATGAATATGTGCAAACATTACAGAAAATTCATATTTTAGAAAAAGAATTACAAGATGCCAATCACACAATTTCACTCTTAGAAGCATCAAAACAAAATATTACAGCCTCATTGAATCAGAGCCTTTTCGATGAACTTGTGGTTTGTGCCCCGGTCATGGTTTCTACTACAATTAATAACCAGCCCACTGTTACAATAGACCTCACACATGATGATACTAAAAGCAGTAAGAATACACTGGGGGTTATTGGATGTAAAGGAAACAAATTAAAGAAATACATAAAAATTAATAAATACATAAAGAAAACTCAAAAACTTGTAAAAAAACAAAAGTTCTTTATGAAAAATGTAAAATTTAACAAGGAGAGATTGCAATTAATTGATACATTGGATATATATTCTGCAAAATATGACAACATTAGCTTAAGATATAAAAAAGACACACAAATATTACAAAGTAAAATTGAACAATTACAAGAGTGTCTCTTAAGTGTTACAAAAAAATATGAATTGTCACAAAAAGAAATAAAGGAACACATGAAGGCAATGAATGAGTTGGTTGAATTATGTAATTATAACAATGAGAGATTTCATTCCTTAACTAACAATCACACATGTGATTGTAAACAGTTCACAGCTCAGTCACCTGCCAATTGTGATTCCTCCATATCACAATGTGTTATTGTTAATTCCCCACAGCCGCCATCAAATAAATGTTTGACCACAGTGAAAACAATTCACTCAGACTTAGTTTTAGATAATAATTATAAAAACATCATATTATTTAGTGATGAAATTGGCAAGGGCATGGGCCCTCTTTTGTCTAAAATGGGACATTCAGTTATCAATCACTGTATGCCTAATGTTTCATATGGGGATATTTTAGGAAAGGCAACCAAACAAAATTACAATAAATGCGCTACTCTGTTATTTTTTGTTGGAAATAGAGGCAATGTGAACAAAAAATCATTGATCCAATATGTTAATGAATTGAGTTCTTTAAATGTTGAAAAAATTATATTGTTTACATTGCCCTATTGTAGGAGTCTGCCAAAGGAGGAAAATTTATTAAGATATAAATTAAATATGCTTTTATTCACAATGTGTAAAAGTGAAAAATTTCATGTTATTGACACTAACAATTATGTTAGGAATTTATATTTGACCAAAGATAAATATTATCTTTCTAATTATTGTAAAAGACAGATAGCTAAGTCGCTATCATATTATTTTTATATAACAGCCAAAAACTTGGCTAAACAAATTGCTTTTATTGAGCAATGTTCTATTAATAACTTGACAGTCAGTAGCTCTTCTACTGACAAATTAGTAAATAATAATTATTGTTTAAATTAAATAATGAGACAAAAGACAATTCCTCTTGCATATTAATAAATAATAATTGTTATAACTCTCATAAAAATATTAATTTAACCAAAAAAAATCCATCCAAAAACTTAAAAATCAATGTAAACTTTATCAACCTGATGCATATAAATATTCAAGGAATGATGGGTAAGGACTTAGAAATTGAATTATTTATGAATTGTAACAATATAGATATATTTTGTATCACAGAACATTGGCTTAAAAGTCATCAATTCATGTTTAATTTTAATAATCATCAGGTTGGTAGTTCGTTCAGTCGAGAAAATGCAATTCGCGGTGGCTCTTTAATTTTATTAAATAATACACTTAAATTTAAGGAACGTAAAGATATTGTGAGCCTCTCGGTTGAGCGAACAATAGAAATCGCCTGTGTGGAACTGGACCGGCTTATTGTACTGAGTGTATACAAACCTCCTTCAGCATTGTATGATCGTTTTGAAGAAATTATGGATGAAGCTTTAAAAAAAATTGTCATCACTGGTAAACAATTAATTGTTTGTGGTGACTTTAATATTAATCTATTAGAAACCTCTAGTTTGAGTATTAAATTAAGAAATCTATTTCAATCATATAATCTGGAAAACTTGTTCATGGAGCCTACTAGAATAACGGCCACTTCGGCCACTTGTATTGACAATATTTATACGGATATAATACCACATAAAAAAAGAATCGTTAATCAACTAGATAGTGATCATTGTGGTCAGTTGATTACTTTTCCACATCCAAATAAAAATGTAACCAAGAAATGTATCACTATTGTGCCAAAATCAGTTAATCGTATACAGCGTTTTAAAATTCAATTAGATAGGAAGTTGAGTTATTTAAAGTATAAAGACAGTCCAAATGAGTTGTATAATGATTTTTTTAATATATTTTGTAAAGAATTTAATGACGTCTTCGTTCCCAAAACCATATGTGTTAGTGATGCAGTAACCTTCAGTGAGTGGGCCACCCCAGGCATACATAACAGTAGAAGAAAACTTTATGAACTATACAATGAACGCAGCATTAATACTACTGAAAGATTCAGAGAGTATGTACGTAATTATTCTAAGTTATTTAAAAAGGTATGTCGCACAGCTAAATCAAATTATTTAAGTTGTAAGATTAAGAATAGTAATGACAAAATTAAAATGACATGGAACATTATAAACAATGAAACTGGAAAATCTAAATCTCGAAATACCAGCTTTAATTTAAACATTGAAAATAGAAATGTTACATCAGATACTGAAGTTGCTACAGCATTTGAGAATTTTTTTACTGATATTCCAGTTTCAACTACAAAATCCTTGGACTCCTCCCCCATTGCTGCTGAATCAATATTAAAAGAAAACATAACACAAGGTACTAGTCAATTTAAATTTAAATATGTTAACTCTAAAGACATAATCAAATATTTTAACCAATTGAATAAAAAGAAAACCGCGGATCTGTGGGGTAACTCCGTGGATGTTTCTAGATCAGTAATTGAGACAATAGCTCCTATTCTGGCTAGCATTTTTAATCAATGTGTTGACTGTGGTGTTTTTCCTGATCTAATGAAACATAGTAAAATAACTCCATTGCATAAATCGGGTAGCACATCTGACCCCACAAATTTTAGACCCATATCCGTGCTACCCACCTTTAGTAAGATTTTTGAAAAGATTATGCTAGATCAAATGCAATCATATTTTTATAGTAATAACTTTCTGCATAGTAAACAATTTGGTTTCACAAGGGGTCGCTCAACAACCGATGCCGGTGTTGAGCTTGTACAGCAAATTTTTGATGCCTGGGAGAACTCGCATGATGCACTTGGTGTGTTTTGCGACTTATCAAAGGCATTCGATTGCGTTTTTCATGAAACATTGATCAGGAAACTACAGCACTATGGATTTAGAGACACCACTCTGGATCTTATTGTATCATATTTGAGTGATAGGGTTCAGAGGGTTGACATCAATGGAGAAAAATCTCCTGGTTCGTCGGTTAAGATGGGAGTCCCGCAGGGCTCAATCCTTGGTCCTTTCTTATTTTTAATTTATATCAATGATTTGCCTTATTTTGTAAAGGATAACCATGAAATAGTATTGTTTGCGGATGACACTTCACTTTTGTTTAAAATTAAACGTAGGCAGTCGCAAATTGACGACGTGAACAAGTCTATTTCTAAGGTAGTCCACTGGTTTAACGTTAATAATTTACTGCTAAATGAAGGGAAAACTAAGTGTTTGAAATTTGTTTTACCTAATGTTAAACAGGTAAAAACGAATGTAAATATAAAGGATCGAAATGTGAGCCTTGTAGATACCACAGTGTTCTTAGGAATCACACTAGATTCAAAGTTGCAATGGGGCCCACATATTGATAAATTGTCGAAGAGACTTAGCTCTGCAGCATATGCTGTAATGAAAATACGTCAGTTAACGGATATAGAAACTGCCAGATTAGTCTATTTTAGTTATTTTCATAGTGTAATGTCTTACGGTATTTTACTGTGGGGAAATGCCGCCGATATTCAAACAATATTTGTGTTGCAGAAGCGGGCTATTCGATCAATTTATAATCTTAAAGTTAAGGACTCTTTAAGAAATAAGTTTAAAGAAATAGGCATAATGACGGTTGCATCACAATACATATATGAAAACTTAGTATATGTCAAAAAAAATATTAGTTTATTTACTAAAAATAGTGAAATACATACACTTAATACTAGAAGTAAAAATAAGTTAACTTTACCTGCTACTAGGCTCCACAAAATTAATAACTCGTTTAGAGGCCTCTGTGTTCGCTTTTACAATAAAGTCCCAAGCAATATTCAAGAGTTGAGCCTGACTAAATTTAAATCGACTATTAAAAAAACTCTTATTAAGAATGCTTATTATAAAGTGTCTGATTATATTACAGACAAAAATGCTTGGGTTTGAACTGTTCCAACCATTCCAACGGGTATTTCTATATGATATATATTATGGATCATGTGTTGATGATACTTTTATTGAAAAGCTGTATTTAAAGCTGATTACGTAAGGAAGAATATCAGACTATTTAAGAAGATTTGAATGACAAAACGGCGTGGTCATGATTTCTCCATTGTTTTTGCTTTGTAATTGTTTGCAGTGTCCTACAGATAAATGACTTTAAGTTTAAGTAAATATGTTGTGGTTGATATAGGTGGTTATGGGTAGTCATGCTCTCTTAAAAGTCTCTTCGGTGGTGTCGTGTGAGGCGGGTCGTTACGTTCCCTAAAATATGGTTGAGCGAAGCGATGGCTGGTTCATGCGTCATGCTCGTGAACGGGTGCTGCCAGCGGAGATGAGTCTGCCCTAACTACTTTGATATTTAAGATATAAATGTTTAATTACACCTATTATAAATAACTCTGTTTGTATTTATACTGTGTGACACAGCAATCAAAATGCAGGTGTACAATTAATGTATAATTTCACATTATGTAATGAAGGGTGACTTCATGAATCATCTCTGAAGTCATTTTTCAACTTGACGACTCTGTAAATGATAAAACAGGGAGAAAAAAACAGCCCTTGCTGAGTTTCTTGCCGGTTCTTCTCAGTACAAGGTCTCCCGCCGTAGATTTACGAACCGATGGCGTAGCTTCTCGACATTCATATGTGCTTGTAACAGCCTAAACTGAATAAATGATTTTGATTGATTGATTGATTGACTAGTGGCCCGCCCTCGCTTCGCTTCGGTGTAGAGCT
The DNA here is from genome assembly GCA_902850365.2 of Chilo suppressalis. Taxonomy (NCBI): domain Eukaryota; kingdom Metazoa; phylum Arthropoda; class Insecta; order Lepidoptera; family Crambidae; genus Chilo; species Chilo suppressalis. The sequence goes on along the minus strand of OU963896.1, from coordinate 1,230,055 downwards.
GTAGTGTAAACTATAGTTTTTGTTCTCAGGCTTGTGTTATAAAGAATGACTTTATTTATTTAATTACACGTGTTATTGTGAGTCAACCATAAAAGATAGACATATGCTGTTGCGAGATATTTTTTAGACAATTTTATGTAGAATATTTCCGTCATACATGATTTCTATTTCACTTTAACCATTAAGGCTGCACACGCGACGGAAGCTTAAAAAATGGAGTAACTTCTCCCGTTTTCCCAACATTTCCCTTCACTACTCTGCTGCTATTGATTGTAGCGTGATGAAAAGTATACTATGACCTGCCCGGGAATATGAAGAATAATTGTACCAAGTTTCGTTAACATCCGTCGAGTAGTTTTTGTTTCTATAAGGAACATACACACAGACAGACAGACAGACAGACAGACAGACAAAAATTTTACTGATTGCTTTTTTGGCATCAGTATCGACCACTAATCACCCCCTGATAGTTATTTTGAAAATATATTTCATGTACAGAATTGACCTCTCTACAGATTTATTAAAAGTATAGAAAAGAAGTTTTTCTTCAGTTGTTTAAATGAAGTAGGTACAGTTTATAAGATCAGCGGAAGGCAGGACCGCACAAGGCACACTTAACTAGCAATTCCGTGCTCCTGAATTTATTAAGACGTAGGTGTCTCCGATTAAATTATGGGCATGCGCTTTTTCCCAACGCTGGGATTTAATGGACCGCTGCGCAGTTTCAAGTGTGCTTAAAAGTTTAAACCGCGTAATTTCCCCGTGAAATACGTTGCCGGGGTCAGGTTAGCTGTTAAGCGTCACGTTATAAAGGTTTAGCGGAGGGATGAAATTTTATTGCGATCGCTTCTGTGGATCTTTATCTAGAGGGTGAGAAACGAAATCCTTTTTGACCAATTTCAAAAAGAGGCTTCTTAATTCGTCAGCATATTTTTTTGCTGTTGTCTGCGCATATATATATATATATATATTGATGACCTCCGTGGTCGAGTGGTTTGTACACCGGGTTTCATGGTGTCGCCTACTCGAGAGGTCCCGGGTTCGAATCCCAGTGGGGGCAGATGTTTGTGTGATGAATACGAGCATTTGTACTCCAGTCATAGATGTTTAATATGTATTTCTATATAAATATACTTATATATGTCCTGTATATGTATTCTGTCCGTTACCCTAGTATCCAATAACACAAGCCTTACAGTGCTTACTTTGGGGCTAGGCTAATTGGTGTGAGTGAGTGGTGGAAATTATATATTTATTATTTATATAATGACTGACTATTGAACGACCTCCGTGGCCGAGTGTTTTGTATGCCGGGTTTCATGTTGTCGCCGACTCAAGAGGTCCCGGATTCAAATCCCGGTGGGGGCGGATGTTTGTGTGATGAATACGAGCATTTGTACTCCAGTCATGGATGTTTAATATGTATTTCTTATGTATTCTGTCCGTAACCCTAGTATCCCATAAAACAAGCCTTACAGTGCTTACTTTGGGGCTAGGCTAATTGGTGTGAGTGTTGGAAATATTTATTTATTATTTATAACACGATATATATATATTGATGAGTACTTTCAGAGAAGCCAATCGAACTCCTAAAGTATAAACAGCAGTCAATTCGTGTCTGGATTTCGAAAGCGATAACGTAGGCCAGGTAATTTATACTTAGTTGTTTGATGTAAATTTGGCTTATAAAAAGAAGACAAAAATAAAAACTTTTTAATAAAAATTCTTAGATTAAAACAAAAAGGGAAGATACGGCATTGGCGGCTCAAAAGCGATCCGCTTAAATTGTGGTGCATGACCACAATTAGCTTTAGTCACAATTGGACATTCATGTGCACTCAATATAACAATATTGAGTATATTCTGTATTATAAAGATACTAGCGGACCCGACAGACGTTGTCCTGTCTACACGTCTTTGTGAATCTAAACCATTCTCAGATCCCCTTGAACACACACAAAAAATTTCATCAAAATCGGTCCAGTCGTTTAAGAGAAGTTCAGTGACATACACACTCACAGAAGAATTATATATATAAAGATAACAATGTATTCGATGCTTTTATAAAGAACACAAATAGTTCAAAATCAAATAACAAATGCCTTGGCAACACTTTTAATTAGTAAAACTGAAAAAATAAAAAAAATGTATGTGTCAGCTCCGACGCACGACTGGAGTTTATTTCTTCAGTTCGATAGTCTAACCAGACGCAAAAAGAGTTTATTTAACTTAAAAAAGATTGATACTGTATGAAAGGGTAAATTAACAAATTAATGAAAATAATATACATATATAAATATATATTTATTCATTTCATATACATTTATTATAACTAATCGACGAAATATTTTACATTAAACTTTTTACAATAGTCAATTTCAGATGTGCATAAATATATCATTAGGAATGTTGATAAATTATGTAAATATTATTATCAGACTATTATCATTTTTTTAAATATTAATTAAATCAACATTGTCTGCATTATTAATTACAGTGACAAGTGGTTTATGGTAACTAAAATAAGACACATGGACGTTTGTAGATACGTGGTTCACGAATCTTGAAAATACCGCATCAATGGTTGTACCATACCTCGTTGTCCGCATTGCTCTATCAGAAACAATATCTAAATTCAATTCAGATTTGAAAAAAAATATTAATGTCAATCCGTCATCTTTGTTTGTCAAAGTTGCGCGACATAGGATGCGCACCAAAAACGTAACGAGGTCATTCATCGATAGATTTTACTCCTCACATTTTACTCATACCGGGCAAATCGATTCTTAAGGAGTAAACTCCAAAAAAGACGGTTTGACATGAATATTATTTACGTAATGTCCTTTTTGTTATCAAGAAAACGACAACAATACAGCTCAGCCGTGCGGACTCGCCATTTCGCTTGCGCTGCATCGAAGCGTACAGTTCTGTCTGTCTCGCTCAATTGAATGTTTATGAATGACCATGAAAATTAAAAACGATATATCTTTAGAAACTACATTTAAAGTCAAATCAACATTAAATTTTGGAGTCGGTGCTAGCATGTTGATAGATCTGATTTACCGTTTACTGGTTTGGGTTCGCTCAGAATGGCTAGAAGAAATTCGACGCGGTCCGTGAGGGCCGCGGTAGCATAATTGGTCAGTGCATTCGCCCGGATTGCGAACGGTGCGGGTTTGAGTCCCGTCTGCTGCCTGGTCCGCGTGGAATTTTTTCTAGTTATATTTTCTTTAGATTTAAACATCAAACAGTTACATTCTTTAAAATAATAAAAATTATAACTATAATTGCTATTTCTTCTTTCAAATGTTTAATACTTGTAAATGTATTCATTTGACATTGTGGGTTACCTATAATGCGAAGAGATGGCGCTGCCTTGCAGCTTAAGAATGGCTAGAGGAATTTCGACGTGGTACATACCCCGAAGCGAAGCGAGGGCGGGCCACTAGTACTTAATAAAAGTTTACTAGAGAAAAATCTACGCAGACCAGGCAGCAAACGGGATTCGAACACGCACGTTTCACTGTCCCGATTAATGCACTGGCCATTATGCTACCGCGGCCCTGATGGCCATGTCGAATATTCTCTAGTGTTTCTTTAGCTGCAAGGCAGCACCATCTCTTCGCATTGCAGGTAACCCACAATGTCAAATCAATACCTTTACAAAAAGAAGAAGGGTGCGGGTTCGGGTCCTGTCCGCGTGGATTTTTTCTAGTAAACTTTTCTATAGATTTAAACATCAAGCAGTCAAATGTTTAAAAAAAATCATCATCATCATCATCAGCCTATTAATGTCCCCACTGCTGGGGCACAGGCCTTCCCTATGGATGGAATAGGGAGATTGGGCCATGACCCACCACGCGGGCCCAGTGCGGATTGGTGGGTACTAACGACTGCAGATGCAGCCGGGATCAACGGCTTAACGTGCCTTCCGAAGCACGGAGGAGCTCGAGATAGTAATTTTTGGTCACCCATCCAATGACCGACCACTGCGAAAGTTGCTTAAGTTCAACGATCGCAGCCGAACGCGCTAACCACTTGCGCCATCGAGCTCCTCAAAAAAAATTGGGTATACTTAATACTTAACTGTACTGACTTAATCATTTTATTCCTTAGCTCAGCAGCTTCAGAAATTTTTCGCTAAGCTCGTATCATCCGAATAGGTTCGTCGGCAAGTAGGTAATACGAAACAAGGAGGCTGTATATCGCCTTACATCAGCAGTTTCTCCCGAAGCCTCCTCTCCCGCGGGAACAGAACCAATCTGCCTCTCGCCCTAAACATGACGCCTAGTTTGGCTGTAAACAAACTATACGGGTGTTTTTATTCAGCTTCCCAAATGGGTGTAATATGACTCGTATTTATGAGTCGGTTTTTATTGCCTTGACTACAACCTTTGGTTTAAATCAGTACCCCTAGCACAAACCATTATCGAATTCGAATAGTTTGCAAACCGAAATGTCAATGTCAAATTTTGTATGGAAACATGAACAGCAGCGGCACAAAATACGTAACGAGAACTAAAAATCAGTACACATTTCACAATGACATTTCGGACTCGCAAACGTTACGAATTCGATATTAGTTCGTGCTAGTTAGGGGTACAGTTCATACTAATACTTATAGTATTTTGCAAAGCAAATAAAAAATAAATAACACAAAAAATATGAATTTCGGTATAGGTAAAGAAGAATTCTTCACCTCCACCAAAATTCATATTATATTTCTTCATTCATCAAGAACTGTTCATTCAAATATCGTTCATTCTTTTAATGTCCATCCCTAACTTTTGTGTTTGTGTACGCTCGAACAATTGCATAGTTACATAAAAATCTTTGGCGTGTGTGCGTTTTTTTGTCTGTGGCGTGATTTTTGAAGTGTGCGTTCATAGCAACAACACGCTTGTGTTTGTTTGTGAGTACTGCATATTTTCGTTAGTGTGATATACGTGTGTACCTCGTCCCCCGCTAGAATTGATATAATCTTTTGTATGAAAAGAACTGCTTTGGGCTACTCCCGTTTAATAGATACTCAGTCTGTCAAGGATTTTGTAAGTACCTATCTATCCCTCTAATGGGAAATGAGTATATGGTGAGAAAGGATTTATTTTATTAAAAACACAAAAATATGAATTTCGGTATAGATAAAGATAAGAAATATTTGTTCATTCATCAAGAGCTGTTCATTCGAATATCGTTCATTCTTTTAATGTCCATCCCTAACTTTTGTGTTTGTGTACGCTCGAACAATTGCATAGTTACATAAAAATCTATGGCGTGTGTGTGTGTGTGTTTTTTTAAGTGTGCGTTCATAGCAACAACACGCTTGTGTTTGTTTGTGAGTACTGCATATTTTCGTTAGTTATCTATACGTGTGTACCTCGTCCCCCGCTAGAATTGATAGAATCTAATAGATACTCAGTCTGTCAAGGATTTTATAAGTACCTATCTATCCCTCTAATGGGAAATGAGTAAATGGTGAGAAAGGTTTTATGTGAGCGCGTCGGTCACGGTATAAGACTCAGAATCGTGTGGTAGAATATAGCGTATTATTATGCAGAGGCCCACGCACGAATTTTGACAGGTCTTTAATGGTATCGCATTGTTAAAGTTTTTTATGAAAACGGAATTATCGCACGTCGGAACAAACTAGTTTTTCCATACCAAATTTGACGTTAACGGTGCGATTATGATAGCTGTCAAATGTCATATATATGTCATACTTCAGTCTCAGGGCTAGTGTGGTAAAATCACATGAATAAAGAAGGCACAGAGACAGATAGGCTTTTGAAAAGATTCTTACGTTATTTATTAGTCTATAAAAAGGGATATTTCTAATGGATATTTATAAATTCTATTGCGTATAACGGTAGAAAAACAAAAGGAAAAAAAATGTATTCAAATGTGCCGCGGAAACGTTTCTGTAGCAAGTATGTCGTCTTACAGGCATGTGACGTCACGCGGCTCTCATAAAATCGTCAAACATTATAAAGTAATATCACTTCGAAAACATGTTTATAAGCCGGTGACGTCATTTTGGGCTTTCTATTTAATGAGTTTTAGTATTATTACTATTTTTTTTATCAGGACAGTGAAATCGCTTCTAATTATCTATCATGTTAAACACACATTCCAATAATTGGTAAGCACTCTATTTTTTAAATCTAAAGAAAATATAACTAGAAAAAATTCCACGCGGACCAGGCAGCAGACGGGACTCGAACCCGCACTCTTCGGAATCCGGGCGAATGCACTGACCAATTATGCTACCGCAGCCCTCACGGACCGCGTCGAAATTCCTCTAGCCATTCTTAAGCTGCAAGGCAGCGCCATCTCTTCGCATTATAGGTAACCCACAATGTCAAATGAATACTTTTACAAGTATTAAACATTTGAAAGAAGAAATAGCAATTATAGTTATAATTTTTATTTTTAAAGCATGTAACTGCTTGATGTTTAAATCTAAAGAAAATATAATTAGAAAATCCACGCGGACCAGGCAGCAGACGGGACTCGCACCCTATTTTTATATATATATATATATATTTTTCTATGTTATAGGTGGCATACGAGCAGACGGCTCACCTGATGGTAAGTGATCACCGTCGCCCATGGACACTTGCAACACCAGGAGTATCACAAATGCGATGCCGGCCTTTAAGGAAGAAATACGCTCTTTTTTTGAAGGTTTTTGGGTGGTATCGGTCCGGAAACACTGCTGGCGACAACATATTCCATATATTCTATATTATACTCTATTTTTCATACAGTCGAACAGTCTATTGCGCGTGTGTGATTATCAATGGCGCTTCGCGGGTGTCGCGAACGCAAAGAAGCATTTCTATTGGAGTTGACCTTAGATTAAAACAAAAAGGGTAGATACGGTACGCTCATACTTGCATCAAACAAAAATCTATCCCACGGCAGCGTGAACGGGACGGCGAGATCCCCGTCACTGCATTACCGACCCGAACGAAACAGCACGTTAAGTTTCAACGGCAGCGCGAACGAGACGGCGAGATCCGCGTCACTGCACTACCGACCAATCACGCGACCAGTACTCGACGTCACTACCGAATAAGATTCAAAACAAAAAACAATTTTTATGATAAAATTATTTTATAGTACTTCCGAATGAAAAGTGATGCCGTGTGTTTTATTTTTAGTTCTTGAGCAATTTGAGCACTTTTTAAAAACACACTTAGGGATTGTTTTATCATATAAAAACAAAATATTAGCAATATTTCTTTTCGGCGTTCACATGTACGTCGTTTGCATGTCAAGTTGTGACTAAAGCGATTAGGGTCGTAGACCACAATTGGTGCGGATCACTTTTGTGAGGCTAGTGCCGTATCTACTATTTTTGTTTTAATCTAAAGAGTTGACAGACCGCCAGTGCTCACCCACGCACGCGCTAAAACACTTCATGAAGCTTCACCTCTGTGCCTGCTTTACCATTGTGTTAGAATATTGCGTGCGGCGATCCGAGCTCCGCTAATGGTCACCTGCGGGGCTACTCCGGATGTTTCTGATAAAAGCCTCCGCCGACTAACAATTTAAGGTTCCCTCGCTTACGAATGGACGGGTTTTATTCAGCCAAAAGTTGTGTTTCATTCAGACCGCTACTTCACATTCTGGGTAGTAGGTAATGACATAAAAAACGTTTGTAAGCAATGGAAGACAGATGAATTGGTCATTTCAAAAGATACGTCGTTCACAGTAAATATACATACATTCTCTATTGGCGATCTGTTCATATGTAAATAAACATTTAAGCGAAGAAATATGAACAGGTCCCTAACTAGACATTCCTCTGAAAGTTTCGCAAAGACAAAGTTTTGAATTATAAACCGAGAAGTCAGTCCTTCATCTATATATCTAAAACTCAATGGTGACTGACTGACATAGTGATCTATCAACGCACAGCCCAAACCACTGGACGGATCGGGCTGAAATTTGGCATGCAGGTAGATGTTATGACGTACGCATCCGCTAAGAAAGGATTTTGATCAATTCTACCCCCAAGGGTATAAAATAGGGAATGAAAGTTTGTATGAAACTTTGTCAATTTTAAACCAATCGGGCTGAGACTTTGCATGCAGGTATAAGAAGAATCATAGATGAATGTCATTGTGTATAATACAAGCCTGAGAACAAAACCTGCAGTCTACACTTCAGCTCTACACCGAAGCGAAGCGAGGGCGGGCCGCTAGTAAACTATAATTCTCAGCAAGGAGACCATGTATGTATCTGGCCATGATTTTTCTATAACCGACAACAGACTATCGACTTACAATTTTAATATTCACTCACTCATCGTCGTAATGTTAGACAGATTTTTAAATGCTAGTACTAAAACTTTATTCATTACACCCGGTGACCACGCAAACTTCAATCAAAAATACGTCTTATTAATATTTTTACTTAATTACAGGGCGATTAGTGAAATTTTCAATGAAGCCGTTGCAATGTGTCACGGTTGTCGTACATAATGACCGGTTAGATTCTATCACGCGATTCTCGCATTAATCAAGCACACGTTAAAGGCTTCTCAAAATTATTTTCTGGGAAAATGAATTCTGGGAATTCGTACTCAAACTATAAGGCTCGAGGCCAAGGCTTGAGGGGGAAAGATATTGTAGGATTTTTCCTACTATAAAGAAAAAGAGACAGGGCATAGCGGATCTCCCGGTCGAATTGGGGAAATCTTATAGACGATCACAGTGAAATAATACATTTTTGTGCTGTTGTGTTTTCGTCAAGGTACTGCCGCCTCCATCTGCGAATCTGTGATGGCGCAGAAGGAGGCAGCGGAGAGGGAGCGGGAGGAGGACGCTCTAGCCGCCCCTCTCCGGCGTAGACGGGTGGGCCGAAGGAGGCAGGCAGCGGTGACTGCCGGTCTTCGACGGCCCTAAGGTGGTCTGGGCGCGGCCTGACCATCCGCGCGTCCTAGGTGCCGCTCCGGCATAGGCCACCACGTCTGGGGACTGCCTAGTACCCTAGCGCAGTCCCCCTGAGGCGCGTCGCCCGGTCCACTCGTTGGGCCGGGCCTGCCCGGGGGCGTCCCAGTGAAGTGGCGCACGCTAAGGTGCGTCGATCCTGAGACCGCCCCCATATGGGCGTAGGAGGGTACCGGGGGGTTTTAGTGGAGTAGGATCAGTGTGGCCTTCCGCACTGGTCCTGCTTGAGTAGGGTCGGCACTGTTTCCCGTGCCGGCGAGTCCCACACACGCCGTGCGCCTAGTCAGCGTCACGGTATAGTGCGTAACTGCGTTTCCCCTCGTCACAAAAAAAAAGGGGCTCCAAAGGGGTAGGGGATTGGCTCAAGGTAGGCAACGATGAGGAGCTCGATGCCGCAAGTGGTTAGCGCGTTCGGCTACGATCGATGAAAGATAAGCAACTTTCGCAGTGGTCGGTCATTTCAAATTTACTATCTCGAGCTCCTCCGTGCTTCGGAACGCACGTTGAACCGCAGGTCCCGGCTGCATCTGCAGTCGTTAGCACCCGCCAATAGGCCCGCGTGGTGGGTCATGGTCTAATCTCCCCATTCCATCTATAGGAAAGGCCTGTGCCCCAGCAGTGAATGATAAATAGATAGATAGATAAATATACCAGCGAAAGTTGCAACAATGTTATCGCTTCGTTCACGGAAATAGATACTAAGCCACTTTCTGCTGTACATTTTATATCCATACTTATAAATGTTAAAGTGTGTTTGTTTGGCTTTCTGTCTGTCTGTTACCTTTTAAGTCAGCTAAACCGATTTAGATAAAATTTGGTATAGAAATATGTTGAGCCCCGGGAAAGAATATAGGTTAATTTTATTCCAGAAATCGTTTTTGTAGGGGGTGAAAGTTTATATGGGAAACCAATTCTTCCAAACAGATGAAATCGCAGAGTAATGTTAATAATTTCATAATTAAAGTGTGTGATTGAAAACAAACCCCTTAAATTAGATTTCTAAGTTGCTATTTACCATTTTGATTTTAACTATGCTAAGTTCGCTGTTAAGTTCGTTTCGTATTTAAATTACGGCAAGGTTTATTTAAACGCCGAGAGTTCCCCTGGGAACTTGTGAGTAAAACTATTAAAAAGTTAAGCTCAAACTAAAAACTCGTCTGCGCCTCGATACTTCGATGTTTATGATATTGTGCTTAGGGATGTCGAAAGTTGAAAAAGATATCGATATATCGATACATCGATATTTTAAAAAATATCAATATCGGCTTCGATATATCGCGAAGAAAACATCGATATATCGATATATCGGACTAATTTTCCCAAAAATATCGTACAGTAGGTCACGAAATATGACACGCGGAATAATAATGGAACGAAAATTATCTCCCTAAAAATAGACCATATTTTCGAATGATGACATAGACAATACTAAATACAGCACAGATCATAGATATGTTGAATATCATTAATCTGAGATCCAGTTACGATTTTTCCAGATACGAATTTAGTTAGATCGTGATATGCCGCTACTAATTAAAAAAATATCGTTTTTGATACGAATTTCGATATTGGTTATTTTGTATCGATGTATCGATGTATCGAATCAAAATATATCGGCAAAAATATCGATATATCGATACATCGATATATTTTCAACAAGCCTAATTGTGCTGTGCTTGTAAGAACTTCACCTTTTTACTTGCTGTATTAAATACACTACAATATTGTACAATAAATTCCGGGCAAATATTAGTTTCATACTGCTTTTCGTAAACTTTAACTTTCCGGTTTCTACCACATATTTATCTATATATATATATATAAAACTCAAAGGTGACTGACTGACTGACATAGTGATCTATCAACGCACAGCCCAAATCACTGGACGGATCGGGCTGAAATTTGGCATGCAGGTAGATGTTATGACGTAGGCATCCGTTAAGAAAGGACTTTGATCAATTCTATCCCCAAGGGGATAAAATAAAGAATGAAATTTTGTATGAAACTTCAGTTTGTATGAAAGTTTCCACGCGGACCAGGCAGCAGACGGGACTCGAACCCGCACCCTTCGCAATCCGGGCGAATGCACTGACCAATTCTGCTACCGCGGCCCTCGCGGACCGCGTCGAAATTCCTCTAGCCATTCTTAAGCTGCAAGGCAGCGCCATCTCTTCGCATTATAGGTAACCCACAATACTAATAGTTATATTTTCTTTAGATTTAAACATCAAGCAGTTACATGCTTTAAAAAATAAAAATCTCTTATCTATTAGACAAGTCCGTCCGTCTGTGGTGCTGTTTCAGCGGCCAAACCGTAAGAGATAGATAAAGAGAATATTTAAGTTATAAGTTAAGAATAGTCTGATAAGACTACAAACCGGATTTGAGTGACGTAGCCCTTCCGGTTTTCGAGAAATCACGAATTGCAAACGAAACCACAAAAAATCTCCGAAGTTCTCAATTAATTAAATACATTTTTTTTTTCAATCAGGTTTTGGTGAACATTTGGTTCACTGGTTTGCTAGTTATAACTAATTTCAATGTTCTTAAGTAAGCGGGTAGATCGCTTTATCTAAAGCAGCTCAAATTGAATTATTTTGTAAACTGTGTGGAATGACAATAATGTTATTTGTGAAGAATTTATCGAATAGAGCGTTTTAAACCTGATAAAATATTCTCGGAGGCCCATTATCCAGTCGGTAAAAAGCCGATAATCGAATATCGACTGCCAACCAGCGGAATACTCGCCGATAGATGTTTTAACTGCGAACAGAGGAACCATTATGCAAGATAACGAACAATTTTACAATATTTTTAAAGTCTTTTTTAACATTTACCCTCTTTCAAAGCATGAATGTAAGATGAAATTGAGCGGGTGGTTACTTGACTTGGAATATGACACTGTGGAGTTATTGATCAAGTAAAACATGCACATCCACACACATCTCCCTATCACACACACACCACATATACACATTCACTCATACACACACACACATACACACACACACACTCACACACTCACACACACACACACACACACACACACACACACTCACACACACACACAGTGTAATATATTATTAATTGTTTGTTTCAAATCATGTCTGTAATGTGCCTGTCTTTCGAGGTGGGCGCTAATAGCTGTAACATAGTCTTAGACTACTATAGTTGTTAACACTAAATTGTTATATTGTATGCGTTATGATTCAGAAATAAAGATTATTATTATCACTAAAAGGAGCTCAAGTTGTTGGAACACTAGCTACCTTACTAAGTTGACAAGACAACTTATCAAATCTCAACGGTATAGTGCTTATAGTTTCGGAAAAAAAATGGCTGTGACATACGGATTGACAGACAGACAGACATGATGGATCCATAAGGGTTCCGCTTTTGGCCATTTGGCTACTGAACCCTAAAAATCATGTATGACGGAATAGTTCCGCTTTAAAAGTTCTATATAAAAACTTCGCACAACATACGTGGTATGCATATCTCTAAATCTCTTCGGTGGTGTCGTGTGAGGCGGGTCGTTGCGTTCCCTAAAAAATGGTTGAGCGAAGCGATGGCTGGTTCATGCGTCATGCTCGTGAACGGGTGCTGCCAGCGGAGATGAGTCTGCTCTTGCTTCATTGGGTACTATTAATCGTTGTACTAAACTTTAGTCGTTCATTTTTTTGCCTAAACAGCAGGACACGGCATTCCTAAACTTTGTTAAACCAGTTTTTTATATAGTCACTAGCTGACCCAGCGAACTTCGTACCGCCCTAAAAAAATAGGGGTTGTCCAGCGGACAAAATTGTGAATCTAAACCATTCTCAGATCCCCTTGAACACACACAAAAAAATTCATCAAAATCGGTCCAGTCGTTTAAGAGAAGTTCAGGGACATACACACTCACAGAAGAATTATATATATAAAGATAATTTTTATATTATTTTCATTTGTAATGGAAAGTGACTTTATGAGTTACCTCATATTGAAGTCATTTTTCAATTTGACGACTCTGTATACAATACAGGGAGAAAAAAACAGCCCTTGCTGAATTTCTTGCCGGTTCTTCTCAGTACAAGGTCTCCCGCCGTAGATTTGCGAACCAATGGCGTAGCTTTTCGACATTCACAAGTACTTGTAACAGCCTAGACTGAATAAACGATATTGAATTTTGAATTTTTGAAAGTGTGACTCATTATCATCTATTTTCCCCAAGTTAAAGCCGGTGAAACCGCGGGGTACCTCTAGTATCTAACAAAAGGCGTTCTCTTTAACTGTCTCCTTCCTTCGGTCGTGTACACAAGGCTCGTGTAAAAACATCAGTTCGGGCATACATATCGCCTGCTTTGCATACGAAACTGTATCACTCAATCCCGTTAGAGTATGTCGCGTGTGACGGAATTGCGCAATTAGACCACTAAATGGGTATTGGAAAAGTTGAGATGGCTGAGAGAATGCTGTTTCATTTGGTCACACCATTAGTTTATACGATAAAAGGCCGTGTTGTGACTTGTATCCCATACACATTTTAACCGTTTGCACGTCCCTATATGGCGATCTAGGAAATGTTAGCTTTTGTTAAACAACTGCATTGATTAATTAATGATTCACAGTTTATAATAATTAAAAGTGCTTTACTGAATTTTTAACTTAACAAGTATTGTGATTGACTATATTCCACTAACTGTCATTCGCCTCCCACTGTCATGATAGCCCGCCATTCGGCATACCTTATAAGCCGAGCTTGTTCGAGCCGTCGGAGTGATTAGACGTTAAGGCGTTGAGCAGACGACGGAGCGGGGCGGGCATTTTGACCGCGAAGCAATAAAGACCGCGTCTGCCCGTCGATGTCTGCGGCTGCCCGCGCCGCGTACATAAAGCACACGACGGGCAGAGGCGGTCAGTTCAGGACGTTCGTTCTAGTGAATAGACAAGCGCGTGGCGCGGACTGAGCTGACCGCCCCGCGCCGCCGCACAGTGGGTGAAAAAAAGAGGTCCCCTTTCATAGGATTTTTGAAAAAATAAAAATGTTTATTATCCGTTTAAGGTATGCGGTTTTATTGGACATATCAGTACATTGAATAATAAAATAGTTTGGGGAATTTCCTTTTAATCTAACACCATAAAGCACGGGCTTTAGAGTTTCAAATGTATGAAAACGGAATTTGTTTTGCTCATAACTTGTATCGGTCTTCTACGGTCAAGCTGAAACTTATAGGGATTATTACCGGGTCTGTTACGAAGCCATGTGACCTTTGACCTTCACCCCGGACGGCCCCGTTCAAAAGATACGAATTTTTCAAAATGCTTATTAGGGTAATTTTGCTTTACGGGGTTATGTGTCTCAATAAACAGTTTGTTTATGTTTCTTGCCCAGCATTTAGTTATTAATATAACACAGATTATTATCTAATAAAACTACACAGTAGATAACGCCACCATACAACTTAACTTTAAATAAAAGCGTCCTAATTCAAAAGATATGGAATTAATATAAATAGATAAAAGAAATAGTTTTAAGAAAAAGAAAACAAGAATACAATATTGTAAAGAATTACAATGAAGTCGTTTACAGCCTACAATTTAATCTTTTGTTTGACAATCGCTTAAAAGCCGCGCGCCATTAACGAGAGCATCATTACATATAAACAATACAAACTCTATTGTTGCAGGTTTTGAGGAATTCAAAGGGTTACCCACAATCATTACCTGCCGTTGTTTGCCTATAATAATTAATTTTGTCAAACAAACATACTTACACTTACAATGTCTATCTAAGAAAGGGTTTGATCAAATATGTTTATTTTGGGATACCTAGAACTTTAACTGACTAAGCTTAAAATGAACAAAGTGTTTTTCCAGATAAACTAGCTGGTTATTAATATTAGTAAATGTAGTAAGGGAGATTCTGATATGTTACTGCCAAACGAGAAAATAAACTATTTACATTATGAATAAAACAAAATTATTAACATCAATATTTTTATTTACAAAACTTAAATTACTAACTAAGCTTGATATCATAAATTAAATAATGCATAATAAGGAAGCCACAACTGTATAAATTACTACACACATACAAGCTAAAGTATAAAAGATTAGTAGAACTCAAATTGGCTACAACAGTTCTTAAATATGTAAACTGTTTATATTAATATGATACAAAGATACAAAAAAATAAAAATACAAAGTTTGATATAATTTGATTTGAGGGAAAGAACACATACTAATCAAAGTCATAATCAGATACATTACCTACATCTACAAACTCTATATTTTCCTTATCTTCACAAGAAGTTAATAATAATGATTTAGCTTCATTTGTGAGAGGTTTATTTCGTTGACATATTTTAGGCCTGAAACTTGATAGGTATGGGTCAGACGATATTAACAAATTATTGATAATATCTTCATTTGTTGCAATCCTGCTAGATTTACGCGAGTGGAAGGTTCTGAAGTTTTTAAAATCTTTGTTACGAGCTTCAGAGGCCTCTTCAGAGAGCTTGCCGATTGGTATAAAGTTATTGTGCTCTATTATATCGGCACCATGAATGAGTAATTTATGCACGCTTGAGGGCATATAAAATACCATTCATAGAGCTCGACATATTTGCGTGCTGTAGCAGCACAATATTGGCGGAATTTTTCCACGTCCACAAACTCTCCACATGAGATAGCCTGAAGAATCACTCCAAATCTTCTAACGAGTTCTTCATCAACACCCGTTATTTGAGCAGTAATTTGAGGATTAACAAAAAATCTTCTTGCTGTGTTTCCATCGTTGCTTGTACCAGCCCCTTGTTTAACAACGTCCACAAGTAGCCCCGTTTCAGTCCGGAATTGTTCTTGAATAGCCTTTTTTCTTTGGCGTAACTGTTGCTTTAAATCTTCGCCCTTAGCTTGCCATTTCTTGAAGTCGAGACGGTAAGCAATATGTAAGATACATTCCATGCATCTAATTCGTGCATGGAGGGAAGACAGACCGAACTTAAACATGTCTACAGACTGGGTTCTCTGAGTAACCTTGTCGATATCATTCATTTCTTTTGGTTTTGCTTTGCATATATCGCATGTAGCTGTGGATGTATCTGATAAATGTGAAGTTATTTTACCATCAATCATCGTCATATGCAGAACGTGTTTTACATTTGCACCATCGATAACAGTTGGATGTAGAGCAGCAATTTCCGTATCAATTGAAGTCATTTCTTCTTTAACATTCAACTCGTTCTCTTTAGCAAACTTAAAATAAATGGGTCGACAGTAAAACGTTGAAGACGCTTTGGGGTTTTCCCATATTATTTCATCAGTACCATCTCTCACCAGTTTTAACGGCACAAATGAACACATGAAGATGCTTGAATCATCGCCGTCAATTTTTTGTTGGTAGTTGCTTTGCCCAGATGCACCGTCAAACCCCCATTTACTGATAAGAGTCGAATTACTGCCAGTTAAATCAGTTTCCAGAGTTTTTAATAGTCTCTTGACCGTAATATCTAAAATAGACTGAAGTTTAAGTTTAACTTCAGTCTCAGTTATTACCATGTCTTCTTTTTCAACGTAGCACTTCTTCTTCTCTTGCTTCAAAGCATCATACGATGGAAGTATATCACACCCCATGTCTCTCATTGTCTGCCTCAATGTAATATACTGCCATTTCGATAATTTCAGTGATGTTGAAATACCGAGTGCCTTATCGGTATGACAAGTTCGTTTCGTCGATTTCAGGCAGGCTCGCAGCATTGGCGCATCTTCAGGCTTTTTAATCAAATGCTTCACTAATTCTACAAAGTCCGTTTGGTTTTCATTTTCCGCTTTCCTAGCCAGGGCATAAGCAAGTGTCTCAAAATCGTTTTCGGCAATGAGATTTTCAGTTCTTCTTCTTTTTTGCAGTGGACTCAAATTGGCAAATTCTTTTCGAGGACTAAATGTAGCGGTTGATGTCGACACAGCCACACTATGAGGAACAGTGCATTCCGTTGATAAACTAGGTCTTGTTACTGTTGAAATACTTGTTGAAGGATCTTCAAAACTCGTCATAATATTTGATTGTTCTTCAGTTATGTCTAGTGAAACAAACTCTGGCCATTTTATTTCTTGGTCCAACCAGTCAGCAAACTTCTTTATAAAATTCCCTTGTGTGTAATTAGCTGACTTCCATTTGCGTTTAAGATTACTTGTATATGTAGCACAAAACGTTTTAAGAGTTGTCTTTTGTTCTTCAGATAATGAAAATCTCACTGAATCGAGTACTTTTTGAAATAACATGTCGGCACTAAAAGATTTTTGCCTCATAATATATATATATACGTCGAGATTAGACACAAGCCCTTCCATTCTGAGCAACTTAAAATTTGAGCAAAGAGAACGTTACGGTACGAATCAATAATGATAAGTGAAATGAAATACAGGTGTACTCCGTATTTATTATAATCGAAGTCATTGTTGAATAATAATAATAACAACGTATTATTTATTCACCTACCCACAATAAAAGCAAATAATCAGTAATTATTATAGGCAAACAACGGCAGGTAATGACTGTGGGTAACCCTTTGAATTCCTCAAAACCTGCAACAATAGAGTTTGTATTGTTTATATGTAATGATGCTCTCGTTAATGGCGCGCGGCTTTTAAGCGATTGTCAAACAAAAGATTAAATTGTAGGCTGTAAAGGACTTCATTGTAATTCTTTACAATATTGTATTCTTGTTTTCTTTTTCTTAAAACTATTTCTTTTATCTATTTATATTAATTCCATATCTTTTGAATAAGGACGCTTTTATTTAAAGTTAAGTTGTATGGTGTCGTTATCTATATATATATGTATAGTTTTATTAGATAATAATCTGCGCTGTATTAATAACTAAATGCTGGGCAAGAAACATAAACAAACTGTTTATTGAGACACATAACCCCGTAAAGCAAAATTACCCTAATAAGCATTTTGAAAAATTCGTATCTTTTGAACGGGGCCGTCCGGGGTGAAGGTCAAAGGTCACATGGCTTCGTAACAGACCCGGTAATAATCCCTATAAGTTTCAGCTTGACCGTAGAAGACCGATACAAGTTATGAGCAAAACAAATTCCGTTTTCATACATTTGAAACTCTAAAGCCCGTGCTTTATGGTGTTAGATTAAAAGGAAATTCCCCAAACTATTTTATTATTCAATGTACTGATATGTCCAATAAAACCGCATACCTTAAACGGATAATAAACATTTTTATTTTTTCAAAAATCCTATGAAAGGGGACCTCTTTTTTTCACCCACTGTGCGCCGTCTGCGTTACTGCATATAAACTGGTTTGTATGATCCACGGCGGGCAGCCGCGGACATGCCGCGCCGCCAGTGCCCGCCGGGCACCCAAGGCGCGGTCTTTTTGCCCTCCGTGTGCGTTTGAAGTATAGGATTCACTTTGTGCTATTATTCGCGGCGAAATTGACCGGCCCGCCCCGCCCCGTCGTCTGCAAAGCGCCTAAGTGAAGTGCTGTAAGTCAAATTGTGAGGGTGACAACGAGTGTTAACACTATTATTAAGCATAGCGGATTAAACCGTGTAAGTAACGATTCCCTTGTTAAAATGCATGCGTAGTGAGGACTAAATAATGAAAATAAAATTATGTTTATGATACAAGGATTGTTGGTTTCTTTTACAAAGCCCCGATTTTGACTGGAAGTTATCAGAAAGTAACTATTAAGGCCTGTATAATGGAGCGATTATACTTGGTCGTTAGCCCGAATACGAGTGCCAGTGAAATTCGGGTAAACGACTAAGTGTATATGAACGGAGTTGAGTACGCCTGTAATCGGGTAGCTTTTCTTTTGTTCGCCCGACACCGTCTTACAGCTCATATTCCAGTGTAAATTTTGCTTTTGGTGCCCGAATCCGAGTAATATCTTTCGTGCACCCGGAAAACGGGCTTGCGACCAAATGTAATTGCGGATTATGCTGCAATAGCAATGCATGCATTGCCCTATGGCAGGGTAAAACCTTTACGAATCAACGTGCCATTTTTTCTAAAAAATCTTTAATTGGGTCATTGGCATGCCATCAAATAATTTTGACTTTATGATTATTATAGAAGATAATAATATAAATACTATTAGAACTCTTTATGAAATAAAGTAAACCAAAGAGGCACATTCTGGAATGTTTTTATTACATGCATAAATTAAATTACTGTAAAATTAGTGTGACTTCTGTTGCTGCAGGTTTGATAACAAATAATTTATGTTAGGGTTGTAAGATGCTACTTTTAGCAAAATGCATGCTGAACTGGATTCATCTGTCAATCGATTTCTAAACGAGTTTTTAATGTTATTCATCTCTGAAAACAATGACTCGCAGGCATAGGTAGATGAAAACATTGTTAAAATAGCATGTGCTAACCTTCTTCAAACAGTTACTTCGTAGCGTAGGATCACTCGCGTTCGATCGTCATAAAATACCTACTTAAAACATTTTTTACACATGTTTTATGATTGGCGACGTGCCCAAAATATTGTGTCGCGTGCCATCAATGGCACGCGTGCCATTGGTTCGCCTACCCTGCCCTATGGTAATGCCTAAAAGTTTGCATTTCTCCAACATTATAAAGTTGACTTTGAATATTTACAATAAGTCAATGAACTGATAATGAAATTTAAATGGGACTACATTTACGTTTCATCTTATTATATAAAACTAGCAAACCAGTGAACCAAATGTTCACCAAAAAAAAATGTATTTAATTAATTGAGAACTTCGGAGATTTTGTGTGGTTTCGTTTGAAATAGAAATCACGCGATTTCTCGAAAACCGGAAGTGCTACGTTACTCAAATCCGGTTTGTAGTCTTATCAGACTATTCTTAACTTATAATTTAAACATTCTCTATATCTATCTCTTACGGTTTGGCCGCTGAAACAGCACAACGGACGGACGGACGGACGGACTTGTCTAATAGATAAGAGATTCTCGTGTCACAATGTTAGTTACCATACTCCTGCGAAACGGCCTGACCGATTTTTATGAAATTTCATATGCATATTCCGTGGGTCTGAGAATCGGCTACAATCTATTTTTCATATCCTTAAGTGATAATGGTTGTCCACCTGTAACGTAGTGTTCTGAAACCTACAATGCGCCTTCGCGCTAAAATTCAAAGTATTGGGTATTGTAACGTAGTGAGTCTCATATGGGTTAGGAGGAATGTTATCTCAGGAAATTGACAGAACACTACGTTATACACCCCTAAAATTTTTTTAAGACAATATTTTTTTTTATAATGTGGTATTAAAAAATACATACAACCCTAAATTTTCTCTTCTACCACCTGCCCCAATTTTTATGGCGGTAAGAAGTTCGCTGGATCAGTTAGTTATATTTATAATTTAAGCATGTACCTAACTGCTCAATGTTTAATAGATAATATTACGAGAAGAAATTCCACGCGGACCAGGCAGCACACGGGACTTGAACCCGCACCCTTCGCTATCCGGGCGAATGCATTGACCATTATGCTACCGCAGCCCTGATGGCCGTGTCAAATTCCTTCTAGCCTTTCTTAAGCTGCAAGGCAGCGTCATCTCTTAGGTACAAACATACATTGTAGGTAACCCATAATTTTTTGTCCGCGTGGAATTCTTTCTAGTAATATTTTTTTTTAGATTTCATAATATGTTGAAGTTCGTAGATTTTCAAAAAAATATTGGATATTTTATTCAAACTATACGTAATGAGTTGGAGTATGTAACGATACCTGCAATCATTAAAAAGGAGTGCAAACAGTGAGCCCTGATATTCAAATTTCTATTCAATTTAAAATTCAATATCGTTTATTCAGTCTAGGCTGTTACAAGCACTTGTGAATGTCGAAAAGCTACGCCATCGGTTCGCAAATCTACGGCGGGAGACCTTGTACTGAGAAGAACCGACAAGAAACTCAGCAAGGGCTGTTTTTTCTCCCTGTATTATATACAGAACGTCAAATTGAAAAATGACTTCAATATGAGGTAACTCATAAAGTCACTTTCCATTACAAATGAAAATAATATAAAAATTATGACTATTTAAAAAACTGGTTTAATAAAGTTTAGGAATGCCGTGTGTCCTACTGTTTAGGCAAAAAAATAATAATGAACGATTATAGTATAGTACAACGATTAATAGTACCCAATGAAGCAAGAGCAGACTCATCTCCGCTGGCAGCACCCGTTCACGAGCATGACGCATGAACCAGCCATCGCTTAGCTCAACCATTTTTGAAGTTATACTTCTTTAGGCGCGTTATGAAAAAATGATGAGAGCGAAATTTTAAGATGCGCGCGCATCACTGTAACACAAAATTTTAACTTTTGTGTTTACCGCACATTAAGAAAATCTACCAACAAAATAGAAATAGAATCTCTATTTAGTGGGTGCTAACGACTGCATTGTGAAGGCATATCAAAAGTATTTATTAATCTGGAACAACGGAACCAAAGCGCGATTCAGGAGACTACAGCGCCATCTCTTGACCATTGGTGTAGTAGAACCAAAAAGCACATCTTTATTTTTTGTAATAAAGTAACAAAAAGTATTTATTAATCTGGAACAACGGAACCAAAGCGCGATTCAGGAGACTACAGCGCCATCTCTTGACCATTGGTGTAGTAGAACCAAAAACCACATCTTTATTTTTTATAATAAAGTAACAGTTATAGGTATTCATATTTATAATATTTATGCACATGTTTCTAGTTTGTATATTCGGAATACGTGTTTGAGTTTCATACAAGTGCAAATCACATATGTTCTAATAAATTATATTCAGTAGCGATTATAATTGAATATTTTGATTATTTATTTATTTTTTCAAATTAAAACTGAACTTTATTGACTGTGTCCTTTTCCAGACTTTTTATTAATTTATTGTAATTAATTATTTGCAATTAAAAACTAATTTTAAACGATGCCAAAGAAGGATAACTTCTCACGCGCCTACATAAGTACACGCACCCATTTTTTTTAGGGAACGCAACGACCCGCCTCATGCGACACCACCGAAGAGAATTTTATTCGTTAATGTTAATTTGCTTGGGCTTTCATAAAACAAACAATAATAGAAATACCTAATCCTGGATGGGTTTATTCCCCCGACCATCGAGCTGTTTATTTTTCTTTCAAAACTCTTCAGGAGTTCCAAGTACCCGCGGTATGAAGCCGAAATGATTGCCTACCTAGCTAACAAGACGGATTTTGTAAGGTTTGAAACGTAAGTAATTACGTCAATTATACCCAAGTTCTGTGAAAAGGTTTCCCGCGAATATTCCGATGCGTGTGTATATCGGATCTCAATTCCGATGCGTCGTGGATCCACCACAAAGGTTAGCTAGTGATGTATGTACAGTATCGATAAATAGCTCCGAGTACTATTATTAATAAGTTTAAAGTGTGTATAAAAACATGTCTCCTTAAGAAAGGTTACTATACTGTAAAAGATTTCATAAATGATAAGTCACCTTGGGCTTAACATAATAGACTGTCGTTTTACTTTGCTAATTTGGTTGAAAATTGTTTAATCGCCACTTCTAAATTTAAAAATAGTACCTAGCTATATTTAACTTTTACTAATTAATAATATTAGTGTGATGGAAGTTGACATCAACACATGTATGATGATATATATATTTAGATGTCATCTTTCAATTGACGACACTGTATGAAACAAAACAGGGAGAAAAAAATAGCCCTTGCTGAGTTTCTTGCCGGTTCTTCTCAGTACAAAGTCTCCCGCCGTAGATTTACGAACCGATGGCGTAGCGTTTGACTTTCACAAGAGCTTGTAACAGCCTAGACTGAATAAATGAGTTTGAATTTGAATTTATAGCTATTAACGGGATTGTTACCATGTACCTTGTTTTTTATGAGTCTCCGATATTTCGGCACTGTTGCAAGCGCCATGATCACGGAGTAACTGAAGTAATTGCGGGTAGATGTTATTGACAGACATATCGGTCTACCCTCTGACGTCGTCTTTTACTGCGCTCGATACCCCTACCACTGGTCACATTCTCACTATTCACTCGCACCTGTTCCCGACATACAATGCTCACAGTATCAGATCGCGGAACGACACTTTTTTGATTTTTGCGGTTTTTGCACATACGAACCACCCCGTAACAATCCCGTTAATAGCTATAATGTTAGTAACCATGAAAGTTTAAAACAATGTAGCTCCGAGTACTTATCGCTGAAACTAAATTATTTGATGATTTTAGTGCGATTTTCAACGAGGGGCGTCAGTAAGTAGTTTTAAGAGAAATTTATTTGATTGGGGTGATCCTTTTTTATATTTCGTTATAGTCGCCTTCTATTTCGCTACACTCAAACAGAAATCCGTCCAATTGTTAAAGCAATTTGTTAAAGCAAAATATGATTGTAAAAGTTCCTTAAAAAAAGATTTAGATTTTTCTGATTGACTGTAAAAATAATTTTATAAAGGGGATTTTATTTAAGTGCTCTTAAAAGAAGAAGATATAAAATCTAAATCAAACGAAATAGATTTCAACTCTTTTGAATAGGGATGATGACTAAGTTTTTTTTCTCCGTTCATCAGGTAGATTATCAAAAAGTATAGGACACGTATTTTTTCTTTTTTCACCTAATATAAACATTGCAGAGATATATTGATTTGAAAAGTCGCATGACGTCACGTTTGAGTACACTTATAAGTGAAAATTCACTCAAAAGTGACGTCACGAGCCCCTACTCCCTAACTTTGACGCGCTATAACTCTGTCATTTTTTGGTTGATTGCCCTAAGAAAAAATACGTGTCCATTATTTTTTGATCATCTAACTGACGGACTTAATAGAATTTCGTTTACTGTTCCCCGTCATCACCCCTATTGTGATGCACTAAGGCTCGTACCATTTAAAGCACATAGCGACATCCCATTCTAACTGTACTCAAGAAAAGATCAACATTTAGTTTTCATTCTGTAATACGAGCCTACGTGTCAAGATACACCACTCCATCCTAAGCTGGATGTAGTTGTAACAATTATTACAAAATCGAAAAAT
Source organism: Chilo suppressalis (assembly GCA_902850365.2). Classification (NCBI taxonomy): domain Eukaryota; kingdom Metazoa; phylum Arthropoda; class Insecta; order Lepidoptera; family Crambidae; genus Chilo; species Chilo suppressalis. The sequence continues at coordinate 1,206,056 of OU963896.1, read as the reverse complement.
TTTAGAAGCTAACAACGATCTTATTTCTGAAGAAAAGTTTACTAGAAAAAAATCCACGCGGACCAGGCAGCGGACGGGACTCGAACCCTCACCCTTCGCAATCCGGGCGAATGCACTGACCATTATGCTACCACGGCCCTATTCGCCGCGTCGAAATTTTCCTAGCCTTAAGCTGCAAGGCAGCGCCATCTCTTCACATTGTAGGTAACCCACAATGTCAAATGATGCTAATAATGCATGCAACCATAATGGTCAGTGCATTCGCCCGGATTGCGAAGGGTGCGGGTTCGAGTCCCGTCTGCTGCGTGGTCCACGTGGATTTTTTTCTAGTAAACTTTTCTTCAGATATAAACATCTAGCAGTTAAATGCTTAAAAATAAATAAACACATAACGATCTTATTGTTGAAGGTATCGATACAGGACAGCCCTAGCTGTAATGCTCCACAACGTTAACAGGCACCGGATGATTTATGGGCGCGCCCATTGAAATCTATCGAACACGCGTCCGTGTCGCAGACTCCTCACTAAACTTTAGTAAAGGCTCACCCTGTCGTATAATCATGCTCACGTGTTTCTTCGACCATAAAGTTGAGAATAATAATATCTTGTTCTAAGTGGTATACCATACTTACGTAATAAACATTTCAATTAAGTATTATTACATATCCGGGTGGGGTTTGAAACTTAACTGTCCATTGCGCGGCGCTTGAAACAGTGCCGAAATATCGAAGACTCGTAAAAACAAGGTACATGGTAACAATCCCGTTAATAGCTTTATTGTTAGTGACCGTGAAAGGTGAAAACAAGATATCCCTAAGATGTTAAAAGTATCAGAGAATAATGACAGGGGGAAGAATTCATGCTCTAGCGCCTGGGTTCCGAGCCTGGGGGTAATTACCCCTCCGGGGGTAAATCAGCCGTACTTCGGGGGTAACAAAGAACCATATTATTTGGTCAAATCTAAATAATAAGAAAATACTATATAATAATACTACTAAATAGAGCATGCGCTCCTTGCTAGCGAGCCCGCGGGGTGCTGAGTGTGGGATGTGGGGCTCCTGATGATGACATTATTAGAAACGAAGATGTAGCGGCCAAATTGGAATTTCTTGGACTGATAATAATATTTTAAAGTCGGGGTAAAATCTGGTTTCCTACTAGGTTACAGGGGTAGCAGTATTGAAAAGGTTAGGAAACACTGCTCTAGCGGTTTCTATAGATGGATAAAGTACAATGCGAATCGAGAATCCAGCGTGATTCACACACCTCGAAATACAACCTGCAGGAAAAGCATACAATACCCGCCTGTTGGTGTTGTTCGAGATTCTGTAGATGTATTGCTATGACGACGTAAGAAACTACAACAACGACAATAAAAAAAACGATTGTGTACGACAACACGACTGAAGTGAAACTTCTTTAGCTCCATCTGTAATACCTAGTCAGGTCATAAATTCTGTCACATGTTTAATATAAAATAATTGAAATAAGTTTATTCATTATACAGGGTGTTACAGAATTCCGAAATAAAATTTGTAGGTATGTATTCCGAAATAAAAATTTTTAGGTATCTGAGCGGGGCGCAGGGGCGCCTGGGGGAGAGAGGGGGGTCTGTTTAGGTAGTAGTAATCGTACGCATTTATATGGTTGTCATAGGCAGGTGTAAAACGATTTTTTTTAAAATTAAATTAGCAAATAAAAGTGGTCTGAAAGGCGTCAATCATTCGTAGGTAATTCTATACAAGGAACATAACCAAACCCTAAGTTTTATTTCGGACTTTTGTCACACCCTGTATAACCATTTATATACGAAAAAGAATTTAACAAAACATAGATTCTTATGACAGACAGAGATAAGTCCTAACAGACCGAGGGCGACCACTTCTTGACCTGTCATCTACACTAGAATCTTCATTGTATCGTTTGATGGTACGATAAACGAATCTTTTGGTTATATTCAAAATTTTCAGTATGTCAAAAATTTGAATTGGCGCGTAACAGCAACGATGCAACGCAATAACTGCAACACGGTCTTCTTTAAGCGTCCACTCCATATTTAAAAATGAGTAAAATTCTAAAAAGTATACAATTTTATTTTCATGAACAATTCTAAATTCGAATTCAATAAACTTTTTTGTGGCAAGCATTCTAAAAGAAAAGTATTTACTGTATGACAATACTTATGACCTGACTGTGTATATATATAATAGTGCATAAAGAAGTTTCTAGCGGTGGGTCGTTCTCAAATTTTTTGACGACGAAACGCAACCGTATTCTCTTACACGAAAACTAGTCCTCCAAACGGTTCTCGTTCGCAACTGGTTTTGATTGCGGCTGGGTGACGCAACGAAACGACACGCGACGCGACGGTCGAACGAATGTAACGTAACGAAACTAAACTAAACAAAATCTTGTCAACCTTCATTACTACGAGTGAAAGTAATGCTAATTTGCAATAATAAATATTATATTATTTGTAAAATCAAAGATTAATTGTCATACAACGAAACGGTCTTATATCATTGCGTTCTACTGTAGACTGTATTTACTTCACCATTAAGTACAAATTGGAATAAAGACAATCCGAGGACTACTTCTTTAACTAAGACTGTTTTGATCCGAACAGTGCTTGAAACCGGTTTCAAAAATACCGGTAAATAAGGGTTAATATCGGTTTTTAGTAAAGAATTCCTTCGGAGCGCGTCCGAAATGAAAGCGGTACCTAAAACCTTAATAAACCGGTTTAATTCAGAGCGAAGCAAGGGTGGGCCGTTAGTAAAGAATAAATGGAATCATTTTTTGATCTTACATTTTTATATCATTTTGTCTCGAAATCTATAATCTTAAAATGTCACAAAGTAGTGAACATTTATTTACAAATCACAACAGTTAAAGTAATTGCTCAAAGATTATAAAAACCGTAGATGTTCAGTTTATTAAACGAAAAACACTCCTTTAGTTCTTATATCAAAGTACCTATTCGATTTAGTAACCGTTTGGCGATATCAATGGATGGGAATTCATTGTTCTGCTGACTTATAGCCGCAAACAGACAGTCTCTGCCAATTACTTTTATCGACATATCTGTCGGATACTATCAGAGAAAATAGTAAAAGTTTCTCGAGATTTTCCAACCAACCGGTTAGTTTAATGTTATCGGTATAAGAATGTGTCTTTGTTCCAGATATGAAAGAATTTTATTACAAAGATTTTTTTTTGTGGTTGGTTTTATGTGAAACAAATTAACCTTAATATTATTGTTACTATAATAATCATAATTAAAATCATTTATTCAGTTTAGGCTGTTACAAGCACTGATGAATGTCTAGAAGCTACGCCATCGGTTCGTAAATCTTACGGCAAGAAACTCAGCAAAGGCGATTTTTTCTCCCTGTTTTATTATTTGCAGAGTCGTCAAGTTCAAAATTTACTTCAGAGATGATTCATGAAGTCACCTTTCATTACATAATAATTATATATACATTAATTGTTTACCTGCATTTTGATTGCTGTGTCATACAGTATATATTATTGTTATACCGTTAGTATATATTATTTATTACAGTAAACTCTTATTACAAAAAATTATAAATGCAATATGCGTAGGTATTCTGTAAGATGCAATCTCACTTACGATCTCATTTATTCGAATTTCTGACAAAATGTCAAATACATATATATTACTGGCTTAAAGATTAGTCAACATCACAGGAGACCGAAGAGCTGGCAGCTACCTCGGACAAAGAATTAGTCTAGCTATCCAAAGGGGGAACGCTGCCAGTATCTTCGGAACCTTGCCTAAAGGGACTCCTTTCAATAATGTATTTTAGTTATTATATTTTATTTTTTAAGGTTTTTCGTTTTAGGTTCGTTGTTATAAGTATATTTTTTGTTTTTATTTTTGTTTAAAGCTAGTATAATTATATTATTGTTAAGTTACGATATATAATACCTACACCTTTGTTTTTGTTTGAATAAAATGATTTGATATTTGATTTGGCATTTCTTAATCTAGGTATCGGATGTTGCGGATTTTATGTATTTTTTTTTTATTTTAACAATAGCTTGGGAAGGCTTTCTTAAGAATCTGGCTGCTTCTCTACAGACATAGCGACATTTTGCCGTATAATAGCGTAATGCATATCAAACTAATGTCTAAAATGGGCTACCAGAATGGGAAGTGAGATTTTATTTTACAGAATCGTCCTACTGATTGGATTATTATTATTATTTATTATTATTATTATATATTATCATTATTATATATATATATATATATATTATTATTATTTATTCTTTTTACTGACATCCGGCCGTAGTGAATAAAAATTATTCTATCACTAGTAGTGCTTGCTACTCCGTCTGTGTCTCATATAAACTTTCAGCCCCCCTTTTACCCTTTCTTCCATTCTTAGCTGTATCCTATAATAGCTATATATATGTGTGCAAAATTTCACTGCAATCCGTTCAGTGGTTTAATAAATCAGTCAGAAACGGTTTCCCTTTTCATATAAAGAAGATTGTTTAAATATGATTATTATTAAAGTAGTACCCATATTTTGGTTCATAGGTTAGTGATATTTGCGATGTCAATTTGTAGCCTTGTGCGTAGCAGAAATAAATAAATTAAATATTTCCAACGCACACACCAATTAATTAGCCTAGCCCCAAAGTAAGCACTATAAGGTTTGTGTTACGGGGTACTAGGGTAACGGATAGAATACATATACTGTACATATATAAGTATATTTATATAGAAATACTTATTAAACATCCATGACTGGAGTACAAATGCACGTATTCATTACACAAACACCTGCCCCCACCGGGATTCGAACCCGGGACCTCGAGACGGCGACACCATGAAACGTACAAACCCCTCGGCCACGGAGGTTGTCAAATATATAATAACTACTTCCCATGCAGCTTTTTTTCCATGTAGCTTTTATGAAAGTGTTCGACAATCTTACATTATTGAAGGTGATCAATATATGTGGTGGAGATACACGAAAACTACATGAAAACCCATGTAGGTCATATTGAACATTCCATGGCACATTCCTTGCCTTGCAGCTTAAGAATGGCTACAAGAATTTCGACGCAGTCAGTGAGGGTCGTGGTAGCATAATTGGTCGGTGCATTCGCCCGGATTGCGAAGGGTGCGGGTTCGAGTCCCGTCTGCTGCCTGGTCCGCGTGGATTTTTTTCTAGTTATATTTTCTTTAGATTTAAACGTCAAGCAGTTACATGCTTTAAATAATACCGCCCGATTTTCAGTTTGTAGATATTAAGTAGTTTTAAGCTTTTGTAATCAACATATTTCAATGTTGTACCTAATGTACCTAAATAAATGATTTTCAAGTGTAGGATAGATTATTTTAAAGGTTGATTCCACACTGAATCCTTGTCGTAATTTCTTCCGAGAATCACCCATACCCCATCACCAAAATCTGTATATAGCTGTTTGTATTGCGTTTCCTATTGTAATAAATCAAAATTATTTCATAAATTTATAAAAATATGCAATCTAAATCTTTAAATTTGCAAAGAGTAATCACACTAAGCTTACTAAGAGAGACAAGGAGCTCGATGGCGCAGGTGGTTAGCGCGTTCGACTGCGATGGTTGAAGTTAATCAACTTTCTCAGTGGTCGGTCATTGGATGGGTGACCAAAAGTTTACTTTCTCGAGCTCCTCCGTGCTTCGGAAGGCACCTTAAGCCGTTGGTCCCGGTTGCATCTGCAGTCGTTAGCACCCACCAATCAGCATTGGGCCCGCGTGGTGGGTCATGGCCCAATCTCCCTATTCCATCCATAGGGAAGGCCTGTGCCCTAGCAGTGGGGACATTAATAGGCTGATGATGATGATGAATTACACTAATATTATAAAGGCGAAAGTTTGTGAGTGTGTATGTTTGTTACTTCTTCATGTCTAAAAGGCTGGAGCGATTTAAAGGAAATTTGGTATGGAGTTAGCTGACACCTTGGATTAACACAGGCTACGTTTTACTGTGGGAAAATATCACTAATAAACCGCGGGTAACGCCTCAGAGCACAGCTAGTTAAATAAATAAATAAATATTTCCAACAGTCACACCAATTAGCCTAGCCCCAATGTAAGCACTGTAAGGCTTGTGTTATGGGTTACTAGGGTAACGGAAAGAATACATAATGTACTGAAACATATATAAGTATCTTTATAGAAATACGTATTAAACATTCAAGACTGAAGTACAAATGCTCGTTTTCATTACACAAACATCTGCCCCCACCGGGATTCAAACCCGAGACCTTTCGAGTAAGCGATACCTTGAAACCCAGCGTACAAACCAATCGACCACGGAGGTCGCCAAACGTTAACTTATAAGTTCATTAAATATTTTTAAGATCAAGTTTTAAGAAGAAATACAAATTACTATCTCAGCATTTAAGAAGAATCACTCTAACACACGAGACCATAATTGTTCTGGAACCTCTGAAACTGCACCGAGCAGCCAGTAGAGATGGGCGTTTTTAGATATTTGTGAAATCGATGCACATCGGTATCAGATAAATCGCATCGGATGCGCGCGAATGTCAGTATCGTAGTATCACAAACTTTTCAGTGCCGGTGGCAAAAATTTGACTACAATAAAATTTATCCATAGCGCTGTTATATTTTTATGACGTATTTGTTCACCGCTAGCGACATCTTCATCGGCACAGATAAGTTTGTGGCACTGTTGCTATAGTAACGTTGACAAAAACTAGACAGTGTTACAAGGGGTACAGTGTAACATTAGGAATACATCTGCCATTTTCTGCCATTTGTCTATGAGCTGTAATAATTCCAAAGAACATTCGGTTTAAAAAGAATAGGCTAGTTGACTCTTGTCAAATTGCACTATAGAGTCTGTGCGGAAAGAGAATGGGCGTAGCAAAAAATGGAACTAACATTAAGATTTTTATTTGGCGATCAAACTCAGTAATCTGTAAAACGTCAAAGTTTTGTATTGATACGGATTTGTTTGTTGTTGTGTTTTCTTGCGGTTTTTTGAATTTAACCATGTCTAAAAGGGGTAAAACCTTACAAATCCGGTAGAAAAGCACTACAGCGCCCTCCAATGTAAATCCCATTTTCTTTCCGCACAGACTCTACAAATATTTATTTCTTATAATTTTTGGTATGAGGAACCTAAATACATTGATTTCAATTCATACAAATAGAAGATGGCTGTAGTAATCTAATTTGAAAGATAGTTTTTTAATCTATGCTTTTTAAACGCTAAAAACGTTGACCACCATGATTGTGACGTTACAAAATTTGTAAACATCAAAACGTCATTGTCATGTTACTGTGGTGTCTTTCGTCGGACTAAAATATATCTAAAAATACTTATATTTTGTAGAAAAGTTTCCGTTTATTAGTTTTGTTGACTAAATTAATGCTGGCCGCCGGATTTGTAAAAGTAGAATCGACAAAACTCTTTGACTCAGTAGGTACATTCATAACCTTAAATATTATTCAATAAGAAATTAAATTGATGTGATCTTTGCTAAAAAAAATTTTTCAGACCATAAAATTACAGGAAAGCAAGCAAGCAAGTTTATTTATACCACAACTTTTCTGGAGTCTTTAAAGATGTGTTTCTACATTCTCACGTAATACAATCATGATAATTACTATATTAACTGGCATTTTACTTTCGATTAATACCAAATTTTAATAAAGCATTCAGTACGTACACCTCATACACAACTGTCAGGTTGACTGGCTCGGTGAAAGCTCGGCTATGCCAATTTCGGCATAGTATTTGTTGCCGCATTAGACAAGTAAGCCGGCGGTATCTAGTCGAGTGAAGCACGACCAATCATTTATCTATGTTGACATCGTTATATCTATGTGACAGAGCATAAATAAATATGACATACACGCCTAGATAGAGCAATGCAATGAAACCCGCAAACAAAACGGATCATGGTACGCGCAATTTGTGCGCTCTAATGTCAGATTATATATGCATGTCTATCGACGATCGCATCTACCATATGTAGTAGATTTTTTGACATGACAACGTCTTATAATTCATTGGAGCCGGCTGCACACACGAAAAACGGCGGCGTTACCTCGCTCTGAGGCGTTCCATTTAAGGCTTGAAGTGCAAGCGAGAGCACGCAACGAGCGACAAAGAGGCACAATCGGCCTCCGCGTATGGCAACGTTCGACATCTGTTTCTCTCCTACTTGAGTGAGCGATGCGTCCGCGTGGACAGCTACTATACAATAATACATTTACATGTTTTCGTCAAGTATGAAGTGCAGTGAAACGTGAATGTGGTGTCAATTGTTAATAGCAACGATAATTGCGGCAGTTGAAAAACGATTGCTCAAAGCACATTCATACTTGTAAAAACAATGTACATTGTAAAAAAATGTTGTCACGTTCAACTATCGTCAGTAAACCGACTTTAGAGATTTCTTCCGCGCAGTTTATACGGTATCTAGGAGAGTATTTAATCAGAGTTACTGGGAGAGTAATTTATTTCTTAACACCAAGCAAAACGAGGCTCCTTGTAGTATTGCCTCAGACTTCACTTAGTTTCGTGTATAAAATTAGATAATGACGCTTAAGCACCTCACTTGACTGTGAAATTAAACAATGGCAAAGAGAAAAGAAGTAATATTGGCTACCATTAAAGAAGGAAATTTCTGACATACTCTTAGATTAAAACAAAAAGGGTAGATACGGTACGCTCATACTTGCAGCAAACAAAAACTGATCCCACGGCAGCGCGAACGAGACGGCGAGATCCGCGTCACTGCATTACCGACCCGAACGAAACAGCACGTTAAGTTTCAACGGCAGCGCGAACGAGACGGCGAGATCCGAGTCACTGCACTACCGACCAATCACGCGACCAGTACTCGACGTCACTACCGAATAAGATTCAAAACAAACATCAATTTTTATGGGAATATATATTTTATAGTACTTACGAATGAAAAATGATGCCGTGGTTTTTATTTTTAGTTCTTGAGCAATTTGAGCACATTTTAAAAACACACTTAGGCATTGTTTTATCATATAAACACAAAATATTAGCAATATTCCTTTTTGGCGTTCACATGTACGTCGTTTGCATGTCAAGTTGTGACTAAAGCGATTAGGGTCGTGGACCACAATTCATGCGGATCACTTTTGTGAGCCTAGTGCCGTATCTACCCTTTTTGTTTTAATCTAAGGACATAGTCTAGCAAAATGATAATTGCCATCGGATTGCAGCTCAAATTAACGATACCGAAATGAGAACCTGAATAGCCCCTCGATTAAATATTAAAACTATTAGGAAATTACGAATAGAGACCAGTTAAGAAGGAAATGAGAGGTTTTATGGTATCACAGCCTTTGTAATAAGGATACTAAAATAAACACGACGGAAATTCTGTTTTTCCTTTTTTGTATGAAAATCTTCAGAGATTGTTAATAGTGGAATAGTGCTATCGTTTCAAATTAAGAACTTTCAACCAATTGATCTAGGATAATTATGTTTTTATTATTTTAAGCATTTAACGGCTAGATGTTTAAATCTGAAGAAAAGTTTTACTAGAAAAAAAATCACGCGGACCAGGCAGCGGAAGGGACTCGAACCCGCACCCTTCGCAATCCGGGCGAATGCACTGACCATTATGCTACCACGGCCCTGATGGCCGCGTCGAAACTTTCCTAACCTTAAGCTGCAAGGCAGCGCCATCTCTTTGCATTGTAGGTAACCCACAATGTCAAATTAATACTTTTTCAAGTATTAAACATTTGAAAGAATAAATAACAATTATAGTTATGTTTTTATTGTTTTAAGCATTTAACTGCTAGATGTTTAAATCTAAAGAAAAGTTTTACAAGAAAAAAATTCACGCGGGCCAGGCAGCGGACGGGACTCGAACCCGCACCCTTCGCAATCCGGGCGAATGCACTGACCATTTTTTTTCTAGTAAAACTTTTCTTTAGATTTAATGATCTAGGATAATTTTATAATCATTGTTGCGATACTACCTTTCGTAATTATGATAGGAACTTCTCGGACCTAATGCTATATTTGAAATACCTAATGACTTTGTCAGCTTTGTTTGTGTTCTTTATATTTCTTTATTTTGCACATTCAGGAGGTTTTACAGTCCACACCTGTTTGGTCCTTAGATTAAAACAAAAAGAGTAAATATGGCACTAGCCTCACAAAAGTGATTCGCACAAATTGTGGTCCACGACCCTAATCGCTTTAGTCACAACTTGACATGCAAACGACGTACATGTAAACGCCAAAAAGAAATATTGATAATATTTTGTATTTATATGATAAAACAATGCCTAAGTGTGTTTTTAAAAAGTGCTCAAATTGCTCAAGAACTAAAAATAAAACCCACGACATCACTTTTCATTCGTAAGTACTATAAAATATATTTTTCATAAAAATTGCTGTTTGTTTTGAATCTTCTTCGGTAGTGACGTCGAGTATTGGTCGATTGGTCGGTAGTGCAGTGACGCGGATCTCTCCGTCTCGTTCGCGCTGCCGTTGAAACTTAACGTGCTGTTTCGCTCGTGTCGGTAATGCAGTGACGCGGATCTCGCCGTCTCGTTCGCGCTGCCGTGGGATCAGAGTTTTTGTTTGATGCAATTATGAGCGTACCGTATCTACCCTTTTTGTTTTAATCTAAGGTTTGGTCCGTTATAATCGCCTTTCCATTAATTTTCAGATTATAAATATTAAAACTCACGAGGATAGTTTTCCACTAACCACTTAACATCAACTAAACGCAGATTTCGTCAACCAACATAAGAAAATTCAGCTTCGGGCTTTTTCATTCATCCATCAGGCGAGCCACGATGCGAGGCAGCAGAGGAGCTGGAATGAGGGATTCGCGTTCGCGCCCTTATTAATCTTACTCCTCACACACCGTCAGCAGTTTCTAGTTGGAAATTCCGGTCTATAATTGGTCGATTAGCGTCTAAGATGTTTCCATTGTAGGGGGTCACGCTGCAGTGACGCATATCAAGCAGGTTGAATCCCTCTCGTCGCGGCGTCGTCACGTAGCGACACAGAGCACCCCACTAGAGTCCGTGTTTAGTTCAGTGTTACCAACCCTTACTAAAATTTAACCCTAGGTATTTTTTAAATTCCCCTAAATATAGAAATTTATATGTACCTACTTATCTTATTACCTTAATTCTTTCGTTGCTCATAAATTAAAACGTTACATATTTATTTACAGTAAATTATTGTATTGAATAAATACATTTTTCGAATGGAAAATCAAACGAAAATGAGCTGACAGGCTGTTAAATCTTATTTAGCTGTTTTTATTGGTGGAAGGCAAAGAACTTTAGTCCATACAGCCTTAGGAAACAATCTGCCACACAGTCTGTTCAGTCGTTTCATATCGTGGTGCGTTCCATTCTACGCAAAAACTGAAAAAAAAACACGCTTTGTTTTTCGATTTAATTGCAAGTTATGTTAAAAGCCCCTAAAAGAACCCCCAAAAAATTCCAGCCCCTAAAAAAGTCCGTTTTTACCCTTATAGCCCCTAAATCTGGGGACAAAACCCCTTAGTTGGGATCTGTGGTTTAGTTCCTGAACCAAAACCTGCCGAAAGCGTGACGTGTCTTAGGAAGAAATCAGCTAATCGGCTCTGGCAGATGTATTTTCGGATATGATATTGCGCTTTGAGACCTCCGGCTGAATAGCATATCTGAAAGTAATTATTATAAAACTCTTATCATTATTATATGAGGAAAATTACATTTTGGGGTTATCAATTCTAATCCTTACAAAACAATTGAAGACCAACAAGAAAGCTTAATGCGGACGCATGGATGGGTGACCAAAAATTTATTATTTCGAGCTCCTCCGAGCTTCGGAAGACATATTAAGCCGTTGGTCCCGGCTGTATCTGCAGTCGTGAGCCCGCGTGTAGGTCATGGCCCAATCTCGCTATTCCATCCATATGTTAGGCCTGTGCCATTAATAGGCTGATGATGATGAAGTACATATAGCAAGCCTATACGATATAGTATAGCGTGGTATGAATGTGTTCTATGTAAATATATGGTGGGAGATATCATGCTATGAGCTATATCTCTTATCTATTAGACAAGTCCGTCCGTCCGTGGTGCTGTTTCAGCGGCCAAACCGTAAGAGATAGATAAAGAGAATGTTTAAGTTATAAGTTGAGAATAGTCTGATAAGACTACAAACCGGATGTGAGTAACGTAGCACTTCCGGTTTTCGAGAAATCACGTGATTTCTATTTCAAACGAAACCACACAAAATCTCCGAAGTTCTCAATTAATTAAATACATTTTTTTTTTGGTGAACATTTGGTTCACTGCTTTGCTAGTAAATATATAATATAGCGTAGTCTGAACTCACCTTTTTACAATTTTTGATAGAAATCGAAATCCGTAAAGTAGGTGCAGTGCGGGGTGGGTAAAAGGGGCCATTCACGTTGAAACAGTGGCACAGGCCGTCGATAAATATTTCAACGGACCGGCAACATGACTTTGGTCGTTCAGTCCGCTCCACGGCCGATCCGTTCACGATCAAACTTGTCGCATGCGACCGAATTCCGTGCGACGGTCCGTGCGACCGTTGTAACCTATATCTTGTAGCATGACCATTGGACCTGGTCATACAAGAAGAGGCGAAAGCAGCAGCCTTGAGACTAAAGTCTCTAGGCTTATGGAGATTAAATACTGTAACAACACACTCCAATATTCTACATAAGTGCACGAAGGAGATCCTACTCCTGGAGGCACCTATGGATAGAGTATTGAGTCAACACGTCTTTGATCGAAGATACAACATCCAACTTACCACGGAAAAGGCAGATAACTCCGGCGCCGGGGAATAATAATAATAATAATAATAATAATTCATTTATTGTGGAGCATAGGTACAATAATGGGGTGTTACATCAGTACATACAGTTCAGCTATGTCCTGCCATAAGGCGTACAATTATTAATAATAACATTAGATGTCACAAGTTAAATCAATATTATTTTAAATGTCAATTAAGTTTATTTCCATATCGTTTTATTCATGTCAAGTGGTACCCAGAATGTTATTGTTAAATTTCTTTGTCAGATAAAAATTCCTTAATTGTGTAGTAGCATTTGTCAACTAAGAAATTCTTTAACATATGCTTGAAACTGAGGACATTCTCATTACTTCTTATTGGACCAGGAATTTTATTATATATACAAAGGGCGTTACAGAACACACTCCGGTTCATAAGTGCAGTATTCGAAGGAACCATGCGGAATTTATCCCTATGGCGTGCACTAGACAAGACCTTAAACATATCTGTGTTATTTTTAACAAATAGGGCGCAATCCAGAATGTACAGACATGGAAGTGTGAGTATCTTATACTTTTTAAAATACGGTTTGCAAGAGTCGGTCATGCATAAATTAAACATTGACCTAATACAACGCTTTTGGCACTTAAAAACGATTTCTTTGTCGGTTGCGTTCCCCCAAAACATTACTCCATATCTTAGGATAGATCCAACGTACCCATGATAAGCAGACAGTACAGCATCTGAATTTACAACTTTACTTAATTGGTACAACGCATAAGAATAACTAGACAACTTATTACATAGCTGTTCTATATGGCTTTTCCATTTTAAGTCACTGTCGATATATAAACCTAGAAATTTGTTTGTACTTGTTCCACAGATTTGCTTACCAGAGTAGTTGATATTTAGATTCACTGCATCAGTCCTTTGTTGAAAACTCATTATACTTGTTTTATCTAAGTTAACCTTTAAATTGTTAGCAGTTAGCCATTTAATTATTGATGATAAGGTCCCATTTATGTCATTTTCTAGCAATGTCAAATCTTTTCCGCTAAACAAAATAGTACTGTCATCAGCATACAGTGTCATATGATTACTAGTAATTTTAGGTAAATCGTTTATGTAAACCAAAAAGAAGGGAGGACCAAGCACACTACCTTGTGGCACTCCATATTTCACACGCCTTGGTTTTGATAAATAAGTCATTTCCGTTTTAGTAATTTTGTCAATTTTGTCTATTTGTGTAATTTGGATTCTGTTCGTCAAATATGATTTAATAAGATTATAAATGTTCCCTCTAATTCCAACAGCATATAATTTGTCAAGTAATATATCTCTGTCAACATAATCAAATGCTTTTGTCATATCCATAAACAAAGCAATGGTAGGAATTCTATTGTCCACATTACTCGTTACTTTATAAAGGAAATCATAAAGAGCCAAATTTATGGATTTATTTTGCCTGAAACCATATTGTTGTGGGGCTAAGCATTTGTTAACCTCTAAAAACGAATAAAGACTTTTGTATATCACCTTTTCAAAAATCTTAGCAAAAACAGAGAGTAATGCTACTGGTCGATAAAAATTTATGTTTGTGGGATCTTCCTTTTTGAATAAAGGTTTTACTACAGATATTTTCAATCTATCTGGAAAAACACCTTCAGATATACAGAGATTCATTATATGACTTAATACTGGCGCAATTATCCAAGAAGAATCTTTAACTATTTTTGTAGCAATGTTGTCATATCCCGTGCTACTACTATTTTTCAACGAATTAATAATTTTGAATAAATCATTATAATTAATAGGATGAATGAATATTGAATTTAATATACAATTTTTTATTATTATTTTATTTTGCACTGCATGTTTTGAATGTTCAGTATTAACTTCGTCAATAAAATGGTCGTTGAAAGCATCAACCATCTGCTGGGCATCTATAATCGTATTACCACTAACTTTTATTTTGTCAATGGTTTGTCTGGGAATATTGTTTTTCGGTTTATTTATTATTTTCCAAGTTGCTTTACATTTATTAAAAGAATTTCTAATACTGTAATTATTTTGTGCTTTTTGGGTTGACTTTATTATAGATTTAAAGCGTTTAGAATAAATTTTATATTCCGTATTTGTTGCAGCAGTAGGATTGGCTCTGTATTTCAATAACAATTCCCTTTTTCTTTTACTACATACGCGAATACCCTTGGTTATCCACTTAGGTTTATTGGTCGTATTACATTTAATTCTTATTGAAGGGAAACATAAATCGTATAGAAGTTGAAACATGTCATGAAAATTGTTATATGCTTCGTTAGGGTTATCAGCTTTGTAAGAGTCACTAAATGAAAGTTTAGACAAATTTTCAACAAACTTACGTCTATTTTCTAAACTATAGTCACGTCTCATTATATACCAGCAACGGAGGTTACAGGTTTTTTTGACTGGACACTTTAGGATTTGAGCAGAATGATCCGACAGTCCTAATTCCTTGATTTCTCCAGTACATCCTCTGACATTGTGAGCCACATTATCAATACAAGTCTTACTAATAAATCGCGTCGGCTGATCAAATTGGAACTTCAAGTTATAGCTATATAGCATATTGATGAGTTCCACGACATATTTTGATTTTTCCAAAAGATTAATGTTAAAATCTCCACATATAATAACCTTTCTATTTTTTAGACACAGTTTATTAAGAGCGGAATGTAGTTTAGAGAAAAATGCTTCAAAACTTTGTACATCGTATTTGGGTGATCTATAGATACAAAGAATATATAGAGCATGTTCTTTTAACTCAATGGCTGATAGTTCTACCACTTTTGGTATAGATAGCGCATTAATATCACCTACTAAGTTGTAATTCATATTTTTCCTAATCAAAATACAACACCCACCATGTCTGTTGTCTCTATTAAAGAATGAAGCTAACTTAAAATTTGGAATATTAAAATTCACTACATCATTATCAACCATATTATGCTCTGTAACACACAAAATATCAATTCCTTGGCCCTTGACATACAGCTCATCCAAAATTACTGTTAACATGTCCGATTTATTAATAAGTCCATTAACATTTTGATGCATTAGATATATAAAATTATATACGAAAAAAATCATTACAATCTCTAGAACCTGTTTTAACAATATTAGTAACATCGTCTGGTTGTTTATATTCTAATTGGTCATTATTGTTAACAACATTTTTTAAAACTTTAAAATAGTAAGGTATAGTACCTTTCTTTGAGAGGTTAGTGTAATTTAGATTAATAGTTCCTGTGGCTACACGTGCATTCCTTGTATTTTTTGTAGTGTTTTTCATTAAAGAAGATATATTTTTAAATGTCAGAAAATGATTTTTGTATTCAGAATAGTCAATTAATATATTAATTTTATTACAAATTATACTTAAATTATCAGAGTCATGACAGGAGCTATTATAGTATCGATAGTCAAAATCAAGTATTTTACAATTGTCAAAATGTCTAGTCCATATTTTCATACTTTTATACAATTGATGTTCACTGAAATGTTGGTTGTGCCTTACGGGAACAATATAAACAAATGATTTAGCCAACAAATTTACAGCAATACATAGATTGGAATGCAATATATTGATGTCAGTATCATGGGAGCCAAAGCCTAGTATTACAACATCATCCTTTGACAATTTTTCTGCTATATGTTTGCAATATTTCAGCATTTCTGAACTTGAAGCACCAGGAAGTACAGTTGCTGTGGTGTTATATCTATCATTCCACTTTCCGTACCTAGAGTGCGCCAATACCGCAGCTAGTCCTCTCAGTTCTTCGTCACCTAATATATATATTGTTCGTTCTTTTTTCATGTGTACGTTGTGAGAGCATCCAATAATTTTAGTTGAAAGTGTGTGAGCTGCATAATCTCCGTGAATATTCGACTCTTCGATCTTTTGCTTTAGAGTGGTAATTTCTTTATTCAAAAGATCTATTTCCCGTTGCGCAGTCTCCAGCGATTGCTTAAGGTCATTTATTTTTGTTTGTAGGTATATAAATTTCCCCGAGGGATGTGACTTTTTTTCTGAAGAAGGAACTTTTGGTGGAGTAAAGAAGTTTATGGATTGTGTAGAGTGTCGTTTATGTCCTTCATGGATAATATTATGGGGAATTTTGCAAACATTTTTTAGTATTTGTAATTCTTTTGTTAATTTCGTCGAGGACTTTTTTAGCTCATTATTTTCTAAAATATAATTTTCCAACTCCCTTTCGGTAGAGGTAAGTTTAATTTTTAATTGTTGATTTTCCTCTTGTAATTCATATTCGTCACATGCGTTGTTCGTCATTGTGTATTCCACGCTTTTGGATAGTCTGTCAGTGTATGAGCATGATGAATCATCTGTCGTATTCTCCTGTGTTGTGATGTGAGAATCGAAAATAATATTGGATTTGCTAGTAGATAAAGGAGAAGATGTTGAATTTGGAGTGCAAGGCGTACTTGTATTTGTTTCAACTGGTATTGAGGAACGTACAGGGATTAAGTCACTAACTGTATTGCTTGAATTTTTCTTTCTCGTAGTGATATAGTTGGATTGTTCATTGCTCGGAAATACTTGTGTTACAGTTTTTAAGCAAGTTGGACATTTCCAAGTTTGTTTTTTTGCAGTATTCATTAATCGATATAGTTTCTCCGACATTCCAATGCAATCAAACTCAAACTGCTTTGTACATTTTGTACATTGAATTGTATCCTTTATATTTACTGTAGCCATACATTTACAGCATTGTACCTTTGTTGACGATTTGCTGCCGCCTCGTCTTGTCAATTTCGGTTCCATTTTATTACTCGTAAAATAATTATTATAAGAAAAAATACAAGTTCACGGTGGGGTTTGAACACAGGACCTGGGGTACGACAGCGGCTTATTAAACCAATGTTCCACAGGAGCTCATCGCTGATTATCCAATTTAACGATTAGTATAATGCTTGTTGCGTAGTTCCTTTTATTATGGTCAATGACCTTTGTGGTTCGCTTTGCAAAAGCAATACAAAAACATTACGTGATTGAGTGATGTGGTAATGGGTTAAAAGATGGCAGCACTGTGTAATATTTAAGTAATATGCCAATCAAAAAGCAATCTTAATAGTATGACTGCAGATTACAAATCGCGTTGTTATAAATACACATTTTTAAATAAAATTAACTGTCCGTGTTTATAATTTTTGCTATTTTTCTAAATAGTTATTATTAAACGATAGATCACTTCGTATTAATTCGTATAAATGTTCATATTTGTTTTGGACCATAAATGTTTATATTTAAGTTATTAGTTACTTTGAACGCTAGTTTTTATTATAAAGGTCTTCACTTTGTAATTCAGTTGAGATTTCGCACACACAGAGCCACACAAATGGAAGATAACACTTTTCCGTAATATTTGGGTTTCACAGTACACAATGATTATTAATAAAATGTATTTGATCCACTTTAACTATTTAAATATTAAATTAGATACGGGAGCCTATGTTTACGTTTTTGCGCCATCTGGCGTGATGTGAAGGGAAGGGAATGTGCTGGGAAGTTAGGATATACATGTATGGCTCCAAAACCAACAGTGGTACTGGACCCGGTGTCTTCTCAAACGACCTGAATATAAAAATATCTACAACCTTAGGCAAACAAAGCACAATCTTCCAGGCGGAATGTATTGGCATTACCAGAGCGGCACAGGCGGTTGCAGCCAGAGATATCAGAGAGTTTAACATCAAGATCTTCTCTGACAGTGTATCCGTGCTTCAAGCCCTACGTAGCAACACAATAAACTCTGTTATAATTTTTATTATTTTTAAAGCATGTAACTGCTTGATGTTTAAATCTAAAGAAAATATAACTAGAAAAAATTCCACGCGGACCAGGCAGCAGACGGGACTCGAACCCGCACCCTTCGCAATCCGGGCGAATGCACTGACCAATTATGCTACCGCGGCCCTCACGGACCGCGTCGAAATTCTCTCTAGCTATTCTTAAGCTGCAGGGCAGCGCCATCTCTTCGCATTATAGGTAAACCCACAATTTAATTTTTTTCTAGTTATATTTTCCTTAGATTTAAACATCAAGCAGTTACATGCTTTAAAAATAATAAAAATTATAACTATAATTGCTATTTCTTCTTTCAAATGTTTAATACTTGTAAAAGTATTCATTTGACATTGTGGGTTTACCTATAATGCGAAGAGATGGCGCTGCCCTGCAGCTTAAGAATAGCTAGAGAGAATTTCGACGCGGTCCGTGAGGGCCGCTGTAGCATAATTGGTCAGTGCATTCGCCCGGATTGCGAAGGGTGCGGGTTCGAGTCCCGTCTGCTGCCTGGTCCGCGTGGAATTTTTTCTAGTTATATTTTCTTTACAATAAACTCTGGCCTAGTAATGGAGTGGCACGAGGCACTTCTATCCATTGCGGTTAGCAACACGGTAACTCTGCAATGGATAAAAGGACACAGCAGCTCAATTGGAAATGACGCAGCAGACGAACTGGCTAAGAGGGGAGCAGAAACAAAAGTGTGTGGTCCGGAACCTTTGCTGCCCATACCTCAGGCCCAAATTAAAACGTGGCTGCGTGAAATAACTCAGAAATCACACTTAACGGAGTGGAAAACAGGTGAAGGATGCCAGCAAACGAAAAACGCGGTTCCGGCGGCAAATAAAAGTTTTGACCTCACCCTTACCAGACTAAATAGGGACAAACTTCGCAGGATTATAGGATCCCTGACTGGTCATTGTTCTCCTAAACAAACACCTATATACAATAGGAGTAACAGACAGCGCCCTATGCAGAGGATGCATGGAGGCATAAGAAACGCCACAGCATATCATCATGGAATGCAGGAGTGTGGCCGACCAACGGGTACGACTTCTCCAGTCGCCAGAATCGTTTCCGGAAGCTTGCAGCAGTCTACCAAGGCTGATTTCCTTCTGGACCGATATAGGCTGGCTGGAGTAAACTGGAATGTTTTTGGGATACGCACAATGGTCCAATAATTAGGACTAAGTGCGGAAACCACCCTGAAAAACTAACTAACTAACATCTTGTAGCATTTTAAACCGTGTTTTGATTAGACACGTCCGTGTGACGGCACGGTCGGATGACAAATTTAGAAAGAAAGAAAGAAAATACATTTATTTAGTGAAATGATTTATCGCCGTTGGTCGACGTGTGGAGGTGTGTTACACGCATATGCGGTAATACTATCTAGGCTTTTTTGACGTGACAACGTCTTAAATTAGGTTGCGGCTGGGAGTCACTTATGAAAAAGTGTAACGCTCGGTAACGTTACGATGAGTCTCTCGTGTTAAGTTTAAGTTTACATGTACAATGTTTTAGTAAACAAAATATATTTCTATAGTTAAAATTTGTGCAATTCTTATTTTCATTCAATTCCTTGTTCCTATTGTGCAATTTAATTATATTCATATCAATAAATATTCTACCGAGAAAAAGACGTTGTCACGTAAAATCTTCGCCCGTAAAACCGACTTTACAGGCAACCATTTTTTTATTTTCTTTATTTTGTTATAGAGGGTTCAATCAGATTGATTATATCACCCTCGAAGATCACATTATATGGTCATAGCCTACGTTTTATACCAATTTTAACAGATTTAGTCAATAATCTAGCTTTTTCTGAAAGCGGAAAAGCTAGAATATTTATACATTCACCAATATAATACAATGGAATATTATATTTATTTATCAATTCCATCCTCTCTGATTCGTTCCGGACACATTCCATGATTATGTGAACTACATACTCAACTTTATCACACTCCGTACAATTTGGTGAGATTGTTTTACCACTATCTAGGCTTGATGCACGTGGGTGCTTTTGTATGAGGTCTCCAGTGGGTGTATTCTGTACGCAGCATTTCGCCTAAGACGCGCTGGGAAGTGGTGTTTGACTGGAGATTCCTGGGCTTATTTTCTTATGAACCCATTGTAAACAAGCCCGCGATGGCTTGGGAATTTGAATACAATTCTTAGTATCCTTGGATAAGATTAAGCCGTAATAACATTTTCATATTAGGTATGTAACCTACCTTTATTTTATTGAAAATATGAACGATATGTGACGTGAATGTGGGCATCCAAATTTTTTATATTTTTTTCTAGTTAAATTTTTTAATCGCCGAAATTCTGACAGATTTTTTGACACTTCAAAAATCATAAACATTTTCTGTCTCGTATATTTTAAAATCTAAATATTTATTTATGTATAATTATCACTAATATCATCATTGCTGTTACAAGAAGCAAAGATTTTGCAAGCGAAATGGGTTTCCTCAAAACGTTTGTGTAATCTATGAATAAGCGGACAAGGATTCCTGTATAAGAAAAATAATTTCACTTATAATTATTGTAACTTTAATAAAAAATCTGATATCGTTAAAAAAATATCAATCAATATTTATGTCCTTTTTCCTTATGGTAGCCATACACACTACGAGAAATCGTTACGATCAGACTGTACAGTTCGAACGGAACAGTTTATCGTACGTGGCGTACGTATAGGAAACTGTGTAGTTTTATAACATACACGCTACGATTTATCGGTACCGTTCGAACTGTACAGACTGATCGTAACGATTTCTTGTAGTGTAGTATGGCTACCATTATTGAAATCAAAGGAGACCCGGCACTTTTCATAGAAAAAATGCTAAACTTGTATACATTTGAATTTGGTCTCAAAATAAAGCCAAAATTATTTGCTACATAAAACTACTTTTGCCTTATTTTTAGTGAATCGTGGAAAGAAGTTATTTAATGATTAATATTTTTTGATATAGAAACCCTTTTGATGACAAACCTACGTATTTGACATTGACAGCTAGCTGCTGATGACAAATATTGCCAGACTACGTTACCCAATTATGAAACACATATAAAAAAATTAAAAAAGTATACAACTTTGGCACAAAATGCCGGGTGTCCTTTAATTCAGGAAGTTTTTTTTTATTTCGCTTAAACTGTTTTATCATTAGCAATCACTTCTAAGGTGTCAGAATTCAATCGAATTAAAAATCTCAATAAAGTATGCGGAATATTAAAAAAAAACACTAGCGCTGAAGTATAATTTGCATCCATTGCTTCTTACAGCATAAAAGATTATGTTAAGTATAAATTGTATTTGTTTGTTATTTATTTGGAAATTGATTATACTCATATCCTTTCTCTTCTTTACAACAAATTGTTCAATCCCAGGTCCCTGCGCTATCTAAAGGAAAGTTTTAATTTCCTTCATAATTCTAATACGTTATCTTTAAGGTCATCAGAAAATCTTGCTCTTATGACTCCCGTACACGGCACAACTTTTTTCCACCGTTCGTTTGCAATGCAAGCCGTACATCTATGGAATCCTCTTCCTGTTTCGATAAGACGTGCGGAAACTATTAATGCGTTTAAAAACCTTGTGAAGTCCCACTATCTGCCATTTTAATACTTTTATTTTTAATATCTCATGTTCTAAAACTGGACTGGATCAATGTATGTATTTATACTTATTGTATCTATGTATGTATATATATCTTCATCATCAGCCTATTAATGTCCCCACTGCTGGGGCACAGGCCTTCCCTATGGATGGAATAGGCAGATTGGGCCATGACCCACCTCGCGGGCCCAGTGCGGGTTGGTGGGTGCGACTGCAGATGCAGCCGGGACCAACGGCTTAACGTGCCTTCCGAAGCACGGAGGAGCTCGAGATAGTAAATTTTCGGCCACCCATCCAATGACCGACCACTGCGAAAGTTGCTTAAATTCAACGAACGCAGCGGAACGCGCTAACCACTTGCGCCATCGAGCTTCCATATATATCTTATATATATATATATGTGTGTGTATGATATGTATTTACTAATAGATTATATTATACTAGCGATTTACACCGCCGTCTCTCACACTTCCTTCTAATCCTCTCCATCCAAAGGTTGCCTGGAAGAGATCGCTTTAAGCGATAAGGGCGCCTATTGCATCACCTGTACTAAATGTTTTTGTGCTGAATGTTCAATGTTTTTCGTGGTGTTTAATAAAGAGTTTTTGTATTGTATTGTATTGATACAAAATTTCCATCACATTATTTGGACGTACATGTTTCACATAGTTATTATATTTCAGTCACTTTTATAAGCTATGTTTTTCTATTCTGATGGTCTATGTTATAAACCAATACGCGTAGAGTTTATCTACATTTTGTTAACAAATTTACCGTGTGAAACTACAGTTTATAAATGGTTTTTTTATTCAAATGAACATCATTTAAAAAGACATTAATAGCACAGTATTCTCACTGGTATTCTATGAATACCAATGAGGAAATAGATAACTCATAAATTGTGAACAGTTTTTATTTAAAAAATCTGTTTCGGTCGCACAGAACATAATATATCTATACTAATATTATAAAGCTGCAGAGTTTGTTTGTTTGTTTGAACGCGCTAATCTCTGGAACTACTGGTCCGATTTGAATGATTCTTTCAGTGTTGGGTAGTCCATTTATCGAGGAAGGCTATAGGCTATATTAATAATTATCTAAGATTAGGGATCCGTAATAAAATTGCTATTTTGTAACACAAGGTGTAAAATCGAAAACACACAAAAACTATTGACAATAGAACAAAATGATGTACTGCCGGTTTGTAGATCCCATTAAGAACTACAAAAAAGTCCGCGAGAACATATATCTAGCTATCATGGTTTAATCACGATAACCGATTTTGTGTTCAAAATAATTATTAAATCGTCTGAAGAAAAAAAAACTAAAATGTACAGTAATATTAAAAACACAAACAACCCTTAATTTTCACTCCTCTGCTACCCAAATTTTTATGCAATACGAGGTTCGCTGGGTCAGCTAGTCAGTTATAAAATTCTCAGTTTAAAAAGAGAATTAAAATAGTTAAAAAAATATCAAAAGCATTAATGTTCGTCCATTTAAATGTTAATAGATTAAGTATTATAATTTAATCATTGTTTTTTTATATAATATATTTTAGGTGATAGTTAGACCAAACTTTTCAGTTTGTGCTGAATCTAGTTAATTAACAATCTAATTATTTAGTCTAGCCTGTAACTGTTCCTAACAACAATCTTGTCTGCAAAGTTATAAAGTCAAATAGCAAAACTTCGTCGGGAGACCTTGTACTTATAACCTGCCAATAGGGATGATGACTATTTTTTTTTCTTCGTTTATCAGGTAGATTATCATAAAATGTTGGACACGTATTTTTTCTTTTTTCACATATTATAAAAATTGCAGAGATATATTCATTTGAAAAGTCGCATGACGTCACGTTTGAGTACACTTTTATGTGAAAATTCACTAAAAAGTGACGTCACGAGCCCCTACTCCCACTCTTTGACGCGCTATAACTTTGTCATTTTTTGGTTGAATGCCCAAAGAAAAAATACGTGTCCATTAGTTTTTAATCATCTAACTGACGGACTAAATAGAATTCGTTTACTGTACCCCGTCATCACCCCTATTGATTCCATCCTAACTGTAGTCAATTGTAATACGAAAAAAATACGATACATCAATACTGTTTTTTTTATTTAAGAGATATGACAAACGCACTCATATCTCTTAAATAAAAAAAACAGTATTGATCGCACCTTATGTTAAGCAAAAGGTGAGGTCAAAGCATACACACGCAACATGGATCATCCCATGACACGTAAACACAACTGATGCCTTGAAGACAATGTTAATGTATCGGGGAATTTTTGTTTTTAATAATGTTTAATGTAATTTTTTAAAGTTTTATTCATGCAATTTGCGCGCGCGCGCGCGCGTGTGTGTGTTTGTGCGTCTATGTGTGTATTTGGGCAACCATGATTGTTACTGGGTGATTTTCAAAAGATTTTCAGTGTCCGTATAGGACGCACGTTAAGCCGTTGTTCCCGGCTGCATCTGCAGTCGTTAGCACCCACCAATCCGTACTGTACCCGCGTGGTGGGTCATTGCCCAATCTCCCTATTCCATCCATAGGGAAGGCCTATGCCCCAGCAGTGGGGACATTAATAGGCTGACCTATCCAATGACCGACCATTGTCAAATCTGCTTAACTCCACTATTACAGACCGCACGCCCTTCACTACTCCATCGAGCACCACAGACAGATCTTACCCACAATAAAAAAAAGAGCTTTGGATGACGTTGCTTTGTCATAATTTGCTGTAAAGTGGTGGGTGGATAAGAAATGAAATGAA
Source organism: Chilo suppressalis (assembly GCA_902850365.2). Taxonomy (NCBI): domain Eukaryota; kingdom Metazoa; phylum Arthropoda; class Insecta; order Lepidoptera; family Crambidae; genus Chilo; species Chilo suppressalis. Next base: position 1,180,981 of record OU963896.1, on the reverse strand, counting down.
ATTGAAATGAAAATGAAATGAAAATGAAATGAAAATGAAATGAAAATGAAATGAAAATGAAATGAAAATGAAATGAAAATGAAATGAAAATGAAATGAAAATGAAATGAAAATGAAATGAAAATGAAATGAAAATGAAATGAAAATGAAATGAAAATGAAATGAAAATGAAATGAAAATGAAATGAAAATGAAATGAAAATGAAATGAAAATGAAATGAAAATGAAATGAAAATGAAATGAAAATGAAATGAAAATGAAATGAAAATGAAATGAAAATGAAATGAAAATGAAATGAAAATGAAATGAAAATGAAATGAAAATGAAATGAAAATGAAATGAAAATGAAATGAAAATGAAATGAAAATGAAATGAAAATGAAATGAAAATGAAATGAAAATGAAATGAAAATGAAATGAAAATGAAATGAAAATGAAATGAAAATGAAATGAAAATGAAATGAAAATGAAAATGAAATGAAAATGAAATGAAAATGAAATGAAAATGAAATGAAAATGAAATGAAAATGAAATGAAAATGAAATGAAAATGAAATGAAAATGAAATGAAAATGAAAATGAAATGAAAATGAAATGAAAACGAAATGAAAACGAAATGAAAACGAAATGAAAACGAAATGAAAACGAAATGAAAACGAAATGAAAACGAAATGAAAACGAAATGAAAACGAAATGAAAACGAAATGAAAACGAAATGAAAACGAAATGAAAACGAAATGAAAACGAAATGAAAACGAAATGAAAACGAAATGAAAACGAAATGAAAATGAAATGAAAATGAAATTAAAATGAAATGAAAATGAAATTAAAATGAAATGAAAATGGCCATCATAAACATAGTATATGACAAAAATAAAACTTAATCTATAGACGGCCAACCAAGACCCTGCCTCAGCATCAGCTAACATAGTAAGAAAAGAAAAAACTTGTCGGCGCTGTTATTCTGGCAGGGCCTGTGCAAGGTCGCTTTAATGGATTGTAAAACATTAAAAAACCCAGTAAACACTAAAAACAGAACAATAAGAAAAAACCCACATCACCATATGTATTTAATTTACACTGTCATAAGGACCTATGTCAAAACTTGCGTTGACAGCGCCCGAGTGCATGTTCTGAACGCAGACTTGTACGGTTCCTATCATCACTAATCTGTGCGAATGGCTGCCATCTGCCACGCATTGTCAATGACAGCCACGCATTACGCCACGTAGAAAAGTAAATCAGTCAACGTCACATTGGTTTGGTTAAATTGAGTTCTCATGCCACGTATTAAATAAATAGATGAGGTCTTGCCTACGCAAAGAAATGGACATTGCTGTCAAAATAAATATTCCGAGTGTTACCGCATCATCTAACAATGCTTGAATTCCTACATAAGGGCGCGGCTGTTCTATTTTAAGCTAAAAGTCCACTGTACTCTACCTCTTTTAAAAATTCCACACGGTAAATATTCAGTGGGCTAAAATTATGTTTACATGGAGTACACCTAAACCCAGTCCTGCGTTAGAGAATTTCTAAGCGAAACATTCGGGTGTCCGAAATATTGTCTGTGTACTTTATACTATTATGTATGTACGGTCGCGGTCAGAATATGTTTACCACCTTAAAGATCATAATTGCATTTCTAAATGTCTATTTCATAATAATTTGATTGACCATATATTACGTTATTTCTGATGATGATATGACAATCAATCGCTCTAGGAGATGGACTGAATACTATGAAGGTTTGATATTTTTTTTTAATATTTCGCCTCGTCTAAACAATGTTCAAACAATCATTTTTTATAAATGTCTTTTCAACAAATAAAGAAATGAGTTTCGATCACAAAAAGTAATATACAGAGTGTTACAAAAATACAAATAAATCTTGAAGGGCGTTGAAGTACATCATATAATGAATCTTCTCTAATTTTCTTTATTTCAGCAGATTTATTACTACTCCTGGTAAGGTGCATGACCTCGAACTAGTGACGTGTCTTAAAATGATCGATATTTTTATTAATCATTAAAAATAACTGTTTTTATAAAAGTTCAAACTTCTTTTAATATTTAAAGAAAATTAGAAAAGACTCCTTATATGATGTACTTCAACGCCCTTCAAGCTTTATTTGTATTTTTGTAACACACTGTATATCTCTTTTTGTTACTCTCGATGCGTCATATTGCATAATAACTTTTGAAAGGTACTGTACGGTAAAATAAGTTACTTGATATGGAATTGTCTTCTGATCTCTATGAACTTTAGTGAAAAATGTGTAATATAAAATCTAATTTCAAAACTGGTAAACGTACATAAATTATGTCTAAATTTTGAGTTTTACCGGAATTCGTTCATCTGATGCCGATTAAGCATTTTCGAACCACCTTTGCTTACTATGTATTTGGACTATATGTTTTAAATTATTTGATGCAATAAAGAGTATAATAATTAAGCTAAGAGTTTTGTTGGGATTGATTCACATCTATAGTAACGTATTCCTGTATTAGATTGTGAAAGACATTGTGAGAAGGCCAAAGGGGAAGATCTTCCTCCGAGCTGGGTGATGTTAGCTCGGGGGCCGCGGCCCGACTGATGTTGATCGGGCATCGTATATATGAAGAGTTAACCTCCGAATTTCATTTGCGCGATGTTGGCTTCCATACTATTATGATCGCAGTGCAGGTAACGCCATCTCTTGAGGATGGTGAGTAATGATTTCCTCCATCCGTTGTATATATGTGGGGCATATAGATGTTGCCGCCACAATATAAACATAAACGAATCAGTTGACTAACTTGTCAATTAGATTCAAAAATATTGTATAAGCGATGAGTTCATGCAAATTACACACATTAACAGCTTTTTTTTATACTATCTTTGAATTTATTTATGGTTAACTCTTGGATATTGCTTGGGATTTTATTGTATAAGCGAACACAAAGACTTTTAAATGAATTTTTAATTTAGTGGCAGGTAAAGTTAGTTTATTTTTGTCTCTTGTATTCAACGTGTGAACCTCACTGTTTTTATTTTAAGAAAGTAATTCATATTTTTTCTTACAAGTAATAAATTTTACGTGTATTTATTGTGATGCGGCCGTCATTATACCAAATTCTTCAAACTTATCTCTTAAAGATTCTTTAACTTTAAGATTATAAATTGATAGAATAGCTCTCTTCTGCAGCACGAAAATAGTTTGAATGTCGGCGGCATTTCCCCACAATAAAATTGCGTACGATATTACACTATGGAAATAACTAAAGTACACTAATCTGGCCGTATCAACGTCCGTTAATGATGAATGTTTATCACAATAAAGATAAATATATTATTTCTAGGGCAGAAGGCACTTCTTAAGGCGGATCGGTGCTAATGGCAGCAAATGGAGCTGGGACCAATGGAATTTCGTTTATGGTATCCTAATTCGTCGAAACACGAAGGAGCTCGAGATGATAAATTTTAGATCATGCTAAATCATCATCATGCTAGATCATGCTAGGACTAGCGTTTGCGAAAATTAAAAATTTTATTTAATAAAAAAATTTCTACGATTGCAGACTGAACCTGATAAATATTGCCGCGTTCAAGCTCCTCGGTTACGAGGTTAAGTACATATTAATGTACTTAATTTATTTATTAACATTGATAACGATCTATGCGCATAAAGATGTAAAAAGGCACAAAATGTCATCAAAAAAGCTGAAAAACATTTTAATATTATTAAGGTAAATGCAACTGTACTTTACTATACAGGTCGTTACAAAAATACAAATAAAGCTTAAAGGGCGTTGATATAAGGAGTCTTCTCTAATTGTCTTAAAATATTTGCATGAAGTTATAACTTTTTATAACAACAGTTATTATTAATGATTAATAAAAATATCGATCATTTTAAGACACGTCACTAGTTTTTATAAAAGTTATAACTTCATGCAAATATTTTAAGAAAATTAGAGAAGACTCCTTATATGACGTACTTCAACGCCATTCAAGCTTTATTTGTATTTTTGTAACATCCTGTATTTTTGTAACAACCTGTATTTTTGTAACAACCTGTATTTTTGTAACATCCTGTATTTTTGTAACATCCTGTATTTTCATTTTGAGCATTTAACATTTAATTCATCTCATAATTTTAGATCTAGCATCTATTCGCTCGGATAGCGGAAGATGCGAATTCGAATCCCGTCACGAAAACCTAGCCCAAATTTTTTCTAGTATTTTTTTCTTTAGTTTGCATCTGTACTTGGCCAATGCATTAAAAACATGAACCAATATTTGTCAAACGCCGAGGGCTTCCTTGTGCCGTATCATCGCGGTTGGATCGACCTTTATTCAACAGTCCGGTTTGTCATCAGACCCTGATAATTATTACAAGGCATCGTTGTTGGTTTAGGGCAGTCTGTTTGTCCGACAACTAAAATACAACCGCTGGCTGCTGTTATTTTAATACCTATGCCCGTAGTAAATAGTGGGGACTGAAAACATCAGCAATTTGGGAGAGAATGGCAAACGAATGTTATTTTTGCTTAAAACGTTGAAAGTTAGGCAAAAGAGAGTTTCGCTTGTCATAATGTTGATTTTAGGTAAGTATATGAGTTGCCGTTAGGAGTGGACTTTTGAAATGTGTAAACATTGTAAGAGCTTGAAAAACACTTGATACTAGGAATGAGTAGACCATTGAATGCAATTAGTTTAATAAAATATAGAGTTTACCTGATGAAAATGAGTTTTGGAAAGATTAATTTAATAAAAGGTTAATAATGAAATTTACATGAAAATACACTTTATTCAAATTTATATTACAGGCCTTTTTGATACGTCAAGTTATTTTCTTATCTCCTATTATAAAATTATGAAGTTCACTAATACATCTTAGTAAAAGTACATCAAATAATGACATCGTCTGCAATGCATAGCTTTTTACTATTATTATATTTAAATATTTGTTGCTGGATATCGTTCCATTAAATCATGTATTGCGCACTTGACAGACCCTGCCAGAATTAGGGACACGATGTCGAATAGAAAGTATCGATACTTTACTCATGAGTAATATCGGAAAAAAGTATCGTACTCGTAAAAGTATTGAAACAAAAGTATCGATACTTCGAAGTATCGAGTACATTTCATAGGGCCATATGAGCACCCCCCCCCCTGCCTCCCCCCGGGTTAAAATTAAAAGAAAAACAATCAAATTTTATCATAGTACGTATAATCAAAAACAAAGAAAGGACATGTAAATTCACAAATTTCTATATTATATTATGTAGATACTCTTAAAAATGTGTAATGTTAATATAATCAACTGCAAAACTCATCATCATCAGCCTATTAATGTCCCCACTGCTGGGGCACAGGCCTTCCCTATGGATGGAATAGGGAGATTGGGCCATGACCCACCACGCGGGCCCAGTGCGGATTGGTGGGTGCTAACGACTGCAAATGCAGCCGGGACCAACGGCTTAACGTGCCTTCCGAAGCACGGAGGAGCTCGAGATAGTAAATTTTTGGTCACCCATCCAATGACCGACCACTGCGAAAGTTGCTTAACTTCAACGATCGCAGCCGAACGCGCTAGCCACCTGCGCCATCGAGCTCCAATGGAATGTTTTAGAAGGATTGCTATGATTCCACTAGATGGCGTTGCCATCAATATCCAAATTTTTAAAGGTATCGATACTTGCCAAAAAGTACTCATTTAGTTGAAGTTTCGAAAACCAAGTATCGAGTACAAAAGTATCGGTATCGAAAGGAAAAGTACTCGATACCACAAAGTATCGATACTTTTTTCGTGTCCCTAGCCAGAATACCAGTATTGTTGTTAGATGCTTAGAAACGTGTGGCAGCAACATTATGCTGTGGCAGGCTCCTGATTAACCATGTTTTTGCTATCTCTTATCTATTAGACAAGTCCGTCCGTCCGTCCGTCCGTCTGTCTGTGGTGCTGTTTCAGCGGCCAAACCGTAAGAGATAGATAAAGAGAATGTTTAAGTTATAAGTTAAGAATAGTCTGATAAGACTACAAACCGGATTTGAGTAACGTAGCACTTCCGGTTTTCGAGAAATCACGAATTTCAAACGAAACCACACAAAATCTCCGAAGTTCTCAATTAATTAACATTTTTTTTTAATTGGTGAACATTTGGTTCACTGGTTTGCTAGTTAATATTTAAGTTAAATCGTTAATGTGATAAAATATAAAGTGACCCTAAAAAAGGTTTTAGTAAATAAAGCTTATTTACATTAAAAGGAATATTTAAGTGATGCTTAAATTTAAATTAATATTATGTCCTTAACTTTATGAACAAGATTGATTATGATATTGTTTGACATTGAGATTATTATATTGTTTGACAATGATAATGTGAATTTGTTTATATTATGCTCAATGAATGGAATAATTGTAATAAGTATTTTTTTTCTCGACATATCAATTGATTTGCACACCCCATTTGGTAAGAATATAGGATGCTCTTTGTCTCTGTATCACCATTTGTAACCATATTCTGCGGATAAAGATTATTATTATTATTATTATTATAAGTTCTTAGAAAAAAATATGGGTGCGTGTACTTAAGTACGCGCGTGAGAAGTTATACTTCTTTTTGGAATTATTAAAAAATAGTTTTTAATTGCATGCAGATAATTAATTACAATAAGATAATAAAAGGATTGGAAAAGGATAGTCAACGCAGTCAATAAAGTTCAGTTTTAATTTGAAAATTTTAATAATTAATCAAAATATTCAATTTAAATCACTACTGAATAAAATTTATTAGCACATATAAATTTCGCATTTGTATAACATTATAACACGTGTTAAGAATATAGAAACTAGAAACATGTGGATAAATATTATAAATATGAAAACAGTGATCAGAGGCGACGAGCGTCCCAACATGTGCGACTAAGAGATCCTATTACTATTTTGTTGGAAGCTTTTTTTCGAGACTTACGAGTAATGTGCGGTTTAGCGGCCGACTTCATGGTGTTACTTTTCTGTTACAGTGTTGCGCGCGCATCTTAAAATTTCACTCTCATCATTTTTTCATAACGCGCCCGCGGCTAACTTCATTATGTTACTTTTGTGTTACAGTGATGCGCGCGCATCTTAAAATTTCACTCTCATAATTTTTTCATAACGCGGCTAAAGAAGTATAACTTCAAAAATATTTTTAAATTATTCATCATCATCATCATAATCATCAGCCTATTAATGTCCCCACTGCTGGGGCACAGGCCTTCCCTATGGATGGAATAGGGAGACAGGGCCATGACCCACCACGCAGGCCCAATGCTGATTGGCGAGTGCTAACGACTGCAGATGCAGCCGGGACCAACGGCTTAACGTGCCTTCCGAAGCACGGAGGAACTCGAGATAGAAGATTTTTGGTCACCCATCCAATGACCGACCACTGCCAAAGTGCTTAAATTCAACGATCGCAGCCGAACGCTCTAACCACTTGCGTCATCCCGGTCCTCCTAAATTAATCATAATGTCAATTATCTTTTTGTAATTTTTGTGTGTTTATGGTTAGTAAAATATTTCTATCGCTCTCTCTCTCATTTTCACTCTTAATCATAGTCCTATTAACAGAATTTCATCAAAACAGTTTTATTCCCCGTCCATCTTTGGAAGTGATCTCCGCTTTACAGAAGACTCTAGAGACAACCTAATATAACACACCTTTTGATGCTGGTATGTTTTTGTCATGTCCATGAGTAATATTCCCGGTTCCAACGGCTATGATTAAAGAGAGGTAGAGCACAGCGGATTCTCTTCTAGAATCGGAGAGCTAATCTGGGGAGGTACCTTCCACCTTACAGAAGACCACGGTAAGGTTCCAGGGTTCCATGGATTAGGTCAGGGTAGCAAACGATGCGAATGATATTTTAGGCAATTCTATGTGTATAAGCATTAAGTGTCGCCGCACACGGGCCACACGCTACAGCCACAAACACCGCCACGAGAAGCTAGAAGCGGCTACTAAAGTGGCTGAAGCGCGCGACAGCGGCCGACTAAGGTAAGGGAGAGGGGCTGGGGAATCGCGTTTTGTATCGGCGCATTAAGTGGCCGGTGCGGGCCACAAGAAGCGAGCAACGACGATTTGTAGCGTGTGGCGGCCACCGGCGTACCGTGTGTGGTGAGTCCATATAAAATGTATGAAAACTACAAGAAATATGCCGGTGGAAGCGTTTTGTGGTTGTCGGGGAGTGCCATACGCTTGATTGCAACCATTTTAATATAAAACTAGCATTATTTTTGTACTTCTCAATAAATCGAAGACTTAAATAGACAAATCCGAAAGTTTGAAGAATATTGTCCTGAGTTTCAATCACGATAGCAGAGGGAATTGTGCGTTAAACCGACAAGGATCGAGCAAGTATTCAGCATTAATCCTTCCCACTGAGACTGCGAATACATCGCTAGCTATTATAGTAAAGATCCGACAATGCTGTATATAAATCTTGCTATTCTGCAAAGAAATAAAAACCGTAACGAATTTGCTTTTTATCATTAAAGTCACTTGGTTAGATATTTATAAAATTAAATGAAAAGTCATTTATTCAGTCTAGGCTGTTACAAGCACTTGTGAAGGTCAAGAAGCTATGCCATCGGTTCGCAAAACTACGGCGGGAGACCTTGTACTGAGAAGAACCGGCAAGAAACTCAACAAGGGCTGTTTTTTTCTCTCTGTATTGTTATATACAGAGTCGTCAATTTGAAAAATGACTTCAGAAATACGTCTGAAGTCACTTTCCATTACACCATTACACCATATGCTAATATTATGCTTATGCTTAAATACTTTATTATTTTTGTAACATAGTATATGTACTCTAATATTTATATACATAGTCCAGCCATAAGTTCTGTTATAAATGAAAATGCATTTTTTAACGAAGTAATGTTATTTTATTAAAATTTATACCTACATATTTATTTAAGTCTCAGCACCTTTGGGTTTTATACAGGCCTTTAATCTGTTTGGCCACGAACCTGTGGATTTACGCACTGTATTTAAGGGAAATTTCGCCACTGCTACCTACAAAGATTTTTTAAGATACTCAATGTCGCCGTGTTATTTAGAGCAGGTCATGTCCTCTAAAACTGACCATAATTTGAAGTCTAATGGGTTGAGGTCTGGGCTAGATGAGGTCTTCAGCTTTTATTGAAGTCCGGAACGTTGGCTTCAAGCCAGGCTTGGGTACTTCATGCCTGATGACCAGGTGTAGAATCCTGCTGGAAAGTCCACGGTTAAATTTAAAAAAGAGTATTGCTGAGAGGTTTCAAAACATGATACAAGACTGTATCTTGATACACTTCGGCTGAAGTTTTCACTCCTTTTTCACAAAAGTGTAGTTCTGTGACTCCTTGATAAGACACGCCCCACCAAACCATCAATAATAACCTTAGATTAAAACAAAGAGGGTAGATACGGCACTAGCCTCACAAAAGTGATCCGCATGAATTGTGGTCCACGACCCTAATCGCTTTAGTCACAACTTGACATGCAAACGCCAAAAAGAAATATTGCTAATATTTTGTGTTTATATGATAAAAAAAGAGCGTACTCCTTCCTTAAAGGCCGGCATCGCATTTGTGATACTCCTGGTGTTGCAAGTGTCCATGGGCGACGGTGATCACTTACCATCAGGTGAGCCGTCTGCTCGTATGCCACCTGTAACATAAAAAAAAAAACAATGGCTAAGTGTGTTTTAAAAAAGTGCTCAAATTGCTCAAGAACTAAAAATAAAACCCACGGCATCACTTTTCATTCGTAAGTACTATAAAATATATTTTTTCATAAAAAATTGCTGTTTGTTTTGAATCTTATTCGGTAGTGACGTCGAGTACTGGTCGCGTGATTGGTCGGTAGTGCAGTGTCGCGGATCTCGCCGTCCCGTTCGCGCTGCCGTGGGATCAGTTTTTGTTTGATGCTAGTATGAGCGTACCGTATCTACCCTTTTTGTTTTAACCTAAGCTAATAACATGAAACACAACACCAGCAAAAGGTAGTGTTATTTTACTGTGACCTTTTGTAAGGTGGAGGTAACTTCCCCCGACGGGCGCGGGCGCGGATCATAGCGGAAACCCGCTATGATCTCTCTTAACCTGGCGTGAATGAGGTGGGGAATTTGTTACACCAGCTATAAGGCGGGAAGGAGATACTCAAAATTTCAATGTTCGATTTTTTATACTATTATTGTGTAATTAGCATTTATTCTTGAGATGCATTAATAACTAGCTGGCCGCCCTCGCTTCGCTTCGGTGTAGAGCTGAAGTGTAGACTACAGTTTTTATTCTCAGGCTTGTATTATACACAATGACATTCATCTATGATTCTTCTTATACCTGCATGCAAAGTCTCAGCCCGATCGGTTTAAAATTGACGAAGTTTCATACAAACTTTCATTCCCTATTTTATCCCCTTGGGGGCAGAATTGATCAAAATCCTTTCTTAGCGGATGCCTACGTCATAACATCTACCTGCATGCCAATTTCAGCCCGATCCGTCCAGTGGTTTGGGCTGTGCGTTAATAGATTACTATGTCAGTCAGTCACCTTTGAGTTTTATATATATAGATATTAATAATAGTAAATAAAATACTAGCATTAAGTGCAAATACGTTATTTTTTATTAAAATTATAAAATATGTAAATAATCTTTGAAAAAAAATGCAAGTTTAGGTAGTTAACTTCTTTTCGCATAAAAATCTAACAAAAATCCAACTTCTTTGGTAAATCAACATAACAATAGTGTCTTTTTATTATTATAAATAAAAAAGGAACTGAAAAGTCTTATAAAATCATTTAAAAGAGCACCAAAGTTACACCTACAAATCAGCACAAACTCCGCACATAAAAATCGCGTATTCCATACATAGTGGATTCTCACATTTTGTACGTTTTTTTGGAACGAAGTTCCTTACGACAGGCTTGGGGGGGATAGGGATTTTGCTGCGCGACCGAACTGAAAAAAATGTGATAGTAAAACCGTAACAAAAAATCCGTGGAAAAAAGTGCGTGGAATAAAACCGTTAAATGAGACGTGCGCAGGCGCGACAGTCGCATACACAAGCGAGTAGTGTATAATACCTTTCTCTTTCTCCCTCTTTTTTTTCGTTCTCTCATCCCTTCTCTTTCTATAACCACTCCACCCCGCCAATGCATAGTATATACTCAACTTCGTGCCTACCTGGTGTCCCACGACACCACATCATTTTTTTTGTCTTTTTTCTGAGTACACTCATCACATCTAACATATTTACCAGCCATTTTTTTGGGAACTGGTGGTGAAGGTTCCTCTAAATAATCGGCACTCACACCTTACTTACCTCCAGCTACTGAAACGACAGGACTCACATGGCAACAGTAACATTCAATAATCTGCGTTTAAAAACTTCTCTGGTATGACATAACCGACCTCACTCACGCCGGGTTAAATTATGTTGATGATTGGTTGATCCAACGGTAGCAATCCTGCCTTCTCTACTCCAAAGGTACTTGGGTCCAAATACTTGTAACCAGTTCATAGTTGACGGTTATTTCAATACTAAGTAGTACCTATAATAGGGATGATGACTATTTTTTTTTCTTCGTTTATCAGGTAGATTATCAAAAAGTATTGGACAAGTTATTTTTCTTTTTTCACATAATATAAACATTGCAGAGATATATTGATTTGAAAAGTCGCATGACGTCACGTTTGAGTACACTTATAAGGGAAAATTCACTCAAAAGTGACGTCACGAGCCCCTACTCCCAAACGCGCGACGCGCTATAACTTTGCCATTTTTTGGTTGATTGCCCAAAGAAAAAATACGGTCTATTATTTTTTGATCATCTAACTGACGGACTAAATAGAATTTCGTTTACTGTACCCCGTCATCACCCCAATTATGCAGTACTTAGAATCCAACTACCGTAAAAACTCTGCTTGGTCTGCGAGCAAACAATAGTTTTGTGTTATCTGGAATTCATAAATATTTTTCTATTCTCATAAAAGCACAGAACTAAAAGTACTTCAGTACCTACTCAATTAATTAATAGGATGGCTTTTTTGTTGTAAGCATAAGTGTCGCCACACACGGGCCCCCGACCACAACCACAAAACGCCGCCACCGGCATATTTCTTGTAGTTTTCATACATTTTATATGGACTCACCACACACGGTACGCCGGTGGCCGCCACACGCTACAAATCGTCGTTGCTCGCTTCTTGTGGCCCGCACCGACCACTTAAGGCGGCGATACAAAACGCCGCCACACGTCACTCGCGCGATTCCCCACCCCTCTCTCCCTTACCTTAGTCGGCCGCTGTCGGGCGCTTCAGCCACTTTAGTAGCCGCTTCTTGCTTCTCGTGGCGGCGTTTGTGGCTGTGGCGTGCGGCCCGTGTGCGGCGACACTAATACTCTCACTCAGACCGCTTATTTCACGGCTCATTGGAATGACTCCAAAACATAAATTTACAATATTTTCAAATTCAATAGGAACAAGGAACATATATAGCATCTAGTACGCTAATAGTACAAGATACTAGCAAACCAGTGAACCAAATGTTCACCAAAACCTGATTTAAAAAAAAAAAGTATTTAATTAATTGAGAACTTCGGAGATTTTGTGTGGTTTCGTTTGAAATTCGTGATTTCTCGAAAACCGGAAGTGCTACGTTACTCAAATCCGGTTTATAGTCTTATCAGACTATTCTTAACTTATAACTTAAACATTCTCTTTATCTATCTCTTACGGTTTGGCCGCTGAAACAGCACCACAGACAGACGGACGGACGGACGGACTTGTCTAATAGATAAGAGATGCTCAATTCGGACACTATCTTCACCTAACATAAGTAACTGCAATATTATTAGTAAGTAATATTAAATCAACTTGACTAAACTCAATCATAAATTCTTTAGACAGCTTAATATTTTCCTTTTCATTACGTCGGAAAAGGCTGAGTTATTTCCAAAAAAAACACCCATATTAATGAATCACGATCCAATTACGCAGCGTATGGCGATTTTTACAAATATGAAACAACCCTCACAGTCCACGTGTTCTATAGTAAAAATTCATAATAAATTTATTTGTAACAGCATTGGTTAATACGATTTTTTGCGGGAGAGAACCAACAAAATGCTACTGCGGAATCCAGCGTTCGTGTTTACGGTTTGAGTAATTAGGGTTACCGCGTGCTCTCTCGGCTTAATTTATCGGCGCAAACTGGCCTCCCCGCCTAGGGATTCGATAATAAAAGCACCGCTCTTTTATCCCTTTATTCGCTAAGTAGAAATTAATATCGGATTCCTAGGTGCGCGATTCTTCTTTTCATCGGAACGAGAATTCGGTAATACGGTGTCTGAAATGGTCTCAGGGAGTTAATGCCATCCGTTGCGGCTTGAAAAATAGGTCGTTTAGGAGTCACCGCAGCGGCTTTATAGAGCAAGTTCGCGCATCCAATTCGGCGGGAGTGCGTAAACGCGATTTACTGCCAACCTCCGCGTGGCTCCCGCGCCGCCAGCCGGTGTACTCCACCACATAAATAACTTCTTAATGTTACATCGTGTCGTTTATGTCCTGTCATGAAATATGGACGATATAGTTGTAGTGAAAGGTACATGGGAACCCAGGCATGATTTCTGTTAAACTAAATTGGAATACAAATGTGAATTGAATCATTATTTTTTTGTAATTACCCAGCGTTGCTAATTTAGATGAATAAATAATAATAAATAAATATTTCCAACACACACACCAATTAGCCTAGCCCCAAAGTAAGCACTATAAGGCTTGTGTTATGGGATACTAGGGTAACGGATAGAATACTTAAACTGTACATATATAAGTATATTTATATAGGAATACATGTTAAACATCCATGACTGGAGTACAAATGCATGTATTCATCACACAAACATCTGCCCCCACCGGGATTCGAACCGGGGACCTCTCGAGTCGGCGACACCATGAAACCCGGCGTACAAACCACTCGGCCACGGAGCTCGTCAAGATGGTTTTATAATAGACTGAAACAAAGCTCAGATGCGGATATTCGTAGAACACAAGTTAACAAAACTTCGTTAGGATCAACTTAATTTGGTCTATCCAACATTAAGCAGTGCCACTTTTAAAATTAGCAAAACACCGTGTGCCGCGGGCGTAATGACGCGTGAAGCATTCGCATGAAAATTGGATTTCCGTAGTATTGTGTAAGCGTTCGAGGAGTTTTGCAGCTCCGGTCATTACAGCCGGGGCAAGATGTGATGGAAGCGCTGCAGCCGCGCCGACGCGACTCGGCCCGCTCGTAGCCAGTCGCGCGGCGCCCGCCGCACTACGAACACGCGCGCTGCTACGACCCCGCGCACTGCTACGACGTAGCAAGCTTCGCTCTCGCCGCGCTCGCCCGGCCCAGTGCATAGACAGGTGTGACGTGAAGTGCTCAAACTGTGTTGTAGTGATCAAAAATGCTAGTGTCCTCAAGTGAATAATATATAGGGGCTACTTCGGAGGGCCGCCACCGCTCGAGGTTGGTCATATAATATTTACTTACGCGTAACCAAGTTGTCGCCTAATGAGTTATTAAGACGAGCTCGGGTTATGTTTAATTTGATAAGTTTGCGCGCGTAAGCTTCGCAGTCAACACTGGATTAAATACGCATCTAAGCTGGTGGATTAGCGGGACGCCTTCATTCTCGACGACCATTTCCGACCCGAGTACTCCACTTGGGATTTTGTGCCCGCGATTTAGTGCTCCACGCATGAATATGTAAAAGGATGCCTACATCTCTGCAACTACAAAACTGAACGAAGTTTATTATAATGCTTTTGTATATTGGACTACGACATTTTTTTTTAATTAATTTATTTAAAAACCGACCGTCTATGTTATAAAGCTACTCTCATTAGTGTTCAGTCTACTTAATACTATTATCATGAGTGAAGATGGCAGCAAACAAATGACATTATGTGGGGAGCCAATGATTAATATCAATTAATGTCGCATCTGGCAGGCTGGGTAGGATTAATTAAGAGAATAGCTCGTTAAGCGACATACGTCATCACAACAGATTTCACTTGCAAACAAAGCCGAGATTAAGCGAGTCTTACTAAAAATATGGCGAACATCATTATAAAGGTCCTAATAATTTCCTTCTAAAAACACCTTATGAATTTAGAAGTTTTTATGTGTACACTGATATATTTTCTGCTCCATCGTAGGTAGGTGAAAAGTTCATGAACCTAACCAAACGTGCCTGAATTACAAAGGGTTCAAATAAACGAAAACGAGACACAACCTCAGGTATAACATGAAGACGTTAAACAGGTGGCAGATAAAATTTTACAGTTCGTTACACATACTGATGAGAGAGAGATAGAGAGACATTTTTGGAGTTTACTCCTTAAGAATCGATTTGCATATATAAGGGGCCCGGTATAAGAAAAATGTGAGGAGTGAAATCTATCGATGAATGACCTCGTTACGTTTTTACTGTCTACGCTGTAGCAGCCGTAGTGCTACACCGTAGCACAGTATCGTAGCGTACCTTTATTTATGCACATCTGAAATTGACTATTGTAAAAAGTTTAATGTAAAATATTTCGTCGATTAGTTATAATAAATGTATATGAAATGAATAAATATATATTTATATATGTATATTATTTTCATTAATTTGTTAATTTACCCTTTCATACAGTATCAGTCTTTTTTAAGTTAAATAAACTCTTTTTGCGTCTGGTTAGACTATCGAATTTAAGGAGTAAACTCCATTCGTGCGTCGGAGCTGACACACACAAATTTTACTAACCATTAATTGTTACACGAGTATTACAACAACAATGAAAGAACACATAAACATTAACATAAAAAATAAAATTAAAAACTAACTTAAAACTATAAAAGTAAATTAATGGTTAAACAGGACCCTGCCTCAGCATGATGCTGTTGCCACACGTTACTATGCGAGTGACAACAGCGCTGGTATTCTGACAGGGCCTGTAAGGAACGCTTTATACATTACTGACTGCACGATTTTGTCCTCTGTGATTATCATAGGACACTGGACGTTGAAAGCACGCGTTCGTTCCAGGATTGATGCATTTGAAATGTGGTGTTAGCGCAGAATGCTACACATACCTTGGACCGCACGAAGAACTAATGCATCTATCTTGAAGGAGCTGGGTATCAAGACGTGTCTCTCTTCTGTCTGCATGCAGCGCCTCCTAAAATACTTCGGTCACGTAGCTAGGAGAAGCCCGGATAATTTTGAAAAGCTTTTGGTCGTTAGAAACGTGGAAGGCAAGAGGAGTAGGGGCAGGTCTTCATCCCGGTGGTTGGAGATAGTTAAAGAAACTACGAATGGCAACTTGCAGGCGTCCATCCGCCTTGCAGAACACAGAACGGTCTGGAGATCGTTGGTGAATTGCTGTCCTGAAAGGTCACGACCCTCAGCCATGAGGAAACGACGATGAAGAAGATTATCATTGTTTATCTATGAGCTGAAGTGTTATGAAAAGGCAGCGCGTGTAGAAAATGTACGACCACTTATAGAAATGAGATCTTATGAATAAATTGAACTCATATCAGTATCGCTTTGTCGGCAAACAATACCTTGTCCCGAGTTGAAGGAGGAGACCCGAAGGATTACAATAAGGATAATGATAAATTATTTCAAACCAATCATTGAAATTCTCACATTTTTTTCTGCCATTTTTAACGCGGAGTTACCTTTTACGCCTCTATGTAAGGATGTTCTGTAAATAAATTTTCTATTAAATAATTTTTAATTAGAGAAGCCTCGTACGTCGGATATAAATAAAAGATACTTAATTCTTATAGAAAAAAACATGGTATATTTGGTGTTATATCAAATTTTCATTCATACCCTCGGGAAATGAAAAATACATTTTCATCGAAAGCGATAGTGAAAAACAAAGTTATATGCCTTGTCACAAAGTCGAAAACGCTGTCTTAACATATAGCCGTTCT
Source organism: Chilo suppressalis (assembly GCA_902850365.2). Lineage (NCBI taxonomy): Eukaryota > Metazoa > Arthropoda > Insecta > Lepidoptera > Crambidae > Chilo > Chilo suppressalis. The sequence continues at coordinate 1,163,983 of OU963896.1, read as the reverse complement.
CAGAAGTTATTACTTACGAACATTATACAAGTTTGTTGCAAATAAACGACAACTGCCTCGCTTTCAGCCCTTTATCATTTGCGCTGATGAAATAACTCCCGTCTATTGAAACATTGCGTTCATTAAATACTTATTTAACTATAATGGATTTAATGGTTTCACTCAAACATTTTAAATCACCAAAAAGGTAGATTTAACACAAATTGAGCGTAGCGTTAGTAACATGAAAGTTCATAATTGTTATTGAACTGAGAATGAAAGTCTAACACATTTAGAATGATTTTTTTTGTTGTCTGGCATTCAATATTTTTTACTTAACGGCTAAGAAACACGTTCGCATAGGGACCAGGAAGTACATTGGTTAATAAATCTACAAGAGTCACAGGCTTAGATTGCCAATAAATCGTAAATTAAATTTCCTTTGGAGGTAAGCCCAGTTCATTAACAAGTTCAACTTTGAGAAATGATAAATTTTCTGATGTAGCAGATTAAAATGGATTCTGGAAGCTATGTCTATAAGAATTGGTCGTTTGTGCTAACAGACTAGAGAGTAATAGGAACCAAGTGTAAGACATCCTAACTGAACTACACACAGAATATTTGAAGAAGGTCAAGAAGGTAGAGAGGTCAAAATATAACACGATACTAGGCTTGTTGAAAATATATCGATGTATCGATATATCGATATTTTTTGTTCGATATATCGATATTTTTTGCCGATATAATTTGATTCGTTATATCGATACATCGATACAAAATAACCAATATCGAAATTCGTATCAAAAACGATATTTTTTTAATTATTAGCGGCATATCACGATCTAACTGAATTCGTATCTGGAAAAAACGTAACTGGATCTCAGATTAATGATATTCAACATATCTATGATCTGTGCTGTATTTAGTATTGTCTATTTCATCATTCGAAAATAGGGTCTATTTTTAGGGAGATAATTTTCGTTCCATTATTATTGAAAATTGGTCCGATATATCGATATATCGATGTTTTTTCGCGATATATCGAAGCCGATATTGATATTTTTTAAAATATCGATGTATCGATATATCGATATTTTTTTCAACTTTCGACATCCCTACACGATACGATGCAAATTACGGAATTGAGCCGTCAGGTAGGGTTTTTAAAAACTAAACTTTAAATTATTACTTTATTTATTTAAATGTTATACAAAATTATTTATATTAGTTGATCCCGATGACCCGGTCTTACAAACTATACGTCAAGATGCTTACACGATTGAAGCTCAAGCGACTCCCAAAACTGTCCGAAGGTTTTACATGAACTAAATCTGTCTAATAAGCACTTTTCAACACGATTGCTCAATCGAGCCACCTGCACTTGGGAAACACATAATGTACGCGTGACGTATGAGTGACGTAGACCAGTCTTGTATTCGTAACATGCAGCGTCAAGTTGACCACGCTAACATAGCACACCAAAAACTAAAAGATGAACTTAAAGTTGTAGAAGATAAGTTGAATGTAGTTTACTGAGTATCTTACAGGAAATCCACAGTTATAGATTAACACTTCTTTAATTGGTGAATATGGTAACAGTGACACAGTGATTAAGATACTTCAAATAAATAGAATTTATTTTATTTACTTAAGAAAAGTATAAATGTAAGGAAAATTTAAGTAGAAAAATATCCACGCCTACTAGTAATTTTCTTTAGATTTAAACATTTAGCAGTTAAATGCTTAAAATACAAATCGTCATCATCATGCTTGGGCACAGGCCTCCTCTATGGATGGAATAGGGAGATTGGGCCATGACCCACCACGCGGGCCCAGTGCGGATTTGTGGGTGCTAACAACTGCAGAAGCAGCCGGGACCAACGGCTTAACGTGCCTTCCGAAGCACGGAGGAGCTCGAGATAGTAAATTTTTGGTCACCCATCCAATGACCGACCACTGCGAAAGTTGCTTAATTTCGACGATCGTAGCCGAATGCGCCAACCACTTGAGCCATCGAGCTCCTCTAAATACAAAATACAAATGTAATATGTAAATTTTGCCATGTTAAAGATTGTGAGGGAGGTTCCTAAAGTTGCTCAGAGTAAGATACTAGGGTTTAGGTCGCTCTTACACGTCAGCTACTTCTGAATCCTTTCACCTTTAATTTGAAATTGGATGAAACGATTTGCCGAAATTTCGTTAGTTAAATTCAACATGTGAGAAATTTTCGCGTCAAGAGACTCCGTGATTGACGACGTTAACACTTTCTAAGAAACTCACTGCGGGCTTTAATTTACACAAATTCGTGTAAACATTTAATTTCCTAGTACTGGCTGTAAGAGGTCTAGTGTCAAGTGACTGCTTGATTGCTGCAATCAATCGAGTCGGATATATACCTACCTATTAGAATGTACACAATTTAACCTTAAAGAACTATTGGCTTGCATAAACTCGTTCTTGTTTTGTATAAAAAATAATAACTTAATGACATCAATCAAAAAACTGTAACACTAAAATTAACAGCATGAATTTGGTCAACTTCATGCTGTTACTTTTGTGTTTACCGCACATTAAGAAAATCTACCAACAAAATAGAAATAGAATCTCTATTTAGTGGGTGCTAACGACTGCATTGTGAAGGCCTATCAAAAGTATTTATTAATCTGGAACAACGGAACCAAAGCGCGATTCGGGAGACTACAGCGCCATCTCTTGACCATTGGTGTAGTAGAACCAAAAACCACATCTTTATTTTTTGTAATAAAGTAACAGTTATAGGTATTCATATTTATAATATTTATCCACATGTTTCTAGTTTGTATATTCGGAATACGTGTTTGAGTTTCATACAAGTGCAAATCACATATGTTCTAATAAATTATATTCAGTAGCGATTTTAATTGAATATTTTGATTATTTATTTATTTTTTCAAATTAAAACTGAACTTTATTGACTGTGTCCTTTTCCAGACTTTTTATTAATTTATTGTAATTAATTATTTGCATGCAATTAAAAACTAATTTTAAACGATGCCAAAGAAGGATAACTTCTCACGCGCCTACATAAGTACACGCACCCATTTTTTTTTATAAATGTTCAAGATTATGACCTCCTTCCACAGTGCTGTTAATGTGGAGTCCAGCAAATGCAAAGAAGATAGTTGTTGCAGCAATTTCAAGTCCTTTAAAAGAGGCGTGAAGAAGCATTTTTGCAAGCCGGCAAGGTTAGGATGGTTGGTGTAGCAGTTCATAACTGCTGTACCAGCTTTTTTTGCGTTTGGACTTTATCACCACTTAACATCAGGTGGGGTAGAGTAATTTGCCTACCTTGCTATAAAAAAATCCTCTCAAATTAGCTGGCCTCATCTTGCTGGCATGTTTTGTAAAGAGCCTTTCCTGTGAATAGAGCTTGCCCGTAGCAAAGTACTACATTTACGATTAATGCAAAAGAAACATGAATCATCAAATTTCTTCGTTCGATATTTGTATCTTAGGTTTTCAAGGACATCACTCATTAAATAAAACTAGTTTTTACGGGTTAATGCACGAAAACTTTATTTATTTATTGACGTTTCGTAGTCTTTACAGGCTACGTCGTCAGAATAAAACTTGTCGTCAGAATTTAATTTGTCGAGCTACCTTCGAAAGACTTTTATTGAGCGTTTGGTTATTTCATTGTTCGATTTTTAAGTTTTATTGTCTATGTATGAATTTATTATTTAATTTACTTAATAAAGTATTTTATTTAAAATTCTTGTTTGTAATTTAGAGTATATTTATTTGACCCTAACTACCGTAAACTACTACCGGTTCCAAAATTGGGAGACCTTCCTGAGAAGAACCGGCGAAACAAACTCAAGAGAGGCTTTCTATCTCCTTCTTATGTTAAATTATGCCGACGACGTAGCCTGTAAAGACTACGAAACGTCAATAAATAAATAAAGTTTTCGTGCATTAACCCGTAAAAACTAGTTTTATTCTTCGTTCGACTTAGTATTGTGTCCATAGCGAATAAATGGTAACTTTGGTCGATACATTCCTAGCTAAGTTTCTTACCAGTTCTTCGTAGTACAAGTTCTTTCGTAGTAGTTTGTGAACTAACCGAAGGCGAAACTTATCAACTTCCTTATAAGTGCTTGTATCATCCTAAACTGAGTAAACGGTATTGAAGTTTGAAATCAAACATTTAATAGTGTTCTGTCAATTCCGCAAGAAAATTACATGAACTAGTTCTCGTTTGCTTCAGAGGATAGTTACGGAAATCAAAAACAATGACGATAATACAATCACGGTATCCTAAAGGAACCAAACCCAAGACCGGCAGATAAACGCTACACGCTATTTTATGGTTCCTTGCGATACTTTCATGTGTATACTATCGGATACATGTTCTAAAGTGGCAACTTTTAGATCTTAGCATCGGATAAGTAGCAATAAAGCGATTTATGCGCTATAAACCGACTCGACGACTCAGCGCTCACCCCGCTGCAGATTGTTGCCAGCTATAAAGTTGAAAATTTTAAAACTGCCCCCGCTTTTATGTTCGCCCCGTACAGATTTAATTATTTTGCAAACTCACCCCTAGCTCCAAGGACGTAAAGTGGACTTTTAAATGTGTTTTTATCGCTTCCTTCCTTCGCTAGAATCATTGGCTCGGCCGAATCTTTTTACGGATTTTATTTATTTTGATGTTTCACTTCAATCGATGGACATTCGTGTTCTCATTGTTATTGCTGTATTATTTAAATTGCTCATAAATTTTGCTCATTGATGAATATTACATTTTGCTGTCTCGTTTTCTTTGCGACCGGCTTTTCGCAGAAACAAAGATATTAATATATAACTTTATTACCAAAGGCTTTTCACACAGAAATAAGAAATGAAATCAGTAGGGGAGCTCGAGAGGGGATTTTGGGATTTACTCGAGCGCGGCAGAATAACATAAGGGGGCAACCTTGCACCTTGTGAAGGTTCAGCGTGTAGGGCAGCAAGAACATTCTACAACGGCCATGATTTATTGTCGCGTCCAAATCGTCAGTCTTTTGAATAGGACTTACTGGAGGGTTCACGTATATGTTCTTTCTTTACTATAACCTTTCTAAATAAAGGCACTTATACCTATATATTTACCAAACCCACAAACTTTTCTGCTGGACTCTTTACATTTTAACATCGACTGAAGTGGATTCATTTACTCGAATGCTCTATAAAAAATGGTCCATTAGGGTCAATTACAGATATCAGAATGTATACATCATCATCATCATCATCATCAGCCTATTAATGTCCCCACTGCTGGAGCACAGGCCTTCCCTATGGATGGAATAGGGAGATTGGGCCATGAACCACCACGCGGGCCCAGTGCGGATTGGTGGGTGCTAACGACTGCAAATGCAGCCGGGACCAACGGCTTAACGTGCCTTCCGAAGCACGAAGGAGCTCGAGATAGTAAATTTTTGGTCACCCATCCAATGACCGACCACTGCGAAAGTTGCTTAACTTCAACGATCGCAGCCGAACGCGCTAGCCACCTGCGCCATCGAGCTCCTCCGATGTATACATAGTACCACGAAATACGTAACTGATTTACTTGCGACTAGCGGTTTTTTTCTCTTTATTAGGGTAAACAAACAATGATACAATCTTGTTACATTGTAAACTAATACTATCAGTGTACTAATTGCATCATCCAATACATTTACCACAAAGTTTCTAACAGTAATTATCATTGGGAGACTGTATACATTTAACTTAAATTTACTATTGATACACTTTATTTGCCTATTATACTTAAATATGTAAATACATACTCTATAATACAATTTCTGATTTCGGATTTACACTTGTACTTTTCTCTTAAACGAAGTAACAGGGATCGCAAAAATGTCTATGTCATTAAATTTGTCGTTCTAAGTCTGGGCAAGCCGATAGAAGGGGGATCTTTTGCCTGCATTTGTACATTTTGGCAAAGAGAAAGACCTACATGGGGTATAAGAATGTGATTTAGTAGGAACTCTGTAATATATTATATCTATCAGTGGTATGCAGTCGTATCTATTGTGACATAAGTCATACAATAATGACATTTCAAGTTGAAGTCGCCTTTGTTGAAGGGTAGGCAGTTCATACCTACAAAGCAGCTCGTAGGGTAATCGACTGAGGTGTCATTTATAGTGTACACATCGTAAAAAAATTTTTTGGACGTGATGTCAACATTAATAGCGATAACTTTGCTAATTATTTCCCAGGATGATGGGAACCGTCCTTCTGGCAACTTCCTATTTTATGATACTACCTACTGAGTATTGCAGATTTCAATGAAATCAATTCACTATTGACTCAAGTTATAACATAATTGACGACCTCCGTGGCCGAGTGGTTTGTACGCCGGGTTTCATGGCTGTCGCCGACTCGAGAGGTCCCGGGTTCGAATCCCGGTGGGGGCAGATGTTTGTGTGATGAATACGAGCATTTGTACTCCAGTCATGGATGTTTAATATGTATTTATATAAATATACTTAAATATGTACAGTATATGTATTCTATCCGTTACCCTAGCATCCCATAACACAAGCCTTATAGTGCTTACTTTGGGGCTAGGCTATTTGGTGTGAGTGTCGGAAATATTTATTATTATTTATTATTTATTATTATTATTATTATTTATTATAATTAACTAAAAACATGCAATTTTCACTGTAAATTATCTTATTGAAGAGTCTCTTATATTATTAAAACCAAAAGTTTTCATTTTAATATAAGCGAAACTAGCTTTTAATTTGATTAAATCACCGAAAGATTGCTTTCGGTTATAGAAAAGCAAGATTAATGTCTAAAAGAAAATATTACTCTAGGCGGTTCTAACTTTATTTAAATATTAAAGTTAGAGGAATGATAAAGAAAAAAAGGAAAAAACACTAAGCTCCAGAGCTTAGAGTTTTTGCTAGATTCAGTTATCAATCGATTGAATGTAAAATAAGAAATTCTCTTTTAAGTCTCTGATGGATTTGGTAAAAAAAAAATTAAGTGGATATTAATTAATCACCTGCTTTAAATTTGTTCTATAGATATTTGGCAGTAAAATCATTTAGAACTATTTAGCTATACCTAATAAGGTCCTTGTTCAGAAAATAAAGAAGGTATGACGCGAGGTCGGTCATGTAAGTGTATATTACAATATGGAGCAATATGAACAAATTTAAGAATAATTAAAACAAAAAATATACTATAACAATGAACCTAAAACTAAAAACCTTAAAAAATAAAATATAATAACTAAAATACATTATTAAAAGGAGTCCCTTTAGGCAAGGTTCCGAAGATACTGGCAGCGTTCCCCCTTTGGATAGCTAGACTAATTATTTGTCCGAGGTAGCTGCCAGCTCTTCGGTCTCCTGTGATGTCGACTAATCTTTTTGCTATTTCTTTAAAAAGCCTTATAGCGCTAGGACCCCACGGACCAAGGGTCTCGACCCCGAATGGGACAAAATCATATTCGGAGCCTAGACCCCTGTATTTGCCTGCCTTAGCTTTTTCAGCCGCTTTACAAGCCGCACCAGCTCTGTTGTTGGTTCCATGTAGATGGGAAAGGGCCAGCGTGTCTGAACAGGTTGCATCCCATACCAGCACCCGACCCATCTTCCATGGAATCAAACTCATACCGTCCGGTCTCTTGCCATCGTCTCTTGCCAGTTGGCTCAAGTAGACTTGGCACGTTGACGGTGGCAAGGGACCGGCGTATGATATCGTTAAGTACGGCGTGTCTCGAGAAGCGTCCTGCACTTTTTTGACAAGTTATATTTATTTCTTTATTAAATTATGAACAATCTCATTGACTCTGGATTCCTTTTAAATAGCATTGGTTTAACATGTTTATTTTAGTTTCACTATAATTAACACCAAATATACTGCCAATACTTTTGTGATAAGGTCTTGTACTGATTATAACAGAAGGTTCACATCAATCGACATATTTAACTGTTCACTCAAAAATTGGAAAATATATATACACGATATGGTAGATAGTTCATAATTATTAATTGTAACCAACAAAACTTGTAATTTTATTTTTTTATTGGTAAAAACATTAACGTATTTTTTCTTTCTCAATTTTAACTACCTGAACTCCTTTATATGTTTTATATTATAGTGGAAACTTTATTGATGTATGTTTGTTAATTAGATCTAGGTGTAAGTATTAATTCATTGTTTGTTAAAAAAAATCAGTATACTCTAAACCAGTCCACTCTGTAAAAGACCAACAGAATAAAGAAGGCAAAATATTACACAATTTTGACTTCCTTGCTAGTGATGTCTGTTATCTATTCGGATATCTATTCTATCGATATTCGGTTATATGACAATAACTTCTCAGTAGCTGTTATATTAAAATTTAAAATTCAATAACGTTTATTCAGTCTACGCTGGTAAAAGCACTTGTGAATGTCGAAAAGCTACGCAATCGGTTCGCAAATCTACGGCGGGAGACCTTGTACTGAGAAGACCCGGCAAGAAATTCAGCAAAGGCTGTTTTTTCTCCTTGTATTTTATACAGAGTCGTCAAATTGAAAATGACTTCAATACGAGAGAACTCATGAAGTCACTTTCTATTATAAATGAAAATGATATATAAATTATGACTATAAAATAAAAAATAGAAAAACTGATTCAACAACGTTTAGAAATGTTTAGGAATGCTGTGTCCTACAGTTTGAGATACAACAATGTATGATTAAAGATAAATACAACGCCATGATAAACAGTACGCATCGTAGCAAGAGCAGACTCATCTGCGCTGGCAGCACCCATTCACGAGCATGACGCATGAACTACTCATCGCTTCACACAACCATTTTTAAGGGAAAGTAGCGACCCACCTCACATGACATTGCCGAAGAGATTTTAAGAGAGCATGGCTACCCATAACCAGACATGCAAATCAATACGCCGACAGCATAGGCAAATCCACCGAAACCGCATTACACAACGTAGTCATACAAATAGAACGTGGATTATTTTAGTTTCAAGTAGTATGGTCGCTGCTATTAGGTACTAAGAAAACAATTGTTATGATTTAACTATGTAAAAATGTTAGGGCAATAAATAAAATTATCATTATTATTATATTATTATTCATACAAAATAATCAACGCTCGGAGTCTTCATTGACATTGAAGGCGCCTTTGATAAAACGGTGCAATAGTTTGGTGGCCTAGAACCGAACTCAACACCGCAATTAATTAACTCCAGCGTTTTCAAAGACTAGCATGCTCTGCTATAACAGGCTACATGAAATCCACACCCACAAATGCCCTAGAAATAGAAGTTGACCTCCCGCCACTCGATCTGTTACAACAGGAAGCAACTATGGCAACGCTAAGAATGTATTATCTGGGCTTGTGGATGGGAAACCAGAGACCCCATGCCAACATTCTGGAAAGGGCTATACAATACCAACCTTTGGTAATAGCCAGCTGTGATAAAATCCTGACTACTCTTACATTTGATAGAAGATATCAAATAGAACTACTAGAAACCAACAAGGACTGGTCGGGCACAGACAAACTACGCATATACACTGATGGATCCAAAATACCAGGATTCGGATCAGGCGCAGGAGTCTTCTCACTGGACCTTAACATCCATATATCAACAGCACTGGGTAATCACAGCTCAATATTCCAATGTATAGCCATTACTCAGGCCGCCACCGCAGTTATTAAAAGGAAAGTCAAAAACTACAAGATACGTATATTATCTGATAGTATGGCTGTCCTAAAAGCCCTAGATAGTATCAGCAAAACTTCTGTATACATATTCCTTGAAATATATTGCAAGCTGCCTTAGCTTCATGTAGGTTGGGAACGGCTTTTGTGCTTCATTTACACCATGCAAATGAAGCACATAAGCCAGGTTTAAATTAAACCTAGCATCAGGGTAGTGAGAACTCATTTTTTAGGGAACTCTAGAAAAAATCGATAGGAAACTATCGATAATGGGACAACACTGCTCGTTACTAAGACTGCAGTTAAAACAACAAGAGTAATGTATTCGCGCCATCTCGTTGTTCTTGTCGCATGCCCATCAAATATTCAAGGCACGCAGGCTCTGAAGGAGAACTATGCTCGTCTTGCTCTAATGCCAACAAGCAACAGAGACGCAAGACGGCTGATAAGACGCTCATAAAACCATTTTATGCCGACGATAAAACCTAAGGACTACTGCCGTTGTCTGGGTCAGTTGGTTATGCTACTGGGAATGTACAAGAACGACATACAAAAGGTTCCTTTGTTTGAATTATTACATTTTTATTGCGCCCCACGAGCGATGTTAAAATCATTTTAACGATTTCCCTCATTGTTCGAGAATCTAATTAATTTTACAGTAGATACACGGTTCTTTCAACTGATTATGTTTGTAAATCCGATTGTCAGGCGTATAATTAAGAGGACTATTTGATTGTCCTTTAAAGCTTTATTTCATACTTTGTCCAAAAGATATTATGGTAGAAAATTGATAGAAGGAAACGGCTGCGTTAAGGAATTTGATATAAAAATCTAAAAAAAACTGTCTCGGTTTCGTTACTTTCCTGAAACCGTTTAATATTTTGAAACGATTCGGTGTTTCAGATCCGAATTTCGGGTAGATTTGATGTTTTCTTTTTGGAGTACGTATCTTCATTTATTTTGAATTCCATTACACAAGTACCTACTTATATTCTCAACTAAACTTACGATATATTTAACGATTTATCTGCACTGTTACATAAAGAGGTAAAGAAAGTGAATTGTGATATTGTAGGAAGGAAAGTCTGGATCTACTGAACCAATTCTGAAAATTATTTTACAAACAGAAAGCCACGTTGTTTGTGACTGACATAGGCTATATATTAACCCGAAATACGAAAAAACGCCGACAAAGTCGCAGGCAGCCGCTAGTAGTTATTTAATAAGCCCACTAGCAGCAAATTTGCTAAATCTCATTTTAACTAAAACTGTATTTAACCTACACAAAAGGCAAAAAAAAAGGTTTAAAGGTGATGGCTGAAATACGGTATTTTGCCTTAAAACTGGCAAATGTTTAGCCGAGCCTTGGCCTTTAGCTTTCTGCAGCATACATATAGATATTTCATAGCTGATTTCTTGTATCTTTTTTTTTATTGTATTACTCTGTCTGTAAATGTATATGTATGTTGAAGAAAAAAATAAACGCATTATCTATCTATCTCGACCGACGACCTCCGTGGCCGAGTGGTTTGTACGCCGGGTTTCATGGCTGTCGCCGACTCGAGAGGTCCCGGGTTCGAATCCCGGTGGGGGCAGATGTTTGTGTGATGAATACGAGCATTTGTACTCCAGTCATGGATGTTTAATATGTATTTATATAAATATACTTATATATGTACAGTATATGTATTCTATCCGTTACCCTAGCATCCCATAACACAAGCCTTATAGTGCTTACTTTGGGGCTAGGCTAATTGGTGTGTGTCAGAAATATTTATTATTTATTTAAATATTTATTATTTATTTACTTTATTATCTATCACAATAATGTCAATTTGAGACATTTTTCTTTTGACGAATTTGAGACATTTTTCTATAGGTTAAATCTGTACTACTTACGTATTAGTCGACTAGAGATTAAACAAATTTGCTGCAAGTAGGGCATAATATCTTATCTAGGTCAAGTTAAGATCAAAACCTGAATAACAAAAGTTGATTACATCACTCTGTATATTGACTGTATTGCAAATCGGGGGCACATAGCCACTCTATTACGCAGGTCGTCAATTGACAATCCACCGAATATCCCCGGCAATACCTCTTCCGCATCGGTTAACGTTAATAAAGCAAATTCGCTTCCACCCAATAAAGGTTTGTAAACAGAATCCATCATATCACAAATTTGCAACCATCAATATTTGATCAGATCAAAAGATGTCGATATGATTCTCATAAGCGGCTCGTGTATAACTGAGAGGGGTTTCATTCGCGAGTGTTTGCGGTATCTTATTGTGGGTAAATGGAAATATTTGTGTCGAGTTTGTGTTTATGCGAGATATTTATTTTCTACCGCAAATATGAATTGATATATCATCAAAGCTTCAAAGGGTGGCTTCTCATAGAGGGAGATATGATAAATATATAATGCTAGTCTGCGCCATAGTCAGTTTTTCCTCCTACTAATAAACACAAAATCCTGGGAATACCTAACATTCCCAGGATTTTGAGTAAAAAATATTAGTAGGATTCTTAGAGTAATAATAATAAATATTCTTTATTGCACACAACAAAGGACACAAGATAAAAAACAAATAAAACAGAAGAAAGAGTACAATAGGCGGCCTTATTGCTAAACAGCAATCTCTTCCAGGCAACCTATGGTAGAAATGGAATAATAATAGAGAAATATAGAAGGGTGCAAAAGTAGATACAGGAGCTATACTTACATAAATATAAGAGAAGCAAAGAAATAGGATATTAAATGAATTTAAGATAAAGAAAGGTAATAACTTTTAACTTGATCGCTAAAGGAATTAAGCGAACGAGCCTTTCTGATACCCTCAGGAAGTGAATTCCAAAGTCGAGCAGCGTGCACAGAAAAAGAGTAAGAAAATAAGTCAGAAGAGTGACAGGGAATCTCAAGAAGTAGGTTAGAAGAGGATCTCAGCGAGAGCTGTGAAGAAGAGGATAGAAATGAGAAACACTGCTTAAGATAAGGTGGGGAAGATGGCAGGAAAGGAGTATTTATATATCTTCAGAGTATACATATACCTTCCTACCTTTTTTTCTCTGGGAAATGCCTTACGCATTCTTCAACCCCCGGGAAAGCGAGAAGAAGGTATGTGGGACTTCTCCTTGCTCATTTCAGCCAGTTCTTGGGCTGCATGAAATGAGCAGACGCCTATCTAACGTGCTGAACAGGTCCACTAAAAACCTGCACCGGTTACCCGACAAGCATAGTGAGGACCGAGGTGCCCCCAATGTATGCTGAGAATGCGGGTTTGGTCGCGGCAACCGTGTCCGATTATTATATATAGGTAAGAAGACCCAAAATGACCGACATCAGCCTAGTGATGGCAAGGTTAAAATGAAGAGAACGATGGCTGATGCACTCGTAAGATTGCTGAGTGGAGACCAAGAACTGGTCAAAGAAAAGTGGGAAGTGGTGGCAAGGTTGAAATGAAGATGGCCGATCTTCACCACTAGCCCTGAAACCTAACTCACCGACAGAAACACAGCACCAACAGAAGCAAGTGTTTTTAATGTGGTTTCTGTAAGATTGAGGTTATTTCCGCAGATGGGCGCTCCTATTTGAGATAATCAACAGTGCTATTCGCTTCGTCTTTGGGTTACGTAAATACGACCACATCACTTCTTTTAGAAAACAACTTAACTGGTTGCCTATTAGTGACCGAAGAAACCTCAGATTACTTTGCATGCTTTTCAACGTTTTATACGATCCACGTGCTCCAGAGTACCTGAAATCTAGATTTCAATTTCTGGGCACTTCCAACCATCGTGTTCTTCGCTCGTGCAGAAATCTTACTCTACAAATCCCCACTCATCACTCTGGCTTTGAATCCAAATCTTTCACTGTTACTGCCATACGCCTGTGGAATGCTCTACCACTCAACATTCGTAGCTCTAACAATAAGATGGAGTTCAAAAAACTAGTGCGTGAACACTTCCTGATCTGACTACGCAATCTCTTCTTTTTTGTTATTATTTATAGTTTGTATCTATTTATATAATATATTGTATTTTAAGTATTTATATATTTATTTGTGTAGTTTATTTAGGTGTATCAAATTTAGTATAAAAATATTTGTACATATATTTTAATCGCTGTTATTTTCTAAATGTTTTATTATAAAGCACTAGCAAACCAGGCGAACTCCGTTTCGCCATCAGATGGCTTCGTTTTATGTAACATTTCGTTTGGTGATTAAAAGATTTATTTTTTTGAAAATTTTCCTGAATTTTCTTTGCTATTAACCTCACGGAGCCCGAGACCTTTCCAACGAATGCAAAACCGTGGAAATCGGTTCGTGCGTTCTGGAGTTATAGCGACAGGAAGGAAAACCCGACTTATTTTTATATAGTAGATTTTGCCCTATCGCCATACCATTTGTCTCTAACACTCGTTCAGGTTGACTGGTAGAGAACACCTATGGCATCAAGTCCGCCGTTTGCATATGTATGGCGATGAAGTTTAAATAAATAAATAAATAAAATAAAAAATATTTTGTACGGTGGTTTCTTCTTTTTGCCCAAAACGATGCCCGAAAATAGCCATGACAGGTTGCTAGCCATTCATTCCTTACAACTATTTCCGCAACTGTCCCATCCTTTGATAGACAAAGGTCCTTCTCTTGAACTGTCATTGTTAACTATTTATTCGGGACAGTTATCCCTTCGCGTTGGCAGATCATTAAACATGCAACAGTTTAAGACAAGACGCGATTTGAACACGATTGTTTAATCAGGTTTGATGCAAGGAAGTTACAATTAGAAGGCCTATTTTGGCCCATTTAGTTTCAGCGACAAGCAAATTCTTGTTTCAGATAGGGATATGACACTGCAACTTCTTCCCTCGCCGTTTTGCTTCCTCGTACACAGCTTTGGTGTATGCCTTATCGTTCACATCAGAATGTGACACAGAACACGCGACGTCGCGTGCGCCTGTCGACCGGTATTTACACAGCGTGTCAAATACGACACGCAACTTTGCATATTTACACCCTTTCAAAGCTGGTGTAACATCCTATTATTAATTCAGTATTTTTTTTCTGCATATATGTTGCCTTTTCTTGACATTTCTTGTAATAAAAACACTGTTAATACTGTAAGAATGGACCAATTGTACCATGCTAGTTTCGTGACCATACGATTATTGTTATAAAGAAATTCACAGCATGAGCTTACACATGCTGTGAATTTCTTTATAACAATAATCGTATGGTCACTTGAATCTTGAAGCAATCATAACAATTGAATTCTGCAAAACTTCTACTACATAAACAATCATAGTAGGCAAGAGCGCAAAATGGCTAAGACTGATGTGAATAAAGTGCTTATTGAAATTAACTCAAAAAAATTCTTTGCACTATAAACGACGGTAGAGCAAAGATGATTAGATAGAATTTATAAAGAATAGCTTTATTAGTAAATCTATATACATATATAAAACTCAAAGGTGACTGACTGACATAGTGATCTATCAACGCACAGCCCAAACCACTGGACGGATCGGGCTGAAATTTGGCATGCAGGTAGATGTTATGACGTAGGCATCCGCTAAGAAAGGATTTTGATCAATTCTACCCCCAAGGGGATAAAATAGGGAATGAAAGTTTGTATGAAACTTTGTCAATTTTAAACCGATCAGGCTGAGACTTTGCATGCAGGTATAAGAAGAGTCATAAATGAATGTCATTGTGTATAATACAAGCCCGAGAACAAAAACTGTAGTCTACACTTCAGTTCTACACCGAAGCGAAGCGAGGGCGGGCCGCTAGTAAGTAAATAAAGTTAAAAACTTATAATGAATTTAATTCAAAAAAAGAAATGAAGTCTTGTTTAGTGCCTCAATAGTGTAATTAGGTCAATGACATTAAGTATATAGAAATGGGAATTGCTTGACCAATTATAATATATATATATAATAAGTATATAGTAAGTAAGTATAAGTATAGTTGTATATTTCAATAAGCCATTCACAAAGCACTTTAAGCTACTGTAGCATCCGCAAATACGTACTGGGCCTTGTCGAATGTTAAGACAAAAGTTGCGGTTCTCACTTCTGTAATAAGCTGAAATAAGTAAATTAAATCTAAAGAAAAGTTTACTAGAAAAAAATCCACGCGGATCAGGCAGCGGACGGGACTCGGACCCGCATCTTTCGCAATCCGGGCGAGTGCACTGACCATTATGCTACCGCGGCCCTATTCGCCGCGTCGAAATTTAATACTTGAAAAAGTATTCATTTGACATTGTGGGTTACCTACAATGCAAAGAGATGGCGCTGCCTTGCAGCTTAAGGCTAGGAAAATTTCGACGCGGCGAATAGGGCCGTGGTAGCATAATTGGTCAGTGCACTCGCCCGGATTGCGAAAGGTGCGGGTTCGAGTCCCGTCCGCTGCCTGGTCCGCGTGGATTTTTTTCTAGTAAACTTTTCTTTAGATTAAAACATCTAGCAGTTAAATGGTTAAAAATAAATAAACACATAGCTGTAAGTAAATTATTTAATACTAGTAAACCAGTGAACCAAATGTTCACCAAAAAAAAAATGTATTTAATTAATTGAGAACTTCGGAGATTTTCTGTGGTTTCGTTTGAAATAGAAATCACGTGATTTCTCGAAAACCGGAAGTGCTACGTTACTCACATCCGGTTTGTAGTCTTATCAGACTATTCTTAACTTATAACTTAAACATTCTCTATATCTATCTCTTACGGTTTGGCCGCTGAAACAGCACCACGGACGGACGGACGGACTTGTCTAATAGATAAGAGATATGTATTCTTTCAATAAGGTGCTTTGTTTAAAAACCCGACCACCGTCGTTTTGATTGAGTGGCAGCTCTGAATATTTGAATTGTAACAATGAATGACCCTTTCTCGTTACCTACCTAAATATATATACGTATATATCGTCGCTGCCTTATTTATGGCTATCTGTTCAGAACGGTGAAACAGAGATTCAATTATCCATCAGAAACATTGTTTAAGAAAGGTAGGACAAAGGAGATTATTTTCCGAATTTCAGCGACCGTTTAGTAAATTTGAACCTGCGAAAGGGGTTTCTAGTTCTTGGCACGTTTTTTTGTTTCTCGCTACGGAGATGACACCTATCTCAGATTGCAGAACAAAAGACAGGTGTAGCTTATGGTACACGCAATGCGTGCCACCAAAGTAAATGCGGATTGGCGGGTGCTAACGACTGCAGATGCAGCCGGGACCAACGGCTTAACGTGCCTTCCGAAGCACGGAGGAACTCAAAATCGAAGATTTTTGGTCACCCATCCAATAACCGACCACAGCGAAAGTTGCTTGACTTCAACGATCGCAGCCGAACGCGCTAACCACTTGCGCCATCGAGCTCCTCGCATCAACATACCTTCTTTATTTTCTGATTAAGGACCTTATTAGGTATAGCTAAATACTTCTTAATGATATTACTGCCAAATATCTATAGAACAAAAACGTTGCCTCCCCTATGGATGGAATAGGAGATTGGGCCATGATCAACCACGCGGGCCCAGTTCGGATTGGCGGCTGCTAACGACTGCAGATGCAGCCAGGACGTCGGTCCCGGCTGCATCTGCGGTAACAAAAACGATGCCTCCCCTATGGATGGAATAGGAGATTGGGCCATGATCAACCACGCGGGCCCAGTTCGGATT
Organism: Chilo suppressalis; assembly: GCA_902850365.2. NCBI lineage: Eukaryota > Metazoa > Arthropoda > Insecta > Lepidoptera > Crambidae > Chilo > Chilo suppressalis. The sequence continues at coordinate 1,146,594 of OU963896.1, read as the reverse complement.
GGCGGCTGCTAACGACTGCAGATGCAGCCAGGACGTCGGTCCCGGCTGCATCTGCGGTAACAAAAACGATGCCTCTCCTATGGATGGAATAGGAGATTGGGCCATGATCAACCACGCGAGCCCAGTTCGTATTGACGGGTGCTAACGACTGCAGATGCAGCCGGGACGTTGGTCCGCGGTCCCGGCTTAACGTGCCTTCCGAAGCACGGAGGAACTCGAGATAGAAGATTTTTGGTCACCCATCAAAAAACCGACCACAGCGAAAGTTGCTTAACTTCAATGATCGCTGCCGAACGCGCTACCTACCCGCGCCATCGAACTCCTCTAATGTCTTACTTACTTAACACAAAACTGTATTATGTTTCACAATGTTAGGTTCATATATTTATTTATATAATATAATGTACCTCGCGGGATGTGAGTATCCGATTAGAGATTACCCCAGGGGACGAAAGTTTCCGGAATTCCTTTCTGTGTGATTGTGGTTTTATACCTGGAACTTTTCCACGACCATTACTTACATGGGTATATGTATGTAACTACACATACATACGTTATACCCCTTGCGGGTCCGCAGACCATTATATCCTTTAAATGTATTTGACAAAAAATAGCTATATTTTTTATTTTTTAAGCTTGCTAGATGTTGAAATCTTGTAGGCGACGCATTTCTGAGTCTGTGCTTTGATAACTAATAGATTAGGAAAAGAAAATATGAATAATTATTTATGTTTTTATTTATTTTTAAGCATTTAACTGCTAGATGTCTAAATCTAAAGCGAAGAAAAGTTTACTAGAAAAAAATCCACCAGGCAACGGACGGGACTCGAACCCGCACCCTTCGCAATCCGGGCGGATGCACTGACCATTATGCTACCGTGGCCCTGATGCCGTGTCAAATTTTCTCTAGCGTTTCTTAGGCTGCAAGACAGCGCCATCTCTTGGCATTGTAGGTAACCCACAGTCGTACGAGTCCCGTCTGCACCCTGACCCGCGTGGATTTTTTAAAGTAAAATTTTCTGTTTAGTAATTCTTTTTAAAAAATTTAAAGAACAAGCTAAAAACATAACACAGAACACGGTAATTACAAATTTACTTCGGAGTGATGGTAAAACATGCAATTAATTTAAATACGCAATGAGATTGCAAAACATAGCATTTTCATCACGACAAAACGGGCAAAAACACCAAGCTGATTTAATTTATCAAACTTCCGAAGTTACAGCCAAGTCTCGTAAAATAAATTGCTATAAGGGAAGATCTGTCGATATTGTGGAGCAACTGTGTGTACGTAACATATGTTCTTATGTGATATTACGTCACGGGTTACGTTAAACCATTCCATTATTATATCAATACGAAGAGGAAAAACTTTCTTACCCTTTCCAAAACATTTTTCTTGTAGAGGAGTGATAGGTTTTTCTAAGTTTTTCTTGTAAGCTGATTGAATGCGTTAGGAAAACATCTCTTATCTATTAGACAAGTCCGTCCGTCCGTCCGTCTGTCTGTGGTGCTGTTTCAGCGGCCAAACCGTAAGAGATAGATAAAGAGAATGTTTAAGTTATAAGTTAAGAATAGTCTGATAAGACTACAAACCGGATTTGAGTAACGTAGCACTTCCGGTTTTCGAGAAATCACGAATTTCAAACGAAACCACACAATATCTCCTAAGTTCTCAATGAAATCCCTTTTTTTTTCGTTTTTTTTTTGTTGGTGAACATGTGGTTTACTGGTTTGCTAGTTATCTATACTTATAATAAATCTGTAGAGAGGTCAATTCTGTACATGAAATATATTTTCAAAATAACTATCAGGGGATGATTAGTGGTAGATACTGATGCCAAAAATGCAATCAGTAAAATTTTTGTCTCTCTGTCTGTCTGTCTGTCTGTGTGTATGTTCCTTATAGAAACAAAAACTACTAGACGGATGTTAACGAAACTTGGTACAATTATTCTTCATACTCCTGGGCAGGTTATAGTATACTTTTCATCACGCTACAATCAATAGCAGCAGAGTAGTGAAGGGAAATGTTGGGAAAACGGGAGAAGTTACTCCATTTTTTAAGCTTCCGTCGCGTGTGCAGCCTTAATGGTTAAAGTTACATAGAAATCATGTATGACGGAAATATTTTACATAAAATTGTCTAAAAAATATCCCGCACCAGCATATGTCTATCTTTTATGGTTGACTCACAATAACACGTGTAATTATATAAATAAAGTCATTGTTTATAGCACAAGCCTGAGAACAAAAACTATAGTTTACACTACAGCTCTACACCAAAGCGAAGCGAGGGCGGGCCACTAGTATTTAATAAAATAAACAAACTAAATACTACCATGCTTATGACACACAAGATGACTCTTTAACAATTTAATTAAAAGGCCATTCCGCCAATACACGACCTCCAGTCATCGTAACTCTGTTTATGTGAAATAATGACAGCATTATCACACATAATTATAATATTATTAGGATGTATACTAATCATCATCATCATCATCATCATCAACAGCCTATCCTAGTCCACTGCTGGACACAGGCCTCTCCAAATGCACGCCACTCAGATCGATTTTGGGCTACTCGCATCCAGCTCCTGCCAGCCACCTTGCGCAAATCGTCACTCCATCGCGCCTGAGGACGTCTTACACTATGTTTGCCTAGACGCGGTCTCCACTCCAGAACTGGTCTACCCCAACGGTTATCGGTTCTTCGGCAAATATGGCCAGCCCACTGCCAATTCAGCTTACTAATCCGGTGGGCTATATCGATAACTCTGGTTCTCTGTCAGATTACCTCATTTCTGATGCGATCCTTCAGAGAAACGTCGAGCATAGCCCTTTCCATAGCGCGCTGAGCGACTTTGAACTTGTGGACTAGTCGTACCGTCAGTGTCCACGTCTCGGCTCCGTATGTCATATTATTATTAGGATGTATACTAATGCTGTCAAACAATAGGGTATTTGACAGTATTAAAAATAAAGTACCAATTGTTAGCATCTGTGTTTACAATGAATATTGACAGGGGTTTATATTATTTTTACAAAAAAATATACATAATTTTACTAAAAACCCACGAAAAAGATAATAGTTTTCTTAACTATTGTCACGTGACCCAAAACGCTTGGGATTGGCGCAGCCTAAAATGACGTCACACGCAAGTAAACTTCCGGTTAAAGTGACATTACATTATATCGTTTGACGTTTTAATAACAGTCATGTGACGTCACACACTAGTAAGACGCCATATTGTCTTGACAATGGAGTTTTTGACATGGTTGTTTTTACTGAAATACACAACAGAAAGATGAATATCTTTTTACGGACTCCATAAACATTAGTCAATAACGTGAGATCGTTTTCTAAAACTTATCTAATACCCTATTTGGCCGCCGCGCAGGGTTTCCAAGATAACTCTAACGTTTAAAATTTAGCAGTCTTTATACATGATACGAGGTAAATAGAAATCTCATAAACTTTGATAAGCAATTTCAACATTGTTGGCTGTTTATGTCATGTGCACAAACCAAAAAAACTGGGTGCGTGTACTTATGTAGGCGCGTGAGAAGTTATCCTTCTTTGGCATCGTTTAAAATTAGTTTTTAATTGCATGCAAATAATTAATTACAATAAATTAATAAAAAGTCTGGAAAAGGACGAAGTCAATAAAGTTCAGTTTTAATTTGAAAAAATAAATAAATAATCAAAATATTCAATTAAAATCGCTACTGAATATAATTTATTAGAACATATGTGATTTGCATTTGTATGAAACTCAAACACGTATTCCGAATATACAAACTAGAAACATGTGGATAAATATTATAAATATGAATACCTATAACTGTTACTTTATTACAAAAAATAAAGATGTGGTTTTTGGTTCTACTACACCAATGGTCAAGAGATGGCGCTGTAGTCTCCTGAATCGCGCTTTGGTTCCGTTGTTCCAGATTAATAAATACTTTTGATAGGCCTTCACAATGCAGTCGTTAGCACCCACTAAATAGAGATTCTATTTCTATTTTGTTGGTAGATTTTCTTAATGTGCGGTAAACACAAAAGTAACGCATGAAGTTGGTCGCTAAAGCGGATCGACTCAGTAAGTACAGCTTCATTATGCCATCACAGAAAGTAAGACATTTCTATTTACCTCGTATCATGTATATAATGATAATAATAAGCCTTTTTATTTTTTCCTTAATAAATTATTTACAGGTACAACTATTTGATAAAGAATATTTGATTTAAGGGCTTGGGTTTTGAATTATTTACAGACACAATTATTTGATAAAGAATATCATGTGCTGGTCACATTAGCCGCAGAACTGATCGCCATTTGAGCCGGAAAGTTCTTGAGTGGAGACCACGACTCGGTAAACGTAGTGTAGGACGCCCTGAGACAAGATGGGATGATGATATTCGTAGGCTGGCTGGAGTGGGCTGGATGAGAGTAGTACAAAATCGGGAGCAGTAGCGTGCATTAGGGGAGACCTATGTCCAGCAGTGGACGAACATGGATTGATGATGTATGTATGTATTCGATTTAAACAAATTGAATTTCAAATATATTAATAATATTTTTTTGTAGACATTTGATTGCAGGCTGATAAGTCTATAGTTGGCTATGTCCGCCGGGTTTCCTTTTTTATACAACAGGATTATATCAGATTCTGCCCATTCATTCGGTATTTTCCTAGAGTCTAAAATCATGTTGAATAGAGCTGTTATAGGTGGTGCAAGTAAAAATCTGCCTGTTTTTAATGTCTCGCACGAGATGCCATCTTAGGTAGACTCGGGATGGGATAATGTTACAAAGGTCAGAGTGTAACATAAGGAACACTTCTGCCATATTGTTATTTGTTAAAGGTCTGTCTTGATCTTTTTTATTAATTTCATATGTCGTTATCGTAAGCAGCTGTAATCAGACATCAAGTAGCCGGGTAAAATACAGGGATGTTCCTTTTGTTATACTTGACCCTATTAACGCACGTTGATGTGAATAATGTCAATACAGCACCTTTAATTAATATAAAGTCTAAATTTTAAACTCATACCCATAAGAACAACAAATCATCTCATTGAATATTATAGCATTCAAGGTCTCTGTCTTTATAGACCTCTGCGCGGAAGAGTTTATCAAACAAAGGAATTAATATAGTAATCTCTGTACTATCGAATATTCTCACCTTTGATCAGAACAATATAACAAAGCCCAACATAAATGAAGTCTTTATAGATTTATGCACGGAAGACTCTATCAAACGCAGGCATTAATATAATAATCTCTATACTATCAAATATTCTCACCTTTGATCAAAACAATATAGCAAAGCCAAATATTAAAGAAGTCTTTATAGATCTATGCGCGGAAGATTCTATCAAAGAAAGACATTAATATACTTATCTCTGTACTATCAAATATTCTCAACTTTGATCAGGACCATATTACAAAGCCAAACATAAATGAAGTCTTTATAGATTTATGCGCGGAAGATTCTATCAAACAAAGACATTAATATACAAATCTCTATACTATCAAATATTCTCACCTTTGATCAAGACAATATAGCAAAGCCAAATATTAAAAAAGTCTTTATAGATTTATGCGCGGAAGATTCTATCAAACAAAGACATTAATATACTTATTTCTATACTATCAAATATTCTCACCTTTGATCAAGACAATATTACAAAACCAAACTTAATTGAAGGATATATTTGCTTTTATCTGACCAAGATCGAGCGCCAGATATACAAAGATCGCACTCCAATTAATTTATGTGGTTCCTTTCTTGTCTTCACTCAGGTTTTGTGACGTTCAATATTACCCTTCCCAAGCGTGCTCATTATCTGAAAATTGCTCATTAAAGACACGTAATAATAGCTCGCTCACTTCCTGTTAAATACCCTTTAGCAAACCACTTAAAATGTCTGTGGTTAGGTGTTTGCAATTATGTGAAATTATGATCAATTTATATTAATTATATTAGATTGTACCTATTCACTGATGTAAGATGATACTGCAATAGGATAACATGAAAAATATTTTGAATAGTTCTGTCCTGTTTTTGGGGAAATAATGGAGGATTTTGTTTTATACACCACTTCAAATTTCTTTTCAAGCGATTATAGACACATAAGCCAGCGCAGTAGCAATCTATATAATATAAAACTCAAAGGTGACTGACTGACTAACATAGTGATCTATCAACGCACAGCCCAGACCACTAGACGTATCGGGCTGAAATTTGGCATGCAGGTAGATGTTATGACGTAGGCATCCGCTAAGAAAGGATTTAATCAATTCTACCCCCTAGGGGATAAAAGAATTAAAATGAATGAATGAAAGTTTGTCAATTTTAAAACGATCGGGCTTAGACTTTGCATGCAGGTATAAGAAGAATCATAGATGAATGTCATTGTGTATAATACAAGCCTGAGAACAAAAACTGTAGTCTACACTTCAGCTCTACACCGAAGCGAAGCGAGGGCAGGCCGCTAGTTTAGACAAAAACATAAACAGATGACGTGCTTAAATTAAATAATTTTTCAATATTTCAATGTTAGTCGAAGACTTTATTGGTTTTAAAAGAAAAGGAAAATTATGATAATTCAATACAATTTCGTCTGTTTGCTGTTGTATTAAATTTCAATTACTGAGTCAAACGTGATCTTCTTCTCACAAGAATATTATTACGGAATTAAATAAAGAATTGTTTTTCTTTATTCATTTACGGTTTGTTTCTAATACATTGAAACGAAACGAAATTATTTATTTACATAGTAATGAAACACCTTATGTACGGCAAACAAATTATATTATTTTTACAAATGAAATTAGTCACAATGTGAGAATATATGTGGTTCATTAATAAGAAAAAAGACTTTACCATTGTTAGAAAATATAAAGCTGAATTAATACTAAGGTTGTGCTTTTCATCGAAACAAAGTGTTATATCCAAGAAGTGAAGACCGCACATTGAAGCACTTTTCTATATAAAACTCACAGATGACTGATTGACATAGTGATCTATCAACGCACAGCCCAAACCACTGGACGGATCGGGCTAAAATTTGACATGCAGGTAGATGTTATGACGTAGGCATCCGCTAAGAAAGGATTTTGATCAATTCTACCCCCAAGAGGATAAAATAGAGAATGAAAGTTTGTATGAAACTTTGTCAATTTTTGCATTCAGGTATAAGAAGAATGTCATTGTGTTATAATACAAGCCTGAGAACAAAAACGGTAGTCTACACTTCAGCTCTACACCGAAGCGAAGCGAGGGCGGGCCGCTAGTTATTTTATATGACCTGTTTATTGTACTTTTACTGTGTATCCTAACAAAGAGTCCTGTGTTGTATTCAAAAATGATTTACGACGATTTATCGGACCAAAATGTCGTGCGTTCACAATCGTAATTATTGTTTCCGACGCCAAATCGAGTTGTAGTTGTAAATTATCCAGTGTATTAATGCCTCAGTGGCTATAAATCACGGAATTCGAGTAAGGCTCATTCCGGCTATGATTGTGAAGCCTACAAACAAACCTGGCTAGGTAACAGGTGGCTAAACAAAGGTATTGCTTGTCACATAGTTGATAAGTTCACGAACTCTCGGAAATTATGATAGGAAGTTTGAAGAAAGCTTCAGAGAGCACTGCTGTGCTTCCTCTATAAGTTTTCAAATATTATGCAGTGCATCGATCGGCGTACTTTGTTTCCTGTATCTGGTTTAGAGTGCAGTAAAGTTTCACAGCATCATGTCATATGGCATTCTATTGTGGGGCACAGCCGCTGACATTGAAACAGTTTTTATTCTTCAAAAACGAGCTATAAGAGCTATTTACCGCTTGGGATCTCGAACTTCTCTTAGGGATGCATTTAAAGTTAGGTAAGGTGTAATGACTGTTGCCTTTCAACACATTTACAATTGTATATTGTTTGTGCGTCAAAACATAAATTTATATACGAGGCGCGATGATGTACATAATTTCAATACCAGAAATAAAGATAAACTCAAATTGCCACCGTTGAGACTCCAAAAGGTTCTTGGTTCATTTGTGGGTCAAGGTGTATGTTACTATAATAAAATACCAAAAGAAATAATAAATTTACCTTTTAATAAGTTTAAAGTGCGTATAAAAACTTGTCTCCTTAAGAAAGGTTACTATACAGTTAAATATTTAATAAATGATAAGGCACCTTGGGCTTAATATCATTGACTAAGTCGTTTTACTTTGCTAATTTGGTTGAAAATTGTTAGTTATACTTAAATTATTGTTAATTAATAATATTAATGTGATGAAACATGACATCAACACATGTTTTTAGTTTTTGATGTCATCTTTCAATTGACGACACTGTATGAAATAAAACAGGGAGAAAAAAACAGCCCTTGCTGAGTTTCTTGCCGGTTCTTCTCGGTACAAGGTCTCCAGCCGTAGATTTACGAACCGGTGGCGTAGCGTTTGACTTTCACAAGAGCTTGTAACAGCCTAGACTAAATAAATGAGTTTGAGTTTGAGTTTAACATCTCCAATCTAGAGCTAAGCTGGACTGAGATTGGACAAGAAAAATAGTATGTCCTTCACGTGCCGTTGATGCTCCGGAGCACCGCGCATTGGGGTAGGGTCCCTTCGCGGACAATCACCAGTGGGTGTGCGGATATTCGGCAACGGATTACCGCAACATCACCCACATGCATGGTACGCACTCTGGAGACTTCGGTCCTCAGAGTGCGTGTCAGACGAACGGTCCAGGATAGTGTTGCCGAACTATCGATATGAAAACTATCGACAGTTTACATCGAAAATCATGTACCCTATCGATAGGCCTATCGATAGAATCGATACAATCGAAACTATCGATAGCACAGAACAAGGCAATACTATCGAATGAGTGCAATAGTATCGATACTATCGATACCGTTGATTTTATCTGCAACAATTCTATCGATAGTATCGATAGTATTTCACTCATCCGATAGTACTGGCTTGTTCTGTGCTATCGATAGTATCGATACTATCGATAAGCCGATCGATTGTCATACGATTGGTCGGCTATCGATAGACTATCGATTAATCCTCGATAGTCGACTATCGGCAACACTAGTCCAGGAGTATTGTCTGATTTTTACTGGCCCTTGGACAGGGCATTAGGTAGGCCCCTGCTCATTTCTTCGTTACTCAGGGCCGGCTAAAATGATCAGGGAGGAGTCCTAGATACCTTCCTCTCGCTCCCCCGGTGGTGGAAGGATACGTATGGCATTTCCAAATCCAATGAAAGATACACTTTGGAAAAGACACTTCTTCACACATCAAATTTGCTTATAGTCTACGCCTGATTGCAAATCTTAGTAATATAAATAAAAACCTCGTAGTCTAAATTGCGCTAGCCACCGCGCCAGCAAGCCCGTCTTCAGGTCCAACCCAACGCTAAATATAAGACTTAGATTTTGCGGTTGCGAGTTTTATCTTTCAAACTGTATCACGTATAATGCGTAAACGTATGTACTTATATCCCGCTGTCTTTGAAACTCCCATTGCAATTAGAATGAAAACTTCCATCGTTAGATAAGCCTCCCTTTCAATTCTCTTATCCAACCAGCCATAACCGACCAGTTTCACACATAAATATTTTACGTTGTAAACTTGTGAAGTTTCTCCCGCCTCTTGAATTAATATTGGAGCGAAATTAAGTTAAATACCGCGATGATTATCCCTTTAAATCTCGTGGTACTTGCCGCCTGATTTACGATAGATATTTAGAGTCCCCAGATCTTTGTTAAAGCGCGGACGTCTCAAACAGGCTTATCTGCTAAATAAAGAAATAATTTAATGCTTTCTATGAGTAAAATTCTGTAGTTATCTTTATAACAAAATAACATTTATATTTTATAAAGACAGACGCAAAACAAAAATCTAAATGAAAGAAACTAGAATAGAATAGAAAAAAATTGTGTGTGTCAGCTCCGACGCACGACTGGAGTTTACTTCTTAAGTTCGTTAGTCTAACCAGACGCAAAAAGAGTTTATTTAACTTAAAAAAGATTGATACTGTATGTAAGGGTAAATTAACAAATTAATGAAAATAATATACATATATAAATATATATTTATTCAATTCATATACATTTATTATAACTAATGGACGAAATATTTTACATTAAACTTTTTACAATAGTCAATTTCAGATGTGCATAAATAAAGGTACGCTACGATACTGTGCTACGGTGTAGCACTACGGCTGCTACAGCGTAGACAGTAAAAACGTAACGAGGTCATTCATCGATAGATTTCACTCCTCACATTTTTCTCATGCCGGGCCCCTTACGCAAATCGATTCTTAAGGAGTAAACTCCAATAAAATTGCCGGTGCTTGCGACATCTTTCTTAGTTTAATATTTTTTATTGCTCTCACAGTAATACATAGTTCATAGAATGTACATAAGATATGAGAGCGTGAAGAGCAAATGGACGTGGCTCAGCATTAACTGCTCCCTTACTGAAGGCCTCGGGCAGCGATGGTTTTCAGCCACACGTGGGTGTAAGAGAAGTGATTCTCACACATAAAGAGAAGTGGTTCTCTTTAGATGAAAAGCGACACATGCAAAAGAGATCCAATAAAAGAGAAAAGAAAAAAAAACAATAATTTCAAGCTGTTACCTAATGTTTAAGTATATTCAAATATTAATTTGACTAAATCAAAATATATGTAGTAAAAATTAGAATCGTAAATACGAAGAAAATATAACTAGAAAAAAATCCACAAGGACCAGGCAGCAGGCGGGACTTGAACCCGCACCCTTCGCAATCCGGGCGAATGCACTGACGAATTATGCTACCGCAGACCTTACGGACCACGTCTTCAGCGCCATCTCTTCGCATTATAGGTAACCCACAATGTCAAATGAATACTTTTACAGGTATTAAACATTTGAAAGAAGAAATAGCAATTATAGTTAAATATTTTTTTCAAGCATGTAACTGCTTGATGTTAAAATCCAAAGAAAATATAACTAGAAAAAAAGTCGAGTCCCGTCTGCTGCCTGGTCCGCGTGGATTTTTTTCTAGTTATATTTTCTTTGGATTTAAACACCAAGCAGTTACATGCTTTAAAAAAATAAAAATTATCGTAAATACGGTTATTGCAGAATGAAACAAGCCGTTTTTTGTTGCGAGTCGAACTGATACGCAAAAGATTCTGTCTGTCTGTCGAAAATTCCAGAAAACTTAATTTTGAATGGAGTTCCTTTAATTTTTTGTATTGTTTCTTCTTATGGCGTTAATAATAAACGCACCAGGAAAATTGCATCTATGAACCAACACACTACATGTTTGTCTTCAAGAGATACAGCTTATTGACGAGGTGACGAAAGGACTGACAGAAGCGATTTAGTAACAGGGATTCGTTGATAACTTTTTAGGTACGAAGTCATAGAAAATCAATTTCATTATTAAAAAATACTGATTCCAATATTCCAATACGGTACCTATATTTATAATTATAAGTCAAAATTAATCAAAAGTTAGAAAATCTTCTCTGGCAACTACACAGTTATCTCCCACGATCTTTGGAAAGTTAATTAAATAAACTGATCAATGACCTTTAATCGTGTATTAATTATGGGGCAGCACGTGGGCCCGTTTTAATTGAAATCGCTCGAACTTTTAATGAAGGAGCATAAAAAAGGCGCGATGTAAAAGAATCGGTGCGTCCTCGTCTTAATTAAAATGGCGAAGTTTTGGCTACTCTCCCATTTCTTTGTTTACCCAGACAATGTCCTGAGCGGAAGAGTTTATCGATAGTGTTATCGCCTGGGGAATAAACAGCGTTACTGTCACCGACAAAAATAATAGTATTTATTTCTTAGGTTTTTAAGCACACCATTCATTAAATAGAACATGTTTCAACGGTTTAGATGCACAGATTTATTTGTTTACTAGCGGCCCGCCCTCGCTTCGCTTCGGTGTAGAGCTGAAGTGTAGACTACAGTTTTTGTTCTCAGGCTTGTATTATACACAATGACATTCATCTATGATTCTTCTTATACCTGCATGCAATGTCTCAGCCCGATCGGTTTAAAATTGACCAAGTTTCATACAAACTTTCATTCCCTATTTTATCCTCTTGGGGGTAGAATTGATCAAAATCGTTTCTTAGCGGATGCCTACGTCATAACATCTAGCTGCATGCCAAATTTCAGCTCGATCCGTCCAGTGGTTTGGGCTGTGCGTTGATAGATCACTATGTCAGTCACCTTTGAGTTTTATATATCTTTATATATATAATTCTTCTGTGAGTGTGTATGTCACTGAACTTCTCTTAAACGACTGGACCGATTTTGATGAAATTTTTTGTGTGTGTTCAAGGGGATCTGAGAATGGTTTAGATTCACAATTTTGTCCGCTGGACAACCCCTATTTTTTTAGGGCGGTACGAAGTTCGCTGGGTCAGCTAGTATCTTTATATATATAATTCTTCTGTGAGTGTGTATGTCACTGAACTTCTCTTAAACGACTGGACCGATTTTGATGAAATTTTAAGTGTGTGTTCAAGGGGATCTGAGAATGGTTTAGATTCACAATTTTGTCCGCTGGACAACCCCTATTTTTTTAGGGCGGTACGAAGTTCGCTGGGTCAGCTAGTATGTATATATATATAGATAGATTGACATGACGACGCATCCTGAAAAGGATGAGAAACGTCAATAAACAAATATATCAGTGCATCTATACCGTTGAAACTTGTTTTATTTAGTAGTGTAATGAAGGTGATCCGGGGTTGATGAATGAAAGATAAAACTCCTAGTTACGATCTTTAATCGTTACAGGACTAGTCATAAAGTGAATTACAAGAGAAAATCCTTAAGTTAATACTATTTTCAGTATCGGTCCGGTAAGTAAGTATACTGTTACAGGATGCAAACGAACACAACACTTCAATATATCAAATTAAATAACTACAAAAGTTTTTTTTGTGATTCCTCCCAGGCGGGGGAGCGGGTAAGAAATCCTCATGGATACCTTACAGCCGGCTGCAAGGTTATGTCAGACTCCTACTGACTAAAACACAGCCGTAGTTTATGCTTATGGCCTGAAGGGCCTTACAAGCTTCATCTGAAGCGATTATCCCCTGAGAGGGGGATAATGCTGAACTACAAAAGAAAAATATTTGATATTTATACTATCGCTAACGACAAAGTATAGCGTGATTCAGATGGGTACAGCGCCATCTATCGATACTTAGAGTAAGCAATGTGTTTGTCCGTAGTAGTTTACTATTAATATTGTTATAGTAGCAATATTCTATAAAAAATATTCGGATTCCATTTGGGTAGGTAAAATACAATGTAGTCCTTAGTTTTACGGTGGTTTTTTCAATAAAATCTTTCATACAAGATCTTTTATTGACTTTTACCAGTGTCTGTAACATTCTACACTTAAGAGCCCTTTTACAAAATTGCACCGCTGCCGTACTAATCTTGCACTAGTACTGATAGACATGATGGTAGATTAGTTTCATGAAAATTTTTGATAGTAATTATAATTAATTCAATATCAAAATACGAGGTAAACCTGCATTATTTTTTGGGAACACTCACGGAGGTTAGATGTTTTTTTTTGATAATTAAGGAGATAGAAAATCAAAATTCTAATACATTATGTTATAACAAAAACATATTTATGAGGTCATAGTAATTAATTTGATCTAATTTATTGAATATTATTGAGAGACTGAGGCGTTTGAAGTAGTAATTAATTTGATCTAATTTATTGAATATTATTGAGAGATTGAGGCGTTTGAAGTTGTGCATATTATCGTTTTTTCTGTAAACTAGCTGCAGTAGAACGATCAGTACAAAAAAGGAAAATAGTGTTTGCAAATATATTCTACATCAACTTTCAATAGGAAGAATATTTCTACTGTTAGCTTCTATTGGAAATAGTCAAAAACTTTTCTAAGGGGGTAAATAAGGCGCTCAAAAATTACGATTTTTTGCAAAAAATGTGAAAGGGCTCTTAACAGAGGTCTAAATATCGAATATTTTCTGCAGACAAAATACTTCTACTACTTATACTTCTACGTATTATATTACAATTTATTAGAATTCCATATAGGAAGGGTGACAACGGAACCGTCCGTCTATCTGTCAGCTATATCTCATAAACGATAATATAGCAAAGAGTTGGAATTTACTTCGAATATTTCTATTGCGTAAGTCATAATGTTACAAGAAACATAAATCTATATATACTAAAATTATAAAGAGGAAGATTTGATTGTTTGTTTGTATTGAATAGACTCTTAAACTACTGGACCGATTTGAAAACTATAGAATATTGGAGTCATCATCATCATCATCATCAGCCTTTTAATGTCCCCACTGCTGGGGCACAGGCTTTCCCTATGGATATAATAGGGAGATTGGGCCATGACCTACCACGCGGGCCCAGTGCGGGTTGGCGGGTGCTAACGATTGCAGATGCAGCCGGGACCAACGGCTTAACGTGCTTTCCGAAGCACGGAAGAGCTCGAGATACTAAACCTCTGGATGCTATTGGAATACACAAATGCAATATTTTTACCCAATTTTCTATAATTTTTCATCGATGCTCCTCTCCTAATTGTTGTAGCGTAATATTAAATAGCCTAGCCTTCCTCGATAAATTCACTATACAACACAAAAATATGTTTTCAAATCGGACCAGTATTTCCCGAGACTAGCGCGTTCAACCAAAAAAAAGTGCGTAAATACAATCCCTTTTAACAAAAACTATAGTCTTCACCACAGCTGTACACCGAAGCGAAGCGAAAGCGGGCCACTAGTTGTACTAAGGTCCCCCAAGCCAGGAATGCAGTAGTTAAATAATTAAAACTAGATTCCGGAACGTATAGACAATTTATTTCGAATTCATTTAAACCCTATATATTTCAATCGAACTAAACCATACCGTGAGTACAAATTAATACAGCTCCATCTATCGGACAAATGGAGTAAACATTTTATATAAGGTACCACATTGGACACTAGTGTTATTATACTTTAGCAATCAGTTTGATAGATTTAATTCAAATTCACAAATAGTTGTTAATTTTGGCGTTTGACAGGATTTAAATGTATACCAGTGCCTGAAATAAAAATGATTTATTTATTATTATTATTAATTATTTGTTGCTTAGGTTTTCACGCACATCACTCATTAAATAAAACTAGTTTTAACGGGTTAATGCACGAAACTTTATTTATTTATTGACGTTTCGCAGCCTTTTCAGGTCTGCATCGTCAGAATAATGTTTTTTTTAAGGATTTAATTAATAAAGAAATCTTAACTTTGCCAATAACTGTGAATAAATATATAAATTAAAAAAAAATAAAAAATAAAAAAAAATAAAATAAAATTAATATATAAGTTATCTGTCTATGACATTTTATCGATATCCTTAATACATGTTTTTGTAAAACCATCGATACTTGAACAACACTGGCCGGGCCAATGCTTCAGAGCAGCAGGTATTTTCGCAGATAACGCATGACGGAGGTTATTAAATATGTCGATAAAAAACAACGTATATTTGGGTTATCGCGTGTGCGGAGTTAAGAAGCTTTTAGATAAAATTTTAATGGGGTTTTCTGTGTACCCCTGTCGTTGTACTGAATAAAACGCCCTGCTGAATTGAGATAAGGTTCATAACGTAACAATGATTCTTCCTAAAACGTATCTTAAATAGATTTTTCATGTATATTGGTACAGAATTTTAATCTTTTTAATGGCATTTATTGTTAGAATATGATATGGATTTTGTTAAAAATATAAACAAACATTTTGGATTTGTCGCCGTCACATTTTGTCAGTACACATGCAATGATATCTTTATAATTGACTAGTGGCCCGCCCTCGCTTCGCTTCGGTGTAGAGCTGAAGTGTAGACTACAGTTTTTGTTCTCAGGCTTGTATTATACACAATGACATTCATCTAAGATTCTTCTTATACCTGCATTCAAAGTCTCAGCCCGATCGGTTTAAAATTGACAAAGTTTCATACAAACTTTCATTCCCTATTTTATCCCCTTGGGGGTAGAATTGATCAAAATCCTTTCTTAGCAGGAGCCTATGTCATAGCATCTACCTGCATGCCAAATTTTAGCCCGATCCGTCCAGTGGTTTGGGCTGTGCGTTGATAGATCACTATGACAGTCAGTCACCTTTGAGTTTTGTATTTATAGATATTTACTTATACGATACGAAACGATATACCTATACGACAAAATTATTTCGATAGCCAAGTTGTAGCCGTAGTTAGAAGTCTTTAACGAGAACTATGTCTCTTGTATCTTATATCTGAAAAAAAAAAGAAAATTTCATTATTAACTTATTCTTATTACATAAAAGAAGTACTTAAAGTAAAGCATAATTGTAAGGGAGTGCAGCTATTCTGCTTATATTATAAATGTGGAAGTTTGTAACTTAATCACGCAAAAACGGCTGATAATAATAATAATAATAATAATAATAATAATAATAATAATAATAATAATAACTTTATTGCTTAAAAAACTGTGTACAATTTTGCAGTTGGAATTGCAATAATAACAAAGTCACAACAGTGTGCCCACAACGGACATGCAATGGTAAAATTTATAACTTAAAACTATCTTAATTTAATAAGTACATTTTAGAGCCTAAATTATATTAAGTTTTACAAGTATAATATTCATCAAGATTATAAAAAACATTATTTAATAACCAGCTTTTTAACTTAAATTTAAACTGTGGCAAATTGTGTGCTTTAATTTCTGCAGGCAAATGATTGAAGATCCTTATACTAGTATTGAAAGCGCTATTATAATACAAGTGATTATTTATCCTAGGTATGCATATATCATATTTATAATTACTACGCGTATTCGGACGTAATGTGGTTTTATTTTCAAAGTATTCTGGATTTTGTTTAATAAAAATTGCTGATTGTAATATATAAATATTGGTCAAAGTGAGATAGCCCTTATCCTTAAAAACATTTCGTAACGTTTCATCTGAATACATATTATATATTATGCGTAAACAACGTTTTTGCAATAGGAAAATGGATTGAACGTTCACTGAATTACCCCAGAACATCACACCATAAGTCAACAGCGGGTAAACTTGTCCGAAATAAGCGGCTCTGGCTACATCTACTGATGTTGTTTCAGTAAGTATAGAGAGTGCATAACAATGACTACATATTTTTTTGTGTATTTTTTGAATATGGTCTTTCCAGTTTAAGTGAGAATCAATAGTGACGCCAAGAAAATTAATTTCGTCAACTTCTGTTACTTTTGTATTGTTTTGTGAAATTTGTAATTTATAAGACAATGTTTTGTAGTTTCTGAATTGAATAAAATTTGTTTTAGTTAAGTTTACACTAAGATTTACAGATTTGAGCCAGTTTACGATTATTTCCAGTGTTTTATTAATATGATTTTCAAAAAGAGTCTTATTATTATATAAGTCTGGAATGAAAATTGTTGCATCATCAGCAAACATAACGCATAAATTGTTAATAATGTCTGGTAGTTCATTAACATAAACTAAAAATAGAAGTGGTCCAAGAATACTTCCTTGGGGTAAACCAACTTTTACCTTTTTTGTTTCCGATTTTACTTCCTCAAATATTTTACTATTTTTGTTATATGAATCTACCACTGTAAACTGTTCTGTTTCTTTCAAATAACTTTCTATTAGTTTTAGGGCCAGGCCACGCACGCCTAAGTTCTCCAATTTACGAAGCAAGGTATCATGACAAACGCAGTCAAATGCCCTGGACATATCTAGGAATAGTCCAATACACGGAATTTTATTATTTAATGATTCCCATACTTCTTTCAGGACTTTGTAAATAGCATGTGTGGTTGATTTCTTTTTTTGAAAACCAAATTGACATTTGTTAAGTAAATTATATTTGTTTAGGAATTGCAACAGGCGGGAATATATGACTTTTTCAAATATTTTTGAGAAGCAAGATAATAATGATATGGCTCTATAATTTTTTACATCTTTTTTACATCCTTTTTTAAAAAGTGGTTTAATTTTTGCTATCTTTAATTCATGGGGGAAAGTTCCAGTCTCAATCATCAGATTTAAAATATAGACTAGTGAGTTGGTTATATATTCAATTGAGCTCTTTATAACTTTAATTGGTATATTATCATAACCACAACTTCTTTTGTTACCTAAGCTTAAAATCAGTTTCTTTAATTCATATTTATCAACTGGTGACATAAATAAAGTTCGTGAGTGGTTTGTGGGGATGCTATTTTTAGAAGAATTTTTGTTTGCTGTACTGGATGAAATGAAATGATTATTAAAAGTTTCAGCAATTTTTTGAGCATCAGATATTTCAACCTTATCAACAATAATTTTGTTTATTGTATTTTTGAATGTGTTTTGTGGTCGTGTCTGTTTTTTTATAATATTCCATCTTGCTTTATTTTTATTATCACTTTTATTTATATATGTAACATTATACTTTTGCTTAGCTAATCGAGTTACACTTTTGAATATTTTGCAATATTTTTTATAGTAAGGTATAAGTGAAGAAGTTTTTTTATGTATTATTTTATGATGTAACTTTCTTTTTACTTTACTTGCTTTAATTATACCTTTAGTCTGCCACTTTTCTTTCATATAGTAAGAAACCTTTTTTCTTTCTAGCGGTATACACAAATCGAATATCAACCTAAACAGTTCAATAAATACACTAAAAGCCGATTGAACATCTTTGCATTGGTACACCTCCGAAAAATTTAACTTAGACAGATGCTCTAGGAAAGGATGCAAGTGCTTATCAATGTTTCTTTTGTAAATATACCAATATTTTTCGACAAAACCTTGATTACATGGTACATTTATTAACTGACCAGAGTGATCAGACAAACCAAGGTGAAGTACTTTGGCAGTGAAATTTTTTATGTTAGTTATAATGTTGTCCAGGCACGTAGCAGAGTCAGCGGTTATTCTTGTGGGCTCTTTAATAGTTAGAAGCAGATTATACTTTAAGAGAGTATTTATGAATAATGTAGATTGATTATTGTTTTTCAAGGTATCGACGTTGAAGTCACCTGTAATTATAACTTTCTTTTTGATATGACGTGAACGTGATGTAATTTTAAGTAATATTTCATCTAAAGCTTTTATAAAGATATGAAAATTCGAGGTCGGTGTTCTGTATATACATATAACTATGCAGTCTATTTCTGCATTCAGCTGAATGGATATAGATGGAAATTGGCACACATATAGTTATTACCTGCATTGAAACATAGAATATTTATTATCCAAAAAAATAGGTTCCTATAGTACAGACATACTACATAAACTAAAATTCACGCGGGCAGATTTTCTAAATTTAATTAATAGTTATGACTACAAAAATTCCACGCGGACCAGGCAGCAGACGGAACTCGAACCCGCACCCTTCGCACTGACCTTCAACCGGAACCATATTGCTATTTCTTCTTTCAAATGTTTAATACTTGTAAAAGTATTCATTTGATATTGTGGGTTACCTACAATGCGAAGAGATGGCGCTGCCTTGCAGATTAAGAATAGCTAGAGGAATTGGTCAGTGCATTCGCCCGGATTGCGAAGGGTGCGGGTTCGAGTCCCGTCTGCTGCCTGGTCCGCGTGGAATTTTTTCTAGCTATATTTTCTTTAGATTTAAACATGAAGCAGTTACATGCTTTAAAATAATAAAAATTATAATTAATAGTTTTTTAGAATATTGTTAAATTTTGCTATTAAGTAGTGCCGTGTTGGTGAGTAGGTTTTAGCTATTCGAGTTCTATCCGTAAACTATTTAAGTTAATGAACATACACGAAAGCCTATTATTAGCGCCGGTCGATACTCACCGCGTAGACAACACATACTAACTTTAGCAGTTTGGTAACTTGAGTTACTCGTACACTTTCACTTTAAGGACTTTCTCGAAAAACAGCGTGTAAGCTTGTGTCGTTTCGTATTTAGTACATTTTACTTTAGCACTTGGGAAATGTAAGAAAACACTGCGCTCCTCGTATTCCAAGAATTATTAGTTTGTTAACAAAGGTCTGAGTTTGAAAATCCATCGGATTTCACATAATACAGCCACACATCCAGTGGCGGACTAACAGGGGGGGGCGGAAAGGGCGGCCCGCCCCGGGCCTCCGATCTTGGGGGGCCCCCAAATGCCTCCGCGTTACCCTGATCAAATCTTAAACAAGACTTTAAAAATGTGCTTAGTACCTACGTAATTGTAAATCTAGACTTTTTACGCGGTACTAATATTTTTTTAACTTCGCTGGGGAATTCCCGTCTTTGTAGCGGGTACTTTCTCAGAATTCCCTGAATGAATGAAGCGCAAATAATTCACTCTTGTACGCATACATTTACATTCACTACATTCTATTTAAGTCTAACAATATTTGCGGTCTCCAAAAATTACTCTGGATACAGGAATCACCAAACTAAAGGCCTTGAATAAGTATTTAGGTGGTTCATCAACATCAAGAAACCAGGAAAAGTGAAGATAAAAAAACGATGCCGGGTGAATCAGCTCATGATGCTGGATTATCAATTTAAGAAGAAATACGTCGGTCAATGTATGAATGCATAGACCGCTTTATACAAGGATTTTCCAACTGGGCTATTAAACAAATAAAAAATATTTTCCAAATTATTGAAACAAAGTTTATGCTAGAGGCTTCGGATGACGCTTTGGCTGTAACAGTTGACAATCTGATACAAAATTATGGTGAATTTGACAAGACCGGTTTTAACGAAATAAACATACGAATCTACATTTTTTTTTTAAAGCTGGGGGCCTCATTCAGCTTGCCGCCCCGGGCCTCTGACGGGCTTAGTCCGCCACTGGACACATCACAGCAATAAACTGAAGAATTCTCTCAACAGATTGTGAACCGTCAATCAAGCAATTTAAAGCTCAAAGTCATTCGGTTAAAATTATCGGGTAACTCGTTCTGCAGCTGGCTGTACAACCTCGCCGCGCTGTTAACAGTACTTAATACTTAACACGTGATTGACTTCCAAGGACAAGTCGCTCGGGTGCTTAATAATTTTCATTACAATTCGGTCCAAAAGCTCCCCCACGAATAATCAATTAGAGGGAGGCCCGCAGGGCGAGAGGTCGTATAATTGGAGGTATTTTAAACTAACCTCAACGAGATTGAACTGGGAATTACTTGAGTAGGTAACACAAAAGGGCAAAGCCGTATTTGTTGGCACGCAAAACGGGGTCAGAGATTCGCTGATACTTAATTGGTAGTTCCGCTATATGAATTCAACTTGTGTGCTCCCCGGAAAACTATAAGTAGATACTTTAACACTTCGACGCGGAAGAATCCCTAAACAGGGATCCCGCGGCTTCGCGCTAAGCAGCTTAGAGGGTATTCGCAGGGTTTTTTAGCGGATATTATGCCGTAAAGCGCCTGTAAGAGTTACGGGTTCCTCAGTGGGCAGCCACTGCTGGGGCTCGTAAGACTTGCGGGAGCCAGGTGTGAGGTCCGTTGGCGGTGTGCCTCTTAAAGGCGCCGTCGTCTGTAAATAGTATTTTTTGCCTGCGTATAAAAAAAGGTACTGTATCACTCGTAGAGTTACGGCCTCCTTGCTTGTATAAACTCTTTGTTTATGTAATGCCTAATGATTTCGATATTGTATTTAGTCAGTCTGGTAGCTTATCAAAAAATACTTAATGGATACTTACATTTTCTTTTGTCAATCAACCGCAAAAATAATAATGATAAAGTGAGTCAAAGATTGGGAGTGGGCGCTGTGGCGTACTGACATCACTTCTAAGTGAAAATTATATCAAAACATGACGTCATGCCGTATTTCAAATTAAAAACATCTTTGTAATGTTTTGACTGTGTGAAAGAAAAGAGAAAAAATACACATAATAATATAATTTACCGGATGTACAAAGAAAAAAAGTACGCCGTCATCACAAAAAGGTGTGGCCGGACAGTTAGCTCGTGAACAGCGTGTAAAATTTGAACAAACGTTGTGGATAATATCTATATAAATAGCTTAAAAGTCCGCGTGGATTTTTTCTAGTAAACTTTTCTTTAGATTTAAACATCTAGCAGTTAAATGCTTAAAAAATAAATAAAATCATAACTATAATTGCTATTTCTTCTTTCAAATGTTTAATACTTGAAAAAGTATTCATTTGACATTGTGGATTACCTACAATGTGAAGTGATGGCGCTGCCTTGCAGCTTAAGGCTAGGAAAATTTCGACGCGGCTAATAGGGCCGTGGTAGCATAATGGTCAGTGCATTCGCCCGGATAGCGAAGGATGCGGGTTCGAGTACCGTCCGCTGCCTGGTCCGCGTGGATTTTTTTTCTAGTAAACTTTTCTTTAGATTTAAACATCTAGCAGTTAAATGCTTAAAAAATAAATAAAATCATAGCTTAAAAGACTTAAAATTAGCTGCAGATGTTACATTATACGCTGATGATACTTGCCTGTTCTACTATGGTACCGACATACATGCAATCATAAATTCTGCTCAGGCTGACCTGGATATCCTGTTTGATTGGCTTCGGTATAACTTGCTAACAATCAACGTGTCCAAAACAAATTACATGATATTTGCAGCCAAAAACAAAAAAGTTTCAGCATTTCAACCTTTGCTTGTTAACAATGAACCACTGCATAAGGTTGAAACTGAAAAATATCTTGGTCTAATCCTGGACAGTAAATTGACTTGGAAACCTCATTTGGATAAAATACGTTTAAAACTTTCTTCACTGATGGGCATACTACGGGGCTCAATACGTTGTTTCCCAAAATCTGTAAGGTACATGATATATAATTCACTCATAAAACCACACCTAACTTATTTAATTGAGATTTGGGGTTCAGCTGCAAAAATAAACAAAAAACCTTTGCAAATTATGCAAAATAAAGCAATAAAACAACTTTTTCATTTAAATTATCGAACTTCGTCGGAAATTGTGTATCGTAAAACTAATTTAATGACAATTACACAAATTTATAAATTTCATAGTTGCATTCTGATAAGAAAAATACTTACAAAAGATATACATTCCTCAATAACTTTCGTTAAAAAAATTCAAACCCATCAGTTAAGAAATGCTGATAAATTATACATGTATAGTCCACGGACCAACTATGGTAAAAATAACATCAGATGCGAAGGTATTTATCTATACAATAACTTACCAAAAGATATTAAAGACATGCAATCATTCCCCTTATTTAAAAAGAAATTAAAATACTACATAACCAACAAATCAAAAAAAGATACATAAAAAAATACATATTCTCGTTTGAGCTAAAAATAAAATTGATTTTGATTTTTCTTTTTGATAAATAAGATTTCCAGGATGGTCCTACTAAAACAAAAAGGAAATATATTTATATCACCGTACAGGTAAAAACAACAGAATAGTAAACTGTCCCTTATTTTTATTTTTTATGTAAGTAATTTTATATTTTTACAACTAAAATTATTCAATATCATTTTTAAGTTACTAAAGATATCTTAATATATTAAATATTTCATAACAATATCAAATGCCATTAAAAAAAAAAATTCAAATCATTAACAAAAATAACTTATAGTCTTATAAACATATTTAATTGTATAGTGCATAAGATGTATGTATATATATATAATACTGTACTATCATAAAATATGGCGTCCTTTCTTTCCACTGCTCAGCCGCCATATAAATAATTTGACATTATTCTGAAGGCAATTAGTATCGGCTATTGATAGCAAACGGTTTCGATACGTAATATGGACTTGATTTCTCTTAAAGAAAACGGACTACCCACATTATACAGATGTTTGCGTAACAAATATTTTTATTGTATTGTTTAAACCAAGTCATCAATTTGTAAATTATCAACAGTTTTAGTAAACAAAAATGTAAAATTCAATAGTGATTTGTGATATATATCAGTGTTTGTATGTCCAACTAAATTGTTTGTTTATTTTGTACGTCTCGTGTAACACACGTAATGGATTAATTATTCTTTGTTTTCTCATGTAAGTGAATTTTGTGTTCTGTTTTGAGAAATAAATGTCTTAAACCATAAACCATAAAATCTTTATAATTTTTCAACTTTATTTCAGTTCTGTTACTGTTTCAATTCCATAGCAGTTGGCAATTAAATTCAGAATTAATCTGGTTCAACGTTAACAATTGTATACTGTGGTTACGCGCTAGTTTCAATAATATGCACCAGTGAATGATATTAGACTTTTATGAAATTTTTACAATGATCACACGAACATCACTTAATGTAGGACTTTGTAGATTTCATAGGTCAGAGGAGCTGAATAAAATACAGAATCACAGTGATGAATGATACTTATATTCTGTGAAATATATTTTTACTAGGAAGCTGATACGACTGACTTCTAGCACAGCAGAATACAAAGTGAAGCTAGTCTATAAGTGAACTGAATGCGTGAATGATCGAATGAGTGGGGGTTGAACGAACGAATGAAGTATTTGAGTTAAGACAGAATGAACAAGTATACTTTGGCATTACCTAGTCATATTACTTTCCTTTTATTACAAAAAGAATACAAATTATAATATATATATATATATATATATAGATTAATTTTTGCTAATTTAAATTCAATATAAATTCAACAGACTTAACTAGTTGGCGGATGTTCGAAGACAGTCACATAGCAAAATGGCGGCTTCTATGTTTAACAGAACCCAAAAATTCCTTAATAAAAATATGTGGCCACTATGTGTAGTTTCATACGATCCCGTCGCTAACAATGGTGATGTTATCGGTCTTAATAGAATATACCAATATGATTATTACACGAAATGTTTGTCCTATCTAAAAGTACTTACAATCCGACACCGAGAGGCATCGATTTAATAGTCCTACAAATGCGTATGTCATCTAGAGGCATCATAAGGTCCCAAGCTAGACATGGGTTTATCTGCTCAATTCAAATGACAGAAACCCTCTGACAATTTAGGTAGGCACTCTGAATTGCAACCTGAATTTCGTAATGAGATAACCTTTAAATAAATCTCCATCTTCTTAGCTGACAAGTCGTAAATTATGTACGTGAGAGCTGACAGAGTCAAGGGCACATATCCAAGATGGTTGCGCACAAAACGGCGCGTATATCAAATAACCTTATTCCAGCCAACGCGTTTACGCCGCCCCAGGGGCGAGATGTGGCCAACTTACCACACTGCCGCCATAAACAAAATTGGGGATAGGCTTGTTGAAAATATATAGATGTATCGATATATCGATATTTTTTGTTCGATATATCGATATTTTTTGCCGATATATTTTGATTCGATATATCGATACATCGATACAAAATAACCAATATCGAAATTCGTATCAAAAACGATATTTTTTAATTATTAGCGGCATATCACGATCTAACTAAATTCGTATCTGGAAAAATCGTAACTGGATCTCAGATTAATGATATACAACATATCTATGATCTGTGCGGTATTTAGTATTGTCTATGTCATCATTCGAAAATAGGGTCTATTTTTAGGGAGATAATTTTCGTTCCATTATTATTCCGCGTGTCATATTTCGTGAGCGATATTTTTGGGAAAATTGGTCCGATATATCGATATATCGATGTTTTTTTCGCGATATATCGAAGCCGATATTGATATTTTTTAAAATATCGATGTATCGATATATCGATATTTTTTTCAACTTTCGACATCCCTAATTGGGGAATACGTAATTTTTTTCTGCATGATACGTGGCACACTCGCCTCGTCGCTTCATATTGTTAATCTTCTGACCTTTTTTCAATTTACCATACGCGGTTTACGACGTTCCGGCGGCGCGGCGGGCAAGGCCGCAGACTTCCCATGTTTCGTTATGGTAAAAGAAATTCGCAGTTTTATGTGATGTATAGGTGCTGCTGGGACGATTATGGTTTGAGTGGATGGGATGAGAAAAGAAAGATAATGTTGCGGAATTTAGTTTAAGTGTAGTAAATATTGCATTTAACACTAAACTTAATGTGCAACTTTCAAGAGAGGCTTGAAATAAAAATAAAGTGCATATGTATATATATGTGTGTGTACACAGACACATATATATGTATATGCATTTGGTATAAATATTTCGTCATACATTAGTGTACTGTAATAGTTTAATTTTGGATTTTCATAAGCTGACCATGTCCTAACTTCAGAACTGTTTTAATATTGTGTTTACGCACTGTTAGGTCTATTTCATAAAAAAATGTTTAACATAAGTTACTTTTGTAAAATATATGACTGTTTGTTGCCAAAATAAAAGAAAAAAAAAATCGTTCGCGGCTGAGCAGATTTATTCGTCACTTACACTATTATAAATTATACTTATATAAATAAATATTTATTATTTATTATATTTCCAACACTCACACTAATTAGCCTAGCCCCAAAGTAAGCAGTCTTGTGTTATGGGATACTAGGGTGACGGATAGAATACATACATAAGTACACATATAAATATATTTATAAAGGGATTCGAACCCGGGACCTCTCGAGTCGGCGACACCACGAAACCCGGCGTACAAACTACTCGGCCACGGAGGTTGTCAAAATAAATTATTTACTCCCATGTTTTTATGTTCATCATATTAATCACGTCAGCATTATGAAATTTGCGTACTGGAGTTAAATTAAAGAACTTATGCGTGGCCGTCATAAAAAATTTAAACATTTCCAAGAATTTCACTTTGCGAGTACTTAAGCTGCAGATTTTTTTTTTTAATTCTTAAGCTGAAAAATAATATTTCTTTTTTACTTTAACAACGATATGAACCATAAAGCATTAGTAACAATTTCACCTATATACTATGTTAGTAAATATTACAAAAAAAAAAACACACACTCAAGACATAAAAATGAAAAATTACTATTTGGCCACAATCTGTCTGCCTGTGCTATTGCACCCATTTCTTTATAATGAGTTAATCATATCTTGTACCTGGTCATCAGAATGGAGTTCGTACTCTGTGTAGCATTAAGGCTGATCTTTTTCTTCTTCATCATAAGTATGTGTTTAAGCATATTCGATGCACTCACTATAAAAGTCAAAAGTCAAAATATCCTTGCTCAAATTGGATGCACAATACAACTCTTTTGAATCGTCCAAATATTTTTCCCCAGTTAAGGACATTTTTCAGCTGTGGAGAAAAACTGGCGAACAAAACTTAACAGCGTGAATAATTATGTAATGTTACGGTGTCAATACAAAATCATTTCATCTTCATTACAATTAAAGAAAAAGCCTGCCGGAACGTTTGGTACAGCTTAAACCTATTTTAGTCTGAAATGTAATCAGACAATTAATAAGAACTCTTTAAATGGTGGTTTAAAATTTATTGACGCTTAAGTTTTGGATATTACTAGGGACTTTGTTGTAGAAGCGTACACAAAGACCTTTAAATGAATTATTGTTTTTGTGGAGTCTTGTAATTTGTACAGCTAATTTATTTTAATTTCTAGAACTAAGCGAGTGCTTATCGCTATTTATAGGAAATAATGTAATACTTTTTCGAACATACATTAAATTTTCATAAATGTACTGAGAACAAACAGTAATTATATCGATTTCTTTAAATTTTTCTCTTAAAGAGTCTGTAGTCTTAAGATTGTTAATTATTCTAACAGCCCGCTTTTGCAGCACAAAAATAGTTTAAATGTCGACAACATTTCCCCACAGCAAAATACCGTACGACTTCACACTATGAAAATAACTAAAATACTAATACTAATCGAGGAGTATCAACGTCAGTTAATTGGCGTATCTTCATTACTGCGTAGGCTGCAGAGCTAAGTCTTTCGATAATTTCTTAATATACAGGATGGTCCAATTAGTGACGTCAAAAATTTTTTTTAGATTCCTCGCACCTGGTGTTATCCTCAAATACCCCCTGTATGTTCCGCGATTTTTCTTAGTTTTCGAGGTCTATTTTTTTGTGTACTTTTAAAGATTTCTGCCAGCGAGGTTTCAAAAATTCATATCTTTGTTCGTAGTAAGTATTTTGGAGTCTTTTTTGTGACATAATTGTCTTGAATGTTGTTTTAATGAAAAATGTAACTCAGCTTTCTGAAATTACTTAAAGTTACTCAAAAAAGGCTTGAAAGTTGGAGCTTTAGTTCCTACTAAAAAAGATTTACTCAAACATTCAACTTCAATTTAAAATACAAAATGGAGTTTCCATAGCTTCTGGCTAAAATTGAAAACTCTGCATGCTTCGAAACTACCAAAAATTTTAAAAAATGATGACGTTACTATTTGGACCAGCCTGTATATATGAATAAAACACTTAATTTCTCGTATCCACAGCAAAAACTCAAAGCTGTTCATGTAAAATATCGTACTGTAGATGATCGTTAAGATATTGGCAAAGGTTTTTAATATGCCAACAACAATATATTTTGTCCCATCTGTCTTCATTTGAAACGCCATTAGACATATTAGATAGGCACCTTTATAATATCCACTACAAAGAAATATCGTTCTTTTAGTACGCTAGTAACAAGGCAATTTTTCTTGTTATTTTAACACGAAGTAATCTATTACGGGACGCCAAAAAAAAAATCGTGTTCCATTTACTCCGTAGTGCTTTTTATAAATGGCTTGTTTTTACTAAAATGGATGTTTTATATTTTGTAAATAGCAATGTTTTATCATTATCAACTTGCATTATTGGGGAAAAACTGCTCTCCTCACGTCACAAATCCTATGTGAGTGAAGGGAATATTTCATCATCATCATCAGCCTATTAATGTCCCCACTGCTGGAGCACAGGCCTTCCCTATGGATGGAATAGGGAGATTGGGCCACGACCCATCACGCGGGCCCAGTGCCTATTGGCGGGTGCTAACGACTGATGATGCAGCCGGAACCAACGGCTCAACGTGCCTTCCGAAGCACGGAGGAGCTCGAGGTAGTAAATATTTGGTCACCCATCCAATGACCGACCACTGCGAAAGTTGCTTAACTTCAACGATCGCAGCCGAACGCGCTAACCACTTACGCCAACGAGCTCCTCGCTCGCGAATGGAAAAGGAACTTAAAAACTTCCAATTCTTTCTAGTATTACTTAGGCAGCGCAAAATATAACTACAACTAGCGGCCCGCCCTCGCTTCGCTTCGGTGTAGAGCTGAAGTGTAGACTACAGTTTTTGTTCTCGGGCTTGTATTATACACAATGACATTCATCTATGATTCTTCTTATACCTGCATGCAAAGTCTCAGCCCGATCGGTTTAAAATTGACAAAGTTTCATACAAACTTTCATTCCCTATACATGTCTATAGAAATACATAATAGTCATAAATAACAATATACATTAACATACATAGGTATACACATACAAATCTTTATCATAGGAGGAGGCAGAGGAGGAATCTAAGAAATGATGACATACCGAGCGTTTTTAAAAGCTAGTTTGTTCGGAGAATTTCTGAATCAGAATATCTTCAGAATTGGAATATCTTCGGATAACTTATCAACTTTCCAATATGGCACTGCAAATGTATTGCATTTGTGACAGTTTTTCAGTCTTTTTAGTAACTACATTATTGGAATTGAGTTTGTGAACGCTTTCACTTGGAATGGTCCAATATAGTTTTATTGCAATTTCTTTATTCAAATTGGATGTATAATAAAATTCTTTTGAATCGTCCATATTCAATATGTTTATGACCTACGTGTTTTTAAGTATTCCCATGTTAAGACATGTGGCATACTAAAAGACATAACTTTCTACGACTTTCCAAGAAAACTTATCTCTTATCTATTAGACAAGTCCGTCCGTCTGTCTGTCTGTGGTGCTGCTTCAGCGGCCAAACCGTAAGAGATAGATAAAGAGAATACTTAAGTTATAAGTTAAGAATAGTCTGATAAGACTACAAACCGGATTTGAGTAACGTAGCACTTCCGATTTTCGAGAAATCACGAATTTCAAACGAAACCACACAAAATCTCCGAAGTTCTCAATTAATTAAATACATTTTTTTTTTAAATCAGGTTTTGGTGAACATTTGGTTCACTGGTTTGCTAGTTTTATTTAATAAATGGCACTATTTGTTTCTTAGGTTTTCACGCACATCACTCATTAAATAAAACTAGTTTTTACGGGTTAATGCACGAAACTTTATTTATTTATTGACGTTTCGTAGCCTTTACAGGCTACGTCGTCAGAATCAAACTTTTATTTAATTTGTCGTGGTAGTTTACGGTAGTTAGGGTCAAATAAATAAACTCAAAATTACAAAAAAGAATTTTAAATGAAATACTTTATTAAGTAAATTAAATAATAAATTCATACATAGACA
Organism: Chilo suppressalis; assembly: GCA_902850365.2. Classification (NCBI taxonomy): domain Eukaryota; kingdom Metazoa; phylum Arthropoda; class Insecta; order Lepidoptera; family Crambidae; genus Chilo; species Chilo suppressalis. The sequence goes on along the minus strand of OU963896.1, from coordinate 1,116,211 downwards.
ATAAAACTTTAAAAATCGAACAATGAAATAACCGAACGCTCAATAAAAGTCTTTCGAAGGTAGCACGACAAATTAAATAAAAGTTTGATTCTGACGACGTAGCCTGTAAAGGCTACGAAACGTCAATAAATAAATAAAGTTTCGTGCATTAACCCGTAAAAATAAGTTTTATTTATTAAATGGCACTAATTTTATTCATAAGTACTGTAATAATAAAAGATCATCCTCCCCTTGCCCAAGCTTTGCCTCCATTAAATAAGTAAAAAAAAAATGGTTGCCTGTAAAGTCGGTTTTACGGGCGAAGATTTTACGTGACAACGTCTTTTTCTCGGTAGAATATTTATTGATATGAATATAATTAAATTGCACAATAGGAACAAGGAATTGAATGAAAATAAGAATTGCACAAATTTTAACTATAGAAATATATTTTGTTTACTAAAACATTGTACATGTAAACTTAAACTTAACACGAGAGACTCATAGTAACGTTACCGAGCGTTACACTTTTTCATAAGTGACTCCCAGCCGCAACCTAATTTAAGACGTTGTCACGTCAAAAAAGTACATTTCTGCTTCAGACTAGCAAAAGAGGCATTGATGGAGGAACGCGTAAATAACATACGTAAGTTTATCAACGACATCTAAATGATGAATTATTTCGAATGCTTATTCTTCGTAAAATACTAAGGCTCAAAATATTGTTTTAAACTTTCATGGTCACTAACATTATAGATATTAACGGGATTGTTACCATGTACCTTGTTTTTTATGAGTCTCCGATATTTCGGCACTGTTGCAAGCGCCATGATCACTCCGTGATGTTACTCCGTGATCATGGCGCTTGCAACAGTGCCGAAATATCGGAGACTCATAAAAAACAAGGTACATGGTAACAATCCCGTTAATATCTATAAGGCTCAAAAGGTCAATAAAAACAAACTTTTATTATATAGTACTAGCAAACCAGTGTTCACAAAAAAAAAAAAAATGAGAACTTCGGAGATTTTGTGTGGTTTCTTTACTATTCTCAACTTATAACTTAAACATTCTCTTTATCTATCTCTTACGGTTTGGCCGCTGAAACAGCACCACGGACGGACGGACGGACTTCTCTATTAGATAAGAGATTAATAACTTTCATATCAGTTCTTTTGACTGTTGCTAATCAAACAAGAAGCGTTGGTCTGGGCCATGACCACCACGCCCACGCTTTCCCTCATTGAACAGCCCACCTGCGTGTGAAGACTTATGAACCAATGAGCAGTAAGCCGAACTGACGTAATTTTAGTATTTTATAATGTTAAAAGGATGGCAAACAAACTTATGGTCTGCCTGACCGTAAGCGGCCACCATGGAAGTTGACCTCAACACATGTTTGCAAGTTTGATGTCAACTTTCAATTGGACGACACTGTATGAAATAAAACAGGGAGAAAAAAGCAGCCCTTGCTGAGTTTCTTGCCGGTTCTTCTCAGTACAAGGTCTCCCGCCGTAGTTTTGCGAACCGACGGCTTTTCGACATTCACAAGTGCTTGTAACAGCCTAGACTGAATAAAAGATATTGAATTTTGAAATATTTTTTTTGAATTTTGAATAGCATAAAGACTTTTGCGATATCAAAAATACCACTCGCGTCATAGCGTACCCTGATTCAATCCCCTAATTTTTTCCACACAGCATATCCGGAAGGAGGAGGCTGGAAAGCATGAAAAGTTACAATCCATTACCACGTGAACCATTGCTTTTTTGCTGACTCCAGAATATCAACTAGTTTCTAAGGAAGCAGCTCAAACTCACGCTGCGCCGCCCCCAAAAGCTTCTTTTAAAAGTTCCCCATGCTTGAACGACAGACATTCTTGCATTATCGACGAAGAACTCCAGTTTTAACAAGAAACATTTTTTGTTCTTAAAGCGACAGAGCAGAATTGATTAAGCTAACTGCTAATCGCTAAGTGATTCTAGCCGCCGAAATTTATTATGGTTTTCAGCCAAAGCTGAGTGTTGTGGGGAAAAAAGTGCTCCGCCCGAAAGCAAGGTGGAATTAGTCAAACGAATGGTGTCGTTATCCTGCGGCGTAGAACCGCAACTTTTAATGCTCGTACATACGTCGCGGCCACCAGACCGGGACAGGGCTTACATAAACCATGGCCATTTGACAAATTGCCGCCATAACTTTTGCACTGAGTTCAGGTTTAGATTCATGCGGGGAGAAGAAAGAATAAATGTAAAGTTAGGTAAAACTAGTTTTTACGGGTTAATGCACGAAAACTTTATTTATTTATTGACGTTTCGTAGCCTTTACAGGCTACGTCATCAGAATAAAACTTTTATTTAATTTGTCGAGCTACCTTCGATAGACTTTTATTGAGCGTTTGGTTATTTCATTGTTCGATTTTTAAGTTTTACTGTCTATGTATGAATTTATTATTTAATTTACTTAATAAAGTATTTTATTTTCAAATTCTTGTTTGTAATTTTGAGTTAATTTATTTGACCCTAACTACCGTAAACTACCACCGGTTCCAAAATTGGGAGACCTTCCTGAGAAGAACCGGCGAAACAAACTCAAGAGAGGCTTTCTATCTCCTTCTTATGTTAAATTATGCAAACAAAAAGAACTACTAGTATCTGATGGTCTTGCAGTGTGTGCTCGATGTTGGGATTTTATCTCCTGTATAATAGATTCCCAAGCTGGTGGTATAAACCAACCATCTTCCCTATTGAAATTTGGATATTTTTTTTTAATCTCTATAGCCTCGCGCATCATTCGAGGAACGAACCGCCGCTCAGCTGCAAGGATCTGTGGTCTATCAAATCTAATGTAGTGGTTTGGTCCCCCTAATGCATGTTAGCATTAACCCGTAAAAACTAGTTTTATTTAATGAGTGATGTGCGTGAAAACCTAAGAAACAAATATGTAAAGTTAGGGCCAAAAAATACGCCAATTTTCACTCGAATCTAGTAAGACCAAGCTATGGGATGTAGATATCAAATAACCCGTATTTTCTCCATACAGTAAGTACCCTTAGCACGAACCAATATCGAATTTGTATCGTTTGCGAGTCCGAAATGTCATTGTCAAATGTGTACTGATTTTTAGTTCTCGTTACGTCCTTTGTGGCGCTGCTGTTCAAGTTTCCATATAAAAATTGACATTGACATTTCGGTTTTCAGATTCATTCGGTCAGATCTGGCCAATTTCTTTATACCTACACAGATTCGCATTTATCAAATTATTTTTATAATTCAGTCCTCAGCGATTTGAATTTATTAAGATTTTGATGAGTCTTAAAGTACAATTATAGTGTTTTTGGAAATAATTTGTCACAATCGGACAAAAGTCGAAAGTCTCCTTTAAAAGCTAATCGTGTTCTAACCTCGTTCTATCTCTATTTGACTTTAAGCAATTGACAAAGACGGAATTGATGACTGCTAAACTGAATTAAGCCTTAATTTGATTCAACAATTTTGTCCAGTGGCCCAGTGAGTATCAGAAACTATCGAAGGCAACTGATTGATGGCAGTTCATGTGACTTTTCTTATTGTTAGTTTTTAGCAAATAATTTCGTTGTGCAGTTAGTATAGTTGGCTTAGCATTGGTATTATTTGCCCAGTTGACAATTATAAATGCTAAAAGTTCTCTAGCTTTTTTGGCTATTTTTATTTGAGTCATTCATTATACATTAGTCGTGAATTCTATGAGAAACTTTGTACTCTAAAAAACACTACAGGAATCCGATTCACAAACGGGAATTATTTGTCAGACTACCATTTTGATTACTTTAACATTCCCTTTTCTCCTGTGATTAATGCTAAAAATATCGACATAAAGAATAATTTTCACTAACAAGTCCATGTCATTCGAGAAAGATAAAGGGATTTGGTTGAAGCTCGGGAGACTTTTCATGTGCCAATTATACCCAACGAGGGTGTGCACTGGATAATTATGTCAAACTGCCCGATTTAATATGTTACCTACCTACTTCTAAAATGATTCTGAATATTTAGACGATAAAAATGTGTGGATACATTCCAATGTACTCGATTCTCTACTAAAATCTAGAGAGATATCATTAAGCGTATAATTCTTATTCTAAATTGACAATATTGTAAGGAATGCGTCATGGATCACATCTTTTATATATATTGTTTTCTTATTTCGTAGTAACTACTGGTCTTTTATTTATTTATACTTTTGAAATTAATTAAACTATTAAAGACCTGATGTAGATTATGACTCTTTTCAAATAAATAAAAGTAGACAATGTAAAGGGAGGACAAAACTTGCTGAGTTTCTTGCCGGTTTTTCTCAGACAAGGCATTCTGGTAGACTCTTGAACCGATGGCATCAAATTTGACTTTCATAAGTGTGCAAATTATACCTAAATGAATAAAGAAATTTTGACTTTGAGGTAAAGAGTTAGTGAATGGAAACCATTGTCGAATTTATAGCTAATTCTGTAGAGGTTTGTAAGATAGCTTTGTTTTTAAGATAATCGCAAAACAAAATTTGGATAGTCGATCAGAATATTTAGATCAAGCGATTGGCTCCGTGCAGCACAGTTGAGTTTCAATAGCGATTTAGGAAAGAATAAAGAGGCGAATATTCATTAAAGTTCCGAGTTATCTTAAAACACTACCGATAAAGATTTTTAAGAAGCGTCTGGTAACATTATTAGTTGAAAAAGTTTAATACAGTTGAGGAATTTATTAAATGACAAATCCTGTAATTAAATCGGACATTTCTTTTCAAAAGCAGTTCTTTATTAAATAAGTTAGACATAGTTAGTTTCAATCCAGTTAAGAAATGGGTAAAAATTTATAAGTCGCCCGTTTTGGGGTTTGCGAGGGAGGGGTGAGGGGAGCGTTGAATCCCCCCCCCACTATTTCCGGTCGCCAGAAATACTTATTAACTTTCATAAAAAAGGTCTTTTTAAAAATAACTGGCACTTCGCCGGCCGCTGCCGCGTCACCTACCCTAACCTAGTATGCAGTATCACCACTTGGGCCCTGGAAGTACAGTTTAGCCGCGATCTGTTCTGCATATTTTTTGAGTCAACACCGATCCGTTTTCTTCAACGAATGTCACACACTGAAAAACGTAGCCAAATCGTTAAAGTATCACAAATTATAACACGGGAGCACATTCACGAAAACTCGAAAGCAACGGAATGAATGACGCACAACGTATCTGTCAAAATCTACATTCAAAATGGCGGTTTGCGTTTCGTTTCACGCGTTTGTTTAATATTTTGCTTTAAAGACAACAATTATGCAAAACTAATATGAAAATTACACTCCGTTCCATTGATTTTCAATTTTTATTTTACGAATTTTTGAAAATAGTTTTAAAATATTTATACGCAGCTCCAGCAACTAAAGTTACTTTAGGGAGTCAAAAACGATATTACTTTAACCCCTTACACATCCAGTATCCTCAAATTCAGGCGACTTGTTTCTAAATCCAACCCAAGAAATGTGTATTTGTTACTATTTTGGACATTTTGCTTATTTTTTCATTTAAATGTTGACTATTATATGACAAATTTATGGCTGATCAAATTTATTAAATTATTTTTATAGCACAGTGTGACCTAAACCCGCACTTTACGCACGCTTTTCCGTGACCTAAGTTGCCTATTTCTGCACGGTGTGTAAATAAATTGACCAACTTCACTCATGTAGAAAAAATAAAAGGAAACACATTTTAATGTCATTTGGAGCTTAAAAACTCACAGCAAACAAATGACAAATTAGCGATAGGTTAGGGATTTTCAGTGACAGCCAAAACAAGGAGAAACGGTTAGCTATGATTCATTCCGCGAGAATTGTATCTTTGTTTAATATATTGCATAGAGTATACTAGTTTGTTATGCCAATCAAGGAATAAACGTTCATGGATACATTGAAATTCTATTTTGTTGTAATGATATTTGATTTTTTCTTTTTGAAATATACTTTCAAAATGGTAATCTGAACCGGAATTCTTTCTTTTCAGAGTTTGACTTGCAGTCTGTATTGCAATTCTTTGTGATTGCAATACATGAATTTTACTTTCAAAACAGTAATCGCATCCCTCGGGGATGCCCCCGAACCCCCCCTCTTGCCCGCGTCCGGGGCGGGTTTATGTCACACTTGCTATACAATAGTATACGATACTTGTTGCCTAAGTGGTCTATTACTGCACGGCGTTCAGTAATAGGCAACTTAGGTCACGCGTATCGTAATGTACTAATAATCTACTTTGACATGAACGTAACAATCGTCCACCAACGTTTATAACAAAGAGTTCCCGATTTGGATCTTTGTAATATATCTATCAATAATTTAAAAAGAAAACTAAAGTATATATATATTAAAGGAAAAACCAAAAAAATAGTGTTAATGAAAATTTATATTTGAAAATTTAATGTCAATAAATTGTTAGTATTAGATGAATACGCGTGCAAATATGACTATGTTAAAACTGTATTTGCTGCTATAAATGTAATAAACTTTGGGCACTGTTTGGTCTATTAATATTTACATATGTTCATATACCTCAATACTATGTAAATGACTGTTTGTTGCCAAAATAAATGAAAAAAAAGAAACAATAGACTACTTCATATTTTAAATTCATAAATTGTGATTTTATTGTAACCAAAATAATAGTACCCGTTTCGTAGGTCCATATCTATTTCTATACCTTATTTAAGGTGGAAATGTAGTGATACAAACAAAAAAAATAAAGATGTGGTTTTTGGTTCTACTACACCTATGGTCAAGAGATGGCGCTGTAGCCTCCTGAATCGCGCTTTGTTTCCATTGTTCCAGATTAATAAATACTTTTGATAGGCCTTCACAATGCAGTCGTTAGCACCCACTAAATAGAGATTCTATTTCTATTTTGTTGGTAGATTTTCTTAATGTGCGGTAAACACAATAGTAACAGCATGAAGTTTTAAAATTTTGTGTTACAGTGATGCGCGCGCATCTTAAAATTTCACTCTCATCATTTTTTCATAACGCGCCTAAAGAAGTATAACTTCAAAAAATATATATCTACCATGTAAACACTACGCTTCGTTTCACATATCAAAAAAACTGATTCTGATTCTTTGTACAATCTGTATGGTTGTTGGTTTTCCACGAAAAATAAATGAATGGAGTCATATTTTATCACAAGTTTCGCGTTGTTTTTACATTTTCTCTGGGGGGCAGCAAGGTCATGCATAAACAAACGATATTCTCAGAATGGCCCGAAGAGCAAAATGAACTTTTCTTTTAACGAGTATCTCGTTACTACAATAAATGATTGCTTGGTACACTATGAAAAACAAACCAGGAAAGGGGTTAGTTCTGAGCATTTCCGAGTGTCTTTTCAAAGGACCAAAATATCAAAGAGAATGTGAATTTATATCGAATCGTGTCTTTGATCGTGGCAAAGGGTCTCATACCGCTGGGCTCCGATCGGGATGCCCGATAAATATTATTATTTTTAATAAGCTTCCGCCCGCGACTTTGTCTATGTTGTGGTTAAAAACTAGTTTGTCCTAAAATCGGATTTGGCCGGAACAAATATATATTATGCTTAACATCCAAGCATACATCCTCAATCTTGCGCGTTTATAATAAATTTATCTAGTGGGGTATTATTGCATTACAATTTATTTCCTTTAAATGTAGACCTCCGTGGCCTAGTGGTTTGTACGCCGGGTTTCATGGTGTCGCCGACTCGAGAGGTCCCGGGTTCAAATCCCGGTGGGGGCAGATGTTTGTGTGATGAACACGAGCATTTGTTCTCTAGTCATTGATGTTTAATATGTATTTCTATATAAATATTCTTATACATATACATGTACAGTATATGTATTCTATCCTTTACCCTAGAATCCCATAACACAAGCCTTACAGTACTTACTTTGCGGTAGGCTAATTGGTGTGAGTGTTGGAAATATTTATTTATTATTAATATAATCATATAATATTTACGGAAAATTGTTTTAAAACAAGATCAATAAGCTTTATTAGACAATTTACAAGTTTTTTTTTCGTTCTATGGTGGAACGATAAAATGGAATAGGTACGCATTGTTTTCTGTTCCTGATAGTCAAAATAATTAAACACAATAAAGTACGGTCATCATCATCATCATCATCATCATCAGCCTATTAATGTCCCCACTGCTGGGGCACAGGCCTTCCCTATGGATGGAATAGGGAGATTGGGCCATGACCCACCACGCGGGCTCAGTGAGGGTTGGTGGGTGCTAACGACTGCAGATGCAGCCGGGACCAACGGCTTAACGTGCCTTCCGAAGCACGGTGTTTTTCTAAAATCTGCCATTGATTCGAAAATATATTTGTGGTATTCAAGTTGAACTTAACAGCTGAAGAAACTCAACAAATACTGCTTTTATTTTTCAATTTAATTTAACTAAGCATTTATTTATTTTAATTATTTATTTATTATAAAGGACAATCACAGCTCTTAAAAATTAGTTTGTAATTTTTGAGGCCAATGACGATAATTCATCCATCCGTTAAGGTGTATCTATAATAGCATTTCAAAACGTAGGTACGCTGTCAGCTGTGGACTGAAATAAAGCTATCCATAAAAACAACATAATATATAAATAGCAAAATATTTTCCTTTCAAACTATTAGTCCTTTCGGTAAAATTAAGTATAAAATCAACAACATCAAAGCCCCATAATTTATCATACATATTATTGTTAGCCGGATTAAATGTGAAAGCAATGTTGTTTGTCTAGACGGATTTGTATCAAACTTTGGTAGACGGGCTAGAGAGGTACCTACCCAGGATTAAATAGAAGGGCACTTTGAGGGTAGACGCAGACAAAACGCCTCTCTAGAGATTTTAACTCTTAGATACGAGTACCGTGTCTTCTTCCCAGAAAGCCCCGGAGGAGTTAATCTTATAATAGCCACTATTCGGGACAAGGTATGGTAGAGTGACCGAATTAACCTCAATTTTGATTAATCCTTCTTACTATTAGATATCCTTTAAGTGCGGTATGAAGACATGCAACGTATGGCAAGGTGTGGAAAAGGAGATATGATCTCTCTCCTCCACAATACTGGATGCGATAATACGTTACGATTTTTTGCACACAACCTTAGATTAAAACAAAAAGGGTAGATACGGCACTAGCCTCACAAAAGTGATCCGCATGAATTGTGGTCCACGACCCTAATCGCTTTCATCACAACTTGACATGCAAACGACGTAGATGTGAACGCCAAAAAGAAATATTGCTAATATTTTGTGTTTATATGATAAAACAATGCCTAAGTGTGTTTGTAAAAAGTGCTCAAATTGCTTAAGAACTAAAAATAAAACCCACGGCATCACTTTTCATGCGTAAGTACTATAAAATATATTTTTTCATAAACATTGCTGTTTGTTTTGAATCTTATTCGGTAGTGACGTCGAGTACTGGTCGCGTGATTGGTCGGTAGTGCAGTGACGCGGATCTCGCCGTCTCGTTCGCGCTGCCGTTGAAACTTAACGTGCTGTTTCGTTCGGGTCGGTAAAGCAGTGACGCGGACCTCGCCGTCCCGTTTGCGCTGCCGTGGGATCAGTTTTTGTTTGATGCAAGTATGAGCGTACCGTATCTACCCTTTTTGTTTTTACCAGCTATACGGCACGCAATATTTTGTCAAAGTAGTCTCTGTGTCCCTACCTTAATTTGATTCATATTTTCACCATATTTTCGGTCATTTTTCCTTAACTACTGTTAGTGGCAAAAATTCTTCGGCTGATGATAAATTAATATTCATATTATAGATTTTTGGAACACTCGAAACCGATTTTAAAACTAAATTTCATCGTTGATATATCGCAGCTATGTGCGGGATCTCATACGTCGGCTATGAAGGGGAGGGCTAATTCTGGTTGCTTTCCAATTACAGAGCATAATGCGACTCAGTGCCGCACAATGCTGAATTATGCTGATGCGTAATTGGAACGTGAATTAGTTTTCAAATGCACCAGCAGAGTGCGCTAAGTTCAGTGTTGATAAAAAAAGTCAATGTTTGTACCTTCATCCATACTTATATTTATTTTTTAACAGTTTGAATGAACTTTGATTATTTAAAAAAAAACTATTTAATGAAACGAAAGCTTTAATAATTTTTCAATAAATAATATTACTAACGATAACATATAAATAAAACATTTCGATCAATGCCAACTTAAAGAAAAAACACTTGTTAATTTTCTGTCTCTTAGTTGATACGATTGCACGCATCACACGAAAGCATCACTTTTGAGAGTGCTCAATTGTGGGAAGCGTTGTTGTAGTTGGAACACTCAACGTTAAGCATTATGCCGCATAATGCGCTATAATGCTGTAATTGGAAAGCAACCTCTATGTCTTACCAGGTGATATAAGCCATTTGTCAAAGTCAAGTATGATCAGAACCGAAAAAAAATAATGATGGATGTAGGATTTAGCTCTGTTGTGTGTATCAGTAACAGTGACTTTCTCGAGGTCCAACAGAAGGTTCAAGTGGATATCTATCATATTTGAAGATGGCATTTCGGCCAGCCCTGCTGCGTGAAGTACATTTTGTACGATACTAAGGGTGTAATGTGGCTTGAGGACCGTAAGAATAAACAGATATGTATAAAGTCTACGACAAAATGTTAATTTGAAATTTTTTGAAGTTATACTTCTTTAGGCGCGTTATGAAAAAATGATGAGAGTGAAATATTAAGATGCGCGCGCATCACTGTAACACAAAATTTTAACAGCATTTTCATGCTGTTACTTTTGTGTTTACCGCACATTAAGAGAATCTACCAACAAAATAGAAATAGAATCTCTATTAAGTGGGTGCTAACGACTGCATTGTGAAGGCCTATTAAAAGTATTTATTAATCTGGAACAACGGAACCAAAGCGCGATTCAGGAGACTACAGCGCCATCTCTTGACCATTGGTGTAGTAGAACCAAAAACCACGTCTTTATTTTTTGTAATAAAGTAACAGTTATAGGTATTCATATTTATAATAACAAAAGTATTTATTAATCTGGAACAACGGAACCAAAGCGCGATTCAGGAGACTACAGCGCCATCTCTTGACCATTCGTGTAGTAAAACCAAAAACCACATCTTTATTTTTTGTAATAAAGTAACAGTTATAGGTATTCATATTTATAATATTTATCCACATGTTTCTAGTTTGTATATTCGGAATACGTGTTTGAGTTTCATACAAGTGCAAATCACATATGTTCTAATAAATTATATTCAGTAGCGATTTTATTTTTTCAAATTAAAACTGAACTTTATTGACTGTGTCCTTTTCCAGACTTTTTATTCATTTATTGTAATTAATTATTTGCATGCAATTAAAAACTAATTTTAAACGATGCCAAAGAAGGATAATTTCTCACGCGCCTACATAAGTACACGCACCCATTTTTTTTTCATGTTTATGTACATAAGTTGTTCAAATGTGAGATTTTCACTTAATTTCATTAATAGATATGCAAATATTGTCGTGTAGCGACAAAATAAAAAAAAGAGAAAACAGGAAGAGATTATAAAACATATTTATGTAACGAGCTTACAAAAGTTATCATGGCAACTTTTGCCGAAGAAATGAATGAAAGATCAGGGAGGCTCGCCCTTTTATAGGTCCGGAACCATTCGAATTTAGACACGGTTCGAATTGAAACTAAAAAGAATCAAAGTAGGTGGTCTGTGGAGGTTGAATAGCCATAGACGTAGTTGGAGAGAGTATCCGTGTCATGGGTAGCCATGGCAACGGATAAAAAACCTTAAGTTGTCACAAATGTCAAGAAAATAAATAAACGATATTATAACTAAAAATAGATAAAATCGGAGAAAAAGTAATGAAAATAAATAAATAACAGATTATAGAGAGCCGGTAAGTGTCCAGCACTCTGGAATAGTGATTTTCAGTAGAGATGGAATTATTATACATATTTACAAAATGATGAATAGTGTGTGATATTTTTGAAATTGTATGTTTCCAGAAATACATAATAAAATATATGTTTATGCCTGATGAATATCGATGATGTTAGATGATAAAATGTGTGAAATGGAACCTATGAAAGTCGAAACCATGTGACGATTCCTGAGGTACGTTACAATATATACTTCATTTAGTTAATACTAGCAAACCAGTGAACCAAATGTTCACCAAAACCTGATTAAAAAAAAATGTATTTAATTAATTGAGAACTTCGGAGATTTTGTGTGGTTTCGTTTGAAATTCGTGATTTCTCGAAAACCGGAAGTGCTACGTTACTCAAATCCGGTTTGTAGTCTTATCAGACTATTCTTAACTTATAACTTAAATATTCTCTTTATTCATCTCTTACGGTTTGGCCGCTGAAACAGCACCACAGACAGACGGACGGACTTGTCTAATAGATAAGAGATTAGTTGACCGTGCGGCGACCGACGCTCTTTCTTTTTCTCTCTCTCCCTAAAAATATTTAAGTGTCATACACACTTTTACCAATATTCCTTTAAATTTGCTCAGCGTTAGGCCTCGTTACGTAACAGATAGGCATATTTACTTTCGCATTTGTTTTTTTTTAAAGATTTGTTTGACAAATGACTCCACCCCACCTAATGTTAAGTGACGGTGAAGTCCATGTTATTTAAGTATGTATTTTAACGATGGATTTTTTATTGGCCCGAGAAGAATCTTTGCCTGGAACAATTTTTGACAGACATGATAGCAATAAGCTTTTATGTTGCTGAATTTCTTTTGAATTGAGTTACTTTTATGGGACAAAAGAAAAATTCTGTTTTACTATCCTCAAGTTCAAGATGCCCTTTAACTAAATAAAGACGATGTATAAAGAAAATTATTAATCTATTACAGCAGCGCTCAAAAGTTTTTACAAATTAAAATTCTTAACTTACATTTCATCAGTAACAAAATTGTATGAAAAAAAAAAGAAACAGCGAAAGTTCTCTAAAGATTTAAAAGTATTCACTTTCGTTAAGTAATTAAATAAAAAACGAACGAAGCCGATAGAGGCTTTTTGCGACTGGAATTTTTGAAAGTTTAATCAAGTTTTTATGTAATAATATGATTGATCAGTAAATATTTATATTTGTGTAAAACACAGTGACATTTCAATAACGTATTTATTTATTTATATCACATTGCTCATGTACATTATCTACTATATAAAAATAAGTCGGGTTTTCCTTCCTGACGCTATAACTCCAGAACGCACGAACCGATTTCCACGGTTTTGCATTCGTTGGAAAGGTCTCGGGCTCCGTGAGGTTTATAGCAAAGAAAATTCAGGAAAAAATAAAAAAAAAACTTCTTTTAATCACCAAACGAAATGTTACATAAAACGAAGCCATCTGGTGGCGAAACGGAGTTCGCCGGGTTTGCTAGTTTATTATAAGGTCTTATATATACTTAATAGTGAGTGGTACATGACCCCGTTGGGGTGTTGCAACAAACTTGAGCTTAACATTAAATACATTATTTTCACTTAATTGTTGATCATATTAAATCATATCAGGTCCAACCAAATTTAAACAAAATCAATCCATTTTAAAAATTAATCAAGTCAATTTATATCATCATAGTCAAATCAAAATCATATCCTATCAAGTTAAATCACATCATATCAAATTAATAGGTCAAACATAATTAAGTTAAACTAAATCAAATCAAATAAACAGGTCAAGCATAATTAAGTTAAATTAAATTAAATTTATTTTTCATTCATAAATTCATCAACAGAATAATACGCTTTTTTTATAAGATGCTGTTTCAATTTATTCTTAAATATGTTTATATTAGATTCTGTTTAAATAATAACGGGAATTTTATTGGAACGAAAGTTCCTTATGGCAGGCTTGGAGGATAGGGATTTTGCTGCGCGGCCGAACTGAAAAAAATGTGATAGTAAAACCGTAAGAAAAAATGCGTGGAATAAAACCGTTAAATGAGACTTGAATATTAAGTACCAGGATATCATAACCATAAAGGTGGTACAAGATGAGACTTGAATATTAAGTACCAGGATATCATAACCATAAAGGTGGTACAAGAGTAAGTTGTAGGTGATGGAGTACGATGTTCGCTATTCAGTAGTCTATACTTGCAGGTTTAGTACCAGGATATCAAAATCATATGGTGGTGGTTGTGAGGTCGAAAGTTCCTTACGGCAGGCTTGGAGGCGATAGGGATTTTGCTGCGCGACCGAACTGAAAAAAATGTGATAGTAAAACCGTAAGAAAAAATGCGTGGAATAAAACCGTTAAATGAGACGTGGTGTGCTGCGTTTTAGTGGCATTATTACCAGGACTATATAACTCGTTGAGATACAACAACAAAATTATTTGCAATTTATTGAGGAAATACGATGTTGTTATTCAGTACACACTTGAAGATTAAGTACCAGGATATCATAACCATAAAGGTGGTACAAGAGTAAGTTGTAGGTGACGGAGTACGATGTTCGCTATTCAGTAGTCTATACTTGCAGGTTTAGTACCAGGATATCAAAATCATATGGTGGTGGTTGTGAGGTCTTTCTAGAGCGAGGGAGACGACCAGGCAGCTTTCCAGCTCACAGCGAATAATGTAGTGGATTATCGATTATATTTATAAGGCTTAGTACCAGGACAACATAATCTTAAAGGCGTTGTAATAATAGTATGAATCGTACCGTGTATGATGTGCTATGATTATGATGATATGATGGTGTGTCCATGCGTGGAATTTTTATTTTGTTAGAAACTTTTTCGAAAACCTATTTAAAAATCGAATACACTTCGAAGTTCGAACGTCCGCTCATTCACCTAGGCTACGCAGCTGGTTGCGACACGGGCGCACCGCGGCCGAATTCCGTAGGACTGATAATGTATACCTAGTGTGAGCTTATGCGATCCTGGTATTTCGAATACTCATTACTTCGTTAATCAATTGAGTCCGTTTTGTTGCTTAATTTACTGATAAATAAATGGATTTAAACACTCTCAAACAATTACAAAGAAAAGTTTCAATTTAATTTAGGTAACATTATTTAAGAATGTAAACGTACAAACCGCCACGTGAGGAAATAAAATAAAATTAACTACAATATGTCACGTGGTTCAAATCCTTTCTGCAAACTAAATTGTTATTAGTATAGGATCAAATTATGAATCTTTTTCGGTTTTCCTCTCCCCTTATAATTCTTCTTCTTTCAATTTAATAAATGGCTTGTTTGCGTTTTTCGCAGTTGGAAATGAGATATTAAGTCTCATATCGAAGAAAAGTGTCATTCTTTAGATTCGAAAGAGAAAGTCAAAGCGATAAAGATGGACAATTAGCGTTTTTAAAAACTACGCTGATTGAAGTCCATGAATGAATCTATTGCGTTGGAGTGGTTTTGCAAGTGAAGATTTTTAGGGTTCCGTAGCAAATGGCAAAAATGGCGACCAACTTCATGCGTTACTTTTGTGTTTACCGCACATTAAGAAAATCTACCAACAAAAGAGAAATAGAATCTCTATTTAGTGGGTGCTAACGACTGCATTGTGAAGGCCTATCAAAAGTATTTATTAATCTGGAACAACGGAACCAAAGCGCGATTCAGGAGACTACAGCGCCATCTCTTGACCATTGGTGTAGTACAACCAAAAGCCACATCTTTATTTTTTGTAATAAAGTAACAGTTATAGGTATTCATATTTATAATATTTATCCACATGTTTCTAGTTTGTATATTCGGAATACGTGTTTGAGTTTCATACAAGTGCAAATCACATTATGTTCTAATAAATTATATTCAGTAGCCATTTTAATTGAATATTTTGATTATTTATTTATTTTTCAAATTAAAACTGAACTTTATTGACTGTGTCCTTTTCCAGACTTTTTATTAATTTATTGTAATTAATTATTTGCATGCAATTAAAAACTAATTTTAAACGATGCCAAAGAAGGATAACTTCTCACGCGCCTACATAAGTACACGCACCCATTATTTTTTTAACTGAATAGTTTCAGAGTGAGACACTTCCAAAGTGGTAAAATGTGTCCTGTAACTTCTAAAATAAGAGACTGATAAAACTAAAAAAAATCTAGTACATTACTATGCAAACTTCCACCGAAAATTGGTTTGACCGAGATCTAGTAAGTAGTTTTTTCTATGTAATTTTATGTTGTCAAACAAAACTAAAGAGACATATTTTGTTACTTTAGTTGATAATTTGAATTACGATGTCTTTTATTTTAAGTAATTTATTATTTCCTAAAATACTGAATTTCCTAAATACTTTCTTGTACTTAAAAAAATTTAAGAGAAAAATCAAGAAAACCTGCAATTTGTGTCGATTCTACATTAGCCAAAGGAACTTCGTTCCTACCTGGTGTCCCACGACACCACATCATTTTTATATATCATTATGGATCGGTATAATGGTCCATTTTTATACATTTCTAGTTTAGGTTCGAGAGGAATCAGATTAAATTTGCGGCGAGGATTATTATTACTTTTATAATATGATTGATATTTGCGAATTAATTTGAATGGGGCCAGCACCATCGCCATTATATAGAATTTTTCTTATACTATTGGGAGCATACGAGCTGACAGCTCACCATTAGTAAATGCCCACCGTCACCCATAGACACCTGCAACACCAGGAGTATCACAAATGCGATGCCGGCCTTTAAGGAAGGAGTACGCGCTGTTTCTGAAGGTTTTCAGGTCCGGAAACACTGCTGGTGACAATGTATTCCACAGTTTTGTTGTGGTTACAAAAACTTTCGCCATAATCGCCAGGTTGTAGCTAGCATCGTGATTTCCAATCAACTTGCTTATGACTCGCTATGGGTGAAGGTTTTTTTAGTGCGTATGCTGTTGGTCGCAGATGACCTTTACAGATTCACCGGGTTTCGAGACGGCAAGAACCTAAGGGAACCTCAAGCCGGGAATTGGCGAGTGGATGTAGATGGCTAGTCTCATATGGGTTAGCACTCCATACCTGCACTCTTGGCACGCATTAAGGGGACTCAAGTCTTCATAGTTCACGTCCTCCATGGCCGAGTGGTTTGTACACCGGGTTTCATGGCGTCGCCGACTCGAGAGGTCCCAGGTTGGAATCCCGGTGGGGGTAGATGTTTGTGTGATGAACACGAGCATTTGTACTCCAGTCATGGATGTTTAATATGTATTTCTATATAAATATACTTATATATGTAAAGTATATGTATTCTATCCGTTACCCTAGTATCCCATAACACAAGCCTTATAGTGCTTACTTTGGGGCTAGGCTAATTGGTGTGTGTTGTAAAAAAAAAGTGAGTGCTTCGCCGGTGCAGGAGTATTATCTGATTTTTACTGGGTAGTGCCCTGTTCGTTTCATTGAGCCAAGAGGCTGGAAGAAATGGAAAGGGAGGAGTCTTAGATACCTTGTTCTTGCTACACCCGGTGGTTCAGGGAGGCGTAATGCCTTTCTCAGATAAATACCAAAAGGAATTCCCTATGGTAAGAAGGGATAGTATAGGGATAGTAGGAAAGAAGGAAAGAAAGCTGCCTTGCAGCTTTAAAATGGCTAGAGGAATTTCGACGCGGTCCGTGAGGGCAGCGGTAGCATAATTGGTCAGTGCATTCGCAAGGGTGCGGGTTTGAGTCCCGTCTGCTGGCTAGTCCGCGTGGAATTTTTTCTAGTTATATTTTCTTTAGATTTAAACATCAAGCAGTTACATGCTTTAAAAAGTAAAAATTATGAGAAGGAAAGTTGTTTAGCTTCCATAGACTCAGCTGAACTATCATAAATTTATAAATTCAACATTCCGTCGAGTTAATTCACTATAATTTGACTTTAGACATGTCCTTTGGTACGTTCTTTAGTCATGTACGTGTACGTCCACAAAATTTATAGCACAGAAGGTTTTTAATTACATGTATGTACTTCACTTCTCATACCTAATCTCGGCGGTCGCGCTAGGATATTCAACTGGTTTGTGCACATACAAATCGATGGTAGTCGCACTCGTAGGTATCATGTCTTTTGATTAATTGTTGAGAATGAAAAAGAAAAAAATAATAAATATTTCCAACAGTCACACCAATTAGCCTAGCCCCAAAGTAAGCTCTGTAAGGCGCGTCTTATAGGGATACTTATACATATATAAGCATATTTATGTAGAAATACATATTACACATCCATGACTGGAGTACAAATGCTCGTATTCATCAGACAAACATCTGCCCCCATCCGGATTCGAACGCGGGACCTCTCGAGCCAGCGACCTCATAAAACCCGCCGCACAAACCACTTGGCCACGGAGGTTGTCATTTCATTTCCACGAATGGAAATATGAACAAACAATAACTAAAGTATTTCATTGTTTTTGTTGTATTAGGTACAAATATAAAAAAAAAACTTCAATTTGCCGTTTATCGTTGTAATCATACAACCGATAACTGAATACTTACAATAACTTCACCCAAGTGGTCAGAGATCATACCGTATTCGTGAAGAGTGCATATGCGTGATTCTGATGAAGATTACCTTTGTAGGAAGGCCAAAGGGGAAGATCTTTCTCCGAGCTGGGTGATGTTAGCTCGGGGGCCGCGGCCCGACTGATGTTGGTCGGGCATCGTATATATAAAGAGTTAACCTCCGAATTTCATTTGCGCGATGTAGGCTTCCATACTATTATGATCGCAGTGCAGGTAACACCATCTCTTGAGGATGATGAGTAATGATTTCCTCCATCCGTTGTATATATGTGGGGCATATAGATGTCGCTGCCACACCTTCTGTACTATTTATTTTCTGAAACGTCTGTACACACATGCGTACCAATACGGGCGAGCGCGGCTGAAATATTACACCCATAATAATAGCATAAGTTACACGGCGACCGTCATTTGCGAGTCCGCAGATGGGAGCCCGTACCGCGTAGATATACCACGCTATACAAGCGGAAATGGTCTTCGTGGACTCACCTGACATCAATCAAGGTCTTATCGGAGACCTACGGATCATGGTTCATATTCATAACCGATCGGTTTGTCTAGATGATGATTATGACAAATATTTGTCAGTGCTTTAAATTTAACTATAGTTAATGTCACGTCTAATACATAGTAAATGTGTAAAATTTTAGCAAAGGCTATCTTTTCCCCAGTATTTTAACTATTGTAAAATTAAACTATGGATAAAACAACGCGACCTATTAACTACGAACTTTTAACTATAGTACTGTGAAGAGTTTTATTGACAAACGTAAGACCCAACATATATATTTTGGTAATCTAAAAAGATTCCACATATTACCTGGTGTTGCCAACTCTGATCCAGGAAGTCATAGGATGCTCCCGCTTCTCCACCAGGTAGTTGGTGATGTCTGATCCTCCGTCCCAAACTGGAGCCTTCCAGCTCAGGGCGAGGGAATCTATGCCGATGTTGTCCACGGCCGGGAAGCGAGGCGGGTCGGGACGATCTGTTTGTCAAAGAAATACATATTAGTACCACATAATACACAAATAATATAAGATATATAATATATCCTACATAAATGTAAGATGAAGATGTCGCAGATAACCGATTAACGATCATTCTTAGTGATTTAATAAACAAAGCTTCGAAATCTGATAAAAGCAAACTATTCTGAACATACATAGTTACTTCCCACAAAGAAATACCTAGACAAGTTATTATAATAGATCAGTGATTCCCAAAGTGGTCTATATCGACCCCTAAGGGTCTATGACAACCTGCAAGGGGTCTACGTCAGCGAAAAAAAATCAATATCAGATAAGTAGGGGGTCTACCCAACACGGAAAAACATGGCAAGGGGTCTACGACACAAAAAAGTTTGGAGAACTCTGGTCTAGATAAATAAATATTACCAACACCAACACCAGTTAGCCTAGCCCCAAAGTAAGCACTGTAAGCCTTGTGTTATGGGATACTAGGGTATCGGATGGAATACATATTTTGTACATATGTGAGGATATTTATATAGAAATACATATTAAACATCCATGACTGGAGTACAAGCATTTGCTTGTATTCATCACGCAAATATCTGCCGCCACCGGCTTAATGCCAATTGCTTACTATCCGGTTATAGTCCTAATAGAATGTAGTTTCATGACATGAACATTAGACTACATTGTAGACTACATTTTGCTGCTTGGGAAGTCACTTCACGCTGCAGTGTTGCTACGTTCGGGTTTTGGGAAACAATTTCATAGAGATTCATAGATTCATAGGTGCCCCGTAGGATTGCACTGTCAAGACGTCAACATTAACTCATAAGTCCTGCGGTGTATAATATTGTGAACAAGCAACTTAATATATATCCCCTGACCTTAAGGGAATCCAAAATTAAATTAAGTAAATAACTTCAAATACATATTAAACATCCATGACTGGAGTACAAATGCTCGTATTCGTTACACAAACCTCTGCACCCATCGGGATTCAAACCCGGGACCTCTTGAGTCGGCGACACCATGAAACCCGGCGTATAAACCACTCGGCAACGGTGGTCGTCTAGATAGGCTGATCATGATGATCTTTAGAACCGTAACTTGGTGTTGACTCAATAGGGATGATGACTAATTTTTTTTCTTCGTTTATCAGGTAGATTATCAAAAAGTATTGGACACGTATTTTTTCTTTTTTCACGTAATGTAAACATTGCAGAGATATATTGATTTGAAAAGTCACATGACGTCACGTTTGAGTACACTTATAAGTGAAAATTCACTCAAAAGTGACGTCACGAGCTCCTACTCTCAAACTTTGTCATTTTTTGGTTGATTGCCCAAAGAAAAAATACGTGTCCATTATTTTTTGATCATCTAACTGACGGACAAAATGGAATTTCGTTTACTGTACCCCGTCATCACCCCTATTTAATAATATCACCATGTATAAGAGAGGAAGGGCATAGTTTACCTTGCAACCCGTTTGGGGAAGTATTCTTCACCTTATAACAAACCACAGTATTTTATTATCTTTTGTGATGGTGTCGTGTTTGTATTGGTGCGTAAATATATTGTTTTAAACCTTTATGGTCTCTAACATTATAATAATACTAGCAAACCAGTGAACCAAATGTTCACCAATTAAAAAAAAATGTATTTAATTAATTGAGAACTTCGGAGATTTTGTGTGGTCTCGTTTGAAATTCGTGATTTCTCGAAAACCGGAAGTGCTACGTTACTCAAATCCGGTTTGTAGTCTTATCAGACTATTCTTAACTTATAACTCAAATATTCTCTTTATCTATCTCTTACGGTTTAGCCGCTGAAACAGCACCACAGACGGACGGACGGACGGACTTGTCTAATAGATAAGAGATAAGTTACCAGCTGTCCCAGCGAACTTCGTACCGTCATAAAAAATAAGGGTTGATTGTAAAGGGTTGAAAATTCAGAGTTATATGTATTTACTAATACTGTATCATAAAAAAAATAAAAAAAAATATCTAAAATTGAAAAAAAAATTAGGGGTTGATTACCCTTAACATTTAGGGGGATGAAAAATAGATATTGACCGATTCTCAGACCTACCCAATATGCACACAAAATTTCATGAGAATCGGGAAAGCCGTTTCGGAGGAGTTTTACCCACAAACGACAACGAAACGCGACACGAGAATTTTATATATTAGCTTTATGGTATTGTTACCTTGTGCCGAAATATTGGAAACTCGCTAAAACAAGGAACATGGTAACAATCCCGTAAATAACTTATATTACTATATTGGTGCGTAAAGTTTCAAAATTCCAATCCTGACACGGTGAGAATGGCTGAAACGGTACACTCCTAACTTTGACGACCTCCGCGGTGGAATGATATTATGAATAGGGGCTAGCAAAGTGGCCTACTCAGAGGTCCTGGGTTCGAATCGTGGAGTGGCAATTGTTTGTAAAATGAATAAGAGCACCGAGGCTAAATAAATGCTTGAAAAAGATAAAATAAATATATGCCTAAATTGCTGCATCAATTATGATGACCATGCTAAACATGGAGATAAAACGGAAACCTTTAAGAAAATAAGGCAACATTTCTAATGAAAATATTAGGAAAGAGAATGGGTGTGGCGAAAAATTTTATTTGGCAATCAAACCCAGCAATCTGTAAAACGTCAAAGTTTTTCATAGATACGGATTTGTTTGTTGTTGTGATTTCTTGCGGTTTTTTGTATTTAATCATGTCTAAAAGGGGTAAAACCTTACAAATACGGTAGAAAAGCACTACAGCTCCCTCCAATCTAAATCCTATTCTCTTTCCGCACTAACACTTTTTTCTAGGCAGACGAAAACAACAAAATCCATCTTCTGAAAAGTGAAATATGTAGGTAATGTGTTTTGAAGACTCGTGTAATCCGCAAAAAATATAGAACTCCTACATATAGCCAAGCCAGCGAGATAATAATATTTATCTATTTCCCACTAAAAGGGTAAAAAGATCAGATCCAATTCAGGTTATGAATAACATTCAATACACTTTATCTGAGTGGCCAGAGTTACGAATACAGCTCCGAGGACAGAGGGCGGGCTTAGGGTGAACGAGGCGAGCGAGCGATGGAGAAATTGCTTTTTCACTTGTCACCGACCCTCTGATTATGAGGAGGGCCGAACACCGGAGAGCGGGCATCCGGGAGGGCGCGAGAAATTACAAATTTGTTATTGCATTACAAATAATACTGTTGTAACCGAGAGAAATGGGAAATTGGTGCTCCGTCATGATTCCACTGTCGCCAATTCGGCCCTGGGAGCATTTACTGAATCTCAATAACTGGGACGTGATCAAATGCCGACGGACGCCGACGGTTTTGTTCGAGTTTGCATAACTTTAAATTTTGCGTCCGGTCGAGAAGTATTGAACGAAGAATTGAGTGATTGCTCTTCGTAAAGTTTTATATAAAATTTAAGACACTCCTCGTTCGATTTTGCAGTAATAAATTGCTCTTTTGTCTTTAAGGGGTAACCGGCTGTCGGATACAGCGGGATAACGAATTTAATAATGAGTTATTTTGTCAGAAGAACCTGGTTAAAAAAATAAAGTTATTCTATATTTATGGGAACCAGGTCCTTTACGGGTAATCGGCAACGTGAAAGCTCATGATGAATCAGCAATAGCAGGGGCATAGGGGCAACAGATGGGACCAGAACCTTTCTGTGGCATTCCTAGAAACCATGCTATGAAAATTCTTAAGGACGAACTTCTAATCAAAAAGAAAAAAATACTGGTTAAACCAACCAGGCTTAGAATACGCTAAATCACTTTTAGAGGGTTACTCAAAAGAACGGACTGATGAGTTAATAGAACTTAGCTGACCGAGCATCCGTGCTATCGTAAAAGCCTTAACTGGACACTGCAAACTCAACAGACACCAATTTCATATGAAATTGAGTGACACTGATGTTTTCACATACTGAAATGAGGAGAGTGAAACACCAAAACACTTTCTATGTGAATGTGGGCCTCTCATCCACAAACGGAGTATCCTTTTGGGACGACATATCATACGCCCTGAGGAAATCAAATCTCTAAAAGCTAGGAACATTATGAGCTTTTCGGAAGCTGTCGGGCTAAAAGAGATACTTTAACTTAGTGGCGAGTTACAATGCATCTAATAGGTCACAGTGACTACAATCCCATTAGGACTGTATAGCCCAAAAATCTAAAATAATAAGGTGCTGTTTTAAAATAACGCAAAGAAATTATAAAGAAAATGAACAAACAACTGTTCTGTTTAGTACAAGTGCGTTAGCCGCCGACTAAAAATTCAGTAAGACGTGTTCTTGAAAACGTGATGATTGTGGTAAAAAATATTCTTTAATAATTTTAATTAATATCTTCCTACTAATACATATAAATGCGACAGTATTTCTGTTTGAATATGATGCTTTAATTTTAAACCTAACATAATTTAGTGCATTTCAGTATGTAGACAAAGGACAATTCAGAGCAATGCAAATACTTTTTAGTTATATTATTTATTTTTAAGCATTAAACTACAAGATGTTTAAATCTTAAGAAAATTTTACTGGAAAAAGAACAGCAACCAGGCAGCAGGCAGACTTGAACCCGCACCCTTTGCTATCCGGGCGAATGCACTCACCATTATGCTGCCGCGACCCTGATTTTCTTTGGATTTAAACAAATACTTTTTGTTGAGAAAATAACACTGTAAATTCTTTGGGACGAATGTTCGTTTGGAAAATACATTATTGTGTAAATAGGACGAAGTAAAGAGCAGTCACTAGTCATATATAAATTGTATAGTACTCTATAAGCAGTCAAATCAAGATCATATCCATTTCTAACTTTGTTACATGAAAATCTTTCAAAACCTTTGAGCAATCATTTTGATTGCACAATTACAGAACTGCCGGTTTTACATTTGTACGATCAACCTGGAAATGTCATAATGATAGACCTTTTTTGCCTGTAAGTAATTCAATATTTATTTCGCTGTCATTAAATCGCTCGACAGAGACGATAAAAGAAGAGCTAGCCAACGTATCGAGTGAAACCAGATCAAAATCAGTTGAAAAGGTAAAATATTAAATGGACCCAATATAATTTTATCAGCAGTCCCTTTTATGAAAATAGGTAAAGAACCGAAACATATCATCCTTATTCGGTATTCGATCCAATAAAATTTACCGGACGCGCAATTTATGGGCGCAATATAAAAAAGCTTGGTTACAGATAGCCGTAGGACAGACATAAAGTTAACGCACGGCTCTACAGCGACATTAATATTTCATGAGGTTATTGGTACCAGGAAGCCTTTGGACTGAAGAAGCTAATGGTCTTATATCTACCAAAGGGGCTGACTCTTTGTTGGTAGCACAATAGGGATCAGTGTCACTTAATTTTTCTGTATAAGAGCAGTCACTGGAAGTATGTTATGGAAACCACTCAATAAGTTCACCGGGACCAATCACTAGGGAATTATCAGAACCTTTTTCTTTGAAACTAGTAAATAGCTGAGAATAAGAAAAGAAAGCATTTGACTTTGTATGAATGGATTATAAAAGTTTTTTTTTGTCTGAATGATTTATGTTTCAGTGTTGTAATAACAGTGCAGACTTTTTTACTTTTTGTGGAGGCTCAGTGCTGCTTACCTACATTTAATCGTAGTCCTTTAGCTCACATATTTAAAATAGGACGAATGAAAGTATACAAGATCAGAAATCCAATTAAATTCAATTTTACTTTCGACTATAATATCTATGAACTACACTCCACAGGTCTTTAAACTTTAATAGGAACCTCTCAATTACAACAAAACAAATCTTTAGAATAAATAAAAACTTTGCAGATAAAAAGCCACCTCTGTTACTGAACATTTAAAATTTTTCGAACTTTTCTGTTTCATATCGACTAACTTATGAAACCTTTGTCCCTGAAAGATGAAAAGTTTAAATTTTTTGTTTTGGAATCGGACACTATTAGTGACTTGTGAATCTTTTAATACTGACCCTCTTTTTAATTTATTATCTACTAGCGGCCCGCCATCGCTTCGCTTCGGTGTAGACTACAGTTTTTGTTCTCAGGCTTGTATTATACACAATGACCTTCATCTATGATTCTTCTTATACCTGCATGCAAAGTCTCAGTCCGATCAGTTTAAAATTGACAAAGTTTCATACAAACTTTTATTCCCTATTTTATCCCCTTGGGGGTAGAATTGATCAAAATCCTTTCTTAACTGATGCCTACGTCATAACATCTACCCGCATGCCAAATTTCAGACCGATCCGTCTAGTGGTTTGGATTGTGACTTGATAGATCACTATGTCAGTCAGTCACCTTTGAGTTTTATATATAATATATAGATACGTGTCGTTGTCACGTATTCTTTTACATCTTCCGCTTTAACTTGTCGTTTCGTTTTACTCGGAATATTTAGTGTATATAGTAAATCTTTTGTCACAAACGCAGCTGGGAATATCTGTTTTCCGTGTCGCTAGTTGGAGTTTGGGTTAATTAACGTGTGTGACCTTTGTGCGAGATCGGGCTCGAGGCTTGCTTGTGACAGCCGCAGAGATCAGCGGAGGCAGCGGCGCAGTTTTCCAGCCGTTTGTCGATGGCAAACGCTCGCGATTTTATGTGAGGTTAGACTATTTAGTGAGATGTGATATCTTCAGAATATTCGCAGATACAAAGGTTCTCTGTAGGTTTAGATTACATATTTTTTTAACTAATGGTTGTTTAATATTTTTGATTTAAATTATCTTTCTTATCTTTGATGGTCAGTTTATTATAAATTCAATTGTGCTTGATTAATTATAACATATTGCACCTACAATTTAAAGGTTTTTTCCTAATAAAAAAATGGACTTGTGCGAGACGGACTCACACACTTCAGATTCCGTCGTAAGATTGATCACACTACAATTACAAATAAAAAAGGCAATATATCATGATCTCTTCAACGTGTATCTTAATTTGATTATTCATATTTTTTACTCTAGCGGCTAGGGATACAGGTTTTGTAGATCTTTCAACTACCTTTCTCATAAGGTTTATGAGACAAAGCACGTCAATAACCCGGCACACAACTTAGTAATACGATTCCGTTGTCAACATTATCCTAAAAGAAGAGGAAAGCCGATTCAGTGATGTCAATGATAATAACAATAGGGGTTTGCGTATTTACTTACTCTGAATGCATCGAGTTGTTTGTTGGAGTGGTTTCACTTTACCGTTCACGAAATATGAAAACCTCATTGCCCGAGGATATTGGAAACGACAATTCGTAGTAAGGGCGTGTTTTGCTCTCGTCTCATTTCTCAGCGAGTTCCATTTTACTCTTAAAAAGATATTTGATTCTCTCCGGAGGGATGAAAACGTCTCCGGTGTGTTTCTCCTCGTTTTATTTTTTTTCGTTTTTAAATGTTTCTTTCTTCAGCAAATATTGAATCCTTTGTGACGTACATCGGTGTACAAAGAACTCGGTGAGCATAAATCAATTTACGGCTGATAAAGTCGACGAATCTTTCCGATATTTAGTTGACAGATGCTTTCGCTCCGTAATGAATGTTGACGTACTTGATTGATTGGAGTTTGCTCGGATATTGAAAAACATGCTCGCATCAAACTCGAGCCGAATGGTTATTTATTTCGATGTCGGGTTTTATCAGGTGCCGATAGATTACTGAAGTCCAATAAAACTTGAGTTTCGCTGATGATTGGCATCGTGTTGGTGTTACCTTCCGTCGTTTTAACGTATTTGACTTTATTTTACCTTGCTCTTGTGATACACATTCAAATGGAAGCGTTTTTTGTTTCTGCCTGGTTGTTTACTTATATCGACGATATGATGGTAGACATCTTTGCGCCACGCACTCAAGTGAATTCTGCTAACATAATAGTTTTTATTACTAAAACTTAAAATTAAAAATGTATAAAGCCTATTAATGTTTCACTATTATTTATTAATTTATTTAAACTTCATTGCCAATCAAACATATGCAAAGGGCGGACTTAATGCCATAGGCATTCTCTACCAGTCAACCTGAACGAGTGTTAGAGACAAATGGTATGGCGATAGGGCAAAATGCTTTATAATAAAACATACTAAATTTAATACACCTACATAAACTACACAAATAAAATACATATATGAATATATACATGCATAAAATACAATAAATACAATATATAAGAATAATGAAAGAAGAGATTGCGCGTATTATCTGATAGTCACTGTATAAATAACAAGAAGTGGATCAAAAGCCAATACTATAGGACGTTATGAATTGCGTTTGAATGTCCTTCACATAAGTTTTTAAAAGCTTAAGGTACATCATCAAATTATCGAAATTTGAGTAACATATTAACTTTATATGTGTCTACGACTTCGGCTGTTACTGCTATAGTTTATGACTGAAATAACTTTTGTAAATAGAAAACCAGTATATAATATTCAAGATTGGATACATTTATTTTGCTCAAAAGCGAATTCAGTATATTGGCGAAAGAATTTTTGCGGTTTCAATGCATCGGACTTACAAACATTACATTTATCTAATTCAGATTATATTATAATAAGTATATCTGTAACAGGCTAATACAATATTCCGTTCACAGAATCGGAGCATTCGTTCAGTTATTCCACGAACGTCTATGGCTAACGTTCGCCGATGAGCGAGTATTATCGTCAAATTGTCTACTCTCCGCGTGATGTATTGTGCGCCTGATGGCTGACGGATATTTGCGGCTTGGAACATCGCCGGCCGCTCGGAACCTCCGTCGTGTTTCGGACGAGGGAGGAAATCTGTTCGGTATTACTGACGCATCCGCTGAATTGTCTGTCATTAAAGTTAGTGTTGAAGCTATTAAAGATTTACGAAGTGTTGGGAGAATATCAGAACAATAACTAAAAGCGGAGGTCTGGGTCGTTCACAGGAGATCTAGCAGAATGTTTCTGTTTATGCTTCGATTCGAACTAATGATTTGGTTTGTGATTGAAACTAGTGTTGACGAACTATCGATATGAAAACTATCGACAGTTTACATCGAAAATCATGTACCCTATGGCCCAATCTCCCTATTCCATCCATAGGGAAGGCCTGTGCCCCAGCAGTGGGGACGTTAATAGACTGATGATGAAGGTCTACATTCTTCTGCACATAGCAATAAGTCGTATATGAGCTTGAATTTCGAACTTTCATAACTCTTTGACGCATGCGTTTTAATTAAGACGTTATACAGTATGCATTAAAGGTGACTTTCAATGTTTAAATAATGACATATATTTTTTTGACTCCGATTATCTTACGGAGTTCCGTGGATCATCCAATGTACCTTTTGGACAGGGTTCGGGCACGATTTTGTTCGTGTCGGTGTATCTAGGGTATTCAATATCGTTGGACAAACTCCTAAAAACCCGTATTACTTATAAGGGTTTTTAGTATCACTTTTTCTTATTTTTTGTTATTTCTTATGTCTTAACAAAATCTTGACTTAATTCTATTAGTAAATAATATGACTTTTATAGTATTATAATAATCATTGTGATTTTGGTATATTCTAACGCCGTTAGCATTTTATGTGTACATAATAAGTTATTGTAATTGGCCTAAATATTGTATTGTATTAATCCACAAAAATCACTGTAGAAACTTAGTTAAAGATAAATAAAAATATAAATTCACTACTAAAAGACAGGAATACAAAAACGAAAACTGCTAACGCGACAACAGACGGCTCTAACGTCTTAATCTCGCGATCCAATTCAAATTTTGAAACGTACACCGTTTTAGGGAGATCAAACAACAAGTCAAGTTGAAGCGTGTCCCCTAACGACGACGCCCAGAAAGAGTTCAAACGAAGATGAAATATTGGCGAAGCGCGTGATTGATGGAGGCTGAGAAAAACTCCGGCCGATATTAAAGTACCCGCACCGCGCCCTGGGACACGGCGAACTTATTCGAGTAACATGAATCACTTTAGTTTTCTTAGCTATAGCAATTTATTTAATATAATTTGTAGACATTGCTTTCTTTTTTGAAAATATGGTTGGAAAATTAAACTACCAAGGAAGTTTTTTATGTTAAAAGGGCCGCATACAAGCGCACAGCCCGCCTGATGATAAAGCATGCGACCAGCACTTTCGAAGCAAGCAAAAATTTACTCTACGAACTAATGTTAAAGTTTAATTCTCTTTGATGCCAAAATTTACCAAAAAAAAGTAGTATTATATAATTTAAACGCTAGTTATTTTGTTTATACGATGGTGAAATGCAGAAGCTAGAATTAATCCGAACAATTCCTCAGAACACTCCCCGTGATAAATGCGATCGAAGATGCAGAACGAAGCTACATCCCTACGCAAAGCCAAAGGATCAAGCTGATCGGAAAGGTCTTGGTCGTCGACGATTCGAGCCACTCGGCGCTGGATGCGATGCAAAGGGAGAAGCTGGTACTGGGGTGCCCCCGCCCAAAGATGAGAGCAGTACTCCATGTGAGGCCGAACCTGTGCCTTATAAAATTGCAGTCGGTGGGCCGGTGTGAAGTATATTCTCGATCTATTGAGCACACCAAGCTTCTTAGAGGCCTTGCCCTCTAAATGATCCCGAAACTGGACGTCGTTCGATATATAAACGCCAAGAATTCCAATACTAGCTGAGGCAGTTAGAGGAGTGTTCTCAAAAAGAGGAAATACGACAAACGGTATTTTTTGCGGTGAACTCGCATACTTGTGTCTTCGTAGGGTTAAATTGGACAGAACAGATTAACATTCTTTCCTTAAGACAAACTTCGAGTACCTGAAAACAATAGCCAAGCGATCAAATAAAGAATATCTGTATGATTTAGTCATAATTATTTGTTCCGATCAAAAGTGTCATGCATTTTAAACTTGTCAAGATTATTTAAATTCAAAAGCTGTGAAATTTCTCAAAATTCAATTACCATTATTGGGTTTTGAATGTCCCAATAACAATTGGACCCGGTATCGCTTTCTCCGTTGTTCACAATGAGTCGCCGGGAATGGCGTCGCTATCAATACCCAATATCAGAGAGCATTTTATTCTCAAGAAAAATATTTTCTTTATTCACAGACTTTCTCTATAGAAGTGTCAGAATCCCGCGCGTCCCTCCTTTGATATCGACATTTGAAGTCTGTCAATCTCATCCACAAAGAAAGGTAATTCTGAAGATCTCAAATTGTATTAAAACACTTTACAGTGAAAAGGCGAAATTCGATAGAATACTTTTTTTTTGCGTTCAGTCTCAAGATTTTAAATAATTGGACCGTAAAGCTTTTCACTTGACGTCCTTTGATTTGATTTGAATAATTTATCACATTTTATTATTAAGATCGGTGATAGTTTGAGACATAATTCAATGACTTGAATGTTAGGGAGGTACTTTTAGACAGAAAAAAGATTATATGAAATTTCAGATTTTAAGAGTGGTCGGATCAAATAAAGCACATGATTTTTTTCAAGTTTTTACAAACGTGATGCAGTAAAATTGTGAGCCAATTTTTCTGTAAAAATATTATCGCCAGATGTTGAGAGATCACTAACTTTTTCAATATTAAACTATGAACCTAAATATGACACTTCAGAAACACACTTTCTCTTTAAAAGCATTCATTTAATGTAGCGAGAGCGAGAGTTACCCCATACTTATCTCTCTCTTATTAATACATTTTCAAATGTAGGCAGCTTAAAAACCGAATCGATCGTAAGAATGAAGAATTAGGTCCGATTCCCACAGGAATAGCACTTTTAGTGTAACATTTTTTTATCTAATCTATATATATAAAACTCAAAGGTGACTGACTGACATAGTGATCTATCAACGCACAG
The DNA here is from genome assembly GCA_902850365.2 of Chilo suppressalis. Taxonomy (NCBI): domain Eukaryota; kingdom Metazoa; phylum Arthropoda; class Insecta; order Lepidoptera; family Crambidae; genus Chilo; species Chilo suppressalis. Next base: position 1,084,885 of record OU963896.1, on the reverse strand, counting down.
CCCAAACCACTGGACGGATCGGGCTGAAATTTGACATGCAGGTAGATGTTATGACGTAGGCATCCGCTAAGAAAGGATTTTGATCAATTCTACCCCCAAGGGGATAAAATAGGGAATGAAAGTTTATATGAAACTTTGTCTATTGAGAACAAAAACTGTAGTCTACACTTCAGCTCTACACCGAAGCGAAGTGAGGGCGGGCCACTAGTTACCTCTAAATCCAGTGTCGCTTGAAGCGATCGTAGAAGTGTGTCGCCTTTTCATCTGGTTCTTGTTTTTTAATCAATTCAGATAGTTTCGCTGACGCTCCGAAGAAGACATATGCAGCCTGTATTTGTATACGCTTTTTGGGCATCGACGGGCACATTCGCACTCCACTTATTACGGCATAAACTCGCGTGTCTCCATTTCGTATGCATCTGACGTTACCGCGCCTAGAGCTTCTGGCAGCCCTATTGTTGACATAGGTATATACTTTATGTAGATGACGTTTAAAATGATTTCGCTAAAAGTGCGCACCTCTTCACTGCCGGCTGCTGCCATTCTGATATTAATCGTCCATCAAAGCCATTTGTTTAGAAATACTTCAGAGATTCCAGTCAAAGATGCTAAGAATGATTGACGACCTCCGTGGCTGAGTGGTTTGTAGGCCGGGTTTCATGGTGTCGCCGACTCGAGAGGTCCCGGGTTCGAATCCCGGTGGGGGCAGATGTTTGTGTGATGAATACGAGCATTTGTACTCCAGTCATGGATGTTTAATATCTATTTCTATATAAATATACTTATATATGTACAGTATATGTATTCTATCCGTTACCCTAGCATCCCATGACACAAGCCTTATAGTGCTTACTTTGGGGCTAGGCTAATTGGTGTGAGTGTTGGAAATATTTATTTATTTATTTGTTTAATGATTACTAAATGCTCCATGGTATATAACAAATCAACAATTACACCATGACCTTCAAATCAGAACAATTCAGGAAGAGATCAAACACGCAATGAAATCATACAGGGATAGACTAGACAATCATCCAAACATACTAGCTACGCACTTAATGAATGCTGATTCAACTTTCAAAAGGCTAAAAAGAAAGACCCCTAAGGATTTATAGGGAACATGTTTTGTGTAACATTGGGTTCATGTCACTGGACTGACTGCCCTTCAAGATGAATAAATTTATACTTTTAACCAGATGCTGAATGTTCGAAGGGAACAGATTGCAGAATAAAAAAAAAATGTGTGTCGTGCGTCGGAGCTGACACGCACGACTGGAGTTTACTCCTTAAATTCGATAGTCTAACCAGATGCAAAAAGAGTTTATTTAACTTAAAAAAGATTGATACTGTAAATGCCATATCCACGTTTACTTCTAAAGCTCAATGGTGTTGTGTTCAACGAATGGCGCGGTGGTACACCGCCGCGGTTTCTTTGTCGTCGTAGGCAATAAAGGTACAACACTACGGCTGCTACAGCGTAGACAGTAAAAACGTAACGCGGTCAGTCATCGATAGATTTCACTGCTCACATTTTTCTCATACCGGGCCCCTTATATATGCAAATCGATTCTTAAGGAGTAAACTCAAAAAAAAAGCCATTTGAGAGAATTTTCACGTGCCAGCGAATCCGCTGTATTAGTAATAATAGTAATGTATTAGTGATTACGGCCAGGAGGCCTACTCTATTTCAACGAAAAACGAAGTTTCGATCGAAATTTCGCACGTTCCTTACTCAGTTTCTATTTCATTTCGAAAATTCGTTTGTCCGAAAATAGTTTGACGTTTAAATTCTCTAAGCCTACTCTAATTCACAAAACTTTTGAACTAAAAGTTGAATTTGACAGATAATTAATTGTTCGAAATTTTAACCTCAAATTGACGAAATGAAAAGTGTTACCTTCTCATTTTCTTTTTGGGATTTTTGTTTAAATTAAACTTAAAATTACTATTAGAGTATTTTTAATTAAGGCTGCTTAGCGTGAAGAACATTTTTTAGTATGAAAAATTTACAAATAAATCAAATTTTTCTTTATTATTGTATTTTGGCAGAATTGTCTAAGGAGACAACAGCCAGCCTTTACAAAAAATAGAATAGAATATTATTGTATTGCCAATACTTCAAAGTGTTACACGACAAATTTAGGTTGACATACATTCGATTGCATCAACTCTACAAATTAGTCGACTAACACTGTCAAAAGAGGTTGTTTTAATGTAATCAAAAATGTTGTCATAAAGTAATATTGTTTTGAACTAAAAAACGTTATTTAAAAAGTGTAGATAAAAAGAACTCACACACATACCTCATTCCATTCGTTCACAATAATTGTCTGTGATTCCGAACTTTATGTGCGTGTTCGAAGACGAAATAGAGTAGAGTCACTGGCGAAATTTCGTTTAAAATTCGTTCGTTGCCTAAATTTCGTTTCGGAGAAAGAGAGTAGAGCTCCAGGAGCGGCCAGACGATAGCTCGTTACATGTCAAAAGTTTCTTTCATTTTTTATTTATTTAGAGTTCTTTTGAAATAATGATTTATAGGGAAAATGTGAAAGAGATTCCGCCCTTTGTTGCATCCCCATTATGTGTAGCTTTCGATTTATTTTATTACAGGTAACGGCCATTGTCGGCGGGTATTGCGCTTGGTGCCTAATATTTTATCGGAGTGAGAATCGCATCTTCGCTGAAGTCACTTATTTTCAGGGTTCGATACCTTAAAAGGAATAAACAAAACCCTTATAAGATCACTTTGTTGTCCGTCCGTCTGTCTATCAGGACCTTTTATCTCGGAAACGCGAAAAGGTATTGAAATTAAAACCCGGTCCCTTGAAACTATGAAAATATCAAACTTCTAAGTTAATATAAAAAAGATAAGGTCTTTACTCTGTGTGTTTGTGAAAACCCGTTATCTCGGAAGCGCGTGTATTGTTTTTCGAACGGTTAATGATTACTGACCAATTCGGCTATAGGCGGGACCCATCCGTGGGGACACTCTAACAATCACACTTGAATAACTCACTGATTGTATCACAGAAACAATCAAGAATATTAATTAAAGTTAAGGTGCCAGGTCGACATGGGATACAGACCGTAGGACCACAGGTTTCTATAATAATAATAAATCTTTTTTACAAAAAAAGACATTACAAAAAATATGTGTACATTAGAAGTTGCTAAAGTATACCTATAAAACTATGTTGCAGCCTCCAGAGAAAAAAAAAATTAAGCAACAATGAACACAAAATTAATTAAAATAGATTTAATTATACCTTCATATGTGCAACTCGACATTAACAAATTTTCTATGGTTTCTTTCCAAATCAAATTATAAATATTATGTCTATGATTCATGATTTAGTTCTTGACTAGCTGTGCCCCGCGGTGTTACCCGCGATTTATTAGAGATATTTTCCCGCAGTAAAACGTAGCTTATGTGTTATTCCAGGGTGTCAGCTAACTCAATACCAAATTTTATTAAAATCGCTCTAGCCGTTTAGACGTGAAGTAGTAACAAACATACTCACTCACACACTCACAAACTTTCGCCTTTATAATATTAGTGTGATTACGTTCTCTGTGTAATTGTTTGTCAAAATTTTGAATATTAACTCATAAGTAATATTATACACCGCAGGACTTATAATTGTTTGTCAAAATTTTGAAGCCATTTACTTAGTTGAAATATGAGTTAATATTGACGTCTTGACAGTGCAATCCTACATGTCACCTATGAATCTTTGAATCTCTATAAAATAGTTAAAAAATAGAACAATACAATACAATGCAATACAAAACACTTCATTGTACACCACAGATAACATAACATTTAGTACGTAACTATTTAAAACTAGTGTAACAATGGGCGGCCTTATCGCTGAGAGCGATCTCTTCCAGACAACCTTTGGATGGAGAGGACTACAAGAAAGTGGGCGAGATGGCAGCGTAAATTACTTGTAATGATATATACTTTATAGCTATTAACGGGATTGTTACCATGTACCTTGTTTTTTATGACTTTACTTGAGTTACTCCGTCATCATGGCGCTTGCAACAGTGCCGAAATATCGGAGACTCATAAAAAACAAGGAACATGGTAACAATCCCGTTAATAGCTACAATGTTAATGACCAAGAAAGTTTAAAGCAATATAATAATATATACATTCATATACATACATAAATATATAGAGAACATTATTTGCTTAGTAATATATATATAATAATTGTAAAAACAATCGCTTAAATCTTACTTTGTACTGTAATTTTTACTGCTAGATTTATACAATTATTTCCTTTGCTTTATCTAACGCCGCTTCCTATATACTACATATAATGTAAACTATAAAATTAATTGTAACTATATATTTATATTCTAAATGATGTAATGGAAAGTGACTTCAGACGTATTTCTGAAGTCATTTTTCAACTTGACGACACTGTATATAACAATACAGGGAGAAAAAAACAGCCCTTGCTGAGTTTCTTGCCGGTTCTTCTCAGTACAAGGTCTCCCGCCGTAGTTTTGCGAACCGATGGCGTAGATTCTTGACCTTCACAAGTGCTTGTAACAGCCTAGACTGAATAAATGACATTTCATTTCATTTCATTTGCAGGTATCGGAATCACTTTTTGAATTGATTTACAAAATTTTCTTTCATCCGTGTCAACAACAAAATATCGAAATTGAACGGGGAAACCAAATCCGGATTACACAAAGATTTCATTACCCAGGTTAATGCACGAAACTTTATTTATTTATTGACGTTTCGTTCCTTTTTTTTATGTCTAGAAAATGCATTACGCATACTTCGCCAACCGAGGGTTGCGGACTAAGCTATCGGGGACTCCTCTCTGCCGCTTCAGGGAACACAAGTGCTCCGAGAAGCAAGCGGGGCCCTACCTCGCCACAAAGGCGACCGTAAAAACTAGACAATACTCCTGCACCGGTGACCCGGCGCGCATTATGAGGGACCGCGGTCCCTCCTAGTGCGCACCGGGAGTGCGAGTGATGTGGCGGTATCCGTTTCCGAATAGTCCGCCCACCCGCAAGGTGATTGTCCGCAAGCGGACCCACCCCGATGAAGATGCCCCGGAGTATTAGGGGCATCAACATCCAGAGAGGTTGTGCAATGCAAGCCTGGCCCCCTCAGGACAGACTCGCGGCCCTCATGAGAGTGGGAGGGAGAGCGTAGTTCTCTCCGTCCCTCTCTCGTCCCCCCTTGGCCCTGAAAAGGGCCTTTTGAGCATCGACCAGCCACTAGCAGTGATTGCTAAATATCACAAAATTACAAAAAAGAATTTTAAATAAAATACTTTATTATGTAAATAATGAAATAACCGAACGCTCAATAAAAGTCTTTCGAAAGTAGCTCGACAAATTAAATAAATGTTTGTTTCTGACGACGACGAAACGTCAATAAATAAATAAAGTTTCGTGCATTAACCCGTAAAAACTAGTTTTATTTAATGAGTGATGTGCGTGAAAACCTAAGAAACAAATTCATTACCCAGTTCAAGGTGATTTAAAAGACACAACTCAGAACTCACCGCTCGCTCGACGAGAGCGAATGAAATTATGTTTAAATATTAATTTAAACTCCTCTACAGGAGAGTGGTCGAACAGAATGAAGCAAATTAATTTCCAACAGGCAACTTCACAATTAGCATTCGCTGTTAATGCGAGCAAATGGGCACTGGCCGGTGCTTAACTTAAACATTACCCACGCTGTTACAATTAAGCAAGCTGTTAATGTTTAAACTTGGGACTTAGGTACATTATTTGTAGTTACCAGTGTTGCCAGGTCTGGTATTAAAATAGGCAGCAAGAAAAAACAGTAGTTGCAGAGGCGTACTGTTTTTTCGGATTTAAATCTAAAGAAAATACTACTAGAAAAAAACCACGCTGACCAGGCAGCAGACGGGACTCAAACCCGCACCCTTCGCTATCCGGGCGAATGCACTGACCATTATGCTACCCCGGCCCTGATGGCCGTGTCGAATTTTTTCTATCCTTTCCTAAGCTGCAAGGCAGCGCCATCTCTGCGCATTGTAGGTAACCCGCAATCAGTCCCGCGTGGATTTTTTTCTAGTTATATCTGTGTCCAAGCATCAGACGAGATTCGAATCCACACCTTCCGCTATCCGGGCGGACGCACTAATCAATTATACTACCGAGGCCTTAATGACCGTGTCGAATTTCTTCTAGTATTTCTTACGCTGCAAGGCAGCGCCATCTCTCTTTAAATTGTAGATATAATTTTTCTAGCCAAATTTTCCTTAGATTTATAAACCTAGCAGTTAAATGCTTAAAATTAAAAATATGTAACATTGTTCAATTTCTTTGGAAAAAAAAAGTTCCTTTTTTATCTTTCTTCACTTCTGTTTAAAATGTAAAGCTTTGTATCCTAATGCTGGATGCAAAGAATTAGTAGGCATTCGTCAAGTCTTCTCGTCACCCATCCCTCAATGTCTCAAGTCGAAAGTCTTCGACCAGTGCGTCCTCCCAGTTATGGCATACGGCGCCAAGACGTGGACACTCACGGCTGGACGAGTCCACCAGTTTAAAGTCGCTCAGAGAGCTGTGGAAAGGGCTATGCTCGGAGTATCCCTGAAGGACCGCATCAGAAATGATGTTAATCCGACAGAGTCACTGACATAGCCCACCGAATTAACAAACTTAGTTTATAACTGCTGTACCAGCTATCTTCGCGTTTGGACTTTATTATCATTTAACATCAGGTGGGGTAAAGTCATTTGCCTACATCTATATATAAAAAAAACTGAATTGGCAGTGTGCTGGTCACATTAGGATTATGGATTCCATGGACTGCACGGCGAACCAACGTGTCCATACTTGATGAGCTCGGCATCACCACAAGGTTGTCCACTATCTGTTACCAGCGCATACTTAAGTATTTCGGACACATCGCTTGCAGAAACCCTGACAGCCTAGAGAAGCTGATGGTGGTTGGCCAGGTCGACGGGAGAAGATCACGCGGTCGGTCGCCTACCCGCTGGTCAGACCTAGTAAAGTCGCTCACTGGCCTATCAATAACCAAGGCTATAAAGACTGCCGAGGACAGGAATGCGTGGAGAGGCATAGTACATCAGGTGGTCAACATTTCGAGTTAGACACGACCTTCAGCAATGAAGATAGCGACTAAGAAGAAGGTCACATTAGACGCAGAACTGATGGCCGTTGAAGCCAGAAAGTTCTTGAGTGGAGACCACGACTCGGTAAACGTAGTGTAGGACGCCATGAGACAAGATGGGATGATGATATTCGTAGGCTGGCTGGAGTGGGCAGCAGTGGACGAACATGGGTTGATGATAAGTTTTAATGAAACGTCCTGTTTTATAATCTGGTGAGACATAGAATAAATCTATCAT